>OZ014475.1:2725200-4224365 GCA_963965965.1 Trididemnum nubilum
GTTGCTTGTTAATTTTGCCAATTTCAGATTTTGCAGGATTAATTAGCCCACATTTTGGGTGATTTTGAAAATTTTCTTGTGGTCTTCTAAGGTTATGAAAGCATTGCGTTTTGAAAGCATTGCAAACCATCCTACCACGATCAAAAGGCAACTGCCTTCAATGATAGAGAAGAGGTTATCACAAAATCTCACGATAAATCAGAATTCCAAAGGCGATACCAATGTACGAACAAGCCCTGCAAGCCAGTGGTCACCACCAAAAACTGCAATTCCAGCAGTAGCAAGCAAATCAAAGAAGGCGTACCAGAAGCGTAACATCACTTGGTTCAACCCCCCCTACAACGACCTCGTCAGCACTAACGTAGGAAAACGCTTCTTTTATCTCCTGGAAAAGCACTTCCCACCACGGCACCGATTGCACTAGATCTTCAAGAAGAACACTATCAAACTAAGCTACAGTTATGGCACTAACATGGCTGGCATCCTATCTTCTCACAACCAGAAGATCTTATCTGAGAAAAGCGATAAACCAGATCCACCTTCGTGCAACTGCAGAAAGACACCATGCCCCATGTCTGGACGATGCCGAGAGAAGAGTATCGTTTACAAAGCCACCATAAACTGCAACAACGAGGCCAAAAATTACTTTGGCGTCTGTGAAACGGAATTTAAAGCACGATATTACAATCACGTGCAATCCTTTAGGCACGGCCAAAAAAGCAACGCCACCGAGCTTTCCAAGTACGTATGGTCTTGCAGAGGCGCCTGCTACGAACCAGAGGTGGAGTCGAGGACATACGGCTCGTGGCCAAGACCAAGGACACAAAAAAAATCTGAGGCCAAGGCCAAGGACAGCCTTTCTGAGGACAGAACCTCTCGAGGCCAAGGACAAGAATGCTCGAGGCCAAGGCCAAGGACACAGGCGCAAGCGTTCTCCAAAATAAAGGTCTTCAAAATTTTTTTTCAGGCGATCTCCAATTCATTGGCGTACCCAGGATTGTTTGATCGGGGGAGGCCTAAACTACAAATCACATGAAATGACGTTATAAAATTTTTTTCAAAGAGAAAGTACTTGTGGGACAAAGCTTTTGTAGGATGGAAGATCTGAAATCTTTGTTGCCTGTTTGCACGTAACCAGGATTTTGCAAAGGAAGAGGGCTTAAACTAATAGTTAAAAATTGCAAATATCTGACTTTGGGAACGTGTTGAGAAAGCTGGTGTAACTCAAATGTATCACAGACGGGGGTTTGGGGGCGGAGCCCCCAGCCTCCGGAGGCTTTGGGGGTCTGGGAGCGAACCCCCATGCTGTTGAGCGATTTTTTTGTAATTTTTTGGGAAGAGCTATTTTAATGCCATTGGATCACATTTCGCAAGTGTTCAGAGCCATTTGAAAGCACTAGATTTCCGACATTTAAAAGCCAATTCAAAAAATCAAATTTTTTAATCCTCCTTTTACTTGCAATTTAAGTCCAAAACACGTTTAACACCTTGCATTTTGGAGTTAAATTGTAATTGCTAGTGATTTGGTCCAGGTAGGGGAAAGTAAGGTGCATTGTCTCTGGCTACATTTTTTGCAGTAAATAATAATCCACTCGAAGATTTGTCTTAGAGGTTTTTGTTTTGTCATGAAAATAACCAGTTGTAGGAGTACATGTTCGCCAGAAGGCGCAGGGCCCCTCAATTGAAGTTCAATGTTTCGTTCAATCAGCATTTTCCATGGCTAATTTTTTTAAAAGTATTTTGTGCGTAAAACCGGCAAGATAGGATGTGAAATACTGAATTGTTTTTGAAAAATGGTACAATAGATGGTTACGTCTACTAACCATGTTATTGCCGGGCCGGATTTACGTCGCGCTGGGCTCCTGGCACTTTGGAGATTTTCGCAACATCTTTATGCCAAATATTGGTGAGGACCAAAAAAAATCTTATGATTTGAGCGCGGGGCCCCTAGCTGGTACTGCGCCATATTATGGTAAATACGGCCCTGATTAATGCATTGCGTTCACAAAAAGGCTAGATGTGGGCCTGAAATAGCAACTTTTAGGACAAAAACTCTCCATTTTCTCCGGGTCATACATTTAAATTGGCTGGCAAAAATTGAATTGAGGAGGACCAGACGCTCCTGGTCTTTAATATTCTTAATTAGTTATAATGTTGTCAGCGAAAAATGCTAAAAAGGAACTGAAGAAACAATAGGCTTTTTTGTCACATTTCTGTCATTGGTGAAATTTCAATTGGGGGGGTCTGCCCCTCCTCCCCTTGCATACGCCTATACCCCTAGTGAGGAAAGCAAAAAAGATGTTCGCAAATTTTCCGCGAGGTTTCTGTCGTTTTCCAACGAAATTTCAACTGTTTAAAAAATAGAGCTGTCCTCGAGCCGAGGACGGCAATTTTCGAGGACTTGAGGCTTCGAGACCAAGGCCAAGGACTTCAAAATGTGTCCTCGAGGCCAAGGACGTCCTCGAGGACTCCACCTCTGCTACGAACCCACCATCGCGTGAAGCATTGTTTGCCACGCAAAGTCATACAAGCAAGGAGACAAACGATGCCAACTATGCTTAGCCGAAAAATATTCCATCCTCACGGCAGACCCCAGCACAACGTTAAACAAACGTACTGAGCTCGTCAACAAGTGCCGCCACAAAAACAAATATAAATTAAAAAACTGTAAACTTAAAACATAATCCGTGGTCAGAATATTCTTCCTTCTTCATCTTGGTATTGAAGGTTTATCGTACTCCAGTTTCGAACCACCGACTACCTCTATCTACAGCATTTGTTATTGTTTATTGTCTACGTCATCGTTTCACGTGACATTGCTGTGATCGCTTGTTTGGTTAAAATTTTGCGCCAGTTCAGTGTAGCTCTACTACTTTGTAGGTTTCAACCTACTACAGCTTTTATATTTTGGATTTTGGATTTTAACTGTTCATCTTTAATATGTTTAGCTTTACCCCTGATGATCCCATTTATGGGTGAAACAGACAGTTGGGGTATAGGTTTTTAATTTTTAATGTTTAATGTCTTAATACGGTAGTGGTTTACTGGGGCAAGTCATTTATATATATTAAGAAAACCAGAGGACCAAAAACAGAGCCTTGTTGTTCTCCAGATTTGACTAATCGCATAGTTGAACTTTCTTGAGCAATATACACTTTTTGTTGTCTGTTTGATAGATAACGTCTAACTAAATCATTACATATACCACGAATTCCATATAATAATCAAGTTTTTTGAGAAGAGATTTATGGTTCACTGTGTCAAAGGCCGTAGTTAAATTTACCGAGTCTAGAAAGTTTGTTGTTAGAAATGTTATCATACAAATTTGTTACTAGATCTAATACAGCTCGAGTAGTGGTACGCTTTTTTTAAACCCTTATTGCAGAACATACAGAATTCCACTGGCATTTAGGAAACTTTGCAATTTTACAACGGGGAGCTTTTCCATAACTTTTGATAATGATGGCAATAAAGAGATTGGTCTATAGTTGTTAACTTTAGTTTTGTCTCCAGATTTATAAATAGGAATTACCTTAGATACCTTCGGAACTTCCGGAAATTAACCGTTTTTAAAACATACCTTGAATAGATGCATCAGATATGGGGTGATCACTAAAGAAGCTACTTTTAAAAAATACGATGGTATAGTATCTACTTTAGAAGATTTTTTATTGTTTAGAGAATGAATTGCGTTGTAAATTTCAACAAACGTTGGCGAAAACAACGCCATTGAAATTGGATTTCGACCTTTCAAAAAACTTTTAAAGAATGTTTTTACTTGAATTTTTACAGAAAGCTTATAACCAATATCTAAAAAATGTTCGTTAAAAGCTTCAGCACTGTGCTTTGGAGCATTTAGTGACGCGTTTGATTCATCTCTAAAAAAGTAGGTAAATTCAGGTTTTTTTAGTTGAATTAAACTCACGCAGGACTTGCCAGGTAGTACGTGGGTTATACTTTCCTTCTTCAATCCTTTTTTCATAATATAAACGTTTTGCGGCACATTTAATTTTTTTTTTTTCGTCAAAAAACATCTTAATTGACTTATTATTACAAACATTTAATTTTGTTAAAAGATTAGCATATTTCTTGAAATAAGCAACAAAAGCCGGACTACCTGACAAGAAAAATGATTTGTAAATTTTTGCTTGAGACGAATTGCGAATTGACGTATAGGTCCCTTTGGTAATCTAAGGCTTTCGTTGCAATTTTATTTGACGCCTAGATAGTTGTTTCAAGGGGGCATGTTGGTTCGTAATTTCAATTAACATTTCCATAAATTTTGAAAAAATGTCATTTACATTTAACTAAAAATTAGCAGCAAATTAGAATCATTAAAATTTCATTCAATGATTGTCAACCTAAAACTACACGTTTTCGTGTTTCGACCAGCAACTTAGGCCATCTTCACGGCTAGCATTTAGAAGCATAAGTTATTCATCTATACAATTTATTATTGTAACATACAGTGCGATTGAGCTATCGCGACGCGTTTCGACCTTGCTCAAGGGTCTCATCAGGCGAAAAAAATAACACATATTTAAACATGCAATGATATAAAACTGCAATTAAAATTCGGAAACAAAAATTAGCAGCAATTTTAAATTCATTGAAATTCTAAACATGCACTCATATAAATCTGCAATTACCAAATTTGAAAATAAAAATTGCATCGATAAATAATAAATTGTATAGATGAATAACTTATGCTTCTAAATGCTAGCCGTCAAGATGGCCTGAGTTACTGGTCGAAACACGAAAACCTATAGTTTTAGGGTGACAATCATTGAATGAAATTTTAATGATTCTCATTTACATTAGGTGCATCAATAAAAGGAAAGCCAGAAAAAAGTTGATTTAAACTAGATTTTAAATCATTGCAATATTGATCAGCCTGGAAATTCCTCCGATTTCGAAAAACTATTTGCTGTGTCGGTGTTGCATTATAACTCTTAAGTTTGTCTACGAATACGAATACTGGATAGTGGTCCTTAAATCCCCATACTTAATTACTCCCGGTGAAATATGCGATTTACTGTATGATCATTATAATTATGTCATCAATGATGCTTTGAGAAAGATCAGAAACTCTTGTTGGCTTGTCAATTAACTGAGAAAAGGAGTAACTTTTCAAGATATTGTTGTAGTCCACAGCATGCGCAGACATTTTTGATTTGTAATATTTCTGTGAACATACCCGAGGACTAAACACGTAGAATTTTCTAAATTTAACTGATGTAAGATTTCGCTAAATTTTTCTTTAAAGGAGGAAGGGTTCAGTTTTGGATGTCTATATACCGCCCCAATTACCGAGTTTTATTATTATTTAACTTAACGTCCATCCAGATATTTTCACATCCCGATACTTCAAAATTATATTTACCAGATCTTTCAAATTTAATTGACTTCTTTATGTATTTAAAACTTCTGCTTTGAAAAGTGCAGCACAGCAACCAAACGATCAAAACAATGCGACGAAATAGACCTTTTCCAGTATCGCGCCATAGGCGTTGCCAGGATTTTTGATTTAGGGTGGGGGCCAAACCACAAATCACATGCAATGACGTCATCAGAAATTTTCGAAAAGGAACTTTTTGTGGGACAAAGATATTGTACAATGGAACAAAAGAAGACGTGGCCTGGTTTGGCACTTAACCAGGATTTTGCTAAAAGGAGAGGGCTGGCAACCAAAAGTTAAAAAGTGAAAACGTCAAAATTGAGATGTACGTGTTGAGTGAAGTAGTGTGACTGTAACGGATCACACACGAGGATCTTGGGGCGGTGCTTCCAGCCGCCGGAGGCCATGGGGATCTGGAAGCGAAGCCCCCAGCTGCTGCGCGACTTTTTTGGAAATTTTTGGAAAAAAAAGTTATTTTAATGCAATTGGATCACATTTCGCAAGTGTTAAGAGCCATTTGAAAAAACTCAATTTTTAACACTTGGAAGCCAATTGAATAAATTAAATTGTTCAATCTTTCTTTTACTTACAATTTAAGTCCAAAACACGTTTAAAATATTGCATTTTGGCGTTAAATTTTGTTAGTAACTTAGCCCAGGTACAAAGAAGAACGTAGCCTACATTGCCTCCTGCAATTTTTCAGCAGAAAACATTGATCCACTTAGAGATTTTTTTTAGTTTTTTTGTTTTGTCATGAAAATAACCAGTTGTAGGAGTACTTGTACGGCCAGGGGGTCCAGGCCCCCTCGATTCAAATTCAACAATTTGTTCAATGAGCATTTCCCGAGAAAGTTTATTTTTTAAAACTATTTTGTCGCGTAAAAATTGGCGAGGTGGAGTTGAATTGTTCCTTTTGAATAAATGATTACGTCTAATAACCTTGTTATTGCCTTGGGTCCCTGGCTTTTTGAGAATTTTCGCAAAATCTTCCTGCCACATATTGGTGAAGACCAAGACAAGTCTTACCAACTGAGCGCGGGGCCCCTGCCACTGTGCGGTATGGTAAATCTGGCCCTGGTTATTACATTACGTTTATAAAAAGGTCAGATGAGGGCCTGAGTTAGCAACTTTTAGGTCAAAAACCCTTAATTTCACCTGGGTTATTCATTTAAATTGGTTGGCAAAAACTGATTCGAGTGGTCCCGAGCCCCCTGATTGGTGGCATTTCAATTGTGGGAGGAGAAGGTAGGCTCCTGGTCCTCCCCTTGGCTACGCCTATGTATCCTATTTTCCCTATAGTCCCTCAGAATGCTTCTAAACTAATTTAAATCTAACAAGAAAGGACCAGTGTGCCTTAGACAGAGCACACTGTCGTGTCGGCCGCACAAAGTAAAATCTGAAAATGTGGAAAACTATTCAAGATCCAACTTGCGACTGCGGTCAAGAGGAACAGAGGGTGGACCATACTATATATCGATGCCCTGTTGGTTCATCCTGCGAAGACTCTGACCTCAGAAATGCAAACTGAGTAAGCCCTGGCGTGGCTTAGTCATCGGCGCGACAAGATATCAATGAACGAGCGGTTGCGAGACGGTGGAAACACTGTGTCTGATTTGACCAGCCCGAGATTTGAGCCTTAGACCTCCCGCTCCAAAAAAAACAAATGCGTTACCGCTCGACCAACTTGCCCATCTCCAAAAATAGTGTGCAGCAAAATATATCCGAATACGGTAAAAAAAAGACGAAGTAAAACATTACGTATGGAGACTGTGTTTAGTAACTTTGACATTAGGGCCAGCCTCTGATGTGGGCGACAGTTTTTTAATAATTTCGAATTTTTGTGATTCCATCCGCAGTAGTCAATAGCGCTGACCGCCATATAGACTCTCGGAAAACATTGGAAATGCTGGTGAAACTTCACTGCTTAATATTTGCAAACTGATCATTGGCCAAAAAAAAGTGAAAACCTAACGAAGTATATACCAACTTCTCTGGTCCCACATTTTGGGCCGAAAGTAAGTGGTGATCAGACAAGGACGTTATCAGGCTTGGGTGTTACTGCTTATCAGCAATGCTGTACGAATGTTTACTCGGCAGGTTCCCCAACTCCGCCAGTATGGCTACAATCTTAAGTCTTTAAGTTCGTGATAAATTTTGCAAATTCATAACGCTTACTGATCAATTAAATTCTTATGTTTTAACTTCTTTTGAAAAAACCAACGGCAACGATTTTAAGTTGGACGAATGCGCATTGGACCAGAAGCTTTCTTCTGCTTGATAAAGCAGGTGGAAAAAAATTATTAGGTTTTGAGGAGAGTTTTTGGGAACCTTTGCGGATATCTCTGCATATGCAATAAAAGCAAAAAAATTTATTAAATGCATAGTGCATAAGGTTTTAGAATAAACTTTTAAAAATCTTAATTTCATACATCTTTACGGTTTTTAACATTTCGCCACAATTGAAACTGTCGCAATCACTTCAACAGATGACGTTATAAAGTCAAGCAAAGAAGTAGCCAGGCTTGTCTATGGGACATGTTTTTCTGTCCCACTCCATAGCAGTTCACGCCTGACCCATCCCATGGGATTCCCATCACAATACAATTCAAGAAAAGTTAATACATTTATGAAAATTTAAGTATAATGTGTATTAGATAGGCACAGAGCTGGACATCGCTGTTTCGAGCGTTTAGCTCTTATCGGCAGCCCTTAGCTTCTCTAACAAGTTATTCCCCAGCTGGACAAGACTCTTGGGTTTCTCGGGAATAAACGATTTTTCACTTGTGGTACTTAAAAAAAAAAAAAAAAAAAAGGCGACCACGAAGGACGTCAAACTTTTCGGTTTATTAGATAAGCCAACACATACAAAGAGAAATACAAAACGATAAAATTTATTGGCTTTTTTAACGCTGAATTGCACCGCTGGGAGTAGCCTTGAGTTCGCTTGCCCAAAGTGGCCAGATCACTTTAAATTTTAAGGTTTGGTATTCCTTACCAATGCTTGCTAATCTACTTAGGTAAGACGTTATCAAAAGGCTATCACATGGCTACTGCCCAATGGGAAATGCAATGCGTGCTGTCCCATCCCATTCCATGGGATATTTTCCATGGGAATCCCATTTCCATGGATAAGCCCGGCAATAGCGACAAGCAAGACTTAACTCCAGCAGGATAACTTAGTAAATAAATAAATCAATCCAGATAATCGCTCAATGGTTGTACAACCGAGCCGGTTAAGCGCAAACGGAACGCGTTCCGTTTGATGCAAATATACAGTAAAATTGCCAAAACGCAAACGACAAAATTATTAACACGCCAAAAAATTCAGAGCTAAGTAATCGGAACAGCAAATGGCTCTCAATATAAATCCAGAGCGAACACTTTTGGATACGCTTTGTTCTCATAATTGTGTTGGTTCTTTGCTTCATACTAAACAAATATTTGTTTTTAGGGTTTGAGTGGTTTTTAGGGAAAGGTCTCAACACAATATACAGTTTGTAGACCTTTGTATTTTGTGTAGACTGCTTCGGGATAGGTCTGCTCATAAAAACTCGGTGAATAGGATTTCGCTACCATATTGTCAGAAAAAAAAAGATTTTCTACTATAAAAGAATGAGCGATTGTTGTTTTGGAAATCTGATTTTGCCTTGGTAGAAATTGAAACCAGCAACTAATAATTTGTTACATTCAATGTGGATTGCATGAAACTATGGCTCATTTACCTTTGCATTATTAAAAAATGTCGTTAATCGTTGTGCCAGGGATTGAAACACTAGAGGTTGTTTATAAACTGAGAGAAAGAGGCATTCATACTCCGGCAGACCTAGTGAATAAATACCAAGAGCTAGACTGTGGAGTGTACCCGAATGTCGACTTTTGTCATTTTATGCTTGATGTTTTTCTGTCAACTCCTGGTGCAACTGACATCGGACATCGAGTGCAGAAAGTTGCTGATTGGGCACGGGAGATGATAAATTTGCTTTTCAACATTAGAAGATGGTGTAACCGATAGCCGGTAAGTTCTCAAAAGTTTTAATAGTTTATTCCGTTAGTTTAATTGAAAACACTACATTAGCTTGTCTGACTTTGTCAGATAAATAAAGAATACAGGGCTGAACTAGGGAGGCATTGGAAACTTACCTCCTCTCTTTTCCAAAAGCATTTGTCCCCTCCTCTCAGGGCCTGCGAGAGGGGGGTTCGGGGGAAAAAATCACACCCGGGCCCGGGCCCAGGGGCCCGGAAGAGTTCAGGTTTCCTCGTTAAGTTTTGGTATTGCACCATAACACCCTAATCAAACTTGTCTACAGCAAAATTATTAGTCAGCCTATTCAGTACCGGTAATTGGTCGCTATTTTTGCTACACAGCCTTTAGGGCATCCAATAGTGGCCGATTTGATTAAAAAAAGAGGAAAATGTAGCGAAAGCCATACCCGGTACTCTTGCATCAAAACTAACGTTTTATTACATTTCTCTGACTTGAGAGTCCTAATTCTACCGTATAACAATGAACGAGGGATATTTCATTTCCAGAAATGCAAGAACATTTCAACCTCAGAGAGCGGAGTCAAAGTTGACATACTATACTTCTATCATTAACAGAGCAGGGCACCCGCAACTTGGCAAAAAAAGCAGCGGCGCTGCCGCTTATCGCTACTCAAATAAAAAAGTAGCGCCGCTGCCGCTACCGCTACTTGCATGCAAAACAGCGGCCGCCGCCGCTACTTTAAAAAAATAAATAGTACAAAGAACGATGGCATTCAAATGCAGTATCTAACGGTGAAATTTCAACTTTATTTACGAAAGTTAATTATTCAAGCCTTTTAGATTTTGGTTCAGGTTACAATCGGCAATAGCAGCTTAAATGGTAGACAAGTAAGCAAATCACCATTCACTGAGGTGTTGGCATGCTCCTTTCAAAAAAACAAGCATTTCAAAATGCTGATTGGTTAAACCAGCGCTTTAGAAATTACTTAGTATGTTACCCTTGGAAGTTACACTAGGAAGTTGAATTCCTTATTGCATTTTCTACACAAACAAAAGGCAATAAGAAATATCGACTCAAATAAGTTAAGGTTTTGCCATTAAAGCACAATGACATACAGTATTCAGCTTCTATACATTTCTGTTACGGCTCTTATAGCTCTGAAGTAGTCGATCTGTTTATCACACTCTCGGCCCTCAACCACTAAAATAATTCTTCGCGTAGAGATCCGAAAGGAAAATTATCAATCGACCGAGTTTCAAAACATTTCTTGGAGTTTTGTGGAAAGGGTAGGTGATTCACGTCCTTGCAATGATTTCGTCCAACTTTGACACAAAAGTAGATCGAGTGTTTGAGATATTGGTGTTTACGAAGTCGAAGGAGATACGTAGTAATGACGTACATGTTAAGCAAATGATGCTCAATGCGATTCATGTTACACTGAGTATTTTTTCTACGAGTATAACTCCATAACTAAGTTGTCTTTGAAGCTTATTTATTACCTGGTTCTCGTATTTGTTCGTTCAATTCTCAGCGCACTGTAAATTCAATTCTTAGTTTTACTGTTAACTGTTGTAGCAAAATTTATTTTACTACGCATTGACGTAACTACTCAGGCCCGGCGCCACGGGGCATAGGCGTAGCCAGAGGGGGGTCCAGGGGGCCCGGGCCCCCTCCAATTGAAATGCTACCTATGATAAAAATGTGACAAAAAAACTATTGTTTCATCAGTTTTAGTTTCTTTTAGCATTTTTTGCCTACAACAGTAATTAACCATAATATTGACGACCAGGGGGCCGGGCCCTCTAAATTCAATTTTTGCCAATCAATTAAAATGCATAACCCGGCTGAAATTAAGGGTTTTTATCATAAAAGTTGCTACCTCGGGCTCTCATTTAACCTTTTTAAAAGCAAATGCAATAACAGGGCGGGATTTACCATAAGGCCCAGAGCCAGGAGCCCTGCGCTCAGATGGTAAGACTTTATTTTTGGTCTACACTTATGTTAGGCAGGAAGATGCTGCGAAAATCTTTAAAGTGCCAGGAGCGCTGCACAAAGTAAATCCGGCCCAGGCAATAACATGGTAATTCAGCGTAACCATCTATTGTACGGTTTTCAGAAACAATTCACCTCCATCCACCTCGCTAGTTATTACGCTAAAATATGCGTTTGAAAAAAAATTTATCAATTTGAAATGCTCATTAAACAAATTATTGAATTTAAATTGAGGGGCCTGGGGCCTCTTAACGGTACATGTACTCCTACATCTGGATATTTTCATGTCAAAACAAAAATCTCTAAGGAAAATCTTCGAGTGGATTATTTACTACCAAAATACTTATAAAAATTTAACCCCAAACTGCAAAATTACAAACGTATTTGCGACCAAATTATAAGTAAAAGGAGAATTGAAACAATTTAATTTTTTTCAATTGGCTTTCAAATGTTAATAATCTACTTTTTTCAAATGGTTCTGAACACATGCGAAATGTGATCCAATGGCATTAAAATAGCTTTTTTTTCAAAAAAATTCCAAAAAATCGCCCAGCGACTGGGGGCTACGTCCCCAGATCCTCGTCTGTGATACGTTTGAATAAACCAGTTTGCTTACCCAAGTCTCCCAATTTAGATTTTTTCATTTGTAACTTTTGGTTTAAGCCCTCTCCCTTTCGAAAACTCTCGGTTAAGTGCCAAACCAGGCCACGGCTTCTGATCTTCCATTCTACGATATCTTTGTCCCACAAAAATTCCTCTTTCGAAAATTTCTGATGATTTCATTGCATGTGATTTGTGGTTTGGCCCCTCCCCCAATCAAAAATCCTGGCTACGTCTATGCATAGGGGATGGCATTTCGAGCCGTGTCCCCCCAAATCGCTGCTTGAGCTCCCCAAGCGAGAGTAAACGTTTGTAGTAGCACAACTAGCAAACTTTTGCCCAAAAACAGGTAACCACAAACGCTTTTTTTTATGAAACAGCAAGACACATCAAGTGAACGTAATCAAGTATAGCCTTAGACTTTGCGATGAAGACCTTTTTTTAATTTTTTTAGTCTTCACCTCCAAATTTGAGGGCAAAATCCACACCAAAGAAGGATAACACAGGATTTGGAGCAAAATATTCACCAAATCGCTGCCACATTCCGAATTCGTCTGGTCTCGGCTGCGTAAGCGTCCCCCCGCCCAAGTTTTTGTGCCCCCCTCCCCCAAACACACTACTCTGGCTCCGTGCCAGATACTGTACTGTTCTATTCGCAGTGCACGATCTATACTGTGGTCTGTGACCAGACAGCCAACAAACCATCTTCATTTGTTGTACTAAACGCTAGGATTTGGGGAAATATCGCGGAAAACCGTCTTTGCGATCTGCAAGTATTTAGCAATTTATCGAACTCTAATTATTGCATTTTCGTTAAAGAGATACTGCTCAAAATCGGCTTTATTGAAATCGGTTTTATCAGTTCAATTTGACCCGCTACTAGACCACATTATTTGTTCAACTTTGATTGAGAAAAAATCGGACCATGTGCGATAAAACTCGCCTATACATGCAGTATAAGAGCAACAACAAAACGTCACAAAGGTCTTGTTTGTTCTACTAAACTGAAATAACGAGGTAACAAGAGCAGAGTGAAAACAAGCGTAGAGTAAAGACTCCGAACGATAACGTGTGAAAATGTGAATCGAAAAAGTCCTGGAAGGAGTTTATTAGCAGTAGCGGCAGCGGCAGAAAATTTGCTAAAAAAAATTTAGCCTTTTTCGGCTAAAAAAACAGCGGCGCTGCCGCTTGTCATTGGTGACGAAGAAAAGCAGCGGCGCTGCCGCTACCGAAAAAGTAGCGCCGCTAGTAGCGCCCGCTGGTGAACAGCGCCGCTATGCCCATCACTGATCATTAAGTAACTCACTCTATCTGTGCTCCTGCCTTATTTGCCTTTTATGTCTATCTAGCCTCTAGCTCAATCAAGGCACTGGTATATTACCCGTATATTAACAAATAAACTTATTGCCAAAATAATTAAAATTTTGGGTGTGGACTACTTTATCCGACTAGCTAAATTGATAAAAGTTTTATCAGTAAAATATTTGGATTTGTAGTATTAAAGTCATTACATTGTATAATATTCTGTCAATGTCATCATCCCCCACTTCACATACTTTCTTTCATGTATATCACGTTTTCTGCTAGTCAATTTAAGCAAGTTTGGTGCTGGGATGTTGATCAAATGCTGTATTTTACCCTCGAGAAACATAAAAAGTGCTAAAGCTTCTGGGGCATTGCCCCGGACCTCGCTGGGGGAGCTCACAGAACTCTCCCAGACCCCCTAGCTGGATTTAAACCAATTTTATGTCTAGTTGTGTTTTTTATATGTCCTAACTGTATGCGAATATCGTTAATCCTTAAATAAAGATTTACACCATCGAGCAAAAAATGATTTAACTGTAAAGGCCTCGATAAGGCTTGGGGAGCCCAATAAGATTTGGGGGCCCGGTATCGACCTTCGTACCCCCTGGAAATTTTTTTCTCTGAGGCCCTGTCTCCTCTAAGTCGGCAGCGTGACCGTGAGGTAAAAGCGATGTTTTTCCGACGAACCTAATTGCATGAACTGGGTTCAGCCCGCACTATGGTCAGGATGTTACGTCCTGGGATTAAACGCTTCGGGATTATTATTTCTGAATGGTGGCGACGAAGGGCAAAATAAACCTTAAATGAATCCCCAGACTCTCCCGTGACAACGTGACTGCTAATTATCGCAAACTAATGTAAAGCGAATCTTTGCTGCAGTAGTATGTAACAATTTGTTTCTAATCCTAATTGAATGCTGTGGCTTAGAGTTACCACAATATTTTCACCAGTAGCGACCACGTAACCAGTGGGAACGAAGGGGGCTGAAGCCTTTACCCTTAGCCAAGTCACTTGGAAAATTTAATTCAAATATCCATGCTTTCAAACGTGCTTTGAATCATTTCTTTTGACAAAGAAGTACTGTATATAGGGAACTGAATCGGCTATAGGTAATATAATTTTGTCAAAAGGTTTCCAAATCTTTGCAAGATTAATTGCTTATGGCTTTACACTCGAGCAATTGTCATTGAAATAGCGTTAATACTTTTTTTGAAAAATTACAAACGTTGCCAAGTGGCCAAACCATGCCCCCTAACGGCTGCTTGTGCCCCCCTTGTGGTTCACTAAAGATACTTTTTTAGAGCATAACGTAACCAAAAGACAACCGACAATTATGAGAAAAAGGAATAGTAACGTTTAATCTTATCTGTACACCAGCAGTAAATTGATGTTTTAAAATATCCAAAGTTTAGTGGTTCAAGTTTCAAATACCAGCTCCAACATTCAAAGTTTACACCTCTGAACCCATTAGGTCATGAATTAGCTATTCATATCAATTTCAATACCACGAGCGTTTGCGATATAAATGCAATTCAAAGAATTCTAAGCCTAAAGTCAGTGTTTCTCAAACCATGGGTCGGAATGCACATCAGGTCGCAAAACGTTTAGGGATAGTGCTACAACCAAGGGGTTCTCTCCTTCCCCCCAAGCCAAATCACTTGGAAACTTTAACCTTAAAATGCAGGCGTTTAGATGTGCTTTGGACTGGACCTGTAAGTAAAGCAAGGGCTGAATGGACTGGATAATTTGATTTTTCAACTGGCTTCCAAAGCTTAGCAATTTAATTCTTTCAAATAGCTTCAAAAACGTGCGATATGTGATCCAAGTGGCGTTGTAATGGCAATTTTTCTCAAAAATGAAAAAAATCTTTCAGCAGCTGGGGACTTTGCCCTCAGACCCCCGTCTATGATGCCCATGGATTGAATTTTAAAGAATTTTAAATTTTGGTTCAAACTCCCTTTTTCCCCCTTTAGTAGAATCTTGGTTCAAAATGTTTACTAGTGTGTAGGAGCGTAGAGATGTCGACTAACAAAATAGTTGGTTCATTTTTTTAAATGGCTAGCTTGTTTTGTTTTTAGAGCATACTCAAGCTTGTTTAAGTCACGGTGACCGCTGCAAAAATTTTTTTCAAGCGATTATGGACCGGAAACGAAGAGCTAAGAAACGCTACGGGCATTGTATGCCTTTTTTTAGACATGAATCAGGGATTCCGAAACTGACATGAACGCAAAACTTTTTGTGAATTGCACGTAATTTTCAGTTGTGCGAGATCAATTTTGATAGTTCAGTTTATTTTAGTGTCCCCTCACTCTCGGCAAGTGCTCACTCACTTCGTTTGCTGTGGGCTGGCGACGGCTCTTCAAGCACCTGTAGGCTAGAATCCCACACCCCCACTTTGCAACGCAGACAATTTTAACCTAGGGTTCTAGCCTCCTTAGTAAAATTCTAGTGGCGCCCTGATTTTCGCAATTTTTGGCAGCAGGAGCGAAAATATATATACTGCAATTAAATGCACATTATTTTAAATTTAGTGGCATTATCAAAATTGCAGAGTTTTTCTAGAGCTTGTCTCGCATTTTTAAAAAATTTAGAAAAAAAATCACTGTAATTTTTCCACCATTGTATCGAAGCCTATTTGCCGTCAAATGTATCTTGAAGTTATTAAAAACACAAAATTGAAAGTTGACACCCACATATTTGAAACGCAATTTGCATACGTGCATCTGAAAAACGCCGCTTCGGCAGTGGCAACAACATTTTGACAAGAAAAAATATATCAACGCTTTTGGCGTGAAACATAATTTCTCAAAGGTGCTTATTTGCCAATTAATTGTTTGATAAAAATGCGGCTAAATATTGCAATAGCCAATATGTTATCGAAACGCGATAAAAGAAACCATTTTTGAAGCCAGAAACTACCTTTCGATTGATAACTCTCAAGCTTTGCATCTATTGTATGTACCAATTGTACCACGTACTTGTACAATATGCAGTACATAAATTGGAAAAATTAAATATAATAGGCTCAATCATTCAAAACTATGGTTTTGTTTTTCAGACATATTCAGAAAGCGTTACCTCAATAACAATAAGCATAATAAAGCTGGAACATTGAACTTATTTTGTTGGTTTTACAATTTAAACGCACGAATTGTAATACAAACAGGAAAATGAAACTTTGACCTGGCGACAAAAAGACACAAAACAATCCGTAATATGGAAGCACAAACTCTTTGCCTGTTAGATTGATGATCTCACTTGTTGTAAAAGATTCTTTGCTACGATCAATAAGATTTTTCGGAAAGAAAATAGCAGCTGTTTCCATGACGAAATGTTATTCGTCATAGCGTCTTGCCATTGCGTAGTCGACTGACGGCCGAGAATTTCAATGACTCACTCAAAACGCAAGGTTTCGATATACGTCGCAAAGCATGCATGGCTCATTCTCGCCTATAGGCGTAGCCAGGATTTTTGATTGGGGGGGGCCCAAACCACAAATCACATGCAATGACGTCATCAGATACTTCGAAAGAGGAATTTTTTGTAGGGGGCACATATATCGTAGAATGGAAGATCAGAAGCTGTGGCATGGTGTTGGCACGTAACTAGGAACTCGTTTAAGGGAGAGGGCTTAAACCAATAGTTGAAATGTAAAAACGTCTAAATTAGCAGACGTGTGTTGAGTAAAGAAATGTACTGTAATTCAAAGTATCACAGACAGGGGTCTGGGGGCAGAGCCCCCAGCCGCCGGAGGCTATAGGGGTTTGGGGGCGAAGCCCCCAGCCGCTGGGCGATTTTTTGTTACTTTTTGGAAAAAAAAGCAATTTTAATACCATTGGATCACATTTTGCACGTATTCAGAGCCATTTGAAAGTACTAGATTTTTAGCATTTGAAAGCCAATTGAAAAAAATTGAGTTGTTCAGTTCTACATTTGCATGCGATTTAAGTAAAAACTACGTTCAAAATCTCGCAATTTGGGTTAAGTTTTTGTAAAGTGCATTGCCTCCTGCAATATTTTAGCGGTAAATGACAATCCAATCGAATATTTTCTTTAGAGATTGTTGTTTTGTCATGAAAACAACCAGTTATAGGAGCACATATACGGCCAGGGGGCTCAAGCCCTCTTAATTCAAAAATTTGTTCAATGAGAATTCCCCTTACAGCAGCTAATTTTTTTCAAAAGTATTTTGTTGCATAAAAACTGGCGAGGCGGAGGTGAATTGTTATTGAAAACTGTACAATAGATAGTTACGCCTACAAACCATGTTATTGCCCGGGCGGATTCACGGTGAGTTGAGCCCCTGGCACTTTGGAATTTTTGGAATATTTTTCTGCGAAATACAGGTGAAGACCAAAAAAATGTCTTATCTGAGTGTGGGACCCTTGGCACTGTGCTATATGTTAAATTCCTTCCTGGTTAATAGTTATTACATTACGTTAATTGAAAGGTTAGATGAGGGCCTGAGGTAGCAACTTTTAAGATAAAAATCGTCAATTTCACTCGGATTAAACGTTTAAAGTGGTTGGCAAACATTAAATTGAGAGGGCCGGGGGCCCCCTGGATCAATATTATTGTTGGGGGCCATTTAAATATTATTATAAGTGGCCCATTTAAATTGGTTAGTAAAAATTAAATCGAAAGAGCCCGGGCCTCCGGAATCAATATTATTGTTGTGGGCCCATTTAAATTGGAGGCCATTTAAATGGACCCCTGGATAAATGTCATTGTTGGGGGCCCATTTAAATTGATGGCCATTTAAATATTTTTGCAAGGGGCCCATTTAAATTGGACGGTAAAAATTAAATTGAGGGGGCCCGGGCCCCCTGTTTCATTATTATTGTTAATTACTGTTGTCCGCGAGGACTGTTATACGCGAAGATGCTAAAAGAAACTGAAACTGAAGTAACAATAGTCTTTTTTGTGACATTTTTATCATTGGTAGCATTTCAATTGGGGGGGGGCCGGGCCCCCTAGGCCCCCCCTCTGGCTACGTCTATGTTCTCGCCTATTCTCTTTATTAACGAAAATCAGAACTTGATCTATGTACTGACTTTAACAGTTAATAACTCGCTTTATACTTGGTAAAAAATTTTGAAATTTTGATCAATGGAAGTAGAATTTATCAACGAAAAAAGTCAAGGAATATGATCGACTATCTTCAAATAGCTTTAAAACAGTAAGTGTTAAAAAAAATCGCGTGCGCATATAGCCCCCTCCAGTCCTAACAAGATTAATCATGTTTTTACACTGCTAATTTCTATGCCACGTTTTAAAAGGATTAATTGTTGTCAAAATATGGACCTAAAATTCAGTAATTTTTGCCAAAAAAAGACAAAACTTTTGAGAGCTGGGGGCTTCGCTCCCAGACCCCCGTTCTTACGACGGTTGGAGGCGTTATTCTCCAACCTCCAGTCTACGGCAACTAGATGTGCCCACTGCCCAGATTCCCGAAACACCCCCCATTGTACATTTCTGGCTGCGCGTCTGAATCTAATCACGTTTTTGCACTTCTAATTTCTATGCCATGTTTTCAAAGCATCAATTTTTATCAAAATAAACTTAAAATTAAGTTACCTTTGCAAAACAATACAAATTTTTTTAGTGCTGGGGGCTCCGCCCCCAGACCCCCACAACGCCCCTTTCCCCGTTGCAGATTTGTGGTTACGTGTCTGTTACGAGACGTATGCTGCTCATAGTTCCAATTTTTAGAATCTTACAATGAGAAGTTTTTGAGCAAGTCAAGTAACAACCGCTATCTACAGTATTGAAGGAGTACCGCAATCTTTCAAATAAAACCTTTTGCAGATTACTATACATTATGAAGGGTGACACCACGAAATTCCGCACCGGGTGTCACCATCCTTAACGATGCCACTCAATCGAATATTTTAAAATCATTTAAATAATTTAAATGATCTTCTTAATTAAGGCTCCACGCATCCATATAAGACTTTTGTTTTTACTCGAGGTTTTGCGACATTACGATATTTGAAGTTCATTAAATCGTTAACAATTAAAAAAGGCCTTAACGTAGAGAGCTGAAACTCGGACACGACATGAGGAATGAAAGCGTCATGCAACTAGAATGTGACATCGCAAAAGATATCCGGGGACTTCGCGAAAGTATCCGTCTTTACTGAACTAAAAAACTTCACAATTGTGTTAAACGTGTTTATGGTTGTTGATAGTCACATCTGAAATACATCGCTTTCGAATTTTATAATTGGGACTTCGCGTGAGCGTGTAGTACCTTTGGTTTGCCCTCGATTTTTGGCAGATGAGGATTGATTTGCTTATAACAGCAAACAGCTCAACCTAGAAAGTTGAAATTTGGACTCAACATGAGAATTAATAAAAGCGTTTTGTGTGCCAATTTTGGAGATCCTAGGTGACGTGATCGTGAATTGACATACAAAAAAAGAACATAAAAAAAACTTCGATTTTTGGCTTGAAAATTTATCAATCCGCTTTCAACGCAAAAACCACTTGACGTGCAAAGCTGAAATTTGAACTCGATGTGGGTGCGTATGAATGCTTTACGTAAATCAGGTCTGTGGACGCCCGGTCTTGTGATCAAATTTTGCAGGCCGAAAATGGTCAGAAAGTGAACGATTTTGAACCGATATATTACGGTAATTACCCATTTTGATGAAAACTGATTTGTGATTTTTGAGCAGACTATCAACCGCCTTTCTTTTTGTTATCAACCTGAATACTGTTTTTCTTTTGTTTTTGTTTTTTTCTTTTTTCTTTTTCTTTCCCAACTATCTACTTTTAAACCGCTATACGCACTGCATAAAGTTTGAGCGATTGAAAATATCAGGGAAAACTTTTGTGCGACTGAAATTGGGGGTGCCATGCTGGGGTATCCCCTGAATCGGGTTCTCCAAAATGTTTAACTTTTAAACCGCTACAACTAGAAGGATCAAGTTTTCGAAATGGGTAGATATTAAAAATAAATCAAACCTAACGAAAATTGGGGGTTCCACAAAGGCGGGCTACCTACTCAAACCGGCCCTCCCAAATTTACACTTTTTAACCTTTAAAGCTAGACGCATGAAATGTTGAAGTAAAAAAAATATAAAGAAAAGATAAAATTTGACAAAATTTGGGGGTTCAAAAATTGGGTTTTCCCCTCAAGCGAGGTTGTCATATTGGGACTTTTTAAAAACTCATGCTAGGCATAAAATTCTCCGTGTAGGTAAATATGAAGAAAAGATAAAATTTGACAAAGATTGGGGTTACCTAAATGGAGGGTTTCCCTGAAACGGGACCGCCAAAATTTTGAACTTTTAAACCATTAGAGGTAGATGTACCAAACTTTCGGACTGAGTGGATATTAGAAATAAATTAAACCTAACAAAAAGTGGGGGTTCAAAAATGAAGAATCTCCCAAATAAGCTTTTCGAAATTCAAATTTTTTAACCTTTAAAGCTAGACTGATGGATTGTTGAAGTAGAGTAAATATAAGGAAAAGATAAATTTGATAAAATTTTAGGGTCCCAAAATTGAATTTTTCTCCTCAAACGGGGCTGTCGAAATTGGAACTTTTTAGCTACTCATGCTTGGATGGGAATCTTAAAATCGAGAAAAACTACCATTTTTGTCTCGAAAATTTATTAATTCGCTTACAACTATAAAATGGCTTATCAAGGAACGCTGAAATTTGAACACAACTTGGGTGCAGATAGAGGCTTAATGCACATCAAGTTTGGGGGCGCCCAGTCACGCGATCGCGATTGCAGAGGCCGAAACTCGGCAAAAAGTTGTCAATTTTAAACCGGTATATTTTGATAACTACCAATATTGATGAAAAAAAGTTTGTGTTTTTTGAACATGCTACTTATGACCTTTATCATGGCCGTTTTTATTCCGCCTTGAATAAAATTTTATCTTATTTTTTCCTTTTTTTCCTTCTATCACTATCTACTTTTAAAATACAAAACGCAGATGGATCATACTGTGAACTATTATAAATATCCAAAAGCACTGGTGCCCGCCTGAAATCGGGGTTGCACGATGGGGGGTTTCCCCCAAATGGGCTTTTCAAAATTCAAACTTTTTTATCTTTAAACCTAGGTCAATAAAATTTTTAAGGTCAGTAAATATAAGGGAAAGATGAAACTTGACAAAATTTGGGGGTACCAAAATGAAGGGGTCCGCCTCAAACAAGGCCGCCAAAATTTATACTTTTCAACCTCATAAGCTAGCATAGGTGTAGCTTAAGGGGGCTCAGGGAGCCCACGTCTCTACCCAATTAAAATGCCATCAATGATAAAATGTGACCGAAAAAACTATTGCTTCTTTAGTTTCAGTTTCTTTTCGCATTTTTAGCGTACAGCATACATGCGTACAACTGTAATTACCATTGTATTGATGACCAGGGGGCCCGGGTCCCCTCAATTAAATTTTTGCCAACTAATCTATTCGTGAAACCCAGGTAAAATTAAGGGTTTTTGTTCTAAAAGTTGCTGTCTCAGGCCCACATGTAACCTTTTTATGAATGTAATGCAATAACCAAGGGCGGATTTACCAAACAACCCAGTGCCAGAGGCCCCGCTCTCAGGTGGTAAGACATTTTTTTGGGTTTCAGTTTCTCTTAGCATTTTCGCGAACAACAGTACACTTTAAAACAGTAATTAACAACAATTTGATAATCAGGGGGCTTGGGCCACCTCAATTCAATTTTTGCCAAACAATTTAAATGTATAAACCGGGTAAAATTAAGGGGTTATGTTCTAAGCGTTACTACCGCAGGCCCTCATGTACCTTTTCATGAATGTAATGTAATAACCAGGGGCGGATTTACCGTATGGCACAATGCAAAGGGCCCCACGCTCTGATGTTAAGACTTGTTTTTGGTCTTCACCTATGTTTGGCAGCACGATGTAGCGAAATTTCTCAAGTGCCAGGGGCTCAGCGCGATGTAAATCCGGTCCAGGTTAGTAGGTTGGTAGGCGTAACAAATACATGGTTAGTTGGCGTAACCATCTATTGCATCATTTTTCAATAACAATTCACTTCCACCTCGCCAGTTTTTACACAAAAAAATACTTAAAAAAAAAGCTAGGGAAATGCTCATTGATTAAATTATTGAATTTAAATTGAGGGAGTGTGGGCGTGGCCACCGAAACAACAAGGCCTCACGCGTGGTTTTGAAAAAGGCGATGACGTCATAGCGAGTAGTCTGTCTGGCGGAAACTTTTTTGCTTGCTAGCGGTAGGTGACTGCTGTGAAAAACTACATTAGTAAACACTAAAGTAAAGTAATTTAGAATATCATGAACACAATACCGGATAAAAAATTATAGATAGCCTACACCGCATTCTTGCAATATTGAAAAATTAAAATAAACAAATATTCATTTTGTTTTTGATCTTAGCACAGTAAAATACTTGAAGATTTGTGCAACCTAAAAGTTAGTTACACTACAACTCGTACTAGACATAGAAATGCGAATATCACAATTTAATGAATCTCTGCGTAACCAACAAACACTGTTTTTATACCACATAACAGTTACAGTAGAAATAATAAAATATTGTGATTTGCGAAAACATTGAAGAAATACTGTAAACCAAGTATTTAGCAGCAAAACCTTGATCAGACATAAACCAAGTATTTAAAAGCCACTAACATTCATTGCAGAGTTAATATTTCAATGTTGAAAATGGTCTCAATGGATTACGAAATTAAAACAAAATTGCACCTTAATTTCCAGTAACTTTGCTGAAAAAAAAACAAAAAAACATATAGATATTATTTTGTCCATTACTATAGCTATGCCATTTCCAATATAACTACTAGATTTTTAATGCGCATTTTAATTTTATAACTCCCACTACGTTTAACTTATTGACAGAAGTTGATGTCAGCTATTTCAAATAAAATCGAGTGAGAGAAAAAAAACACATTTTAATACTACGCAATAATGAATACTGAGCGATTGCAAGGTAGTATACAGTACACATAAGTTATTGAATAGTACCTAATTTTCTTCTTTTTGCCAACTTTGCAGCCCCTAATACATTGTTTTTCATAAAGCAATAATTGTTTAGTAATATGTTAACACAAGTGTAGATTGCCATTTTAACCAATTGAATCGACTCATGATTGGACGAACAGAGAGCCAAAAAATCGAGCAACAGTACTTCATCCTCCAGTGTAGCTAAAATTGAATTGACTGAAAAAGCACGTTGTGAGTTTGCCCTGAGAAATTCGTCAAAAGCGTGCAGTCTTTTGTATTACAATATAGCTTAGGAGTCCTACGTGCAAAATGTCAGCATTAGGATATAAAAGATTTCCTCTACTTATGCCTTTGATCAAAGAATAGTTGAAGCTGGTATCATCCCCATTGCTGGAGACTATGCGAAGTTTACAATCCTCGCACTTTAATTTTTTGTTGATGGAATAACAATAATAACCGCCAATATAGGCAATCACGGGAATGGTGTCGCTGGCAGAACTAATGTCTTCTTCCGTAACAGCAATTGGGATGGGAAGAAAGTTAGATGAAGATGTTTACTTTACTGTTTTTCCATTTTTTTTATCAAATGCTGAAGTTGTACGCAGAACTTCGTGAGGATGAAAATGAAGTTCGCACACCTAGAAATACAAGTAGAATATTAGTATATTTGCCGCAAAAATTGCAGGGCGTGTGATCGAAATAAACCTAAACTAGGCCATTTAATTTATAGAACAACCTTGTAATTGTACTTGTAATTTTTTGTAGTTGTAATTACATTTTATTCACCAAGTTGCCTTGGCCAGGAGACAGCGAAGGGACCTTTCGGTCTTCAAGTCAAGCTGCCACCTGCCCAACTGTCTACCACACACGGCGGAGCCTTCACACTGTCCCTTTTAATGCTGAACGTCAAGCAGGAAAGCTGTGAATACCAATTTTTATAGTCTTTGGTTTGACCCGACCGGGAATCGAACCCGAGTCTACCGCTTCAGTAGCAGACGCTCTATCCACTCGACCACTGATCGGTTTTATAACTGTAATACATCTGTAATACATCATAACTCAAGTTTTCAGGTTATGAGCAAAATATTTATTTATCATACGCGACAAAAATCTAATCAAAACTTGATTTTTCTTCGTAGTATATGTACACAATAAACATCCAAAATAATATTTTCCGTATAGTATGTTGCACCAACTTTAAGCGGCATCGAAAAATTATCTACCGTACTTCAGCAAGTAATGAAACAGCCAACAGTAGTACTGAATACTTGTTAAACTTACTTTGTTATTTTTGGATGGAATAAAATCTTTTCTTTTGGTGGAATGTGTCCATTTTTTCTTTAAATCGGTTTCTTCAAGGAATCCAAAAACGGCTACTTTGGGACCTGTATCATAATTTCCTTTGCAGTTGGGCACACTACATCTATGAGGCATCACTTCGGTAGGTACCAAAATATTCAGAGTGAAAGTAGGTTAGCAGATTTTAATTGGATAAATTGAAATTTTGTCCTGCGACAACCACAGTCGTAAATTTAAAACAAAGCCAGTATTAAATTAGCAAAGAACTCAGTTCAACAACATTTGCTAACTATTCTTGTCTTAACTCCTACATTTAATATCTTGCATGCATGCTGAATGCTGATGCAGGTAAAGATGAGAGGCTTACTTATTGCTTGCAACTTAACACAACACAATATAAATGAGCGTGATCTAATTGGAAACTTTTACACAATCATGGCTTCACAATTTTTGGAGGTTCTGTAACCATAATTATTTCAGTGTGCTTGAAATTACTTTTAAAAACATTGTACGCCACATTGTCCTTTGACCTGGTACATTGTCTTTTTATAGTTTTAGTGGTTGTTTTTACTAAAAACCCATACTAAAATACACTGTGAATAATTTATACACTGGTACTAATCAAGTTAGTAAGTGGTAATTTCTTAAAATACTGAGTACTAAATTATACTGCAAAATACTGTAAACGTTAACAACATATGTATTTCTTAACTGAATAGTGCAACTAAGCAGAAGTACTTATTGCTGAACTGTGTCACTCTTTCAGTGAAACGCTTGTTACTGTGCTTTACAAACCAATGCAAGTCCTCGCGATTTCGCACTTTTGTTAGCTAACAAAACAACAGCGCAGAAAGATAGGACAATCAATCGGACTACTGGTAGTGACGTCACAAACCATGCGTGAGGCCTTGTTGTTTCGGTGGCCACTGTGTGGGCCCCCTGGTTGCACTTGTACTCCTAAATTGGTTATTTTCATGGCAAATCAAAAATTTCGTAAAGAAAATCTTTGAGTGGATTATTATTTACTGCTAAAATATTGCAGGAGGCAAAGTGTCTTACTTCCCCTTGCCTGGGCCAAATCACTTACAAAATTTAACACCAAGATGCAAGATTTTGAACGTGTTTTGGACTAAAATTGCAAGTGAAAGAAGGATTAAACAAATCAATTTTTTGAAATGGCTTTCACATGTTAAAAATCTAGTACTTTCAAATGGCCCTGAACACGTGGGAAATGTGATCCAGTGGCATTAAAATAGCTTTTTTTCCAAAAAAATACAAAAAATTGCCCAGCAGTTGGGGGCTTCGCCCCCAGACCCCTCCAACCAGCGGAAGCTGGGGGCTCTGCCCCCAGACCCCCGTCTGTGAGACGTTTGATTTAAGTTTGTTTACTCAACACGTCTCCCACTTTCGACATTTTCGCTTTTTAACTTTTGGTTTAAGTCCTCTCCCTTAAGCAAAATTCTGGTTAAATACCAAAACTGGTTTAAGTGCCAAACCAGGCTTCTGATCTTCAATTCTACGATATATTTGCCCCACAAAAAGTTCCTCTTTCGAAATTTTCTGATGGCGTCATCGCATGTGATTCGTGGTTTGCTCCCCCCCAAACAAAAATTTTGGCTACGCCTACATGTAAGCTAGACACATCAATTTTCAGGATTGGCAAGTATGAACAAAAGATAAAATTTGACAAAATTTGGGGATACAAAATGAGGGAGTCCCCCTCAAATGGGGTCGCCAAAATTCAAACTTTTTAACGAATCCTATTAGACTGACAAACTTTTCAGAATAGGTAAATATACGTAAAAGATATATTATAGGCCAAAATTTGGAGATACCGCAATGGGGGGTCTTTCTCAAACGAGGACACCAAAATTTAAACTTTTTAATTGTTCAAGCTAGACACATGAAATTTTCAGGATAGACAAATGTGAAGAAAAGATAAAATTTGACAAAAGTTTGGGAACCACGATGGAGAGTTCCTCCCCAAACGGGACTGCCAAAACTAATAGTTTTTATTCATTTAAGCTAGACGCATGTAATCTTCAGGATAGTTAAATATAACATAAAAATATAATATGACAAATTTGGGGATACCAAAATTGGGGTCCCTCAATTAGGTTCTCAACAATTCAAACTTTTCAACCATTAAAGCTAGGCATAAGAAAGATTCAGAACAGAAAAGAAAAATAAGTTATAAATTAATTTCAGTTGCCACAATTGGTTAGTCCTCCTCAAATATGTCTTTCAAAATTTTTAACTACTCAAGCTTAAAGGAAAATGAAATTTTCAACATAGGTAAAAAGATAATATGAAAAATTTGGGAAATGTCATACTATAGGGATCCTCCAATTATGTGACGCCTACCCCCATTAGCTACAAAAGCTAGACAAATTCAACCTATTGGATATGTTAATATGATCCAAAGATTTAAGGTAACAAAATTTGGTGGAGCACATTGAGGAGACTATGCCAAATGCATGGGCGTATGGGCGTCGGCTAGGGGGGGAGGGGGGAGCAGGGGGCCTTGGCCCCATTTCTGGATTTGCACACGTTCTCTCTTAAACCTCCCAAATTTCAAAAAATTTTTCAGTTTTAGTCGTAAATACTGGATCTATTCTTATTGGCCACCCCCTGAAAAATTTTCTGCCGACGCCCTTGGCCAAATGGGCCCTGTAAGCTAATCGCATTCCAATTTTTCAGTGTATAACTTACCTAAGCATAATGGTTTCTCAATTGTTATTCTTGTCTGAGAATTTGCTAAATCGATCGTTTTAAGCTGGAAGCTTTTTTTCAATGCCGTCATTTTGATGGCCTCATCTGTCAACACCATTGTAAGAGGACAATAATTTGTAGCTTTTACCTGAACCACGACACATAACAAATCGAAGTTCGAGCAGATAAGACGCTTTAGTTGAAGGCAAGAATAGCTTGTTGGCGGTTGACAATATTTTTGTGTTAATTTACTGAAATACTATAGTTTTTAGCACTTTACTAATTAACCGTGTTTTAATCATATAAAGTAGTTGAGGGAATATAATGCCCAACTAACCTACAACTAAGATATTGCAATTTTGCTACTGATGTGTAGCAATTGTATTAAAACTTCGTTCAAGTTCCGGATTCTAGTTTTCTTAATAAGTAGTTTCAAGCGGAATTACCGAAATCCCCTCGGGAACTGGATTCTTTACATTAAATTTTTTGAACATTACCTTGGAGGCCCCTTAAAATTTTAAATTCTTTAACTACCAAATATTCCTGCTTGACATATCAAAATATGAAGAGTATCGATAGGCTAACGTAAGAGAAAGATAAAACATGCCAAACTTGGCAATGCCATGTCGGACAATTAGCACTTAAATGGACCCCAGAACTATAAAATGAATTCTCACAACGAAGTGGTTTCACAGAAAGATAGAATAGTCAAAATTATGGGGTTACTCCAACATTTAAGACGTTGAGGTACTTGAGCTTAATGGCTTTGTTAGATTTAAGCTGAATGGCCGAGTTTTTTACAAAAACTGTCACTTGTGACGTTGAAAAAATCTTCTACTTGCTATTCAAAGTTTTTGATAAATTTTGTTAAGAAAGCTTTCGTGGGAAATAATGTATGTAATGCAATATACAGTACAGCCGAGATGGAGTCCAATACACAAGGCTCGAGGCCAAGGCCAAGGACACAAAAAAAATCCAAAGCCAAGGCCAAGGACAGCCTTTTCGAGGACAGACACTCTCGTTTTCCAAAAAAAAAAAGGTTTTCAAAAATTTTTTTCAGGCGATCTCCAATTTATTGGCGTAACCAGAATTTTTGATTGGGGGAGGCCTAAACTACAAATCACATGAAATGACGTCATAAAAATTTTTCCAAAGTGGAAGTTTTTGTGGGACAAAGATATCGTAGGATGGAAGATCTGAAATCGTTGTTGCCTGTTTGCACGTAACCAGGATTTTGCAAAGGAAGAGGGCCTAAATTAAAAGTTGAAAAATGCAAATATCTAACTTTGGTAGCGTGTTGAGAAAGCTTGTGTAACACAAATGTATCACAGACTGGGGTTTGGGGGCGGGACTCCCAGCCGTCGGAGGCTTTGGGGGTGTGGGGGCGAAGCCCCAGCCGTTGGGCGATTTTTTGTAATTTTTTGAAAAAAAAAGCTATTTTAATGCCATTGGATCACATTTCGCAAGTGTTCAGAGCCATTTGAAAGCACTAGATTTTTGACATTTAAAAGCCAATTGAAAAAATCGAATTGTTTAATCCTCCTTTTACTTGCAATTTAAGTCCAAAACACGTTTAACATTTTGCATTTTGGAGTTAAATTTTAATTGTAAGTGATTTGGTCCAGGTAGGGGGAAGGAAGGTGCATTGTCTCTGGCTCAGAGTTGTAGGTCGGGCCGGGCTTTTCGGGTTGGGTTCGGGCCTCAAGTTGACAAAAATTTTGGGCTTAATTCGGGCCTGAGACGTACTTTTTGTCTTAGGTGTACAAAAAAATAATCAAAATAACTTGGCAATATTGCTAAATTTTTTAGACCTAACTTAACTTTCGGATTTTTTCGGGCGTGATTTGGGCTTCAAACTATTTTCGGGTTCGAGCCGGGTTTGCGCTTATAGTTTCGGGTTCGGGCCTGAACTTGTCGGCCCGTTTACAACTCTGCTCTGGCTACATTTTAGCGGTAAATAATAATCCACTCAAAGATTTTCCTTAGAGATTTTTGTTTTGTCATGAAAATAACTAGCTATAGGAGTACACTTTCGCCAGGTAGCCCAGGCCCCCTCAATTGAAGTTTAATGTTTCGTTCAATCAGGATGTTCCATGGCTAATTTTTAAAAAAAGTAATTCGTGCCTAAAAACCGGCGAGATTGGAGGTGAAATACTGAATTGTTTTTGAAAAACGGTGCAATAGATAGTTACGTCTACTAACCATGTTATTGCAGAGCCGGATTTACATCACGCTAGGCCCCAGGCACTTTGGAGATTTTCGCAACATCTTTCTGCCAAATATAGTTGAAGGTCAAAAAAAATCTTACAATTTTAGATCAAGGCCCCTAGCTGGCACTGCGTCATATTATGGTAAATACGGCCCTGATTAATGCATTACGTTCACAAAAAGGCTAGATGTGGGCCTGAGATAGCAACTTTTAGGACAAAAACTCTCCATTTTCTCCGGGTCATACGTTTAAATTGGCTGGCAAAAATTGAATTGAGGGGGGCCCGGCGCCCTTGGTCTTCAATATTGTTAATTAGTTATACTGTTGTCAGCGAAAATGCTAAAAAGAAACTGAAATTGAAGAAACAGAAGGCTTTTTTGTCACATTTTTGTCATTGGTGAAATTTCAATTGGGGGGAGGGCCTGCTCTCCTTCCCTTGCCTATGCCTATGCTCCAACTGAGAAAACAAAAAAAGGTGTTCGCAAATTTTCCGCGAGGTTTCTGGCGTTTTCCAACGAAATTTCAACTGTTCAAAAAATGGTGCTGTCCTCGAGCCGAGGACAGGGCAATTTTCGAGGACTTGAGGCTTCGAGGCCAAGGCCAAGGCCAAGGACTTGAGGCTTCGAGGCCAAGGCCAAGGATTTCAAACTGTGTCCTCGAGGACGTCCTCGAGGCCAAGGACGTCCTTGAGGACTCCACCTCTGCTGTACAGTGTCCAATATGTTGGCCCTTGGGTAGCACTGTTAAATAGCATTCTTAGAATAAGAATGGCTGTAAAATGCATGCATTTATCTGGCCGTGGTTAGTACTAAGTTTGGCTGATGTAGCAATATTTTTTTGCTCAAAAGTCGTTAAAAGTTAAAGATCGCTCTGTTACTTCAAAATTTATCGAAAAACTGTTAAGTAGAGGTGTAGTCGATGACTCAAGGCTCAATTGCAAGGCCAAAGACACAAAAAAATCCGAGGCCAAGGTCACGGACCGACTTTCTGGGGACAGACCCTCTCGAGGCCAAGGGCAGGAATGCTCTACGTCAAGGACCAAGGAAACAACGCGCTAGCAAAAAGATCTTCGCGGAAAAAAATCGTAACCTTTCAGAAACTTCAGATATTCTCAAAAAAAAAAAAAAAAAAAAGAAAAAAGGTCTTCACAAACCTTCCGCGAGGTCTCTGGCATTCTCCAAGACGAAGAAAAAAAAGGTCGTTACCTTGGCCCATTTTTAACCAATCAAAAAATAGTGCTGTCCTCGACCTAGGACAGGGCTTTTTGAAAACTTGAAGGCTACTAGGCCAAGGACTTTAACCTTCGAGGCCAAGTCCAAGGACTTCAAAATGTGTCCTCGAGGACTTTACCTCTGTTGTTAACAACTCCTAAAAAGTATTGAGTTTTGGCATTGTAATCGTATATGAGCTGTTTGACTGACGTTACTTAATGATTTTGATAACTTTTTGAGACCTCTAAAGTCTAAACTTTGAGAGCAAGTAACCACAAGGCTGTTCAAACGAACTAAAACAAGCGTAATGTGTAAAAGAAGTAGACAATTTTTGGTAAAAGATTGTTTGACAGTAAACATTACACCGAGGGTTCCGGAAAGCACATCGAGTTGAGTAAATCAATAATGCAGTATTAAAAGTTTTGAATGTGAAGTCATCGTAAAGGTAGACTCTGCAATATCACTAATAAATTCATAAGAATTTGATTTTTTTTGTAAATTTTGTTTGTGTACGTATCTTTTTCCAAGCTAATTGCAAAGGCTGGCATTGTTTTTATTTAGTTCTTCAATTTTGAGAAAAATCAGTAGAACTGTTTATACTTGCGTTTATATGAAATTCTTCTTGAAAAACTATAAGAGTGGGCTAGTTGAGGGAGTTGATTTGATATTTAGGATAGTGTGTCAAATTTCTTGTAAAGATAACGCAAGTTACAAACTCCGTAAATCATAATGGGATCTTGTTTTTATTGTTATAATTGGGCAAAAGGTTACTGTCAAAATGTTTGTTTTAACGAGAGTTTTGTTTGTAACCGCAGTTTTAACAATTGCGCTGCTAAGCAAAATTTAACCAACTCCTTAAAACTTAAAGCGATAACTAATCAGAGCTGTAAAATTTTGATAGACATTTTATACAATCAATCAATCAACTTTTATTCGGAATGGTTCAACGCTTACACCTCCACACATTTTGAATAGCATTAAGCATGCACAAAAGGATGAAAACTGTGAAGACACAAAAACCAAACCAGGAGACAGCGAAAATGATTATACGGTCTTCGAGTCAGTTGACCCCTCGAAGCTGATATCAAACAAAAGCAAACAGCAAAAACAACACACACGACGGTATATTCAAAGTTAAGGCAAATTGAAAATTTTAATTGCCCAGTCCCTTTAGCGAAAAAATTCAACCTGAAAGCAGGATTTCTGTGGGCAAAGTTTACACAAATGTCAGCATTATAATGTTGGAAAAATTTTCATAGAAAGTGTGTAGCATCAAATAAAGTTTTAGTGCAGAAGAACCATAGAAAAAAGAAAAAAAAGAAAAAGTACATACAGTATCATTCGAAGTTGATCATAGCATGATCCTAAGCATAGCAAATATACTTCATTTTATTGTAACTAAAGGCTTCGTTAATTATTTGATATCGGTATCATTTAAATATTTTGACAGCATATGATTTTTTAATTTCTTTGCAAATAAGTTGGTTGGAGCTTGTTTTAGTTCATATGGTACTTGGGCCCAGATTTTTGGCCCAAGTATGTGCATGGTCCGTCTACCTATTCTTAAGTTGGTGGGCTTTATGTAATAGTTTGATTTGGAGCTGTATCTTGTGTTATGGTCATGAAGTGATGAGACTGTGAATACAAAGACTGCTGGGAAAACTTATCTTGATTTGATGAAAGAAAATACATATATTTTGCAACTTCAACAAAAAATATATCTTCCAGGTTTAGTAATTATAGTACATACCTTTTCTAGACAGAAGTACATACCTTTTCTAGACATTTAAATTTTGAAAGCCGATAAACACAAACCTGATCAAGTTAATGGAACATTATGAAATTCGAAAGCAGAGTATTTCAGATCTAACTATCAACAACCATAAACATGCTTAACGCAAGTGTAAAATTCTTTAGTTTCGTAAAGTTAGATGCTTTCGCGAAGTTTCCGGATATCGCTTGCGATGTCACATTCTAGTTGTTTAATACGATCGAGTGTAAACTAACAATCAAGGTTTCGACTCACATTTGAAGAAACGAAGTTGGCTGCGGTACTGTGATTGACTGTTTGGGTTTTCCCCAATCTAAAATTCTGTTTACGGATTATGACACAAAGAATGTGAAATTTAAAAAGGAAGAAAAAGCAAGGATGCATTCATTGCCATACGTCTCGTCGAACGATTTCATAGATAATGGTAGACACAGATAAGTGTGACCCTTTTATCTTATTCCATGGGGCGCCGAGCGTATATCGACATTTGCGGTACTTTTTTTGCATGTTTATGAATAAATAGCCACTATTAATTAAATAGTCACTCTTTTTTAATAAATAGACACTATTAATTAAACAGTCACTATTTAATAAATAGTGGCAAAAAAAGTACTGCTAATGTAGTTGTACAGCACACTTAGCGCAGCAGCTTTTGTACACGCTTCGGCGTAACATGGTAATACAGCGAGTATATATGATACAAGCGTGGCGGAGGGCTTTCGGCTGCTCTTTGATTCGGTTCATGTTTCCAAATGTTAAAGCACTCGTTGCCTTAAACTTCCAACACAATGCGCCCTTTGGGACACACGTTATGACAAATTGAAGATGAATAATCACCGAATATTTTGTAGTAAATACGTATGAAATATCTCTGTCCTTGCCACGATTTTGGACCCCTATTAGTAATTTTCGTTGAACTTCGTATCTATTTGCCGGCTTGCGTTTTTACTACCTTGTGCCCGATTGGTCAATAATGCTTCAGTGACACGGTTAGCGAAATACTTAGCCGATCGCGCTGTTAACCTTCAATTTGTCATAACGTTTGTCTCTCAACGCGCAATGTGTTGAAATTTCAAAACGACCAGTGCTGTAGTAGTTGATAGCTAAGGATGCTTTAGCAGTTGGAAAAGTGGAGCACATCAAAGAGCAGCCGAGAGCGTTCCGTCACGCTCCACTAACAAATATACAAAAGCTGCTGCGCCAAGTGTATACCTACATCTGTCACCATTTGTCACCATACCTACTTTTTTGTCACCATTTATTGAATATTGACTATTTAACAAATAGTGACTATTTATTAATAAAGAGTGACTATTTAATAAAGATTGACTATTCATTCATAAACATGCAAGAAAAAGTACCGCAAATGTAGGTATACACTTGGCGCCCCATATTATTTTTTGAACAGTAGACCTAAGGATTTATCAAATAGCACAATGGCGCTGTACCAGGGTCCCCGGGCTTGGATGGTAAAACCTTTTTTTCGACTTCAGCTTTATTTGGCGAGACAGTGCAGCGAAAATCTGGTAAAGACTTTTTTTTGGGGGTCTTTAACTTTATTTGGAAGCAAAAGAGTCAAAAGTGCTAAGAGCCCCAGGCAATTTAAATTTGGCTCTGCCCACGCATAAAGCTTTTTGCAAAACCGCAGTATTAAACAGTTCATGCATGACAGTCTACACATTTTTTCATCATTACGTAAACAAGTACCATCTTATTCTTTGTAGTCTGTGCAATAGGCCTACGCATCAAGATTATCGCTAGAGCGTAGTTCGTTATAGCCTGATTGCCTGCGTCATTATAAGCGTTTTCAAAAGCAACGAAACGTTCATCCATTCATGCTTTACGGATACAATGAGTTTCATTGAAAAAGCTTGTTAGAGTCAAAAAGAAATAGATTACTGTTTAACAACCTAAGGCTGAGCCATGGCCAAATTTGAAGAAAAAGATAATAAACTTTCCCAAAAACTTCGGATGTTTTGTGACAGCGAAGGAAAAGAAATTTTTCCAGCAAAAGCAGGTCATGTATTCAATGAACTGGGTTTACTTTACAGAACTAAAAGTCCAGACAAAATCAGTTTAATCCAAAGTGCAGCTCTGTTAAACGCAGCTATCGTACGACAACCTCTCAACAAAAAGTATCGAAAAGATTTAGAAGATCTTTGTAAGCACGTGTTGCAGTGTTCCGCAGCAAGTCAAAAAAAAGCAAATTTAATCGAAATTTCGAAACAAGTCAAAGAAATGATTTTGGAGATGAGAGAACAAGCTAAAAATAGTCTAAAAAGCATTAAACCAATTGAAGAAAAAAGAAATGTGTTTGAAGCTGTATTGGAATTTCTCCGAGGGCAAAATTTATGTGATCGAGAAAACATTAAAGTTAGAAATGTAGTGGCATTAAATGACGAAATTGCTCAAAAATACACGAAGATCATGTCTTACGTATCTCGCCGTTGCATTGAAATCATGGGAACACCACCATGCAAGTATTCGGTTGTTGGAATGGGATCTCTGGCAAGGAAGGAAATAACACCCTTCTCTGATTTCGAACACATCATTGTTCTGGAGGACTTACTTCGAGGAAAACAAAGAAAACGATGTCTTAAAAAACACTCAAAACGAACCATGGCTTACTTTCGGTGGTATTCGGTCATCTTTCACATCATTGTGATAAATCTCCAGGAGACGATAATTCCCAATGTTTGCATTCCAAGTTTGAATGATTGCTCAAAGCCAAATGGTGACTGGTTTTTTGACAAAATTACCCCTAGAGGCATCTCGTTTGATGGAATGATGCCTCATGCTTGCAAATTCCCTTTGGGAAGAGCTAAAGTTACAGAAAAGAAGCCTTTCAGAACAGAATTAATAAAATCTGCTTCTCAAATGGCAAAGTACTTGAATGTGAAAGAAGATTTAAAAAATGGCTATCATCTGGCTAACATCCTCACAAAAACGTGTTTCGTTGCTGGAAGTGAAGAAGTTTATAAACTCTTTTGTGAAAAAATTATGGAAACTCAGCAACAGCAATCGGATGAAAGGCAACGTCAAGTGAAAGAACAGCTCCAAGAAGATTTACAAAACTTTAACATTGCAGAATTCCTCAAAACATTTCAATGTAGTAAATCGTTGAATGTTAAGCAAGCTATTTATCGAAGTGTCACATTATTTGTATCAGCATTGGGCCAGCTGCACAACTGTTTTGGCAATTATTCTAATTTTGAAATTCTAGAAAGTTTACGCCACAAACATGTAATTGATAACAGTACGTTTCACGATTTATCTTTAGCAGTAGCAATTGCTTGCCACGTAAGACTTTACCAGTACACGCGATTAAATACCCAAGGTGACTCTGTACTTGAATATTCAGAAAACTTTTTTCGATCAAACAAATTGAATTTCTTTCTAGCTATTGTCAGTAAACAAGAGTTTGTCAAATTTTTTAGCTCGGTGTTACGTCTGCAAATGCTGCTAGCTGATGATAACATTTACGACATTGAGAAATGCTTTAGCAAAAAAAGTATTTGGCCCAAACTAGCAGTTAAAATGTTCATGGCACTATATGATGAAGTGATAAATGAGGGGGAGCGTTACTTGGATGGGCGTGTTAGTCTAACTGATGAAGACTTAGTTGTAGTACAGTATGTTTTGTTAGCTTGCTTAGAAAATGTTTTAAATTTTCTTAGCAAAGTATTGGATGGAAAAAAGTATTTTTCGAACTCAGACGTAAGTAAAATGAAACCATCCACCGCCTCAGAACGTAGCAAATCTCATAAGAATGCTCTAACTAAAGATTTATACTTGAAGTACAGTTATCAGATGGTGGCTTTTGCAAATGTTTTACATAGGCTCGACGACTCTTCTGCAAATCGAGAAGAGACTTATTGCATTTTATGTTTTGTAAAAGGAGTGGCTCTTGTTGAAAGACAGTGTTACCACGAAGCGCTAAGTTTGTTTAGAGATCATATAAGTAGTTCCAAACAAACCTTTGATAATTCCTTTGACAAAGATATAACCGCAGTGTTATACACAGCTCTCACCTTACATCAACTTTCACTTTGCTTTCTTCACACTGATCACCCTGAAAAAAGCTTGCATTATGCATTCGAATGTTTAGAATTGTTTTTGAAGTGTGGCAATATCAAGCTGTTACGATGGAAAATCTTTGATGTGATCGCCAAGTGTTACTCAAAACTCACCCTAACGCGGCAAGAGAAGCGCTACCGAGAAATGTTTAAGATATCGCGCAGTGCCCTTATTTTTAAAGATTATATTCCGTTCATACTCTATTGGAAACAAATTGCTAGAGAAACGAAGGCGTTGGCAAACCTTCTTAAGGATTAGCAAAACAAAATTAATGCACCATAATTTTTTCGATTTCGCAAAAATATCATGCTTTGCGGTTTTTATATCGTACAGTGTGCAGTATCAATGATTTAAGTTATTGCAGTTTTCATATTTATAATCGTACTGTATACAAGGATGGCAGTACGGTACGGTACGTTCAAAATTTGAACAAGGCGTACTTTAAAAAAATTTACCGTACAGTACTCACGTAGAGTAAGAAAAACAATTTTTGCATTCGTTGCCTACCTACGTAGTTTTCATCGGATAGTACGCTCTAACGTACCGTACCGGTACCTCAAAGATTTGGTACAACTATAAAATCACAGTAAAACGTTAAAAGCACCACAGTTTGTTTCTTCCGAAGGACTCATCATTCTATTTGAATCAGATTAGCACCTGATGAGTCGTTAGGACGAAACAGACTGTTGTGCTCTTAACCTTTTACTGTAATTTTATAATTGCATTTTGCTCTAATATTATTGCTGTATATCATCGAGCACTTTTTCAGAAGATTGACCATCAACAATTTTCTAAAAGTACGGTACGTAGGTCAATCAAAGGATGTTCAGTTCAGTTCAGTTCATTTTATTCAATACTGGTTGACCAACAAACAAACGGTCATACAAACGAGAACATACCTGCTGGTACTTGATGAGATTGTACGGTACGTAAGTAAAAAAATTGCCTAGGTTTTTCAGAATTTCTTGTTTTCCGCGATTTAAAAAAGGTTTAATTGCATATACGGTATATTCCAAATAGGATTTATGTATATCAGTCAGTGGCGGCGCCACGGGGGGAATGGAGGGAAACTGTCCCCCCCTCCCCACTGCTTTATCAGGTCATTTCTGCGAATCGTCCAAATCCGATGAGAAAAGTTTGGCGGTATGGGGGGTGACGTCATCAAGCATATTTGGATTTTTGCTTAATAAAGTGACGAAGTCGATCTTTTTTTCACAAGCAAGGCTGTTCTATTTTAACCACTTGTATGATTAAAAACTGCAATTGCGCAAGGTTGTTTATAAATTTATTGCTTCAATAGTTAACGAGATTAATTTACTTTTATTGCGCTATAAAGATTAAAAAGCAACTCTGAATTATTATGGTTGCGTATTATCTCCTCCCAATTGTAACGTCATAATCAAAAGCTGAGAGCAATAATGTTATGTTAAGGTACAATAGCTTGCAGTGTGAAATAGTTAATGTTCTAATTTATAAGAGTAGAGGTTAGCCATAAGCAGTGATAAATCAATGTTTAATGAAACCAGTCGTAACGATATAGTGAAGGCATAGGTGGGCAAGTTAATGCAAACCGTTAGCTTCGTTAACCACAAGTCCGTTAACAAACTTCACACCTCCATTAACGTTAATCCGTTATTTTCAGCTTTAATTAACGGAAGGTAATAAAGTCCGTGAATTCGTTAACATTTTACGTGTAATTTACATTTCGTTTTATTCACTCGCTTCTAGAACACGTATTGACACTGTTGAGCTGATTGCAAGGAAACATTTATCGCTCTGGAGGTCTTTTTGTGTTTTGGAAGTTATATTTTACAATCTAATATAATTTCAAGATAAAAATAAGTTCAAATGCACTAACGAAGCTGCGATCGGAAAATCTTTGGAAATTGCGAACAGCGATAATTAATAGACCTCTGAGGCTGCAGGTTATTATTTGTCACAAAAAAGAGCTCCTTTCTCGCTTTCTTCTACAAAACTGGTGCTGATACGCAACAAGTGCTACCAGAGCAAACTGGTTTGTACCGATACGATGAATGAATGGTGCAAGACATTAACAATAAAAACCTTAACGGAAGTTAATTTAGTCCGTTAACAGCACTTAACGGAAGTTAATTTAGTCCGTTAACACGAAAAAACTTTTTAACGGATTAACGAGTTCAAGAAAAAGTTAGCTTCGTTATTAACGGATTAACGATTAACGGACTTGTGCCCACCTATGAGTGAAGATATAGTGATGTCTGAAGCTGCAAGCAATCGGGATAGAGATCCAGCTTTTGAAAAAGTTAACGATGATAATCGAGCTTTTTTAATTCAATGTGGTCCGATTCGGCCTTCAATAGACTTTCCTCAAACAGATCAAGGTCAAAAAAAGTACAGATTTTCTAAAAACTGGTACAATAAATATAATTGGATAGAATACTCGCTATCCAAAGATGCTGCCTTTTGCTTTTCCTGCCGTTGTTTTGGCACACTCGGTGAGTACGGTTACGGTACCTGTAACTTATAGCTCATAGGCTATATTATGTGGTGGCAGTCGTGGGACGTATACTACATGCAGTCGGTTACAAAACTTAAAACTGTCTCAGTTCTGCAGTTTGAACATTTTATCAGTCTACTTGCTTGTTATCGGTTTGCTTTTTTGTGAGCCGAACAAGCTTGATCAATTAGTTTTCATTAGCACAATCATCACTTTGGTATTAAAAAACTTTCCACATGCGAATGGTATAAATAGAAATATATCACTTCAATACTGCAATATGTTGCGTTAAAAGTATTTTTAACTAAACTAAGCTCGTCCATACATTGTATCATTTAAAAAGTAACCAGAATCTAGAAGCATGTCTTTTTAGTGTGCCTGCGAACCGAATAAGTAGAAATAAAGAATCATTAGACCGTCCAGTAGTCAGCGGCAAGTATATGCGCGTGATCCTTCTCGACGACAATCAGGCTCCCACAGTTACAGGCGAGCAAGTTTTGAAAAAAATCTCAGAAAAATTACAGTAGACTACTGAAGTGAGTAGCCTAGTCTAAAGTCCACCCCTATTAACGCAGCACTATCGATTTTATAGTTAAACTGCAATGCTAAGTTACAGAGTTTTTTTGCAGTTGGTTGTTCAAATGAAGCATTTACCAATTCTGGTTTCAGAAACTGGAAACACGGCTCGGGCAAAACAGGAAAACTTGCTTAGCATGGTAAATCTAAAATGCATCAGCTTTTTTTAGAACGGATGCAAAACTTTAAGACTGTGACGCCAGTAGATATCCAATTGAATAAAGCTGCGCGCGAGATGAGGGAAAGAAAAGAAAGAGAAAGGTCCGAAAATCGTCACATTGTTGGAGTTATATTTGACATCGTTCGCCATTTAGCAAAGCAAAACGTTGCGTTTCGTGGGCATGATTAAACATCATCATCTAAAAATAAAGGAAACTTTACTTTCTGTCTTTTACTTGAGGAAATTTACTTTTTGTCTTAATATCACCAGCCTTTAAAAGATTGGATAGACAAGCATCCCCAAAATGTTTCGTATTTGTCTCATGTAAGCCAAAACGAAATGCTTGCTATTTGTAGCAGCCTTACAGCTAATGCTATCTGTGATGAAGTTCACACTGCCTAGTATTTTTCAATTGAATGTGACGAGGTGACATCTCACAAAAAAGCTTTCATGTCCATTATTTTGCGGTATGTATCAAATTTTCAAATACACGAGCGGTGATTCAAACTTGTGCCAGTAACGAGTTTGACTGGGCGGTCTTTAGCTGACGTTATTCTTTCTGTCTTGAGTAACAATCAACTTTCTTTAATGGCCTTGGTTGGCAAAGGTTTTGACGGAGCAGCGAAAATGAGTGGCAAGGATGAAGGCGTTCAATAGCATTTGTTTGACGCTGGGGCAGAGTTATCGGTATACTTTCATTGCTTCGCACACCAACTTAATCTGGTGCTTGAGCACAGTGTTGAAAACGTATCCACAGTAAAAACTGTGTTTGAAACAATTGGCGATATTTACCGCTTTATGGATGGTTTATACTACGAGCATGCTTTATACAACGAGCACGTAAAACAACAACAAATTACTTCCGAGAAAACCGCACTTCACGCATTGTCTGATACAAGGTGGACGGCCCGCTCAGATAATCTTGATACAGTCATAACGTTTATCCTGCTCTATCGTCAATGTTTCAACAGATGTCACATGGGGGTAATGGCACAGCTACTGGCTTCTTGCTCCGACTTAAACAATTCAATTTTGTCACTGCTTGTCTTGTCCTTCAAAAATGCTTTTCTTTAAGCAGGCATGTTACGGAATATCTACAGAGTGAAGGAATGGATCTCCTTACAGCAGTTGTTGCAATCCAAGACTTAAAAAGTGCATACCAAGCAATGCGCTCAGAAGATGAGTTGAACAAGCTGATTTCCAATTCTAGACTTTTTGCAAACGAAACTCAATTCACGTTGCCTGCCTCGGAAATTGCAACTCCACCCCCAAAGCGACGTCGTTGCCTGCCTACCCGCTTCCGTGATGGCCAAACTATTATGACCGGTTCTAACAGCCATCCTTGGAACTATTCAGAAGATGATGCTGATTCCGTTGCTTATCGCTTGAGACATAACTTTTTTTATCCTTTTCTTGACAAACTGTTGTCTGAACTGGACGAACGTTTCAGTGATTAAGCTTGTGACTTACTTTCGGATGCTGCTGCATTTTACCCACAACATCTTTCTCCAACAAATGTGCATAAAGTTAAGAACCTTGCAAAATTTTACAAGTTGGATGAAAAGCTAGTTGGACAGCAATATCTTTTATTTTCGAAGTCAATCATTTACAAAAATTGGACGTTGGACTACGAAAATCATCCAAAAAATTCGACCAAATAATGCTGGATGTGCTTACCTACACTTTTGAAATTGTTTGGACAAAATAATCTTCATCACTTGTATACAGACTTATTTCGTATGATTGTAATTGTAGCAACTTTGCCAGTGACCGTGGCCTCCTGTGAACGTACTCACAGCAAGGTCAAACTTATTAACAATTATTTGCGAGTCACCATGTCATCAGAAAGGCTTGAAGATCTTGTAGAAATAAGTTGCGAGAGTGACATCTCCGACAGCATTACACTTGATCGAATGGTTAAGCATTTAAGCTTGCAGGCGAACGAAGGTTAATACTATAACCACACTTATTTAGCAAATATAGTCACGTATGGGATTTGAACCCAAGCCCGCACCAGCCGGTGACATAAACCAGGTTTCTGAGGTCGCAGCTGCCCTTAACCGGAGGGCATCAGGCTTTAACCACTCCGCCAACGTGTGCACTGTGCCACGTTGAGGAGTGGTTAAAGTTTGATGCCCTCTGGTTAAGGGCAGCCGCGATTTCAGAAACCTGGTTTATGTCACCGGCTGGTGCGGGCTTGGGTTCAAATCCCATACGTGACTATATTTTTCTGGCAATCTCTGAGGCCGACCCAGTTATCGACTGATGCCTTCTTATTTTACTAATGATTTCAAAACTGCGGTCGCATCTTATAAAGGCTGTATTCGATTGTCTGAACCGGGAATGGAACCTAGTTGTGGTGCTAGTGATGGTGAGTGGTAAATATGTCTGCCGTTGATTAGTGTGTGGTGAACTGAAACTGTGGAGTATTTTTCGTGGTGGATTGGTCCTTGTTTCCATCTTGGATTCTTTATGACTTCTATCTGCCTACTAATTCTAGTAGATGCTACTACACTTATAAAAGTATGTGCTACTGCAAAACGCAATGTTCTGCACAAAACCTCTCAGTGATTTTATCGTTCCGGCGCTGAACACCGGCCCTGTTCTACGCTGCGTTTATGAGACTCTTTTCAACACACATTGGCTTAACATGTATGCCATATTCATTACTGACTGATTCTTTTTAAATACGAGTTGTTTTTTGATCCGAACATGTTCTTATGTTCTTCTGTTTGTGTGTATGCAATGATAATTTTTCTGCGTAACTTTTGCGTATTCGCGGCAATAGCAATGCCTTTTCTGATGCTAACATAATAAATGTAGCTGAAAATAATCGCCCACAAACTGTCAACTGTTGTGAATTTATTCCAAGGCCAGTGACTTCAGGTGCCTCTTTTGGCTGGACTCATCTTATAAACCCTGAGCTATGCATTCAAATACCGATCATGTTTGTTCCCCCCACTCATTTTGGGCTGGCGCCGCCCCTGATATCAGTGCTGCCAAGTTTGGAGCTGTTCAACTCATCATGATGCCTTTTGGCTTTCAAGGGGGAGAGAGGGCAGGGGAACAAGTAAACGTCAGACTACAGACAAAATGATGCACTATAAGGTTGCATCGTCATACGAGGGTTCAGATTTATGGAAAATGAGCCATAATTATGATATTTGAAAATTTTGTTTGAGGTTTTGAAATGCAAATAGCCTACCCGTTTCTGAGATAATTGGATTCATACTAAATACGGCGCTGTGGTCAAGAGCAGAGATGGAAACCGGTCGGGTCGACCGGCACCGGGCTGGTCGACCGGCCAGTCGGGTTACCGTTCGGGTCGAGATACTTTGACCGGCCGGTCAAGCCGGTTGAAACACCGGTCAAATTCTCCTTTCTTGCAACTAAAAGACATCTAAGCACCAATCGTCATATACATATAGATTTTTTTATTATAAATAAAACTTTTTATAAAAAAAAAAACAGTATTAACAAACCACACCTTTTGAAAACACTGCTGAATAGCATTATGTCATGTACTGTAAATTTGTAGCATTGGCATTAAGGCCAACCTCTGACTTTTCAATAATTTCCAATCTTCGGCATTCCATCCGCAGAAGGTAGCAGCGCCGACCGTCAAATGGTCTCTTGAAAAATATTTGAAATGTTCGTGAAACGTCACTGCTGTGCGGATTAACTGATGGCCAAAAAAGTGTGCAACGTCTCTGGTCCTACATTTTCGTCCGAATATAGGTGCCCAAAAAAAAGAACTTGTTCAAGCTTTGGTACTTATACCGTTTATCAGTAATAATTTGAGCGCGTTTTTTCCTGGCGGGTCAACGACCTCATCTGTATGGCTACGGCTCTGGTTGCAACCCAAGGGCGGATATGAGTTCGCGAGGAAACCAGCGATGGCGAGTTGAAAGTTAATGTGGTCACCGGGATCGCAACGAGAATTTGGTTTATAGATAGAAGCTTGAGTTCAAAATTGTCATGTTTCTTTGGAAAAATGTATCCGGTGACTAGGTACTGAACAAAACAGAGGCAGAGGTCTTTGAGGGCAGAGCCCCGAGCTGCTAAGCAATTTTTGAAATTATTTGAAGAAAATCGACACCATAAACAAAGTTGTAAGTCGGGCTGGGTTTTTGGGTCGAGTTTGGGCAGAAAATTGACAAAAATTTTGGGCTTAAATTGGACTGATGCGGCCCAACGGACACTACAAAAACAATCAAAATAAAATTGCAACTCTGAATGAAGACTTCATTAAAGCATCAATTACAGGTGCGGCGCCACGAGGAGGACTAATGGCTCTAAAAGGATACGTCCTTGCCTTCTCAATCACTTTTAGAGCAATTTTTTCAATTTGTACAAATCCGAAGAATTTTTCTGGGGGTGTAGGGCAACATCATTCCATACGATTTAATCAGTTTTACTCATCCCAAAACTTATTGTGTCGTAACCTACGAATGTTTCATTCGTTTTAGGTATTTAAAGCTTAGGTAATAAACCTGTGCGTAATTTGGTTGCCCATTCAAACTACAGGGGTTAAATCATTTTTAGAGCATATCTAGTGCACATGTGGACTTCTCTATGCACATGTACACTTTTCAGGTGCACATGAGTACTTTTCATGCACTTTCATTAAATTGCATGCAATTTAATCTTTTAATGGCACCCCACACACATGCACTAATGACGTGCGCTTGCCCACTATTGACGTGCACTAATGATGTACACGTGCACTCATGCTGCGCGCTACTATACTATGTATTGACGTGTGCTAGTGCCATAGGCGTAGCCAGGATTTTTGATTGGGGGAAGGGGGGGCCAAACCACAAATCACATGCAATGACGTCTTCAGTAATTTTCAAAAAAGGAACTTTTTGTTGGCAAAGATATCGTAGAATGGAAGATCTGAAGCCGTAGTCAGTTGGCACTTAACCAGGATTTTGGTAAAGGGAGAGGGCGAAAAGTAGTGACTAGAAAGTGCAAATGTCTAACTTACGAGACGTGTTGAGTAAGCTAGTGTACTCAAATGTATCATAGACGGGGGTCTGGGGACAAAGCACCCAGCCGCTGGGCGATTTTTGTAAGTTTTTAGAAAAAAAACAGCTATTTTAATCCCATTGGATCACATTTCGCACGCGTTCGCAGCCATTTGAAAGAACTAGATTTTTAACATTTGAAAGACAATCGAAAATATTTAATTTTTCAATCTTCTTTTTACTTGCAATTAAAGTCCAAAACAAGTTTAAAATCATGCATAATGGTGTAAAACCTTAATTGTAAGTGATTTGGTCCACGTAATGGAAGTAAGGCACATTGCCTGCTGCAATATTTTAGCAGCAAATAATAATCCACTCGAAGATTTTCCGTAGAGATTTTTGTTTTGTCATGAAGTTAATCAGTTATTGGCGTACATGTACGGCCAGGGGGCGCATGCCCACTCAATGGAAATTCAATAATTTGTTCAATAAGCATTTTCCCTAGCTATTTTTTTTTAAGTGTTTATGCATAAAAACTGGCAAGGTGGAGGTGAATCGTTATTGAAGAGTGGTACGATAGATGGTTACGCTTATTAAACATGCTATTTCCGGGGCTGGTTTACATTGCGCGGGGCCCCTGGAACTTTGCCAATTTTTGCAACATCTTTCTGCCAGATATAAGTGAAGACCAATAAAATTCCTACTACCTGAGCGCGTGGCCCTGGCACTGTGCCATATGGCAAATACGGCGCTGGTTATTGCATTACGCAAATAAAAAGTTTAGATAAGGGCCAAAGGTAGCAACTTTTAGAACAAAAGTCCTTAATTTCACCCTGGTTATACGTTTAAATTGGTTGGAAAAATTGAATTAAAGGGGTGCGCCGGGCCCCCTGGTCGTCAATATTATTTATTGTTAGTTACTGTTGTACGCGTGTACTGTTTTACGCAAAGATGCTAAAAGAAACTGAAAATGAGGAAACAAGGCTTTTTTGTCAAATTTTTGTCATTGGTGGCATTTTGATTGAGGGGACCCGGGCTACGCCCTGGCTATACTTATGATATTGAGATAAGATCGCGCCCTAAAGTTCTTTCATAAAAAAAACATTTAAAGCAAAATTAAAATCACTTTTTTTCCAAAACGTGGAGGACTCGAGTCACGTCACTTGACAGTTATTTGAAACTTCCAAGAATTGCATGATATTATTATGACGAGGGCACGTGGTCGTCATAATCATTACTATCTTTTGTATGCGTAAATCCTAAAAGAAACTGCAATTCTGGACATGGACAAAGTTAACGTAGTGGCTATGCTCTGATTATATTTATCAATGGTTGTATTTCAAGTGGTGGGTTTGCATTACCGCCTGTGTTATAGCATTAAGTTCATAATAACGTTAGACGAGGACCTGGGGTTGCAACTTTTAGGACAAAACTTTTAGATTTCTCACAGGTTTTGCATATAAATTGCAAAGAATTTGAATTAAGGGCCCCTGGCCCCGGACTCTTGGTCGTCAGTCAGGAGCCTTGGGGCCCCTGGTTATTGGTTAGGGTTTCTGAATACCCCTGGCTGTTAGTTAAGAGCCCCGGGGCCCCCTGGTTGTCAGTTGGGAGCCCCGGGGCCCCCTGGTTATCGGTTAGGGGCCCCGAGCCCCGTGGTCGTTAGTTAAAGACCTTGGGTCCCCCTGGTTGTTAGTTGGAAGCCTCGGGGCCCACTGGTTGTCACTTAGGGGCCCCAGATCCCCCTGATTGTCAGTTATGGGCTCCCTGGTTGTCGGTTAGGAGTACTGGGGCCCCCTGGTTGTTGTAAGAAATCCTGGGGTCCCCTGGTTATCTGCTAGGGGCTCTGGGGCACCTGGTTATCAGTTAAGGGTCTTGGGCCCCCCTGGTTGTCGGTTAGGGGCCCCCTTGGCGTTAGTTAAGAGCCCCGGCCCCAAGGTAGTTATTTAAAGGCCCCGGGTTGTCAGTTAGGGGCCCTGGTTGTCGGTTAGGGGCCCCCCGGTTGTTATTTAGGAGCTCCAGGTCCCCTGGTTGGTAGCTAGGGGCCCTGGGGCCATTGGTTGTCAGTTAGGGGCTCCTGATTGTCAGTTGGAGGCCCCAGAGCCCCCTGGTTGTCAGTTAGGGACCCTGGAAACCCCCGGTCATAAGCTAGGGGCCCTGGGGCCCCTGGTTATCAGTTAAGGGCCCAGGGTCCCCCTGGTTGTCGGTTAAGGGCCCTGGGGTCTCCTGGTTGTCAGTTAGGGGATCTGGGGTCACTGGTTGTCAGTTAGGGGCCCCGGAACTCCCCGGTTGTTATTTGAGGGCCCCGGGGCTCCCTGGTCGCTAGTTAGGGGCCCCAGGGCCCCCTGGTTGTTATTTAGGGGCCCCAGGCCTCCCTTGTTGTCAATGATATTATTGTTAATTACTGTTATGTGCCCAATTACTGAAAAAAAATGCAATTAAACGTCGTTAGGCTATGTTGACATAATTTTTTATCATTGGTGGTATTTTAATTGGGGGGGCCCGGGCCCCCTGGCCCCCCACCCCCCCTGGCTACGGCTATGGCTAGTGCACAAATGACATGCTGTTATACTAACAATGCTCGCAAGTGCACTAATGACCAGAGGTGGAGTCGAGGCCATAACCTTCGAGGCCAAGGCTAAGGCCAAGGACTCAAAAAAAATCCGAGGCCTGGGCCAAAGACCGACTTTCGAGGACAGAGCCTCTCGAGGCCAAGAACAGAAATGTTTGAGGCCAAGGTCAAGAACTGAGGACACAATTTTCCTAAATTACGGTCGATAAATTTTCCATAAATTTTAAACGTAAAAATGCTTGAAATATTGCATTTTTTTTTAATGACAATCCGAAAATAGTATTTTTTTATGCCATTTTGAAGTTTTACAGGTTAGCAGCTGATGTTGATTGCGTACCGTAGCGATATTGTGGTAATATAAACACGGCCATAACCCGTAAATGGGAATATAGATAATTATAAACATAGAAATAGTCTATTTTAAAGCCTTAATTTTATCAGTTTATAGGGTCCCAGTGAAAACGTCCACTGATTATTATGGATCCCCACTTTTTTCGTAGTTTTCTAAATGCAAACCATATTGTTTGGTTAAACCATTTCTTTTCACGAAATTTGTTAAAAATTATTGTCTAAAAATGTTGCAAATACTGTGAATTTATGTTTTCAAAGTGAATCGAGGTAGCGTAGGCCTACGGGGTATAACAGTATAAGCTCATAAGTTTTTGTCATTGAAAAAATACGGTGTTATAGGGTGAGGGCAAAGTCCCATAATTTTAAAGAATTTTTCTGGAAAAAATTGCAATTTTTGTGACTTTGAAGAAGATTAGACATTTGAATTTTTAAAGCAATTTGAAAAGAAAATACCGTAAATGCTAAATTAGAATAACTTAAGTTTTCTCACAATTTCTTAAATCTGATATTTAAGCCAATTTTTTCTATCAATGTATTTTGTCTTTCTGACATCTAATGCCTATCAGTGAATAGCGCGCTCGTATCAGCCCTCAAAAAGCACTTTGTTGAATTTAACATAAGGCATTGCATTCCAAAAAAAAAAAATTGAGGATCTCAGCGTGGTGATATTCAAGAGGAAAGCATTAGAGACAGTTGCCCTGCTGGGCCTCCCTTCAAAGTGTACCGGTACAAAATCGTCGAAACAGAAAGATATTAAACCATTAATTTTTTTAAATGCCTAATTTTCTGCGGGAGCTTCGCCTCATCATCTTATAATGACGCAGAGTAAAAATTTATTAAAAACTCCAGGCATTCGAACAATTATACTTAGTTGTATGTAACGTCACATTTACTGTAATTTCTTAATAATTCTTCATCCATCGTTTTTTGTAATCCAATAGTTTGTTATTTGGGATCCTTAGCGGCGATTTTCAGTCCGCAAATTGTTCAGTGGATGTAGTTTGCCCCCAGACCGCATCACTTGCTAGCGATTAGAGTTGTTCTTTCTTACAGTAACCCAAAACAAATTCTTCGCGCTCGCGTATTTTCAGAACAAGTTGGCGTTTTTAAAAAACGTTTTGAACATATTTACTCTAGTACAGCGTAACATCAATATGCCATCCCTGGGAATACTGTATTACATTTCAATATCATCCACAGACTTTCTACTGAATTTACACGTAGAATAGGCTCGGTCATGTTTTTGCAATAGCAACTCAAAATTATAATTTCGGCAAAGAGGTCGACTTTTTGCACTGAACAGTAGCAATATAATGAAGTAACCATAAACCATAAGAATTGCTAATTTTGTCATTTCAGTTGTTGTAAATTTGAATCTCTTTTTTTAATATTGAATTTGGCGAGTAGACAGTCTGCAGTTCAGCAAATGTTTTTGCTTTGTATCAGATTAGTTTGTTAATTGATTCAGTAGCGTAGCAAGGGGGGAGCGGGGGGGACATAGCCCCCCATTGACATGTCAACCAAAATGCAGAATAAGAAAAATACTACATTTTTAGCACTTTGGAGACTGCTTTATGCACTGGAATGGACTAAATAGTGATTTAAAACATTTTTTGAAACATATATTTAGGGGGAGGGGCTAATTTGTCAAAAATAAAACTCACAAATGAAAACTTTGAAAAATGGCCAAAAATAAGCAATCAAATTTGATCGCCGATTTAAAAATGCTAAACTTAGGTGTCCTCAACAAATATGCTATAAATTTAGGAATAGGGGAGGGTTAATCATAATTAGTTAATTACCAATCATTCCTCTTAAATCTCTTTTCATTAGCCCCCCCCTCCAATTATTTTTCTCTATAAACTGTCGACGAAATAGAATACTCCATGTGAGTTTTATTGAACCATATGATTTTATAATTTACCGGCATCTAAATAAGAGAACGAAAATTTTACCATTAGCCACCTCCCGAATAGCCCATTAATGCAACAAGTTTAATCATGTACGCTCTGCCAATTTCTATGCGACGTTTTAAAAGCATTATTTTTCTATCAAAATAGCCCTAAAATTAAGTTATATGAGCAAAAAAATGCAAAATTTTTGAGCGCTGGGGTTCCTTTCCCAGACCCCAGCCTCCGGCTTTGAATGCGTAAAACCCCTCCTTATAGATCAATAACTCGGACTTACAGTTAATACTCGTACGATGACCCGCAGGGCAATATGCCCAGAGACAAGTTTTTGTGACATTTTTTAAAATCTTCTGCTCATTTTTAAGCTGCTAATATGTTAATTTGTGATATGTACAGTGATTCCTTCTTGATGTCATTATAACTATCTTTAAACATGAAACCTATTCTACTGAATGAAGCTTTTCCTCCCGCAGTTTGTAACTAATTTTTTTGCTTGAAAAATTTCTCAATATGGGCAGCTTGCTAAAAAAACGGGTGCAACTTACGCAAATTACAGACAAGGTTCTGAAAACAAAGCCCTCAACCGTTGGGTATTTTTTGTGATTTTTTTAGAAAAAGGAACTTTTCAACGCCACTCAGATCAAATTTTGCTTCTATTTAGAGCAATTTGAAAGAACTAACTTGCTAAAGTTTGAAAACCAGTTCAAAATTTATATTGCTCAGGCCTTTCAAGCCCCCCTCCCTTACTCACAGTTCAAGTCAATATTACGATAGTTAGAGCAAATATCACGATAGCGCCGTTTTGTTTCTTTTCATTTTAGTGAAGTTTCGAACCCTTGTTTTTTTCATTTGTTGTATTTTACACTCAACGTCACGGCTCACTACCTCCATTTATCTCTTGATTCAAAAGCCACAAGCAAATTATCAAACAACTACGCAGATGTTGAAACTTGACAATCCGGTTGTGTTGTAAGCAGAGGTGCCGAAACCCGGGGGGGAGGGGGATATATCCCCCCCCAATAATTTGACTGTATCCTCCCCAATAATTTGAGTATGGTCTTAATCTGCATCCCCTCCAATAATTTGACTCTGGCGTGCATCTGAGCGCAGGTCTCCACTTAAAATCGGGGAAAAAAGTGCTCCATTTTTGGTAAAGACCTTTTTTTGGTCTTCACCTGAATTTGGAAAAAAAGTGTTCCATTTTTGCTCTTCACTTAATTTGCTCACCTGAAAAAATTCGTGCTCGAGGTTCATCCCCCCCCAATGTTGAAAATAGGTCAAAATTGGGCTAAGATTGCAAATTATCCCCTCCAATGCTCAGCAAAGGTATGCACCCCTGGTTGTAAGTACTTGTTTGTTTATTGTTTGATGACGTAAGAAATTTTTGATTAATTGTTTTCATTTTCTGTGTTGTATGCAAATTTTTGGAGTTTGCAAGCTGAGACTTTGCGGTGTGGTCCCACATTCTAGTTAAGTGTATGCAGTGAGCAGAGGCTATTTTTTGTTTTCCTGTACCTAAAAGAGTAGTCGGTAAAAAAAATTTTAGATTGAAGTCAAGTTATCGCTGTCTTTGAAGCATGCTTAGAAGACATTTTTAAATAGTTAGCATTGAGCCGTCGCTCAAGTGCCCGTTGTCATACTTTGGATGTTATCCAACCGGCTTACTCCACCCCAATATTTCTTTTACGCCCCTTTAGTGCTGGAGTTGAGGTTTCTATTTGCACAAGGTCTCAACTTCCAACTCAGTCATTAGATTCTACAACCAAATTATCAAGTATTATTTACGTGCTACGTCTGCGCAAATTCATCGAAACCGCTGATCACCATAACAAATTCAACTCGCGTGTTACGAATTCAATACAAAGCAGGGGTAGGAATAAGAACTAGATTACCACAGTATTAAAACATTAAAAATTAAAACCTATAAAACCCAATAATCTGTTTCACCCGATCATCAAGGGTAAATCTAAATAATTTAAAAAGTACACAATTAAAATTTAATCTTTAAAGCTTAACATATAAAATTTGTCTACTAGGTAGTAAAATTGTTTAGATATACCCCTGATGACCCCATTTACGGGCGAAACAGACTGTTGGTTTTATAGGTTTTAATTTCTAATGTTTTAACACTGAGGTAAACTGTTATGTTTTTAAAAAATGATTAAAGCCAACGTTATACTGATTGCATCTTGTTTTGATTGTTTACGTGGGGAGAATTAACGTCAACAATAGCATTAAAATAATTTAGTAGTGTTGTTTTTTTGCTTCATACAAAGAAAATTATTTGCTTTAGCAGTGGGCTGCTTCTCAGAAATTGGTTTACATATAATAGAATGATGATAACAATGAGAGAGGTTTCGATTCATGTGTTTCAAAAAAGTGCTCTACAGCAAAGACCAGAGCCGACATCATAACACAGTACTGTGTAATCACAATAGAATGGTAGATACAACTTCGCCATTATATCGTCAGAAAAAAAAAACGATATTCCAAAATACGTTACGGAGTAAACTATCATTGTTGTAACAGTAGGCTTCATTTAATTGGCAAAAGATTTGAAGTTTGCGTCGGTGGATTTTGGAACTAGCAACTAACAGTTTGTTACGTTCAATAAAGATAGCACAAAGCATATGGCTTGTTCAATGTTCACCGCTTATAGAAACAGATCGTAATTGAAAGTGCCAGGGATTCAGGGCCTAAACCAAAAACTTGTTCTTCAGGAACTAGAGAAAGAAAGGGTTATCGATCAGGCAACACTTTTGCAAAAATATTATGATTTGTTTCATTACTCTAACATTGCTTATCCATATCATAGCGATGGGGAATTTTGACTTGGATTGCGAATGTTTTCAATAGATTTGATTGCTATAACGCCGTAGATCGTACAAATCAAGCTACCCATTGGGCATCAGCAACGTACAGTAGCTTAAACCATGCACTTCCACTATCTAGAAGTCCATGCTTAAATAATTAAATTGATTGCGGAAGTTCTCAAAAAATTTTAAACTTTATTTTAGCTGGTCGATTGAAAATGTGAGTGATAGAGAAAGTAAGGCGGCAGTGTGACTGAGAGGGTAAAGACATCGTTTTTATGACAACCCTAATCCATGATTGCATGATCATGGGTTCAAATCGCACCCTGGTGACGTTGTTGCGTCCTTCAATGAGGTGCTTTGCGATGATAGTCTTTGCTTAAAGGCTTTAAACAAGAGCAAATTCTGTGGACAAAAATTCGAAGAAATCCACAGGCATATTGGTTCATTGGAAACTCCTAGGCAGGCGCGGATTCCTCCAACCACGAAGTAGTCAATGCAATGACAATAGTGCATATCGTCCAATAGTTAGCGTCTGACGCTGTACGGTGACAGGAGGATAAATATGCAGTACAACAACTAGGATTTTGGTATAACAAGGAGGGGGCTAAAACTTTTTTCTTCGAAAAAGTTAAATGGTGTTTTGAGCATATTTCAGTTAAATGGTGTATTATCTCAGTTAAATGGTGTATTATTAAATGGTGCATATCTCAGTTAAATGGTGTATTGAGCAAACTAGAGCAATCCAAGCGTGTCGCAGAATGGGAATGGTACAAAGAATAAATACAGTGCTTGAAAGCAGGATTGCTTCCCTGTAACCCATTAGATTATCCCTGCAAATTAATTCCGTATAGAACTGAATTTAAATTGTTGAGTTTCTTTTATAAAATGCTTTTGCATTACGACAATTAGGGGGGACAAAAGCATTGAAGTTCACCTGCCCTAAAAGTTGGGGCACGCGTTTCTCCGGAAGCTTGCGCTCCAACTTGTGATTCACTTAGATCAGGAGCCAGCCCTCACCTCCATCAATTAAAAGATGAGCCATGTAGCTTATCAACTTATTTTTAAGTCGAAGAGCTTCCGAAAATTTGTTATTTAGTTCTAAGATTTGTAGCATTTGTAGTTCTAAGCTGTAACCCATTAGATTATCCCTGCAAATTAACTCCGTATAGAACTGAATTTAAATTGTTGAGTTTCTTTTGTAAAATGCTTTTGCATTACGACAATTAGGGGGGACAAAAGCATTGAAGTTCACCTGCCCTAAAAGTTGGGGCACGCGTTTCTCCGGAAGCTTGCGCTCCAACTTGTGATTCACTTAGATCAGGAGCCAGCCCTCACCTCCATCAATTAAAAGATGAGCCATGTAGCTTATCAACTTATTTTTAAGTCGAAGAGCTTCCGAAAATTTGTTATTTAGTTCTAAGATTTGTAGCTTTTTTCAAAATTCGGAGGCCTGGGCGATTTTTTTCAAAAATCTGAGGCCTAGTAGCATAGCATTCACCAACATAGAAATCGTTTTCGGTTTCACTATTTTTTAACTGTTCACCCTTTTAAAAATTTTTCGAACTGTAGCGATGGATTTTTCAAACTACAAACAGGGGAGAACATTATAACACTTCTCAAACAAATGGAATAATTTTTAAAGATTATCTTATGAGATTAATAAAATTATAAGCATGTCTTATTGCAAAGTACAGTACAATATGCCGTTGCTATAGGGTTAACATTTTGATGCGGTACCAATAACCACAAGCTCTTTTGACTGTTCGCTATTTTGCTGTCCTAAAAATGCACGTTGTTTCACAGACAATTAGAGCAAAGACACTTACAAAACCAAGTTATTTAAAAAAATTACAATTGTTTGGGCGAAGCAGCTAGGTAGTAATTTACATTTTACAGCAAAAGCGATTAAAGCAAGTTATTTTCACAAGCACTTAGAAATCCGTACCCTGTCCCCTTAGTAATCGTGTTTTCATTTTTAACGTCTGGCCAAACGATTAGAAAATTTAGTATTCAATTAACAAGACATCTACCATGTGACTAGACGTTGTGCTTTTGAACTGCTTTAAATTCAAATTCTTGGCTACGCCTAATGTATGCTGAGATTCTTACGATGACAGACAATTACACTATTCGGTTCCATATTATGTTTCTAAGATGGTAATGCCGTAAGCTGTTATTTTGTCAAAAGCATTTTTAAGATAAAAAATGGCACTTTCACATCCCTGCACAATGGTACCGGTACCTACAAAAAGATTATCATCAAGAAAAGACTTTATGCTAGCTTTGCAGAGGTGGGCAGTAACTAGTTACTACAGTAACTAGTTACTTTTTCAGTTACTGTAACTTACTTACTTTTTCAAAAAGTAACGAAAGTGGAAACTAGTTACTATTTGGAGACATTAAAAAGTTTCTAGTTACAGTAACTTTTAGTTTTGGTCCTGTTAAAAAAGATTCTTTAATCGTTAGATTTTGTTGAATGAAGCACTTCTATGTATCCCTGCTGGCGCCACGGATTACAGATTTTTTATTGTGCACTAAAGTGCTATAACAGGAGCTAGTGTAGAACGTGCTAGCAGGTGCTATTGTGCTCTAATGGGGCTGACAGGCTTAGCGGTGAAAGCGACAATGATGTTGAGTCCGTTACTAACAATCAATTTTTTGGTTCTTTGTTCATCCAATCTGAACCAAAAATAGATGATGCTGCCAAATGGATAGAAGACTTTCTATCAGCAGTACCAGCGAAAAAGATAGATGTTAATTCCTTTGTTAATGCAGCGCTAAAGAAACTGTTCGTCCAGTACAAATTTCTTTGCCCTCGAGCGCTGCAGTTAAACGGCTTTTCATCAGCGCTAGGCACCGCAAAATTAAACTCTATTCTGCTACCGCAAATTCCGCAAAATAGCACTAGGTGGTCCGCTACCGCAAATCCGCAAGTTTGCGGTAATTTTTTGCACTTCCGCAACTGCAAATGACTTTTCACTTCCGCAAACTTGAACCGCAAACTTTGCTGTTTTTTTCCTAGTTTGATAAATAGAGAAGACCTATAGCAATATAGCAATGCTTGATATTTTCCATATCGGCTGCAGACCTGAAATAAACATCAGTAAGTTTTCTTCGGTTTATTTAATAATCTGTTTTTGCAAGTTGTAATGTACATGTCAGCAGCAGGACCGAGTGGAAATGTGCGCAGATTTTTTTAAACAAAACTGCAACCGGAGTTGGATTACGGCTGCGACTCGGGTGGCTGGAGAAGACACTTGGAAGAGAGTAACCTCACCTGCCAGTCACTTTCGTCGCTCGTTCTAACTTCTAACTACAGCATGTTCGTTGAGTCGAAAATCCCTATTTGATTTACATACTTGTACAGTACATGTACTTGCACATAGGACAAACAGAGATGCACAAATCTTTACTGAATCGCCGAAAAGTAAGAACTCGAGACGCCCGAACTGCGTTTTTTCGTTCTTGAGTGGCGTAATGGATGGGGGTAGGGGGGGTTGTTGTCGGTATCACTTCCTGCTCCCTTCATCACGCATGGCAATTTGCAAATCACGATTAAAATAACTTAGTTTCAAACGTGGTAACTGCAGTTAGCGTTTTTTTTTTGTTTTTTTTTGCTCCTGAACTGGTGCAAAAATTTTTTAAATTGTTATGAAAGGTGTTCATATCTTATAAAAGCAAACTTTAGCCAAGATGAAAATGTGCTAGGTGTAACACGAACAAGCCAAAGTTCGGTTCCTATGTTTATTTTAGTTCAGTTGCAATACAGCCCTGATTAAGGGTTACATGAAATTCTAACGCTTGAACTTCTAGTCGAACTTTGGATACAAGCAGTCTTTTAAAAGCTTTCAAATTGCACACAATTTAATTACAATGCAGACACCAGCGTTCCTGAGATGAAGACCACTGTGCCATGGCCTTCCCTTTAGATCCTAAAAATGAAACACGAAAAAGCAAAACCGAGCAGTTCTAAGAGGATGTACGTTATTACTGCGTAAATGCAAAAATAAATCGATCTTTGTTTTGGTTTGTTTTCTTCCTTCGCAAATGACCTAGCTTTTTAATTTCGTAATGTTTTTAAAGCATTTTCATTTTACGATTTCATTCTTCTAGTAAGTCTCAAAAAGCATTATACTAAAACTGGCTTTCAGAATGCACGAAAACACGTGTTTTTAGTGTAATTTTGCAATTTTTTCCGGAGCATGCCCCCGAACCACCCTACAATGGCCTTTCCTTCGGCACTCTCCATAAAATTGATTTGTGGCGTCACAGTGCGACGAAACTTTCGGCCCCTCATGGAAACTTTTTGCGTACGCCATTGGGTGCAGATATAAATTTTGTTTGAAAACTGGCTCCCGTTTAAAATTTTATGCTTTTCTTTAGCGCTGAGCAGTCAGCATTCAGCACCTAAGGTAATTGCAAAAATAGAAAACTTGGGTTTTAAGTCTTAGTTATCGGTATGTAACGTGGGTTCAATTAATGGCTACTGCTAAATTAGAAATTGGTTTCCTCAGTGGCCAGTTTGTTGACGGTGCCGAAAACCTACAAGATCAATGCGCCGTAGTGATTTACGCTCCAAAAGATTGTCAATATGATTAACTTTGCTCGTGAATTTTGGAAAATTTTGGAGTAACACCGCCTACTGCTCAGATATTTATGCCATTTCTTAAATAAAAAATACGCTAAGCATTTTACTCATCATCTGCACAAGACGCAAACTTTGGAAAATCAAAAACACAAAGTGTTGTATTATGTACTGTATACTTCACCAAATCTCACAAAATTATTCAGGATACAGAAAGCTTTTCCAGGATTCTAAAGCGGGCAGTAATATTAATTTCCAAAAATCTTTGAAAATTTCTTGAGCGGCAACGCATATAATCTAAAGCATACCTTCCAAAAAGACGATCAACGAAACAAAAGACAAAAAGATTAAAAAGATAAAACTCAGATTGAAAATGTTGGTAGGCCTGCAGCCTATTTATTTACTAAACGTGCTGGGCATCAAAGTCGTCTACGGCAACCCTTTGCCAAAGTGGCCAAGCGTTGCACTAAACGACTTTGATGCCCAGCACGTTTCCCTTTACAGTTTTTCTTCACAAAAACAAACCGTTGGAAGTATTTTGACCTTAAGCCAACTCACTTTGCTATAAGAATAGCAGCACCTCTGGAAAATAATCGTTCCAATACAGAGGAACTTGGTGAGAGGGTGTTGTACTTTAGAAATACGTCCATCTAAATCTGTCGATACATTGAATCGTAAAAACGTATTTTTTTGGAAATAGCAGAAACGATCCCAATGATGTTGCTGATTTGCGGATTTGAGGTAGATTTCAATTTTTTTACCGCAAATCCGCGAATGTTCGCGGTAAAAAATTGGTTGGAAAATCCGCAAACCTAAACCTTGAGTCCGTAATTTGCGGATTCGCAAACTTGCGGACCGGATTGCGGAAGTGCCCAGCACTGCTTTTCTGCATGTTCAAAGACATTTTGAAACCCAAACGTTCTGGTATCGGCGATGGACATTCTGAGATGCTTGCTTTCTTGAAAGACAATTAAATCAATGTGTTATGTTGTGTATTTTTGCTATAGCAACAGCAACAGTAGCCATAAGCGGCTGGTGCAGAGGCACCACATGAAAATTAGAAAATGAATAGAGAAAGAAATCAGTTAATACCGGTGCCAAAGGACAAAATCAACATTTTCGTTACTTAATTCATACCGGTAATTAAGTTCATAAAAAGTAACTGTAACTGTAACTCTAACTAGTTATTTTTTCAGAATGGTAACTGTAACTTAGTTACTTTTTTGTCAGGTAACTGTAACTGTAACTCAGTTACTTTTGCAAAGTAACTTGCCCACCACTGTCACTTTGTTTGTTGGGTTGGCACAGCGCTGACTCTAAATACGTTTGTATTTATGAACCACAGTATTCATAAACCGAAGTATTTTCGTAACCCTGGATAGTGAAAACTCTTTGATCGTCTCCATTTGTTTTTGTTTTAAATCACAAAGTTGTCTAACAGCTGGCGGTGATGGTGAAACTGTGGAAAGGCACCAAACTATTAACTCTATTGATTTGCAGGATCCTTCCTCACAACTCTTATCCTCAATATGACGCAACAAATCAAAAATCGAAGTTAGCTATTTCCTGTGAATAAATTGGAAAAACATGTTTAATTGTATAAAGTATTAGAATAAATTTAATTTCAATGAAATCCAACAGAGTGTTTGACAGTCAGGGCAGGTCGTACAAAAAAGACAAAATACACTTGAAACCACAACAGCGTCTGCTTTGCCGCAAATGACTGTCCTGTTAGTCAGATTAAAAACATTAAAATGTATCAAATTGATCAAATTCACATGCTTATATATTAGAGGTGGAGTCGAGGACACAAGACTCGAGGTCTATAGGCCAAGAACAAAAAAAAATCCGAGGCCAATGACAGCCCTACCATGAACAGATCCTCTCGAGGCCAAGGACAGGAATGCTCAGGGCTAAGAACCAAACACACAACGCGGAAGTGATCTCCAAAAAAAAAAGGTCTTTGCTCCAAACTTTCGTGAATTTTCCGGTATTCCGAGCGTTCTCCAAGAAAAAAACTGTCTTCAAAAAAATTCTCTGGCGTTCTTCAAGACGAAACAAAATTGGACATGACCTTGGCCCATTTTCAACAAGTCAAAAAATAGTGCTGTCCTCAAGCCGAGAATAGGGAATTTTCGAGGACTTGCAGGCTTCTAGGTCAAGACCAAGGACTTCAAATTGTGCCCTCGAGGCCAAGGGCGTCTTAGAGGACTCTACCTCTGTTATGTACGATTGTACATTCAGCTTATTAGTCTCATCGATTTTGAAAAACGTGAAATCGGCCAAATCTAACACAAAAAGTTTATACTTAAAAATCATGGACCTACAGTACCTCTCCAAGGGTATCCTCAGTTCTACTTGATTCTATATGGATCAGAACGGATAATGTTCTTAGGGTAAATTGGCAAAATATTTACTGTATATCTGAAATATAATTTTTGCTATTGGATTTACTGATTCCGAGTTCTCCAAAATTGATGAAGGTAAACGCTTATTGATCATACATCGCGGAATCGCCGGTATATTAATCTCTTTCTTTTGTGCTGGTGATTCCCTTACTTGCTTGAACTACTATTATAACTGAGTGGATTTCTATGCTTAGGATTTCATCAACCGAAAAGCCGGGTATTTTTTTGACATAAGAAAACATATGCTGGGCTGGTTTGCGGATGCATGGCATGTTCTATAAACATTACAGGCCGAGTAGCCCGGTTTTGAGTGTTTAGAAGTTTCTACGATAAAAGAGGTGAAGCATCCAACCAATTCCGGTAGTTTACATTGGTCAAATCGAAATACATTTTTTGAAACGTTTAATTTGTTCTCATTTTGAGGCTGTGGTAGCAAAAATAATTAACAAAATAACCAGAGATATTCCCAATAAAGAGTTTTTGAAACTCTGCATCCGTTCTATTAGCCTGAACTTTCAGGAAAAAAAGACGTTTCAGAAATATTCCGTGACCAATTCAATTTTTGGTAAACCTTCCCGTTTTTCCTGAAATTCAGGCTGGGAGAACACTCTTAGGGTTTCCAAAAGTTTTTAGGAGGTTATCTCTTTGCATTGGTTGAATATCTTTGTAACCGTAGCTCCAACTAAGAGCAAAAAATTTTAAAAATTTGTATTTTGCTATTAGCTGCTGTTACCACCTGAATTGGCCGGAAGCTTCAACCTCGTTTAAGAAAAATAGTTCAATTTTAGGACTATTTTTGTAGGCCTACAGATTTCTTCTTCAAACTTAGTTTTTAACAGTTCAAAACTAGAACGTGACATCGCAAGCGATATCTGGGGACTTCGCGGCATTATCCAACTTTTGCTGAACTTTATTAAGCTTCAAAATAGTGATCCGATTGCTTTGAATAAATTTGTAAAATACGTGGTCGTTGATAGTCAAATCAATAATTTAAATGCGCTACTTTCAAATTTTGTTTTATTAACTTAAATCGCTTTGAGATTAAACGAATTCAAAATTTAAATCTTTCGAAATTATCAAAAATAATCAAGTAACGTCATTAAAAAACTCGCATAACAGTTTACAATACAACGTTAAATCTCAGCACTTTTACGAGTTCTTAACAGTTTTTCACTCCATTTGAAATAACATAAAGCGGTCTTTAAAATTCCAGCGACTCACAAGCAAATTTCGTTACATCAACGAAACATATATAGCCTAGCTATGTATAATTCTGAAAACGCTCTTTCGCATTGCAATTCAACATATTATAGTATTGGTATACCGGTTGTTTTGAAATTAAAGCCCCCTCCTCAACAACATAAACTAGAATAAAAAAGTGCAACAATTATGCAAATTTAAAACAGGCATTTGTTTAAGTTTTTTACTAAATCATTTATGTTTTGCCACATACACTTCATTCTCAAATAGTATAATTTGACAAATTGCAAAACAAACAGAGAATCAAAATTTGGTTTCCTAGTTAATGCTTCACTCACAAGTTGTCACAGGTCGATGAGAATAACTTTGTAAACCATCGCAGTTTTCTATACACCCTTTAATTGACACGATCTTTCGGGCTAATTATTGTCCAACATGGCTTTACCAAGTTTGGCATGTTTTATCTTTTTTTAATATTAGCCTACCGGTACTCTTAAAATTTGATATGTCTAGCTAGAGTACTTCGTATTTAAGTTTTTAAAGTTTAAGGGGCCCATTTGGCATGGTCTCCTCAATGTGGCCCACCAAATTTTGTTATCTATCTTTGATTTATATTAACCTATCCATTTAAATCGTTTAGATTTTTTAGTTCATGGGGGGTGTCGACATAATTGGATGACCCCTATAGTATGAGATCCTCAGGATTTTTTTTATAAGTTATAAATTTTTACCTATCTTGAAAATTTTATTTGTCTGGCTTGAGTGGTTAAAGTTTTTAAAGGCCCCGTTTGAGGAAGACTTTCCAAATGTGGCTCCTAGTCATGTTTTATTTACCTATTCTGATTTTATCTTTGCTGTATATTTACCTATTCTGGAAGTTTCATGTGTCTAGCTTGAATGGTTGAAAAGTTTGAATTTTGAAGGACCCAATTGAGGGTTCCACGATTTTGGTGCCACAAATTTTGTCAAATTTTATCATTTCTTCATATTTACCTATACTAAAAATTTTATCAGTCTGTTACTGGTTAAAGTTGAATTTTTGCGTTCTTGTTTGAAAAGGATCTCTTCATTTCGGTACACCCGAATTTTGTCAAATTTTATCCTCTCTTCGTACTTGCCTATCCTGAAAATTCCGTGCGTCTAGCGTGAGTGCTTGATAAGTTTGAATTTTGGTGGCCCCGTTCAGTGGCGTCGCTAAGGATGGTGACACCCCTGGTCGGAGTTTTGTGGTGTCACCCTTCATAGGTTATATTTTAAAGAATGTATAGTAGGTAATGTATATTAATGTATAGTAGGCCGCAAAAGGTTATATTTTAAAGATGGCGGTGCTTCTTCATTACTGTAAATAGCGGTTGTTATTTGGCTAGCTTAATAATTTTTCATTGTAAGATTTTACAACTTGGAAATATGCGCGTTTAATATCACATCACACGTTTAATATCTGGCGAGTAACCAGAAATCTGCAGTGGGGAGGGGCTCTTTCTGGGGTCTGGAAGCTCCGCCCTATCAGCCGGATACCGTTGGGGGTCTGGGTGCGGAACCACAGCGCTCAAAAAAATTTATTTTTTTTGCAAAAATAACTTAATTTTAGCCTTATTTTGATAAAAGTTAATGCTTGTAAAATCTGGCTTCAGGGAGAACTCTGGAGGCATAAAAATTAGCAGTGCAAAAACACGATTAGACTCAGGCGCGTTGCTAGAAATCTGCAATGGGGGGGCTTTTTCGGGGATCTGGGGGCGGAGCCCCAGCGTTCGAAAATTTTGTCTATTTTTGACAAAAACTAACTTAATTTTAGGCCTATTTTGATGAAACTTAATGCTATTGAGACGTGGCATACAAATAAGCAGTGTAAAAACATGATAATACCAGTTGCAAAAATGAGCTATGTGGGTGGTAGCTATTGCCAGAATTTTAGTTTTCTTATTTGCCAGCTGATAAATCATGAAATCCTATACTAGAGTTCAACAAAACTCTGAAGGAGTGCTATTTTTCGTCTATATTTCAAATCAAATCAAATTTATTTTTCGGAGATGCAAGACAAATACGCTACGACAACATTGCGTATAGCAGAACATTGTTAGGAAAACATGGCAAAGCCCGAAGGCTTAAAACATACAAAATTATTAGCAATATTGTTGAGATAAATTACGCCATTGCTGTATGGCCATGAAACCTTATTTTATAGAGAAATATATAATTAGGGGGGTAATGGAAGGAAGTTTGAGAGAAGTTATTGGTAATTGACTAATACTGAATAGCCCCTCTCCTCTATTTCTCATCTTATATTTCATTTTTTGATAAAACCTATGTTCAGGGATGATGTATACAAACAACAGCATTTTTCGATAAGTGATCAAATCAAAAGACAATTTTTGGCCATTTTCAAAGTTTTTTTTTCTGATTTATGAGTTTTGTTTTTGATAAATTAGCTCTTCATCGTAAATAAATGTTTCAAAACAAGCTTTATATCATTTTTTGAGTCTATTCCAATGCAAAAGATGGTCTCGGAAGTGCTAAAAACGTGGTATTTTCTGTATTCTGCATTTTGGCCGGCTGGCCAATGGGGGCGAGGGAAAGGCTGTATTTCCCCCTAGCAACGCTACAAGTTCAATGAAACTCACAAGGAGTAATCCATATTGTCTATATTTAATAGAGAATAATGATTGAGGAGGGGGGCTAATGGAACTATATTTGATTTGAAGTGCTTGGTAATTAACTAATACTGAATAGCCACCCCCTCCCATATTCCTGAGCTTAATTATTTTTTCATGAAACCTACATTCAGCATTTTTCAACAAGCGATCAAATCTAATTGCTTATTTGGCAATTTTTAAAGGTTGTTACTAATTTGTGAGTTATATTTCTACAAATTAGCGCTCGCCCCTCTAAATAATTTTTTCAAAAGGATCTTTAAATCATTTTTAGTTAATTTTAGAGAGCTAAGCATTTCCAATGATATTAAACATATTGTTGTTTACTTTTCTGTTTGACTGGTATTACAAAATGGTGTCACCCCAAAATGGTGACACCTGGGGAGGGCCGGCCCTCCCCCCCCCCCTAGCGACGCCACTGGCTCAGAGACACCCTCATTTTGGTATCCTCAAATTTTGTCACAGTGTATCTTTAAGTTATATTTATCTATTCTGAAAATTTCATCTGTCTAGCGTGAATGGTTAGAAAGTTTGAATTTTGGCATCCCTTTGTTTTGGAAGATCCCCATATTTTGATACCCCCAAAGTTTGCCAAAAATTATCTTATTTTCATGATTGTTACTCCTAAAAATTACTTTTTTCTAAGTGTATGGTTAAAAACTTTTGAATTTTGGCGGCCTCGTTTGGGGGAGACCTTCCATTTTAGAACCCCCAAATTTGGTCAAATTTTATCTTTCTTTTATACTTTATTACCTTAAAATTTTCATGTGTTCATCTTAAAAGGTAAGCAAGCTTGAATTTTGGAGGGCCCCGTTTGGGAGAAACCATCATTTTGGAACCCCCAATTTTTGTTAGATTTAGTTTATTTTTCATATCTACCTATTCCGAAAATTTGATTCATCTAGCTCTAGTAGATTAAAAGCTTTATATTTTGAGGGCCTCGTTTGAGGAGAACCTCCCATTTCGGAACCCCAAATTTTGTCAAATATTATCTTTCCTTTATGTTTAGTTACCTTTAAAATTTCATGTACCCTGCTTAAAAGATTAAAAACTTTAAATTTTGGAGGGCCTCGTTTGGGTAGATTATCCCATTTTGAAACCCCCAATTTTTGTAAGGTTTAGTTTATTTTTAATATCTACCCATTCTGAAAATTTGATCCATCTAGCTCAAACGATTTAAAAGTTCAAAATTTTGGTGTTCCCATTGCAGGGGGATCCCCAATTTTACTTCCACCAAATTTTGTCAAATTTTATCTTTTCTTCAATTTGCCTACCTTGAAAATTTCATGAGTCTAGCGTGAGTGGTTAAAAAAATACGTTTTTGACGACCTCATTTGGGGGGGACCCCCTTTTTGTTACCCCTAAATTTTGTCCAATTTTATCTTTCTTTTATGTTTACTTATCTTAAAAATTTCGTGAGTGTAGCTAAAAAAGTTAAACACTTTTAATTTTGGAGGGCCCGTGTGGGGGGAAACCCCCATCATTAAACCCTCAATATTTGTTAGGTTTAGTTTATTTGTAACATCTACCTATTCCGAAAATTTAATCCATTAGCTGTAACCGTTTAAAAGTTCAAAATTTTAGAGAGCCTGATTATGGGGGATCTCCCCAACTTGGCACCCCAAATTTCAGTCGCACACAAGTCCTCCATGATATCTTCAATCGCTCAAACTTTGAATACAGCGCGTAAAGCGGTTTAAAAGTAGATAGCATGGGAAGGAAAAGAAAAAAAAATAGCATTCAAGTCGGGGTAAACGAACAAAACCAAAAGAAAGGTGGTTAATAGTGCGCTCAAAATTCACAAACCATTTTTTATCAATATTGGTAATTACCGAGATATATCAGTGAATTCAAACTCATCAACTTTTTGCCCATTTTGGGCCTCTAAGTTTTGGTCACGTGACCGAGCGCCCCCAAACTCGGTTTGCCTAAAGCATTTATTCATAAGCACCCACATTGTGCCCAAATTTCAGCTTTGCACATCGAGTGGTTTTTGAGTTATAAGCCAATTAACAAATTTTCAAACCAAAAATCGCCCTTTTTTGTTTTTTTTGCGTCTCAATTTACGATCACGTAATCTAAGATCCCCAAAATTGGCACACATGACGCTTTCATTAATTCTTATGTTTAGTTCAAATTTTAACATTCTAGGTTTTACCGTTTGGTAGTTATAAGCAAGTCAATCCTTGTGTGCCAAAATTTGCGAACAAAAACAATGGTACTACGCACTCACGCAAAGTCCTAACTAGCACATTTAAGATTTCTGTTTGAAACGTTGTTTTTAACAGTTCAAAACTAGCACATTTAAGATTTCTGCTTAAAACATTGTTTTTGGCAGTTCGAAACCAGCACATTTAAGCTTGAGGGCTATAGCTTACCACCCGTTGATTGGCCTGCCAACCAAAATGCAGAATAAGGAAAATACCACGTTTTAGCACTTCTGAGACTGCTTTTTGCTCTGGAATAAACTCAAAAATGATTTAAGGAGTATTTTGATACATAGGCTTTGTCAAAAAACAGAACTCAAAACTAGAAAAAACTTTTAAAAATGGCCAAAAATTGGTATTTAAATTTTGATCGCTTACTGAAAAATGCTTAACATAGGTTTCATCAAAATATATATAAGCTCGGAAATAGGGGGGCTATTCAGCATTAGTTAATAACCAATCACTTCTCTTAAACTTCCTTCCATTAGCCCCCCAATTATTTATTTCTCTATAAAATATAGACAAAATAAATTACTTCTACAGAGTTTTATGGAAGTACCCGTACAGGATTTTATGATTTACCTGCTTGTAAATAAGAGAACTGAAATTCTAGCAATAGCTACCTATACCTCCCACATAGCCCATTATCATGCAAAAAATATAATAATGTTTTTGCACAGCTGATTTTTATTCCACGTTTCAGTAGCATTAATTTTTATAAAAAAGGCCTAAAATTAATTATTTTTGTCAAAAAAATACAAAATTTTTGAGCGCGGGAGGCTCCGCTGACAGACCTCCGTAACAGCCTCCTATTGCACATTTCTGACTACGCGCCTAGAGGCCCACAAAAAACTGTGCAGTTATGATTAGCACTTAGCAATAATAGTTCAACCAGTTGATGAAACTTTGTTGCAAAATTTTTTCCAGAAGTAAGCTACCACTAAACGTTTTAGCAGGTACAAGTAATTGCAAAATGTTACGTTTTTCTCGAATTCCTATTAGTCATTCATAAAATGTTCGATCCCAGTCCTATACTGCTGAATGACTCTTGCCAACCTAATATTGAAATTATTGTCAACAACGCGCTCCTACATGTCTGCCGTAATTCTAATTTTGCGTTTGATGTTCTCTTGTAGTCAGTCTTTCAATTGGTGAAGGATTGCACTTGAAAAACTGGTCTTTTTAGTAACCCAAAGGAAGTAGTCTGAGAGTTGAGATCTGGGGAATACGGAGGTCTTAAATTGTCTATCCTTCTTGAAATTTACTTGTCCCACAAAAAGTACTGTCTCAGGTACTCGAGAGTGCGCGGTTGAAACAATGAAAGAGCGTCCCAATCTGCTGAAAAACAACTGTATTCATGCCAACTGCCACCTTCCTCTTTATGGCTCGAATGAAGCATCTCCGCTGAATGTCTACGTACTGCTTCGAGTTTGACCGTCATCGTTTTCAAAAATATGGACCAAAGATGCTATTTCTTCCTATTGCACACCACACAATTCTGTGGTGTTGTGCACACCACATATTGCAATAGGAAGAAATAGTATCTTTGGTCCATATTTTTGAAAACGATGACGGACGAACTCGAAGCAGTACGTAGACATTCAGCGGAGATGCTTCATTCGAGCCATAAAGAGGAAGGTGGCAGTTGGCATGAATACAGTTGTTTTTCAGCAGATTGGGACGCTCTTTCATTGTTTCAACCGCGCACTCTCGAGTACCTGAGACAGCACTTTTTGTGGGACAAGTAAGTTTCGAGAAGGCAGACAATCTAAGGCTTCCGTATAATTATGATGGTGTTTTTATCCGCATTTCTAGACAAGCAGTTACTGACAGACAACAGGACACTTACCCCCTAAACCTCCTAACTCCTAAACTTTTTAACCCCTAGCCCCTAAACCCCTGATACCCTGCCCCTAACTTCGGTCCAAAGCTAGGAGATGTTGAATCTTAAGATACTTGGGTTCAACTCTTAAAGATGTTAGGAGTAGGGGATTAGGGGATCAGTGCCTTGGTATCTGTCAGAAGCGTCTGTTAAAAATTCGTAGAAAACCACCATCATAAATACTGCTGCTGGGGGTTACTTATTGAGCGTTTAAAATCTTGCATTTTTAAGTTAAATTTTGTAAGAAACGTGGCTCAGGGGTGGGAAGCAAGGTAGATTGTTCTCTGCAATATTTTTACCAGTAAACAATAATTCACTCGAAGATTTGCCCTGAAAGTTTTCGTTTTATCATAAAAATAACTACTTTTCGAAATACTTGTAAGGCCGTCTAACCCGGTTAATTTTTCTGTGTATCATTTAGCGTTTTTGTGTACGTTTAATTATTATGTTGCGTTCGATTTTTGTTTTATTCCTGTTATTTTTGCTGTATGAACATCGAAATGATTCAAACAAAAATGTCACGAATTCATTTTGTCACGAAGAATTGACAAGTTTTGTAATCATCTGACTCTTCTGAATCAGAGGAACCAAAATTGTTAAAAATTATGCTTGTCCCAATGATAGAAATACATGATTGCAGATACTACACAACCTTGTCTCAATGTGTTTCACTTCACGACAGACACACAGATAGACAGACAGACACTTTTTATTGTTACCTGTAACAATATACAACTTTTTTTCAAAAGTGAAATACCATAAAGTCAACAAAGCAGCTGTGAAATGACCTTTGACGGGTCTTCGAGTCAAACAGTTCCACGAAATTGATAAGAATTTAGATTTGATTGAGAAATTAAATAATGTTTTAAATTTAAAAAAAATTACTAATTGAGCTTTTAAACTAAATAGCTTTGAAGCAATACATTTTTGTACTTTTTGCAAAACTTTTTTAGAGAAAGCGTTTTTAAATTTTATTCTATACTGTTCCAAATTTTTACATCCCTATATTTGAACGATTTTGGAAACATAACCAGACTAAATTTTGGGACATAGAACGTAATTTTTGGGACATAGGAATTTTTGCCTACGCTACTTTTGGTTCGGCTTACAGATGCATAGCAAGGTAAACAGCATCAAAAGTATTTCGCAAAACTATGCTTTGTCAGAAAAAGAAAGATATTGTAACATACATAAAAAAGAATAAACGATTATTGTTTTGAAGGTCTGATATTTGTGTTGGTAAGAACTTGTAAGTGGCAACTAACATAGCGGTCGGCAACCTACGGCCCGGGACCGGATTCGGTTTTCCAAGAAAAACTATCCAGCCCGCAACTTCTTAGCAAAGTTTGAGAATTTTGTAGCAAATAGAACTGATTGAGCTGCAATAATGCAGGTGCAGTTACAAGTTATAAGCGAAATATTATTTCTTCATATTTCTAAAAAATCTTTGAATTAAAAACAACCCATCCAAAAAAAATTACACATCAATGCTTGACAGAACTTAGACCCGAACTAAACTAGGGGTAAAATCGCTACTTCGTGAGCATAAGAGAGTATATCCTTAGTTTATTTAAAGCAGCATTACCCACACTCGGCGTATAGCCTTTGCGGCGTAGAAGATACCTATGGGTTAAAATATACTACAAATACCGGGATACGCTTGTACACTTACGATCGTATCCAGTGTAGACTTACCTTTTAAGTGTAATATATACCAGTAAATTTGTCTATGCTACTTTATGCTTCTAGCAACTGCCAAACAATCACCAAGAGCAAACTAGCAAAATGTTATGCTTCTCTAACTGTACGTCAAATTTACCACCGGACCTAAATAAACTTTCAGGCCAAAAACAATATCAAATGCCTTATTAATGTTGGGACGTATTGTACAGTAAAATCACAAAAATACAAAATTACAGCAGCACCTGTTTTGCCGAAAAATTTTTCTAGAGAGGGGCTATGACAAACAACTTCAGGTGTCTCATTGTAAAGGACATAGAGCCGTTGGGGCCCTAAAAAAAAAGAACCAACTCTAAAGAATCCTAAACCTGTACTGTAAAAATTACTCATTTTTCCAGAAAAACGCATAAATTGCTTGTGAAAGTTTCATCCTCGCCTTGATGTGCTGTAAGAAATTATACTTGATAGCTGCATAATATGTTTTGAGGTGTCAGAAAACAGTTGACGAGTCAAGCTGCATGTTTTCTCATTTTCCAAACGATATTTTTAAAAGAAAACCTACGTCATATTTCGATAATTTATGGTCCGCGGCGGCTTAAGTCCAGCTCCCGCAGATAAGGATGTACGCGAGTATATTTGTGCCTCTTTATCACCAAACACAAACAAAGAAGATAGTTAGTCATTTTGTTAGTTTTATCAAAAAAAACAAGAAAACAGAGGCACTGAATTCACACTCACATAAACTACGTTGAATTGTAATAACATTAAAATGTCGAAACCATACTTCTTAAAAACCAAAATTTTGGCGAAAATTTATTCCAATCCGCTCGAAACTTGTTCAGTTTGTTTCTGGCCTGCGGCAAAGAAAAAGTTGTCGACCCTGAACTAATAGTTTGCTTGCCTCATATACCTCTGTAATATGCAAATATGTTGTTAATCGAAGTGTCAGGGAACAGAGGCACCAGCAAAAATTTTTTCAGGGGGGGGGGAGGGCAAGTGACGTATCCAGCATTATCTAGTGGGTTAATACTGTATATCCTTGCAGCTGCTACCAGGATTTTGCAAAAGAGTTTGAACCAAAACTTAAAATGATCCTGTTCAAAAAATGTTGCTATTGGGCAGCATGTTGAGAAAGTAACTGGTGCAATTTAAGTGTGTTATTGACTGGGGTCTGGAAGCAAAGCCCTCAGCCGCTGGGCAATTTTCGCAATTTCTTGGAAAAAATAACCATTTTAACGTCATTTGGATCACATTTTGAAAACTTTTAAGGCCATTGGAAAGAACAAAGTTGCTGAGATTAGGAGTCTACGTGAAAAATTTAAATTACACAGCCTCTTGAGCCCTCTTTATTTGTAGATCAAGTTTAAAACATGTCTAATTACTTGCGTATTTGAGTTAAATTTTCCAAGTGAGTTTGCTAAATAGAAGGGGAAGCTAAACCTCCATTAGCCCTTTTGGTTGCATCCTTGACTGCAACCAGAATTTTGTTAAAGGGGGGGGATGCTTGAACCTAAAGAATAAGTTTTTTTTTTGAAAACTGCAACAATTGGGCAGCGTGCTGAGTAAACTGGTACAACTTAAGCATATCACAGACATGGGTGTGGTGGCGAAGCCCTAACTGCCATGCGATTTTTGTGATATTTGAGAAAAAAATAGTCATTTTCACGCTATTCAGATCAAACTTCGCATGTTTCAGAGTCTCTTCAAAAATACATTGATACAATTTGAAAGCCATTTGAAAGAATTAAATAGCTCAGCCCCTTCAAGCCCCCACGTTACTCACAACTCAAGTCCAAAACTCGTTTAAACGCTTGCGTTGTAGAGTAAATTTTTCTAAGTGACTTGGCTCAGGAGGGGGATGAAGCCCCTTTGCTCCACTTTTCGTTGCGCCACTGACTGCAACCTGTTTTTATATTTTTGTTCCTTTTATTCCAAACTGTGAATCATGAAATCCTATAATTCAAAAAAGTCGCATTAACCTAATTCGTTTTGCATTTTTACCTGTAAGTTGAAGAAAAATAATTTTGGGAAAGGGATTATTGCAACAAGATTTGAGAAAATCGATTAGTAATTAAAGAAATTAAATGCTGAATAGCAAGGTTTTTCCCGAACACTCATTTCTTTGGAAGCTTACGTTAAGCATTTTTCGTTAAGGAATCAATTTCGACTGCGATAATTTTTAATCACGTTTTAAAGTTTTTATCGATTAATTTGAAAGCTGTATTTTTGCAAATAAGTTAACATTACCCCCTACCCCCCCCAAAAAAAATAATAGTAATAACAGATATTGCAAAAATGGCTTCAAACCACTTTATAGGCCACATCACTGTTAATGACTGCCACAGAATGGCAAAAATTGTGGCATTTTTTTATCGTGCATTTCAGTCGACAGGCCAATAAAGGAAAACACAGCCTTCCCCTTGGCTACGCTACTGACTACAAGTTTGGTTTTGATTTCGGTTACCGAGCAAAATTAATTCAATGGCTGAGTAATGATTTTAGTGTTTAACTGTCCTCAAGCACAGTGTGAATATGAAATATTAAAAGCTACATTGTATTCAGATACTGATAAGGACTAAATGACAATAGCCGAAAAGTTTGATAAACGTTTGATATAGATTATTTAATCAAACAATTTATCGTTTGATCCCAATACACTGCTTACGCTTGCTAAATAAGAAAATGCTGTATGATAAATCAATTAAACGCAATCCTGTTCCACCTCCCTTTGCCCTCTGCATCCAGGCAAAAAACGTAAAAGAGCTCCACAAAGGGTTGTTTTCTTAGTTTAGATAGCTACATTTAGACTTATTTAGCAAATTGAAACATAAAAAATTCTTGGCATCTTAATTTCCAGGGAAGTAAGTGCCCTCCTTGCCCCCCTGCAGACGCCCCTACCAGAAAACCAATATCAAAGCAAAGAAAATATTTGCTTTTAGCATTTGGTTGTGCTTTAGGATAGGTCTGTTGCTACACATAAGTGAAGAGCAAATAGAATTTCGTCATTATATCGTCAGAAGAAAAAATTCCAAGACATAAATTACAAAGGCAAAAAAAAGGAACAACAAAGTTGTAGCATTAGGAAATCCATCCAAGCTGATTGGAGTGCAGCAACCACGTATTAAAACAAAAATTGAGAGGGAAACACCATTTAAAAGGCACATTACGAAAGCAAGCGAACAAACACCAAAATTCACAGAAGACATTACTAAAAGCAGACAAAAAAAAAAAATAAATTACCAATTGCAATTGGTAATTTATTTTTTTTGTCTACTTTTAGTAATGTCTTCTGTGAAGTTTGATGTTTGTTCGATTGCTTACGTCCTGTACCTTTTAAATGGTGTTTCCTTCTCAAATTTTGTTTTAAATTACAAAGGGTAAAAAATTGTGGTAGCAGTATATTAATTGACAAAAGATTTGATATTTAGGTTAGTATAACTTGTAACTAACGAGTAGCAACTAACGGTTTATTACATTTAAAGTGGATTTCATAAAGCCCATTATTCGTTTACCACCGTATGCTAATATGTTGTTAATCCAAGTGCCAGGCATTCAAAACCAGCTTGCTGTTGAAGAACTGAGGAAAAGGAACATTCGCACCCCGAAAGAACTTTTGCAACAATACCGCCAGTCGTTTGGAGTGGTTGACCCAGCTTTGGGAATTCCTACCCCTGGGACATTTTGGGCTCAGATGCTTAGTGTTTTTCTCTCAATTAAAGATAACAATGACCCTATAAGTCGAGCGGATGCAGTATTAGATTGGGCCTTAAAGATGGAATGTCTTTCTTTGAGAATGTTTTAAACTAAGAACGGGTAAGTCCTTCAAAGTTTTAATAATTTATTCCGCCAATTTGATTGAAAATATCTGGCTGCTGTCTAACTTTATTGTCAAGTAAAAATAGGGCCATTGTACTACAGGAGGAACTTTGAGGGCATTTTCTCTCTTAGAAAAACGTTTGCCCCCTATTCTTTAAAAAACCCTTCCTGCAAGTACAATGAAATAATCGTGGACGAGTTTGTGCAGCTGGGACCCCAATGCGGCAATGCTTTAGAGCGGCCCTGCAGACAATAAAGGCTGAAAAATTAAAAATGCGTTTACTCAAATATTCGATGATGGTGGAAAGTAAAAATGATGGTGGAAAGACTGAGCACCAATTTGAAGCAACAAATCAAATGTTTCCTGTGGATAAATGACAAAAAGTCGTTATAATGTGTAGATTTTTTACTGTTTTGATGCAGAGATTTTCTTTCACCGTATATCCAAGCTGATTCTCGGAATGCAGCTACTCTGCATCTAATTTAAACTGATGCTCCAAATTGTGTGGATTTTTGGTAATATTTGCTAAATTTTCTTCTTGTACGGTGTGACGTCAATTTGAAATGGCAAACTCGTCTAAATTTTAGGAAAAGTTAAAATAGTTATGATCCTATATTGTGCTTTATTTTCTGGCTTGATTATATTTATCGAGTTCAAAATATCAATTTTTTCGAAAAGTTTTCAAAAGTTTGGTTAAAACCAGTAATGCGAACCGCAATTTAAATCTGATATGAATGATTGAATGGTCACCAGGATCGCAACTAGCAGGACCTAGCTTAAAGTGGAGCTTGAGTTAGAAGTTAAAATGTTTCTATTGGGATATGTATCTAGCGACTGGGTACTGAGCAAAACAGAAACAGTCAGAGTTGTAAACCGGCCGAAAAGTCTAGACCCGAATCCAAAAACATAAGCCCGAACTCGAAATGTAAGTTGAAGCCAAAGCCAGGATGAAAAAGTCCAAAAATTAGGTTAGTTATATCTGAGAAAATGTTTATTGGTATTGCTCGTATATGGTTGACAAAACTAGTGATTGCTGATTAATTATGATGTAATAATAATAATTGTGCGACAATAATCGCATAGATGCTTATAAAAAAAATAAAAAAATTGCTCGAAATCGGGTTTTATTGAAAATTATTTATTTATTTATTTTATCATTATTTTATTTTTTACCTCGAAGACGTAAGGAAGGCGCATAAAGCACATTGAGCATTATAGCATGAGACGCGAAAACACAAAAATGCAAACGATATACCAAAGCTACTTGAGTAAAACCATAGTCACTAAATATATATTTTGTGACTATGGTAACACGACTACATACATGCACCACCTTGCAAATGAAAGTAAAATTAATGTGACTTAATAGCGAAAAATTCCTCAGATAAGTTTGACCAGTAGGCCTACATTAGCATTTTCAGTTCAAAATGCGCCATATATGTAATTAAAGCTGTCTTGAAACTTTGGTCATAAATAATCAAGTATTTTTGGAAAATGCCAAAAACTTACGGTGCTAACACGAGCATTAACAATTATAGAAATGAGAACTACTTCAAGAATTAAAGAGGTGGCCTAAACCTTTCCCACAATTTCCCTTATTCGCTAAAACACGATTTAATTCTTTTAACTCCGTACCCTTGCCAACCCTGCATTTCGCAACTTTGTGACATCACAAAAGGCTGATTGAGCAAAATTTCTCGCAGACTTAGGTTATTGCCGACTATAGCAGCCCGAAAACAACACCAGCCCGAAAAAAAACATCAAAACCAAACTGGCTGTGATCCTGGTCACCATTCATGTCAAATTTAAACTGTAGGTTCGATTCCTGCGGGAAGACAACTTTCTCGCATTGCCTGTTTTTAAGTAGTCGCCGATCTGGTGACTCTTCCCGAGGCTTCCGCGCTGGTAGCCTTAAAGCCAGATACCACGTAATCGATTAAATATTAAAAGCTCTGGCCAGCAAACGTCAAAATATCACAACTAAATCATCATTAAAACTATTTTAATTAGGATTTTATAACATCTACAAGGCGAAAACACAAGGGAAAATTTTTACTAATTCAAAAGTAACCCGTAAAAATTTAAAAAGTTTTTGTTCAGAAACTAGCAACTCAAGGCCCCCAGTTTAATCTTTTACCTAAAGTTGATGCAATACCTGGATTAGTGACTACCACTGGCGCAACCAGGCGGCTAAAGCCTTATAGCTTCTCTTAGTCTAATCATCTAGGAATTTTAGCTTGTAAATACAACCTTTTAGACGTACTTTGTCTTGCCCAGTAAATGCATGGGTTGGAGGCTGAAGGAGCTTCACACCTTAGCATTTAAATTTTTTCAAACGGCTTTAAAAATGCGAAATTTCTTTCAAATGGCGTTAAAATCACGTTGGTAAACAGACCGACTAATTCGGGTAACTCCGGCCCAAACCCAAAAATATAAGCCTGAACCCGACCAATACTTTGAAGCTTAAATCGGGCCCGACAAAAAAACGAAAGTTGTGCTAGGTCTAAAAAACGAGTAATTGCTACTATTTCTCGATAAATTGTGATGCCAATAATCGTACTGACTACCGGTAATACTATAAGTCTATTGATGCTTAAATGAAGTTTTAATTCAATGCTGCAAAGTTATATTGGTTACGTTTTTATCGTGTCCATAGGGCCGTATCAGTCCAAATTAAGCCTAAACTTTTGTCAATCTTCATCCCGTACTCGAAGCGAAAAGACGGCCCGACTTACAACTCTGCTAGAAGCAGAGCCCCGACCTGCTAAGCATTTTTTTAAATTACTTGGAAAAATCGACATTTCAGAAAGAGTTTTAAGCCGGGCCGGAGTTATCGGACCGAGTTAGAGCTTAAGATTGACAAAAATTTTTGACTTAATTTGAAACTGATACGGCCTAATGAACACTATAAAAACGTAATTAAAATAACTTTGCAACTATGAATTAAGACTTCATTTAAGCATAGGTGGACACAAATCCGTTAATTGTTAATCCGTTAATAACAAAGCCAACTTTTTCATTAATTTGTTAATTCGTTTAAACGTTTTTTTATGTTAACGGACTAAATTAACTTCCGTTAAGGTTTGTTAACTTCCGTTAAGGTTTGTTAACTTCCGTTAAGGTTTTTATCGTTAATATCTTGCACCATTCATTCATCGTACCGGTACAAACCAGTTTGCACTGGTAACACTTGTTGCGCATCAGCACGAGTTTTATAGAAGAAAGCGAGAAAAGAGCTCTTTTTTGTAGCAAATAATAAGCTGCTGCGTCATAGGTCTATTAATTATGGCTGTTCGCAATTTCCAAAGATTTTTCGATCGCAGCGTCGTTAGTGCATTTCAACCTGTTTTTATCTTGAAATTAGATTAAACCGTAAAGCGTACCTTCCAAAAAACAAAGAGACCACCATGGCAATAAATTTTTCTTTGCAATCAGCTCAACAGTGACATTACGTGTTCTAGAAGTGAGTGAATAAAACGAAATGTAAATTACACGCAAAATATTAACGAATTAACGCACTTCATTAATTTCGGTTTATTAAAGCTGAAAATACCAAATTAACTTTAACGGAGGTATGAAGTTTGTTAACGGACTAGTGGTTACCGAAACTAACGTTTTGCATTAACTTGCCCACCTACGCATTTAAGAATCAATAGGCTTATATTAGTACCGGTAGTCAATGTTATTATTGGCATCACAATTTATCGAGTAGGAGCAATTACTCGTTTTTCGACCTGGCATAACTTTCGTTTTTTTTTTTTCAGGCCTGTTTTGGGTTTCAAATCATTAGTCGGGTTAAGGCTTATATTTTTGGGTTTTGGCCGTAACTAGTCGTTGGTCTGTTTACAACTCAGATTTTAAAGTTGTTTGAAAAAATTTGAATGCTAATTAAGTTATGAAGCTTCAGACCTTGAGTCCCCAACCCAAGCAATTACTGGCCAAGCCAAAGCACATTTAAAAGCTTGCATTTACAACTTAAAATTTCTAAGTGATTAAGCTAAGCGGAGCAGGGCTTCAGCCGTCTGCTTGCGCCAGTGGTAGCCACTAATCCTGGTTGTGCATTAACTTCATAAAAAAGATTAAACTGGGGGGCCTTGAGTTGCAAGTTCAAAACTAAAGTATTTGGTTTCTCGCGTGTTACATTTAAATTGGTAAAATTTTGAATCGGGGACTAGTTTTTTGGCCTCCTTTCTGGCCATTCACTCCTGTTTATGCATTTGAAAGTTTCGTGTTTTAATGCTTATCAGGTTATCACGTATCAGCATTGCCTGAAACAAATAGATTTATCAAACGCTATAGTGCATTGTAGCTTTAGACTGTTTAGAGCAGTCGTTCTCAAACTTTTGAAAAACATTCACTTTGTGGCCCCCAACAATTTTTTCGGCCACTCTCACTCTGGTCTCGCATATTTATCATAAATCATAGGTGGGCAAGTTAATGCAAAACGTTAGCTTTGTTAATCACTAGTCCCTCAACAAACTTCACACCTCCGTTAACGTTAATCCGTTATTTTCAGCTTTAATTAACGGAAGTTAGTAAAGTCCGTTAATCCGTTAACATTTTGCGTGTAATTTACATTTCGTTTTATTCACTCGCTTCTAAAACACGCATTGACGCTGTTGAGCTGATTGTAAGGAAATATTTATTGCTATGGTGGTCTTTTTGTTCTTTGAAAGTTACATTTTACAGTCTAATTTAATTTCAAGATAAAAACAAGTTTAAATGCACAACGAAGCTGCAAGATATTAATGATAAAAACGTTAACGGAAGTTAATAGAACTTAACGGAAGTTACTTTAGTCCGTTAACAGCACTTAACGAAAGTTAATTTAGTCCGTTGACATGAAAAAACTTTTTAACGGATTAACGAGTTCAAGAAAAAGTTAGCTTGGTTACTAACGGATTAACGATTAACGAACTTGTGCCCACCTATGTCATAAATTCATCTTAGTAGCATTCTTAAATGACCTTGCGATGTCCTTCCTGTTGCCTGGTTGGATTAGCGCATTTAGTTCTATATTTTCTTATTGTGGAATTGTGCGAAAGAAAGGGACCTAATCCAGCTGTAAGGATTAAGGAAATTTAACATAAAATGCAATGTGTATAGGAAACAGCTATTTCCAAAAAGAAAAAAAGCAAATTTTAGTCAACAAAATAATTTACTAACAAGGTTAATTAGGATGAGTGCGCTTATAATTGCTTGTGTTTCAGCAATTCCTCTATTTTGATAGGTTGTGTGTTGGCTAGGGCAACTCTCTCATCCATCCTGTTTCAAGAGTTTTTTTTTAAAGTAATTAGAATGGAAAACGCTTTTTCGCATTCGTATGAGGTAAGAAACCGAATCAACAACTTTGCTGTAGAGTTATCTTTGAAACTGTGGAGTATGACGTCGCCATTTCAATCCAAAAGGCACTGCAACATTTAAAAGAAAAACATTTTGCATTTCATCGTTTACCAGCAAATCAATAAACTTTACATACGGCGTACCTGAGATCTCTTCGAGGTATCCCTAAAATTGCGTCGCGGACCCCTAAATGACCGCCGATCCAGTTTGAGAACTACTGGTTTAGAGTAAGCTTTAAATTGACTCTTACACGGTTTTCGAATTTCGCCACTATTAAAACACATGAGAAATTATTAATCAGCAAAAAAATATTTGTTTTTGGCGTTTTTGGGGAACCATGGAGAAACAGGTTTAGGCATGAATAGCGCGGTAACTAGAACAATATTTATCATTTTGTCAGAAACATTAAAATTATGAGATAAAATGAGAAGAATAACTGATTATTGCTATAGTATTCGAAAATATCAGATTTCTGTTGGTAAAACTGATCTTCATTTGCCATTAAATATTAACGGTCAGTAGCAATCCGAGCCCGGAAAGAATGGCTAAACCAACCTAGAAAGTTTGTAGCTTAAAACTTATTAATTTGCGACTGAATGCAGAAACCTGAAATTGTATACAACACGGAAATAGATAAAAGCTACGTGCATACCGATTTTAGGGCCGCCCGGTTGCGTGACAGTAATTTTTGAGATCAAAAACTGCCGAAAATTGTATTACTTTAAACTGATAAATTTTAAGGAAAACCAAATTTAATTAAAAGTTTGAAATTTTGGAAACACTGTTGACCACTTTACTTTTGGCAATGCTCATCTGCTCAAATGGAATAGTTGTTATTTTGTTTATTGTTTAATTTTGTTTTTTTTGTCATATTTTTGTTATTTGGTTTTCTTTCTCATTCTATCAAGTCCTACACAGTTAAATCCAGAGAGTTCAAAAGTTTTATCGATGAGATTTTTTTAAGGTTTGATAAAAGCGAATCAAAGCATTAGAATAGATAAATAAAAAATATGAAACTTCACCAAATATGAGTTGCCATGCTATAGGGGGCCCCTCAAATCAATCCCCAAATTTGTGAAAATTTTATTGGCTTTGAGCCAGAATTGAGTTTAAAAACGGAAATTTTTTGGAAAGGTTGATGTAATAGAAAGATGAAAAAATTTGGAGGTGCTTGGTCGAGAGATCCCCTCTACATGAATTCTCAGAATTTGAAATTTTTAGCCGTTTGAGATTACATACTGCTGTAATCTCGAACTGCATGGTTATTAAGGTATAGAGTACACAAACGTTTCAATTCATTTTTATCCAATAGATATCAGCAAGTTGTCCATCAAAACTTGTGTTCTTGACTAGCAATAAATCATTTTGGCGTCCGCTAGAGTTGTTATTTTTAATTTATGTAAACGATTTACCAAATGTATTAAGCTCGATTCCTCGCAGGCGCATAGCCAGAGTCTGCAATGAGGGGGGCTGCTTTTGTGTCCAAAAACAAGTAAAGATAAAAAAAAAAGTCTTCACCTAAAATTGGAAAGGTTTTTGTGTCCGAAAACAGGCGAAAACCAAAAAAAGTTTTTTACCATAAAGTTCTTCACAATGGGGAGGGGCTAATTTCTTTACCAGTGCAGAAGTCAGGCTCAAAAGTACTAAAAAGGTGGTGTTTTCCATCTTTTACATGCCAATGGGGCGGGGGGGGGGGGGGGGGGGGGAGGGACAGTAGCTTTCCCGCTCCCCTGGCTTCGTTAGTGATTCCTCGCCTGTTTGCTGACGACACATGCTAGGTAATCTATTCAACTAATCCAATTAATCTTCATGAAAAAATGTCTTGAATTACAAAATGTTTATGAGTGGACTAAAGGCAAACATTATTACGGTTAATCCTGAAAAATTACAAGTATTAATACATTGGGGGAGCAAGAATTTTTGATTGGAGGGGGAGCAAACCACAAATTACGTGCAACGACGTCATCAAAAATTTTTGATAGAGGAACAGTTTATCGGACAAAGATATCGTGCAGTGGCCTGGTTTGCCAAAGTTAAATAGTGAAAATGTTTAAATTGGGAGACGTGCTGAATAAACAAGTGTAACTCAAACGTATCACAGACTTTGGGGGCTGCCGCAAGGCGATTTTTTGCAAAAACAAGCTTTTAAAATGCCATTGGATCACATTTCGCACGTGTTCAGAGCCATTTGAAAGAACTAGATTTTTAACATTTGAAAGCCTAATGAAAAAATTAAAGGGTTCAACCCTTCTTTTACTTACAATTTAAGTCCAAAACAGGTTTAAATCTTGCATTTTAGGGTTTGTAAGTGATTTGGCCCAGGTCGAGAAAAGTAAGGTATTGCCTCCAGCAATATTTAAGCAGTAAATAACAAAATAAATCACTCGAAGATATTCCTTGGAGATTTTGGTTTTGTCATGAAAATTACCAGTTGTTGGAGTTTATGTACGGCCAGGGGGCCCAGCCCTATCAACTCAAACTCAAGAATTTCTTCAAGGAGTATTTTCTCTAGCTGATTTTTTTTTCAGCAGTATATTGTCGCGTAAAAATTGGCAAGGTGGTAAATTGTTGTTGAAAAATGGTACAAAAGGTACGCTTACTAACCATGTTATTGATCGGGGCGAATTTAGATTGCGTGGGGCTCGTGAAACTTTGGAAATTTTTGCAAAATCTTCTTGCCAAATGTAGGTGAAGACCAAAAAAAGTCTTACCATCTGAGAGCGGGGCCCCTGGCACTGTGCCAATGGTAAGCCGGAAACACGCCTCTGGTTTTGCATTACGTTCACAAAAAGGTTAGATGAGGGCTTGAGATAGCAACTTTTTGAACAAAACCCTTAATTTCACCGGCTACACATATAAATTGGTTGACAAAAATTAAATTGAGGGGGCTCGGGCCCCCTGGTCGTCAAGATTATTGTTCATTACTGTTGTACGCGTGTATGTTACACGCAAAAAATGCTCAAAGTAACTGAAACTGAAGAAACAATAGACTTTTTTATCACGTTTTTATCATTGGTGGCATTTCAATTGGGGTGAGCCCGGGCCCCTCCCTTCCGGGTTACGCCTGTGTATTAATCATACACTACCACCAAAAGGTACCTATCAAACTTCTAACGTTAAAATATATACTCGTACGTATGTATGTTGATAGTGTCAAGTACTGTAACTACCGCAAAATTGCATGCTGTCCCGAAGTCCCAGATGTCGCTTGATGATTCTAGTTTTCTTTTGCAGATCCTCACTCTCCATCGCTACGTTGAAATCCAGTGATGAACAACAATCAACTCGATAATCGTTACAATTCTGTGTGTTACTAGTGAAGATAAATTTTAATGCATATCTGTTGTTTTGTTTGCTTAAACGGCACAGAGTTGTAAGTCGGGCCAAGCTTTTCGGGTTGGGTTCGGGCCTAAAGTTGACAAAAAGTTTCGGGTTTAATTCGAGCCTGAGACGTACTTTTTGTCTTTGGTGCAAAAAAATATGATCAAAATAACACGGCAACATTGCCTAGTTTTTCAGACCTAACTTAACTTTCGTTTTTTTTTTCGGGCATGATTTGGGCTTTTAATTAGTTTTCGGGTTTGGGCCAAGATCGGGCTTATATTTTGGGGTTCGAGCCGGGTTCGGGCCTGAACTAGTCGGCCCGTTTACTATTGTGAAACGGTAAACCACATAACAACAAACTTGAGATACAGAGTTAGTGATCGAAAGGCTGTTGGCTACTGGTTCGATTCCCGAATTAGCAATGCGTCGTTGGTCCTTGAGAAAGACATTTTACGATCATTTTCTACTGGGGGTCAAACAGTCTACCAGTTGTGGTGGCCCTGTCTAACGAAAGACTTGCACACAGAACTCATCTGCCAAAAAAATGCTCCGCGTTAATGTGGTTAGACAAGCGAAGAGAATCTGGCTTATATAAAGTTTAAGAACAAACGATGGATTTTTGGTTTCTTAAGTTTTAAACCGAAATGGTATTGTTCCACCTAAAAAATATAATAGTTTTCAGGGGCGTAGGTAATAATCTGCAATGGGGGGCAGTATCGGGGGTCTGAGAGCGCAGAACACCCAGCAGACGGAGGCCATTGGGGGTCTAAGGTTGAAGCCCCAAACAATCAAACATTTTGCATTTTTTGAAGAAAAATAACTTAATTTTAGGTCTATTTTAATAAAAAATTAATGCTTTTAAAACGTGGCGTAGATATTAGCAGTGCAAACATACGATTAAACTGATTGCATAGATGGGCTGTGAGGGAGGTAGCTATTGGTAAAACTTCAGCTCTTTTGCTTACAAGCTGGTGAATCATAAAATCCTATAGATCAATAAAATTCACAAGGAGTTATCTATTTCGTCTATACGTTGTAGAGAAGATAATTGGAGGGGAGGAGGGGCTAATGGAAAGAGAGTTGAGAGAAGTGATTGGTAATTAACTGATACTGAATAGCCCCGCTATTCCTGAATTTATATATAGTTTTGGATGAAACAAACTCTATGGTCAGCATTTTTCAACAAGCAATCAAATTTAATTGCTTATTCTTGGCCATTTTTCAAAGTTTTTATTAACTTGTGAGTCATATTTTAGACAAATTACCCCCCTTAAATACATCTTTCAAAAGTTGCTTCGAATCATTTTTAGTTCATTTTAGTGCAAAAGAAAATCTTAAAACAGCTAAAGACTTGGTAGTTTCTTTATTCGCATTTTGGTCAACAGACCAATGGGGGACTGCAGGCCCCCCCTGTCTACGTCACTGATTTTTTATAAAAGAGTCGTAGAATAATTCTGAGCGTGGCATTTATCTCAAGGACCCTTAGCCTTTGGCGGTTGGAGGATCTGACCCCAGAAACCTCTTGCCCAATGAAATTCTCCCATATCCCTCTAAAATTGCTACAGTTCATGCGTTTTCAACTCGCCGAGTTTGATTGACCAGCCTGGATACTCAACCCTAGCAACCCGTCTCAGTGGCTTGCGCTAACCAATCAACCGATTAGACGGCATTTTCTTTCAAAAATAGAAATAGAACAGGAATAATTTTTGCTCTTTTATGGTAAAGTCGTTGGCCAGCGTTGATTTAAATTCTTGAAAATGCGTTTTAATTTTGTCATCGACGTTAGAGCCCGAGGCTACACGTTGGATGTCGCTGAAGAATGACGTTACTTAAAGCCTAGATTTGGCAGCGTAAAAAGCTTAGTTTGTATGTCGTAGAAATGAGAAGAGATTTCAGCAGAGGTGACGAATGGTCACATGAAACGAGAAAGTGCTGATGAGCAACAATTTCAAAAAGTATGCAGAAAAGTTCAAGGGGCCGCGGACAACGAGTAGTCCTAGCGTACTTTAGTCATAATTTCCATGAATAGGTTTAACTAACTAATTATTCAAAAGAAAGGGACCAGGGGCGTATTTAGGGGGGGCATTGGGCCATGGCCCTCCCTTTGGGTTGCCAGGATAGTATAATTAGCATAGATTAGTATGCAAAATCGTGGCATGGCCCTCCCTTTGTAACTTGGGCAGAAGGTTTGAGCTCAGAAACGGTAGGCGAAGACCTTTTTTTGGCCAAAAACCGGACTAAATTTAAGTAAAGACCTTTTTTTTGGTTTTCACCTAATTTTGAGCCTAAAACCAGACTGAATTTGACAGAAGACCCTTTTCTTTTTGCTTTTCACCTAATTTTGGGTAGGAAAACGAACTTGGTTTTGGGATGGAAAATTTTCGTTCTGGTCTTCATTAACCTCAAATCTTCTGAATTCCCTGGCACCCCCCTTTCGAAAATCATGCGTACGCTACTGAAAGGGATTACAAAGTATTAGCATTAGGAAATCCATTCAAGCTGAGTGGGTGCAGTAATCACGTATTAAAACAAAAATTGGAAAGGGAACACCATAAAAAAGGTACATTACGAAAGCAATTGAACAAACATTAAAATTCACTAAAGACATTATTAAAATCATACAAAAAAAAATTACCAGTTGCATGCCTAAGACAGCTGTTTCACGTAATTTTAAGACTCATCAGTTTGGCTTAGCAGGACCAAAACGACACATATTACAGTGATAAAACTTCCGAAAAAAAAAACTTCACCAAAAAAACTATTAAATATTTGCAGATAAAATTCTGTTCCATAGCAATCTTTACCCAAAAAATTATGCTACATTATTTAATTCTTTCTAACCGAGATTGTTACCGAACAAAACTCTAGGTCTCAGGATGCTAAACTAACTGAAATCTCTACCAATTGAAACTAGGTTGCAGGCTATTAATCTAACTGAAATCCTCTACCGAATGAAACTAGGCTATAGACTACAAATCTAACTGATATCTCTACCGAATACGCGTAAGGGTTTAAATTAGATTGATAGCCTGTGACCTAGTTTCAATTGGTAGAGATTTCAGTTAGTTTAGCATCCTGAGACCAAGAGTTTTGTTCGGTAACGATCTCAGTTAGAAAGAATTAAATAATGTAGCATAATTTGTTGGGTAAATATTGCTGTGGGACAGAATTTTATCAGCAAATATTTAATAGTTTTTTTGGTGAAGTTTTTTTTTTTTTTTCGGAAGTTTTGTCGGTGCAGTATTTGTCATTTTGGTCCTGCTAAGCCTGGTTGATGAGCCTTAAAATTAGGCTTAACAGCTGTCTTAGGCATTCAACCGATAATTTTTTTTGTTTGCTTTTAGTAATGTCATTTGTGAATTTTGATGTTAATTGGTGTTGCCTTTTCAATTTTTGTTTTAACTGATTATTGATGAAAAAGTGAGAAAAAGTAACCAAAAAGTTAGTTTGGTTCCACACCCTTAAATTTCATAGCGTATCATATTATACATCAGTGCTTTTCAATTAATTTCCTTGCGGTGCTAAACTAGGGTAACCATATTTGCAAAAGCAAAATTCCGGACAATGCATTGCTACTTTTCATGAGACCAAATATACGCGCTACCACATTGTGTCATATCGAAATTTGACCTATAAAATTGGCAATGCAACTCAGCAGAAGCTTCTACCAGTGGCATTACTTACCAGTGAAATTGCTTTCCTAGGAAATATAACCACGGATTGTCCCTGAAAAATACTCAACTTCAGAGTGAAAAATATCCTTATAATGAAAATTAGGTTGTGCCGAAAAAGGAAAGAGCCGCGATCATATGCTTAAACCAAATTAAAGACCTGCCTGCTTTTTCTAAAAGACACGCCTGCTTGTTTGTCTTTTCCTACCTTTTCATTCCTGCCTTTTCTAAAACATGGATGTTTTTCTAGCATCTCGTTTGTAATGTGTCTTTTGATCAGTTTAGACTAACTAACTAACCTATTAATTAAGTACAAAAGTTGGTACTGCAAAGTGTGGAAATGCACTAATAATGAAGGATCCACGATGAACATCAATCTATGAGCAAAATTATTGTAGTCAAGAAGCCGCGTAAACCACTCCAAACGAATTTCTCGCCTTCGGAAGACATGTGCAATGTTTAAAGTTAAACATAATTTATACTATAGGATTATAAAATTCCGGACATTTGAGCATTTTTTTAACTTCCTCCCGGACGCAAAACTTAACCCTAAATACGGGACGTGTTCGGAATTTTCCAGACAGTATGGTAACCCTATGCTAAACCAAACCAGAAAACTACAGTTGTTATAAAGCATCAAAATGCACAAAAAATTATGTGAATAGAAATTGTTGGCTTTTGGTTGATCGATTGCCGTAACGTTCCAAGCCAAAATTAACTAGAACACAACCCATGGGCAAATGGGTTCGCCTCAATCAAGTCAATAATATTGGTGATTGAGTCTTAAAAAAATCGTCTCAGCGGGGAAGCGCGATTTTCGTTCATTTTGATTCAATGAAGAGCGTATGTGGTTTTGTGACGTCATTATCTGATGATGATATCAAGCTGAGAATCGCGCGTTTTTAGCGCGGAAGGCGTAGATAGATTTAGCATCGAGACAGAAGACGTTGTAATGAAGTCAAGGGAGTGGAAAAAGTTCTCGGTTCGTAAAATCTAAACAAAACAACTTAAACCAGCGTAATTCGTGTATTCGGCAAATAAGGGAGTTAGTTTAGAGATTTTCTGCACTGCATTGCCGTTAAGATTATAAGTTTACAACACAGATGAGATGCACGGTAGCACAGCAAACTTTAAAAAAAATGCCATAGCGAGTAATCTCAAAGACTTAGCAGCTCAAGTAGCTACTCAGCAATAACCAGGCTATGTTTTAGATTGACCTGCGAAACAAGGCAGAAAATTGATGTTTTTATTCCGTTCTCTTTGACAGTTCAGCTGATTGTAATAAATCTTAAGTCGAATCATCAAAACCTGCATTAAAAGTGGTAATTTGCTGTCGAAATTTGCGCAGATTCGTTTCAGTTTTCACAGGTCCCGCACCGTCCAGTTGGTCGAGCGGTACTGCGTTCGTCTCTGAAGCGGGAGGTCTAAGGTTCAAAACTCGGGCCCGTGATCGAACGCAAAATTACCAACGGCTCGCCACCACTGCAGCATTTTTTCGAAAGGAGCTGTGTTTTGCGGGCGTAACGGCGCGGAGATGGTTCTCGCAATCTCGTTACACGCTTCGGCGTGATGCTGTACAGCGAGTATAATGAAATATTTGATTGGATTTCACAGGTACCACTGACTGACCGAATGAAAATTTTTAAGTTCCAGTTGTTTTCAGTTCAACTTAAGAAACCAACATTACAACCTGCTTTTTGAAATCAAGTAAACCCTAACGGAATCGCATCAAATTTGTTGTGTATAGTGTACGTCTGTACGAGCAACTAGCTTCGGGAATACCTACGGCAAATCGGAATTTATAGGATGAATTTAATCAAAACTCTGATTTTGTATTGTCTTGTGCTTGTGCAACATAGCTGCGTTTTTGATGGTTGAAGACGTCATGCAACAAAAAGCATGAAACTGCGGTAGAAGCCACGCGAAAAACAATAGAATAAAATAGGTCAAGCGGTTGAGGGACAAACATCTGTGCGCGATAGCTCACGGTTTCAGCTAATGAATCTAGATTAGCAGCAAGTAGTAAGGATTATTACAAAAGCAGTAGTTTGAAGTTCTAAATGAGCTGACAAACCAAAAAGACAAATTTCGAAATTATTTCCGTAAAGGTCTGAAGAAGTCAAATCAAATCTTTCATTATACTCGCTGGATTACGCCGAAGGTGTAACGAGTTGACGGGGCCCATCTCCGCGTCATTGCGCCCGGGCAACACATCTCCTTTCGAAAAAATGTGGCAGCGGTGGCGAGCCTTTGGCAACACTGTGTCCGATTTGACCAGCCCGAGATTTGAACCTCAGACCTTCCGCTCCAGAGACGAACGCGTTACCGCTCGACCAACTGGCCGGTGTCTGAAGAAGTTATAGGTAGGAATAGGATTATGCATGCTGGCAAGGTTTGCGCTGCGTCGCAATTTATTTCAATTTCATGGATATCTGTGAATTGTATAGGGTGTTCATAAAATCCTGATAAAATTTCAAAATTTTTTATGAAGTCAATTGTCAAAATATCTTAACCAGGTTGATTTTATTTTAATCAGTGCTGCGTTAATCAAGTTTTATTTCAAGTAAACTTTTGCGTTTCAGCCATGATTTCATGTGTTTCATCTTCATGCATGTGTTAAATCAACCCAAATTAAATGGTTACTCCTCAAAAGAAGGCACAATGTTTATCCTGGTTCATTTAAACTAAATCGGACGTTCAGACTCAGCGAAGGTACAAGACTAAGAATGGAAAAGACCCACCATCACGTTCTTCAATTCGTTGATGGCACAAGAAACTTGTGAAGACAGGGTTAGTGTTGGATGCAGTGAGAAGTTCTTCATCCTCAGAAATTCGTTGCAGCATGTTATCTGCAAACTCTTTTTCTTTTGGTTTGTCATTTGGCTGAAGTCTCTGTAACATCTGCACTTCGTAAGCATAGAATCGTAACCTTTTGTGCAGAACCTTGCGCACTGTTGTAGATGGTAAGCTTAATTCCAACTCTTTCGCAGCAATACGGATGGACTTCACGGAAGAACGACTAAACGCTCCTCTTACACTTTCGATGTTTCCCGCAGATGTTTTTGGTCGCCCACTTCTCACTGCATCCAAGCACTGACACAGCTCCATAAATTTCTTATGCCATCGACGAATTGAAGAACGTGATGGTGAATCTTTTCCATACTGTCTTGTACCTTCGCTGAGTCTGAATGTCCGATTTTTGTTTAAATGAACCAGGATACACATTGTGCCTTCTTTTGAAGAGTCACCATCTAATAAAGATTTTAGTAAAGGCATTCATAAAACACATAAAAATTATATCTGGAACATAAAATTTTATTCGAAATAAAAACTTTAAGCAGCACTGATTGAAATAAAACCAACCTGGTTGAGATAATTTGACAATTGACCTCATAAAAAAGTTTTAAAATAGTATCAGGACTTCATGAACATCCTTATTTCGTTTATCGTTTTTAATTCTAAATGTTGTGTTATATACTGTCTGTTGGGGACTTCAGGAGAAATTGCTCTGCGTCTTCTGCGATGTTTCACGAGAAGTTTTTGATGCTGAAATTAGCCGTTAATAATTCTCGGTTTTGTAAACTTTTGTTTATTTCTCAATTTCCAGTCCCGACTTCAATCCTGTAATTTCTCAGCCAGTTACATCACCGCTTCGGCTACAGTTGGTAATTACAGCAGAGTACTCGAGTAATTTAAGATTCATAACCTGGGGCTACAAAACAGTCGATCAGGCTATCAACACCTACACAATTGTAAAATAAGAATTTTCTCTTTGTTTCGAATGAGTTTATATTATGACCTCAGTTGAAGGCAAGGACCCAGTGTTTATTACCGAGCGAAAGTGCATATTGTTTGAACGAAACGTTCACATTAGGCGAGCTAATGATACAGGCGCGCGATGTTACTGAGACTTGAGTTGTTGTTCTTGTGAGAGAAAACAACAGCGGTTTAATGTTTTTAAAGTTGAAACTGATTAGCAAGATGATTACAATAAACACTAGCTGTTTGAATGAGATTCAACTTATACGGCATCAATCGTATTATAACAGCATTGTAGCAGCATAATAATTATTGATTTGAATGCACCATTTTTACGGAAATAACTGTAAAGTCTGGCTTCTTATTCCATGGCTTGGATAAAGCAAAAAAATCTTCCTAAGCTATTGCATTTCGCTACAGTTGCAACTATTAAGAGTTAAAACTTGAAAAAAACGTGAATATTGAAGCAAACTCAACTAATTTTTGCTGATAGCTTTCACTCAGTTTAAACTTCATGTTTGAAAAATTTGAAAATGTCGAAAACTGAAAGGAAATTTTGTATTCCAAACCAAAATTAATTTCGAGTGTTATATTTGGAATCAAACCTAGTGGTCTGGCAATACGAAATTGGGGATTTCGTACGTGTCTTGATACGAGTATTAAGAGCGTAGTTTGTTGTTTCGAAGACAGAGAGCAGAAAGAACTAATTCTTCGAAAAGAGCTTAACCATTCCGATTTCACTATGCAGAAAGATCTACAGTGAGCCAAAGCTGTAGCCACAAGAAACCAGGCGGGGCTCAGCCTTTGCTTGAGTTCCGCTGGAAAATTTCTCTTTCGTGAAACAACACCGTAAATACCACGATATTTACGCCAGAAATAAAGTCTTCGATCACATCTATATGACGAGAGAAGCTTCTACCTTAGCCGAGGAGTTTTTTTAATGGTCTTCATTTTAAATTTGGACGAAGTTGGCACCGAGTGTTTGCCGAAGACCTTAATTTCGTTTTTTGGTATTCGCCTTTAATTTGGACGATATAAATATGTTGAGGCCCACCCAGTGGCGTTGCTAGGGATGGCGGCACCCGGGGTGGGATTTCGTGGTGTCACCCCTTTTCGGTCCAAAAATAGGTGAAAACCAAAAAAAAGGTCATCGCCGTCAAATTAGAGGGTTTTGGGCCCAGAATATGTGAAATCCAAAACAAAACAAAAAAAGGTCTTCGCCACTAAATTGGTTGGTTTTAGGCCCAAACGAGGACGGAAAAAAGATCTTCACCACTAATCAGTGGAGATATGGTTTCACTTCACCCCAAAATGGTGACATCCGGGGCGGGCCGCCCCCCCCCCCTAGCGACGCCACTGGGCCCACCTGAACAACGCATTCTGGTTACGGCCCTGAGCGGAGCCCCAATAACACGTAATCCCATCGGATCAGACTAAGTAATAGTGTGACTGGATTGATCGCCTGGGTGCCCCTTATCTCTGGGCCTAAGCTAACGACTGATGTAAATTATGCTTTGTAGTGGCGCTACAATCTCCAAACGAAGCTGTTCCTAATCATGTTGATTTATTAATGATATTGCTTGATTTTTGACTATAGATCAGGCTTTCGGCTTTGGTGTTGTTTTAAGTGATGTAGCTGTTTGTTATTTTGATGTTTGCAAATGATATTTATCAACATGTCTAATTTGGTATTATGGCTGCTGCTTTACATTCTTACAAAGTTTCACTGTCTTTTTAGTGCCTTGGGCGTAAACCAGCAGCAGACTAGAAGTACGCCATAGTACAGCGAGGCTTGCAGAGAAATTGTTTTAAAGAGTCAACTTGCATTGCGGTTGCGCAATATCTAGTTTATATTGGAAAGCCAACATGGTCGCTAAACACCGCAGAGATTATCTATATTACAATGGTGTGACCTTGATCTGAACTTTCAAGTTAAATGCTTGGGCTTGTGGTTGGATTCTCAAACCAAATAAATTTTAGACAAAAGGCTCAATGACGAGCTGCCAGTATTAAAGTGTTGCAACGTCACATTTTATGCTCGATATTACACTGCTGTTCTACACAGCTGATTACGGACACACGGTTCGTTCTTACAATCGTATTTACCGAGCACTTTGCGTCTGTTTAACCACACCAACGCTAAGCACCTGTTTTGAGTTCTCTTAGCAAGTTTTTTGTCAAGCTGAGCCACCACAACTGGTAGACTGCTTGGCTCCAATGGGAAATTAACATTGTCTTTTCCAAAGGACACAACCACGCATTGCCAGCTCGGGAATCGAACCTGGGAGTCAACACCTTTTGATCATTAGCCCGACACTCTACTACCGAGCTATCGCCGCCGGAGGGCAAGCGCTCTGGCGATTCAAAATTGAATTATTTCCGTAAGAACTGAGCAGAATCGAACAAGCGGAACGATTTTGTTGAGTATACGTATGGTTATGGTAGTAATTCAATTTTTAGACACCAAAGCTATCATGAATTCCAGTGAGGAGTAAAAAATTCTACTTGTATTTCAAAACTTAAAAGAAGTTTTTATTGAGTTGTCTATGTGCTGTAACTACAGTATTGGATTTTAACTACCCACTTTATGAATTTTTATGTTTTTTCAAAAAATAAAGAAAAACAATACGCACCGACAAAAAGGAGATACAGAAACGCGTCTGAAAACCTATCATGTAAAATAGCCATCATTTGTCAATCACATGTTTGGCCACAATATCAGGGCCATATCTGAGAGAAATATCTTGTCCTGCCATTGCAAAGTTGTTGTTTTTTCCTGCTTTTTCGTTGCTGTCAGCAACCATTTGCTGCTAATTGCGATCATTGAATTATGCATGAGATACTTCTCGAGGATTGGAAGGCGATAAAACCTGCAGTGCATTGAGCAAGTCCAGGCGTGAGCATTGCTCTGTCGCGATTGGTCTGGTGAACAGAACAAGCTAGTTGAAGTTTCCAGGCTTTTGTTTGTACAATGCATCGATTTAACGGTGGACTGGGTTCGATTCTCAGTCGGATCAAAACTTTATATCATGACGCAAAATTACTAAACAAGTTCCAAATTTACAACTTCTGAATAGTCTGTTTCTTCTGTAAGAATCAAATAGTCTGCTTCTGTAAGAAAATACAGGCAGCTACTGGGGCGTATTTAGGGGGGGGAATTGTGCCATGGCCCCCCTTTGGCTTGCCAAGATTGCAAAATTGCATAGAAAAGTGAGCAACATTGAGGCATGTCCCCCCCTATGCAAGTTGGGCATAAGGTTTGATCACTCAAAGAGTATCTTCTGTACGTTTCTTCCAGACTCTGGGCTTGATGTCGGACTAAATTTGAGTGAAGACCTTTTTTTTTGCTCTTCACCTAATTTTGGGCGAAAAATCGGACTAAGTTTGAGTGAAGACCTTTTTTTTTTTTGCTCTTCACCTAGTTTTGGGCGAAAAATCGGACTAAATTTGTTCTTCTAATTCAGATCTTTGCTCTTCTCAAATTTTCTGAAGTTTCTGGCCCCCCCTCCCCCCTTTTCAAAATGTTGCGTACGCTACTAGGCAGCTAGACACGATTTTGCACCACTAGTTTGGGCTTTGGAGATCATATTTTTTAATCATGGCACTAAGATGTATCTGTGCTAACTTGCTTTGGTTTTAATGTACAATCGATGCAAATGCATTTGTTGTCCAGTAATGGTCGTTAATCTGCAACTAACAGTATTTAAATAATGTTCTATCGAAACAAAAAATCCGAAATAACGGGCTCCTTCCTGTAAAGGGTCTCATGAAATATTAAGTATGAAAATTTATCCTATTATAATTTTCAGATTTCTTTGTTTTTATTTTTGTATAATTTTGTGTTAACGAATTGTTATGTCTGCCATTCAAACCGTGACGCTTGCCATCCAGGTTGTTGCCACCATCCTCACCATATGCTGCGTAGCGCTACCTTACTGGAAGGTCAACGATCCAGAAGACACCATCCGGGATAACATTCAAAGGGTAAGACCAGGATGTCATCAATGTTGACATCTGCTGTAATATTATTAGTTGTTGAGCGGCGATTAGTGGGAGCTCTGGAACCGTGGCTTTGTTATTTATCACGCATGGGAAAACACCCTCCACATTTTGACCCGAGGTCTAAAAAAATGACCTTTAAGTTGAAGCAGCAAGAAACCTCCATCGGAAAGAGTCCCGCAACCACCGCCAGGTTTAACCGTTTATCCTGGCTCAGGTCGTGGATTTTCTGATAGTTTGAGTTTACGTTAGATGAGATGAACCTCATAGGCATCTTTCTGCGCTCCTGTCTGCTAGAAAGATTGCAGTACGCATAAGCTTAGCTTAAAGCGGAGGGGGGTAAGTAACTCATTACTGGTGTATGCCTTATATCGATGTCCGAAACGTTCATGAATATTTGACCGTTTTAGCACCAAGGACTCTGGTTGCAATGCAGCTCATACGCCACCGGAAACTGGGACTGCGATGACTTCAACAGATTTTTCCTCGGCTTGGGGACGGAACTGCAAGCAGGTGAGTGGTTTAATGAACATTTCGATTGCTACAACGTCATTGGCGGGTATGTAATTGTCCCTTCAAAGTGTTCGAACTTGTGTTGGCAAAACAAATCAATAATTGGCTTGGGACTCCTGGGCAGTATTTATTTTTGAAAATCCAGGCAAAAGATTGAAACGACTGATGGCTTTAAGCGAAAAAGAGGATGGCAGACATCTATACTGAATACCATGCAATCCAGATGATTGTGATTACTGCCACTAACCTTTTCTTAGTCATTTGTAGAGAATACGCTTGGAAGCTGGGCTTATTTTTTCGCTTAGAAATTTCGATCTAATGTCCTAATTTAGACAAAATTTTTCGGTTATTTCGGTCATTTTTATCAATGCAGGCGCGATTTTAGCTTATGAATGCATGTTAATTTTTTCGGTCATTTTGACCGATTTGATCCCCTAGAATGGCCAGATCTGCCAGATCATCATAATTTTTAGTGCTTTAGTTGGTATCTTTTACCAATTTTTGCGTAATTCAACCCCCCCCCCTCCAAACGTCCCGTCACTGATTTTGCCACGCCAGACGGCGAAGAACCCCTAAAACCTTTGCTATTTCAAACTAGATTTATTCCTACGTTTTTGAGTCTTTTTTGGTGTGTAGTTTTTAAACCAGTTTGATTTTTAAAATTTTATTAAGAAAGAATGAACAGCAACACATTTTATGGTGCAATTTAGATTTAATTGCGTGTAATTGAGCAATGATGGGCATAGAGTCGTAGCTGTTTTGCGGGATACTAGCTTACAATAGGTCGTACGAAAGTTGGGCAAAATTGTTGATGAGTATTTTAATGCTTGCGCATGCGACATACTTTGAAATAAATGCTGTTTATGCATGCACTGCTAACGTGCTTTGATTTGCAAAAGTTCTTCATGCTTTTCAGCTAGAAAATTTAGTTGATGCCAAATCTAGAGCTTGGGTTGGGCATTTTTGAGAATGAGCAATAGGTTTTGGCTAGCACCTTTTCTTCCTAGGGACATTATCTTTTTAACGTTAGTTTACAGTTCCATTTTGGGTTTATCAGTCTATGGAGCGTGTAAGTTTGTTGGCACTGCAGAAAGAAACACAATCAGTGCGGGCTAAAAAAAACTGCGCGTAGCTGATTTTTCGTCCCGAACGATTCGTAGAATATTTGTGTTTGAATTTGCGCGCAACTTAGCTAAACTATGATGTCGTCACTGTTAAGCTGAAAGTTTGGAAACCATTCTCCCATCACGTCGTCCACTGTTTTTCAAATTTAATTACCGCTTACGTGCGCTTGTTCACGTCAAGGTATTGGCTTCATTAAAAAAACGGCCACTTTTGAATTTCCTAAGACCAGTTTCTGAATGCTTCGAATTTGGGGAAAATTGGCCTCAATATTAAAAAAACCATGATAAAAGTCCACCGAAGAATTCGATGGGTCGAAACCCCTGTTTTTTAAAATTGGCTTCATGTGAAATCTAGCTGTGATTGTCAGGCGCGTAGACAGATATCTCCAATGAGGGAGGCTGTTTCGGGCAGTGGCGGCCCACCCCGGGTGTCACCATTTTGGGGTGACACCATATTATGAAGTGAAACCATATCTCCACTAATTAAGGGTGAAGATCTTTTTTCCGTCCTCATTTGAACAGAAAACCAACCAATTTACGAAGACCTTTTTTTGTTTTGGAATTCATATATTTCTGGGCCGAAAACCCACTGCTTTGACGGCAATGACTTTTTGTTTGGTCTTCACCTATTTTTGGACCGAAAAGGGGTGACACCACGAAATTACGCCCCGGGTGCCACCATTCATAGCAATGCCACTGGTTTCGGGGGTCTCGCGGGACACCATTGAGGGTCTAGGGGTAAATTTTCCCCCAGACCCGCCCCCAACGCTCAAAAATTTTATATTTTTTGCAAAATTATCTTAGTTTTAAGGCCTATTTTGAAAGAATTAATGCTCTTGAAACGAGACGTAAACAATAACAATGCAAAAACATGATTAATTTGGTTGCACAAATGGGCTACAGTATATGGGAGATGGTTACTGGTAGAATTTCATTTCTCTTATTTACAAGCTGGTAAATCGCAAAATCCTATAGTTCAATAAAGTCACAAGGAGTAATCTATTTCGTCTATATTTTATAGACGAAGGTAATTGGAGGGGAGGGGGGCTAATGGAAAGCGATTTTGAGAGAAGTGATTGGTAATTAATTAATACTGAACAGCCACCCTCCCTATTTTAGAGCTTATGTATGAAACCTATGTTAAGCATTTTTAAACAAGCGATCAAAATTGATTGCTTAGTTTTTGGTCATTTTTTAAAGTTTTTACTGATTTGTGAGTTGTATTTTCAAAAAATTAGCCTCCCATAAATAAACGTTTCAAAAGATGCTTTAAATAATTTTGAGCCCATTCCAGTACAATAAAACAGTCTCAGAAGTGCTAAAAACGTGGCACTTTCCTTATTATGCATTTTGGTTGACAAGTAAACGAGGGAAAGGGCTGCAGCCCCCTTTGGCCACGCTACTGGTGACTGTGATATACTGTAGATCTCATGAGTTGCGGCTGACTTTAACTTTTCAAAGTTTAGAATTTTCTTTGCTCTCACTGAAATTCTTTCCGTGTCCTTATTATGTGCCATTTGACCTTTGACATTTGAAGGATAATATTTTTGCCGTATGTTTTGGTAATGAGGGAAGTCACGAAACTGGTACATGAAAATGGGCAAACGTAAATCGATTCGCACATTATTATAAACCTAAACCCGTTAATTACCCCCAAACTAAATTAAGTTTGTGAGACAGATAGATAAGTATTGGCAGCTTCAAATCAAATCATCAAATCTTTCATTATACTTGTTGTATTACGTCGAAGCGTGTAACGAGTTGGCGGGGCCCATCTCTGGGTCATTGCTCCCTGGCAACACAGCTTTTTTCGAAAAAAGGTCGCAGCGGTGGTAAGCCGTTGGCAACACTGTATCCAATTTGACCGGCCCGAGATTTGACCACAGACCTCCCGTTCCAGAGGCGAACGCGTTACCCCTCGACCAACCGGCCGGCGTGTTGCCAGCTTGAATTTGGATTTTCAAATATCCAGAATTAGCTTTAAAAATTTCTAAATGTGTTACTCAGGCGATATATTCGTAGATTTTCAATACAAGTAGGTTTTCGATATCGGTATCAGTAGCGTAGCCAGGGGGGGGGGGGCTATTATAGCCCCCTCCATTGGCATGTCGACCAAAATGCAAAATGGGAAAAACACTAAGTTTTCAGCACTTTTGAGACTGCTTTATGCACTGGAGTGGACTAAAAAGTGATTTAAAACATCTTTTGAAACATATATTCAGGGGTGGGAGGAGGCTAATTTGTCAAAAACAAAACTAATAAATAAACGAAAACTTTGAAAAATGGTAAAAATAAGTAATCAAATTTGATCGCAAGTATAAAAATGCTAAACATAGGTGTCATCAACAAATATATATAAACTAAGAAATAGGGGGAAGAGGCTATTCAGTATTATTTAATTGCCAATCATTTCTCTCAAATCTCTTTTCATTAGCCTCCCCAATTAATCTTCTCTATAATCTGCATGCGAAATAGATTACACCGTGTGAGTTTTGTTGAACTATTCGATTTTGTAATTTAACAGCATCTAAACAAGAGAACTAACATTTTACCATTAGCCACCTCTCAAGTAGCCCATTTATGCCACCAGTTTAATCATGTTTGCACTGCCAATTTCTAAGCAACGTTTTAAAAAGCATTATTTTTTAATCAAAATAGGCCTAAAATGAAGTTATTTTTGCAGAAAAATGCAAAATTTTCGAGCCTCCGGCCGATTTTTCGAGCCTCCAGACCCTCGTGCCTCCGGCGGCTGGGGGCTTTGCCCCCATGCCCCCAGCCTCCGGCGGCTGGGGGCTTCGCCCCCAGACCCCCATTAGTCTCCAGCGGCTGGGGGCTTAGCCCCCAGACCCCCAAACAGCCCCCACCATTGTGAATTCCTGGCTACGCGCCTGATCGGTATACTTGCAAACAGTACTTCAAAATTTTCATGATTGCCATTTTCAAGTTAACAGGTTCAGTATTAACTTAACTTGGGTTTCTTTCAGCTCGCGGATTCAGTCTGACGTCAATAACGCTCGCTGTGTTCGCGATGATCGCGATGGTGGTTGGAATGGACTCGATCCCTTGCGGCGGAGACGACAAAAGACTGAAGGTAAGGGAAGGACTTTTCATGAAAAGCAAAGCTCATTTTTGTCTTCGAGTTCTTTCCATTTCAGTTATTGAATTCAACACATGTAATTAGCAATCACCAGTGTCACTAGGCGATGAAGTTCAGTAGTAGAGAGGGTTGGTTGGTATCGCGGCGGAACCAGAGCAGATTATTACGCGGGACTCCAAAGACTACGGGCGGGGGTCGCGGGTAACATCTAAAAAGTGGTAATAAAGTTGTGATTTGCTTCTAAATCAAAAATTTGGGCCGAAAATAAATGAAGACCACAATGAAAAAGTTTTCAATGACTATGGGTTAGAGCCGTAGCCAGACGCGAGATTCCGGCGTTACGCAACATTTGTCCAAATTTAAGGCAAGAACAAAACAAAGGTGCTATTTTGTTAAAGTAGCAGTTATTTAAGTATTTTAGTTTTAAATTGGATGAAATTGCATTAACAACCAATTCAAAATAAATCCCGCCTGATCCCTCTCAGGATACGGCCTTAGGCTTTGGATCTCAATTTTAGGGCCTAAAATCTGTGTTAAAACTAATGAAAACATCTTAGGTCACTCTGGGTTATCATTACGGCATCACCGATTTTGGTTCAGCACGACTGCTTCCTCTATGGACATAGGCGTCGATTTTTTGTTGATCAAGGAAATTCCGAGGGGGCGAAATAGTTTTGCGAAGTTTGGTTAAACTTAATCTATATCAGTCCGAAATTTTGCCCCCAAATTCAGGCGAAGACCAAAAAAAAAAAAAAAGGTCTCCGCCGCATTCTGGTTCTATCTCAGTCCGGAATTTCGGATTTCTTGCTGCCAAGTAGGTATTACATGCCAAAAAAACGAGGGGGCCGGACATATTTCGCCCCTTCAGTGTCAGACCCGAGGGAGCGCCGCCTCCCGGTCCCCCCAAAATCGACGCCTATGTCTATAGATATGGATTTTAATGACAAGATTTTAATAACAAGACTGCAGCTGCTGGCTCCGGGTTCGATTCCCGAACTGGCAATGTTTGTGGCCTTGGGAAGGACTTTGAGATATCTCTTGCTAAGATGAGCATTGAGCAATATTTCGGTTAATTCTGTCAACGCCGTTGCATTCAATAAGAGCTTATGCTATTGTAAAAACAAATACTAGTTATTGGTTATCATGTAAGTACTGTAACCACTTCCATAGCGTCAAAATGAATTTTTTTAGCGGCGAATCCGATTGGTATCCGGATGCCTGGCTTTAATCGCGGGATTGTTGATTATCGCGGCGGTCTCTTGGTACGCCAATGACGTCAGAATAGAGCATGAACTCTTCACCCAGCAGTTACTGGTGAACACGACTCTCAATGTGAACAGGTGCGTGTTGATCACTAAGAACTTGTTATTTCCAAAGTCGGTTTTTAACCAAAAAAGCACTACCGGAAACGGTATACGTTTTCATTTCAAATCCCGGTCTCAAGTTTAAAAACATCTTTTAAAAAAAATAGAAAAATATATCAAGGATAAACGAACCAAATTTGTCGTAAACATCTTATTCGAAAAGAGACGTTTCAACTAATTACTTGAGTCATTATTAATCTTATTTAAATAATTTTAGTTTAAATGCCCCTTTCAGAGGTGGAGTCGAGGACACAACCGTCGAGGCCAAGGCCAAGGACTCGAAAAAAATTCAAGGCCAAGGCCCGACTTTTCAAGAACAGACCCTTTCGAGGTCAAGGACAGGAATGCTCGAGGTCAAGGACCAGGGACACAATTTTTCTAAATTATGTTCTGCAAATTTTCCATTATTTTTAAGCGTAAAAGTCTTTAATATAATCGCATTTTGTTTAGTTTTTGATGATAATTCGAAAATAGTACTTTCTAAAAATAATGAATGTCATTTCGAAGTTTTACACGTTAGCAGCAATAGTGATTAGGTTCCGAAGCGGTATGGTGCAGAGATGGAACCGGTCAGGATTTTCTCGACCCGACCCGACCGGTAAATTTCAAAATCATCGCCGGTTGACCGGCCGGTCGACCGGTTTTTGACCGGCCCGGTCAACTGGTTTTTTGCAGAAGGTTTTTGTTCACTGTTTAATGTATTTAATGAAAAATTTTCAAAATGGGGGGCATGGGTCAGGTGTAAAAATTTGTGACTTTGGACGGAGGTTTCAGAAAAGAAACGCAAAACAATTTTTGCGTTTTTTGCAAAAATAACTCAATTTTGAGACCTTTTTGGGAAAATTTTTGTTTGAATGACCTATTTTGAGCAGCGCAAAACGTCAACAAAATAAGCATAAAAAGAACTGGAGGGCACTTGCTAAATTATGAGACGTTTTTTTCTAATGATATTATGCGAAAGGCCAAAAAATAAAGTTACAATTTTTTAGCTATTGGTGACAGATTATTTGCAATTTGCGGAGCTGCAAAAACTAAACTATTATGACATTGGCTACAAAATATTCGAAATATAATCTGCCTCAGCAGTTAGTAGAAATGCTGATACTTCAGAAGAAGCCATGGATAGTTAGATATAAAAAAAAAAGAGCTAGGTCTTTTTTTGCCCAGGGTAGAGTGTAGTAAATTCAAGGTGAAAAAAGCTTTTCAAAAAGGCAAGATTTTAGCGTGTATTAAAAATCTTAATCTGCGCCACTTCTACTCTTCAGCTGATTAAAATGATGCTAAAATGCCAGATAGCGCAACATAGGCGTTGCCAGGATTTTCGATTGGAGGGGGGCAAACCACAAATCACATGCACTGACGTCATCAGAAACTTCGAAAGAGGAATTTTTGTGTGGACAAAGATATCGTAGAATGGAAGATCAGAAGTCGTGGCCTGGTGTTGGCTTAGGAACTCGATCAAGGAGAGGGCTTAAACAAATACCTAAGGTGCGAAAATGTCTAAATTGGGAGACATGTTTGAGTAAAGACGTGTACTGTAATTCAAACGTGTCACAGACGGTGGTCTGGAGACGAAGCCCCCAGCCGCTAAGCGTTTTTTTTGTAATTTTTTGGAAAAAATAGCTATTTTAATACCATTGGATCACATTTCGCACGTATTAAAAGCTATTTCAAAGTCGTAGATTTTTAACATTTGAAAGCAAATTGTAAAATCCAAGTTGTTCAGTCCTCCTTTTGCTTGCAATTTAAGTCCAAAACACATTTGAAATCTTGCATTTTGGGGTTAAATTTTGTAAGTGATTTGGCCCAGCTAAGGGGGAAGTAAAGTACATCGCCTCCTGCAATATTTTAGCAGTAAATAGCAATCCAGTCGAATATGTTTCTTAGAGATTATTGTTTTGTCATGAAAACAACCAGTTATAGAAGTACATATACGGCCAGGTGGCCCAGGCCCTCTCAATTCAAAAATTTGTTTAATGAGCATTCCCCTTACTGTAGCTAATTTCTTTTTAAAGTATTTTGTTGCATAAAACCTGGCGAGGTGGAGGTGAATTGTTATTGAAAAATGTACAGTAGATAGTTACGCCTACAAACCATGTTATTGCTCGGGCCGGATTTACATTGAGTTGAGCTCTTGGCACTTTGGAATTTTCGCAATATTTTCCTGCCAAATACAGGTGAAGACCAAAAAAATCTTACCGTTTGAGTGCGGGGCCCCTGGCACTGTTCCATAAGTCAAATCCGTCCCTGGTTATTGCATTACGTTCATAAAAAGGTTAAATGAGTGCCTCAGTTAGTAACTTTTAAGATAAAACCCCTAAATATCACTTGGGTTATACGTTTAAATTGGTTGGCAAACATTAACTTGAAGGAGCCCGGGCCCCCGGAACAATATTATTGTTGGGGGCCCATTTAAATTGGGGGCCATTTAAATATTATTGTAGGGGGATTTTTAAATTGGTTGGCAAAAATTAAATTGAGGGGGCCCGGGCCCCCTGGATCAAAATTATTGTTGGGAGCCCATTTAAATTGGTTGGCAAAAATTAAATTGAGGAAGCCCGGGCACCCTGGATCAAAATTATTGTTGGGGGCCCATTCAAATTGGGGGCCATTTAAATATTATTGTAGGGGGATTTTTAAATTGGTTGGCAAAAATTAAATTGAGGGAGCCCGGGCCCCCTCGATCAATATTATTGTTAATTACTTTTGTACGCGTGTACTGTTGTACGCGAAGATGCTGAAAGAAACTCAAACTGAAGACACAATAGTCTTTTATGTGACATTTTTATCATTGGGAGCATTTCAATTGGGGGCGGGCCCCCTGCCCCCCTTTGGCTACGCTTATTTAGCGCAAACCTCTTTCACATGCATGCTTTATTATAATCTGATTACGCGATTTTAACTTATATTTTGTACTTGTTTGCTTTGTGCCGTGGCCCAAAAGAGGCGGGCATGACACAATGCTCTCACCCTAAATACGCCACTAAATGTGCATGTCTTAATGGTCACAGCATATTAGTCACAGCTTGAAACCATTCAACAATGTTTTCAAAAGATGTGGTTTGTTAATACTGCTTTTTGATCAAAAGTTTTAGCTATGAGAAAATATATAAGTATATTTTGGTTGAAGCTTAGATGTCTTTTAGTAGCCAGAAAGGAGAATTCGACCGGTTTTTCAACCGGCTTGACCGGCCGGTCGAAGAATCTCGACCCGACCGGCAACCCGACCAGTGCCGGTCGACCCGACCGGTTTCCATCTCTGGTATGGTGGTGATAAAACAATTAAGGCCGTAACTCGTGAATTGGGAATGAGAATAACTAATAACTATAAATTCTTACGGTGGAAATGGTCAATTTTAAGGTCTTAATTTCATCAGTTAAGGCCCGGTGCAAACGTTCATTGATTATGGAGTCTGGACCCCCACTTTTTCAGTAGTTTCTCAAATACAAATCTCATTGTTTGGTTTAACGCTTTCTTTTCAAACATTTTAAAATATTATCATAGTTTTTAAATATTGCATAGCGATTATGATATTATTATCCAAAAGTATTGCAAAATAGGTAAATTTATATTTTTGAAATGAAATGAAATGAATGAAACGTACTTACAAGCTCAAGTCCTTGGAAAAAAGTGGGTTCTGGGGGCAAGGGCAAAGTTCCCTCGCCTCCGTCGAACAATTTTAGTAAATTTTTTTTTCAGAAAAATACCATTTTTTGTGAGATTACACAATTAGATTCTGAATACAGTTTGAAAAAATAAAATACCGCAAAAGGTAAGTTAGAAACACTTTATTTTCCCCGCAGTTTCCAATCCTAATTTCAAGCCAATCTTTTCTTTAAGTTTCAGTACATGTGATTTTTCTCCATAGTCTGAATCTAATGCCTATCAATGAATGAGCGCCTATGTTTCGGCCGCCAAAAGATACTTTGTAAAGTTTAACATAAGTTATTTAACTGTAAAAAGTAATCTGAGACTCTCAACAGGGCCGTATTAAGCAGGAAAGCATTGGAGATATTTGCACCTGGGGCTCTCCTTCAAAAGGCCAACAAATTGTAGAAACGTAAAAATTAGAGTGGTTCTTTCTTATCTCAAAACAAATTCTGTGTAATATTCGCTCTCATATTTTCAGAGCAATAGCTGTCGTTCTCAAATAACGTTTTGTTTGGTGTATCAGTGCTATACTGCATGTAATATATTTCGCATATCATAGGCCATTTCTGGTAACTGTATTGCATTTCATTATCATCTCGTACATACTTTCTCTTGATCCCACATTTACATAGGCGCGGCCATGTTTCAGTATTAGCAACACAGAAATGCTTGTTTCCGGAAGCTCGGACCCCTTGCTATGGCCCTGAGTGATTTTAATGTTTTGCTCTTTGTATCACCCGCAGCGGAAGTATTAGCAGAAACAAAAAGAACTATCTACACTGCGTTTTATCTCGTCATTCTCCGATTAGAGCTTTCACACAATGCCATTAAAAATAAGGTTTACTATGACTTGGCTACCACATTATATTATTTTTCAAATAAGGAAAGGAAACGAGTTGACAGGCCAGAAGTCGTAGGGGCCCTCCCCCCTCATTTGAGACAAGGGGTCCGCTCCCCAAATTGAAATGCCACCGATGGTAAAAAGGATGACAGCAAAGCTCATTGTTATTCAATTTAAGTTTCTTTTGGATTTTTCGCAGACAACAGTAATTAACAATATTATTAAGTTGACGACCAGGGGGGCCGCTCCCCCTCAATTCAAATTTTTGTCAATCAATTAAAATGTAAAACCGGGAAGAAATTCAAGGTTTTAGTCCTAAAACTTGCAACCTTTGGCCTTCATCTTACCTTTTATAAACTTAACGCAATAACATGATTAGTCACCATATATTATACCTACTTCAAACAACAGTCCACCTCCACCTCGCTAGTTTTTACGAAACAAAATATTTGAAATAAGTACGAGGGAAATGTTAATGAACAAACTATTGAATTTAAATTGAGGGGCCCCGGGCCCCATGGTCATACATATAATTCAAATACTGGTTATTTTTATGACAAAACAAAGATCTCCAAGAAAAATAAGTCTTTGAGTGAATTGTTACTTTCTGCTGAAAATATTGCAGAAGGCAATGTACCTTGCTTTCCTTCACCTGGACCAAGTCAATTGCAAAATTTTTCAAAAAAAAAAAATGTTAGGTTTTTAACGTGAATTGTAAGCAAAGGAAAGACTGAAAAAATTAATTTTCTCAATTGGCTTTTTTTCAAATCTTAAAAGTTCAGTTCTTTCAAATGGCTCTAAAAACGTGCAAAAGGTGATCCAAATGGCATTAAAACAGCTATTTTTTCCAAAATATTACTAAAATTTTCAAACAATTGACCATAGCCTCCAGCGGCTGCGAACCCCGCTCTCTGACCCCCGTTTGTGATGCGCTTGAATTACATTAGTTTCTTCACCGAGCCTCAACAATTTAACACATACTTCGAAAACATTAACTTTTGGTTCAAGTCCTCCTCCCCTAGCAACATCCTGTTTAAGCACCCACCTAGGCTCCAGGCTTCTGATCTTCAATTTTAAGATATTTTTGTCCCATATAAGGCCCTCTTTTCGAAAATTTCTAGTGACGTCATATTGCATGTGACTTGCGGATTGCCCCCCCCTAATCAAAAATCCTGGCTGCGCCTAAATCTGAATTCAAAAAATGTTCATGTTTGTTTATGTTCCTTTTCAACCAATCAAAAAAACACTGCTGTCCTTGAGCCGAGGACAGAACATTTTCGAGGACTTGTAGGGTTCGAAGCCTAGGCCAAGAACTTGAGCTTCGAGGCCAAGGACTTCAAAATGTGTTCTCGAGGATGTTCTCGAGGCCAAGGACGTCCTCAAGGACTCCACCTCTGGTCTCTTTTGAAATAAAATGCTTACGAGGGCTTTGGCTCTCTTATTCTTTTTGAAGCTGTTTCTCAAGACCAATTTTTATGCTCTAAAAAAAATTGTCTTCAACATTGAAACAAGTTTTGAATTTATCTGTTTGCAGGTTTGCTTTATTTTATTCGTTCACAAAATACTTTTATTTCTAGATACATCTTCGGAGTGTGCTTGTTTTTGGGTTGGATTGGCGGAGTTCTCTTAATCATGGCTGGATTATTTGGTTTTTGCACCGGTTGCGGCGGAGATTCGTATGAAGACGCTCAACCAAGATATGGATACCGACCCCCAACCAAAACCGTTGGCGGTGGCCAAGAATATGTTTGATTCGTTACAAATTTGAAATTTTGCAAGTTCTTGACATTCAGTACCCTATTCTCCGCTACATTTTTGTATTTTTTTCAATCATTCTAATTTACAAGAATGCGTTTTACCTCGCTTATATTTGGTGCTACAAAATTGTAAGCTTATTAATTATGGTCGATGGCCAATTTTAAATAAATCAAGACAATTTGCCGATTAGGAGTGCGCAACTGCGCATCCATTCAATGACTGACACAACTGTTGACTGAATTGTGCAAGTTTTTTTTTTAATCTTTTTTACTGACAATTGTTGGCTTTGTAAATAATTGCAATCATGTTATTTGGAATAAAAAATCATTTTTTTGTGAAGAGCGCTTTTTTGATTTATAAATTAACTTTGCCGTTTGGAAATCGGATAAAATTTGCTGCCAGAATTTTCACTTCTTAGCCTATTTCCTCTCCACAGCATCAATATGATATTTTTCACTGTGTCCTTTCGCTGCCACTTAATCTCTAAAAAATTTTGTTGTTGTAGCGTAAATTTATCCTCCTGTCACCTGACAGCGTAAGACGCTAACTTATCGAACGATCCGCACACTTTTCATTGCGTTGACTAGTGACTACTTCGTGATTGGAGAAATCCGCACCTGCTTCTTAGGAGTTTCCGATGATCCAATGTTACTGTGGATTTCTTCGAATTTTTGTCCATTGAATTTACTGCTTGTTCGAAGCCACCAAGCAGAGATAATCATCGTAAAGCGTCTTATCCAAGGACGCAACAGTGTGACCAGGGTGCAGGTTGAACCCAGATCGTTCGATCAGGGTCGTCGTCAAAACGACGCCTTTACCCTCTCGGCCACGCTGCCGAATCTTTGCTCATTGCGATCGTAAACAATAATGCCGTACTCGCTGTAATTTTGGTTGCTGAGGGTTTTTTTGCATTCTCTGCGCCGAATTAGCTTGACAAAAGATTTTGTGGTTTTATAAGGCCACAGTAAGAGAGTAGAGATACAATAGATATATTGAGAAAATAGTGTATAATAGCAGTTTGAAATTTCTGTACATACTGTACTCTAAGTTGGATTAAATTCCAAATACTTTGCGTTGGAGTTTTGTACCAATCTAAAATTAAGCACATATCCTTTTTGCGCCACGCCGATCAAAGTGCAAAAAAATGAGCCGGTTTGGACGATTAAAATTTGCTTTCAAAATTTTCACTTCACTTTTTTCATGGTCTGCCACGCAAATTCCAAAAAAAGGTCTTCACACCAAGGGACCGAAAATCTCGGGGAGGTTCCGAGTCTGACTGTCCGTGCTATTGCTTACCTTGTTGTGGGGCTTTCGCGCCGCGTCAAATCTATTTTACGTTTTCCTGCGCCATTTTGGCGCAAGGTTTTATGACTCTGTGCGCCGGATTTCTCCGGCGCAACAGGCGAGAAAATGTCAGCAAGCCATGCATGTCAGCATGCATACCGTACTTTCCAATGGTAGGCTGGGCTAAATAAGGTACCGGTGGGCCTAGCCTACTTGGCTAATAGCAGAGTAGCCTAGTCTTAGACAATTAGCTGCAATTAAAATTAGCCTACTGATTAACACTAACAGAGTAGTCTGGGATTAACAGAATTGTTTTTCAGTGATTCAGTTTTTCAGAATTTGGCACTGGGCAGAGGCTGTAGTTTGGGAAACATGTTTAACCATAATTGTAAGTCTTTGTGCAAAACTTAACCATCTTTGCAATAAACTGTAGAAGTTTTTTTAAGTAAACAGCAAGAACAACCCTGACAACCCTTATAGGTTTGGGTTAGGGTTGAGGCTATGTTATAGGTTTGGGTTAATTAGCTTTGGGTTAGAACTAGGATAAAGGTTAGGGTTTAGGGTTAGTTTTTTTAGACTTTATATACCGGTATTTCAAACGAAGTGACTTTGCGAATGGAACACGCGTGGTTAAATAAACAAAGATTCCAGTGACGTCACTCGTTTTCAGAAATTTTTATTTTGATTATTGCACTTATATACTGTATAGGTTTGGGTTAGGGTTGAGGTTAGGCTTTGGGTTAGGGCTAGGATTGGTGTTAAGGTTAGGGTTAGTTTTTTTAGGCTTTATTTCAAAATGTCTGCGCGAATGGAACATTTGCCAAGCCTCTTCCAAAAAAAAAACTTGCGTTGACAGGAAAAAATCACAAAGCTCGAAAGTTTAAACATGCAGTATAAACAATAGCTGGTAACAGACTAACAGTAACAACAAATAACAAAACAATCCCTGCATGGCCATAAAACCCAAGCAAAAGATACCAATCAAAACAGCAGGCAAAAGAATTATTTCAGATATACATTCACGTACAGTAGCCTAGGCTACACAACTATTTCAGATATACACTGTCAGACTATATCTGATATACATACTACGTTGATCACCATGTATTAAAAGATCTGTAAGAAACCAGAAAAAAAATCAAATGTTTCAGGTTTTAATGGAAGAAGTATCAATTTAAGAAAGAAAATATCTTGAATAAAGAACGATTTTGTTGAATATGATGTTTTTTAACTCTACAAGTACAATTAGGCTAACAAAACACCAATTAGACTGCAAAATTTTAATCAAGTCTTAGGTGGCAGTGCATTCCATACCTTGGTCAAGCAAAAAGTTCAGAGTTATGGGCTGCTGTGATAAGAATTTAGAAAAGTGTGGTATGTGGTAGTCATTGTGGTTTAAGAAGAGGAATTATGAATCTTGCAGTTACTGAAGGAAGAGGCTTGGCGAATGTTCCATTCGTGCAGACATTTTGAAATAAAGCTTATAAAAACTAACCCTAACCTTAACCCTCATTCTAGCCCAAAGACTAACCTAAACCCTGACCCAAACCTATAAGTGCAATAATCAAAAAAAATTTCCGATAAAGAGTGACGTCACTGCTTACTGGAATCTTTGTTTATTTAACCGCACATGTTCCATTCACCAAGTCACTTCATTTTTTTTATTACATCGGTGAAATGTGTATTGTTGATTTTGCATTGCTGAAAAAATGAATGAATGAGTCTGGTATTAGCCACAGCTAGAGCTGGTTGATGTCCTGTACTAGTCTGAATAATACTACTGTACTAGTAGGCTACCTCAGATCTGTTTTTGTTATAGTCTGCTAGTGCTATTGCCAGAGGTGGAGTCAAGGACACAAGGCTTGAGGCCAAGGCCAAGGACACAAAAAAACAGGGGCCAAAGCCAAGGACAGCTCTTCCTAGGACAGACACTCTCGAGGCCAAGGGCCAAGGACACAAACGCAAGTGTGCTCCAAAAAAAGGTCTTCAAAAATTTTTTTTAGGCGATCTGCAAAATTTTAACCATTCAAAAAATAGTGCTGTTCTCGAGCCAAGGACAAGGCAATTTTCGATGACTTGAGGCTTCATGGCCAAAAACTTCAAAATGTGTTCTCAAGGGGGATCACGTCTTTTTGGCGTGACCATTTCAGCGCAGACCTTTTCAGTGTCGCCTATTTTGTTGCCGGTGCTTTTCGGCACAGATTGTTCCGTCAGCAATTCGGTGCTCTTTTACAGTTTAGTTATTTAGCGTCAGGGTTATGATTTGGGTTAGGGTTAGTCAAAAAGCACCAAATTGGCACCGAAAAGGTCTGCGCCGAAATAGTCGCGCCAAAAAGTCGTGGACCCTCCTTGAGGCCAAGGACGTCCTTGAGGACTCCACCTCTGGCTATTGCAGTATACCATATGGTACTCAGTATATACTGAAAATTGCTTTAAGTTTAGGCCTAGCGATTTACTGCTACCGGTAGCGATTTATCTGAGAACAGATCTTACAATCTAATTGTAATATTTTGCAGACACCCTGATGAATGATGATCTTGATTATGGAATTGATGAAACAGTGTTTGGGGTTTTTAATCTTGATAAATTATGATAATTATGTAATCTGTACTGATTTATGATGTGAACGGAATAGTTTAATTATGGTACTGGTATCAACCAAAGCATAATTTATAGGGTTGACTCAAAATTTGGTACCAGTACCACTACCAATAATTGCTATCAGTAACTCTGGCTTAGGAAATTATGACAGATACTAGCCTAACCCTAGATAGGCCAGTTGATATTGAATATACTGGTGCTAATACACTGACACCTTGTTAACAACTGATTTACTAATACATCAAAAGATTTACACTTGGCCATGGCTACTAAAAGACATTTAGAAAGTGGTCCTTCAGACAGTGATGAGCCACAAGCTAAACGACCAACAGCAATCCTTCCTCCTATCAGCATTGGGTCCATATCATCACTGGTACAGTTCTAGGTTTTTTGTAATTGTATATGCTAATGTTCATACAAGTTTTTCTGAACTTACTTTTTTATAAACAAAGTTTTGTGAACAAGCATTGGCTAAGTGTGAAGTATTGACATAGTTGAAATAAAAAAGATAACAAGAAATGTTATATTTCATGGTAGATTTTCACTAAAGTTTCCTTTAGCTGATGCAACAACTACCAGTGCTTTTTTGTGCTAATATAGTTATGGAAAAAACATCATTTTAATACAAATATCTTCAATCTTGCTCAAAAATAAAAACCACAAAAACAAATACCACAATATTAAGATGTTGGTTCTGCTCTGTTGCTGGTCGCTGTCTTAAAATTTTATACAAAACTGTGCAATATCATAAATTAGCAGTTTAAAATTTTACATTGGTTGTACTTTGATCAATTAAATAACTGCGAAAATTTAGGAAGAAATGGATATTAAAATGCTGCAGTTTCAAAACAAGAAATTGTGGGAACGAATTGAAGTTCGTCGGCATGCTGAAGCTGAACTAAATGAGCAACTAGAAACTGTAAAAGCAAAATTTACTGCGACAGAATCAACTATGAGTTTGGTTTATCGATACTGGGATCAGGTAACTACATGAGCTATAATGAACCAAACTTTTTTTAAATTTGTGCAGTTTTTTACAATAAATTGGTAGCCATCTTTTTGTTTATCTTTCTTCACTCAACCTATGATCATGGTTTTTCAAAGTGTGGTGTTCAGGGTCCACGACAACTGACCGCAACAAACTAACCGCGAACAACCCCGATTGGCTGAGAAGGGCGATTCTAAATATATTTTTACTATCCCCAGAGCCATCTTGCCCAAACCCTCATTTTGTGACGAAATGGCTGCGATGAAATTAGTGACAAAATCATGTAACGAAATCGTTGCTTTGCGGTCAGTTTGTCACTGTCAGTTGACTTGGCTTGTGGTATTCATTCCTATGAACCAGGCACTCTGCGCATGTCTAACCACACCAACACAGAGCATTTCTTTTGGGTTTTGTTTGGAAGTCTTGAGTCAGGCTGGGCCACCACAAGAGTAGACTGCTTAGCCCCAGTGGGAAGTAAGTGAAAAGTGTCTTTCCCAAGGACACAATGATGCATTGTCAACTCGGGAATCAAACTGGGAGTCAGCATTCAGCAACCTTTAGATTGACGATTTGACGCTCTCCCAACTGAGCTACTGCTGCTTTGCGTTATTGAACATGAATACATGTTTTCAAAATCATTAATTAAATGGACAATTTGTTGGTAAAGGCACACGGAATGCTACCAACCAGTAGCTTACTTGTCTATCGAGTTTGAATGTTCTATCTGTGTTGCTATACCAGTCGATCACTGTGGAATTTTCAGCTGATGTTGAAATTGTCATTTTTTTTTTGTAGCTGGATGAAAACGTCAAGGTGATTTCAAGGAGACTAAATGTTCTTGAATCAAGCAAAGAAAATGAAGATGATGATGACGTCAGAAGGAAATGTGAGTGTAGTTCACTGGTATTTAATAGAAGAGATTTTGTTTAGGTTATTTCTTGCTGCTTTTTTGTTTGTTTTGACTGCTTTATAATTATGGTGAATTTAGATTTTGAAAAGGAACTGCAATGCTGTATGCAAAATCAAGAGGATTTCTTAACTAAGTGCAATATTATTAGGTTATAATTACAGTGACCACATTCTTCTTCAAGCAACTGGTACAGAGATATTCTACTTCAAACACTTCACCGCTTTCTCCTGTTTTTATGATTTTACTGATATCATCACTGTAGTCTGTATTTGCAAACTTAGGTCTGTTGAGGTTAAAATTGATCAGTTTGCTGCTAAAAAAACTCAAGACAGTAATTTAGCATACGGTAATGCTGACAAGGTAGTTAAATGTCCATGTTGCCCACTAAAACCGTCAATATTGTGGCATGTCAATGTCTGTGAAGCAGAATACTGTACTGGTGCATATTTCATGAACAGTTGAAACGAAAAGTGTGGAGTAAATTCCAGTCCAATCTGTGCTATTGCACTAATATTAGAAATTCTATTTATTCTGCCTGCTTTAAGCATGGTCCAGTGCAAAAATTTGATATACCGGCAATTAATTTTTAGCATTTCATCGTTTACTTGGAGATCGAGATTTTCAAGACATCAAAGAAAATGTATCCAATCGATTAGAGTTCACCAGAGAAGCGTTTGTGAAAGTGGTGGATGCAATTCTCCAAGTGCAGCACAACAATTCAGTTTTGGCCCAGTACAGTGGATCTTTGTGTTTCTGTGGTTACCGGATTATATTTAGTTGGCTACACTTTTAAATTTGTCCTTTGTCTTAATTTGGTGTAAATAGATATAATAATGAAATGCCTTAAGCTTTTTCCTGACATTTTCTTTGCATTTTTTCATCTGTTAAAGCATCAAAATTTAAGAAGGCCTGACATCAGTGGCGCATCCAGGGGGAGGTTTCGGTGGTCGAACCCCCGTCCTTTTGGAACTCAGAAAACAGCATAATTTTGTTAATATAACGCAGCTTGTAACACTTTGCTATATTTACTTTTCACCAAATGCTGCTATTTACTTAAGTTGTTGTTAATCACTTAAGATGTTGTTTTAGGGCTGTAATTTGATCCTGTACGTATTTGCCGAACAATTGAGATTTTTGCATTTGTTTCAACTACAAACTGACAGAAACATTGTGTACCTATGTGTGTTTGATATATCCATTGAATAATGGATGTATTATACCCGATCATAAAATTCTGAGCAGAACAGAGCTTGACACTAAAAAGAGACAGACGGCCATCTAGTGAAAAAAATCGCCCTTAAGTAAAGAAACCTACTAAGCCAAATGCACTTTTACAAAAAAAAAGCAAACAAATTCGCTGTTTGAAGATGAAAACCAAAACCGAATTACATTCAAGCGTCGAGATTTTTACTTTGCAAACCTATTCAGGAATTTAAAAACAGCTTTTGGTAGCGTCGGACAAGCATGGCAGTACCGTACTGTACTTATGTAACGTACTAAAAAAAATTTTGCATGCGTACCATACCTACATACTTTTATTCGGATGGTACCAGAGTTGTAAACGGGCCGACTAGTTCAGGCCCGAACCCGAAAACTAATTTGAAGCCAAAATCATGCCTGAAAAAAACTGGAAATTAGGTCAGAAAAACGTAAGCGTTATTATTGCCTAGTTATTTTGATTATATTTTTGTGCACTTAAGACAAAAAGCACGTCTCAGGCCCGAATTAAGCCTGAAATTTTGCTAATGGTAGGTTCGAACCCGACACGAAAAGCCCTGGCCGACTTACAACTCTGGATGGTACGCTCTAAACGTACCGTACTTAAGACGTACGGTACGTAGGTAAAAAAAATTACTAAGGTTTGTTTGAAATTCTCGTTGTCCGGGCTTTAAAAAAAGGGTTTGACTGCGTATATATCCTAGAGTGGAATTCATTAATATCAGTTTTGCCAAGTTTGGAGCTTTTTGACTTAGTCATGTGACGCCTTTCAGCCCTAATTCTTGGGGAAGAAAGATTTATTCATGAAGAGAGCTGGATGAAAACGTTCGATCTAAAACAGCCTTTTTCAAGGCTATCCATTTCTCAAAGAGTGGAAATTATAGCTCCGACGCTATTCAAAGCTATTTTGAAATTCTGTACCACTAACAAGCTTTTTGAATTAAACAACGTATTAACTTAAAAAGTTAAGCCTAATACGCAATCTTTCAGCATTTAAACGTATTTTGGACTTGACCAGTTGTTGTGCGGGACTAATTGGACGCAGCAAAATAAACTTTTTTAAACTCTTCCAAATCTTAGTAATTTAGGTTTTTTTTATTGCTCTAAAAACGTGCAAAATGTCGTCCAAATGGCGTTAAAACTGGCTATATTTTGGAAAAAAATAGCCAGAATAGCCCACCGGCTGGGGGCTTCGCCCCCAAGCCCCGTAGTGCTAACTTGTTCTCTCGCGCACGATCTTCACAACCAACAACTTTCAAAATCGTTATTACAGGGTTTTTGAATAAGCAAACGTTGTAACAAAATGCAACTATTACCGCGAAACCTTGTTTGCCTATAACTAAACTAACTACAATTGGGTACTAGTTGGTTTTTGACAAATTTGAACTCCCCCCTTTAACAATTTCCGGGTGCGCCCCTGCGTTAAATGTGTTGTCTCAAGTTCTAAGATCATATTTTAAGAGTGGTTAGGAACGTTGCCCTGATATTGCTTTGGTTGCAAACATACCACACTCATGTACAATTTACACGAGAGTTGGGATTTTGTCATCTCACTCTACGGTACTTGATAACTTTTGCTCAAAAAAAAAAAAATTATAAACTAAGAATTTTGCAGGAAAATTGAAAATTCTGATTCTATTGATGAAAGTGTCAAGAAACGCAATAAAGAGTTGGAAGAAACTAACAAGAAGCTGCAGAAGTTAACCACAGAGCTTCAGGTTGGCTCGTAGATTAGAATTCAGCTTTTTTAATGCGTTTTTGGACATGTAATAGACTAATATAGCATTGCTACATTATACAGTTGTTTAGCTATCCTGCTGAAAAGTGAGGTTTTGGTGAAAATAGCAAAGTTCTGTTGGTAGTTGCAAAAAGTTGAAAAGTATTTCTGTTTTGTTTTGTTTGAAACTAAACTTCAAGAATGATGATGTACGACTGTATGCAGTGAATTTGACAAAATTATTATGAATAATATGTGGAATCAAACTTTTCTATCTGTTATGGAAAGCTATATGATCAATGTGATGTAAAGTTGTATCAGTTGAAGCTTCATTAGTGTTGCAATTTGGTATTCTGTAAATTTTGAATCTGTAATTTATAAACTGTATTAATGTTGAACTTAGGCGACTCACAGCAAGTTTACTTTGGAGCGCGAAAACCACGAGGAGAAGATCGAGATGTTGGACGAGCGGATTGAGGAGCTCCAGGAGGCTGCGGAGAACGCTAGATGGGAGCTGAAGAAGACCAGGATGAGGGAGGACAGGTGAGGATGGTGCCTCCATCTTAAGTTTGTTTAAAAATTTCTTTGTAATCCTTGTTTTATTGCGGTTGTTTTTGATTCAAATGTAGTCAAATCGACTGGTTTCAAAAATTTTTTTTAAAGTTTGAAATTGCTGCATTAAGGAGATTGATAATTGTGAGTGGTATGGATTAAAGCTTTTCAAGAACGCATCAAAATTTTTAGATCTAGTGTAACAGAGTTTATGTAAAATTTACCCTTTTAAGTTAAAATGAAGTGCAAACCATCACTGGTTTAATTGTTCTAACCAGTTTTGGATAAGCTTTAGAACTTTTTCAATGCAGGTAATTTTATATTGCATTGCGAGCAGTGGTGTGGCTGGCAGGAGGTTCGATGGATTCAAGCTAGCCTGTCTTCATTACTTCGCTTTTCTACAGTTCATCAAGACAGTTGACATTCCTTTTCTGTCCAGATTAACTCGACGTTTGGCAGAAGCGTTGGAGAAGTTGAGCAAAGGAGTGGACAGTGAAGCTGCCAGCACCAACGCAACAGCGACCTCGCAAGTCTCATCACAAAAAGTGAGTTGGTTGTCTGGTCTATACTTGGCGTCAAATCATGAACCAACCATCGTTTGTTTTAACCGCTTTTAGAACGCACGTCCGGCGTGCTACCTCACCAACGGACAAGCTGTGATTCGTTGAAACAAACGAAGAATCCCATCAGTACACGTTTGAGTTTCCACTAAGTGATTTTAGCGATACTGTTTCGCATGCATTTCTCTTTTATACCTAAACCACGTTTTTTGCTACTAAGTTTCAAACAAATTAGTAGCGTGAAGCCCATACACGTAGCCTCACTCTGCCGCTAGAGTTTATTTGGAGCATTGTTGTTCAACATGGACTTCATCGCTGTAATCAATGCTTTACAGTTTTTGTTTCAATCAATTTTATTATCAATACTTTTTGTAGAATCCTGAGAAAAGCCCGACGGATGACGACCAAATACTAGCGGAAAGCCGGTTGCAGGAACTGGAAAAACTAAAAACCCAGCACCAAGACGCCCTCAAAGAAGTGGAAAAATACAAAGTTGAAGTAAGTGTATTTCAGTGCAATTTTTACTGCGGGTTGGCCTTAATATCCAATTGAGTTATTACGATACATCGCTCCTTGAACGTGCAAGGTTTGCGGTTTTGCACAAATAAGGCTTCAAGATTGTTGCAGGTTAAAAATCAAAGAAACAAGAATGAAATGAACCTTGTAGAAGTGAGGCCCGAGATCGATTCCGTTTTGGGTCTGAATCATGCGCTTTGAGATTTGGTTGCATTTTGCTTTGTTACTGCTTAGCGTTCACCGTTAAGCAAAAAGGTGTGGAGCGGCGGTGGAAGAATAGTGCTGTAGGTGCGTCCTCTGTTTTTGGACCAACCTTACTACTAATGTGGTTGATGTTTATGATGAATAATTTGTGATTGCAACAATTAAAGGGATTATTGCAATATTTTGACGTTTACGGACCAGAGTTTTTAATGTTTTAATTGTTTGAAAGACTACCAGCACGGAAGCCTAGGGAAAAGCCATCAGAACGGCGATTTAAAAAGGATATAATACTTTTTGTTCGATTAATTATTATTCGTCGTTTTGTGACGTCATATATGTTTTGTTGTAGCTAAAGAACATTCCAGAATCGCTGATCCTGCAATCGCCAGAGTATCGCACCTTGAAGTCCCAGTTCTCGGTCTTGTTCAACGAGAGCGTCCAAATGAAGCAGGTTTTGGATGAGTCGCGGACGATGCTGCAGCTGACCAGGAACAATCATTTACGAAGGATTGAACAACTGGAGGTAGATCTTAATTGCATACTTGATTGCCAAATTGCCTTGGTCAGGAGGCAGTGAAGTGACCTTTCGACCTTCGAGTCAAGCTGCCACCTGTCTACCACACACGATGGACAAGACAAGACCAATTTCTTTCATTGCTCAGAAACAGCTTGAAGTAGGAATTAATTAGTATTTGTTTAAGAAGGTAACAGGAAAGTTGCAAAAGACCTTACGATCATCGAGTCAAGCAACCATCCTCTTGTCAGAGAGGCAATTTAGTATCAGAGTGGAGGCTTCACACTAGGGTGTTTCATTTTTTCACCATTTTTGAATTTCAAAATGCCTGGGGTCCCTATAGGTGGTATTTCGGGTAAAAAGTTTGCACCCCAATTTTTTTTCAATTATGACGTCATATTGAGGTGGTCCATGACGTTTGAAATTTTGGGGGTCCGAAATCGCATGGTATAGCCATATCTCCCGAACCGCTCATCGTAGGTCGACAAACTTGGTGTCAAAATGCGCGGAAGAATCGATTTCCTATACGCGATGTAGAGCAACCTATACTCTATCAGTTTCAGAAAAAAAGTTATTTCAAAAAAACTAAATTTGTCGTCTCAACGCAGAGTTATAGAGTGGCATATGCTGCTCTCTTCTGTTGCTTATAACGTTCAGCTGAAAACATTCCGACTTTTTTCTGCCTAAAATCATTCCACTAGACTACTCATATTTGCTTGCTTGAATACCGCTACAACTGCTACTCACACACACGTGCGACGCAATACAACTCTCAAGTTTTAATTCACTCAAAACTCGCTAATTTCCATGTTGCACAAATGAGCACGCAATCGCAAATCAGACAGCGATAGTTGAGTTGGATCATCTTGTATTTTATTATTTATCAGTCCTTTCAATCTTCCAATTCTTCGTTCGGTGGAGCGATTGTGGTTCTCGATGGATTTCCAGAACATTGGTGTGATATCAGTTGTTATACACGGGGCTTCCTTACTCTTTGCTGTAAAGAACTGCTTCAAAAGAGTAGAACGGTTTTGAAGCAATGCACATACATCCACGTCTTTGGGGAAAGACTCGGAAGTTTTAACTGCTTCAGCAGTGTATGGTGCAACTTCGGCAAACACACTTAACGCAACATTTTTCCAGGAAAGCCATTGCGAAGCATGTGGCAAGAAGTACTTCATCGCAACTTCAGATATATTTGGTTCAATTTCAAAATAAGAGCAGAGTAGATCACGTTGGAATAGGCAAAGAAAAGAACCTTCAGGGGTTTTGGGGTGTAAATGAATCATCAAAAAGGATGGCACGTATACAGATATTATGTAGGAAACGATCTTCTGTAGCTTGGCTTTCTGTGTAGCAGTGAGATTACTGGAGTTGAAAATTAGTGTTCGCTTATATCCATTTGTGGTAGTGATCCATCGAGAATGGCAAACTTTTTCTTGCTTATAACAAAGCAGATTCTTTAAATTATCTGGAACTTCAGCAATGATGTAACATGTCAAAACTAGCATGCATAGCTGATCATTTCGAAAGCTGTGATCGTCAACTTTGCTGCTCTTTTTCTGGGAAAACCACTCCAGTTTAGCTCTCAAGTGCACGGCAGCTATCCTGGTCACTGGAACGTCCAATTGATTGGCTGGTGTTAACTTTTCCCTGCTCGGCTTATCCAATGCTATTAAGTTTAGCAAAGCTCCATCTTGCATTGCTCCCGGCCCCTTTTTTTGGCCATCAACATAGGAAATTACGTGGGAAAGATAAATCTCATATGTGTGGAACATGCATTCAAGAGTATGGATATCATGACCTAGCTCGTTATTAAAGTACTTCACCAGCCGAGCATTAACTCCAGACTTTTTTCCCGTATTGAGAGCAGTCGTGTCAGCCATAACAGAATAAATGTGAGAAAGTTGAAAACTACAAGCCTCCCGGGTGATGGTGTTAAAAACTGTTTCTGCAGTGACAGACAATCCCTTGAGAAAAGATTTAATTGCAAACACACTTTCGTGCATCTTCTTATCAGCATCACTATAAAATTGACCAAGGAAGATATATCTGTCTAGTTTATCTACCATGCATCCGTCGTAGCACAACTGTATGGCAGAAGCGGTTTTTAAAAGATTTTCACTTTCAGCCAAAGCTCTTTTTCGCGTTGTCGGTACACAGTCGAAGATGATGCAGCTATTTCATTTCCTAGGCTTGATTTCAAAATATCAGACTGCTGTCGAATTGATACCATCCTTCGATCTGCCAGCACGCAGCTCCTGTCAGTTATTGAATAGGAATGGACTTTCACATATAGTTTCCCTCCCACAGCTGCCCTTGGAGGCTCATATTCTTGATCAACTTCCCCATTAAAGTCTTGATCAGATTCGCTTTCACTGCTACGAAATTCATGCACTATTGCTGTATTCCTTTTTCTAAGTTTGGAAATTTGGATTTCGGGTACTGGTACTTTAGCTGAGTTTAAACCAGAAGTGCTGGGTTGTTTAACTTCTTTGTTTACCTCCCGTTTCCTCTTATGATTTCCTCGCTCTATTTCCTTTTTAGTGTGACTCATATCCAGAACTCCGATATACATTTTCCTATCATTTCTTTAGTCTTGCAAAAAAGAAATTTCCTTTACCGGTATTCTATCTGCCACTTCGCAGCTGCATGTACATTTTTTGTTATGAACCACTGGGCTTTCGGGAATAAAGCATTTGCATGTGCACGCATCAAATAAACTATGCAACCACCCTTCGTCAACTTTACTACCTCCACGCTTCATGACTTTTTTTCTTGCAGTGTTATACTTCTCTATCAGATCTTTCAACTTGGCTTCTATCCTCTGTTTGCTGAGTACCGGAAGACCAGCCTTGGTCCACAGGCCTACTACATCAATCAAGACCTGATCTTTCACATCTTTGAAGTAGGGCATCTTGTTAAAAAATTTGGGATTCGTTTCAGTTAGTTGTTTTCTCACGTAAAAATAATGACCAACTACATCTTCATTAAGGGGTAGCACGTTTTTGTCTAACTCCTTGCAATATTGCATCGACTTCGTAACACTGGATCTCAACGCCATGACTCGAAATACAATTCAAACTGGCACTTTCCCTGCACAACTTCATTAATTCCGTTTAGTTATCAACGTTTCACTGTTACCTAATGCACATAATTGCTTTTATTATGCAATAAAAGCGATAAGAGTGGTAAAAAACAAAAAATATTTTCAACTGAATGACTTCATTGCTTCAAAAATAGGTGTAGAATTCTTTTTTTGAAATAACTTTTTTTCTGAAACTGATAGAGTATAGGTTGCTCTACATCGCGTATAGGAAATCGATTCTTCCGCGCATTTTGACACCAAGTTTGTCGACCTACGATGAGCGGTTCGGGAGATATGGCTATACCATGCGATTTCGGACCCCCAAAATTTCAAACGTCATGGACCACCTCAATATGACGTCATAATTGAAAAAAAATTGGGGTGCAAACTTTTTACCCGAAATACCACCTATAGGGACCCCAGGCATTTTGAAATTCAAAAATGGTGAAAAAATGAAACACCCTACTTCACACTGTCCCTTTTGATGCTGAACATCAAACAGGGAAGCTGTAAATACCAATTTTTATAGTATTTGTTTGACCTGACCGATAAGTGGAATCTGAGTCTTCATTTCAAGAGCTGACGCCCTATTCATTCGACTACCAATCGGTATAAATTCCCGCGTATTCGGTTGGAGTTGCAAATTATTGATAATCTTGCGCAAAGCATTGAATTTTTTACTTTTCGTTTGCTGCATTTCAATCGGCTTTAAATAGATTAGACAAAAAACGATTCTTGAGTTTTAATTTTGTACTCGAAAAGCAAATATACTGTGCAAGGTACTGCGCTGCCGTAAATGTGTATAAATCGGAGTATTTGGCTTTGTATCATTCAACGTCTCGTTTATTCAGATCTCTTTTATGTTCGACTCATTTCGTCGATTTCGACTCTTAATCTTTGTCTCTTTTTTTCTACAGTGCGACGAGCTGCAAACGCAACGAAAACTTCGCAACGAACTAATTCAGTTGGAGGACACCCTTGCCAAGGTGGGTATTATAACAGGAAATTACCAGAAATCCAACGTTAACAATTTATTGCCTGTACAAGTTAGGACTACTTTTTCTCTCCAAATAGCAACAAAAAGTAATAAAACTTTCGAAGTATTACTTGCACCGGTATAGTATATTTGCAAATGATGTTATTTTTTTGTCTTGTTGGGAAATGTTTAAGAAAATGTTACGAAAATAGTTCTTTCTATTTTTTTTAATTGATCAATATTGTATTCTTGGCTTGTGGCCGCATTCATGCAAGATCGGCAGTCCATTAGTCGTTTGCTCCATATGCAGTGCATGGTGGCTGCCTCCACTATTCCACCTTGGTGGAGCGCTATTCTGTAATCATTGGAAATGGAGTTATTGCAAATAATGTGTTAAGGTCCGTCATGATTACGAAGCCATTCATGCGGAATTGGAGCAGAATTTGGCAGCCAATGAGCAGGCGGGACCAGTGAACCGTGAAATGCGTCACCTGATCAACAGTCTCCAGAACCACAACCGGCAATTGAAAGGGGAAATCCAGAGGTACAAGAGGAAACTGAAGGACCTGCAGAGCGAGCTATCCAAGGTAAATAGATTTTGATGAATTCGCAGGGTAATTTTTCTTCAATGCCCGATAAGTCTTTCTTGTAGCTTTGGATGCATATAATGCTCAACTCGATCTTGATCCTGCCCGGGAAAAACTGCGACGCTATTATCCGGATAATACGGCATATCCGCCAGAAATCCGTACCTTATTGCAGAAATATTGGGATACCGCAGTTCCGTGCTTGGCAAGGAATTGCCGCCACTTTGTTATTGCTTGTTTAGACCCGTAAAGCAAAAGCAAACGTAGGCCTAAGCTTCACGCCCAGATTACCAAAACGAATGCTTAAATTGAGCAACCCATATGAGTAATAACCATTTTTGCCAGCTTATCATGAAGAACTTATTGTTTTGCAGTCGAAGCAAAACGAAATCAATCGACTCCAGTCGGAAATCAAACAGGAGTCGTCGCCGAGCGTTGAGAAGCCAGCTGCCGGCAAGGCCGAAGAAACCGGTAGGTTGTTGGGTTAGTCTCATCAGCTCAGTGGTAGAGCGTCGAGCTAGTGATCAAATGGCTGCCGACTACGGGTTCGATTCTCGAACTGACAACGCGTCGTTGTGTTCTCAAGAAAGACACTTTTCGTTCATTCTCCATTGGGGCCAAGCAGTCTGCCGGTTGTTTCGCAGCCTGACGAAAGACTTACAAACAGAACGCAAAAAGTGCTGTGCGTTGGCGCGGTTAGGCAGACGCAATTTGCCTGGCTCATACGAACGAACTAGTCATCCTGTTGCATGCAGCGTGATTCCCGTGCACAGGGGCTGCAGTAGTCTCCGCGTCGTGTGGCTGACCAGTGTAGCCGCTCATCCCGCTGGTTGTGATAGGCTGCCGAGGTTCCCATCAGCAGAGGCCTCCTGTTTGGCAATGATGTACCAATTTTTTACGTTTTGCGAAGGTGGTGCCGAAAATAAAATGAAAAATAAACAAAAACGGAAGCTGCTGCAACATTGTTGTTTCGCGACATTAATATCGTGTTTCTTCTAGAGCAAACAGGCGACAACAAACCAGAAATGACGAGCGAAGAGCGGGATGAAATTAACAAAAAATTAATGGCGAGGGAAGAAGAAATTAAAGATTTGAAGGAAAAACTCAGGTGAAAATACTTGAAGAAAAAAGTCAAGAAATGTAAATACTGTACATTGAAGTCTCACGCAGCTTTTACCTTCGATGCTTATAAATTGGTTCTTGAAAATGAATTATTTTAATCGGTGATGCGTTACGACGGCACTAGGGTTGGTTAATGTCGGTGTTGCCTCGTAATATCGCCCCACTTGCGTCAAAGCAGAGTCACACGACGATTTGTTACAAGTAGAATGTCACGGGCAACGTTGGGACACAAATACTCGAATAGCATTGAACTAATTTCTGGGACTTAATTGATATAAATGCCTTTCAGTTTTGTTGATGTTGCAGAGTAAGCGAAAGTCAGACGAAGGAATTGCGGCTGTTGCTGGACATGTACAAGGGGATGCCGAAGGACCAGAGGGAAAAGGTAGGATAAGCTACTTTGATTTAGCAAACAGCAACGGCATCACGTGCTGAGTTGGCGTTAAAACGAAACAAGGGTTTTACTTCATCGAGTTCCAACCCTGCACCTTCACTTTAAACGCCAGAGGTTAGAACATAAGTGGCGATGCTCGAGGCCAGAGCTAAAGCAGCACGGAATATTTGTTGTCCACCCTCCATGGAGGATTTAAGTTATTTTTTGCTTCATCTTCTCAGTGAGCCACTTTTTTAAATTTGGAGAAATGTTTTCAAAGCTAATGTTTTTAACTTTTTGTTGCTTCACAATCACCAGGTCGAAATCATGGCGAGCGAACGTGACGCGAAGACGCGCTTCGAAGAACAGGAGGAAGAGATGACGTCACTGAAGAGCCAGGTGACGTCACTGGAAGACAAATGCCGGAAGCTGAAAGCGGACGTGACGGAGAAGCAGCAGAGCGTGGAGGAGGTGATGGCAAAGTTCCGTAAAGAGGTGGAGCGTGCGGAACGGGCGGAGCAGAGGGAAAAGGAGCGGCACTCCGGGCCAGATGCGGAGACATTGAGAAAGATCAAGGTGGGCGTATGGCGCTGAATTACAGCGGAATCGTCGTTTTCGTTTAACTTTCGACAAAAAATATTTGACTCCACGATCCCGCTACTTTCTACCGTAAAATCATTTGCTTTTTGACTGTGTGTGACGTCAGTGGTGAAAGAAGTCAACTTGAGCTTGAAGCATATTAAGTTGATGGAGGAGAAGGCTGTTCTTTGAGCAACGCGAAGTGGTGTTCTTATGGAGTAGTTTTGATGAATCGAAACGAATCCACAGCTTCTCTGCTTGGCGTTCAGCATCTTTCGGTCTCCACTGTATGTGATAGACATGTGGCAGCGTGGCTTGAATTTGTACAGTCCTTCCGCTGTCTCTTAGTGAAGGCAACTTAGTAAATAATGATGCAATTTACTACGTCAGGTGTTGGAGGAGACGATAGCGGAGCAACGGCGCAACCTGGCGTCCACCAAACAGGAGGAGGAGGCGCTCCTGTCGGAGATGGACGTAACAGGACAGGCGTTTGAGGACATGCAGGAGCAGAACATGAGGCTGCTGCAGCAACTGCGGGAGAAGGACGACGCCAACTTCAAGCTCATGTCAGAGGTGGGTGGCTTCACATGGAATTTGCGCGGCTGTGAAACGACACTTGAACGGTTTTACAATTTCGGAGGCTGGTTTACACGAACTCAGCAAAACGTAGTTGAGAGAATTTTTGCCGTAGTGCAAGGATTTTCAAGCTTTTAAAAAAGAAGGGAATTTTGGTCAAACGTTGGGATTTGGGCGAGGGAAAAAAGTTGAAAAAAAGTCTTCGGGTGGAAGTAAGCGATGACAAATACCTGTTTATCACACCAACATCTTTAGTTTACGACTGCTGGCGGCCTGAAATCGCATTCTGGATGCGAACCAAACTAAAGTTTTTCACGGCCCTCAAAAGGCCCCGTCTTGGACTTACAATTTCCCTGTTATGTTGAATCGCAATGAAATGAAGTGTAGTTAAAATGACGCTTTCAGCTTCGCTTCGGTTTCATGCAAACCGATTTTAACAAGTCCAGCTCTCTAGAACTTATTGCGTTTGACTAGCGATGAGTTGTTTTAGCCAAAAGAATTTGCGTCTTCTTGTCTAACTTCCTCATACGATGGAGGCTTTATGGGCTTTGTACTGACGTTTAGTGCTAAGCGTGAAACAGGGAAGCTTTGAATCTTCGGCTGACCCGGCAATGAGTATTAAACCCGAACCAGTCATGGGCGTTAAATCATCCATTCAAGTTCTGGATTTCTCATCCAGCCTATACGACTGATGAACAGGCAAGTTGTCATACATTGCATTAATACTCAATTTTTCTTTCTCAGCGAATCAAGGCAAACCAAATCCAGAAACTTCTACAAGAAGAAAAGAGCGTGCTGCAAGATCAAGCCGTCACCTTACATATGCAGGCGAGTCTCTGGTTGTGAATTAAAATACTATTACAATTTATTTAACGTTATGAAGATACTAGATAAGAAACAAATAGATGAGCTTTCTTTTCTACCAATTAGAAAAGCTACTCCATAGATTTGAGAAAACAATTACAAAAGAAATAAAACAAAGATTGAACGGTTTCGTTTGAGGAACCAAAAAGTCTTCCGTCCACTTGGAGAAACTAGACCAAGCTGTGAAACTCATTTGCTAATTGAAATCAATTTCGCCCGAAAGCCATCATTATCATTGGAGGACTTGAATATTTTCCAGGTGGAGGCTCAAAACCAGGTGGTGCGCCTGCTCGAGGAGAAGGAGCGAGGGCTACAGAACCAGATGGGCTCCATGGAGAAGGAGGTCTTAATGCGGACGCAAGCGATGGAACTCCATAAGAGGAAGGTTCGTTGTAGATTTCGCCGGCCTCCACATAAGACGCATCGTATTCTGAATTCTTTAAAGTGTTTTGCACATAACAAAACAGAATCTTGCGCGTTTTTTACTTCTAACTTCCGCACTTAAACTAACACCATTCATTAGAAGCTCAATTCAGCCCCGGTATCTTCCGGATGGGACACAAACCCATACCCTCACCAATGTCTCTGGTGTATGCGGGCGTGGATTCAAATCCCACCCTTATTTATTTCGATATTTTTGTTGGCCCGAGGCAGAATCACCAGACGATATTACGTTTTTTTTAGTTATATGGAAGCTGTAATCGTCCCATTACAAGCTGCTTACTTGACTGGCTAGGCAGAGAATCAGACAGTCGCAATCTGGCGCCGATGCTCGCTATGCCATTGGCGAGCACATTAAGACGATAATTATTATCGGCAGTCGCTTTTCTCAAGTTCTCCTTATTTGTCAGGCGGTTGAAACGGTCCAAGCGACGGAAGATATGAAGCGCGAGCTGGGGAAGTACAAAGAGAAGGTGGCGCAGCTACAGGAGCAAGTGGATGAGAAGGTGGAAAGCTTGGTGGAGCATCACTTTAAGCTGAGTCGACTGCAGGTAAGCGCCGGAAGTGGCTCCTGAAATTATTCAAGTTTTTCATTCTAAAGCAGCGTTTCTCAACCTGGGGGTCGCGAAGGTGTTTTCAGGGGGTCGTAAAGTTATTTATGAAATACTGGAATTTCTTTAATCGCAAAGAATTCTGAAATTTTCAAAATCTTTGCAGCGATCGCTTTTCAATTATATCGTAGCAAGTTGTCAACCGGTTGTAGACCTACTATTGCAAGTATTACAATACCATGTGCTGCTTAGTTGGAAAGCCAAATTTGCTAAGTGATACAATGAAATATCGCCATGTTTGAAAATTTGTCCAGTGCTATTGAAGAAGATGAAGAATTCGATGAAGGTTCCTGAGCTTAAAAAACAAGAAGCCGCCTTTGTATGAAATCTGTTCTCAACTGCTTTGAATGTTAGTGATATTCCCGATGAATTACAGGACCAATTTTATGATCATCAAAATCATTCGTCCGCACGTGATGTTTTTCAGAAAGTGGCACTCTCCCAGTCAGTAGCAGAGCCAGGGGCGGGGGGGCTACAGCCCCCTTCCCCCCCCATTGGCATATCGACCAAAATGCAGAATAAGACAAATACCACGCTTTTAGCTCTTTTGAGACTGTTTTATACACAGAAAAGGATTAAAATAGTGATTTAATACATCCTTTGAAACACACGTTCGGGGGGGGGGGGGGTAATTTGTCAAAAATAAAACTCACAAGTACACGAAAACTTTGAAAAATGACCAAAAATAATCAACTAAATTTGATCGCTAGTGTAAAATGCTAAACATAGGTGTCATCAACAAATATACCATAAACTTAATTAGGAATCGAGCCAAGTCAACTGACCTCGAACAAACTTACCACGAAGCAACGATTTCGTTACAGTGATTTCGTCACTGATTTCGTCGCAGTGATTTCGTCACTAAGAAGGGTTTGGGCAAAATGGCTCTGGGAATAGTAAAAATATATTTAGGATCGCCCTTCTCAGCTAATCGGCGTTGTTCGCGGTCAGTTGTCGTGGACCCTTAGGAATACGGGGGGGAGGGGGATATTCCGCATTATTTAATTACCAATTATTCCTCTCAAATATCTTCATTAGCCCCCCCCCCAATGATTTTTCTCTGTAAGCTGTGGGGGAAATAGATTCCTCGATGTGAATTTTATTGAACTACACAATTTTATAATTTACTATCATCTAAATACGAGAATAAAAATTTTGCCATTAGCCACCTCCCAAACAGCCCATTTATGCTACCAGTTTAATCATGTTTCCACTGCCAATTTCAATGCCATGTTTTAATAGCATTATTTTTTATCAAAATAGCCTTAAAATTAAGTTATTTGCAAAAAAATGCAAAAATTTCAAGCGCTGGGGGCACCGCCCCCAGACCCCCTTTCTCCGTTGACTGGAAGCTTCGCCCCCAAACCCCCAAAACAGCCCCCCAATGCGAATTTCTAGGTACGCCCCTGCTCTCAGTTCTAGTGTGCTATGCGCGAATCCTACCCATGAGTATCCGAACTGCCTTTTCAAATATTACTTACATTTGCCACAACATACCTCTGCAAGAGCGGCTTTTCAGCTCTTGCACATATCAAAAACGAAAGCACGAAATCAAAGGAAATTTGAAGGTGATATAAGATTGGCTTTATCGAGCACTAAACCACGGATCCCTAAATTGGCTCTGTAGTTGCAAAGTCTACCGTCGCACTAACCGATGTAAAATTGATCAGTTATTTGAAATTAAATATCTTTGAAGTGTTTTTTGTGGTAATTTCTATTCGCGTAAAAAGTAGAACAGGAAGGGGGTCGCTGGCTTTATAGAACTCTTAAAAGGGGTCGTGAACCGCAAAAGGTTGAGAAACACTGTTCTAAAGCAATGCAGCGCAAAGCCTTTGTAGGCGCAATTAATAATGTTCTTAATATTGCAAAAAAGAATTTCTGCTCCTTTACACTTTTCCTTCTGCAGATAGCAAATTATAGACTATATTTTCTAATCTTAGCAACAGCCAACTTGCAAGAGAGATTGGCAGGGATTTTATCAAATATCAGCGAAATTAATATTGTACGAATATCAGTTATCGAGATGTCACAATGCTTGCATTATTACAGGAGGATGCTGGGAGGCTTCGTCGTAAACTGGACAAGCACAAGAAGACGGAACTGTACAGCGCCGATGAGGTGTTGATGGAAGAGATTAAAGAATATAAGGTGGTGCAGAAATGTAACACTCAGAGTTGTACAGTACTTGGTAGAAATTTGTGAAAATCAAAATCTCAACGACCAGTTACATTTAGTTATTTATGATTTGATATGAATGAGTGGCCAGAGTAGTCCATTAACATTGCAGTGGTACTATATTCTTCGCTAAAAAGCGTTTTAAATATAAACAAAAAATTCGTTGATTCTCCTGGCTTTACCATTAATGCACAGAAATACTTATATTTGTTTCTAGGAGTTGTTAATATTGTAAGTCTTTCGAACTTAAAAGCGTCAAATGAAGTCGCACTATTAATGTCATGTAATGAATATTTATACAGAGGTTGTAGAAGACGTGTTCTTTGATAAGTTCTATGTACGTAGCGAGGTCGCTAAGTCTACGACCAACGCTTTTCATGTAATAAAAAGAAAGTGTTGCAGAAGTCCACTTCCTCTATAGCACGCAATTCTACGTCACTTCGTAGGATGGATTGTCAATTTTGAGGAGCTAGAATGTTTGATCACGTTTGTAACTTGGAAGTAGCCTAGAGGTCGATTTCTTTGGGAGTAGATTACAGTACCTTAGATTTAAGGGTTTGATGTCCCGTTGCCAATTTTGGATCTTAAAGTCTTTTTTAAACATTAATGCTAAATGCTTTCGTATGTTTCGTAATGTTTTTCTCGGATCTTTGCCAACCCATGCGTATTACGAAAACCATGAGACGATGTACGCGTTGTTGTGTTGATTTATCGCCACCTCTTCTTTATTTACCGCAATGCGTTTATTACCTTTTCAGACTAAACTACGTTGTCCGTGTTGCAACGTGAACAACAAAGACGCTGTGCTTACCAAATGTTTCCACGTGTTTTGCATCAAATGCATCAAAACCCGCTACGAAACCCGACAGCGAAAATGTCCTAAATGCAACGCGGGTTTCGGAGGAAACGATTTTCATCGGATTTACATCGAGTGACTCCGCCCGTGGAATGGAATCGTACTGTGGATTGGATTTTGTTATTTGCACCGCGCTGCTCTAGCCCAGTGGAGAGTTGGTTTGTTTTCGTGTGCAATGACGTAACAATGTGGTACGTCACGTGAATTTTGTATTGCTGCTAGATAGAAAATCTGCCAATAAATAAAACAAAATAATTTAATTAAAAAACTTGTCATTTTACAAATGTACGCGCAGTTGCACAGGACTATTAGAAAGCGCGTGCGCTTTCTAATTACATACATGACGAAACGAGAGAAAGGATCAGACCAAACAAAAAATGCTGTGCTACTCGAAAAATGTTCTGGACAGTGTTATGAAATTCTTTAACCGTATAGGTTTGTGTTAAGCGCAGCAATTTTGACAACAAAAAAACTGTATTTCGTATTCAAAGCGTAGAAGGTAATTCCGCTCTCACACTTTGGCGACTACTGCAAATAATTCGCAGTGCAGTCTTCGTGGAGTCGCAAAGTATTGCGAATCCTCTGCAAATGGAGACTGCACTGCGAATTGATTCGTCAAAGCGTGAGAGCGAAATAAGTCAATTCATGTAGCGTAAAACATTGTGGATCAAGCAAGAAGAGCTATTGGTCACAATACAATAATGCAGATAGAGAGTTTGAAACAAATTGCGCGCAAAGTCATTAGCGCTCGACCCCATTCCACTTGCACGTTGTTCATTAGACGAATTTAAACGCCAGTGTTTGGCGGTTCGGTTCTTAGTGCTTCCGTGGCTTTTTCTAGCAGTGATGTAGTCACAATCATTTCAACAAGAAATCTTTCTCCGAAAATTTGTTTTTCATTGGCTTTTCTCTCTCAAGCCTCCTTAGCTCGGGCCTTGATAAGATGGAAAAAACAAAACTCGAAAGCATCGCCGCTGATTGCAAAATTAACACTGCAGCGGGTCCAAACTTGGCCAGTAACATTCTAGCCCCAAAATCCAGCAACAATCCGAGAGCGTTGAGTTTGAATCCCAGCCAACTTAAAAGAAACAGGGGGTCTGTCGGGTAATGGTGCTGCAAGATCGAATCCAACAAAGGCAGAAGACTACCGCTACTTGTTATCCCCAGGAACACCAGTCCAACACACAACACGACTACATCTTTCATATAGAGTGCGAGTAAAACAAAAAGACAGCAAATGAAAGAAAGTGCGGTAGCTACACTCGCGTGAGCTTTGTGACGTTTCCATTGATCCAGAACAATGCCAGAAACGACACTGCCAGCGATTGACCCGGCTGAGTATAGCGTCATTACATGGCTTATTGCCAAAGTTTCATTTGACCGCAAAAGGTCACTTATGAGCTCTTGCAAAATTTGCTTCTGAAGTACAATGGAACCAAACATTAAAGCAAAAGCGAGTCCGCAGAAAATAAAAACTAAATCTTTTACTAGATTTTTGGATTCGTAAAAAAATTGTTTAAAACCTATGTTATCTGTAGATTTTGTATTCGCTGATCCAAACATCTGTGACGTAGATGGCGGACTTGGTGGCGTGTCACGGATAAATAAGCATGAAAATACAACTATGAACAAAGATAAGCATGCAAATAAGATCAAAATAATTTTTGACGTATTTTTGTCAAAAATTTTGTCAAAAGTAACTGAAGAATTGTTGAAATATATTGAGTTTGTATATCCCGATGTTACATTTTTCGCATAATTGTTAGAAAGAAGTGAAGCCAGGATCTTTCCTCCCGGGCCTCCGGCTCCCAAAGCACCCATCGTCCTTCCAATCTGACTTTCTGGAAACCACATCACAGCAAGTACAGGTGGGAGAGTTAGTGATACTGTTTCAGAAGCTTTTGCAAATTCTTGCAGCAAAATGTGACAAATGTAAAATTCGTGGGTTAAAATTTGCAGTAAATTTATTAAGGAAGATGCAAGTAAAATCGCTGAAACCACCAGAACCAGTTTTCGAAAACCGACAAGCCGAGGTCTGATTAAAGCTAGACAGGCTAAAATAGGAGACACAATCAAGCCAAAGGGGGACAAATCAAAGTCAATTTCTATTCCAATTCTGATATTGATACGAGCTGCCGACCTTTCACCTCTGTTGAGGTCAAAGTTGAAAGATTGAAGCAGGAAGATAAACACCAAGACACCTGCAAATATCCATCTTCGCCGGTAAATCTTAATATGTTCTTCTGATATAACTTGCGCCATTGTTAAAAAAGTTTTTCGAAACTTTAAAGATTCAAAATCACGGCCTACATAAACTCGTGATGCATTATTGCTAGCTTGCTGCGCTCTAAAACCGGAAATAATAAAAAGTCGTTAACGCAAGCAAAACTGGTTAAACTAAACTTGGCGTAAACTAAACACCGCAAAAAAATTTTAAAGTTAAAACGGTTTTCTCTGTTTTTCCGCTCACTTTTCTGGCGCCGTTTTTCGGTTTGGATTCGAGATTCATTTTTTCTTGCTGTTTTTTAACGAGCCAAAAAAGTGCCAGAAATGGAAAATAAAATAAGCTAATCCAATCAGATGATTGGATTAAAACTCAATATAAACTCTTACTAATTCATTCCTTTTTGCTCTCGTTTTTGCTCAAAAATTCAACCATTGCAGTATATGACTATGAGAATGGCTATTTCTTGCATGTTTCTCTTAGTTTATCTGAATATTTAAACACTTAGATTCAGTAACATCTTGGCTTGACTTTCTACGAATTCGCAACTTTGCCTCTTTTCTTACATTTTCATAATTATAAATTGAATAAATTATAAAGAACAGAATCTACCATATTGCCTAAACCTCCACGAAAATGTACGATAAAGTTTGTTTAGCTCAACAGCGGAAGCAGAAGTTTCCGCCTTTAAGATTTTATCGCCATCTTCGAGAAACAAAAGCTCAAACATCGAACGTGTAGTCTTTAGTAGATACAGCGAGACAGCAGAGGTGTAAGAGCAAACAGCTACGCAACTACTCTATAAACCAGGATCCAGAATAACGCGTTATGAGGAGTGATGGTGGTAATACAGTGGAAATATACTGATGGTGGAAGAGCCAATACCCCCAAAGCCTCTTCTACGCGGATATAAATTTAAAAAGTTTTTTTGACTATAAGGCCAGAGACTTAAGTGTCAAAGATCTTTTTTTGCGTTTTGTTGAATCAGAGACCCAGGAATCTCGATGATGAGGTACTTGTTTTTGTTTGTCCCTCCCGTTCCTAACGCCATCACCGTTGATGAAAAGCGTGGAGTTCATCTAAAATGCAGCCTCACCCTCATGTAGACAGAATTTTTATTTGTTTTACTTCCACCAGCTTCGAAATATTTTCAGTCGTTTCAAAAAATTACCACTTAATCACACAATCATTTAACAAATTGGCTATCTATAAATAAGTTAAAGGCTGATATTTGTGAGCGATTTTGCGCTTTTTGCTGGCCATTCTTAATGCTATGTTAGGAATGCGCAGGTGTAACCGGCCTGTTGGTCGAGCGGTAACGCTTTCGTCTCCGGAGCAAAAGGTTTGATGCTCAATCTCGGGCCGTTCGTTCGTCACCGCTGCGACATTTCTTCGAAAGAAGTTGTGTCGCCCGGGCGCAGTGACACAGAGATGGGCCTCGAAAACTCGTTACCCAGTTTGGTGTGATACCACGATTATAAGAAAAAATTTGTTTTGATTTCGCAGGCAAAATGGAAATTTTATCGGAATACTTTTGGAGAGCCACATCACCATCTGGTACCGGTCACCTGCAACATATCTATCGCTCATATAGCATAAAGTCTCATAATAACGGATAGGTCTAAAAAGCCGCAATGTTAATGACTCGTATTAGAAGGGAATGGTGTCTCAAGAAAGATTCAATCAGATCATAGCTCAACTATAGTGCAAAAAAATTATTACGTTTCGATACACTATTCTTGGAAGCAGGCGCCTAACTATGATTTTGCTAGGAGGAGAGCAGCTTAAACCTAACTTTTAAATTTTTTGTTTGAAAAATGTCTCCATTGGGCAGCGCGTTCAGCAAACTTTTGCAATTCAAGCGTATCACAGCCGCCAGAGGCTAAAGGAACCTGAGGGTAAAGCCTCCGGTTGCTGGGCAATTTTGTGATTTTTGAAAAAAATCGCCAGTTTAACGTCAATCGAATCAAAATTCGGACGTTATTTAAAGCCGTTAGAAAGAACTAAATATTGCTAAGATTTGAAAGCCAGTGAAAGAATTAAATTTCCATCTTTCCCGCTAAGTCCAAACAAGTTTAAACGCTTGCATTTTGGAGTTAAATTTTCTTAGTAACTTGGCTGGGGAGGGGGGATGAAGCCTTCTTAGGCCCCTTTGGTTGCGCTACTGCATGGGGATAATTGCTCATAATTGCCAAGGATAGCCGCCATATCGTATCGATTTGAAACTTCGGCACAAGTTAGTGCCCTACCTGTTGAGCAATCGGACGAGGTATACTGTTATCACGTGGATTTTTCCCTAAGGCCCCGAAATTCTCTTGCGATTTGATAAGTAACTGTGATATGACGAGCATCGTTGTACAGAACCATAGTCACTAAATATTACATAACCATAGTCACTAAATATTGCACAACCATAGTCACTAATGTGATATTTAGTGACTATAACAGAACGCAGTCTTGTTAATTTGGCTTCGTGAATCGCGACTCCGCAGACGGTTTATTAGCAATCACGCTTGGTTAGTTGATCATCATGGTTTTACAAAATTGTGTTGTCGAGTGTTGAGAAATGCGCATGCGTTAGGAGTTATATAATCATTTGTTGTGACTTGTGAGTACGTAAGAACGTCGACGTAAGGTACTTACTTAACAATACCCATTCGTAGCATTTCGGTGCACTTTTTTCAACTGAAAGCGGCTAGTGATAAACAGTAGAGTTAATTCAAAAGCAGGGCTTTGTTGTTCAATAAAGGCGAAAAATTGAATCTGTTTTGAGTGTGTGCGGGTGTAGCGCTTCAAGTAATCAGATCGCCCCCACTAGTCAGAAAACTCTAGATTATTCGGCTTTGAGGTTTAACGCGCGCCTAGACAGAAACCTGTTGGTTAGACAAAGTTCAGAGTTTACAAAAACTAACAAAAAATGAAACAACAATCAGCAAAATTATAGCCAGAAGGCTGAGCAATAGGATTTGAACTTACAACGGTACATTTCCAGAATCAAAGTCTAGTTGAGGCCTGAATATTTTTCTCACCCAAAACCTCATATCATACTCCTCTAACTCCGTGCTGAGCTTGGAAAGCCACGAGCGTTTGACAGAGTTGACTAAACAATGTTGAAGGTAACAGCGGACTGTGAGTACGAGATTCCGGCATATCATTAAGTGCTTTCGGCCGGCATGCAAAATGCGTACGTCATTTTAAAACATACCAACAATTTTCTCGCGCGTAGCGAAATGCTGTGTTGCAAGATTCGCTGCTTTATTGCGGTGTCAGCCAGCAAACTGAAAAGTGATTGATTCAAAGCAGCAACGAAACGGTGCGTGTCTTCCTCGAATATGAAATGTACATTAGCATTGCTGTAGAATGTTAAACTGAAGGTGGTGCAGTTAACAAAGTCTGTTGTCATAAATGTTTAGCAACAAAAATTAGCCATAGGAGAAATTTAAAATTAGTAGCTAATAATTAGTGGATAGGTCTAAAAATTCATCAAAAAAAGATGGGATCAGCCACAAAATAGGGGATCACAAACAACAATTCCGTCGAAAAGACCTGGGTGGCAGTAATCTGCTCAGTCGCATTACTGCTAACCTAGGATCACTATTAAGCCATCATAATTACAAGATTCGCATAGGCTAGGAAAAACTTTTGGTGGATAATCGATACCGGCAAAGTCCAAAGCATAACAATTTTGTTAAGTCATAGAGCTCAGTCAATTTCTTGACCGAACTACCACCAAGCAAAACAGTCGTGCGAAAAAAAAAAAATCTCTGTGGCAAAAAGAAATTTGAGAGTAAAATAACCCTCCATGCAATGCTCAGGATAGCGCTATTTCGGTCAATACCAAACCTCGTCAGCTGAGCTGGCATGAATCGAAATGAGTAACAAACAAAACTTTTCTCACTATATATAGAATTTCCAGTCGTCGAAAACAGGCCAAGCCAAAAAAATAGAAGGCCGAAACAAAAGAGCAAAAACTCGGCAAAACCAACAATAAGCTCCGAAGTCAAAATTATCGTTTCGCCAGCGATCAAAATGCAAATGAAGCGTTGAAATCGGCTACGAGTTTTAATGAACCGATCAAAAAATTATGTAAATTAGCCGTTGAAATCTGCCATGAATTTTAACTAAAAACATTATTTTGGAAGCAAAATTGTGCTTAAAAAATGAAAAACTTAGCAAGGTACCAAGGCCAAACAAAAATTAACAGCCAATAGCTGAAAGGAGAATAGCAGGGAATCAGGCCAACAGGCGATTCTCAACAACCAACTCCAAACATCAAACCAATTAGTGGATAGGTCTAAAAATTCATCAAGAAAAGATGGGATCAGCCACAAAATAGGGGATCACAAACAATCAACCAAAAGTTTGCCGGTACCGATTATCCACCAAAAGTTTTTCCTAGCCTATGCGAATCTTGTAGCTAATAATTGTTACGTTTTAGTTGTCGATCGGTTTGTGCGCTTGATCGCCGTTAAAATAGAAGTTGAAAACGTTTAACTGTCAGGCCGGATAAACCCACAATCAGTGTTGCCAGACCAAAACGATAAAAAAAATCCAGAGTCAAAGCAAAACAAAAAAATGAGTGTTTCGAACAAAAAAAATCTCTAGAAGTTTGGATGCAAAAAAATCAAATCTGTCTGAGATTGAAGTAAAGATCGAACAAGAAAAAGTCTTCACCAGCTCCAAAACCATATTTTTTCCAAATTTCACTTTTTACCTCTAGCAAAACTGAAATAATGCGCTTGGTTTTCCAAAAACCAATAGAGCCCGATATGTTTTAAAAAGCTTCTAATGAGTTCCATAAAAAAAACGCTCCAATATGTTTAGACAACCCCAAAAATCATAAATTGGGTTGAAAAATAATTGTGGAAAAACCCCTTATCTGGCAACTATGTCCACGATGTTGCCAACAATTCGGGCAACCATATCCACAGTGTTGCCAACAACTCGCCGCCGGTGGTACCTAATACGACAATTCTTCGTATGAAGCTGCAGGATTGTTTTGCAAATTCGTTACACGCTTCGGTGTAAAAAAGCAAGTATTGTATGAGTAATAGATGATTTTTTTAATGACAGACTTTTTAAGAGAAGGTTGGAGCTTTTAGGTGTAGTTGCTGCCTTGATAACTGCCGAGCTAAAATGGCGGAAGGGGCGGGAGTGAACCAGCCCAATCGAGGTGTTCTAATCACTTTGTTCGTGTTGGCGCAAGTAAGTTGGCGATTTGTTTTTGCTGATGACAAAACTGTTTGCCCACCCACTCGGTTTTAAACGATCAAGACTTCAATGTTTTTAACGATCACGTTGTGAGCTGTAAATGGGATATGACTAAAAGGCGGAAAACTAGGAAAGGGCGGTTAGGGTTAGGTTTAACCCTTATCTAATCCTAACCCTAATCTTAAACCAAATCTAACCTTAACCTGCTTTTTAACACGATTTCCGCCCTTTCCTACTTTTCCGTCTTTTGGTCAAATCCTTGTGAACGCACAGCGGTAATGTGTCGGACTCACAACTCTCCACAAAGAATGGCGGCGGAAAATAGCAAGAATCTTTTTCTAATCAAACGTTTTTTTATGCTCATCCTCTTTTCTGTCGCCGTGTTTTAACTATGGTTCTCAAATTTCTTTTCGTTTTTTCGTAAACGGCTTCAGAAAAGTGGAGATACGAAGGGATGGTGATGTTGATCTGGTTATTTGTATCTGGCTGCTGACAAGTAAGTTCATGGACTTGGGTCGATGTCGCTGATCGGGATAACTGCGACAAACCAAACATCAACTTTAATCTGTTGCCTCTTATAAGGACTGGGTTCAGGGGCGCAGGCAGGATTTTGCGAAAGGGGGGGGGGGGGCTGGATGGGCTTTTTTAGGCCATAGTTAAGGTGAATATGTATCAGAAAAAGTCTTTGCCATCTCAAAAGTGTGTTTTCAGAAATTCCCACTCAGTTTAAATTTAAAGTGAACATCAAAAAAACAGACCTTCGCCAATTTGGGATGTGCTTTTAATTTTTTTTTTTTTTTTTTGATGGATTTTTCGCAAAATTTAACGTGAGACCAAATAAAAAAGGCAGCGAAAAGGAGGCGGCATGTCTTTGTTTCACTAATGATGTGTACAAAATATAGAGTGCTTACAGTCAAAGGGGGGCCATGGTCCAATGACCCGTCCCTCCCCACCGCCTTTAAAATGGTTAGTGACTGATAGTATTTTTAGAACTAACATGTTTTAACCGATTAGTTTTCCGCTTTTTTTTACCAAAGTTTAACGTGGAATGTTCGCAACTAAATGGCGCGACATGACTATTTGAAACCTTCCTGGCTCTCTTCCTCTTGTTCGTGTCTATTTTCACTGTGTTGGTGGCTACCTAGTTAGTAAAAAGCTTTCAAATATACGAGCACGCAGGTGAGTGGAAACTGCTTTACATTGGATGGCTGCAGGTTACGCTTGTATTGATGATGAACTCGTTACAAACAACTCGTTTTTCGATGTCGTTTGATATTCTAACGAACATGTTCTCTAATTGAGAATGCTTAAGGTCAAAATCTTCGACATTGTTTCATGTACTTATAAAGACTATCAGAGTTTATTTTATTTGTTTAGTCTTTATCAATTCCTTTACTTTTTTTCCAGGTCGTCGGAATCACCATTTTGATCTTAATCGGATTTTGGGTTCGTGATTACTTGGGCGGATTTGCGTGGAGTGGAAAGACTCAGTTTAACTGGCATCCATTCCTAATGGCTCTGTCATTGCTCTACTTGTACGGAACGTGTGGGTAACACGCTTGGTTTTTCAACTTTCTAGTTTGTCTCTCATTTTACCGAATAAAAAACACTACGGCTCGATTATTGCTTGAGAGTTGGATTCTCTGCCGCTGCAAACTCGTTAAGAACCGGTGGTTCCGTAGATGTGAAGAAATTTATTCAGTGTTTCTCCGACATTGTGTGTGTACGTTACACTGTGTTGTTTTGTTGTTTTTTTTTATCGCAGAAAACTCAGGTCGTTTTACGAATCAAGGCCCTTGTAACTCGGGCCCAAACCTGTCTTGAATGAAAAATATGTATAGTTGGTAAACATAAACGACCCTACCGAGTTTTTAAAGTGATGAAAGTGGATCTTCACTCTTAACGATCCCGAGTTAGTTTTTTGAAAGTTTTTAGCTGGATAAAATTGCTCTTAAGATTTTTATTTCCACTTTGATTTTTACCCCATTCGGAATTAGCTTAGAAAACTGCTTGAAATTCGGGCTTTGACGTTTTGTTTGCATTTTCGCAATCATGAAGAATACACATCAGGTTAATGACTTCCGGAAACAACACCTATCCAAAGTGCAACTTGCTTTTAGAGTTGTTAAAAAGTGCAGTTTATACTTCTCATAACTCGAACTTGCACCGGAAAATAAAAACCACATTCCGATGGGGGTCACGTGGGGGTGAGTGGACTTTGGACGGATGAAATACTCTGTTACTGAATTACTGTTAAACAATGCAGAGTTCAAAATCAAATCTTTCATTGTACTCGCTGTATTACGCCGAAACGTGGAGCGAGTTTGTGAAACACATCTCCGTGTCGTTGCGCCCAGGCTACACAGCTCCTTTCGAAGAAATGTTGCAGCGGTGGCGAACCGTTGGCAGCATTGTGCCCAATTTGACCGGCCTGAGATTTGAACGTCAGGCCTCCCGCTTCAGAGATGAACAGGCTACTGCTCGACCAACTGGCCGGTCACAATGCATAGTCAAGAGTACCGTAAGTGATCGAGTGGATGAAGCGGTTGGTATTGAAACGGTAAATTCGGATTCGATTCCCCATCGAGTCAAACCAAAGAAGAAAGTCTCTAAAGCTTCCTGCTTGACGTTACAGTGTGTAAAACCTCCACCACGTGTGGTAGACAGTAGGCAGGTGGTAGCTTGATACGATGACTAAAACATTCGTTTGCTCTCCTGGTCAAGGACACTTGATGGATAAAAATGACTATTATTTTTTGTCAATTTAGTCGTTCTTTTCGTATGAACCAGGTTCTCTGCGTTTGTTTGACCACACGAAAGCAGAGCACTATTTTTTTTGGGGGGGATCTGTTTGTAAGTCCTTTTGTCTAACTGGATTGCCACCATAAGTAGACTTTTTTTGCCCCGATGAGAAATAAACCAAGAGTAGAAGTTTGCTGCTTAAAACAGGTTGCATACAGTCAGCCATCTTCCAGCGAAACATGTCGAAATTTATAACAATTTATTGCCACTACTAAATGCAGCTGAGTATCTTGAACGATAAATTTTAGCTCTGGGGTGGAACATGGGGCTGATGATCGAAAGGTTTTTGCCACCCGATTCGATTCCCAAACTGGTAATGCGTTGTTGTACCCTTAGGAAAGACACTTTACGCTTAATTCCCATAGAGGCCAAGCGGTCCACGCATTGTTGAGGCCCAGCCCGACAAAAGTCTTGCAAACAAAATCCCGAAAAGAATGCAATATATGCGTGGTGTGGTTAGGCGAAATACCTGATTCATACGAACGAATGTTTCCACGAGAAACATCCACGATGGAAAATCCAACAAAATATTATGGAAATCTCATCCGTGTTTAACCAGCGGCGAAGTTTGACGCTGTACGACTTGTTGTTGCAGCTGCTGTGGTCTATCGAGTCTTTCCGAACATGAAGAAACTGACTTTGAAAATCATCCATGCGACGTTGCACGGCATAGCCATTGTTGGGATTGTTGTAGGTAAGCAATCCATACGCGATATAACGGAAGATGGCAAAATATTTTGATGTAATAAATATAATTGCTCATGTTGGCCTTTGCTTTTTTATGGTGTTCACTTTTTTTTTTATAAAATCCCGTAAATTTTGGAGTAGAGAATGGCTGTTCTTAAATTTTTAAGAATTTTGGTCTTAATTTTGCTCTTAAATTTTGTTGAATGATAAAGTAACACAAATACATTCTTGCTTGGGTGAAAGGTGTCTTCTGATAAGCATCATGAACCACGATTCTTGAAATAGTTTATAGAAGATCCAAGAAAATTATGTCGATCACGACAAATGCATTTCATGTCGAGGTGTCATTGTGTGTGATTTGTTCTTAAATTTTGAACAAAAATGAGCCTGTTGTTCTGACAAAATTGTTCTTATAAAAAATTGTGTTAGATCTCATCAAACGGCGAGTACTGTATTCCCAAACTTTTTTCCGAAATCGCGTGGCAGACTTTTCTTTTGTTCATTGCCCGCTATCCCGTGAGGTTTGCCTGGCAGCAGCTAGAGATTAAGATTAATCACTTCATGGTTTTCCATTTCCTTCATCATTTTGCTTAGGTAACGTAATAAAGCATCTAAAGACGACATTTTTAAACTATTTTTAGCTCTAATTGCTGTATTTGAATTCCACAACAACTTCAACATTCCGAACCTGTACAGCCTCCACAGCTGGGTTGGAATCATTACTGTTGCGTTATTCGTATTTCAGGTGGGAATGGAACAATATTTCACATATCGACTCCGTATAATATTTACTCATAAAGATTAAGATTTGCTCAGTGTTCATCTTCTTTACCGCATGACTTAAAAAAACAAGCGATGAAAAATTCTTAAACGAGCCTGCCAACTTACTTTTAGGGTTTTTGCATTACAACTTTAAAAATTACCGTAAAGGTTGAAAGCACAACAGCTTGTTTTGTGCAAAGTACTCATCAGGTGCTACTGTAATCTGTAAAAGAATTATAATAAACTAAAACGTTAAAATTCTCAAAAAGCAAAAGCTGCATAATATTGAACAACCTTTTAATCGTTTTGCGTGCTTCTGGCCTAAAGGCTACCAGCTCGGAAGCCTAGGGAAGAGCCACCAGAAAAGCGACTACTTAAAACAAGCAATGCGAAAAATTGTCTTCCCACAGGAATCGAACCTGCAGCCTTTGGATTACCGGTCCACTGCTCTACCACTTGAGCTAGAGAAGACGCCTCCTCGCATGCTTAATTTTGGCTATTTAAACCCAGCAACTTGCTTGTTGTATGATTGTAATAATAAGTCAATGAAGATGTTTTTTGACGTTTGCAGGCCAGAGTTTTAATATTGACCTGCAAACGTCAAAAAACATCTTCATTGACTTATTATTACAATTGAACAACCTGCTAAACTAAAACACTATCTATAGACTACTAGTTGCAGTGTTGTTCGTTGAAATACCACACCAATTAAAACATCGTTAAAAAACAGAATAAAACTATGGTCGAACGTTTTTCAGCCTGTATTTGTTTTTCCTGCATTTCTCCGTAAGCCCTGATTTTTTGTTGAGCGCAGTACGCTTGTCAGCTAAAAGAATTGCGAGTTTCTCAGTCAGGCAGAAATTGTAGGATCGAGACCCGGGATGCTAAGCAGTGGCTCGATCAGCAATAGACCATTTGATTAAAGGTTCACGGCCAGAATCTTTACCATTCCAAAGTGCTTTTGAGAGTTCCATCGCATTTCTTTTCTCTCGATATCTGAAAGAGTGGGTGTGATTGTAATAACGGGTCTTAAATTCCGTTGCGGTGCACCCAATATAGTGTTTGGAGGAGCCATCAGATGTGATCGAGGCTTTGTATATATGACAGTCTTTTTGCGGCATTCTCCATTGAGAAGGCAATTCGCGGAGCTGGCAGTTGCAAAGAGAGATGGTGGTCTTAGGCTCCTGTTTGCTACTGAGAAGGCTTTTGTTGTGGCTGGATATAATTGTAGCCATATTGGGCATGCAACTGTAGCTGACTTTGAGGGTATTGCGGTTGCATATTTTCCGTAGACGATGGTGAGGGGAAGTGCTTATCGACGAGCTTTAGGAATTTTTTGCCGAAATTGTTTGACACTTTTGCTAAAGGGTGGATTAAATCATATTATATTGCGTTTGCGATTTCTTCTTCTTGCGCAGGTGTCTGTAGTATGGTCGTCTTAAGCAAGTCCTTCATAATAACCACTTGCCTTCATGGCGATATTATACTGTGTGGCGGCCTTTGTAATTATTCCTCGCGGGTGCAAAAAAACTCTTGATAACCGCTTGGACAACATGCTGGGCAGTTGTTTTTTAATCATTGGCAGATGATTGGATCCCGCATTGATATAGAGAGGCTGGTCGTTGGGTTTACGATAAGGCCAGTACTTCCTAGATTTTAAGTTAAATGTGACATCCAGGAAGTTGGTTTGATTGAGGCCTAATTCCGTTGTGATATGTTAATTGTGGTCCTTGCAGAGCTTCTCGATTTTCTTTCTAATGTGATCAGTATAGGGACCTTAAGTTGCTTTAAGGATTGCCAAGCCATCATCCCTGTAGATGCCAATAATCATTTTGTCTCCAATGTCAGACGATAGATGATACAGCATGTAGAGGCCTACTAATTCGCACACTTCAGCGCCATCAAAGGAGCCCTTAGCGACATCAAATTTTGGGCTGGTCTTTTTTCGGACCAGGCACTACCGCTTGAAAACAGGATGAATTGACGGCAGTGCATGATGATGTTCACAGTGTGTTCATCGACCTCAAAATAGTTCTAAGCAAATTCAAGCGATTTTGTGAATAGATGTTCTGTGATAGGTGGGTGGAAGTCCACAATGTCAAACTTCAGGAATTTGCATTTGTCCTTGTGAGGGATTTTTTGAAACCATGAAATGACTGCTGAGGAATGTCGCGACTGCATGAGGTCGGTTGAGGATCAAATAGAAGAATTGATCCGGTTTAGTAGCTTCTTACTGACGATTTCAATCTCGGGTTTGGTGGGGTTGATAAGCAGAGGTGGAGTCCTCGAGGACGTCCTTGGCCTCGAGGACTCATTTTGAAGTCCTTGGCCTTGGCCTCGAAGGTCAAGTCCTTGGCCTTGGCCTCGAGGCCTCAAGTCCTCGAAAATTGATCTGTCCTCGGCTCGAGGACAGCACTATTTTTTGAATTGTTAAAATTTTGTGGAGCGTTTGAAAAATTTTTTGGAAAACGTTTTTTTTCGTGGAGATCGCTCGAAAAATTTTTGTGAAGACCTTTTTTTTTTTTTGGAGAGCACTTGCGCTTGTGTCCTTGGTCCTTGGCCTCGAGCATTCCTGTCCTTGGCCTCGAGAGAGTCTGTCCTCGGAAAGGCTGTCCTTGGCCTCGGATTTTTTTGTGTCCTTGGCCTTGGCCTCGAGCCATGACTGTGTCCTCGACTACACCTCTGTTGATAGGACGACATTTTGGGTTATTGTAAAAATTTGGTGTGTGATCTTGTAAAGTTAAAAATGCCTCCTTTTCGGCCATTTTTTCGATTTTGTCCAATTTCAAAGTGTTTGCAGTATTTTTGGCATCCAAATTAATTTGTTTTACATTGCCTGCATCCGTTATTTGATATATTGGTTTTTGCATCGGTTTTTTGATATATTGCCTGTCATTCGTTATTTGATAGATTGGTTTTTGCATTATATAACCGCTTTGTGGCTGCAGAGAAGTGTCAACGAACAACTAAGAGTTGGAATGGAGACGATTAAAATGTTAAATATCATTTGCAGGGCGATTCCATTTGGCTTCTCTGCTCACCGGTATTGAGTTACAGTTAATTCAAAAAAACAAAAACCGAAACTGGTGCGCTTCATATGTTTTGTAACTGCAATCACATTTTATTCGCCATGTTGCCTTGGCCAGGAGACTTCTAAGGGACCCTTAGTCAAGCCGTCACCTGCCCGTCTGTCTACCACAGGTGATGGAGGTTTCACCCTGATCCTTTCAATGCTAAACGTTAAGCAGGGAGGCTGTGAATACCAATTTTTCTGATGTTTGGTGCGACCCTACTGAGAATCGGACCCTGGTCTACTGTTTCAGTAGCAGACGCACTATTTACTCGACCACTGACCAACGGTACGATGCTACGGTACGCCAGGTGTAAACCGGTTTCCACCAAACGTATCAGTAGCACTTCGGAGCAGAGAATAAAGGTTTAGCACTTAGTTTCATCAGAAAAAAATAGAACCAAAAGTTTATGAAACATGTTTGAATTAGAAACGTTTAGGTTTATTCTTAAACAATCATCAATCTAATTCAAATATGTTTCGTATATTTTTAGCTCTAATTTTTCTGATCAAAATAAGTATCATCAGCAGTTTTGCGTTTGTTTTTCAGTATGTTTTTGGCTTCATATTTTACCTAATTCGTGGCCTGCGGGACGAAGTCCGAGCTCAGTCTCTCCCCTACCACCGCTTCATCGGAATCGCCGTCCTTCTGTTGGCCGGAGCGGCAACTCTGTCCGGATTAACGGAGAAAGTTATTTTCAGTCTGTAAGTATTTGATTTAACTCCCTTTTTCCATGTTTATTTTCTTTTTTTATGCATTTTTGTCTTGTTCTTGGAAGAAAAAGAACCAAAAGGGAAAAATAAATCGAGCCACAACCAAAAAAAGAGACCAGAAAAGCGAAAGTGTAAAACGGGATCATTTGAGCTGCCCGTACAAAATTTGCGATGACGTTGCAATAGTTGGGTCGATTTTATTTCATCAAAAGCCTTTTCGTCTGAAACTGCTCAAAAATTAATTAACGCCCGTGCGGATAAATTTTATCTAATTGATATCATCTTAAGTTTGAATTGGCCAGTTGGAAAATATAACAGAATTGGAAAATGAGGACATTGAAAATACTTTTATGCTCCTGGATTAAATGCTGGTACTGAATATGACAGCCTACTCAGTTGTGCCATTTAAATTCATTAATTTTCTTGCTTACCCTTTTTTCTTTTCTAAGGGCCTTCCAAATTAATCTTCTCGATAAAGCAAGGCGTACGCGAAAAAAGAAACAATTATTTAGTATTGCATTTGTTAAAAGACTGAATACTGCCATACTTGCAGTACTGGCATTTTCTAGGACACCTTTAAATCCATCGTGTTATTTTGTCTGCTACTTTGTAAAAACTGACGTAATGAATAAAGAAATTGTTAAAAAAAACTCTTGTAGATAAAAGTAAGCGCTGGATCATTTTAGAAATTCTAAGTTTACGAATTACATTTTGCGTAAAAATAGCTTAATTTTTGTTTTTTGTCATTCACTCTTCATATGAGAAAGCATTTGATATTTTCAGTGCCTCAATAAAAAGGCACAAATTGACTTGAAAAAAGGGAAGAAGCCCTCTTATTCGCGGGAATCTGTTTCGCAGTGATGAAGCGAGCAATTATACTGTCGAAAGCTCACGAAACAGGCGTGAAATTATTGTTGAGGAAATCGATTATCGAACTATGTGCGTGGTTTCTGTCACCACAATCCCCACCTCTGTGGCCACAATCCCCACCTCTGTGGCCTCATTCCCCACTTCTGTGGCCGCATTTCCCACTTCTGTCGCCGCTTTTCCCCCCGATGTGACCGCAATCCCCCAGGAAATGACAGAGCCCGAGAATCAGAGGTGGGTGTAGCGCCGCTAGCGCTCGATCAGCCCATCCGAGTGTGAATGCCTGATCAGTTGTGTCGACTTTGATTATTCATTCTTTCGTTAATGGTTGAGATTTTGTTGCGCGACTTAGTGTAAAATTCAATCTTGTAAGCAACGGTATAAATCTCTTGGCCACACAACAGCGAAGTTCAGTACGTAGTGCAATTTTGTCAAAACTTAGTATACATACGTACAGTGAACAATGAACTATAAAGAAGAGCTTTTAATCGAACAGACTCAGAATTTAGAATTTTTGAAAAATTTGGTGCTGTTTTTGAAATTATTTGATACAATGGCATTTAAAAATATCAAATTCAATTTGCCGGCGGCGCTGATGCCCATCTCATCCCCAAAGAAAAGTTAGTTGCGGTGAAGTACGCAACCCAAATTTAAGGTAGAACTTTCTGCTATTGAATTAAGGGAAAGATTACGGGAGGCGATAAACTGTGTAGCTTTTTCTTTGTAAATATTTCTATTCCTAGTGTATTTCTCTTTACTTTTTTTCAAATAAATCTTCCTATAAAATTATGTGGGTGCCAGGGAATATTATCAAAAAAATCAAAAAAACAAAGCATAAATCTTTGAGCTAATGCAAAGGCAATTTTGAATCAAATAAAGTATCTATCGCCGGAGAATCGAACCCCGACTCAGGAGGCAGAGTTCGATTCTTCTGCTTTAAGATTTCGAAATGATTTTCCAAAAAACGCCGATCTGAGTCTAACCCGCATCATTCTTTAGCGCTGGTTTGTGTCGCAATAATTTTTTCAGCTCTAATTACAATTTTGAGCATCTACACAGCAGAAGGTTTTTTGTACTTTCTGTATTTTACCCTGATACGTGTTACGAGTTGGGACATTTCCGCGTAATTGCGCTCGGCTCTATAAGTTCTGGACAAAAACTGCAACGGTGGCGAGCCGTTGGCAATATTGTATAATTTAAATGAACTGGAAATTAAACCACAGACCCCTCGTTCCAAGACTGGCCGCTCGACCAACTGGCCGGTTTTGAAATAAATTTGCCTTGCAACGTTGTCATCTTCTTATGTTGCTTTCGAATGCTGTTGATAATCTTTGTAGTTTGTGAATTTAATTGCGTTTGCAAGGTTTATTATTTTTGGACATCTAAGCATTAGTGGGAAACTGCCCTGCCTTTTTGGTGAATAAACCAATGAGAGTGTGGTGCAATGGAATGTCACACCATAGCACCCCAGCACTGTAGTGGAGAACCCAGGACAAGAAAAGAGGCCGTTTTCACTCTACCCCACCACCACACACACAACTATTCTCTTGATGGGTACCTCCTGGTTTCTTTTACGACCGACTGAGTGGCGGCTCCCTTTTTTATTGCCCCCAAAAAACAAGAGCATGCGAAGCCTTTGTTTGGAAAAATTTCAAAATCTTCTTCGTCTTTCTGGTCTAATTTGGTGGCTTTGTTATCAACAATTTCATTTTCAATGTGTTTCTGGAATGGTTATTTTTTATCTTGCTTGCTGTCATTATAAAATCATTTTTTGTTGCGAATCATTTTGGTGTGTATCGCGCTTATTGCAGAACTTTATCATGATTAATTTAAGTACAATGCAATGCCCGATTTGACTGATCATTTATCTTGTTAAACGTTCCAGCACTTGTAGTGGTACGTGGCTGAGGTGGCTCGAATGTTAAATAACCACAGCTTTCTGCCGGACGTTAGGCATTCAAAGGAACAGTGTGAAGCCTCCACCGTGTGTGGTAGACAGGTGGGCAGGTGGCAGCTTGACTCGAAGATCGTAAGGTCCCTTAGCTGTTTTCAAGCCAAGGCAAGTTTGTGAATGAAGACGAATTACAACAAGACGTGCATAATGAGAGAATTCATTACGTCATTTTAGTGGAGACAAATACCAATCCCTCCCTTCTCCCGGCTTGTTCGTCAACTTCTGTGGAATCTTGATCATTATTTTCCTTCTACTTCTTCTATATATCCTCATTAAACCAGAATGGATGCGGAAAGCGTCGGATGAATCCACCAGATTAATGGATTCGCACGTGGAACAGCAGTCGCAGGAATAAACGGGATTTTCAAGAGTATTGTCGAACTTTAAGCCTCATTATTGACAGGAACGGATTTATTGCATTTCAGTTATTTGTATCGTTGTTTACTTGCATTCCAAAGCATATGTTAAGATCTAACAAATTTGGGGGCAAAAAATACAATTCCAGCCCCATTGGGTTGAAACAAAGCGAGTTCCGAAAAAAGGTCTTCGCGTAGCTGGAAGTTGGCTTTCCCGCTCGAATTGTGATGAGGGCCAAAAAATATTTCCGCTGCTCGGGGCCCAGGTAAACGTCTATAGAGAAGCTTGAGGGCAACCGTCTTTTCGAGGCCTTCATGGAAGTTATCTCTCCATTTTTGACCTGTCGACTTTTGGGGAAATGACCGCATCTCTACGTTGGGAAAACGGGATTTTGGTGTGTTGTGATTGACTCTTGATCTTTGACCTCAGGTTTAAATTTTGGGCTGTGGTCTAATTGTTGGGTTTCTGCGGAGTTCACCGGGCCCCACACCTCGGAAGGGGTCGAATAGCAAACTACCGTGCAAAGGCATCTGTTGCCTCTCGGTGAATTCTCTCCTAAAAATTAGCAATAGCGCTCCAAAGAACTACATTGCTATTAAAACTCAAGAACAGTCGTTCTTGACAACCACTAATGGTGTCATCAGAGATTTCATTCACGTAGTATATTTAAATTATTCCTTGAGATATCCTGATGACCCCATTTCGGTGAAACAGATTGCTTGGTTTTAAATTTGAATAGTTCTTTATAAACTGTGGTAATATTAATCGATATTCGCTTTAACGCAACGTTATTCAGCTCGTTTTAAAACCCTGATATCAACAGAGGTTCGAATGTTTCAGCACAATGCTTCTTTATGATCTACAAGTTAGTTTTTTTTATTTGAATGCTCCACAGCAGGGGCAAAATAGTTCAGTAAACTTTTTCTTCTTTCGAAAAACGTAACCAATTTTGATTCTTGTATTTGTAAATTATTAAATAAAAAGATGGCAACTCGGGCGTGAGAGCTTTCCCTGGAAAGTACCTTTTAAATCTGTTTGTGATAAGCTGATTTATTGCAGTAACTTCGCTCCTTTTAAAAAACGGCAATAGACGAACTTTGATGTAAATTTTTTTTCAATTGCTATCAAATTTTTCGTTTAAAGTTGATGGAAATGTTGCAAAAAAAAAAGGAAATTGTTTTTAATCAACGTCAAGTGTTAATGTGTTTAATTGATAGCGTATTTTAATGCTCGAGTGCGTATTTTAAAACGACATTCAGGTCAAAACTTTTTTTGTTTGGTTTTCTCTCAAAAAATTTTGCCAGATCTGAAGATTAACAGCTTCAACAGATTTCAGCTTTCTTTGACCTCCCATTCTCAAGATATGACAATGTGAATTTTCCCTTAAAAAAGGCTTTTTCCCCTTAGAAATTTTGCCAGTGTTGCAAAAAGAAAAAAATTTTTAAAAAGTTACTGCATGTTGGTAACTCTAAATAAGTGTTTTTGGCAGTGTTGTTGTCAAAAACAAGTAATTTAGCTGCTTTCAAGGAATTTCAAGGTCAGAATTGTAAATTAGCTGCTTTCAAGTAAATTCAAGCCAACTTTCCAGAAGTTAATCTTCTGTCACAATACAGGCAAAATGGCAAGGCAACACTGAAGGGAGAGGAAAATTGTTAACTTTGAATTGCAATATCTTGAAAACGGCATGCAATAGAAAGATCAAATTTGGTGAGAATGCATTTTAGGCTTTTCTCAACATTGTGGTCATCAGTGAAAAACTTGACTTGAATGTCCCTTTACATATATATAATCAACGTTCAAAGTAAACGTATAGGTTTATGTTATGTCGACGTGTGCCCATTGATATTATGACTACAATGATTTACAATCAAAGCGTGCGTAATTTTTGTCGCCTACTGAATAGCGTCTCTGCATGATGCTAATGCTTTTTAGTGCAATTTTACCGAGCACAATGTATTAGCGTACATCCTAACCTTGTTGTAGTTGTTACAGGCCCGGCGCCAGAGTAGCGTGACTGCGGGGGGGCAGAAAAGATATTTGGGGAGACGCAGATAAACGTTACCCTCATCTTCAGGAGAGAAGACCAAAACAAAAAAAAAGGTCTTCACCCTGGCCGTTTACCTTCTTTCAGGGCACAAGTCTAGCTTGGGGGTGCACATTTATTGCTTGGCGGGGTGCGGCTGGGATCTAATGGTAGGGGTCTCGCTTTTAGCTCACTAAATTCCGGAGCTAAGACCAAAAAAGAAAGGTCTTCGGCGCGAAAATCTTAGGCTCAGTCTTGGCGTTCAGTCGTGTTTTTCGTCCTGAAACGAAATTTCACTCACGCTTGGGGGGCACAGGCCCCGGAATGCACCCAGTATAGCACCGGGCATGTTACTTTCTTTCGTGGACAATCCTCGCTTGGGGGGCACAAGCAGTGATTTGGGGGAGTACGCCCCAAAATGCCCCTCGTGGCGCCAAGCCTGAGTTGTTATAGTTGCATAGTAGTCCTCCTGTCACCGGACAGCGTCAGACGCTTACTGCTAGATTATCCGCACACTTTTCATTGCGGTAACAACTTCGTACTTGGAGAAATCCGCAACTGCTTAGGAGTTTCCAGCGACGCAATGTTTCCGTGGATTTCTTCAAATTCTTGTCTACTGAATTTGCTGCTTGTTCGAAGCCTCCAAGCAGAGACAAACATCATAAAGCGTCTTATCCAAGGAAGCAGCGACGTGACCAGGGTGCAGGTTGAACCCAGATCATGCGATCATGGTCGTTGTGAAAACGACGTCTTTATGCTCTCGGTCACTCAGTCGACAACTGTAACAATTTGTTAAACTTTGCAAGACGGACCGATATAATATTTCAATTATGTGAGGTGGTCGATTGGTTTGCATTCCCACCTCTAAAACGGTGGGTCTGGTGTTCAATTCCCTGCCCGGTCACTTTGAAAACTGTTACATGTGTCTTTATCAAGCAAAAATAAGCGTAGCCAACAGCTCTCAGCTCAAGTTCCAAACTTCTTCGCAGAAACTGGCCACCCAGCCCAGTCACAACAACACAAAAATAGACCCCGCCAACTCGTTACACGCTTCGCCGTATAATATAGCGAATACTATGCAGACTTTATTGGTTTGAAGAATTTAGATGTTTAATTTCGATCGCAAGTAATTTATTTAATGTACGAGTGTGACAAAACAAGAGCATTTGTTTCAATAAAACAATCACAATGCGAAGGCCAGGTTTTTTAAACATTTTTTTGAGCAAATTGAAGCAGAAACACCATTGCTATTAATATCGGTTTGGAAAAAGGTTTCGGGTTTACGGATAGAATTGCTGAAGTACTTGTTGAATTATTTTGGACCTAATGGCGTGGTTAGCATTACAGCGCCTGAGTGATTGTTTGAGAAATCGTTGTCTGAAACAGACGAACAGAGCAGAAATCATGCAACCTCAGCGTAACCTTCTTCTAACATTGTTCGTAGTGGCGCAGGTGAGGCGAAGTTTGCTTCAGAGGTACTGTGGTTCGTGACGTTTGGTACACTTTTTTTACTGGAACAATTTTACAACTTTGCAAAAAAATTTTGCGACGATAGTATAAAATGATTTGAGAGTGCTGCTACTTTGGATGTAAAATTTTTGATCAAGTTGTGATCTAGGTTTTAGAAGGTATAGTGTTCTTTTTTCTAAGCATACTGGAACTTGACAACAATTGATTAAGCAAAGGAAAAATGCTTGATTTCAGAGCTGAATATTGCGAAAGTGGTGAGAGTAGAAAACCTAAAGATGTAGTAAGGTTTTGCTTTGTCCTATTATAATAATATATGGATCACAATGAAAGCACATGGTTTTGTTTGTCATCAGTAACAAACACTGCACAAATGCAAAAGTTAGATTAAAGTCAGCAATGATGGGACTGGGAGGTTGCGAAAAGACTTTTAAGTTTTCGGTCATCTATAATCAAGCAACAACTCTCCCCCATCAAAAATATACTGCAAGTCCTTTCAAACAAGTTTGAAACTCGATTGAAAAACCTTATAAAGTTTTGCTTTGATTTGCATTGTTTTTTGTGTCTAGATCGTCGGAGTAACCGTTTTGATTTTACTTCTAGTCAGAACTCATACTTTTATGGGCGGATTCGCATGGAGCGGAAAAGCGCAGTTTAATTGGCATGCATTCCTTCTGTCTTTTTCAATGGTCTACTTGGACGGAACTTGTAAGTTTATCAGTTTGCTGCCGTAAACAATTTCGATATAAACGTTAACATTCTTTAGTGGGAATTGTTCTCCTCTGGTTCGGGTTATTATTATTTTATTTTTGGCAACACTGTTTTTATGACGAGTTGGGAAAAGATGGCAGGTCAGTTTTTTTTTTTAATTTTTGACAAAAACATTAACGAGTGGTCATTGATTGGGAAATTTAAAATCAGAAATTCTGCTATTCAGTCAAACCTCGGTTTAACGGACAAATGCGGACCAACGACAGTCCGTTGTTGGAAAAAGTCCGTTAAACGAAAACGCAGTGTTCCTCACTCTGTTACAATTGTGTGCACCTCAACTGCTAACATAGCTTATCACAATGCAAGTAAACGGGGAATCATTATGTCTCTGCGACAACGTAGCACGATTTCTCGTTTCGTCGGCTATTGATTTTCGCTTGTAACAATTACGTGTACAGCAGTCTATGCTAACGGAACGGTAAAATCCGAAGTCCGTTAAATTCGAAGTCCGTTAAATCGAGGTCCGTTAAATCGAGGGGTGACTGTAGTTAAATTTCGGCCTTTGTCCTTGTTCTGACTTAATGGAAAATTAGAACACTATCGTCGCAGCGTCTCTACAACAGAGCGGCAGGAGACCGCAAACACTTCACATTTTTACGTGAATCTTTGCAATGGTTTTCATAAAACTAATAATACTATTTCGTCATAAAAGATATCACCGTTGTTAACCGAATACCTTCATTTGACAATGGTATTCGTGATCTAAGCCTTTGTAATGCAATAGCAAATATTAGTGACAAAGTGGTGTTGAAATTTTTCATCAACACCAATACGAAACCTTATGTAAAAAAGTAGACTGCCAAATTCTCAAACCGAGGCTCAGCAAAACAGAGACGAGGTTCAAAATAGTTCGTACAATGCAGAGTGAAGATTAAAAAAGTTCTCATATTGTGTTAGGGCCAGGCGCGTAGCCAGGATTTCGCAAATGGGGGAGGGCTTTTTTGGAAGCTTGAAACAACAGTAAACGAACTTGACCCAAAATTTCATCAGTCTTAAATCAGATTGAGGCGTTTTTTTCTCCGGCCGAAACTAGATGATCTCCAAAAAAAAAAAGGTCTTCACCAAAATTCAGTCCCTTTTCTTGACCAACGTTGTGAGTGAGCTCCAGAAAACAAAAACTCCACTTTTCTGATCCAAATAACAGCAAGACCTACATAACTTCTGCTCCCCAATTCCGTTAGAAGGGCTGTTTTCATTGTTGGAGCTATAGCCCCCCCCCTTGGCTACGCTACTAGTTGGGGCTCTTTTGGTTCTTAATGTACTCCACGATATAATTTCAGGCTAAAATGTATTAGAGGTGTGGTTACTGCACAAGTATATTGTAAAACTTTAAAGGAAATATATTGCATCCAGTCTATTCCTGCAATTTGCAAAAGCTAAAATCGAGATATAATTTTTGAAAGTTTTTGTTTTCATTTCGGTGCTGTAGCAAAAGGATATCCCCAAAAAAAGTTTTTGAAAACCTTGAATCTTTTTTCCAAGCCTGGACTTTTAGGGAAAGAGATAAAGCCCTTCCAGTCATATCACACGACCGATCCAGTTTTGAAAAAAAAAACTTTTTTCTGGATGTTCAGACTGGAAGAACAAATTCAGGGCTCGTAAAAACTTTTTAAAGAGATATCGCTTTGTACTTGTTGACATCTTTGCAATAGCAACCCCAAAATGAGAACAAAAAATTTCAAAAATATGTCAATTCTAGCTATTGTAAACTACCGGAATTGGGTTCACCCTTTTTAAGTGAAATTTTCCCCGGCGAGGCTCAAATCCGTTTGTCACCTTTTGTCTACGGCCCTGGCGAGTTGGTGGGACCCATCTTTGTGTCACTGCGTTTGCGCACAACACAGCTTCTTTCGAAGAAATGTTGCTGCGTTGTCGAGTCATTAGCAACACTGCGTGTAATTTGACTAAGATTTCAGCCTCAGCCCAAAATTCAAACCTCGGACCTCCTGCTTCAGACGTGAACGCGTTATCGCTCGACCAGGTGGCCGAAACAGCCTTAGGCATGATTGGGGATTGTATCCAAAATGATGTCTTGTTGCAGCAGCCGTGATATTTCGCGTGTTTCCTTATATGGACAAATTCAAGGTCAAGATCATTCACGTGGTGATACACAGTGTTGCTTCTATTGGGACCATCATTGGTAAGAATGGATTCGGTGACCATAAATTATCTATTAATGTATCTTCACTGTATGCAACTAAAAATAAATGTTTGTGACAAAATGCATGGCAATGGTAGCGGCCAACCCGAGGTTCGAACTTTGCATTCTATAGTTATGCTTTACTATAATCTGTGTTACGAGCTTTTAATTTAAACTAACTCGTATTTCACCCAACTACACGTAATAGTCGCTCGGGTAAAAAAAAAGCATCCGAATACATTATCGCATCCAGCTAGAATTCTGTGCAAAAGACTAATCCAAAACACATCTCCACCAAATCTCAGATTTCTACGACCAATTATGCTTATGAGATTTTTCTGTCAAAGTTTAGATCTCCCAAACAGTGCTGCCAGTCAAAATTGAACATCTAAGAAATTGGGATATCCTTCGTAACTTGCAAAAGTAGTTCTGTTAAAGCCATGTACTCATGTACTGTGAAATTGATTGTAAAAGATATTTCGAAGATTATTTTAAAAAATAAAACAAAATTTTAACTTAATTTTTTTTAAATAATGTTCAAGGTATCTTTTACAACCCTAGCCGGATGCTTCAATCCTTGTAATTTTAAACGAAGTGCTTTTTTTTGGCGATTGATTGAAACTGCCTGCTGGGTCCTTTGCAGTGGATGCGAGTTTATTGCAACAGAAATGTTACACCAAAAACTTCAATTAGGCTGTAGCCCCGGACCGGAAGAGACCATTCGCCATTACTAGACAACTCAAAAAAGTGGACATCATGTCACAATTTTTGTGCTATTTGATACATAATGTTGATGCACAGTAGCGTAGCCAGGGGGGGAGAGCGGGGGGGGCTCAAGCTCCCCCCAATGGCCTGTAAAGTATGCAAAATCGCAGGTTTTTGGTCCTTTTGAGGTCGATTTTTGGTGAAAAAATGAAAACAGTCCCCCCCAAAGGAAATTGGGTGCCGAAGTTGTGAAGTAGATGTCGTGATTCAGCCTGAAAAAGCGTTTGAATTTCCGATTTTGGCCGAAAAATCCGTCTCAATTTTGGTAAAGACCTTTTTTTTTTTTGGGATCACCTGATTTTGGGCTGAAAAAGCGTTTGAATTTCCGAGTTTGGCCGAAAATTCCGTCTCAATCTTCGGGTAAACCGTGTGATTCTGGTTCAAAAACAATGAAAATTCGGGTCAAGGTCGTTTGCAGTTTTCTCACTCTTTCAAAAAAGCCCCCCCCCCCCTTTTTTTCAAATCCTGGCTACTCGCCTGTTGATGCATAATTGAAAATGCAAGACTGTTTACTTGTTTGCTTTCCAGGTCTGGCTGCTGTAATCGAGTTTCACAACAATATCAATATTTCCCACCTATACAGCCTTCACAGCTGGTGCGGACTCATCACTATTGTAATCTTCGGATGGCAGGTCGGTACGGATCACTTTGTTTGACGACTCCGAATACATTAACTATCTAAAATTAAAAGATATAAACATTTAGATGTAACAGCACCTTTGTTTATGTTTTACCTACACAGTGTACAGTAACTAGGGCTAGAGAGTCATGTACTTATTCCCCTATTATAGCTAAAGAAAAGAGAGGCTAAGACTGTTTATATCATGTTATTTTTAGTGATTAATGACTATATGCAGTAGGACTGAGAACTCGATCGATTTTTATTCGAGCTTAGCCTACTTTTGTAAGTTCTAGTTTGAGTTTTCTGATTTAAATTTTTTGATGGCAAGTTCGGCTTAAGATGTTAAATTTTTTGAGCTGGAGCTGGCAAAAATACAAAGTAGGCCTCGAAGCCATCAATCAATTTACACGGTTTTATCATCAAAACATATTTTACATTTTTCATTTTTTTATGGACTCCAACAGTTTTTTTCGAGTTCAGAAAAATTATTTTTTGAGTTTAAGTTCGGTAAAACGATCGAGTTTTTTCGGGTTTGCATTCCTAACCGAGTCTGAATTCTCTCTTTTGAAAGTTTTAATAAGATTCTAAATTCTATTTTATTAATTCCAATTCTGAGTGTCACTTTCAACATGCATTCAATGCTTAAAGGTATGAAGAAACTTTGCCAGGTGAAGCTAACGTTTTGCTTCCCTAGTCAAAATTTTGACTTCTACCTGATGTTGGCGAGAAAATTTTCAATTCTTAAACATTCGATTCTCCTGTTCAATTTTATAAGTCAGCGCAATACTGTAACGACGCTTGTCTTTGGAGGTTTGCGTCAATATTCCGTGCTGTGACGTTTTACAAATAGTTACGACGTCGTAGATTTTGTGAAGCATTGCATAATGACCCCCCAGTTGCCAGAATTGTACTGAAATATTTTAAGATCTGTATAGCGGTTACCGTTATTTTTGAGCTTGTACACATAAGACTATGAATCGTGTTCTAGTGATGGATGGAAAGTCTGCTGCTTAACCAGTGGACTGGATTCGATTGTTAGTCGGGTCAAGCCAACTACTGTATTTTACAAATTGATGTTCACATCTCTCTTGCATAAAGTTCAGCATTGAAAAAACATTTTGAAGCATGCAATAACTTGTTGTGGTAGACAGGTGGCAACTTGATTCGAAAAAACTGCTAATTTTTTTCTCTGCTTATTAGTCAAGATTATTCGGTAAATAAAGATAATAATGCAATTAGTCAACTGAATAATTTTAAAAGAGCATTCAGATCCGAAAATTTTTTGCTCGGGTTCGCTCTCAAAAAATCTTGACAGATCTGAAGCATAACTTCATCAAATTTAAGCCTTCCGTCCCAAGATGTACAGTACCAACTTAAATTTTCTCTCATCGAAAAAATTTTCCCCTTAGAAATTTTGCCAGGTATGCCAACTAAACAAAATTTTAAAAAGTTACTGCATGTTCGTAACTCTCAACAAGTGTTATTTTAGCAGTGTTGTTGTCAAAACAAAGTAAAGGGTCAGAATTGTAAATTGAAGTTGACTTTTCAAAAGTTAATCTTTTGTCACAATGCTGGCAAAATGGCAACACTGAAGTAAAACAAAAATTGTTAACTTTGAACTGCAATGTCTTGAAAACGGGAAGACGTAGAAAGCTCAAATTTAACCAAAAAGTTTGACGTCCTTTGTGGTCGACTCCTGGGAAATCATAACGACTTCCACTGAGGGCTGAAAAGCTGAGGGTTGCCGATGAGAGCTAAAAGCTCGAAACAACGCTGTCCAGCTCTGTGCAAGCTCAAATTTGGTAAGAACGCATTTTAAGCTCTTCTCTACATTTTGCTCACTACTGAAAAAGTGGTCTTGAATGCAGTTTTAAATTATTTTTTAGTTTGTTTCTGCTTTTTCCGCTTTTTTGTATCCGGGCTGGAGAGAAAATCTGAGAGCTTGCTTTCTTCCAATCCATCGCTTCTTTGGAAGCAACGTGTTTGTGATGGCTGGAGGGGTAACTATGTCCGGCATCACTGCGGAAGTTTTTCTCAACTTGTAAGTTGTTGCTTGATTTTTCAAAATTGTAATTCTTGATTCTTTCACCTCTTAAAATTGTGCTTTATTTTCGAATAATTGAGGTTTTTGTTTTGACTGTTAAATTTTTCAAATCAAATCTTTCATTATACTCGCTGTATTACGCCGAAACGTGTAACGAGTTTGTGGTGCTTGTCTCCGCGTCATTGCGTTCAGGGAACACAGCTGCTTTTGAAATGTCGCAGCGGTGGCGAGCCGTTGGCAGCACTGTGTCCTATTTGACCGGCCTGAGATTTGAACCTCAAACCTCCCGCTCCAGAGACGAAAGCTTTACCGCTCAACCAATTTCGTTTTAAAAATTGGATTGGTTTAGTTAAAAACGACTACTAGAACATCAATATCATGCTGGTGAAATAAACTGTTAAGGAAAGCTGCTGCCAAACTGTTGATCCTCTCTGTCTACATAGCAGGCCCCTTTCGTGACGACTTCGTCTTCTTCGTTTGGAATTAATTTCCAGAGGTGGAGTCCTCGAGGACGTCCTTGGCCTCGAGGACAGATTTGAAGTCCTTGGCTTTGGCGTCGAAGCCTCAAGTCCTCGAAAATTGGCCTGTCCTCGGCTCGAGGACAGCACTACTTTTTGAATCGTTAAAATTTTGTGGAGCGCTTGAAAAATTTTTTGGAAAACGTTTTTTTGTGGAGATCGCTTGAAAAATTTTTGTAAAGATCTTTTTTTTTTTTTTGGAGAGTACCTGCGCTTGTGTCCTTGGTCCTTGAGCATTCCTGTCCTTGGCCTCAAGAGTGTCTGTCCTCGGAAAGGCTGTCCTTGGCCTTGGCCTCGGATTTTTTTTGTGTCCTTGGCCTTGGCCTCGAGCCTTGTGTCCTCGACTCCACCTCTGTTAGTTTCTTTGTTTTTTCAGCATCATTAAATTCGAAATCAATGTATAAGAGCCAGTAAATGATGTCATTTAAGTTTTCGAATCCACCAATTGGAAATACAGGAGAGGATAGCATGATGCGATCCGTGGTATGTTTTTCTGCCCCCCATTTGCATGTCGCTCGTACGTAGTAGCCGTCCCTAACTGTTTCGTGCACAAGAGGAATTGACCGACTACAGCTCTCACGCGATTAAACTTCACTCATGATAGGAACCGATCAGTGGTTGAGGGGATAAAGCGTCTGCTTCTGATACGCTCGATAGGGGTTCAATTCCCGATCGCGTCAAACCAAAGATTATAAAAGTTAATATTAACAGCTTCCCTGCTTCACGTTCAGCGTAGCAAAATGTTCTGGTAACTTACCCCACCCAATGTTTAAAAATTTACAGTTGTGCTGTAAAAAGATACAATTAGTTTTTTCCTCTCGATAAAGTAAATTAGTGTACTTGCACACGAAGTGATAATCGCTTTGATTAAAGGTGAGAAGAAAAGCACTGAAAATGGAGCATTTTGTTTTTTCTCTCTTAATTTACTATTTCTATTTTTTTTTTTTTGCTCTGCTCTTTTGCTCTGCCACTGGAGTGCATTTCGGGGCCTGTGCCCCCAAAATACTGCTTGTGCCGCCCAAAGCGTCAGTAAAATTTCGTTATAGGACGTAAAACACGAGTAAACGCGAACATAGACGTAGCCAGGGAGGGGTTCATAGGCGTTCTTTCAAAGTAGTTCTAGTTCTTTCAAATGACAGTGAACTCGTGCGAAATGTTACCCAATAGGATTTAAACAGCTTTTTTTTCCAAAAACTTTCAAAAATCGGCCCAGCGGCTGGGGGCTATGCCCCCAGACCCCCATAGCCACCGGCGGCTGGTGCTCCGCCCCCAGACCCCCGTTTGTAATGCGTTTTAGTACACTAGCTTACTCAACACGTCTCCTAAGTTAGGCATTTTCACTTTTTAACCATTAGTTTTTTGCCCTCTCCCTTTACCAAAATCCTGGTTAAGTGCCATCAGGCTACGGCTTTAGATCTACTATTCTACGATATCTTTGCCCCACAAAAAATTCCTTTTTTGAAAATTTCTGATGATGTCATTGCATGTGATTTGGTACCCTCCAATCAAAAATCCTGGCTACGCCTATGAACGCGAAGACGTTTTAGTCTTAACCCTGAATTTGTATGCAAGAAGCGAGATCCGTACTATTAGATTCCGCCGTGTACCGCCAGGCAGTGAACGTGTTCCCTAGAGCGAGACTTGTGCCCCGAAAGAAGGTAAACAGCCAGGATGAAGACCATTTTTTTGATCTTCACTGCCAAGATGAGGGTAAAATTTATTTGTTCCCCTCAAATACTTTTTCTGCCCTCTCTCCAGTCACGCTACTCTGGCGCCGGGCCTGTCCCATCTCTTTTTAATGTTTTAAGAGGTTTTGCACGATTCACAAAAATGATTTATTTGTTCAAGAAATCGGCGAATATCGCCGAAAAGCGGACAGTTTGCATCACTCTTTTGGACAGTTTACGAACAAAAAATTTTACTTTTGATTTTAAAAATTGTGGTTACGCGCTTGGCCGAAGACATCAAGTCACAACACGCGGTGTTTCATTGATGATATAGGGTCAATGAGGCGTGAGTGGGCACTGCCACCTGCGACACCATGAAAAGCCTTGGCTGTGGAATAAACCACGACCAGGGTCGAAACAGCGAAGATTTTTTGGCACTTGCATTCGATTAGGATATGCAAGTTATCTAACCAAGGCAACGCGTTCTATTAACTTTCAGCAAAGGGAGACAACGTGTAGGAAAAGGCATCCAAATGCATGCCATTACTTGATCCAACGCTCTATAGACATTATCTTAGCCAACGAATCCGTAAACAACTTTCGACACGGAAGAAAAACGGCAGTATAAATTGCAGCGCTGCGCATAAGAATTTCGCTATTCTAAATTTCTCCAGTATATTCTAAATTTCTACATTCTATTCCAAATTATCCTGATACACAAATCCCAAAGATGTGATGGCAATTTATCCAGAGTCATCGTCAAATATGTGAGATGTAGGCAGAAAAATAGATTCGCCACCGAAATGGACTACCAGATCACGTTTTGCTTAAAGGAGAAAGTTGCTGACACTGTTCTTTTGTGCGCTAATCTTCACTCCTTATTTATTGAAGTGCAAATTTTGGATTTCTTTTGTAAGAACAATTTTATGAAAATTGAGAGTCATTTGCTCTTCAAATTTAAGAACAAATTAAAAGCAATACCAGCCTCAGAACAAACAAACATTAATCAAGAGCTAATTTTAGCGTTTTGGTTTTAAACAAGCAGCGTTTCAGGCGGAAATAGAACCAGTTGGTTGAGTGGTAACGCGTTCGCCTCTGAAGCGGGAGGTGTGATGTTCAAATCTCGGGCCGGTCAAATCGGACTCAGTGTTGCTAACGGCTCGGCACCGCTGCGACACTTACTTCGAAAGCTGTGTTGCGCGGGTGTAAAGACGCGGAGATGGGCCCCGCCAACTCGTTACACGCTTTGGTGTAATACAGCGAGTATAATGAAAGATTTGATTTAAAAGTCAATATGCAAAAAAACTAGGGACTATAGTGGTTAATTGGTCAACTCGTTCAGAGGGTGCGCAAGCGCATTGATTCAAGGAAAATTCCACCTTCGCTTTCACAAGACAGGAGGACCCAGATGCAATCACTCCAAATGCGATTTTCAAAATTTTACTCTTGCAATTTCAGAGGAAAAAACTACCAATCCTTCCCCCCAGCAGGTCTGCTTGTAAATTTCGGCGGAATTTTGATGCTACTTTTCCTCGTGCTTATTTTATATATCCTCCACAAGCCTGAATGGATGAGGAAAAAAGCGGAGGTATCTCGAAAACTGGCCCCAGATAAAACAAACGAAAAATCGCGCATAATCGATGCAAATAAATTGCTGCCAGAACCCATGGAGCTATCTGAAAAATCGGCGACGGACAAAACATTCGAAAAATCGCCCGCATTCGACACAAAACTGCTCCGAGAAAAATCAGCTAGATCGATGGATGAAGAATCCTTGCGATTGAGAACGGAATCTACAGACTGACACCATGGATTTTGCTGGTTTCCCAGCTGTGAAAATCTACGTCAGTAATTGTCGAGGCAGACTTGCAAAACAATGCGCATTATGCACTCGACTTTCAAAATTGGCTTGCTAGTTCGGACTTCCTTTCTGGATCATGCTGCATATTGATCATTTGGAGTTTCGGACTACATAAATAACATATTGCTATGATTGACCACAGTTTTGCGAGAGCATGGGAACAGTCCTGTTTGACATCAAAAGTATATCATCAAGTGATGATGTATATGTTTTAAACTTACCCGGTTATTACTGTTTAAAAGTTCTGAAGTATAAGTTTAAGTGGTACTTTAATTAATGCTTTAGCCATTCAATATATGCTAATATTTCAGTGTCTGCTGGAGCTTACAAAAACAGGCGACTACGCTCAACCAAAGATCGCGTCTTTTTAGTTTTAGCGAATAAGCTAGCTGTGTATCTCCAAATATATTATAGAACAAAGGCAAAAATATATTTTCACAAAAACTTTCAAGTTAACACGCACAGCAAACTAGCCGTCACTATTTAGTTCGAATCACGGTGGACTTGTCTTTTTTAACCACTGCTTAAACGAGGACTGAAGGCAAAATCATTGGAATTTCTAAAGCTAGGCCAATGGTATTGGATTAGGTTGGCGGTGACTTTATCTTCTTGACCCTAACGTTTCAGAGATATCCTACTTCAAACACGACGAAGGGGCCTCAATTATTTTTATTGGCAACTCTTGCGTTGATAACAGCGTTAACGCTATTCCAGTTCAATGCTAATGCAACACCACAATTACGCTACTGCACTGAGCCGTTACGCTGCGGGGTTAACAATTTGATCTTGTCAGCAGAACAGATCCAAGTTAGAAAAAAACTGTTGGATATGTTTTAGTCCAATTCATTGCGTACTAGTAAGAGTATTTATTGCTAGGGTACCAACTGATGCTTTAAGACTACCGGTATCTGCATGACTAGGCCTACCGTATTTGCCTATTTTGGGACCGAAGAAAAAACTTTTCCAACCAATATATTCCAAACAATGGCCTACTAGCCTTAGTTTCGCTTGTTCTTGAACATTTGTAACACAATTTGGCAGCTTAATTTTACCGAGATGGGTTGGCTACTTTACAGCTACTCGATTTCCAACTCAGATTTGTTCCGCTGACAAGTTTAAACTGATTAGAGCCGATCTACACTGCGTATAACGTGAGCGTAACCTTGAATTTGTTTCAAAAGAAATTTGGTACGCCCAACGTTACCGCCTTATCAGCATAAAAGATGCCAGTTGGCAAACTTAGCATAAGTTTGTACGCTCACAGTTTTACACAGGGTAAACCGAGGTTAGCAGCGAAACAGCTCAATGCAGTAGCCTAATTGCGGCGTTGTTTTAGCATAGTATTGGGATGGCGTCTCCAACGCTAGGGATGCCAATAAAATTTAAAATAATGGAGGCTCCTACGTCGTGTTTGAAGTAAAATATCTCCAAAGGAGGCAAAGCCAACCTAATTTATTTCGATTGGCTTAAACAGACACCATAATCATTGATCTTGCCTTCAGTCATAGTTTGAAACGCGACAAACAGCACAGCGTATGTTTGGAGTAAAGTTAAACTGCCAGCCCTTTCTTGCGAATGAGAGCAAGATCCAACGCAGTGCCACACCTGAGAACCCCATTGATATCCTGGGGACGAGGAGGAAGTGTTTGGTTGTACAAAAGCAACATTCAAAAGCGAAGCGATCTGAGAAGCTGCGCGATGAAAGCATGTTGCACACACTGTACTGTAAATCCATATGAACTTGCTACACAAAATAATCATAACGCGAGCACATATGGATTTTTTAAAGATACGAAAAAAATGGAATTGGGGGTAACTTTAGTTTCAACCAAAATTACGAAAATTGAGAAGAGTTTGAATTCAACTGATGAAAAAAAAAGAGCTCCAAAGCGTTGACCAGAGCTGCTCATAACAAAGTAGAGTAATACACGTCATACGTAAAAACTAAAATTTTAAGTCCTTCGCCTACAGTCTGTTTTATTCGTAATCAATCACTATCATCAGGGTGACTTATTTAAATAAGACACCCTAGAATCCAGGGCCTAGGCCCTCGATGATTCTATTTGAACAAGACAACCCTGATTACGGGCGAAACAGTCTGTAGGGTTTCAAATTTTTAATTTTTATATGTGACGTGTACTGTGTTACGAAATTTCACAATAAAAAAAATTCTCACAAGATGGAAACGCATTTCTTCGCATAGCACAACAAGACGTTTGAAAAGTGCAAGCGCATTAGTTCAACACAACAAACCTATTTAAATTTGTTCAATTTTTTTGAAATAAACCAGCTAAAAGCGTAGAGTAACCCAGCAGGCCGGTTGGTCAGGTTCGCATCGTCAAGGAACGACTGCACGTCGGCGATGTCCAAGTGAAACAGTTCGATCAATTCTCCTTCTGCCGCACTTCCGCCCCCAGCAGACACCTGCAACAATGAAATTGCAACTTTGTAGACGAATAATCTCGACTATATTTAAGTTCTGTGAGCTTTCGTGGGAGAATGCACACTTCTTCAGAAAGTTGGAAGTAACCTCTTGCATAATGTATTAATTTGGTATCTTCTGAAGAAGCGAGTTACGGACCCACGAAAGCTAGCTGGAAATAGTCAACTGGCTTACCGTCGCCTTGAACACTGAACAGCAGCCGAGGCCAAAAATCTGGGATTTCAATCTGCATCCAAAGAGTAAGAACTAGTAAGTCTTAAACGAAACTGCCTGATCTAACCAGTACTTAGATTGTAAAATTTTGCATGGGGGGACGCTTTTGTTGAAATTATGTAATTCTGTCCCCGCAATTGAAGTGTTTCTTCCCCGAAACCAGGTGAATACCAAAAAAAAGGTCTTACTGTTTTTTTCCCTGAAAGCAAGTGAAGACCAAAAAAAAGGTCTTCACCGCAATGTGGGACTACATTCGGCCGGAATTTGTAGGATTTATTCGTGCTGGCTGGCTCTTGATCGCTTCATCATCCAGCGCTCAAATCTCGATAGGTGGACGTCTAAACCTCGATGGGGGGACGCTAACTCTCGATGGGGGGACGCGTCCCACCTACAATTTAAGTACTGGATCTAACCAACCGGAGAATCGAACCCCAGACCTTCCACTTCAAAGAAGAACGCTTTAACCACTCAGCGGAATTCATAAAGTCCCAACCAAACAAGTCTAAGGCTTCTTCTTTTTTTGGGGGGGAGGGGATGTATAATTGTATATATTCCAGACTATATATATGTAAACTCCGCGTTGACGAGGAAGAACCTGGACGAAAACTAAATTGATGTTATCCAAATTTTAAGCTGCTTGATCGCAGGTCGGCGTACCTAATTCCTGGTGAAGACAAGGTAAGCATGTACGATCCTTTGTTATTTTACATCAATTGTAGATCCCTTCCAACTTATTACAATACTAAGACAGTGCCACGAAAAAAACATTCAATAAAAAACTGCATAAATGTTGACTGCACTTACCTTCATGTCGTTGGTTACTTCAACGTAATACATTTGCTGCAAACTCGCGGACACCCCCACTCCTGACCTGGACAAATAACGGAAGCGGTTGGTCAGGATTGTAACAAACTTTTGTGACTAACCAATTTTAACTGGAAGTGCGTTTACACAGGAGTGGCTGCGCACGTCACTAGCTCAAAATAAGTCAACCATTCATCAACAATTTTGTTTGAGTGAAGTTAAGCAACTGCTTGCGAAGTTTGCAACCTGTAGCAACCTTTCGTAGGTTGTCAATAACGCCACATTTTGGTTAAGCTTTTCTCTTTTTTAAATAATCCAAATCGACGCAAACCAGATCAGATATGACAAAGACCTTATAGTACTGAAGTCGAAGTTCTATCTGCCTTTTTAAAAAAAAATGTTGCTACGTGGGTAACATTTATAGCGGAAGTGTCACAGTCCACACTATTCCACTTGATGCTAACGGTAAGCGGGAAATATGCATACCGATAACATCATTCAAATCGGACCAGGAGCATGAATACAAACATACACAAATCGCTACCACTACCGAGATATAAACACTTATAGCTAATTCTTCAAATAAAGTACAGTAGGCACCGCTAATTATGACCACGGATATGACCAGCCGCTTATTATGAACAATTTGGTACGGTTCGCAATTTTTCCAATTAAAATTCTCCGTTTAGTATGACCGAATTTCGGATAATTTGACCAAATTTTTTTCCATCTCTCCTTTTACAGTAATACATTTTTTTCCCGCTACATACTTGTATTTTCCGACAATGAAAGAGTTCGATACTTTCTCAGGACAAATTAGCAATTTTTTTTGCGAAAATATCTTGATCAGCCACTTCAGCGGAACATAACCGATTTTTGGCACTTAAAGCTTATTAACGTAGGTGCGTAACATTTTGAATTTGTTTTATGGTGGTTTGATATGTTACTTTGATTAACGTTACTAGAACTGTTATTCACTTCGATTCAAAAGCGGTTTCGGCGGCTTCGGTTTTTATGACCAATTGACCATGCGGATATTACTACCAAAATGGTCATATTAAGCGGCGCCTACTGTAGTAGATGTGTGCAATGAGCAAAAGAGAACCGGCCAGTAGTCAGATGATATATACTGCTGCCGCTAAAGTTATTTCTAAAGCACAACAAAATTAATAATTCAAGCACCGGAATCGCATATATGGTGAAAACGTCAGCAATCTCGCCGGCGTGCAGGCCCGGCCTGAGCAGACTTGCAAATTTAACCCTATAAGGATGCTCCGTGTCGGTGGGGTTAAATTCACGTCGGGTGGCAATTTTGGAAAAGTACCCTTGTATTTACAAAATACAACCCATCACTTTTTCGTTGACTTTTGACTTAAATACGATACTTGACAATTCGACAGCGTCGGCTCTGAGGTGTAGTAGTTAACATGCGACTCTTGACATATGACGAGTTCGATTCGCGCTGCATTTTTTCTGCAGAGCTTAGGAGTTAAGGTTAGGTCAGCGTTGTCGGCCAGAGACATCAAATCCATGGGCTAAAAGAGAGGGTACACTTCGGAAATAGCTAGCCGGGTATTTGATTCGAACGCATGAATGAATCAAATCGCAGGTTTCTTCTCCAATTGATTTACCGGAACTTGGCAATAGGCTCCAGCATCTTCGGAGTTATTTCGTAGCCCGTCTCCTCCAGCACTTCACTGCACGCGATGTTCTCAGGCGTGTCTTTTCGATCAACAATTCCAGCGCAAAGCTCGTATGTTACAGCATCCGAAGGTGGGACTGAAAATAGATTTGCGTTGAATGCGCATCAAAAATAACTTCCTACCTCCTATCCTACGAGTTCGCTAAGCCATAGGTTCTCTAAGTGCTCTGTACGGAGCCCCAAGGCTACGCTAGAGAAACCTACAGGCTCCGCAAGCTATTCTCTTTTTTTGCTTTTATTTTAGAAATTTATTGTAGGGCTACGGAGATAATGGTCAACCTCTTCACCGCCTCCTTAACACCAAAAGCCATTCGCTAAGCGATTAGCGGAAATTTTACGAGCATTCAAGTCAAGTTTTTCACTCTTGACCAAAATATTGGGATAAGCGTAAAATGCATTCTCACCAAATTTGAACTCTCTACGCCTTCCAGTTTTCAAGATATTGCAGGTCTAAATTAGCTGTTTTCCTCTTACTTCAGTGTTGCCATTTTGTAAGTATTGTAACAGAAGATTAACTTACGGAAAGCTGATTACATTTATTGAAAAGCTGCTATTTTTACAGCTCTAAACCTTTACTTTGTTTTACAATAACCCTGCCGGAAAATATTTAATGAGAATTAAGAACCATGCAATAACTTTTTGAAATTTTGTTTCTAATTGGCAACCCTGGCAAAATTTCTAAGGGAAATCTAATCTCATTCTGTTATATCTCAGAAACAGAAGGTCGTAGAAAGCTCAAATTTGGTGAAATTAATCTTCAGATCTGTCAAATTTTTTTTGAGAAAATCAAGCAAAAAAATTCCAACCAGAGCTGTGAAGTTCTAGCAGAATGACGCGGAAATGAGAATTGCAAGCTGGTTTTCCTCTTGATGGAATAAGACAACACAGTATAACGTTAATTTTTTGATTTAAACAATCTTACATTCTGTGAAACATGTTTGTACAAAATAAGGTGATGCAGGTGGGAAAAGCTACAAATTATTGTGTTGATAACTATTTCAGAAAATGCTTAATCTGCTCGCGTCAAAGTAACCTTGGCATAGAAAAACGATGCTCTGCATTATACGCTGTATTTTAACCAAAAAGGCAAACAGGTATTATTACCGAAAATAGTGTCATGGTATTGAAAACATTTCAAGTGTTTCTTTTATCGATCATCAACATATTAATGCAGTAATAGTGTAACGATACACCAAATTCAAACATGGTGAATCTCAAAATTAGCCCATATTTTTGCAAGTTCTAGAGGATGTTATAGTGCAACTATAAGATTTGTAACAACAACCAACCTTTTTCTTTTTTGCCTGCTTCTTCAGCCATTGCCAAATCAGCCATGTAGAGTGCTGCAAGCGCAATATAGTGGATCAAGTTTCAGCAGAAAATTTGAGCTAATTAGATGAGACATTTGAGCGACTAAAATGGCCAATAAACAATTCATCAAACTAAGTAAGGAGTCAATTTTCACTGATCTGACTCTAGCTAAAGGGGGAAAATTAAATCATCATATCCTTGAAAAACATACTAGGAAGGTCAAGATTATTGTTTCAAGACCCAAGAACTCTTCTCAACAAATTGAGCGCACCAGTACAAAACTGTCTATTATTGAAAATGTTTAACTACAAAAATATTCCAAGTGATATGCAATGCATAGTTCCACTGGGACACAAATCGATGAAACACTATCTATAACAATATTAGCAACATTGAATAATACGCAAAGCAAAATTATAACAGAAATAAAAACATTTATGGTTTACAGAACTTCAAAGGTCTGCAAAACAAGCTTATTTGTAGTGTATTTACTGTATACCTGGTCGAAATTGTCGAACCAAAACAATCTGCTGTTTTGTAACATTCACGATGAGAATAGCAACACTAAAAACATGTTTTTAATCAGAATCACAAAAAGCTAAATTTAAATATTTCACCAACAAGCATAAAAAAATCGGAAATTGATCTTAAATTTCATGTGAGATAACACTTTCTTGACAAGTAATAAAGCCAGTCTGTCTTCCACACAATAAATAAGTCATACTGGCAAACCATTTTATTGGTATCTTAAACGAGGACTGAAGAAAAATTAATGGGGGCATCTAAAGTTAGGCTAATTATATTAGACTAAATAGGTGTTGACTCCAGATATCTGATATTCTACTTCAAACACAACGTAGGGGTCTTTCTGATTTTAATTTTTATTCCTGACACCATTCCAGTTATATCCTGAAGCAATGCCTCACTTACGTTACTGCATTAAGCTGTTTTGCTGTGTACTAATCAGTACGATTTTGTCAACACTCAGTAGAACAGACTCGAGTTGAAAAAAAGAGTAGGCCTAGACTACACATGTACACAGTAGCTAAGCAATCTCAGCAAAAATCAAGTTCCAACAAAAAAACGGTAGCTTGACATTTGAATACAAACTTAAATACCATACAGAGTTAAATATATTACACACCCAACTGCTAAGACTGTAAAATTGACATCAAATATTCAGTTCACAGCTTTATGTCTAGCATTAAATTTAAGCATCAGTATGGACTGCCGAACATAAATTTAAAACTTGCAAAGCCACCGTATGGTCCAGTGAAAATGCCAGAAATAGTGCGAACATTCTAAACTCAATCTGAAAATGCCGCAGCTTTTGAGACGTCCTTGATCTGTGCTGAAAAATTTTCTTATCATTTTCTCTGGTTTTAATGTGATCTCCGAAAAAAAAAAAAGTCATTGCGCTGACAGTGGTATCTTTTTCTCTGATTTTATGTTGCTCTTCAAAAAAAAAAGGTCCTTTGTCTGAGTTCTGCAAGTTTCGTGCAACATACTAGAGCGAGGCCCCGCAAAACAGCAGCTGTCTACGGTTTTTGGCAGCAAACAAAAACACCAGTTTTTGGTGGGAGAAAAAACGCCGAAATTTGCGAAACTTTGGTGCGAAAATGCCGGAAAAAATTTGACCCTTTTTCGCGCTTATAGGGAACACTGGCATGATCATTAAACACTAAGCATTACCTGTTATGAACTTTCATGTAATCCCATGTCTTTTCTATACCAGCCTGCAAAATTTTTGTCCATTGTTTATCATTGAGGTGACTTTTTATTTCAAGTAGAATTTACAAATCTGAAATTGTACTTATTGGATTACTAAGATACTGGTCTGCTGGTAGGTAGCTTATTGCCACTTACAATTGATAGACTACAAATCTAAAATTTGCAGACGATAACGTAATGGTGTTCTCAGCTCTGTACTGGTACCGGTAAGTAGACAAGGTGCATTGTTTGTGATGATTATCCAGTATCTTTGCTTGGTGGATTCCAACAAGTAATAAATACTGTGGACAAAAATTTGAAGAAATCTATAGAAACATTGGATCACTGGAAACTCCTAAGCATGTGCGAATTCCTCCAAGCACGAAGTAGTCATTGCAATGAAAAGTACACAGAACGCCAAATACTGAATAGTTAGCGTCTGACTCTGTCCAGTGACAGGAGAATAAATTTAAGATATGCACAATAACAAAAATTAAATTGAACATCATGCTTTGGCAGTGGCTATTTTGCCACAATTTGCAAAATATAGCCCCATGCTAACTTGCCATAAGAAGCAAAATAGTCCCAAAAGCTATTTTGCCTGCAGTGCTAAAACAGCCCCAACTTAGAACCCTAACCAGTAACCCTTACTCTAACCCTAACAGCAACAGAGGGAAAATAGACACTTCCTTATACTTTGAATCAACAGTTTTAACATCAAGGTCTAAAAACTAAAATTCTAAATTGTAATGTGACAGTGCAATCTGAGGTTCCAGTACCAGCATATTTAGTAGGACTAGGTTACTAACACTGTACATTAGCCTATTTTACGAAAGGCAGTGTCTGCTGCACCGGCCCGGTTTGCAACATCTAATCACTGCTGCACCGGCGGCACCAGTCGTTTGATTTTGCTGTTCAGTTTACTATCTCTTAAGCTGGCATCGCTGCCCAAACCCTAACTCTAATCGTAAGGTTTTAGAGAAAAAAACATTATATAGCAATTTAGCTCTCTAGCGCTATTTCTGCCAAGTGTGTCCAGCACAAATCGATACCCTAATCCTTGGTTCGGCAGACATGAGCACTTGCCACTACACTGTCTGGGCTTCACATTTCATGTGTCAAAGTGCCGTATTTAAATCGAAGCAATGAGAAAAAAGCAGTACAACAGCCTGCCGGCGCAGCAGCATTTTGGTGTCCAAAACTGGACCAGTGATCTAGACACTTCCTTTAGGAAAAACAGGAAAACACTAGGTGCACAATTCATGCGTGCAGCCATTTTGTAGGAAAGCCTAAAAAACCTAATCTAAACCTAGAACTGTAATAATCAAAAATTTTCCAAAAACGAGTGACATCACCGAAATCTTTATTTAACCGCGCATGTTCTGTGCACCAAGTTACTTCTATTATATACAGTATTTTAAGCACAAAAGTGTATAGGATGTTGTTAAGTACCGGTATAAACCGTACGCTTTTTTTTGGAACCTCTGCAACCCGTGTATGAGAGTGTGCGTGCTCTCGCTCCTCTCATGCGTGCACTCTTTAGGGTTAGGGCTAGATTTGGGGAATGTAGTTTAGGTCGGAGAGGAGTGAGCACAAGTGCGCTCATACACAGGTCACAGAGTTTTCAAAAAAAAAGCAGACGGCTTATACAGTACTTAATGACACTTAGAGTATATACTGCATATACCGGTATACAGTATGCTTTTATAATGGGTTGAAATCTGAAATAGGTGTGACCCAAGGCAAAAACAAGATTTTTTGGAATAAAGTTAATCTAATAAATGTACACTGTACTGTAGTCCTGCATTTCTTGAATCAAATCAAATCTTTTACTATACTCATTGTATTACACCGAAGCATGTAACGAGTTGGCAGGCCCATCTCCATTTCTTTGAAAACTTTAAATAACTAGTTCTCTGCTTAGTGCTTTAAGCTAAATCAGTAACCATTTATTTCATCAACACTTTAATTAATCATCGACCATCACTTTTCTGCTTTAATTTAATCAGTAAAAATCAGGTACGGTACTGGTAATAACTAGGTAAATTAAATCTATTTACAATTGTCTGATTGTTGTTGTATAGGCCAAGCAAATATAGGCTTATCTGAACTGAACTGCCCTCCTGTCACTGGACAGCATCAGACACCAACTATATACTACGATGCACACATTTTTCATTGCATTGACCAACCTACTTCGTGCTTGAGAGCCTGGAGGAATCCACACCTGCTTAGGAGTTTCCAATGTCCCTGAGAATTTCTTTGAATTCTAGTGCACTGAATTTGCTGCTTGTTTGAATAATAGACAACACACTAAGCTTACGTATGATACATGACTCCGGTCCTAGTCCAGTACAGTAGAATATGAATAAGCCTAACAGTAACACTAACAAAGTAGCCTACAGGTCTGAGATAACATACCGGTAACAATTTAACCTGCAGCAGATACCAGTAGAATACAGTACCTGTGTATATTTGACTCTCATTGGTTGAATATATACAGAATTAGACACTTTAGAACTTGACAAAATTTTGACATCGTCCATTGCAGTATATTATTATATTCAAATTTTAACTTCGGTTTAGTTGTAAGTTCAAATCTGGCTGTTTTGGTATTCCGATTTCCGAAAGTTCGAAAGTTTCAAATTCTAACGTTGCGCCAATTTTTTGCGCCAACCTGGCAAACATTTATTTTTGCGCCAAGTACAAGAATCAGGCTGATCAAAAGCACAAAAAGCGCGCTGTTACAAATACCGGTACCGAGTACCGTTATCGTGGGTACTTTTCTCAAAAAGTACCTAATATTGTACCGCCGGTGCTTTTTTAGAAACGTTTTTGCACCGTTATAGTCATAGGTGGGCAAGTTAATGCAAAACGTTAGCTTCGTTAACCATTAGTCCGTTAACAAACTTCACACCTCCGTTAACGTTAATCCGTTATTTTCAGCTTTATTTAACGGAAGTTAATAAAGTCCGTTAATTCGTCAACATTTTGCGTGTGATTTACATTTCGTTTTATTCAATCGCTTCCAGAACACGTATTGACGCTGTTGAGCTGATTGTAAGGAAATATTTATAGCTATGGTAATCTTTTTGTGTTTTGAAAGTTACATTTTACAGTCTAATCTAATTTCAAGATAAAAACAAGTTCAAATGCACAACGAAGCTGCAAGAAATTAACGATAAAAACCTTAACGGAAGTTAACAGAACTTAACGGAAGTTACTTTAGTCCGTTAACATGAAAAAACTTTTTAACGGATTAACGAGTTAATGAAAAAGTTAGTTTCGTTATTAACGGATTAACGAGTAATGGACTTGTGCCCACCTATGGTTATAGTCGGTACTTTAAAAGTACTGAGTGCCCACCTCTGGCATTAACAGAGCCCAGCTCTTCACAGCTGCAAATGATCTGCAATTAACAGTACCATAGATTGCCATTTGTTCATGCCATTGCTATTTGTTATGTCATTAATTCTTCGCAATTCTAATGGTTGTTACCCGTTATGTGAAAGCAAGATCACACATTAATTTTCAAATCAAAACTTGTGAAAAATATAAAATCAGTTGAAGCAGGGGTTGAAGAGTATTCTTTCCGCTTCAAAAAAAGAGATTCGCAAACAAAATTGATTAGCTTCTCAAAAAACTGATTAATTTTTAAATTCAAAAAATCTTGAGCTAAATCATGATATTGGGAGATTTTTCGTTGAGATCGGGTGATCGGGAGAAATCCTCGAAATCGGGTGTCCTCCCGACAAAATCAGGTGAGTTGGCACGTATGAAAACGTGCTTATAGTTTGCTTCTAGATTTCTGCTTTTTCTGTGCGGCGGCTTGACTTCTAAAAATAAAAAAAAGGTTTCACTTTTCGGGATTGTAAATTTGCAACGTTGGTGGAGCACCTCATTGTAATGATCGGTGGCAAAAAGTTTTGGATATTCAACTTATTATTGCGTCATCTTGTTTCGCACAGTAAATGATCACACATCCGGTCAACGCATGTGAAATCAGGAAAATACTATTTCAGCGGAAATTCTTATCGAGTATTTTTAGAGGTGTGCACTAGCAGCTTGCACCGCAATATTTACAGCGCAAGCTTGCGGTGCTATAATTGCGGCGCAACTATTTTTAAATGGCTGCGCTGACGCTTGCGCCATTAGCAATTTTGAGCGCAAATACGCATGCGCAATTCAAGCACGATTATGAATGGTTGGTTTTCAATAAAATGTGATTAAAGGTAAGAAGAAACATTGACGAGGTACATTAGCGTAGCTATAGGAGTTTTGATTGGGGGGAAGGCCAAATCACACGCAATGACTTCATCAAAATTTATTCATCAAAATATAGAACAAAGATACTGTAGAATGGAGTATCAGAAGCTGGAGCCTGGATTGGCATGTAACCTGGTTTTGCGAAAGAGAAATGACTTGAATCTGGAGTTAAAAGGATTTCCAAAATCGTCTAAATTGGCAGACGTGGTGAGCTAACAAGTTTAACCATAGGTGGGCAAGTTGATGCAAAACGTTAACTTCGTTAACCACTAGTCCGTTAACAAACTTCACACCTCCGTTAACGTTAATCCGTTATTTTCAGCTGAAATTAACGGAAGTTTATAAAGTCCGTCAATTAGTTAATATTTTGTGTGTAGTTTATAATTCTTTTTATCAGTATTGCAGAGTCGGAGTCGAGGGAGTCCAAAGTTTTTACGGGGAGTCGAAGTCAGAGTCGAAAAAGAGATTTTTCCCGAGTCGGGAATCGGAGTCAGAGTCGAAAAAAGGATTTTTCCGGAGTCGGTAGTCAGAGTCAGAGTCGAAAAATATATGCTCGACACCCAGTGTTGCACAAAAATCTGATTAAAATGTAAGCTACGTCGTGTGTTAACGTAACTGTAGTCAAGTTGCATGTAGCATTAGCACGCACTAGCCTTGCTGCAACAGTGTACGCTTATATTTACATCTTCACATTTTTGAATAGGTTTGTATTTAGTTCAGGGTTGTGGAAGCTGGAAGCGGTTATATTTTTGTGGAAGCGGAAGCACTTTAATGAAAGAGGTTGGAAGCGGAAGCGAAAGTGTTGCAAAGGAGCTGGAAGCGGAAGCAATTTTTTCAAAGTCAGGCGCTTCCGGATTTTCAACCTGGCTAAAACCGTTGGGGTAAAATGTAACAATAATAATAATAATATAGAATTGACAACCAGGGCATGGTATGGAATGAAACGGAAATTTCGGTATGGAATATGGAAGATGCCAGAATAGAATGAAATGGAAGACAATCTTCCACACTTCCATACCAATTCCATACTATATTTTGTGCATTGTATTTGCAGAAAAATACAGTGATAAATAATATTGTCACACAAGTATTCAACTTCAATATCTACGCGTATTATTTGTCGACAAATCGAGGTACTTTGGTAGTTTATATTGCGCAAAAAGTGTACGTATTTCATTATTGAAAGTACATAGCAATTTGCAGCATTGACGTTGTAGTTGACGACTTTGACAGGTTTGACTTGTTTGTTTAAGGTTGACAATTTGCCAAGTCCTAAATTTTGTTTTCTTACATCGTCACGAAAACTCGTATTTGTTATTTCATTTCCGTTTCAACTTAATTTTATTGTTATTTTTAATTTTTCAGCTTACAGTAATTCTTTTGTTGCTAAAGCTTGGTATTTCTATTACGGTAAATGTTCTTTAGCAGTTTGGTTATGACAAATTTTATAGTTGATATGAGAGCAAACTTGTACGGTAATCATTAAACCATTGGCGTAACCAGGGGGCCCATGGCCTCTGCCTGCCTTCCTCCCGATTGAAATGCTTACCAATGATAAAAATGATGCCACAAAGCCTAATTATTCAGTTTTTTTTTTAGCATTTTTTGGGCGCAACAGTACATGCGCACAACAGCAATTAGCAATAACTTAATATTGTCGACCAGGGAACCCGGGCCATAGGTGTAGCCAAGGGATGGGTTATGAACTGGTTATTTTCATGACAAAACAAATCCCTCATAGGCAAATCTTCGAGTGAGTTATTTGATGCTAAAAATGTTGCTGAAAATAATGTACCTTGATTCCCCTGACCAGGCCAAGTCACAAAATTCAACCCCAAAATTTTAAACGTGTATTGGATTTGACCTGAAGTAAAGGGATGGATTTGTTCCATTGGCTTTCAAATCTCAAAAATTTTGTTCTTTCAAACGGCTCTGAAAATGTGCGAAGTGTGATCCAAATCGTATTAAAATATAGCCATTTTTTTCCAAACACTTGCAAAAAATCGCCCAGCGGCTGGGTGCTTCGCCCCCAGATTCCCATAGCTTCCGGCAGCTGGGGGTTCCGCCCCCAAGCTCCGTCTGTGACACGCTTGAGTTGCACTAATTTGCTCACCACGTCTCCCAATATTGATATGTTGGTAAAACTTTTTACAGTAGTTTGCAGTTTTAGTCTTTTCCCTGTAGTAAATCGTGGTTAGGTGCTAAATCAGACGCCCAGCTTTTGGTCTTTGATTCTTTGTCCCATAACAAGTCTCTCTTTTCGAAAATTTCTGATGACGTATTTGGATGTGATTTATGGTTTAGCCCTCTCCCCAACCCAAAATCCTGGCTGCACCTATGGATTAAACCATGAGCAATATGCATACCAGATACCGGTTGTTGCATCTTAATATTGTTGACGCACCTTCACGAGCGGTTGCTTACAACATTGCAAAGAAGCTAAAGGTGAATTTACACAGTATCCGTTTTTCGTACGTTTTCGTCCGTTTTTTTACGTTTTTGCTTCTCCTTGAAAAAGCATGCGCTTTTTCATCCGCATTTTTATAAGTCCACATACGCACTAAGTAGACTGTTAAATATAGATAAAAATTTTGTTCAAAAATTTTGTGTATGAACGATAAGAGCGATATTTCGAAATAGAGCTGTACCCTTTTACAAAAAAATTTTTTCGGAAAACTTTTGTCCAGTATGTGACTGTCTGGTTAGTGCGGATATGGACACATAAAAATGCGGATGAAAAAGCGCATACTTTGTCAAGGAGAAGCAAAAAAGTAAAAAAACGGACGAAAACGTACGAAAAACGGATACTGTGTAAACCCACCTTAAGCAGCAAAATATACGTTGCATTGCTTCCAGTCTAAAGTTTCTTTGGTATGGAAGTATGGAATAAAATATGCAAGAAAATTTTAGTATGGAATGGACGATTTTTAGTAAAGAATGGAAATGGAATTGTAGGATAGCCGTGTCGTATTGTCTATTTATAAAATTGCCTTTTGTAAAACCTCAGACTTTAATTCATTTGAAACATAGTTTAGAGATATGTGTGGGACCTGTTATAGCAAGCATTTGGGTTTTTTGGAATAGAATGTTTTCTCCATATCGGATAATATTTAGTTGTGACGTCGGGAATTCCCCACACGTTCTTTGTTCTGTTTCGCGCCACGAATCACAAATCAATTTTGTGAGGTGTTAGTAGTGGCAGTTGTGTACTTGTAATGTTAGTTTTGCATATGGCGTAGGCCTACAGTGTTCTTTAAGTTTACCAGTGTTGTTTGGTGCAGCAGTCGTGCTAAAGTGCAGCCTGAAGCTGTTTTAGCCTTCGGGCAGCTATCACTGGCTGGTTTAGTTGTTTGGGTTAGCCTAATGCAGATTGTTTAAGTTGCAGTTTTCTGTAGCTAGCGGTTACCTTGTGAGGCTGTTTGTATAGCCTAGGTGTGATGTACTGTTTGTTGGTAGTAATTTAGCTGCCTTGTTGAGCAACCCTTATTGTACTGTTCACTTATTGCAGTGGTTAGGGGATAGGATTTAAGAATGTGAGTAATCAAATGATGACTGTTTGGCTATGCTTTTATTTTAGTGAGTGCTTATTTCCGCAGTCTTAGCAATGAGCATATAATAATACTGCACTGTATAATACTGCGACCTCGTGTCAGTTTCCCGCTGAAAGTAAGCGTGTGTTCTTTTGCTTTGCCTTGGTATTACTGTAATCCGGACTTACTGTCTTTTATTGTACGGTTTTTTAGACTGCAATCCATTAGATTGCAACACTGATCGTAAAGCACTAAGCAATAAGGCTAGATCATAAATTAGAGTTAGGCATTGACTGCTTGTGTTCTGATTGGATGAGCTGCGTTTGTTTTGCTCTGTTCTGGAATAATAAAGTGTTTTCTGATTAGTCACTTCTTGGTCTGTTTTCCTGATCAAGGTAGCATCGTTTTGGGAGCCTGGAAAGTTGCAACTAAGCAACCTAGCGGTCAAGTTAAATAGAATCCGAGGTTGAGCAAGACGCTTGCGGACGCCTCAATTCACAGGAATGTAAGAAAATTGCCATGGAATATGGAAAAATCGTCCTCCATTCCATACCATGCCCTGTCGACAACACAAGTCAAATAAAATAGCTTACAAAGTAAACTTGCCTGTTTTGTTTTTACACTGAATACAATTAGCTGTTTCATACTGATCGAGCAGGGATGTGGAAGAGGAAGCTGTTAAATTTTTGTGGAAGCGGAAGCACTTTGATGAAAGAGGTTGGAAGCGGAAGCGAACTCGGAAGCGACTAATTCTATCCGGAGCCGCTAGCAAAAAATTCCAAAGGTGAGGAAGCGGAAGCAGACTCGGAAGCGTAAAACTTCAAGAGAAGCTGGAAGCGGAAGCATAAAAAATTTGACTGCTTCCACATCCCTGATTTAGTTAGCTGCAGTGTTGCAGAGTCGGAGTTGAGGGAGTCGAAGGTTTTTACGGGGAGTCGTAGTCGAAAAAAGGATTTTGCCGGAGTCGGGTGTCAGAGTCGAACGGAAATAAAATCCCGGGAGTCAGAGTCGGAGTTGAGTCGAACTGAAAAAACAACATAGCTTATTCGGCTTCAGAATAAGAATTACGCTCATTCACAATTCTCCCACCCCAGGCTCGGCGCCACGGGGGTATTTCAGGGCTGTGCGTCCCAAGCAAGAAATGTGCTCCCCAAGCGAGAGTTGTGCCCCCCAAAAAAGCAACAGGCCCGGTGCCACAGGAGTGCCTTTCGGGGCCTGTGCCCCCCCAAAATACTGCTTGTGCCACCCCAAGCGTGAGTAAAATTTTGTTCCACCCCTGAATTAGTGAGCAAGAAGCGAGGTCCGCACCATAAGATTCCACCGTGTCCCACCATGCAGTGAACGTGCCCCCTCGAGCGAGACTTGTGCCCCAAAAGTAGGCAACCGGCCAGGATGAAGACCTTTTTTTTGGTCTTCACTCCCGAATATGATAGTAACATTTATCTGTGCCCCCCAAATATCTTTTCTGTCCCCTCTCCCAGTCACGCTACTCCGGCGCCGGGCCTGTCCCACCCCTTTCAAAGGTTTCTCAGCGGTACTACACGATTAACAAAAATGACCTATTTGTTCACAGTGGACGATTTGCATCACTCTTTTGGACAGTTTACATACGGTACAAAAAATGTTTACTTTTGATTTAAAAAATCGTGATTACGCGCCTGGCCGAAGACATCCAGTCATAACACGCAGTGTCTCATTGATGATAGAGTCGATGAGGCGTGAGTGGGCACCGCGACACAATGAAAGCCTTGGCAGTGGAATAAACCATGACCAGGGTTGAAACAGCTAAGGTTTTTTTAGCACCTCCATTCGATCCGGAGCATGCAAGTTATCTAATCAGAGCAACCCGTGCTATTAATTATTTTCATCCAAGTGAGACAATGTGTAGGAAAAGGCACCCTAATGCATGCCATTGATCCAACGCTCTCTAGACATTATCTTAGCCAACGCATCCATAGACAACTTTCGACACTGAAGAAGAAAGGCAAGACAAATTGTAGCGCTGCGTAGAAGAATTTCGCTATTCCAAATTTCTAGATTCTATTCTAAATTCCAAATTATCCTGATACACAAATCCCACAAATGTGATGGCAATTTATCCAGAGTCATCGTCATATATGTGGGACGTGGGCAGAAAAATAGATTCGCCATCGAAATGAACTACAGATCACGTTTTGCTTCAAAAAGAAAGCTGCCGACCCTGTTTTTTTGTGCGCTAATCTTCACTGTTTATTTATTGAAGTACAAATTTTGGATTTTTTTTGTAAGAACAATTTTATGAAAACCAAGACTAATTTGCTCTCAAAATTTAAGAACAAATTAAAAGCAATGCAGTCTCAGAACGAGCAAAGATTAAGTAAAAGCTTATTTTAGCGTTTCGGTTTTGAACAAGCAGCATTTTAGGCGGAAAAAGAACCAGTTGGTTGATCGGTAACGCTTTCGTCTCCGGAGCGGGAGGTCTGAGGTTCAAATCTCGGGCCGGTCGAATCGGACTCAGAGTGGCCACCGCTGCGACATTACTTCGAAAGGAGCTGTGTTGCCCGGGCGCAATGACGCGGAGACAAACCCCGCAAACTCGTTACACGCTTCGGCGTAGTACAGCGAGTATAATGAAAGCTTTGATTAGACGTCAACATGCAAAAAACTTGGACTACAAGTTAGAGGTTAATTGGTCAACCCGCTTAGAGGGTGCGGATTGATTCAAGAAAAATACCACCTTCGCTGTCACAAGACAGGACGCAATCACTCCAAATATGGTTTTCAAATTTTTACTCTTGCAATTTCAGAAGAAAAAACTACCAATCCTTCCCCCCAGCAGGTCTGCTTGTAAATTTCGGCGGAATTTTGATGCTACTTTTCCTCGTGCTTATTTTATATATCCTCCACAAGCCTGAATGGATGAGGAAAAAAGCGGAGGTATTTCGAAAACTGGCCCCAGATAAAACAAATGAAAAATCGCGCATAATCGATGCAAATAAATTGCTGCCAGAACCCATGGAGCTATCTGAAAAATCGGCGACACATAAACCATTCAAAAAATTGGCCATATTTGGTGCGAAATTGCTGCTAAAAAAATCAGCTAGATCGATGGATGAAGAATCCTTGCGATCGAGAACAGAATCTACAGATTGACGAGGCAGACTTGCAAAACAAAGCGCATTATGCACTCGACTTTCAAAATTGACTAGCAAGTGCGGACTCAGTTTTTTGGATCATGCTGCGTATTTGATCATTTGGAGTTTCGGATTACATTAATAACAAATTGCTATGATTGACCACAGTTTTGCGAGAGCATGGAAACTGTTCTATTTGACACCAAAAGTATATCATCAAGTGATGATGATGTCAATGTTTCAAACTTACCCGGTCATTACTGCTCAAAAGTTCTAAAGTATCATTTTAAGTGGTACTTTAATTGATGTTTAAGCCAATCAATATATTCTGATATTTTAGTGTCTGCTGGTGGTTACTAAAACAGGCGACTACGCTCAACCAAAGATCGCGTCTTTTTAGTTTTAGCGAATAAGCTAGCTGTGTATCTCCAAATATATTATAGAACAAAGGCAAAAATATATTTTCACAAAAACTTTCAAGTTAACACGCACAGCAAACTAGCCGTCATTATTTAGTTCGAATCACGGTGGACTTGTCTTTTTTTCACCACTGCTTAAACGAGGACTGAAGACAAAATCATGGGAGTTTCTTAAAGCAAGGCCAATCTCATTGGATTAGGTTGGCGGAAACTTCATCTTCTTGACCCACACGTTTTAGAGACAATCCACTTCAAACACGACAAAGGGGCTTCAATTATTTAAATTTTTATTGGCAACCCTGACGTTGATAACATCACCAACGCTATCCCAGTTCAATACTAATGCTACACCACAATTAGGCTACAGCATTGAGCCGTTTCGCTGCGCAGTAAACAGTTTGATCTTGTCAGCAGAACAGATCAAAGTCAGAAAAAAAAAAGAGTAGACTGTACAGAGTAGCCGAGCGATTTCAGTGAAATACAAGCTGCTAAATATGTTTTAGTCCAATTCATTGCCTATTAGTACGTGTATTTATAGCTAGGTTACCAACTCATGCCTTGTGCAACCTGCATGAGTAGGCCTACCGTATTTGCCTATTTTGGGTCCCAAGATAAAACTTTTTCAACCAATAAATTCTAAACAATGGCCTACTAGCCTTAGTTTCGCTTGTTGTTGGACGTTTGTAACACAATTTGGCAGCTTAATTCTTCAGAAATTGGTTGGCTACTATACAGCTACTCGATTTCCAACTCAGATTTGTTCCGCTGACAACTTTGAACTGATTAAACAGGGCCGGTCTACATTGTACACAAAATCGTGAGCGTAACCTTAGTTTTTTTTAATAGAAATTTGGTACGCCCAACGTTACCGCCTTATCAGCGTACAAGTTGCCAGTTGGCAAACTTTGCATAAGTTCGTACGCTCACGATTTTACACACAGTGTAGACCGAGCTTTAGTGTGCTGCAAAATGGCTCAATGCAGCAGCCGAATTGCGGCGTTGTTTTAGCATAGTGTAGGGATGGTGTCACCCATGGGCATAGATCCCGGGGGGATATATCCCCCCTAGAATTTTGGCAGGGGGATGTTATCTAAAATATTCCCCCCAGATTTTTGACAGAGCTAGTTTAGCTTTTTAAGGGTTTAATCAACGATTCTGCAATCCAAACGTCGTGACTTCGTTCGATGTTGCGTACCGGTATTTTGCTTGCACCAAGCTTGCTATTATTTCAAGTTGGATCGTTGGACACCATCGCTTTGTAGTGCGATCTCGGACTCTCAGTCATGGCATTATTGCGTCATAATATGCAGATCTACGCATTACTCTGCTCTGCATTTTCTTCGTTCTCATATCTCTGCATCATTATCATTATGCGCGCTGCAACGCTACGTAATTACAACACAAGTGACCAGGGCCCGTATGACAGAAATTTCCTCGTTCGAATTAATAACGAGAATTTTTTAAGAGACGCTACCGAACGAAATACTCGCTAAACGTAAGAGGTCATTTTTGCACGTGTATGTAAAACCTTGCGAAATCCGCAACGTCATTCTGCTCGCTAAGTTGCTTCAAGCGATTGAGGAAAGCAGTTCGAGTAAAAAAACGTCTTATTTTCCTCACTAACTTAAACAGGATTTTGAGGCACTCTTTAAACGAGCGAGAAATCTTTTTGGATGAAAAATTTAATGGCGAAAGGTCGAAAACTTCTAACTAGAGCGAATTTTTGCTGAACATTAATTAAAATTGTCGCCATGTTTGCTATTAGACTGCTAAGACGAAAGCAAATTGCATTGAGAACCATTTACTGTTTCAACTGATAAAAAAATATTGAATAGCGCCAGTTGACAAAAATAGCGATATACTCTTTTTATAAGAACAATTTTCTAAGAACACGAGGCACAGTTTTGCTCAAAATTTAAGCACAAATTAAAAACAATGCCAGCCTTGGCAGGAAAATAAACCAAAAACAAACGAAAACAAGCAAAATCAATAAAAGAAACTGAATTTTGTGCTGATTTAAAACGATGAAATTTTAGTGATTTTGCTTGCGTTTGCAAGCTAAATTGCAACTATTCCAAGATTATAGAGCGCTGCTGCTCCGCGCGAGCAATCGAGAAAATTTTTTAGCAGTTGTTCATCATGAAAAAAGCTTGTTTTTTTTGCAATTTTACGATGCTGCAAAAGCAGGAGTAAAGCCTTCACTTAAGCACACAAAGCAATAGAAATTAAACAGTATTACAATCATGGCCGATAAAATTGACATCGATGCTCGCAAAAATTTTAGAAAATCAAGAACAAATCAGCCTGAAAATCGGCAAATATTAAAAACAGCCAGTCTCAACTCAACATTTACCGCGGTTCTAAAAAAGAAGAATGTACTTCGACTTGTTCACTTTTCAAAAATTTTGTTACCTAAAGTTACTGTTAACGTATGAGTTTACCCTCCAACAACTTCAAGGGCGTTTTACGTCATTTAAAAAATTGTAGTATGGAAAAAGTTGTTCTTTTTTACCATTGATCCAAAAATATGATTAAAATCTGTCATTCATTAAACTTATTACTGTATTATTAGTCGAGGAATTTGCAAGCTCAGAATAATAAGGCATGTTTTATAGTATTTTTTTTCATAGCAATGCAATTACGCAATATATACTATACAGCACGCTTGAACGCATCATTTTGAAGTAGAACTGCATCTGACGTCACAATGAATATTTATTACATACTAACACTTGCTACGTAAAATCTCGCAAAGGAGTTCGAACGAGCGGTTTTAACGAGTGTTTGGCGAGACGGCTTGGAAATGGCAGTTTGTCTACGAAGGTTTTCTGTTCGTTAGCACCTTTTAGCGAGCGAAAATGGCCTATACGATCTTCGATACTACAGGTAGGCTAGCCTACTAACTGTTCTTCCGGTAAAAGGCACATGGCTAGCATAACGCTAATTTATTACCTTGACGTTTCGCTCAGCTGAAACGCCGAGCATCTTCAGAAGTTGAGTTGGAGGAGTGTCGAGCACTCCTCCAATACTAGCGCAAACAGTACATATTGAAGCGCAAGTACAGCAACATTAGTGATTTTTTTTCAGGTAACAAATGTACCAGATAATAATTCAGACATCGACGCTAACAATAACGATACCCCCATTGATATTTTGGATAATGAAGCTGGCCTTGAGGAGAATGCTCAAGACAGCGAAGAGACAGAGTCGCCACCAGAAAGAAGCCGTAAAAGAACTACTGCTTGTAGGCCTGCAAACGCGGAAGGGCATTCCAGGTTCAATGAAGAAGCAGCTGAAGCCAGTGAAGCGTTTCCACAAAAGATATCACAATTTACAGAGGCGTACCAGCCAACTGATATTATTTTTCCTCCAAAGCAAACAAAAACTCAGAACGTATACTTCCAGCAAAAATGGTATAAGGAACATCCATGGATACATTATGACAAGAACCTGAAAAACATTTTGTGCTTCACATGTGCTAAAGCGGACAATTTAGGTTTGCTTACGTTTTGCCGAAACAAGAAGCCAGCATTTATAACAGATGGATTTGATAACTGGAAAAAAGCAAAAGAAAACCTGAAAAAACATGAATCAACCGACACATCGCTTTGCTGTTTATCAGATGAGCACAAGAGAACAACGTCCCATTACAGCACAACTCTCTGCCCCCAAAGAGAAACAACAAGCTAGCGCTCGACGATGCTTAATGAAAATATTTACAACCGCGAAATTCTTGCTCCGTCAAGGGCTAGCTTTTCGAGGTCATGAACAGGAGGAGGGGAATTTCAATCAGTTGTTACGACTGAGAATGGAAGATGACCCTGAACTTCATAGCTACATGCTCAATACTATTACATTTAGTTCTCCTCAAGCCCAAGAAGAGGTAATGAAAATGTATTGTCATGCTGTTTTACGAAAATTAGCGGCAGATATTATAAAAAATGAATTTTTTTCTGTAATTGTTGATGGAACGCAGGATATTAATGGTGTGGAGCAGGAGTCAATCTCTTTGCGACATGTTGATTCACACTTGAATGCGCACGAGACATTTCTTGGCCTGTACGAAACATCTGCCACGGATGGTCAAGCAATAGCTAGCATCGTTTCTGACGTACTTCAGAGATTTTCCCTTTCAATTGATGAGCTGCGTGGACAAACATACGACGGTGCGGCCAATATGAGCGGAAAGTATAGCGGATGCAAAGCTGTGGTAAAAAATCTTCAACCACTGGCTTTGTTTTTCCATTGTTTTGCTTATGTTTCCAATCTAATAATGAAACATGCAGTCTTGGAGTGTTTTGCCATCCGTAATGCTATTCAATGGGTACATGAATTAGGAGTGTTATATCAAAGATCTGGCAAATTTAAAGTAAGTTTTTAGATTTACATTGTCCGCCTGAGAACTACTAATGTGGTAATTGTTTGTAGTTATAGCACTAACATTTACGTGAGCCTTGCCAAAATGTCAAGGTATGTTAAAATTTTAAAAATGACTTTTAACTCGACGGTAGAAATTTAAGAGTAAATCAACTACAGTATCACAGACTGAAGTACCCGACGGTAATTGTCTTTATCAGCGTGAGGTAATATGTTTGTGCTTGCTTGCAGGGAATCTACAAAGATATACCGGAAGGTAACAGCAGTAATGCTATAAGAGTTTTTATAATTCGGCCACTTTGTCCCACCCGGTGGCTATGCAGAGCTAAGGCTATTAAAGCCGTTATCGACAACTACAAGAGCGTTTTGGGAAGTTTAGATGAAATGAAGAAATCCGGCAACTCGGACACTGCTGATAAAGCTCACAACTTGGCATTGTGCTTTGGCAAAGGGGAAACTTATCTTTGTCTGTTAATGGCTATCAAACCTCTAACTGTATTGGAACAACTTAACCGATCCTTTCAGGCCCGTTCGGCTAATATCTCGGGTAAGCCATAGTTTTAAAAGTAAATCGAAAGCTTACAGTATATCTTGAGCTGATTAATTAAACTTGATGACTATTTCTGGTCATTTTTCGAGTTCGTATTGCTCTAATTATTTTTACTATTTGAAACCGCCTAAAAACTAGGCAGAAACGCAGAAGCATTGTGTGTTAAACAATTTAGAAGCTTCCAGTGGCTCCAGCTTCATTTGTTATCCTGCAAATTTGCTTACGAAGAAAAAAGTGTAATTTGCACCTTTTTTGCCACGCAAACACGTGACAATGACAAGGGTGCAAGCTTGGCCAACGAACTTTCGTTCCCTCTCATTTTTTTGACAAGGATGTCAATTGTCAACTGTTGGTATCGGCGCTACTACTTTCAGTTTGTTGATGCAATCATCGGCGATATTTCTACTAGATTTGAGCAGACACACGCGACTTTAATACGTATACCAAGCTTGAGCAAATGCTTGTAAGTGGAGAAGTTGACCCAAACTTGACACAAAATCATCCAGAGCTTGATGAAAGCACGCTTGGCATTCAGCTGAAAATGTTCTGCCATCAAACCAAATGCAAAAGCCTAAAAGAAGCTCGTCAAGCCTACCAAAAAATGCCCGATGCTGTGCGAGGTTTATTTTCCCAAGTATACATCTTTAATGAAAATGCTCATTGTGTGTCCTGTCTCTTCTTGTGAATGTGAGAGAAGTTTCTCAGCTCTTCGTCGACTAAAAACTCGGCTGCGAAATACGATGACTCAACAACGACTAAACTATTCAGCCGTTTGCCTCGTGCATAAATCCGTTTTGGATGAAGTGGACACAGTTCTTTTAGCAACCAATTTCGTCAGCCGCTCTGATATCAGAAAAAACATGTTTGACAACTTTCCTCCTATTCACCATCACAGCGCATGAATAACTGACTGCATAACATTCGGAGTGCGATAAATACCTTAATGCAACAACAATTGCTAAAAATGTGAAAGTTTTTTATAGCGACAGGGGTACACCTTTCGCACCCCCTTTTCCTAATTTCTTTGAAAATTTTTTGAAGCTTAACTTTTGATAGGATTAGTAACGCTTTTTGTGTTGTTTTATGTAAATCTTCGTTGTAATAATTTTTTATGATTGTGTCTTGTTTGGGTTTTAAACGTTAGTTGGTCAAACAAAGGCCAAAAGGAACTTTGAAAAGTAGGTCCTTTACGTTTAGGAACCCCTCTCTGATCTACAAACGGCACCAACATTTTTGACTATAGCAATCGCATCATCCCCCCCACTTTCAAATCGAGATCTACGCCACTGGTGTCACCAATGTTACTAACGTCAGGGTTGCCAATAACAATTTAAATAATGGAGGCTCCTACGTCGTGCTTGAAGTAAAATATCTCCAGAAGGGCTTCGTCAAGAAGGATAAAGGCAAAACCAATGTAATCTATTTCGATTGGCTTAAACAGATACCCTAAATGATCTTGCCTTCAGTCCTAGCTTGAAACACTATGAACAGCACAGTGCATATTTGGTTTAAAGTTATACTGCCAGCCCTTTCTTGCGAATGAGAGTAAGATGCAACCCAATGCCACATTAGAGAACCCTATAGATATCCTGGGGACGAGGAGGAAGTGTTTGGTCGCACCAAAGCAACACTCAAAAGCGAAGCGATTCGAGAAGCTGCGCGATGAAAGCATGTTGCACACACTGTACTGTAAATCCATATGAACTTGCTACACAAAATAATCATAACGCGAGCACATATAGATTTTTTTCAAGATACGAAAAAAATGGAATTGGGGTAACTTTAGTTTCAATCAAAATTGCGAAAATTGAGAAGAGTTTGAATTCAACTGATTAAAAAAAAGAGCTCCACAGCGCTTGCCAGAGCAGATATCATAACACAGTAGAGTAATACATCACTTAGTAAAAACTAAAATTTAAAGCCCTTCGCCTACAGTCTGTTTTATTCGTAATCAATCACGATCATCAGAATGACTTATTCAAATATGACACCCTAGAATCCAGGGCAGACATGTGCAACCCGCGGGCCGCACTGCGGTCCCCATGTTCTTTCATGCGGCCTGTAAAACCATCGTCTTATACACAAAAAAAATTGTTTATCATAAAATCTTTCCAAAAAATTCGAAATTCTAAAGCACTAGTATCTTTGTCAACCATTTATCAACGCATTCAGTTCTCTAACTTTTCATGCGATCAACACCAAAGAGAATATAAACGCTCTTTTTTCGTTGAAGTGTTGAAGTAAAAGTGTTAAGTCAGCAGCAGCATGTAGTTTTGCTCGATACAGTTATGCCAAGTTCATTAGTCAAAGTGAGTGGTAAATGTTTTGAAAGTGTATCGTTAGCACTTAGCAGCAGCGTGAAATTTGCTCAATATTGAAGTGAGTGTGAATGATGCAAGTCTTGTAAATTTGATTTTAGTTTATTTGATTTTTAGTACATTAGATTTAGTAAATTTGATATTAGTTTAAACGGAATTTAGATTTACAGGATAATTTAATGATGGGTAAAAAACGAAAAATTAATGATAAAGGAAGGATATTTAATAATGAATGGTTTGTGAAGTACTTCGTCGTACAGCAAGATGATAAAGCTATATGCTTGATTTGTCAAAGCAACATAGCCTGTTTAAAAGAGTACAATATTAAGCGGCATTACAATTCCCAACATTCAAAAAAGTATGACGAAATTTCAGGACAATTACGAGTTGACAAAGCAAATAAGCTAAAAAAATCAATGCAAGGTCAACAGAAAATGATGCTGGCTTACAAAGATGACTCTGAACTTGCGAGTGTACTGCGTTTCAAGCTAAGCGAAGCTATAGCAGAGCAAGGAAAACCTTTCAGTGACGGCGAATTTATCAAACACTGTTTGTTGATATTTGCTGAGCTGGCATGCCCGGAAAAGAAGCATTTGATTGAACAGACCAACTTATCAAGATATACTGTTGCACGAAGAATAGGTACTATGGCGTGTCATCTTGAAGATGCTTTGGCTGAAAATATAAATAAGTTTTCGCATTTCAGCTTAGCATTGGATGAAAGCACGGATATCAACGATACAGCACAGTTGGCTGTTTTCATTCGTGGAGTAACGGATGACTTTGAAGTTAAAGAAGAATTGTTGGATCTAAGTAGCATGAAATCAACAACAACTGGAGAGGATATAACCAAAGAAGTATTAAAAGTGTCAGAAAAATTTCGGTTGGATCCAAAAAAACTATCAGGATTAACAACGGACGGTGCACCTGCAATGGTAGGAAAGCACAAAGGATTTTGTAAAAACTTTTTGGAAACATTCGGATCACAAGAAGCTGCATTGAACCATTGTATCATTCATCAAGAAAATTTGTGCAGTAAAGTTCTGGATAATATCGACATAATGAAGGAAGTTGTTCCTTGCATCAACTATATTCGAAACCGAGGACTGAACCACCGACAGTTTAAGTTTTTTTTAGAAGAACTTGACACAGATTATCCTGATATATCTTACTTTTCTTCAGTTCGCTGGTTAAGTAGGGCTGACACATAAAAAGATTTTGGAGTTTAAGAAATGAGATCAAATCTTTCATGGAAAGTAAAAACCAAGATGTGGCTTTTTTGTCAGATGTTGAATGGCTAAATGACTTGGCATTCCTCACTGATGATACACAGCATTCATCAAAATTAAATAAACAATTGCAAGGAAGAAATCAACTGGCAAATACAATGTTTGAACACATCACGTCATTTCAAAAGAAATTGAAACTTTTTAAAGGGCAGTTAAGCATACCTGTACTCGCACACTTTCCGTGTCTCAAAAGTCAACGTGAAGAAGGTAAAGATATTAACTACTTGAACTACAGCACCATGACTGATAAGTTGGCGGCTGCTTTTGATGATCGCTTTCAAGATTTTCGAACTCTTGAATGTGACTTCGGCATTTTCTCCAACCCATTTCAGGCAGTAGCCGATCAGTGCCGTGACCAATTTCAGCTGGAATTGATCGATTTGCAATGCAGCAGTGACTTAAAAAGAGCATTTGAAGAAAACGATCTTGTGACTTTTTATAAAAATTATGTACGGGAACAGTATCCGAATCTTGCTAAACATGCCTTGAAAATGACATCACTTTTTGGAAGCACCTATTGCTGTGAGCAATTTTTTTCCAAAATGAACCAATGCAAAGGAAAGCAAAGAGGCCAGTTAACAGACGAACATTTGAAAAATCAACTTAGAATAGCTTGCAGCTCAACAAAGGCTAATATTGCAGAAGCTTTGAAAAATGTACAGCATCAAAAATCGCACTAATTTTTGATTAAACTGTTTTGTGTGATTGGTTGATTGAGTGATTTTTTTTTTCGCCTTCATTGACTATTTTGTGTTACTGTATTCTGTTAAACATGTGGGAAGAAAATGCTTTAAATCGGTTTCTTGACTTCACAACTGCTTTTTTTGTAAAATAATCATCCTGCATTAGTTTACAAAAATTGATGCGGCCCGCAGCAAAATCTAAAATTTGGCATTTGGCCCGCCAGTAAAAAAAGTTGCACATGCCTGATCTAGGGCCTAGATGATTCTATTTGAACAAGACAACCCCGATTACGGGCGAAACAGTCTGTAGGGTTTCAAATTTTTATATGTGACGTGTACTGTGTTACGAAATTTCACAATAAAAAAAATTCTCACAAGATGGAAACGCATTTCCTCGTATTGCACAACAAGACGTTTGAAAAGTGCAAGCGCATTAGTTCAACACAACGAACCTATTTAAATTTGTTCAATTTTTTTGAAATAAACCAGCTAAAAGCGTAGAGTAACCCAGAAGGCCGGTTGGTCAGGGTCGCATCGTCAAGGAACGACTGCACGTCGGCGATGTCCAAGTGAAACAGTTCGATCAATTCTCCTTCTGACGCACTTCCGCCCCCAGCAGACACCTACAACCATGAAATTGCGACTTTGTAGACGAACAATGTGGGCTATATTTAAGTTCTGTGAGCTTTCGTGGGCGAATGTACTCTTCTTTAGAAAGTTGGAAGTAATCTGTATTAATTTGGTATCTTCTGAAGAAGCGAGTTACGGACCCACGAAAGCTAGCTAGAAATAGTCAACTGGCTTACTGTCAAAAAGCAGTCAGCAGATTTGATTTTATCAGCAGACTCGGCTTCACATATCCGACCTGGACTGCAGCCGAGGCCAGCTTTGAATCAGAAACTTTTTATGTGGAAAGAATCTGGGATTTCAATCTGCATCCAAAGAGTAAGAACTAGTAAGTCTTTGACGAAACTGCCTGATCTGACAACCGGAGAATCGAACCCCAGACCTTCCACTTCAAAGAAGAACGCTTTAACCACTCAGCGGAATTCATAAAGTCCCAACCAAACAAGTCTAAGGCTTCATCTTTTTTGGGGGGGAAGGGGATGTATATATTCCAGACTATATATCTGTCAACTCCGCGTTGACGAGAAGAACCTGGATCAACACTAAATTGATGTTATCCAAATTTTAAGCTGCTTGATCGCAGGCCGGCGTACCTAATTCCTGGTGAAGACAAGGTAAGCATGTACGATCCTTTGTTATTTTACATCAACTGTAGATCCCTTCCAACTTATTACAATACTAAGACAGAGCTTAAAAAAAACATTCAATGAAAAACTGCTTAAATGTCGACTGCACTTACCTTCATGTCGTTGGTTACTTCAACGTAATACATTTGCTGCAAACTCCCGGACACCTCCACTAATGACCTGAAACGGATAAAGGAAGCGGTTGGTCAGGATTAAGGCAAACTTTTGTGACAAACCAATTTTAACTAGAGGTGCGTTTACACCGGAGTGGTCGTGCACGTCACTAGCTCAAAATAAGTCAACCATTCATCAACAATTTTGTTTGAGTGAAGTTAAGCAACTGCTTGCGAAGTTTGCAACCTGTAGCAACTTTTCGCAGGTTGTCAATAACGTCACATTTTGGTTAAGCTTTTCTCTTTTTTAAATAATCCAAATCGACGCAAACCAGACCAGATACGACAAAGACCTTATAGCACTGAAGTCCACGTTCTATCTGCCTTTTAAAAATGTTGCAGCGTGGGTAACATTTATAATGGAGGCGTCACAATCCACACTATTCCATTTCATGCTAACGGCAAGCGGGAAATAAGCATACCGGTAACATCATTCACATCAGACCAGGGGCGGGATTATGAACTTTCTTCTCTTTACTAAAACGGGCGAGATCGCAAAAATTTTTTGAAAGAGAAAGTAAGTAAAGTACAAGTTTTGGTATTATGATTCCTTCTCTTTATCATTACGTTTCGCTATCGACGTGAAACGTCAAATTCAAACCCGGATGCGTGCTTTTATGGCAGTAAAGCATTGTGAGTCAGCAAATATTTCGATTTGCTGCAATTTGCTTTCTTTGTTTTTGAGAAAGTCTTTGGAAGCTTTGCTGCAATATAGGATACTACTACAGTATAGCTATGGAAAAGGTAAAAGTTCAAAAGAAAAGAGCTCCTAGGTGGAGTGAAGTGGAAATTGATGCTTTGGTTACCGCAGTAGAGAGTAATCGAAAACAAATCCTAGGTTCGTTTTCATCAGAAGTTACTTTAAACTCAAAGCAAAATGCGGGGAAAATAGTTGCATTTAAGGTAAGTTGGTGTTTTAGTTCTAGCGTTTTAAGTAGGTCATTAGGTTTCTTGCATTACATTATAACTGTATCGTTACTGAGGAACATTGTGCTAAATCTATTTGATGTCAAGCGGGTATCCAGGGGGCTATAGTTGCCAAACGGCCAACACGATTCTCTAGAACAAATTTTGAAAGACTTCCTCCCTCTTAAAGCTCGTTTTTCCTGAAATACTGTATATGTGACCTCTAAAAAAAGGTCTTCGCCACCGAAAGCTTTAAATTTTTCCCCCAAATCCTCGTGTTCTTCAATAAAAAAAGGTCTTCAACATTTTCAAAGATCAAAACACCTCCCATTTATCGGTCAAATTCAAGAACGATTCATGAGATTCAAGAACGTTTGGCAACCCAGGGGGTACGCAATGGTCGGATGTAGTCAAGTTTACCTAAAGATGAACTAATTCCAAACCGAATATTATATTTAGACTGTATTTGTTAAAAATTACATGAAAATAAATTTCAATAAAAAGCAATTTCAGTGAATTTGACTTGAAATAACGCCAAAATCACTATTTTTAAGCAAACATTTCCCAAATTTTGACTGCGTGGTTTCGCTCCACCACCTTCTTTTTCAAAAATTTTCCCAAGAAGGAATTTTTAACTGATGATAAATGCACTTGTTCAAATACATTATGCAAGAAGGGGATATATTTTGAACGACATAGATGATGGGGAGATCTAAAGGCTTGATTTTTGCTTTTTGTCGATGAGTGACAAAAATGCCATTTGTTCAGCTGAAATTGGAATTTTATTATCTTTGTTTGAAGTACTTTGCCAATGCCATAATGCGTTTTATTTTTGTACTCACAATTCTAAATTTTGTTACTCTGCTGAGCTAAGCACTCCTAACAGACCATTTATATAAACTTTGGTAATTTCAGGTCAACTCGGCCAATGTATCCGGGGTTGAACGCACGGTGGAGCAAGTCGAACACAAGTGGTTCGACTTAAAAAGTGCCTCCAAAAAAGCTGTTGCCAATTGGAAGACTGAGGCACGTAGAACTGGTGGAGGAGTCAATAGCGCAACACCTCCAACCGAGATACAAATGCGAGTGATTTCCATCATTGGAGTTCAAAGCGCAACTGGGGTTGCAGGAGCCATCGAATTGGAAACTACTGAAAGTAAGTTGATGGAAATTTGTAACTACATAGTATGTTCATATGGTGCATTTGTAGCTAAAATAAAAATTTTTGTTCCATAGGTGAAGCCGTGGCGTGCAAAAGAAGTGCGAGTATGGAAGAGACCAATGTAGAAGAGCCTAATACAAGTGGAGGTCTTCCTTTTTCATATGACCAGTTAATGGAAGAACCTTCAAGTTTTCTTGAGATGTTGGGAGAAAACCCAGTTAGCCCATCGCCTTCATGCAAAAGTGCTACATCAGAACCACCAATGCCAAAATTTAAAAAAGCTCGAGCTAACCCGGAAACTGAAATTGTATCAGTCCAAAAACAAATTCTACAGCAGCTTACTTGCTTACAAGTGACACACAACAAAATACTAAAGCAATTGGAAAAAAGAAACAAACTAGAAGAGAAAAAAATGGAGTTGGCGAAAAATGAAGTAACTGGAAGCCAGCCATTTACCATCAATTCGGAAGATACAAGCACATAAACTTGACAAAACTAACGCTATTGACGTTTCATTTCTATTCGTTGCTTGACTGTGATTTGGGCCATTCTATGATAGTTTTAAGATAAGGACACATAGACCTCTAACATCGCTTTTTCTGAATACTATTAACATTTACTCCGGACGTTGTGACCGTTTTTATAAAATCAATCGCTAGCAATTTACGATTAGGAATGTTGCGTGACGAGATAAACTCCTGAACCAAATAGCCGGGAAAACTCTATAGTCTTTTCTCTCGTGTTTTATGACTGTATGTTGCAGTGGATTTTATCATGAAACATTCAATGATTGCACATTTTTTCGTATGTTTTATCACACTGTTCGTTTTATACTGCACATTTTTCTTAATTTATTAGTACACAATTGCAAGAAAATGCAGTCCGTTATATCGTATAAAGACAGTTGCAGCTTGCAGGACCTAATTCTTATCTAAGCAAAACTGGCGACAATGGCTGCTCGTACGGAGCGTCCTTGAGAATCTGCACCTTCTGTGTCCTCTTCGATGGGAGCTATTTCAATCGCTGCCGGCAAAGGCGTGCGTTCGTGCATCATTGGCACCTTGTGCTTGCGACATAGGTTGTGCAAAATGAAGCAACACATTGCGATTTTGCACGCTTTCAATGGTGTGTAACAAAGTCTTCCTCCGGTGTGGTCGATGACGCGCCAACGTTGTTTCAATACTCCAAAAGCTCTATAAAATAATGCTAGAGTATGATACAAAATATAAAACTGCATGCACTGTGATACAAGTATGTCAAAAATATTCATAAAATTTTCTTAAATTACATTTATAGCTTTAATGTTTTGGTGATAGAGATTATTTTAATAATAATAATATGCCGTATTTATATAGTATTTTACTGCCAAACGATGGATTGCCCGTTTTACGCTTTTGTATCTAAATTGATATAGTTGATCTCAGAAAAGTATTTATTTCGGAAAGTGTATTAATTCATATCAACAAACAAGCCATCAAACGATGATGGTGATGATATGAAAGAATATAGGTGACTTACTTCTCCACGATTGATCGTCATCTCTTGTGAGCCTGATTATATCGTATTTCCGCTGGTGAACTTGGAGCTGAGATCGGTGTTAAAAGCCACGGTTTTAGTGGATAACCACTATCGCCAAGCAAAATTCCATTATATCTCCCGGTTTCGAAGTTGTGATGTATGTTTGATTGGCGTAGAATAAACGCATCATGGCACGAACCTGGGTATCTGCACACGACGTCCAGAAACACCATATTTGCGTCACATATTGCCTGCATAAGGAATAATATTATCATGTAAAATAGAAATGATTGTCGATTGCATAATTAATGTTATGCCCCATTCAGCAGTGGACTTTGTCCAAATTTGACTTATCCCTTTACGTCTTATTTAATATTAGAGGCTCAAAGCCTTTGCTTCCGTTAAAACACGCAGATTATGTGGTGGGTAGCGACGCGTAATATCACACTGTGAGCGTGCGCTGTGCGGTAAAAGGGACAAGTCTGCAATTTTTAAATCTTGCAAAAATAATAATAGATGAACATTGGCCTATATCCAAGTTTCCCTTTTTCAAAAAAGGTTGTTACAGACATTTGCTAACAGTGCGAATTTTCTCAACGTAATTACACTAAGCAATTAATTAATTTACACACATATCTTACTTGTACATTGATTGAATGGAAACCTTTGCGATTGACATACAGATGCTCATCCTCAGCTGGTGCAATGATTGGGACGTGAGTGCCATCTATGGCACCGATGACGCCAGGAAAATGTCCCAGCAAATAAAATTTCTCCTTTATTCGGGTTGCTACCCTACTGTCTGGCATGCTGATAAAATTTTTCTTTTTCCGAAACAAGCTTTCCATGAACCGAGCAAGAACAACACTGACCGTTGGCTGCGAAACGTTAATGTTGTCTTTTGCGGAGCTTTGAAAGCTTCCGGAAGCCAGCACTTTTAGAGACAGCAAAACTTGTTCTTCCACGGTCAATGCTGCTGATTTCCTGGAAGTTGGGCTTAAATCGTCTCTCAACATATCGCATAGTTCCAATATTGATGCTCTTGACATTCGATATTCATATATTAACTCAAAATCAGACCTTTGCAGGGGATTTTGCCTGACCCTTTGTCCTCTATTTCTATTTCCAACCGCCAAATATGCTGCCATTGCTGTTATAATCGGCTATTTTGCATAATAAAATCACTGTACGAGAACTCTGAGCTTCTCTTTGTTTCACGAGATGAAAAAAGCAGTTCCAGTAACGAGAAGGTAGTTGGTAATCGCTCTACGAAAGAGAAGGTGGCGAAAGAGACGCACGCGTCATCGGGCGAGATGAAAATAAGTAAAGTGAAAGTTCATAATCCCGCCCCAGGAGCATGAATACAAACATACACAAACCGCCGCCACTACAGAGATATTAACACTTATAGCTAATACTTCAAATAAAATACAGTATGCACCGCTTATTATGACCACGGACAATATCCACTGACCAGCCGTCTATTATGATCAATTTGGCATGAAATTTCTCCCAATTAAAATTCTCCGTTTAGTATGACCAAATTTCAGACAATATGACCAATATTTTCTCCATCTCTCTTATTACAGTACAATATTTTTTCCCGCCACATACTTATGTTTTCCGTCAATGGAAGAGTTCGATATTTTCGCTAGACAAATTCGTGATTTTTTGCAAGAAGATCTTGTTCAGCGGAACAATACCGATTTTTTTTGCACTCAAAGCTAACTAACGTACGTGCGTAACATTTTAAATTTGTTTTACGGTGTTTTGATCTGTTACTTGAACTATTATATACGTTGATTCATGTGCGGTTATGGCGGCTTCGGTTTCTATGACCAACAGCCAATTCGGCTATTATGACCAAAACGTAGATGTATGCAATGAGCAATAGAGGACCGGCCAGTAATCGGCTGATATGAACTGCTACCTGCCCTAGTTATTCTTAATGCACAATAAAATTAATAATTCAAACACCGCGGCAGTGGCGGATTTAGGGGGGGATGCATCCCCCCACACCTACCTAAAAGTAACGATTTCGGCCGAAAAATCAGCCTCAATTTCGAAAAATAAGGGTCCATTTCGGGGCGCATCCCCCCCACCAGCCTAAACCTAACGATTTCAGCCGAAAAATCACCCTCAATTTCGGTGAAGACCTTTTTTTTTTTTGGAGACCACCTGATTTTGGGCGGAAAAAACGTTTGAATTTCCGATTTCGGGCGAAAAATCACTCTCAATTTCGGTGAAGACATACGAATTTATGAGGTTGTGTGCTTAAAATTTTTATTATCCCCCCCACCAAAATTTTCTAGATCCGCCACTGCACCGCGGTCGCATATATTGTGAAAACGTCAGCAATCTTGCAGCAGTGCCGGCTAGGTCTGAGCAAAGACTTCAAATTTCACCAATAAGTATGCTCTGTGTCGGTGAGGTTAAATTCAAGTCGGGTGGCAATTATGGAAAACTAGCATAAAACTCTATAGACAAAATGCTATTTCCCAACCGTCTCGCCTAACATGCGTTAAAAATGCTCGCTCGAATTTCTTTGCGAGATGTCGTGTTAGCACGGCTCATGGTGACGTCATACGCATTTCTACTTCAAAATAATGCGTCCAAGCGTACTGTGTTTGTATGACGGTATGTACTGCCATTGTTATGGAAAAAGATACTATGGGCCATGCGTTAATATCTAAGCTTGCAAATTCCTCCATTGATAATAATTAGTTCACCACAATTTTTTAAATGACATGAAGCGTTCTTGAGGTTGTTGATGGTGGGTATACTTTGGTTTTAACAGCAACAATAGGTTTCAAAAATTTTCAAAAGTGAACAAGTCGAAGTAGGCCTACAAATTCTTTTTTAGAACCAGTAAATCTAGAGTTGAGACTGCCTGTTTTTAATTTTTTGCCGATTTTCGGCCTCATTTCTAGATTTTTTCGTACATTTTTGAGCATCGATGTCAATTTTAGCGACAGTGTTTGCAACAGTGTTTAATTTTTAATGCTCTGTCGGTCTGAATAAAGGCTTTTTTCCTGCTTTGAAGCATCGTAAAGTTTTTTTGGCAGTCGTTCAAATTGAAAAAAGCAAGCTTTTTTCGAACGAATGCCAAAAAAATTTTCAAACAGCGCTTTATATTCTTGGAATAGTTGCAATTTTACTAGCAAACAGAAGAAAATCACTAAAATTTTACCGTTTTGAATCAGTAAACAATTTAGTTTCTTTTCTTAGATTTAAATTTTTTTTTTCGTTTGCTTTTGGTTTATTTTGCTGCCGAGGCTAGCATTGTTTTTAATTTGTTCTTAAATTTTGAGCAAAAGCGAGTTTCATGTTCTTAGAAAATTGTTCTTATAAAAAGATAGTATTGCAATTTTTGTCAACTGGCGCTATACTCCAAATTTCCGTATCAATCGATACAGCAAACGGTTCTCAATGCAATTCGCTTACTTCTTAGCAGTCTAATAGCAAACATGGAGACCATTTTAAGTAATTTTCAACAAAAATTAGCTTTAGTTAAGAGTTTTCAACATTTCGCCATAAAATTTCTGACCAAAAAATCCCTCGTACGCTTAAAACCTCTGACTACCATGGGGTCCAATGGACCCCAAAATGAAATTTGATCTTTCATTACTAAGAACGGACAGCAAATACGACTTCCACGCTACCTGACTTTTCCTAAGTTTAGTTGATCTTTAACAAGGCAGAGTATCACAAATCTCAGATAAACTGATATGGCTTAAAAGATAAAAACAGCATCGTATACCATGGGGTCTAATGGACCCAAAGCTAGTAACTAACCTACATTGTTTAGTTTAGACTGACTGCGTATTTTTAGATTACAGTCATTTTGTTTTAAAACAACTAATGTGTTGTTTGAGACCACAATTATCAAAATTATTAGTTTGAAAAATATTATTTTATGACATCAAATGGAAGTCAAATCAGGAAAAATAGCACTGGAAAAAAATAGCTACTACTTTGAAGATGGCAAGATTCTACAGTTTCTGGAAGAGAGTGAAAAAGGAGGAAAGATGGAACGTAGACGAACAGATTGAGTGGTCGTACATTTTGGATAGGGTGGTTCGAACCTACTACTGCAAGAGGATGACTGGAAGATGACCAGTAACCTTATTTTATAACATAATTGTTGTTAGCGCTGTCAATACATATACATAGGATGACAGCAATTGCATAAAAATACTGTAGAAACTCGATTTTTAGCAAAAAAAGGAGTAAGATTTTGATTCACGTAGGAGAAGAGCTTCCTCGTTGGTCAAGTGCTCTCTCGATACAAAAAAAGCATGCAATTAAGCCTCAAAGCATAAGAAAAAGTACTACTACAACTGAAAACCAGGCACCAAAGACTAGAAAAAACAGACGCTATCTTTGTAAAAAAAGCACATATCGAAAATGCAGTGCCTGCGATAATAAAATTTTTAAGTTATTTGCATGCATTGCAATAACTAGTGGGCTAAAAGCATTATTTTGCAGTTTTCTAAACGCTTTGAAACTGTAAGCCATGGTTACAGTATCGAAAAACGGTGCGTTTTGGCTTTTGTGCAACCAACCATTATGCTGACTAAATCAGCTTTGATTTCATGCTTTTATGTTTTGATATTATTGCTATTTAAACTCCTATGTTGTTGCGTTTTTTTATGAAAATCATGATTGGCAATAAGCAGTAACAAAACTTCATAAACATGCAAATCATTACATAACCGCCGAGAAACAGTGTAAAGGTAATTGCAATGCATCATCTCATCTTTGGGAGTCCCTGTCTAGCTAAATACATTACGGTATATCATTAGGCCTAATTACCGCATTTTTGTATTTTTGTTGCGTTTTTTCCTTGTTTTTTGTGGTTGAGTTGTTCGTTTATAACAGCCTTTAATGTTAATTTGTGTGAGATCTTTATAGTCAGATACTTTTTTTTGAAATCTGGGGTCGATTGGACCCCACTGCTACAATTTGCATAAAATTTTTTTCGGTAGACAGAGGGTTAAAGAATGCTTCAAAATCTTCATTAAGTTGGAAAGGAAAATGTGACGTTTTTTACTTCCGTTATATCTCGGAATCGATCCAAGCAACTTGCGAGCGAAAATGACGTTACTCAGCTCGCAGTGCTTCAGATACACGTGCAAAACTAACCTCTTCCTTTAGCGAGTATTTCGTTCCGTAGCGCCTCGTAAAAAATTCTGGTTACTAATGCAAGCGAGGAAATTTCTGTCATGTGGGCCCAGATTCGGTCAGCATTGAGGGCAAGAGAGACATCTAATCTATGTGCTAAAAGAGAGGGAAAGCTTCGCAAACACGCCGACAGGTGTTTGTCGAACGCATGAATGAATCAAATCGCAGGTTTTCTCCCGAACTAATTTACCGGAACTTGGCAATAGGCTCCAACATCTTTGGGGTTATTTCGTAGCCGGTCTCCTCCAGCACTTCACTGCACGCAATGTTCTCAAGCGTGTCTTTTCGATCAACGATTCCAGCGCAAAGCTCGTACGTCACAGCATTCGAAGGTGGGACTAAAAATAGGTTTGCGCTGAATGCATGTCAAATATAATTTTCTGCCCATCCTATTAGTTTGGCCAGCGATTAGCGGTAGCTTAAGTTTAGGGTCGGTCAAATCAGATACAGTATTGTCAAAGGCTCGCCATCACTGCAATATTTCTTTAAAAAGAGCTAAGAAGCTCTAGCGCAATGACACAGAAATGAGTATTGCAAGCTGGTTCTGCTCTTGGTGGTACACTATAAGACAACACAATATAAACTAAAGTTTTCGATTTTAACAATCGTGCATTCTGTGACAGATTTTTGTAAAAAATACAACGATGCCGGTGGAAAAACGCAACTAATTATTGTGTTAAAAGTTTTTAATCTGCTTCAAGTAACCTTGGCATGCAAAAAGGTTGCTCTGCATTATCTACTGCATTTTAACCAAAAGGGCAACTAATTATTATTACCTAAAATAGTGTCATGGTATTACTTTCATCTTTCATCAACAAATATAAATGCAGTGATAGTGTAACGAACTAATCAAATTCAAACATTGTCAATCTTAAAAGGGCATTCAAGTCAAGTTTTTTACTATTAACCAAGATACATTCTCACCAAATTTGAAGTTTCTACGCTTTTCCGTTTTCGAGATATTGCAGTTCAAAATTAGCCGTTTTCCACTTACCTTAGTGTTGCCATTTTATCAGTAATGTGACAGAGTTTAACTTTGGGAAACCTGGCTTACATTTATCGAAAAGCAGCTAATTTTACAGTTCTAAATCTGTATTTTGTTTTACAATAACTCTGCCGCTAAATGTTTATGAAGAATCAAGAACATGCAGTCAATTTTTGAAATTTTGTTTCTAATTGGCAACCCTGGCAAAATTGCCAAGGGGAAAAAGCCTTTTTAGGGGGAAATCTAATCTGTTATATCTCAGAAATGGAAGGTCGTAGAAAGCTCCAATTCCGTGAAGTTGGTCTTCAGATCTGCAAAAATTTTTTGAGAAAAAATTGAGCAACAAAATTTCGGACTTAAATGCCCTTTTAAAATTAGCTGGTATTTCATTAGTTTTAAAGGATGTTACAGTGCAGAGTTAAAAGTTTTGCAAAAACAACCAACCTTTTTCTTTTGCACCAGCTTCTTCAGCCATTGCCAAATCAGTCATGTAGAGTGCTGAAAGTGTAATATAATTGATCAAGTTTTAGCAAAAAGTTTGAGCTAATTAGCTGAGACATTTGAGAAGCTAAAACTGCCGATAAATGATTCAGTGAACCAAATAAGGAGTCGATTTTGACTGATCTGGCTCAAGTTTAATGGGGTAATTACGTCATTGCATCCTCGATGTTCCAGCATGATAATTTGCCAAGCAACCGGTTTTGCATAGTTATCAAACTACTGCAAATCTGCAAAATTTGCACTTCTGCATTAGGTTTTTGAGCACCTTCCGCTCGTAATTTGCGTACAATTTTAAAATCACGTGACTATACTTCACCACATCTAGCTAGATTTTTGGTTGGTTATTCTTAGTTTTCTTAGCGCATCTGCTAGCAGGCCACTTTCAATTTTTACAAGTTTTGCGTTTGTTGAGTTGGAAATCGGGGTAAACAAAAGTTGATATAGTGTTAGTGCTGCTGTTGCTGCTATGTTTTCTTTCCTGGTTGGTATGTTTAATTTAAGACCTGTTCATTTTTAGTTACATTATCAAGAAAAACAATATATTATTTGGGTTGAAACTTGAGTGTTCAAAGACAGCAAGACAGTGAAAATCCTTAGGCTTCCTCTGGATTAGAACCCCAGTTTTAGCTTTAGATGCAAAAGTTGAATCTGCAACACTTGAAAATCTACTTAGAAGTTCGAGATTATTGTTTCACAGGTCCAAGCAACTCTTTTGTTCAAATACAATACAACAAAGCTGTCTAGCTTGAAAATGGTTGACTGCAAAAATATTCTATGTGATAAGCAAGGCATAGTTCCACTGCAACATACATCAATAAAAACACTATTTAGAACAATATTAGCAACATCGACTAATACATGAACTTCTAACTTAAAACATTATTTATTGTGTTACAGAATTTAAGTTCTGTAAAATAGGCTATTCTATGATGTATATACCTGGTCGAAATTGTCGAACCAAAACAATCTGCTGTTTTGTAACATTCACTATAAGAATAGCAACACTGAAAATATGTTTGTTAATCACAACCACAAAAAGCTAAATTTAAATATCTCATCAACAACCATGGGAAAATTGACAATTCACCTTAAACTTCATGGGCAATAACACATTGTTCACGATTAATAAAACTATTTATCTCCATCGCAGTCAAGTTGCACTGACAAACCAATTTACCGTTTTATTAGTACTATTTTTACTAAGAAATTTAACTAAATATAGTATGGTTCAATAAATCATTTTGCGATGATACCCTATTGAATCATCTGAAGACATTTTAATTTTTACAAAGCTGTAAAATGCTTAACAAGCATCCAATTCATGTATAATCCAATATCTAAACAAAAGATACTGATCAATTAGATCAATAATTAATCATTTTAGCTGCCTCAGTCCTCGGCATTTTTCTGATTGATTGGTACCTCTGAATGGGAGTGTAGCAAAAAGCAACTACAGTATGTCAGATTAGAAACTAATATTGATATTCACAGCCTGAAGTTTAAAATTAAACTACATGAACTAGAGTTAAAACTTTTACAAAGTTAAATACAAACCCAAGATCTAAAAATACAAAGTACAGTAAATACAAGAGTGAATATTTCAGATTTTATCAAGAAAATTTAAGTTAAACTGAAAAAGGTAGGCCGTAGGGGTTAGTCTGAGAATACGGATTTAGATCACAAGTAACATAAAAGTAGTCTGTCTGTAGCAGCTACCAGGGTTTCAAAAAGTGCTCTGTAGCAAAGAAGTCCTGCAAATATCACAGCAGATTAGTGTACCACAATTTTAATAGATATTAGTTTTTGCTATAAAAGTACATGCAAATGTGAGATAAAAAAGCCTTCCAACAAACTCCGAAGTAAAATATAAACCAACAGCAAAGATCGCCACATCTAAAACTGATATAAGACATCCACAGCTTGACATTTCCCATTATCTAAGCACCAGTATTCTCAGATGCCAAAGCTTGATTAAAAAATTGCCAGGTCATTTTCCTGTCATTCAACTGAAGCAACTTGTCTTGAGTAAAAAATACCGTCGTCGGGGGTGACTTTGATCACCCGTCTAACTTCAAGTGCTCTGATCTACTACCACACTACCCTTCCATCTTTCTCAATCGACTGATCGTAACACTCTGTGGCTGAGCTTTCTTATGACACATTGCTTTTTTCAATTAGTGTCACATGATGTGAGCATACTGCCACCTAATGCTTGATCAAAGTCACCCCGTGCCAGGGGTGACTTTGATCACTCATATAAAAATGCCGTTTTATCAAAGTAAACTCATCTGAAGGGTGACTTTGTTCATTTTTATATTTTTAAAAAGTTGTCGGGGACTAAAATTTAGTTTTTATTGGATTAAAGTACAATTACAGGAGGTTTGCTGCAGGTAATGGCCATCTCACATCTGCCATGAGTTCGGTAGGGTAGGGGTTCAATTCCCTCTGAACTGATCAAATATAGCACTTGTTGTTGTTAATATTAACTTGCAACCACAATTGCGTTGCACATTTGCGCTAGGTGGCTTGATAATGTCTATTCGATTTCGAAAATGAAGACCTGAAGACTAGCGATAGCAAACTTAACGAGGGAAAGCGAAGACTGACAAGGAAAAGTGTACCACGTTGCTAAAAAAGTGCTGCCGAATATTGTTTGAGTATTTGCTTTATTTTTGTTTTCCATTCACGTGGGATTAATCTGCATTTGCATGGGAGTGGCGAGCCACCACATTCTAAAAGCCAAAATTGGCGCCACATAAAATTTTGGCGATAAAAATAGTAATCACGTGACCAAGCAACTGAATCACGTGATTAAGCAACCACATATAACTCCAAGTAAGACGTGACTTTATATCGACAACGGATTTTGCAATTTGAAGTTGTTTTCTGGTACAGATCAAAGTCACCTCCAACGACGGTAATGCATAGAAATACCTACTAAGAACTACCGTACCTGTTATGAACCTTCATGTAATCCCATGTCTTTTCTACACCAGCCTGCAAAAGTTTTGTCCATTGTTTATCATTCTGCAGACTTTTTATTTCAAGCACAATTTACAATCTGAAATCCCTGAAATAGTAATTATTGGATTACTAAGATACAATATCTTATAGCCATTAACAGCTTGTAAACTATTCCGGTAACTGATAAGATACTGGTAGCTTATAAGTTATAGCCCATTATGATTTGCAGTCAATGGCATAACTTATCAATACAGGTAAATTAAAGAAGTCATTAAGCTTTTAATCACCACTTCAACATCAGTGTTTAAAAGTAAAACAAAAGCTAAAATTCTACAAGCACAACATTACCGTATAAAATACCAGTACCTACAAAGTACAGTACTGTACCAACACAATTGCTGTAGTACCGGTACTCCACTGGACACAGTTAGAACTAATTCAGAATTTATTATACAGTACCGTAGCCTAGTAAATCCACTAGACTATATACTGGTATAGTAGTTGAGTATGATTTCAAGTAGGCCTACCAATACGCTTTTGTTTTATGATGGGTTTGAACAGGTTTGACCTGAAGTAAAAACAAGATTCTTACGGAATAAGGTTCAGCTAGGCTACAGTTATCCTTAGTCCTGCATTCGTTAAAAAACTCACTGTAACGTAAGTCAGGAAGTAGCCTAACTTTAAAGTTTAAGTTCATAGGCTAGTTAATAACATGGTCAATAAAATTTTACTAGGCCTACACTTACAGTATAGCATACCGGTATCAATCAGACAACACACTAAGCTTACATACCGGTAGTAAAGTTGCCAACATTCTACACTAACAAATTAATAGATGATACATACCTGAGTATATTTGACTCTCATTGGTTGAATATACAAAGAATTAGACACTTTAGAACTTGACAAAATTTTGACATCGTCCATTGCAGTTTATTATTCTATTCAAATTCAACTTTTTTTACGCTCAAAGCTGGCCGTTTTACTTCAAATCGGTAGTACCATACACAAAGATTAGCCTAAGTTGTGCTAAAATCAAAGTAAGCTAGGTGCTCTAGTGCGCTACCGATCAGTGGCCGAGTGGATAGAGCGTCTGCTACTGAAACGGTAGACTCGGGTTCGATTCTCGGTCGGGTCAAACCAAAGACTATAAAAATTGGTATTTACAGCTTCCCTGCTTGACGTTCAGCAATTAAAGGGACAGTGTGAAGCCTCCGCCGAGTGTGGTAGACAGGTGGGCAGGTGGTAGACAGGTGGGCAGGTGGCAGCTTGACTCGAAGACCGAAAGATCCCTTCGCTACCTCCTGGCCAAGGCAACTTGGTGAATAAAATGTAATTACAATTACAATCTAGTCTAGGCAAATGAAAGTTCAAAAATCCAATCAAATCATGCGCCGATTTCTTGCGCCACGCCGATCAAACTTATGTGTGGATAGATTGATTCCGTGAACATAGCAAAGGTGGAGTCGAGGACACAACGTTCGAGGCCAAGGCCAAGGACTCAAAAAAATCCGCGGCCAAGGTCAAGAACCGACTTTTCGAGGGCAGGACCTCTCAAGGCCAAGGACGGGAATGGTCGAGGCCAAGGCCAAGGACCGAGAACACAATTTTTCTCAGTTATGGTCGGTGAATTGACAATAATTTTTGAGAACAAAAGTGCAAAATATTGCATTTTGTTAGGTTTTTGGTGATAATTCGACAATAATAGTTTTTTTATATCAACAAATGCCATTTTGAAGTTTTACGCATTAGCAGCTGATGTTGATTTTGCACCCTGGCGGTCAGGGGCGTATTTGGGGGGGCCCATTGGCAGTGGCGGATCTAGAAAATTTTGGTGGGGGGGATTTTAAGCACATAACCTCAAAAATTCGGATGTCTCCACCGAAATTGAAAGTGATTTTTCGGCCGAAATCGGAAATTCATACGTTTTTTTCGCCCAAAAGTCTCCAAAAAAAAAAAAAAAAAAGGTCTTCACCAAAATTGAGAGTGATTTTTTGGCCGAAATCGGAAATTCAAACGTTTTTTTCGCCCAAAATCAGGTGGTCTCCAAAAAAAAAAAAAGTCTTCACCGATATTGAGGTTAGTTTTTCGGCCGGAATCCTCAGGTTGCGGCTGGTGGGGGGGGATGCATCCCAAAATGGAGCCGAATTGTTCGAAATAGAGGCTGATTTTTCGGCCAAAATCGTTACTTTTAGGCTGGTGGGGGGGATGCATCCCCCCCATCCCCCCCCTAAATCCGCCACTGCCCATTGGGCCATGCCCCCCCCCACCCCTTTGTAAGTTGAAGAGAAGGTTTGAGCACATAAAGGCGATGTTTCAGACGTGTGATCTTCAATTTTGGGCAGAAAATCGGACTAAAGTTAAGTGAAGATCTTTTTTTTTTTGCTCTTCACCTAATTATGGGCAGAAAATCGGACTAAATTTGAGTGAAGACCTTTTTTTTTAGCTCTTCACCTAATTTTGGGCAAAAAATCGTACAGATTTTGGGAAGAACAACTGCTTACTCTGTTCTTTCCTTTTCTCAAATTTTCTGAAGTTCCATCTAACACCGCCACCGAGTCATTTCGACTAACATCTGCAACCTTTAAGCAACTTGCAAGATTCGTTGCAATTTCGCGTCGAGTATAGGTCAACAAGCTCAGGTGCTCGTCACTCTTACAGCGTAAGCATCAAAACCGGACTCTGGCTGTTCAAATCTCAGTGCAGCCAGTCAAGCAAGCAAGCAACCCAACAAAGAGACGATTTCAGACTTAGGCCTACATATCATGTACAAAAATGTGTATGTTAGATCTATTACAGTCGATTCTTCGGTGTTAAATGGATGCTACTACAGCTCCAGGCGCGTAGCCGGAAATTCGCAATGGGGGGGCTGTGTTGGGGGGTCTGGGAGCGGAGCCCCCGGAAGCCAATAGGGGTCTGGGGGCAAAGCCCCCAGCTGCCAGAGGCTGGAGGTTTGGGGGAAAAGCCCCCAGCCCGTCGGAGGCACGGGGGTCTGGGGGCGGAGCCCCCAACGGTCGAAAATTTTTCATTTTTTTGCAAAAATAACTTCATTTTAGAGCTATTTTGATTAAAAAGTAATGCTTTTAAAACGTGGCTTAAAAATCGGCAGTGCAAACAAGATTAAACTGGTGTCATAAATGGGCTATTTGGGAGGTGGCTAATGGTAAAATGTTAGTTCTCTTGTCAGAGGTGGAGTCCTCGCGGACGTCCTTGGCCTCGAGGACACATTTTGAAGTCCTTGGCCTTCGCCTCGAAGGTCAAGTCCCTGGCCTTGGCCTCGAGGCCTCAAGTCCTCGAAAATTGGCCTGACCTCGGCTCGAGGACAGCACTATTTTTTGAATTGTTGAAATTTTGTGGAGCGCTTGAAAAATTTTTTGGAAAACGTTTTTTGAAGAGCACTTGCGCTTGTATCGTAGGTACTTGGCCTTGGCCTCGAGCATTCCTGTCCTTGGCCTCGAGAGTGTCTGACCTCGGAAAGGCTGTCCTTGGCCTTGGCCTTGGATTTTTTTGTGCCTTGGCCTTGGCCTCAAGCCTTGTGTCCTCAACTCCACCGCTGTCTCTTGTTTAGATGCTGGTAAATTATAAAATCGAATACTTCAATAAAACCCGCAAGGAGTAATCTATTTCGTATACAGTTTATAGAGAAAAATAATTGGGCGGGGGGCTAATAAAAAGAGATTTGAAAGAAATGATTGGTAATTAACTAATAAGCTTACTGAATAGCCCCCTCCTATTCCTTAGTTTATAGTATATTTGTTGATGACACCTATATTTGTTGATGACACCTTTGTTGATGACACCTTTTACATTTGCGATCAAATTTGATTGCTTATTTCTTACCATTTTTCAAAGTTTTCATTTATTTGTTGGTTTTATTTTTGACAAATTAGCCCCCCCCCCCCCTGAACATATGTTTCAAAAGATGTTCTAAATCACTATTTAGTCCACTCCAGTGCATAAAACAGTCTCAAAAGTGCTAAAAACGTAGTGTTTTTCCATTCTGCATTTTGGTCGACATGCCAATGGGGGGCTATTGCCCCCCCACCCCTGGCTACGCTACTGCTCACCTCCACGTTGTAACCTTACAGCATCTGCGCCATAGAGACTACTCTGCCTAATGTTCATATCAGGGATGTGGAAGCGGATGCTGGAAGCGGTGAAAGCGGTTGATTTTTGTAGAAGCGGAAGCACTTTGACAAAAGAGGTTGGAAGCGGAAGCGAACTTGGGTTCGCAAGTGTTGAAAAGGAGCTGCAAGAGAAGCATTTTTTTACAGAATCAGACGCATCCGGATTTTCAAACTGGCTACAACCGTTGGGGTAAAATTTAGCAATAATAATAAGAATATAGAATCGACAACACAAGTGAAATAAAATAGCTTACAAAGTAAACTTCCTTGTTTGCTTTTTTTTTTACAGTAAATACAATTAGCTGTTTCATACTGAGCAGGGATGTAGAAGCGGAAGCAGTGGAAGCGGTTAAATTTTTATGGAAGTGGAAGCACTTTGATGAAAGAGACTGAAAGCCGAAGCGAACTCGCAAAGCGACAAATTCTATCCGGAGCTGAAAGGGGAAGCAAAAAATTCCAAAGGTGAGGAAGCGAACTCGGAAGCATAAAAATTTCAAGAGGAGCTGGAAGCGGAAGCATTAAAATTTTGACTGCTTCCACATCCGTGGTCCATGTACCGTAAATTCCTCAAAAATAGACCTTGAATGAAGGATCCATGCGCTGTCGAATTGCTGAAATTACTCAAGATTAAGAGAAAAAAAAGCAATAGCTTGTTACAATTACCACGAGTACATTTTTGGAAAATGGGTAAACTTGAAGAAGAAAGTAAGCTTGAAGAAGAAACTGTGATTGCAAAAACTTTAGGGTATCAAGTCTTTTCTGCCATTTTTTTGCTTTATAAAAATTTGGTTTAGCAGTTATCTACTTAGGGCAGGGGTGTCCAAACTTTTTGAGAAACAAGCCGTAGAATCAGCGCCCGTCCGAACAAGAAAACATTTTCAGTGAAAATTAATGCTAAAACGCGGATATTTTGGTCAAGTCCGAAAAAGCAGCATATTTTGTGGTTTTTGCCGCAATACTATTGGTGAGGGGTAAACAACGGAAACTAAAAAATGTTTATGTGGTAACTTACAAAATTTCTCTGCTAGTTCATTTTAAAACCACGGGCGGGCCGCATGCGGCCCGTAAAATGGAAGAAGTTTGTTCAAGGCGTTCGTACAATACCCTTCTTTGATATAACATCGACAGTATATACCGGTAGGTGATTGACAACAATGATAAGTACAGTATACAGTATATCATACGGTAAATTTTTTTTTTTAGGAACAATTTTGTTAGACCACGGGTCTCATTTTTGAATTTTAGAACAATTCTATTCTGAGTGTTATTAAGAACACCGAACAAAATGATTAAGAACACGATTAATTAATTAAAAGCCGGCCAGTTGGCCGACCAGTAACGCGTTCGTAGCTGGAGCGGGAAGTCTGAGGTTCAAATCTCGTGCCGGTCTAATCGAACACGGCATTGCCAACGGCTCTCCACAGCGCAACATTTCTTCAAAAGCAGCTGTGTTGCCCGGGCGCTATGAAGCACAAATGGGCCCACACACCCAGTTCACGCTTCGGCGCAATGCGGCATGTGTAAAGAAATATTTGATTTGATTAATAAATTAAAAACAAGAACAAAATAATTAAAAACACGGGCCAAATTCGAAAATAAATTTCTCTTATGCAATACCGTAATTTTTTTTTTTTTTTTTGTCTTTACCTAATTTCTGGCAAAACACAATCGTAATTTTCAGTCTCCATACTCCGTGACAAAACTTCTCTCTGAGGCTCTATTTGTACCTTCATTCTCCAGAAAAAATTTTCGAATTAAGTGAGGTTAAAAATTCGTACAAGTTTAAGGACTGCCAGCCTTAACCCAAAGTTTACTGAATTTGATTAAAAACAGTAAAGCCTTATTTAAAATAATAAAATTTTTAAACGTTTCGGACTTAGCTATGTCCATCATCAGTAAACATAAAATCTTATTCAAATAGAATCTTATTCAAATCTTATTTTTTACTGATAATGGACATAGCTAAGTCTGAAACGTTTAAAAATTTTATTGTTTTAAATAAGGCTTTACTGTTTTTAATCAAATTAAGTAAAACTGCCGTTCAATCAGTCCCGAAAAGTTTACTGGTTCTTATAAAAAAAGAGGATTTTAAGTCAAACTTAAAAGGGCATTCAACCCGAATTTTGAAAAATTGCGAAAAAATCTTTAAAAACATGGTTACCAACATGACCCCATTGCGATTCTTGCAACTCATCCGGTTAAGAAAGTCTAAGAAAAAAATTTTTTTTCCCCTTAGAATCCAAATTTCGGCCATCTTGTTTCAAATAGATTGCGCAATAAATCAGTTTGTAACTTCTATTTCGGAGTCTTGCTAAGTTCCGGGCTTCTTGGAACTAGGTGAGTGCTGAAGGTATAGGTAAATAAATTAGTGGATCAGCTACTGTGGGAATTCAGAGAGGTTGGATGCTTTCCTAGTCTGCTTCGTCCGCCAAGTGCTCGCAAAGTAGTCGGAATAAGATAAGGCTTTTGGCGTAGTAGCCTATTGCAGATTGTGACTATTGCTTCGTATTGATAGTCTATCCGAAAAAATTATTGCCTGTTGAAGACTAAGGTATCGTAGCTGACAAGATATTAGACTAAGATTTCAGTTTTTAGTGAGCCAGTAAGTTTTATGCGATTTTTGCACAATTGTTTAGGTCAAAAGATCAGATAAGGCCAGATAGTTTTTCACGTAAATATCATGAAATTGCAAACTTCAGGGTAAAGCATTTTAGTTAGCCTTTTTCGTTTAGGTTTGTTACGGTTATCACTCAGCAGGTATCTACGAAGCCACTTCCTCCACAGCTGCTAATGTAGTCAGTCATTTGGAACGATTTTGACCTACGTTCTTTCAGTTTGGTGATGTTCAGTAAGCGTTTCTGCTTAGTCTAAGGGGAAAAATAATTGCGAATATCTTACAATTTTTTGGCCGAAGAGAATCAAAATTGGTGCGAAAATATTCTAAAAAATTGCCAAAGTTGTTTCACTACGGTTTCACAAAAAAAATTTTGAACAAACACGTCCTGAATGCCCTTTTAAAATCTAATCTAGATTGCTAAGAATAAGCGATTTACGCCAATGCCTTCGAGTTTTTTTGCGGCTATAACGGCGCATGAGTTTAAAATGTTTGTTTTTCTTTTCCTATACGATCGTAAACGCAGTTTAAAGTCTCGCAAAATTTCAAGTCAAGTTTTTTTTATCTTTTTTTCGTGTGATGTCTCCGCTATCTATTTGTTTTGTCTAAATGGCAAATCTGTTGCGGCGTTTTAAATTTTGTTTGCTGTCACAATAAAGTAGCGAAGTCGAAAACACGTCGTCTAGTTAGTCAGGAGTAAGCTTAGAATAGCCAACTGATGCAAAATAAAAATTTATAGTTATTTTAGAAGAGTACCATAAGTTAAGTGGAATCTAGCTATTTGCAGGTGCCCTAGGCATGGTGCGCCCATTTGTTTCCTTTTTTGTTTTTGCTTTTAATCAAAATTCTAAGATTTGTGTTTGAATTTGCAGTTGGGTAAACAGCCAATGTTGATCAAGAATTATGTTCCAACACATTTTTTGATTTGTGGTTGAATCATTGGAACGACCGACGCTCGCGTCGCGTGTTCCTTTGTTTTTACTCGGCTATTTTCCAACTAATATGTGCGAAATTTCAGACTTTTGCCTATAACTCGAGAACGGTTTGATCTAGCTGCATGAAGTTTTGACAGTAGTTTGAGATTAATGAGCTTTATGCTTGTACGAAATTTCGAGGCAATCGGTTTCGTGACTTTGGTTTTAGAACCCAAAAACCGCCCCGCAAGTTTGGTGTAAAAAGCGGTCTCAGTCAAAAACGGCTTAAGTACGGCAAAAAATATTTCATATGGTTGTATGTCTTGATACCCTTTCATCCCAACCAACCCACTTTTGGCCGCGATGTGGTTTATTTCTTTTTTTTTCCTTTTTTTTTCTTCCTAAATTTTGTACGCTCTTCTCCTAAACCACAAATCATCGAGATCTAATTTTTGTGTAAAGTTGTTGAGCTGCAAACGCAATTTTTTCTCACGAAATTTTTTAGGGCAACTCCACCGGGAACCCCCCAAAATGGGGCCCCAAAAAATCAATTTTTTGAATGGCTTAAGCTAGAGGGCTAGTTTTATTTGTTATCAGTAGATATTTAACAGAAAAATATTTTGACATAGTTTGGGGGCGCCCCCCGCCGGGGACCCCAAAATGGACCCCCAAAAATCAATTTTTTGAATGGCTTAAGCTAGGGTGCCAGTGTTTTATGATATCAGGAGATATTTAACAGACAAATATTTTGACATACTTTGGGAATGCACCCCCCCCAGGGACCTTCCAAATGGACCCCCTCCAAAAATTCATTTTTTGAACGGCTCAACTTAGGGTGCTAGTCTGTTTTGATATCAGGAGATATTTATCAGACAAATATTTTGACATAGTTTAGGGGTACCACCCCCCGGAGACCCCCCAAATAATCAATTTTTTCTACGGCTCAACTTAGGATGCCAGTCTGTTTTGATATCAGCAGATGTTTAACAGACAAAAATTTTGACTTAGTTTGGGGGTGCCACCCCCCCCCCCCCCCGCCCGGTGACTCCCCCAAAAATCAATTTTTTGAATGGCTCAACTTAGGGTGCCAGTCTGTTTTGATATCAGCAGATGTTTAACAGACAAATATTTTGACATGGTTTGGAGGTGCCATCCCCCGGGTAGCCCCCAAATGGACCCCCAAAAATCAAATTTTTGAACGGCTCAACTTAGGGTGCCAGTTTGTTATGATATCAGGAGGTATTTAACTGACAAATATTTTGACTCTACTTTTCTTAAGGTTCCATAATTAGATATTTTTGTATAATTGCTGATTTTACGGTAGACAAAAAGAATTTTTGAGCATCACAGCATTAGCTTTGCGTCGGTCGTTCACTGGGTTTGCTGGCAAACTCCCATCTAGTATTGTCACATGATTGTTTTGTTTTTCGTACGCTTGTTGTTTGACTACGCATTCCAACACTGACGAAGATAGGTATTAGGTAGGTGCTAGGTAGTAGATGCCTAGCATAGCTTATCGAAAGTTGACAAAATATTTCTGCCCCACCAGTTGAGCTACTAAGCTAGACTTACTTTATTCATGGTGACAGCAATCGAGATAATTCAGTTAATTGTTTTTGGAGTAACACTTTGCCCTAATCGAAGCATCTAAACATTTAATAAATTACAATAAATTGCTGGTTTTCACAATCTAATAAAATCAAATGATTAAATTATTCATTAAAAATGGATTCATACCCCGTTTGTTGTTAATTTATAGCACGCGTTTTATTTGATGCTTTGGCGAGGGCATAGCGTTTTGCCAAAGTAAGTTAACCTAATTACGTAAATAATTTTATTGAAACGCTTGGTTGCGTGTCACTGTGTCAGTATTGACAATTAGTCAATTACTGTTTTGCTTGTGTCAACCTCTCTTTGTAAAGTCAACCTTTCTTTCCACGTTAAAAAATATAAAAAGTCCAAGGCTAAAGTAAGAGCTGATTTGGTCCGACTCCTAAATGTATTCGGAGACGTTATTTCTGGCTAAACTACGACATCAATTTACGGCGCGTGGTCGTATAGTACAGTGATCATACCATGTAATATTTTTCCAAGAGGGGGCTCAGCCTACCTGACCCCCTTCTAGCTACGGCCCTGACGGTTAGATTAGGTTAGCCCAGCATAGCCTCTTTGTTTACAAACTGGTTAGTGATAATGATTTTTTGTGGGTCATTGTGCTTGTTTACAGTCACTGTGCACTAGTGTATACTGTCGTGTGTAAATTGTAGTTGCTTTTTTGAATATGCAACATGCGCAATCATTATTGTGTGCTTATTTCACACGATTATTCAGTTTTAGAGTAAGGACTTGAGTTTGGGTAAGACTTGGACTTAAAAAACTGAACAGAAAATTTCCGAAATTGTAGTGAAATAGAGCCTTTTTTCGGAGCATAATGTTCGGAACATCGAAATATTTTAAATATAAAACACAAATCCACAACAACTGCAAACTTCGCTTGACGTTTTGTGAAACTACGTCTCACATTGTCAAAAGTAATGAATAGCGAAAAGCGTCAAAAGCAATTCGTAGTAGTTGTTTTAGAAACTATACGCTTGTTGTCGTTGGTCCACCGTAAGGTGTGTTAAGGGTGTGCATGCGCACAAATAGCGCTTTAGTTTGTATGCGAAAATTGCGCTTTCTCTTCTTTTTTCTTTTCAAAGACACTTCTAGAATGTTGAAGGCAGCAAGACGAAAAAGGCTTCGCGGTCGCGCTAGATCGTAGATGTAGCTTAGAAAGCGAGGTGTTGTGCAGCAGGTAGCGCTCAGAGTCAGAACTGAGAACTGTTAAGTGTTAATATTCCTTGTAAACGGTGATTACAAAAGGTTCCATCGTCCTTGTCAAGTGCAATTCAGGAACCAAGTTTTAGCCCCTATAATCAGGCGCGTAGCCAGGATTTGGAAAAGGGGGGGGGGGGGGGGGCTATTTTGAAAGAGTGAGAAGTGTGCAAACGACCTTGACTCGAATTTTCATTGATCTTGAATCAGTTTCAGACGGTTTGTCCGAAACTTGAGGCGAAATGTCTCGGAAAGCTTGGAAATTCAAAGCTTTTTTCCGCCCAAAGTTGGGTGATCTCCAAAAAAAAAAAAAAGGTCTTCGCCAAAATTGAGGCTGCTATTTCGTCCAATTTCGCAAATTCAGACGTTTGAGGGGGGCTGTTTTCGAATGGGGGGCTGTTTTCGAATGGGGGGCTATTTTCCATTTTTCACATCAAATCGGCCTCAAAAGCACAAAAAGCATGCGATTTTGCACACTTCACAAGCCAATGGGGGGGCTCGAGCCCCCCCTGGCTACGCTACTGCCTATAATTAGTACTTAAACTGTAAAATTTCGCATGGGGGAACGCTTTTACTGCCTTAACCAAACTCATTTGGAATATGGCTGAAATTTAGTGGAAATTTTGCCTCAAGTTCAGATGTAGTCCCCGTATTTGTTTGAAGACCAACAAGAAAAAAGAAAGGTCTTCACCGCAATTCCGCATTATATTTCCGGGCGGAATTTGAGATTTATGGATGCTGACAGCCACTTTTTCGTCTAATCGTTCAGACGCTTGCTCTTAATGGAGAGCGCCTGAAATCTCGACGGGGGGACGCCAACTCTCGATGGGAGGACGCGACCGCCCTACGATTTAAGTGCTGCCTATAATACAAGGTTATCATGAAAAGGTTAGATCATTTGCCTCAAAAACTGACATTGTGGGTTCAATTCTTTGTTATTTCGCTTTTTTGCTAAACTTGCAGTTTTAGCTTTGAGTATAAATAAGTTTAGTAGAAAATGCAGTTGAAAAAGTATTTTGGCGCTTGTAGTTGTTTTGGCACCGTAAAACCGGAGAGCTGTTTACAACGTTCCAACGATTAAATTAATTCTGCTTTTCTGTTCTTGGATGTAATAGCTATTTCTTGAGCATTGACCTCCTTTACTAGCCTACTGTAGCCCAGTCAGGAACGGGCAATAACAAGAAAATAGATTTGAGTAAACAATGCAACCAGATGCGGAATTTTTTCTACATTTGCTTTTGTTTTGGAAGGCTTTGTTTCACCTAAAATTTCTTTCTAGTTTTTTGTTAATTCTGTCTTGAATCTCGCCCAAACTCAAATCCTTACTCCAAAACTAACCCCAAATCTAAACCTAACTTTATTCCAAATCCTAACCTTAACCCTTAAAAATTCGAACAAACAATGCGCGGATGAATATTCCTCACTTTTTACTCTCTTCAGCTTAAAATTTTCGGTGAATAGTCAGTCTCTTTTGTTTTCAACCGGATTTGTTTTTGAATTTGAAAAGAAACGTTGGAGTTTTTGTGACTCAAATTTGGCGTGTTTTGGAAACTAACGCCGGATATTTTTTTTTTTTTTTTTAGAGAAAAGCATAGAATTTAGGAAAAATTTGATTCCAGAGCAGATGAAGACCCTTATTTGGTCTCTACGTTCAATCTGAGGCTGATTTTTCTACATCCAAATTTCTTTAAATTTTTTGATCTGTTTTTGGGGGGGCTGTGATTTGGGGTTTTTCATCGGATTGATCTGGCAATTTATTAATTAATTATAATGCATTTTATTGATCATGTTGTTTTGGCCACGAGGCAGCGAAGGAATCTTTCGGTCGCCGAGTCAATGTGCCACTTCATGTCTATCAGGGCCTCAGAGAGAAATTTTGCCAAGGGGTACGCAGACTGAAAAATCCGATTGTGTTCGGCCTGAGACTAGGTGAAGACTAAAAAAAGGGAAGTTCGACTAGTTTCGACCTAAAATTAGGTGAAGATAAAAAATAAAAATCTTAACCAGGATTTGATTTGAATAACGGACTAGGTGTATCACGACTTATTGGTTGTTAAGAGTATCACTGCTACTAATTGAGTGCGTGTTCTTATAGGATCTTTCATGTCCCCTAGATCCAGGCTCGAGTGCGATGCATCCCCTGGACGTCCCTCTCGTAAGCCCACCTGTCTACCACGCACAGTGGAGGCTTCACACTGTCCCTTCAATTGCTGAACGTCCAGCAGCGAAGCTATAAAAATCATTTTTTATTGTCTTTTGTTTGACATGACCGGGAATTGAACCTAAGTGTACCGTTTCAGTAGCAGACGCTCTATCCACGCGACCACTGATTGGTTTGTGTTTAGGTTTTATTAATTTTTTGACGTGATTGCTTTTTAACAAATCAGAAATGAAAAACCTACCTCTATTTATATTTAATCAAAATATTTAAAATCGTATTTGGTATCATTTTTAGCCGGCAACATTTTGAAATTTTCGAATAACGAAATTTTGGTTTTGCAGAGCTTTTGCATAGTGATGTTAACTTGTTTGATTACAACATGACATTGTTTCTGCAGTGAGATAGTGATTTATTTGTTAAGTTTTGTAGATATTAGTATCAAATTGAAATACAGTATTCTGCTTTGTTAATTTATAGACCAATTAAACACTGTAGGTATCCACAAAGATGTTATATTCGCGAAGTCGTCACCATTTATCTTATAAAAGATCACTGCTGCTCTTCATTTTCTTGATGCTGGTACTCATTTTGATATTGATAAGATTAAATATTTTTGTTTAATACGTGCAAGCGCTGGTGCAAAGGTGTAAACGGACTGACAAGATTAGGCCCATACCCCAAAATTGTTGTAGCGCATATTTATCCTCCTGTTACGAGACAACGTCAGACGCTAGCTATTGGACGATCCGCACACTTTTCATTGCAACGACTACTTTGTGGTTGGAGGAATTCACACCTGCAGGGGCATATTTAGGGGGGGCATGGTGCCATGGCCCCCCCTTTGGGTCGCCAGGATAGTATAATTAGCATAGAATGGTATGCAAAAGTGCGGCATGCCCCCCCTCTTTGTAAGTTTGAGCACATAAACGGACAGAATCTGACAGAAGACTTTTTTGTGTTTGGTCTTCACCTACTTTTGGGCCGAAATCCGGACTAAAACTGAGTGAAGACCTTTTTTTTTTGGTCGTCACCGAATTTTTGGGCAAAAACCGGACAAAATCTGAGTAGAGAAACTTTTCTTTTGCTCTTTAATACGTTCAAATTTCCTGCCCCCTCCCCCTTTCGAAAATCCTGCGTACGCTAGTGCACACCTGCTTAGAAATTTCCTGTGATTCAATGTTTCTGTGGATATCTTCGAATTCCTGTCCATTGAATTTGGTGCTTATTTAATCAATCAATCATAATTATTTTGTCACAAAAATAAGAACAATAATGTACGAGAGAGCAAAAGTTTCATTCGATAACGCAGCAAAGTAACCAGGGTGCGGGTTGAACCCGGATCATGCGATCGGAGTCGTTGTAAAAACGACTCCTTTACCCTTCTCGACCACGCTGCCAACAGCCTGGATTTAAAAACTGGTTTATATGACTGCGAATCCTTTATGACTCAAATCTGTTAGGAACTTGTGACTAAATAGAACAACTTATGATGACTTGCGACGTGGTAATTATAGTTGTGTAGTAATAATAATTGTATTTGATGCTTAAACGAGGACTAAAGGCAAAATCAATGGGATATCTAAAGTTACGCGAATGATATTAGACTAGATTGGCGTTGACTCTTATCTTTTTCAACCCAGCCGTTCCAGAGATATTTAACTTCAATCAAGACGTCGGTAACTCTGATAGGTTATAACTATGAAATCACAGTAAAAGGTTGAAAGTACAACAGTCTGTTTCGTCCTAAGGACTCGTTAGGTGCTACTTTACAGTAGCACCTAACGAGTCCTTATGACGAAACACTGCTTGTGCCCCCCAAGCGAGAAATATGCCCTCCCAAGCGAGGTTAGCGCCCAAAACAAAGTAACAGGATGATTAAGACTTGGATTTCGATCAAAGATCTTTTTTTTATTTTTATTTTTTTGGTCTTCAATCCCAAATTCAAGAAAAAAAAATTATGACGAAGACTTAGATTTCGCGAGGAAGACCTGTCCGCACCATAAGATCCTATCGTCCACCCCCCTGAGGAAGATTGTGCCTTCTCGTGCCAAAATTGTGCCTCGATAGGAGGCAAGCTTCCCGGATACACGTAGCGTAATTTGGAATGAAGACTTTTTTTTGTTTGGTCTTCCCCCCGGATTCGAAGGAAAAATTATTGCGTGCTCTCCCAAAATTGTTTATGCCCCCCCCCACCCCCCCCAGTCACGCTGCACTGGCGCCGGGCCTGCCACAGAGTACAAACTCAAACCTGATGATAAGACTGCTAGTACCTTAGTAGGTCTGTTGTATTTGATTACAGTGTTTTGTGACCCTTGAATAAACTTTTCCATCTAAGTTTCAAACATGGTTAGTACTCTAGTTACTCTACTACCCTTACGTTCACTTGTTCTTAGACGTTTGTTACCTAGGCTACCGTGCAGTGTACTCTTTTTTTTTTTCCTGCTCGGATCTATTCTGCTGACAAGATCTACTAATTAATGCGCAGCGAAACGACTAAATGCAGTAGCTTGGTAGCGGCGTTGCGTTAGGTTAAAACTGGGATGTCATGCTAACGACGCTAAGGCTATCAACGTCAGGGTTGCCAATAAAAATCATTATAATTTATAACATATCAGAGGCACCGACATCGTGTTTAAAGTGCCGGTAGAATATCTCTGGTACAGCTGGGTCAAGAAGGATGGAGTCACTGCCGATCTAGTCTTATGCGATTGGCCTAACTATATTATAGATAGCCCTATTGATTCTGCCTTCAGTCCTCTTTTAAATTAAATCATTATTCAGTGTTGCAAAGTTATTCTGATTGTGCTTTTATAGCTAGCTACCTAACACAAAGCACGTATCAGGCCCAAATTAAGCCCGGAATCTTGTCAATCTCAAAGCAAGAGCCGTAGCCAAAAAGCCCGGTCCACCATGTACCTCAGCGTTGATGAAAGAATTTGCAAACAAATGGTTTGCTGTGTTGTATCACCAGATTCTTTATACTGTTAACTGGAAGCCCGTAGCAAAGTCTTTTTCTCTTTTTTGACCGTTTCTTGACTCTGGTTGTCAAAGGCTGCTTCTTTGATAGTCATTTTTCATGATCGATGATCAAAAAGTGAACTTGTAAAAAAGTCAGGGCTCTACCATAACTACCAGACTGAGCTTTATGACGTTTTTTAGACCTAATTTTAACAATTACACAAAACGTTTTGTTCTGTTAATGCCATAAAGCTTCGCCATAAGTGAGAAGAAAAATGCGATAACTTTGAAAGAGCTTCCACCGCAGTCAAAATGTCCGTTAGCTTTGATCAAGCCATGTTATAAATTGATTTTGAGTTGGTGCTACTGTTTTTGCTTTTTGTAGAATTCTCGAGGAGTTTCAGGCAAGCCCCATCAAGCTAGTCAGGTTATCGATTTCGAGAATAACAAAGCGGCAGCTTCCGATGTTCTAGAGGATGCGGTTGAGGCGAAACCTGTTCGGGAGAGAGATCAAGGCCGTGACGTGGAAGAAGTTGATGTTAACGAAAAGAAACCGAAAGATGTTTCCTCAGGAGTTTCTGGTGGTATGCTTGCACTTGAAATTTCATCGGATCCGTGTCCAAATACCATCTCCGCACCTGATGGGAGCACGCAATACAAGGTGGTAGCGATACGTGATAGAACAACTGGCAATCCTTCACCTGGATTTTGCGGGTGTAATCCCAATGAATACTTGCAGAAGTTACCCAGGTAAGCAGAACTATCGAGTTTGTATCTAACAGCGCTCGTGCCATTCACTTTCTAGAAGTCTAGAAGCGTTGCCATCAAAAAATTACCGGCCAGTTGGTCGAGCGGTAACGCTTTTGTCTCTGGAACGGGAGGTCTAAGGTTCAAATCTCAGACCTGTCAAATCGGAAATAGAGTTGCCAACGGCTCGCCACCGCTGCAACATTTCTTCGAAAGCAGCTGTGTTGCCCGTGCGCAATGACGCGGAAATGGCTCCGCAAACTCGTTACACGCTTCGGCGTAGCACATGGAGCAAAATGAAAAAAAAGATCTGTAAATTTTAATTTCAATAATGGCCAAGTGGTCATGCTAAGGACGCTGTTTTGTGTTGGATCAGTCGCTGAATTTGAGAAAAATTGAGGAGCCTGTGCTGTGCTTTTGCCAGCCACCTGCCGTAAAACTTGCATCAACCTCTTGTGAATTTGTTTCTCGAAGGTTGCAGCGCAACTTCTAATTATGTCATCAAGATTCATCAGTGTTCAACTGAGGCCTATTAAAAAAATTGTGTTAGCGTATAAATGCCGACCAAATATTCTTGTGACGTTGGGTTAATCGTGGATTAAATCTACAACTGAAGAGTATGACGTGGGTAAACAAATTAGCAGCTAAACGCATGGATTTAGAAGCAAAGTTTTCAGGGCTCAAAAATTTAAACAACTTAAAAAAAACTTTATTTGAAGTCTGGGTTTGCTCTTCTAAATGGGAGGCCAACATTATCAGTACGAAAACTACAAACTAAGCTTCCGTTTCATTGAAAATGTTGCCTAGTCGCCACGCCAGTAATAATCTTCATTCGTCTGGCTTTGCAGCAACATCCATAAACCTGAAACACGAATTTGCTGGGCCTGCCCTCAAGGGGAACATCTGGATGAGTATGCCCACAACAAAACACAGTGCAAGAAGATAGAAACCAGCACAATCTCGCGAATGGATTCAAGGTTTGTCAAGCTATTCGTTTTTACGCTCATGGCAAGATTTGTTTAGGTATCAACGTAGTGGCCCTGTAAGTTTATGTAACGATGACCTGGTGTAAGTGTAATACGATTCAAAGAAGCATCGTTTTTGTCGGATGCGAACTCATCACTTTTGCTTGTTTTGTTTACTACCGGAAAATTGCCGTTTTTTTTGCGCAAGAAGGCTTCTAAAACTTAACAAAGACACTGCTGTGCATCATTGTTTTATTAATGTTTGTAGACCGCAATGCACAATGATGATACAAAAGTCTCTCGTAGTTTTACAAACGCTTTATTCGCTGTTTATCCGGTGCAGTTCAGAAATGTTGTTCAACTTCCCCATGTACTGATACCGACCTGAGAATTCAACTTCACGTTACGGTTACCAATCCAGAAATGGAATTCCCTTCATTACATTGGCAGTAGCGCTATCAGGGGAGTCTAAAAGAGTTGAAGCCCCCATCCTATTTGACACCATGGGCATAGCCAGGGGGGCGGATCCCCCTCCCCAATTGTAATGTCACCAATGACAAAAATGTGACGAAAGAACCTATTGTTTGCTCAGCTTCAGTTTCTTTTTGCATTTTTTGCTTACAACAGTAATTAACAACAATATTGACGACTAGAGGCCCCGCCCCCCTCAATTCAATTTTCGCCAACCAATTTAAATGTATAACCCGGGAGAAATTGTGGGTGTTGTACCAAAAGTTGTTCTCTCAGGCTTTCATCTAACTTTTTTGTGAACGTAAGGCAATCCCGAGGACCAGATTTTGTATATGCAGTACCATGTAGGGAACTCGCGCTCAGATGATGAGAATTTTTTTGGTCTTCACGTATATTTGCCAGAAAGATGTTGCAAAAATCTCCGAAGTGCCTAGGGCCAGTGCAGTGTAATTCTGCCTCAGGCATTAACATGGTTAGTAGGCGTAACCATTTACTGTATTATTTTTAAAAAAATAGTTGGCTAAGGGAATGCTCATCAAACAAAATATTGAATTTGAATTGAGGGAACCTGGGCCCACTGGTCGTACATGTACTCCTACAACTGGTTATTTTTATGAAGAAACTGTAATCTCTTAGGAAAATCTTCAAGTGGATTATTATTTAGTGCTAAAACATTGCACGAGGCAATGTACTTTGCTTTCCCTTACCTGAGCTAAATCACTTACAAAATTTATCGCCAAAATGCAATATTTTAAACGTGCTTTGGACTTAAATTGTAAGTAAATGCAGGATTGAACAATTTGATTTTTTCAATTGGCTTTCAAATGTTAAAAATCTAGTTCTTTCAAATTGCTCTAAACAGTTGCGAATTGCGATCCGTAAATAGTAAAATAACTAATTTTCCCAAAAAATCACAAAAAGTCACCCAGCGGCTAAGGATTTCGCCCCCAGACCCCTACCTCCGATGGCTCGGGGCTCCGCCCCCATATCACCTTCTGTGATAGATTTAAATTACACTAGTTTTCCCCATACGTCTCCCAATTTTTGCATTTTACTTTTGGTTTAAGCCCTCTTCCTACACCAAAATGATGGTTATATGACAACACACAGGCCACAGCTATTGATCTTCCAATCTACAGTATCTTTCTCCCACAAAAAGTTCATCTTTCGAAAATTTCTGATGATGAAATTGGATGTGATTTGTGGTTTGCCCCCTCCATCAAAAATCCTGGCTTCGTCAATGTTAGACACTGTGTTGCTTAGAAAATTTGAAAATTAGCCTTAGAAAATTAGCCCCCCTCCATGAAAAATCCTGGCTTTGCCAATGTTAGACACTGTGTTGCTTGGAAAATTTGACCCAAATGTGCTAGCGTTGAAAGATGTTTCGTACTTTACCTGAAGAGGAGGAGTAAGGAATAGGAAGGAGGAGGGTGAAGAGGTTGAGCAATTTATTTGTTTCAACTGACTTCTAAATCTTGGCAAGCTAATTCTTTCAAATAGCTATAAAAAAGTGCGCAATATTATCGATATAGCGTTAAAATGCCAATTTTTTTTTCGAAAAATTATGAAAATCGCCCAGCGGTTGGAGGTTCGCCACCAAACTTCTATGGCCTCCATGGGCTTGGAGCTCTCCTTCTGTGCAACTCAATATTCTTTATTATTTATAGGGTTTTGTTCATGGTTTGAACAATCGGTTTAACATAATTACCGTTCTGTTGATTATATTCAGGGTCTTTTGTTTAATTTTTCGGGAATGTAGCTTTACACTGCAGTTGGTCGTACAGCGTAAGAGCAGCTTGTTTTGTTGAGCCATGCCAAGTCAAAATAGAGAACTGGATTTTACATTGAAGCTTGAGGGCAATGGACGTTATGACGCCATCTTGTAAGTCATCGCTTGCGTGAGGTTGAAAGCTTCGCGATAAACAAGTTCTCGAAGTGGGCACACACTGAAAGGCATATATGACAATGAAATACAAACATAACACAATTGAAACTTACGTAATCGTCTGTCTACGGCCCTGCGTATTACTGTTACCTGTATCACAGTGACTAAGGTATTTAGTTACTCATGATTACCAAACCACTACTTCTGCGCCAATTTTAAACTGCCTGTAACGTCGTCAAAAATGGCTTGATTTCCTGCCAAAATGTTGAAAAATTGCTCCGAGTTGAAACTCAAAGTGAAAATGCACTAAAACGCAATATTTAGATGTTTAATTGGATTTTGAAAAGTTTGGTCTTTCGACTTTACAAGTTGTAGTGCATAAAGATTGAGAAGGATAATGTATAGTTTAGGTACATGAGCAAAGGCTTTAATTAAATGCTTGTCTTGACAGCATTGCGGTTTCAACACCTCACCCTAATATCACTGTATCTTTGTTCTCGAGCAAAACAGCTTCGGAAAAGAAAAATTCAACGACAGAAGTCATAACGATCCAAGGAAATTCACCACCCATTTCTAGAGGGAATCCAGCGCATGTTTCTATCTTTATGGGTAAGTAATCATACTGCGCGGTAAGTGTTTGTTTTGATTTGTTTGTAATTTGCTTAAATCTTTCGAATCTTTGTTTCTTAAAAGAGGACTAAAAGAAAAGTTATGGGGGCATATAAAGTTAGGCCAAATCGTATTAGATTAGGTTGACGTTGACTCCATCCTTCTTAACTAACGTTTCCAGAGATATTCTACTTCAAACACGACGTCTGGGCCTCCCTAATTTTAATTTTTATTGGCAATTCTGATAACATCGGCGACAGCTAGCCTACGTAGTTCTATCCTAACGCAACACCGCAAATAGGCTGAGCCTAAGAGGCCTTTTAGCTTATATTTAAGTTTATGTAGGCCTTTTTGGGCCAGACCAAGAGTGTACAAATTGCTGCCCGCTGGCTAAATGTGGCCCACATCCAGAAATTGTGCGGACCGCGAAGGGTTGCGGTTTTTGAATAGAGTGAGGCCTGCAAACGTTTTGCATGTTTTTTGATGAGGTAGATAAAATATGGGAAGAACAAATAAAACGTTTTGAACAAAACGATTATGGGAAGAGAATAGCTTAAGGTGGAAAAATAAAGCCAGAGTAATTTTTCTTCATAATGACTTGACTTTTCGACGACACACATTCAGCTGTCGTCATCAGCAGTAGATTCAGCTGTCATGATTTTTTACAGTTTTGTACTGTCTAGCATTCGCTGCTGATGATGAGAGCTAATTGAATAATAAATTAATAACCCCTCAAGTGCCAGCGTGTTTTTGCAGAAATTTTCAAAAATAGTGCGTTTCTAAAAATTACGATACCTCAAAATCTACCAACGGTAGAGGAAAAGTTAAAAAATGAAAATTATGAACAAAAAATAGTTTTCAATTATCCGGTACTTTTTGTTAATTTTTGTGGTTAAGTGAGCTTTGTTTGCGAAAATACATAAAAAAAATAAAATAAAATAAAATAAAAAAATTAGCAAAATTTTTGAACATTTCAGAAGTCTACCACTCTTTTTCGGTAAAAAATAAAGTAAACTCGATTTAGGGGCTGTTCCTTTTTCGCAGTGCCGCAACTGGATCGTTGTTCTAGAGGGGGCAAAATTATTTTCTAGGTAGGCCAAAATTTTTGGGCTGGTCTACTTTCCGCCGAGTTCTCTGTTGATCTCAAAAAAAAAAAAAAATTAAAAAAAGGTCATCGCGCCAAATTGTTATACTTTTCTCCAAGTTGAGTTCTCTGTTGGTTTCCAAAAAAAGAATACACCACTTTGAAACTGCCGCAAGGGAAAGGAAGTTTGGGTAGGCATGCTGAGCAGTTTGAAAGGGGGCGGAATTTTTGTTTAGGGGGCGCCTCCCCTTTTTGACCCCTCCCTAGTAGCGGCCCTGCTCTTTCTTTAACCACTTACCTTGGTGAATTGTAATTATTGACAAATGTTAGTTATAGCTCCTTGAACTGGCAAGATATAAACAGTAATATTGTAGACCGAGCATAACTACCCAATGCGTTGTAAGCAGATTTGCAACATTGAGATTACTAATAGCATTTGTTTCTTAGGAAAATTTGTAGATAAAGAGTGAGAGACCTATAGGCATCGAAATACGTACCGGTACAGTAGTATTATTTTTATCAGTTGCAATATCAATAGTTGGTAAAATATTATTCTATTTAAAGGTGCGGCCCGCAGAATATTGTGCTTTTTACTGTTTGACTTGTTATTAGAAAAGATTGCACACCCCTGGGTTAGAGTACTGCATTGAAACGCCTGGGTTGCCAATAAAAATTATCATTTTATAATTCGAGAGGGCCCCTACACCGTGTTTGAAGTGGCATGTCTATGGAACGGATGGGTTAAGAAGGATGGAATTAATTTGCGCTAACTTTAGATACCCCTTTGATTTTGTCATCAGTCCTCTTTCAAATGGGATTCTCTAGCTACGGTATCTCGCTTGTTCAGTTTTTCACAGAAATTTGCAGTCGGTAGAGTTTTATTGATCGGTACGTGGCGGCACAACTTCTATTTTGTAGACTTGATATAGTTGGTTTTTTTTCCAGAAAATCATCAATGTATTAATGAAATATCAAATAAACATCATACGAGAAGAGGTGCAGGGATAAAAGTAGTTTGAAAAACGGTTTCGGACGTATATTCCTTTGCAAAATATGAATTTTACACTTTTGCATTTTTCGAAAATTTTTGAGATGCCTGAACAAAAACATTGCTCAAAACTCTTGGTATGTGGTAATGTGCACTAGTTTAAGTGAACGGTTTCGTTTCCTCGGGCCAGACTCCCACTTTGTCGGCAGCGTGGCTGAAAAGGTGAAGAGTTCGAATTTACCGCTTCCCTGATCGCATGATATGGATTTAACCTGTACCTTGGTCACGTTGTTGGGTCCATGGATAAGACGCTTTGCGATGATTATCTCTGCTTGGTGGCTTCGAACAAGCAGTAAATTGAATGGATAAGAATTCAAAAAATTCACAAGAGCTTTGGATCTCTGAAAACAACTAATTAGGTGTGAATTCCTCTAAACACGAAGTACTATTCGCAATTAGGAGTGAGCGGGTCATTCAACAGTCAGCGTCTGACGTTGCGAGTTGTAGTACCGGTACTGTGCCATAGTGTTTGAATCGTCATATAAGGCTGCACTGCTCAAGTGTGACACTTCAGCCTGAAATTGAGTTTTATTAATGGAAGATGCTTTTTAACCCCTCCTCTCCCAAACAAAAGGCAACAGTCTAGTCTATGAATTCCTTTCCGACAACACAAACACTGAGTCTATTAGCACAGTAGAAGGTAAACACTTGATTAGTAGCGAATCTTGAACAACAGATGTTTGAACAGTCAAGCTTTTGAGTTGCAGTTTTATGCTGTCAACCGCGAGTACAAGCCATGGATTTTCAAAAAAAATATGATTTTTTTCGAAAAAAGTCCGTGGCCTGCTAACTGTGCTCTTCAACGTTAGGTGTTGGTGTCCCAGTTGGAGTTGTAGCGATGACTGTGCTCATCCTTTTTGTTATTTGGAAGCTGATCAAACGATTTCATCGATCATACGACCCCACGATCAGACGACATCCCAAAACGGAGGTAACCCTGTTGTTTTTCACAACTTTTATTCTATTTTATTGAGATCAAACTGTTTTATTGTTGGTAAGCATTGTAAAAAGCTTCGTGAATTGTAGTAATTTTTATGCATAATAATTTGTTTTAACCTATTCAGTTGCAGTATTGTAACTTGGCGAAACAAGCTCTTCCTGTTTTCCTTCTTTATCTGTGTGGCGCTCACAAGAGTACCCCAGCCTGTGTTAAAGTGGTGCTTGAGCAGTTATGTGGACCTGGGGAGAAAGTAGACCACTCAAAAGACCTGAGATATTCAAGAATAAATCTTTCTTGATTAACTTTTTATAGGTAGCAAAAATCACAATTTAATCAATTTTTTTTTTCAGAATTTCGAAGAACTGAAAACGAAGCCCCAGGACTTCGCCAGGAAATGCAACAAGAGGTTAAACAGTTTGCATTGCATGAAGCTAGCAATATAGCAAATGCAATTTTATCTTTTAACCAATTTACCTTCGCAAGAAGGCAGCGAAGGGATCTTTCCTTCTTCGAGTCAAGCTGCCAGCTGCGCATCTATCTACCACACACGGTGAAAGTTTCACACAGTCCTTCATAATGCCGAACGCCAAAGCAGGGAAGCTGTGAATACCAATTTTTATATTTTTTAGTTTGACACGACTGGGAATCGAACTCAAATCTACCGTTTCAGTAGCAGACGTTTCATTTATTCCATCACTGTGCTTAAATGTATTGTCCTGTCAATGTATGATGAAACCGTTTTAAATTTAGGTCAAACCGAAAAGAGTTTGCCAGCGAGACGAATGTAATATACAACAAAGCATCAAGCTTGGGTTAATTTTCTCCTATTACTTTTTAGCATATGCAGATTATGCACTTGCAAAATTTAATATGGCTAAGAGAACTTAAAGTCCTTCTGCCTGACTGGGGCAGTGGAAGCGATTCTATTTTTTAACAGGATGAGCATAAATTCAAAAAGAACACAAGACAAATTTTTCAGAGCAGGCACCTGCCGATCTCGCAACGCAAGGAATCGAACCCTCACCTCTGCGAGCTCGATTCTTAGCCGCTACGCCATCTGCAATTCTTGGTTTTTGTTGCTATGCGTCATGATATGGTAGGTTGGTTGCCAGAAACCATTTTAAAGCGTAGAAATAAAGCGAAACTATCGAAACACTTTTGTAATGTTTACTTACTTTCTTTGTAGAGACAGTGGCTGTGATCCGCCAGTGTTGCACAACCTTACCCACACTACTCTAACAACGGCAAATATTCACCCCGAAACTGCAACCGCTGAAACAAGGTGGGTTTTGTTCTGAGTTTTGTTCTGAAACAAGGTGGGTTTTGTTCTGTTTTGTTGTGCAACCGCTGAAACAAGGTGGGTTTTGTTCTAAATAAAAGATCTTATTCGAATAAAATGGCTCAACTAATTGAAACATGCTGTTGTAAAGATACATTTCAGTTAATCTATGTGATCCATTGTTAATTTTTTTGACCACCATCCTGGCGTCCTACTAGCCGAGACCGCACCTCTGTAGAGAGTTTTATATGTTGTAGAAGAAAAAGCCAATGTAAAATGCTGGTATTGCAAAGGCGGTAAGCAAAAGTGAAAACTTGCGGATGATCCTTGCAATGAGCTCGCTAAGTGGTTTCCAACTTGTTTTTACATACACTCCAGCACCACCGGGACCAAAAAGGGAGGGGACAGATCCGTCAGTCCATACTTGGATATCAGACGGGGGGAGGGAGGATAGTCTGCTTGAAGCAGACTGGAGTCGGGCTGTACTGTTGCTTGTGCAGATTTCCTCGGCTGGCATGTTCTGTTGTACTAACTGGTTTCAACAACGCAAGCAAACTGGAGCTAAATAAAAAATTTCAAAGCTGCTCTGGAGCTCTTTGCTATTAAGACTAAGCTCCGGCTCTAGCGTTTTTGTACCTGGATTAAATTTTAACTTTGCTGAATTGGAGATTGATGCCCGCTAAAATTTGCTTTTTAATTTTTTAAAAACAAGGTCAAAAGATTGCTCTTAACAATACAATGACAGTACTAAAACACTCTGGATATTCAAGCTAGAAACCTCAGTAAGCAAAGTATCAGTTTTTAATTTGGAGCAATTCTAAAATAGTGCAGCTCCAGTTCCGGCTTTGACAAAAATTTGGTTCGAGCTCCGGCTCCAGCAGAAAATAAGTTGCTCCTTGGCTCTGGCTCCAACATCCTGGTTAAAACTTCCTACAGGTTAGGAACGAGATTGTTTAGTTTTGTTGCATTGCGTCTGGTCGCCAGATGGGTCCCCAGGTTGACGCGTGAGCTGGGCTACGTAAGAAACTTTGTTGCTTAATCTTGCTGAGACAAACTGTGTTGCGCTTCGAAAAACTATGCAGTAACGCAGGGTAGTGAGCAGAGGTGGAGTCGAGGATACAAGGCTCGAGGGCCAAGGACACAAAAAAATCCGAGGCCAAGGACAGACCCTCTCGAGGCCAAGAACAGGAATGCTCGAGGCCAAGGACACAGGCGCGAGTGATCAAAAAAAAGGTCTTCAAAATTTTTTTTCAGACGATCTCCAAAAAAAAACGTCTTCAAAAATTTTTTCTGGCGATCTCCAAAAGAGAAATACAATAAAGGTCTTCCCAAATTTTCCGCGAAGTTTCTGGCGTTTTCCGACACAATTTTAAGGGTTCAAAAAATAATGCTGTCCTCGAGCCGAGGGCAGGGCAATTTTCGAGGACTTGAGGCTTCGAGGCCAAGGACTTGACCTTTGAGGCCAAGGTCAAGGACTTCAAAACGTGTCCTCAATTACTCCACTGGTAGTGAGGCACTAGTGAGCGGCATCATGCAAGTTACCTCATGCTGCGAAGGTAAATCAAGCGTAGAATTACCGTAGACAGAACAGTACCGACACGGTACCGTCGCTCATCACGTCAATAAAACCACCCCCCTTGAATTAATGGATTAAGAGATTCTAAGCTGAATACTAGCGGTGTGAAATATGCGGGATGGAAGCTAGGGTTTGCGTTGTTTTTGTACCTTGCGGACATTTGAAATGTTGCATCGCTCGCCCTGCTAATATAAGCAGTTTCCTGTAAGTGGAGTATCAAGTGGCCTCACATTGTATGCACTGAAAGCTTACATGGTTTGCGTTTCAAGATTGAGTCGTTTTTGCTTTTTTTGAAGTAAATTTATTACCAAGTGAAGTCTTGAACAAAGCGTTGAGCTATCCAGCTTTAATAGCTTTTCATGTTGTTAGTATAAATTTAGTATTAAAATCTTGCTCTGTTTTGCATTGCAGAAAAATCCAGAATGCGTTGCTAATTTTTTAACTTTCTCTGCAACTAAAGCCTGTTTCAAATTCAATTTAAAATATTTCCTTTGTCGTTTGATTTTACGATAATTAAAGATTTTGTATGCAACTCTTTCTGCGCACTTTACTGAAAGAAAACAAACCAAAAGCAATATGTTGGGTGTAGATTTATTTGTGATCATACGCTGTTTGCTGCGTTTGCCCAAAAATGTTAAGTAACCAGTGAAATGAACCTTGTCATTTTGATTATAAGTTTATGGGCTTCCTATTTTGATTTTAACTTTATGGGCTAGCCTTGCCAAGTTTATGATCTATTTTTAACTCATTGTCACGTGCGACGTGCGGGTAAAGCAAGAAAAGAAAACTAAAGGCGAATGCTGAGCTTTCATGAAAACCGGAACTAAACAGCGGGCATTCAATGTATTGAACGATGTTGCGGCTTTTATGTTTCATAAATGGAAAATTACCAGGTGTTAAAGGTTAAAGCCCTATTGTTTTTCGATTGGTAGCGACTATTTCACCAAAAATTTTCAAGTTGAAGAGAATTAAACGAAAATGAGAAATATTCATCCGCACTTTTTCATTTGCTTTTTTAGGGGTTAACATTAGGGTTTAAGTTAGGGTTTGGGTTAGGGTTCGATTTGGGGATGTAGAGTTTGGGTAAGATTTGAGTCAGAATTAATAAAAAAGTAGATAAAAGTTTCCGGTGAAATAAAGCCTTCCTTTTCGATTTGGCCACGTAGTCATAAACTTTGAACTTGGGAGCAGAACGGGGTGGAGATCAGTGGAATTAGGAAAAACTGGCCGAAACGCAGTTGTCACGGGCAACAACCAGCTAAACGAGAACGTGACATCGCAAGCAATATCTGGATACTTCGCGACATTATCCAACTTTTACTGAGCTGTAATAAGCTTTAAAAGAGTGATCCGATTGCTTTGAATGAATTTGTAAAAAATTTAGTCGTTGATAGTCAGATCAAAAATTTAAATGCGCCCTTTCAAATTTTGTTTCACTTACTTAAATCGCTTTGTGGTTATTCGAGTTCAAAATTTAAATCACTCGAAGTTATCAAAATAATCGAGTAACGTCATTCAAAAAGCTCGCATAACAGTTCGCTATACAACGTCAAATCTCAGCACTTTTCTTAAACAGGTTTTCATTCCATTTGAAATAACATAAAGCGGTCTTTAAAATTCTAGCGACTCACAAGCAAATTTCGTTACATCAACCAAACTTGCCGCCACGTATGATTCTGAAAACGCTCTTTCGCATCGCGTTCACCACATAGTATTGGTATACCGGTTGTTTCGAAATTAAAGTGCTCTCCTCAACAGCATAAACTAAAACAAAAAAGTGTTAAAATTATGCAAATTTGAAACAGGCATTTATTGAAGTTTTTTACTAAATCGTTCATGCTATTGCTACCTACCCTTCATTCTCGAATGGTATGATTTGACAAAGTGCAAAAAAAGGCGAAGAATCAAAATTGATTTTCCCTAGTTAATGAATGCTTCACTCACAAGTTGTCACAAGTCGATGAGAATAACCTGGTAAATAGAGGTGGTCAGTAACGAAGTAGTTCTACTTAAGTAGACTACTTAAGTAGTATTTTCGGTAACGAGCGACTTACTTAAGTATTTTTCATTTCTGATACTTCTACTTTTACTTCAAGTAAAATCCTCTCGAAGTAACGCTACTTGAGTAGTAATGACTTTTGTGTAAAGTAGAAGTAAACACCTAGCCATTATTCCACCTCACAACGTGTACAATAACGAAGTAAACATTATTCCACCTCACAACGTGTACAATAAGTACGTATCGAGTTTGTTTTGCTGTACAGTACTGCGAAACTTATTGAATAGTTACGCCGATTTATTTACAGGTCATCTAGGGTAGTGTCTTTTTGCGTTGCATCAAATACCAGACGTTGACTCAGTCTCACTAAAAAAAAAACATACCGAACCCTGATTAGCATGGTACAGTAGACGAACTAGACATGCGCATTACTCCTGGTTCATACGAAAAAGATTAGCGGTTAACGGCGTTGCGTTTGCTGCGGCCCGTCTGGGGTTCAATTCCCTAGCCGGTTAACGAACAGTGTTGCTAACGACTCGCCATCGCTGCGACATTTCTTCTCAAGCTGTGTTGTCCTGGCGCGGAGATGAGCCCAGAGTCCCTACTAAATCGTATTCGTAACACGCTTCGGTGTAATTTCAAGAGAATAATAAAACTTTGATTTTTTGATATGCTACCGTAAGTATGGCTTTGCTTGAACACTGATCGTAAGCGTCACAACAGCAAACCTTCAAAGAATAAACAAACACGTGAAATTCGAAATTACTTTCTACTTTCATTACTTAGTAGAATTAATTTTGACTACTTTCCTACTTTTACTTAAGTGGAAATGCTTCGCCATACTTCTACTTTTACTTGAAAGGCATTTTTGAGTAAGTAACAATACTTCTACTTCAGTAGATTTTTCGACTACTATGTCCACCTCTGCTGGTAAATCATCGCAGTTTTCTATGCGCCCTTTAATCTTTCGAGATACTACCCAGCATACTTTTGTGAAGATTTAGCGTAGAAGGTGAGAGGTAAAGAGAATACACCGGCATTTCAGCCTTTTATTATTTATCAATCTATCTAATTTTCTCTGAATTGTTAGCTATGGGGGTTTATCTAACTCAGCTACTCGACATGAAAGTGGAAGAAATTTCAAATCAAAAATAGCTGTGTAAAAACTTACGTTAATGAACTCCAAACTAGTCTAATGAAGAAAACTTTATAAATTTTCATGTAAGCGGTAGAGGAAAGGACCCTAATTTCGAAACACGCTGTGTGTATAATTGTTAAATCCATTATTTGGCACTAAAAGTTCCTTACTTAAATTCTTCAAAAACCTTGAGCCATAAGAAAAAGTACGCTTTCTCAACGTCACAGATGACAGTTTCGTGAAAAAAAGCTCAGCTATGTAGCTCAAATTTATCAAAGCCATTAAGTTCAACTTGAGTATGACATCGCAAGCGATATTTGAGGACCTCCAATTGAATGCTTTGATGTTAGATTGTGTTTGAAAAAAACTTTTTCCCGTCTTCGATCACAAAGTTTTTGTTTACGATTGTGTCTTTGATGCTGTTTTGTGTATTTAGTTTATGATTTCTGTTTAGTTGTTAAGTTTAGGCTCCTTTACTTTTTAATATCTACCCATTCCGAAAATTCGATCATCTAGATCTAACGTTTCAAAAGTTCAAAAATTTGGTGCCCCGTTTGATGAGGCCGCCATTTTGGTACCTCAAATTTTGTCAAATTTTATCTCTTAATATTGGCCTACGTTGAAAATGTGATGTGTCTAGCATCAGTGGTTAAAAAGCTTGAATTTTTGCTGTCCCGTTTTGGGGGAAACCCTCACATTTTAGTATCCAAACTTTGGTCAAATTTTATCTTTTTTTTATATATTTGCTTAACCTCAAACACTTCATGTTTCCAGCTTAATAGGTTAAAAAGTTTGAATTTTGGAAGGCCACGTTTGGGGGACTACTCATTTTTGAACCCCCAATTTTGTTAGGTTTGGTTTATTTTTAATATCTACCCATTCCGAAAATTTGATACATCTGCCTCTACCAATTTAAAAGTTCCAAATTTTGTCTAGCTTGAGTGGTTGAAACGTTCCAATTTTCACAGCCCCGTTTGAGGGGGGAAACCCAGTTTTGGGACCCTAAAATTTTGTTAAATTTTCTTTTTCCCGAATATTTACTTTACTGCAGCAATTCATGTGTTCAGCTTTAAAGGTTAAAAAGTTTGAATTTTGGAGGGCCTGTTTGGGGGGAACCTCCCATTGTAAAACCCCCAGTTTTTGTTGGTTATTTTCACCTTGCACCCCCGATTTCAGTCGCACGAAAGTCCTCCCAGAAATCTTCAATTGCTCAAACTTAGAATACAGTACGTTTTGCGGTTTAAAAGTAAATAGCCGGAGGAGAAAAAAAAAGTAAGAACGAACAAAAAAAGAAGAAAAATGGTATTCAGGTTCGGGTAAACGAACATGACCAAAACAAAGGCAGTTGACAGTGTGCTCAAAACTCATAAATCATTTTCCATCAAAATTGGTAATTACCGAGATAATCGGTTCAATCTCGTCAACTTTCTGCCCATTTTCTGCCTGTAACAATTTGGTCACGTGGCCTGGCGCCCCGAAACTCGGTTAACATAAATCATTTATGAGCACCCACATTGTTTACAAATTTTATCTTTACATGGCTAGTGGTTTTTGAGTTATAGGCGAATTAATTTTTTCAAGCCAAAAATCGCATGTTTTTATGTTTTTGTGTGTGTCAATTCACGGTCACGTGACCTAAGATCTCCAAAATGGGTGCGCATGACGCTTTCATTAATTCTTATGTTGAGTCCAAATTTCAACTTTTTAGGTAGGGATGTCCGTTTCAGAATACCGAATCCTACGGAACTGGCTCCTCTTTTAAACCGGTTCCGTTTTTAGGATTCGATTTAGTTGTGAAGAAAAAGTGAAAGTGATAAATTTGTTCAACAGAACCGGTCGACCGCGTTGGGACGCGTTCTTTTGACCCGTATGTTACAATGGCGTGATTTTCTGTAGTAGAACTAAGGCCCCCGGTTGTGGGCCTGTTTCCTTTCCCTGAAAACTACGAGAAATGACGGTTAAAATGAAAACGAAAAATTCAGAGAAATTGATAAAGCATTGCAAAATGAGAATATTCAATAATCATGTGATTTAAAGTGCTGTAATCCTAGTACTTGCTATTCATTCATTAAAAATGAAACAAAATGTTGGACTTTTTTGTTTTGCAGTAACCGAGCAGTTAAGTGCTGAACTGCTGTTAAATATTAAATAGACTACTGACGGACATTTAATAGATTTAGGATTCGGTTAAGGATTCGGAAAAAAAGATTCTGAATTACTCTGAAATACATTAGTCTGAAATGGACATCCCTATTTCTAGGTTTAACCGTATGCTAGTTATGAGCAAATCAATCCTCATCTGCCCAAATTCGCGAACAAAAACAAAGGTTCTACGCGTTCACGCGAGTCCCAATAACCAGAACTGAAAATAGTTTGATTGCTTCTGTTTTTTTTTTTCAACTTTATACAAGAAGACTTTGGTCCCCAATAAATTTTGGGATGAGACTGGCTGCTTTTGAATTTTCGCAAGTTTTCAGATTCGGTGACGCAGGCAAAAATTTGAAATGGGTGGGAGAGGCATAGGTCGAAAAAAGGTCCCAGCGACGTTGGCAAGATTTTTCCTTTTTTTTTTACAAAAATAACTCAATCTTAAGACCAATTTACGATAAATTTTGGTATAAAAGGTATGAAGCATTTAGCTAATTGGAGTACTTTACAATAGTCAAAATTAAAATATAATTTTGAAATTTTTTGTTCTCAGTTTTGGGTTGCGATTACAAAGATATTTCAACCAACATGAAAAGATATCTCCTCTCAAAAATTTTGGAAACTTTTGAATCTGTTTTCTCAGCCCAAACGTGAGGGAAAAGAAGGATTGAATAATGTTTACTTTTCCAGTAACATCATATGATCAATGCAGTTTTGGCAAACCCCCCTCTTTGTGGAATTTCAGGCTGGGAGAACAAACTCAGGGTTTCCAAAAATTTTCTAAGAGGAAAATCTCTTGGTATTTGTTAGACTTACTTTCTTTGTAGGGACAGTGGCTGTGATCCGCCAGTGATGCACAACCCCGCCTACACTCCTCCAACAACGGCAAACATTCTTCCCGAAACTGCAACTGCTAAAACAAGGTGGGCTCTAAATAAAAGATCTTATTTGAATAAAATGGCTCAACTAATTGAAACATACTGTATTCTATCGTAAAGATATGTTTCAGTTAATCTCTGTGATCCATTGTCAATTTTTTTGACCACTATCCTGGCGTCCTACTAGCCGAGACAGCACCTCTGTGGAGTGTTTTATATGTTGTGAAAGAAAAAGCCTAAGTAAAATGCTGGTATTGCAAAGGCGGTAAGCAAAAGTGGAAACTTGCGGATGATCCTTGCAATGAGCTCGCTAAGTGGTTTCCAACTTAAGGATTTCCTCGGCTGGCATGTTCTCTGTTTTACAAACTGCATTCAACAACGCTAGCAAACTGAGATGTATAATTTACGCTGCACCGGAAAATCATTGACTGTTTTAATTGTTGGCGGTGGCAATGTTGTCGTGTGTTGAAACCAGGATGTTGAAGCTAAAATAAATTTCAAAGCTGCTCTGGAACTCTTTACTATTAAGACTAAGCTCCAGCTCCAGCGTTTTTGTACCTGGATTGAATTTTAACTTTGCTAAATTGAACAATTTTATGTCCGCTAAAATTTGCTTTTTAATTTAAAAAAAAAAGATCAAAAGATTACACCTAACAATACAATGACAGTACTAAAACAGTCTAGATATTCGAGCTAGAAACCTCAGTAAGCAAAGTATCAGTTTTTAATTTGGAGCAATTCTAAAATAGTGCGGCTCCAGTTCCGGCTTCGACTAAAATTTGGTTCGAGCTCCGGCTCCAGCAAAAAATCAGTTGCCCCTTGGCTCCGGCTACTACACCCTGGTTAAAACTTCCAACAGGTTAGGAGCGAGATTGTTTCGTTGTGTTGCATTGCGTATGATCGTCTGGTCCTCGGATGAGCCCCCAGGTTGGCGCGCGTGCTGGGTAACGTAGGAAACTTCGTTGGCTAATCTTGCTGAGACAAACTTTGTTACACTTCGAAAAACTATGCAGTAACGCAGGGTAGTGAGCAGAGGTGGAGTCGAGGATACAAGGCTCGAGGGCCAAGGACACAAAAAAAATCCGAGGCCTAGGCCAAGGACAGACCCTCTCGAGGCCAAGAACAGGAATGCTTGAGGCCAAGGACACAGGCGCGAGTGATCAAAAAAAAAGGTCTTCAAAAATTTTTTCAGGCAATCTCCAAAAGAGAAATACAATAAAGGTCTTCCCAAATTTTCCACGAAGTTTCTGGCGTTTTTCGACACAATTTTAAGGGTTCAAAAAATAATGCTGTCCTCGAGCCGAGGGCAGGGCAATTTTCGAGGACTTGAGGCTTCGAGGCCAAGGACTTGACCTTTGAGGCCAAGGTCAAGGACTTCAAAACGTGTCCTCAATTACTCCACTGGTAGTGAGGCACTAGTGAGCGGCATCATGCAAGTTACCTCATGCTGCGAAGGTAAATCAAGCGTAGAATTACCGTAGACAGAACAGTACCGACACGGTACCGTCGCTCATCACGTCAATAAAACCACCCCCCTTGAATTAATGGATTAAGAGATTCTAAGCTGAATACTAGCGGTGTGAAATATGCGGGATGGAAGCTAGGGTTTGCGTTGTTTTTGTACCTTGCGGACATTTGAAATGTTGCATCGCTCGCCCTGCTAATATAAGCAGTTTCCTGTAAGTGGAGTATCAAGTGGCCTCACATTGTATGCACTGAAAGCTTACATGGTTTGCGTTTCAAGATTGAGTCGTTTTTGCTTTTTTTGAAGTAAATTTATTACCAAGTGAAGTCTTGAACAAAGCGTTGAGCTATCCAGCATTAATAGCTTTTCATGTTGTTAGTATAAATTTAGTATTAAAATCTTGCTCTGTTTTGCATTGCAGAAAAATCCAGAATGCGTTGCTAATTTTTTAACTTTCTCTGCAACTAAAGCCTGTTTCAAATTCAATTTAAAATATTTCCTTTGTCGTTTGATTTTACGATAATTAAAGATTTTGTATGCAACTCTTTCTGCGCACTTTACTGAAAGAAAACAAACCAAAAGCAATATGTTGGGTGTAGATTTATTTGTGATCATACGCTGTTTGCTGCGTTTGCCCAAAAATGTTAAGTAACCAGTGAAATGAACCTTGTCATTTTGATTATAAGTTTATGGGCTTCCTATTTTGATTTTAACTTTATGGGCTAGCCTTGCCAAGTTTATGATCTATTTTTAACTCATTGTCACGTGCGACGTGCGGGTAAAGCAAGAAAAGAAAACTAAAGGCGAATGCTGAGCTTTCATGAAAACCGGAACTAAACAGCGGGCATTCAATGTATTGAACGATGTTGCGGCTTTAATGTTTCATAAATGGAAAATTACCAGGTGTTAAAGGTTAAAGCCCTATTGTTTTTCGATTGGTAGCGACTATTTCACCAAACATTTTCAAAATCAAAAAAAAAATCAAAATCAAAATTATTTTTTGAAGATGCAAGACAAATACGCTACGATAACATTGCGTATAGCAGAACATCGTCAGGAAAACATGGCAAAGCCCGAAGGCTTAAAACATACAAAATTATTAGCATTATTGATGAGATAAATTACGTCATTGCTGTATGGCCATGAAACCTTTTAGCAAAAAACAAGCACTGCTTATATACAAAATGTACAATTATATACAGCCATAAAAATAGACTTCAAGGACAACTGGTCTAACAGCTGGATACAAAACACCAAAAAAATAAAAAGTAAAAAAAAAAATTTAAATGAAAAGCTTTGTAACACCAAAAAAATATGATTTTTTCTGTACAGAGAAAGACTTGTAGGCTACAAGACAGACTAATTTAGTATCACAAGAATAGCAATAAAACTGTTCTTTGTAGTTAAAATTGTTGAATTGATACACAGTATACTTAAATTCGTAATGTAGCAGTTAATATTGGTAATCACTGTTGAACCTAGTTTTCAAATAACGTTTTAAATTGTTTTTGAAAGCACTTTGGCTCTGCATATTTCTTACAGTAAATGGTATAGAATTCCATATTTTTACTCCGCTTCACATGATTGATTGTTGGGTGACAGTTTTGGAAAAATAGGGATAATGAAGAGACTTACTATAGCGTGTAGAAAATGTGTGCACTTGTTCATTACGTTGAAGTAGATGCAGGAACATATCTGGAAAATTGCGGTGGTGCAATTTAAACATAAAGATGCCCGTTGTCAAAATCTGTAGTTCTTTTATTGTGAGAAATTTATAGTGTTTTGGTGTTTTGTGATTTATGAATGAAATAAATTTATTGCAGATTTGTTGCATTTTCTTTACTATGGTAATATTGCCATGATTCCACACAATGATTCCATAACGAAGATAAATTTCAATTAGTGAATGGTAAATTTGCACAAGATTTTCAACGTTTAAGCAATATTTTAATTTAGAAATTACTCCAAAAGAAGACCGTAGTTTATTTAATTGTGTTAGCATATGTGGCTTCCATGAAAGATTTTCATCAATAAGTAATCCTAAAAATGAAATTGCATGCACCTTTTCGATAGGAATATCATTGACATATAAGGATTTATCGGTTTTAATCCCTTTCTTTTTGTTTGACGTGAACACTATGAATTTTGTTTTATTTATGTTTAGTGTTAATTTATTGGCAGATAGCCAATTTGTTACTAGAACCAATTCTTTTTGTGCTACGTCATATAATGCATTAATATTTTTGTGATGCAGAAATATGTTCGTATCGTCAGCATACATAATAGCATCTGCTTTTTTAAGGCAGTTTTTGAAGTCATTCACATAAATTAAAACAAAATAGGCCCCAAAATTGATCCTTGCAGAACACCAAATTTAATATCAGAAGAATTTGATAATGCTTCTCCATATTCAGTGATTTGTTTACGATTGCATAAATAACTGGAGAACCAATTATGAGCAGTACCTCGAATTCCACAATAATAGAGTTTAGCAAGTAAAATGCTATGATCAATAGTGTCGAACTCTTTGGACAAGTCCAAGAACACTCCTAAAGTTGCTTCATTAGATTCCATGGCAGCAGTTATTTTATTAACTAAGTATGTTGCAGCCAATTCAGTAGAATAGTGCTCCCTGAAGCCAAACTGGTATTTATGAAAAAAATCATTTTTTTCCAAAAAATTGGTGAGTCTAACTTGCACAATTTTTTCAAGGAGTTTAGAAAAGCATGATAATAAGCTTAAGGGCCGATAATTAGTAATGTTTTTAGAATCACCTTTCATATAAATTGGGATTATTGTAGCAGTTTTAAAATGTTCGATAAACTTTCCTTGAGACAGCGACAAGTTAAAGATATGCGATAAAGCTGTTAAAATGTTATTGGGGGTAAATTTTATTACTGTAGATGGAATATCATCCATGCCACAGCTTGATTTTGGTTTAATGGTAGTAATTATACTTTGAATTTCTTCAGCGGAAGTGGGTTTAAAGAATATTGTGTTTAAAGTAGGTTGAGGTAAAAAGTCAGCAAATTTAGCAGCGGTCCAAGGAATTTTTTTAACCAAATTTTCAGCTATTGTTGAGAAGTAGGTGTTAAAATGGTTTGAAATTTCTGCATCATCAGTTCATCTTATATCAACTCATTGTTAATGAAAAATTGATTCTTAGTTTTGATTTTTGATTTACCTAAAAGCTGATTGATTATTTGCCATGTTTTCTTTAAGTTCTTTTTGTTTTCCACAAGTTTAGATTGTATGTATGCTTGCTTTTTGTTTTTTACAAGTCTATCGTGTAATTTCTTATTTGAGCGTATTTACTTTTATTTTTTTCATTAGGTTTTTTTATAATTTTTTTATACATTCGCTGTTTAGTTTTGTAGATGGTTTGTAGCTCAGAATCATACCAAGTTGTACTCTTATTTTTGTATTTTTTTGACTTGAAATAATTTATTACAGGAAAGTTATCGTTAAAGATTTTGCTGTAGTTACATTCAAAGTTACTGTAAGCATCATTAACATCGGTCGATGTCAAAATTGGTCTAGTGTCAACATTTTGTAAGGCTTCCATAAATTTTATCAAATTTTTACTGCTGTAATTTCGTTGTTGTTTGCTTTGATTTTTGATTTGAGTTGGAGGATTATGTAATTGTACACAAAGAAGAACGGGTAAATGGTCAGCCGCACAGTCTACCATTACAGCGGACGCTAGTTTTTTGTTGAGTTTGTTGGTTTTTTTGTTGAGTTTTGTTGAGTTTTTTGTTGAGTTTGTTGAGTTTTGTTTGTTGATATGATCCAGCACTGTAGCAGAAGTAGCTGTGAATCTGGTTGGTTTTGTGATAGCAGGATAAAAACTGTTTTCATACATTAAATCAATAAAATCACTGACACAATTTTTGTCGTATTTTAATAAATTGTAATTTGATCATCAGTAATTATAGTCGGAGTTTGGGATTTAGAAATTGCTTTTAATATTGGTGTTAGATGATCAATAAACTGCATGTTGGCTTTTAATTCCTGATTTGGTGATCTGTAAACAGTACCAGTTTATCATTGTTGAGTGAAATATCAATGAAGAAAGATTCAAAAATTTTTTCAATCATTTTAGAATAGCTATTTTTTATAGTGAATGATAAATCTTTTTTGATGTAAAAGGCCACGCCTCCCCCTCGGTATTTACTTCTACAATTTGTCACCAAAACATAATCTAAGAAAGCATTGAATTCTCCTAGCTGACCATCTTTAATCCAAGTTTCATTTAAAGATATTACATGTGGTTGATTTTTCATTGAAGTTACCAATATTTTTAGTTTGTCACAGTCAAGAGCTAATGATCTGATGTTTAAATGCATAACGATTAACGAACATCTTCGGTTCATGCCTTCCACTAAGAGCAAAGTATTTTCTGAAGTAATGTAATTATGATCAATGAAATCAAGGTTTTCTTCTGTTAAATTGTTTTCAAACTGACTGTTGTGCAAATCAGTTTTCCAATTATCGCTATCAGAATTTGAAAATAATTTATTAAGCTTGGAGGGATCTAATTTGGTTTTAGACAGAAGTTTATCTTTATTACTGAACAAAGAATCAAATACTTTGCTAGTACTACAGTAAAAAGGCAAAGCTTTCAGTAAACATTTTGAGCTAGTCCATTCAGTCTCCTCACTTTCATTACATAGATGTATAAATTCAGCTGTAGTTAATTTTTCACATTTTGCATGTATCCAGTGATTACCAGTATTACAAAATATAGCATCCTCGTTATGAGAAACAAATTTCAAGCATAAGGGACATTTTAATGTTAGCATGTATTATTTAATTATGAAACAGAATCCTGTAATAGATTAACAATGCACAAAATTCTAAAGTTTGATGTAACTTTGCAGTAACTGTTAGTCTATTTTCAGTGGTAGTGTGCTAGTTTTAGGAATGCCTGGTTAGCCAAGCTATTGACTGTTAACATAGCTTGTAAATTAGGTAAACAATTCAGCAATGGGAGTTACCTTGGTCTTGTGGCTTTGATATTGCAAATGGGTCAGATTGTTCTGGAAGGCTTTCTACTAACGTATATAGATCTAGTTGAGAGTGTATTGCTTCTCTTTTAGAATTAATTTCACAATATATGGTACCATTGAAGGTCCAGACCTTATCTTTTCCAATAAAACTTTGTGTTTCAGTTAACAAGGCTAGGCGCATTTTAGTGAGTGATTCGGTTAAGGCTAACCTAGATCCGGCAAGCATTTTCTTCTTTCGGAAAACGTTGTTTCTATCCGATCTCCTTAAAAACTTGATTATGATTGGGACTTTTCCGTTTCTTGCTTTAGGCAAAGGATGAGCAATATCTATTAGATTTTTCGACAAATGGAGTCCCAGTCTTTGATTTATAATAGACAGCAATACTTCAAGAAACTTGGAATAGTTGTCATGACAATTAGGTAAGTTTTGAATGTTAATACCATGCAGAATAAGGCAGTTTCTTCTACTATATTGTTCTAAATTGTCCAACCCCAATTCAAATTTTGTTATCATGTCAGAAATTAGTCTAAATTTAATGTAGAGTTCTTCAATTTGTTGGCTTAATCTTCCTATTTCAATGTCAATTTGCTGATTATCATTAGAAGTAATGCCAGGCTTTACCATAGAGTGGCTTTGATCAGCTAGGATTTTTGTTGAGTTGGAACTTGCTTTGATCTGCTTTTGGGCTTCGCGGATTTCATCTATTTCTGATCCAATTGCTTTAACAGCTTGTTTAATTTCGTTGAGATCCATTTTATTCCCAGTGTTGAATACGGTGTAAATGTTAATGTAATAATTCTTCAGCTATCAGCTGAGCTACTCTGGCAATATTACTAGCCAACCTATCAGTTTTCATACCTTATTCAAGTTGAAGAGAATTAAACGAAAATGAGAAATATTCATCCGCACTTTTTCATTTGCTTTTTTAGGGGTTAACATTAGGGTTTAAGTTAGGGTTTGGGTTAGGGTTCGATTTGGGGATGTAGAGTTTGGGTAAGATTTGAGTCAGAATTAATAAAAAAGTAGATAAAAGTTTCCGGTGAAATAAAGCCTTCCTTTTCGATTTGGCCACGTAGTCATAAACTTTGAACTTGGGAGCAGAACGGGGTGGAGATCAGTGGAATTAGGAAAAACTGGCCGAAACGCAGTTGTCACGGGCAACAACCAGCTAAACGAGAACGTGACATCGCAAGCAATATCTGGATACTTCGCGACATTATCCAACTTTTACTGAGCTGTAATAAGCTTTAAAAGAGTGATCCGATTGCTTTGAATGAATTTGTAAAAAATTTAGTCGTTGATAGTCAGATCAAAAATTTAAATGCGCCCTTTCAAATTTTGTTTCACTAACTTAAATCGCTTTGTGGTTATTCGAGTTCAAAATTTAAATCACTCGAAGTTATCAAAATAATCGAGTAACGTCATTCAAAAAGCTCGCATAACAGTTCGCTATACAACGTCAAATCTCAGCACTTTTCTTAAACAGGTTTTCATTCCATTTGAAATAACATAAAGCGGTCTTTAAAATTCTAGCGACTCTCAAGCAAATTTCGTTACATCAACCAAACTTGCCGCCACGTATGATTCTGAAAACGCTCTTTCGCATCGCGTTCACCACATAGTATTGGTATACCGGTTGTTTCGAAATTAAAGTGCTCTCCTCAACAGCATAAACTAAAACAAAAAAGTGTTAAAATTATGCAAATTTAAAACAGGCATTTATTGAAGTTTTTTACTAAATCGTTCATGCTATTGCTACCTACCCTTCATTCTCGAATGGTATGATTTGACAAAGTGCAAAAAAAGGCGAAGAATCAAAATTGATTTTCCCTAGTTAATGAATGCTTCACTCACAAGTTGTCACAAGTCGATGAGAATAACCTGGTAAATCATCGCAGTTTTCTATACGCCCTTTAATCTTTCGAGATTCTACCCAGCATACTTTTGTGAAGATTTAGCGTAGAAGGTGAGAGGTAAAGAGAATACACCGGCATTTCAGCCTTTTATTATTTATCAATCTATCTAATTTTCTCTGAATTGTTAGCTATGGGGGTTTATCTAACTCAGCTACTCGACATGAAAGTGGAAGAAATTTCAAATCAAAAATAGCTGTGTAAAAACTTACGTTAATGAACTCCAAACTAGTCTAATGAAGAAAACTTTATAAATTTTCATGTAAGCGGTAGAGGAAAGGACCCTAATTTCGAAACACGCTGTGTGTATAATTGTTAAATCCATTATTTGGCACTAAAAGTTCCTTACTTAAATTCTTCAAAAACCTTGAGCCATAAGAAAAAGTACGCTTTCTCAACGTCACAGATGACAGTTTCGTGAAAAAAAGCTCAGCTATGTAGCTCAAATTTATCAAAGCCATTAAGTTCAACTTGAGTATGACATCGCAAGCGATATTTGAGGACCTCCAATTGAATGCTTTGATGTTAGATTGTGTTTGAAAAAAACTTTTTCCCGTCTTCGATCACAAAGTTTTTGTTTACGATTGTGTCTTTGATGCTGTTTTGTGTATTTAGTTTATGATTTCTGTTTAGTTGTTAAGTTTAGGCTCCTTTACTTTTTAATATCTACCCATTCCGAAAATTCGATCCATCTAGATCTAACGTTTCAAAAGTTCAAAAATTTGGTGCCCCGTTTGATGAGGCCGCCATTTTGGTACCTCAAATTTTGTCAAATTTTATCTCTTAATATTGGCCTACGTTGAAAATGTGATGTGTCTAGCATCAGTGGTTAAAAAGCTTGAATTTTTGCTGTCCCGTTTTGGGGGAAACCCTCACATTTTAGTATCCAAACTTTGGTCAAATTTTATCTTTTTTTTATATATTTGCTTAACCTCAAACACTTCATGTTTCCAGCTTAATAGGTTAAAAAGTTTGAATTTTGGAAGGCCACGTTTGGGGGACTACTCATTTTTGAACCCCCAATTTTGTTAGGTTTGGTTTATTTTTAATATCTACCCATTCCGAAAATTTGATACATCTGCCTCTACCAATTTAAAAGTTCCAAATTTTGTCTAGCTTGAGTGGTTGAAACGTTCCAATTTTCACAGCCCCGTTTGAGGGGGGAAACCCAGTTTTGGGACCCTAAAATTTTGTTAAATTTTCTTTTTCCCGAATATTTACTTTACTGCAGCAATTCATGTGTTCAGCTTTAAAGGTTAAAAAGTTTGAATTTTGGAGGGCCTGTTTGGGGGGAACCTCCCATTGTAAAACCCCCAGTTTTTGTTGGTTATTTTCACCTTGCACCCCCGATTTCAGTCGCACGAAAGTCCTCCCAGAAATCTTCAATTGCTCAAACTTAGAATACAGTACGTTTTGCGGTTTAAAAGTAAATAGCCGGAGGAGAAAAAAAAAGTAAGAACGAACAAAAAAAGAAGAAAAATGGTATTCAGGTTCGGGTAAACGAACATGACCAAAACAAAGGCAGTTGACAGTGTGCTCAAAACTCATAAATCATTTTCCATCAAAATTGGTAATTACCGAGATAATCGGTTCAATCTCGTCAACTTTCTGCCCATTTTCTGCCTGTAACAATTTGGTCACGTGGCCTGGCGCCCCGAAACTCGGTTAACATAAATCATTTATGAGCACCCACATTGTTTACAAATTTTATCTTTACATGGCTAGTGGTTTTTGAGTTATAGGCGAATTAATTTTTTCAAGCCAAAAATCGCATGTTTTTATGTTTTTGTGTGTGTCAATTCACGGTCACGTGACCTAAGATCTCCAAAATGGGTGCGCATGACGCTTTCATTAATTCTTATGTTGAGTCCAAATTTCAACTTTTTAGGTAGGGATGTCCGTTTCAGAATACCGAATCCTACGGAACTGGCTCCTCTTTTAAACCGGTTCCGTTTTTAGGATTCGATTTAGTTGTGAAGAAAAAGTGAAAGTGATAAATTTGTTCAACAGAACCGGTCGACCGCGTTGGGACGCGTTCTTTTGACCCGTATGTTACAATGGCGTGATTTTCTGTAGTAGAACTAAGGCCCCCGGTTGTGGGCCTGTTTCCTTTCCCTGAAAACTACGAGAAATGACGGTTAAAATGAAAACGAAAAATTCAGAGAAATTGATAAAGCATTGCAAAATGAGAATATTCAATAATCATGTGATTTAAAGTGCTGTAATCCTAGTACTTGCTATTCATTCATTAAAAATGAAACAAAATGTTGGACTTTTTTGTTTTGCAGTAACCGAGCAGTTAAGTGCTGAATTGCTGTTAAATATTAAATAGACTACTGACGGACATTTAATAGATTTAGGATTCGGTTAAGGATTCGGAAAAAAAGATTCTGAATTACTCTGAAATACATTAGTCTGAAATGGACATCCCTATTTCTAGGTTTAACCGTATGCTAGTTATGAGCAAATCAATCCTCATCTGCCCAAATTCGCGAACAAAAACAAAGGTTCTACGCGTTCACGCGAGTCCCAATAACCAGAACTGAAAATAGTTTGATTGCTTCTGTTTTTTTTTTTCAACTTTATACAAGAAGACTTTGGTCCCCAATAAATTTTGGGATGAGACTGGCTGCTTTTGAATTTTCGCAAGTTTTCAGATTCGGTGACGCAGGCAAAAATTTGAAATGGGTGGGAGAGGCATAGGTCGAAAAAAGGTCCCAGCGACGTTGGCAAGATTTTTCCTTTTTTTTTACAAAAATAACTCAATCTTAAGACCAATTTACGATAAATTTTGGTATAAAAGGTATGAAGCATCCAGCTAATTGGAGTACTTTACAATAGTCAAAATTAAAATATAATTTTGAAATTTTTTGTTCTCAGTTTTGGGTTGCGATTACAAAGATATTTCAACCAACATGAAAAGATATCTCCTCTCAAAAATTTTGGAAACTTTTGAATCTGTTTTCTCAGCCTGAACTTGAGGGAAAAAGAAGGATTGAATAATGTTTACTTTTTCAGTAACTTCACATGATTAATGCAGTTTTGGCAAACCCCCCTCTTTGTGGAATTTCAGGCTGGGAGAACAAACTCAGGGTTTCCGAAAACTCTTGTAAAATAAAAATCTCTTGGTGTTTGTTAAATATCTGCAACTGCAGCCTTTAATTGAAAACAAAAAATTTCAAAAGTTATTATTAGGACTTCGCGCGAGCGCGTTGCATCTTTGTTTTTGCTCGCGAATTTTAGCAGATGAGTATTGATTTTGCTTATAAATATAGCAAACGGTAAAACCTACTGTAGAAAGCTGAAATTTGGATTCAACATAAGAATTTATAAAAGCGTTATGTATGCCAATTTTGGAGATCCTAGGTCACGTGATCGTGAATTGTCACTCACAAAAACATAAAAAAACGGCAATTTTTGGTTTTGAAAAGTTAGTAATTCGCTTTTAATTCCAACACCACGTCACGTGCAAAGCTTAAATTTGGACACAACGTGGATGCTTATGAATCCGTTAATCAAACCGAGTTTGAGGGCGTTCGGTCACGTGACCAAAATGTTATAGGCCGAAAATTGGCAAAACGTGGACGATTTTGAATCGATATATTTTGGTAGTTACCGATATTGACAAAAAATGGTTTTTGTTTTTTTAACGCTTTATCAACCACTTTTCTTTCGGTCATATTTGTTTACGCCAACTTAAAAACCATTTTTCTTGCTTTGCATCTCTTTTCTTACTTTTTTTTTCATTTTCTTCTGTCGCTATCTACTTTTAAACAGCTAAACGCAATGTATTCAAAGTTTGAACAATTGAAGATATCAGCGAAGACTAGTGTAGTGCTGAAATTGGGGGTGCCAAGTTGAGGAATCCCTCTCAATTGGGTCCTCCAAACTTTTGAACTTTTAAACCGTTATAGCTAGATGGATCAAATTTTCGTAAAGGGTAGATATTGAAAACAAACTAAACCTAACAAAAATTGGGGGTGCCGTGATGGGCGTTTACCCCCAAAAGGGCTCTGAAGTTCAAACTTTTTAACCTTTTAAGCAAAATACATGAAATTTTTACGGTAAGTAAATGTAAGGGAAAGAAAAAATTTGACAAAATTCTGAAGTATCAAAATGGAGGGGTTCCCGAAATGGAGTTGACAAAATTCAAACTTTTTAACCACACACGCTAGACTCATGAAATTTTCAGGGTAGGCAAATATGAAGAAAAGATAAAATTAGACAAAATTTGGGGTTACCAAACTTGGGGCTCCCCTTAAACGGGGCTGCCAAAATTTTAAACTTTTCAACCGTTAGAGTTATAGATAAATCAAATTTTCGGAACGGAAAAAAAATCTTACTATAATTGGGAGTTCCAAAAGGGGGGTTTTCTCTAAACGGGGCCTTCAAAAATTCAAACATTTTAGCCTTTTATGCTGGACACATGAATTTTTTAAGGTAAGCAAATATGAAAGAAAGATAAAATTTGAAACAATTTTGGGGTACCAAACTGAGGGTGTCCGCCTCAACCGAGGGCACCAAAATTCAAACTTTTTGAATGTGTAAGCTAGACAAAACTTCGGGCACCAAAATGGAGTCTTTCAAAATTCGAAATTTTCAACCATTCAAGCTCGACACATAAAACTTTTAGAATAGGTAAATATAAAAGAAGGATAAAATCAGAATAGATAAATAAAATATGACTAATTTCAGCTTCAACGATTGGGGAGTCCTCAAACGAGTCCTTCAAAAACTTTAACCACTCAAGCTAGACAAGTAAAATTTTCAAGATGGATAACAATATAATATGAAAAACTTTGAGGATCTTATACTGTAGGGTCATCAAATTGTGTTGGCATCTCCCCCCAGTAGCTACAAAAGCTAAACAAAAAATAAATCTATTGGATAGGTTAATATGAATCATAGATTAAAGACAAAAACATTTGGTTGGCCAGATTGAGGAGACCATGCCACATGGGCCCATTAGAATGTTAAAATTTTTATTACCAAGAACTCCAGCTAGTCATCTCAAATTTTAATGGTAGGCTAATAGAAGAAAAAGATAAAACATGCCAAACTTGGCAATGCCATGTCGGACAATTAGCCCTTAAACGAGCCTTCAAACTATACGATGATTTGTCACAATGAATATTGCTATCACAGAAAAGTAGAAGAGTCAAACTGATGGTATCACTCCAACATTTAAGTTGTTGTAGTACTTGAGCTTAATGGCTTTGTTAGATTTAAACTGGATGGCCGAGTTTTTTACTAAACTGTCACTTGTGACGTTGAAAAAATCTTCTACTAGCCTCTTCATAGTTTTTGAGCAATTTTATTAAGGATGCCTTCGTGCTGAATAATGGGTGTAATACAGTATACTGTATAATATCCAATATGTTGGCCGTTGGGTCGCACTGCTAAACAGTATTCTCAGAATAGGAATGGCTGTAAAATGCGTGCATAATTCTGGCCGTGGTTAGAGTTATGTGAAGTTTGACCGATGTAATTTTAAAGATTTGAAGAATAGTGAAGTCGCTGTAATTTTAAAGTTTGCTCTACTCGTATGTTATTTCATAATAACGTGAGAAACTGTTAGGAACTCCAAACAGCTTTTTGATTGACGTTACTGATTATTTTGATAACTTTTTGAGACCTTTAAACAGAGGTGGAGTCCTCGAGGACGTCCTTGGCCGCAAGAACATATTTTGAAGTCCATGACCTTGGCCTTGACGGTCAAGTCCTTGGCCTCAAGTCCTCGAAAATTGCCCTGTCCTCGGCTCGAGGGCAGCACTTTTTTTGAATTGTTGAAATTTTGTAGATCGCCTGAAAAAAAATTTTGGAAGGCGTGTTTTATTGGAGAACGCCTGAAAATTTTTTTGAAGATCTTTTTTTGGAGAACAGTTGCACTTGTGTCCTTGGGCCTTGGCCTTGGCCTCGAGCATTCCTGTCCTTGGGCTCGAGAGGGTCTGTCCTCGGAAGGGCTGTCCTTGACCTCGGATTTTTTTTGTGTCGTTGGCCTTGGCCTCGAGCCTTGTGTCCTCCACTCCACCTCTGCCTTTAGACTTTGAGAGCGAATAACCTCATAGCTGTTAAAATGAACTAAAAAGAACGTTATGTGCAAAAGAAGTAGATCGTTTTCGGTAAATAGTTCTTTCACTTGCACATTACATCTAGGGTTCTGGAAAGCACAGAGTTGAGTAAATTAATGTAAGTTTTCAATGTGAAGTCATCGTAAACTTAGACTCAGCTATATCACTTACAAAGTTTATAAGAATTTGATATTTTGTTTGTAAATTTTGTTTATGTACGTATCTTTTTCCATGCTAATTGCTAAGACAGGCATTGCTTTGATTTAGTTCATAAATTTTGAGAAAAATTGGTACAACTGTTCATACGTGTGCTTATATAAAATTCTTCGTAAAAAAATATCGCGGTGGGCTAGTGGAGGGTGTAGATTTGATATTTAGGATAGATAGTGTGTCAAATTTCTGGTCAAGATAATGTAAGTCACAAATCCAAAAATCATATTGGCAAAACGTTACTGTCGAAAATATTTGTTTAAAAGAGGGTTTTGTTTGTAACCGCAATATTAACAATTGCGCTGCAAAGTGAAAATTCAACCAACTCCTTAAAACTTGAACCGAGAACCAAGCAGACAGTGCTGGGCACCGCAAGTTTTTTTTAAGTCCGCAGTCCGCAAATCCGCAACCGAATTTCAATTTTCTGAATCCGCAACCGCAAGTCCGCAATTGGACGTTTAAAAGCTTAGTTCGCAACCGCAAGTCCGCAACGACGTTTCAGGATTCTTGAATCCGCAGCCGCAAGTCCCCAACTTCGTAATTCTTGAAGTCCGCAACCGCAAGTCTGCAACTTCGTAATTCTTAAAGTCCGCAACCGCAAGTCCGCAACTTTTTACGAACAGAGTAGAACGGTTTTGCAATCAACCACGTCCCGAAGTGATTTGCTCAGAGTTGATTAGCCAACATAAGTCAAAAGTGGTGACTTGTGGGAAGAATAGCAAGCGTATGGTGGATACATTCCACGCAATAAAAGAAATTACTCACAATCGCTGATTGTTGTAAATGTACCACAGCATGAGTTGTTGTTGAGCTGCTTTTTCGGGATGGCAAACTTAAGAATTGCCCACCCCCTAATACTTTCAGGTCCAACTCAAAACAGATTTAAACGCTTGTATTTTTGGTTAAAGTTTTTGAGTGACTTCGCTAAGGGTTTGTATCCCCTAGCCCTCCTAGTTGCGCTACTGCTTATACAGTAGGTGCCTAAACTGCATGGAAGCGTAATGCACAACCCAGCGACGAACCCTTAAAAATGCTACAATGAAGCTAGGAATTCGGAGATTAAAAGCCTTTGGATTAGAGTGAGAAGCCATCAAATAGCAAAGCACAATCCGCATTTCCGCTTGCAAAAACATTTTCTAAGAAAACAATTTTTTTCGAGGCAGGAAAATGCAAAGGCAGTAGAAGGCAAAAAAAAATCATATCACTAATCGTATTACTAATTTTTTGTCCCTAGTTTCAATAAATACTCTAGGAACGAGATAACCACACGCTACCAGCAGTGCCGTCGCCAGACCAAACGAAGTGAGGGGGCCCTAGCCGAAAATGGGGGGCACTATAAAACGGAATGAACTTTTGCACATAAAAACTGATATTTTAAAGCTACAATTTTGTATTAATCTTTGAAAAAAAAGACATATAAGCTCGGCAGCGTTTATTAGCTCGTTTCGTATGCGGCCCGTATAATCGCTTGAAAAATCTGTCTGCAGGAGTGAATGCGACCAGAAGCGCAACCAGGGTTTTGCTAAGAGAGAGGGGGCTTGAACCAAAAGTAAATGTTTTAAAAATCATCGAGCATTGACGATTTGTTCAAAAAGTAAATGTTTTAAAAAGCATCGAGCCAAAAGTAAATGTAAATGAACCAAAAGTAAAAAGTAAATGAACCAAAAGTAAATGTTTTAAAAAGCATCGAGCATTGACGATTTGTTCAAAAAGTATACTGCAGCATGAACTAGAAAACATCAGATCGATTCTACTGAATAATGGATACCCAGAAAGCATTATTGAAATCACCATGTCCAAGAAAATTGCGCTTTTTAACCGTAAACCAAAAGAAGGACCGCAAAAGTGTCCAGTTTACTTGAAGCTCCCTTGGATTGGCAAAATTTCTTTGAATTTTGAAAAGCAAACCAAGATTGCTATCAACCGATGTTACCAAGCTGTTGAACCTCGCATTATTTTTACAACGAGAAAAATTTAGCCTGCAATCCATAAAGATGTTCTACCCTCCCTTCAACAAAGTATGGTCGTATATCAATACGTGTGCCGTTGTGACTGTCGGTACGTGGGTCGAACTTCCCAAAGATTGCAAGACAGAATTACTCAACACATTCCGCGATGCATAAGAAGTGACAAAAGACCAACGAAAAATCTGCCCAATCGAGAATGCAAAATCACTAGCACCCCTAGTGTCTACTGTGATTCTGCAATCGGACAGCATTTGTTAGAGAATAAAGAATGTGCCGAACATTTCAACGATGCTCAATTTTCCATTTTGGCTTCAGCAAGATCTTCATTCCATTTATCAGTTCTGGAAGCAACCTACATCAATTCCTTACAGCCTATTCTCTGCCGTCTGAAGGAATTCGTTTATTCACTCCAAATTTCACATTAATTTTTTTTTCTCACTTTTCCGACGAAACTGAAACAATATTTCTCCTCCAATCAAATTGCCAGAATGACCAATTTTGACCAATCAGAAAACGACAATTAATTTTCTATATTTTCTATACTTTTGCATTAACTTCATACAATTTTAGGTGATTTTTGCAGCATTTTACGTCATAATAGCAAACCATTGTCATTTCAATGTAGTCAATCTCTATATACGACTGCATTTTAGTTTTTCTTCATTCCAGCGTAGATTTATGAAAAGAGCTGGACGAAAACGTTCAATCTAAAACAGCCTTTTTCGAGACTACCCATATTTCAAAGAGTGGAAATGATAGCTCCGACGCTATTGAAAGCTATTTAGTAAATGTTTTTTGCGCAAAAATTGTCTAATTTAGGTCCCGTGCTGAACAAACCGTTGCAACTCAAGCGTGTCATAGAGGGGGCAGAGCCCCCATCTGCTGGGTGATTTTTGCGATTTTGCGGCAAAAATAGCGATTTTAACGCGATTTAAATCAGATTTCGCACGTTTTAAAACCATATCAATAATTACAGTAAATTGCTAAAATTTAGAAGTCCTTGAAAGATTTAAATTGTCTAGCCTCTTGAGCCCTGTATACTTCAGGTCAGGTCTAAAACACGTTTAAATGCTTTTCTTTTTCGGTTATATTTTCTAAATGACTTGGCTAAAGGAGGCTGATGCCCCCTTAGCCCCTTGCCCCTTGCCCCTGGTTGCGCGACTGACTGCGACCTAAAATAAATCTTCAGTGTGCTCAAAAAAAAAAGCAGCTGGTCGTTTAAAAAAATGTTTTCACGTACTGTTTCAGGTCATAATCACTAACGAAATACCGGTAACGCTTTTGTAGGCATACATCCCTATTCCGCGACACATCCGTAAAGGCGTGTTAATCAGAAGGATTATCGGGTAACATTTATGTAAAGCAATTGGTGGCCAGCAATTTTGCAAATAATCGAGAAAGCTTGAAACGAGAATTATGTTTGAAAATTATTATTCCTTTTTCCATTATTTCCTGTTGTCTTGTCGTTACGTGATGCTTCAAACAAGCATTCTGAGTGAACCGAAATCATGGGGGGAAACAAGCAGTTGTTAGGGGGGGACGATGCACCTGGTCCCACCGTAGCGACGGCAGTGGCTACCAGTACAAAAAATGATGCACCAGTGGCTAATTTTATGAGCTCATGGTAAAAAAAAAACAAAGATATACTTCGAACCAAGGCTGCAAATTTGAACTTAAACTCAAAAAAAGTCGGTTATTTTGCCCAACTCCAAAAACAGCTATCAACAAGAAGAAAGCGATTAAGTCAAAAACCAGACTTTGTGTTTTTGTCAGCCTGAACTCGAAAAACTTGATATTTTTGCCGAACTTGTACTCGAAAAAATTTAATTGATTTCTCATGTTTAACTGGGTAAAAGCATGAATATTTTACGAAAATAGAAAGGAATTTCAATATTTGTATAAAACTTGCGGAATTGCGGACTAAAATTAAAAATAGTCCGCAACCGCAAGTCCGCAATTTAAACTGCCTAAGTCCGCATGTCCGCAACTTTTTTCGTTAGTCCGCAATTGTGGACTTGCGGACTAACTTGCGGACTTGCCCAGCTCTGCAAGCAGAGTTGTAAAATTTTGATTGTCATTTTATTAATATCATTTCTTGACATTTAAATTTTGAAGGCCGTTAACCGCAAACCTGATCAAGTTAATGGAACATTATGAAATTCGAAAGCAGAGTATTTCATATCTGACTATCAACAACCATAAACACGCTCAACACAATTGTGAAGTTCTTTAGTTCAGTAAAGTGAGATACTTTCGCGAAGTCCAGGGATATCGCTTACGATGTCATATTCTAGTTTTGATTTTACATATTGTAAACTACCAGAATTGACTGGATACTTCACCCCCTTTAATGTGTTCGTAAGTTTTCAGCGAAGTTGAGCCTCGTGTTTTTATAAAATTATTATCGTTTTTAAAAAAGCGTGTGTCTGAAACATCACAACGACGAAAAGAGAGTTTACAGTTTAGTTGGTAATTTCGGGATAGCGCAGTGTTACGGTTGACTGCATTTTTGAGCTTCAAAATATGCTGTGGTGTACGTGACTGATTGCAAGGTGGGTTTTCACCGTGTCTGGCGATTTTAGTTGTATCTTGTTCGGCGTCTGTAAATTTCGCTTATGTCCAGGACTATTTCGCTATGTTGTATGTGATGCATACAGCTGGATACATTTTTGGAAAACGTTTTGTTGACCACAACTTCAATGGCCTCTCGGGATTGATAAGCCTTGCTGATGGGCATCACAACTTTTCAACTTTGCTGCTTTACCGATCAGTGGTCAAGTGGATAGAGCGTCTGCCACTGAAACGGTAGACTCGGATTTGATTCCCGGCAGGTCAAACCAAACACTCTCAAATCGGTATTCACAGCTCTCCTGCTTGGCGTTCAGCAATTAGAGAGACAGTGTAAAGCCTCCACTATGTGTGATAGACGGGTGGGCAGGTGACAGCTTGACTCGAAAACCGAAGGGTCCCTTTCGTTGTCTCCTGGCCAAGGCAACTTGGTAATAAATAAAGATATAATTGCAATTTTCGTTCAAAAGTTGTGTCGATTGAAATTATCTTATTTTGAAAGCATAACTTAAAATTGCAAAGAACTTTTTTTCGAATAATTATGTATGTATGTTAATTGTTGTATTGCTACTTTTTGTGATGCTGACTATGGGGATTTGAGGGCGAAGACGAGCTCCCAGCCGCGCGGCAATTTTTTGTAATTTTTTGGAAAATATAGCTATTTTAATGCCATTTAACACATCAGTCAATACGGACTATTTACTACTTATTTTGATTTCAGAATAAACGTAGAAGAGAATACTTGTGACAGAGGAGAAGCAATTTGCGACCCAACCACAGCAATGCTACCGGAAAACCCCCATCAAGTAGGTCATTGTTTGAAAAAACCTTCAATTTTCAGGAAATTTTATTTAACTTTTAAGTTTTTAAGTTGGTTTTAAATTTTCTTCACACAACATCGCCTCGAAGAGTAAGTAGTAGATGAGTGAACTTTGACAAAAACCAGAGCCAAGATGAAATGAGACAAATCTACTGTATATACGAGACGTTGCGACTTAAACTTACTTAAGTCATTTTCAATCTTATTGAAATAGAAAAATGTCTCAAACAAGGACTAAAGGCAAAATCAATGGGAATATCTAAAGTTAGGCGAATCGAATTAGACTAGATTGGCGTTGACTCCATCCTTTTTGACTCAGCCGTTCCAAAGATACTCTACTTCAAACACGACGTTGGGGCCTCTAACATGTTATAAATTTTAATACTTTCATTGGCAACCCTGATGTTTTTTAAGCTTTAGCATCATTAGCATCCCAGTTTTTTACCTAAAGTTACGCTGCTATATTAGGCTACTGCGTTGAGTCGTTTCGATGCGCACTAATCAGTTAGATGTTGTCAGCACAACAGATCAGTAACTGGTAAAAAGAGTAGACTCGACTAGCCTTATTTTCGCTTGCTCTTAGACGTTTGTTACCTAGCTGCCGGCTACCAAACATTCTGCTCTTTTTCCAGCTCATATCTATTCTGCAGACAAGATCAAACTGATTAGTGCGCAGCGAAACAACTCAATGCTGTAGCCTAATAGCGACGTTGCTTTAGATTAGACCTACAGTTGCATTGCGAACGACCAGAAATGAGTGGAGTCAAAAAAATTTGACTCCAAATCCGCTCCGAGTCCGAAGACTTAGACTCCGAATCAGCTCTGAAAACTTGTTTCTCCACAAATATTTAAATCATAATCCGCTTCGAGTGCAAAAAATTACCCATATTTTTCGGACTATAAGGCGCACTGGAATATAAGACGCAGTATACCACATATAGTTTCGAATGTATTACTTTTATTTTCTTACATAATGCTTATCGAAATAAAAGATACGTTTGGTTTTAATCGAATCTCAAATACTGCTCAGAACTTGCAAAGCTCTAAAAACTTTAATTAAAATCTAAATTCAATTGTGCAGTAAATAAGAGACCTACTGGAGTGGTATAACGTGGTCCATACAGAAGGTGTAACTTAGCATAAGGCGCACCATCAATTTCTCAGAAATTTTGAATCGGCCTATTTAAATTTCAAACCATTGTCTTTATATATTCTGCCGCATATAGCTTTGTTTTATATGTTAGGCCTATTAACAAAATAATGAAATACAGACCATAAAAAGTAAAAACTAAAAGTAATCTAAAACCCCCTACAGCCTGTTTCGTCTTTCGACTCGTCAGGAGGGTGTCTGCATGGTAAACAAAAACTTTAAAAACTTTCAAAATCTTTAAAACCTTTAAAACTTTTGCAACATTATGCTGCGATTCTACTCTGCCTGGTGCTATCTACCGCTAGCTGCACACTTGCTACCAACAGGCTTGCTGCACAGCGAACTGGAAGGCGCGCATCACTAACGACTTGCAGCGGCAAAACAAGATCGTCAGCCAAATGCAGGCACAGAAGCAAATTCAAACTCAGTAACGTTACATAATCTTTACTCATATCTGTTAATCTTAACGCCCACACTGCCTTGTACTTCTTTTTCACTGTAGTTTTTCCGTGTTTGTGTACATTTGTTCGCACTGGTGCAAAACCGTTTTGCCTGACGATCCTGTTTTGCCGCTGCATGTCGTTAGTGATGCGCGCCTTCCAGTTCGCTGTGCAGCAAGCCTGCTGGTAGCAAGTGTGTTGCTAGCGGTAGACAGCATCAGGCCGAGTAGGATCGCAGCATAATGTTGTAAAAGTTTTAAAGGTTTGAAAAGTTTCAAAGATTTTGAAAGTTTAAAGTTTTTGTTTACCATGCAGATACCCTCCTGACAAGACGAAAGACGAAACAGGCGGTAGGGGGTTTTAGATTACTTTTAGTTTTTACTTTTTATGGTCTGTATTTCATTATTTTGTTAATTGCTCTGAGATATCATCGAGCACTTTCTGAAAGCACCGACCTATCTTACACTGTTAGGCCTATTATATTAACAATGGTCTTTGTAGGCCTAAACACAGCATTTGCAGGCACTAAGTGCTATTTTCAGATACAGTATTCAGGTATTAATGGTGAACTAAAGTAATCTGAAACTTCTGAATGTATACCATATATCCTAGCCTATAGCCTAAAACTTAGATAGCCATTAGCAAATAGCCGAAAATGCCAAGAGCCAAAACTGTACCAAAACTGCCAAAACCTATAAGAAAATTTAGAAGTACAGAACGGGGTAACTAATGATTGCAGAATAGAGAGGAGCAAAAAAATAAAAAAGTTACAGAAATTTTAGAAAAATCTTACGACAAATAAATGTTTTGTGATTTTCCGGATCTGGAAAAATGTTGCCGATCTCCGGCTGTGCTGCGCTCCGGATCCGGCTCTGTGCCCATTTTGCTAACGACGCTAAAGCTATCAACGTCAGGGTTGCCAATAAAAATTTATAAAGTTTATAACATATTAGAGGCCCCAACGTCGTGTTTGAAGTAGAATATCTTCGAAACGGTTGGGTCAAGAAGGATGGAGTCAACGCCGATCTAGTTTTATGCGATAGGCCTAGCTTTAGTGACCCCCATTGATTTTACTTTTAGTTCTCGTTTAAGTTTTAGTCGAGACGTCTCGTAAATAGAATGTTTTATTGTATCTTGTCTCTGGTTTTTATCTTGGCTCTAGTTATTCTAGTTGAATAAGATCGAAAATGCGTTAAATTCGTGTCAAAACGTCTCGTAAATAGAATGTTTCATTTTATTTTGGCTTAGGTTTTTTTGTCAAAGCTTTTCTCGTTGTCTCGTGACATTTTTCTGCTCATGAGTGAACTTCTTTTGTTTTATCGTAGTGAAATTTGGCGAGGTTAAAAAAAAGCAAAAAAACTAAGTAAAATAAACAACTCAAATCGAACATAATGTTGCGAGCGGCTCGCCACGGCTGCGACATTTTTCATTCGAAGCTGTGTCGCCTGTAGACGCAATGACGCAGATATTGGCGTTGGAAACTCGTTGCACGTTTCGGTGAAATAGGGTGGTATGATGAAAAAATAGTTCAGCAGTACTGCTATCAGTACAAGATCTGCTTGCAACATCCGATTTGTTATGAAACTGCGCTGTACAGTAGGTGAGCGCATTTGCGTTCGGTTGAGGTTTCAGAGAGGGGAAAGCCGCTGGTATATAACGAATTTACTTTATGTATCCCTTTTTGTGATCCTGAGTTTTTGCTAAAGCATTTGTGAGTGTATTGATGGTGCCCCAAAATCAGCAATATGATTCTAAGCAAACTAAAAACTTATGTCTGCTTGAAAAAGCAATGATTAACGGTATAAAATTGATCTCGCTATTTGATTTGACAGTGCACTGAAGTACGGAAAACGAAGAAAAGTCGATCTAAGAAAAACGGCGGATTGTGTGCTCAACCTCTGCTTTCAAATACGCCCCGTTTGGAAAAATGCGCTCTTCGCGGTGGCGCTGTCTCGCCATCTGGTGGCCTTGTAACTGACAGATGTCAAACATCGCAATCTGCTCAATCAAATTGTCTGTCTGTTAAACGGCCCCCAAATCCCCCTCAAACTGCCTTAAACCAAGGCAGTAGAGTTGCGGATTATTCTCCAGGATCCACTCCTAACTATCCACATCTACATCCTTCCACGCGATCCACTTCCACTCCAAATGTTTCTTCTACCTCACTGCCACAAAATTCCACAACTCTTTGTGTAATCGATCCCTTGACTCAATTTGCACAGCAAGGTATTGGGGTTGTTGTTTTGTATTTTTGTTATTCGTGAGATTTATGAAACAAGCATGGCTCACGAAGTAGACTCCACACGGTAACGAGTGTGAAGCACTACAACGACTAGCTCACAAAAGTACTTTTGCGTCAATCGCGCAGTACTTCGTTTTTAAACCTCTTGGTTAAAAGTTTAGAACTGTTGCGACAAAGTACAACGTGCTAATGCGTTACTGCAAATAAGTAGAAGATGCCGCTGCCAAAGTCGCAGTGCGGTTATCCATACCGTTAAACCCAACATTTAACAGCCTGTATTGTATTCTTTAATTCTTCAAACAGAATAAGCACGTTATGAGTCATAATGTGAACCCTGACCCACACTATTATATGTTTTAGTCCATAAAGCAACCTAAATTTCGCAAAATTTTGAATTAGGTTTAGTTTAAACTTATTCTACAGTCGTTAGCGGTACGAGCAATCAAGCATATAGTCTTTGCTTCGTTTAACTAATTGTGTACCTGCAACATTATATTTGGTTTACACCAATGAAGGTTAAGCTCGTACGCATAAAATTTCGCCACTAGCGCAGTTGGGGCCGAAGGATTGGAGTGACAAGGTTAATAACAAACTTAGTTTAAAATCAGTATGGGACGCCAAGTGTATATCTACATTTGCGGTACTTTTAAACGGTCGCTCGTTATTAATAAAAATAGCGACAAAAAAAATAACTCAAATGTAGGTATGCACGTGGCGCAGCAGCTTTTGTATATTTGTTAGTGGAGCGCTCTCGGCTGCTCTTTGACGCACTCGGTGTTTTCAACTGCTAAAGCATTCTTAGCTATCAACTGTTAAAGCACTCGTCGCTTTGAACTTTCAACAGATTGCATGTTGGGAGACAAACGTTATGACAAATTGTAGGTGAGCAGCGCGATCGGCTAAGTTTTTCGCTAACCTCGTCACTGAAGCATAAATGACGAATTGAGCATGCGATGGTAAACACGCAAGCCGGCAAATAGGTACGGAGTTCAACGAAAATGACTAATAGGGGTTCCAAAATCGTGGCAAAGACAGAGATATTTCAGTACATATTTACTACAAAATAATCTGTCTTATTTCACTTTCAATTTGTCATAATAAGTGTCTCACTGTGCGCAATGTGTTACAAGTTCTAAGCGACGAGTGCTTTAACTGTTGATAGCTAAGGATGCTTTAGCAGCTGGAAACATGGAGCACATCAAAAAGCAGCCGAAAGCGCTCCGTCACGCTCCTCTAACAAATAAACAAAAGCTGCTGCGCCAAGAGTATACCTACATTTGCGGTGCTTTTTTGTCGCTGTTTATTAAATAGTGACTATTTAATAAATAGTGACTATTTATTAATGAATAGTGACTATTTATTAATAAAGAGTGTCTATTTATTCATAAACATGCAAGAAAAATTACTGCAAATGTAGGTACGCACTTCGTGATTGTAATTACATTTTATTCACCATGTTGCCTTGGCCAAGAGACAGCGAAGCGACCTTTCGGTCTTCGAGTCAAGCTGCCATCTGTTGTTGTTGTTGTTGTTGTAGCGCATATTTATCCTCCTGTTACCGGACAGCGTCAGAGGCTAACTTATTGGACGATCCGCACACTTTTCATTGCAGTGACTACTTCGTGATTGGAGGAATCTGCACCTGCTTAGGAGTTTCCGATGATCCAATGTTCCTGTGGATTTCTTCGAATTCTTGTCCACTAAATTTGCTGCTTGTTCGAAGCCACCAAGCAGAGATAATCATCGTAAAGCGTCTTATAGCACGTATTATAGCACGGACGCAACAGCGTGACTAGGGTGCGGGTTGAACCATGACCATTCGATCAGGGTCGTCTTAAAAACGACGCCTTTACCTATTCGGCCATCTGCCCACCTGTCTATATGCCACACACTGCGGAGGCTTCACACAGTCCCTTTGATTGCTGAACGTCAAGCAGGAAAGTTGTAAATACCAATTTTTATAGTCTTTGGTTTGACCCGACCGGGAATCGAACCCGAGTCTACCGCTTCAGTAGCAGACGCTCTATCCACTCGACCACTGATCGGTTATAAACTTGGCGCGCTACAAATCAGATAATAATTCATTGGATTTATTTTTGACTGCTTACAAGAGAATATGGCTATTCAAATTTTAGAAAAGCGCATGAATTGCCTTGTGGAGTACGTGATTGAATCGAACAACGAATTTATTCTTGATGATAGCTTTAAGCTCGCGAGCAAGCACCGTGTTTCCCTAACAAACCTTTCAGGTAAGTCTCGGAAAATATGCACCGAAAGTAATATGAGTGGTTGTATCTTCATCCTTTAGCCACGTGGAAAGCTTTTTTGCATGTTTTCTATTCGACTTCATTGTTGACTTTGTTACTTATTTGAAGCCACCAAGCAGAGATAATTCTCGTTAGGCTCTTTATCCACGGACTAACAACTTGACCTGGGTGCGAGGACCATACCTTGCAGTCGTATTTGTCGTAAAATCAACGCTTCACCTTTCCGCTTTGCTCTGGACTCTTTCTGCGGAAGAGTGCAAATCATTCGAGTTCGAACCACTGCTGCCGACTACACTAGCTAATGCTTAAGTCATGATTGATTTTTTTCACAACTTGAGCCCCGGTGGCTTTGCTGCATATTTTATTCTTTCTTTTAAAAAATTTTTGCTTTTTATGTGAAGTTAGGTGTTTGATAATGCTTCTTACGTGTTGGGGGTTAAATGTTTCTTACGTGCTGGGGGTTAAATGGGTTTAATGCTTCTTACGTGTTGGGGGTTAAATGCTTCTTACGTGTTGGGGGTTAAATGGGTTTAACTACCCTGAGTTCTATTTGTTTGTCTCTCTGCGTATATGGATGGTCTGTAGGCCAAACCAAACTACGCAAATAATTTAAGATGATATACCAAATAATGTAGAGTAGGTCTAACTCTTGTTTTGACGTTGTCAGTTTAAATTTAGCTGAAAAAACTGCATTAAATGGGCATTGAGGTCTACTTTATTGCCTAAAAGACATATCACAATTTTTTTAGGTTTATTTCAGAATTCTTCGACTTCTAGGTCGAAAGATTTTTTTATTTCTTTTTCCCGCTATTTGTAGCAATTGTGCTATTTTTAAATAATTTTTGAATCAACCATTAGGTGTCCCTCGTGTGAACGCAGCGATAATGTTAGAATAGAACGCAAGATTACTATACTATGGTTGCAAGCAGTAGTGGATCCATTCATTTTGTTTTTAATTTTTTAATTCAAATTCATTTACTTTGAAAAAACTAATTTCAAATTCATTGACTTAAAAAAAACAAAATTCAAATACATTAACTTTAAAAAACTAAATTCAAATTTATGATTGACTTTGCGAAAGTTGATTTCAAATGTTGTTTTACTTTAATTGGACTGATGAAAAATTGTAAGTTCAAACCTATGGTTACGACTTCTAAATTCATAAAAATCGATAATTCAAACTTACCCGTTACCCCATATTTGCGACCAGTTTGTAAATCGCTAATTTCACAGTGTAAGTTTTGATTTGAGAATTTATTAAATTTATCGAATCTTAAATTAAGACATTCAAATTCACTGATTTTGCAAAAACTAAATTCAAATTCATTGACTTTGCTAAAGTAGAATTTAAATTCAAACTCATCAATAACTCGTGAGCGGATTCAAATTCAATCCAATTCTAGTTTCAAGAACGCATAAACTATCCCAAACCTAAACCTAATCTAAACCCTTAGACAAATAATGAAAAATGTGCGAATGACTTTTTTTTTTCGTTTTATTCTCTTTAACTTAAACATTTGTGGTCAAATAGGTTGGTTGGTTGCAACCAATCTCCAATTGGTCTGCTACTAGGTCTACTATTAGTATAGTAGCCTACTAGTAGATTTTTAAAGCTATCAAGTCTAATCTAGCTTACTGGATTTTCATATCGAGCTTGATTTACTCTAATATTACAAAAAACACAGGTAGGTCTTCATGACATCGACAAAAATTATTAATGTTATTCGAGCGGCCTGGGGTTATTTTTCAAGTTTCTTTCAAAGTTCACCAAGAAACTAAAATTAGGCTTATTGATTTGAATTTTTCTTCTTTGGTAGATTTATTATTATTTTTAAATGGAATCATTTAAATAATCATTTTTTATCACTTAAATGGAATAATTTTTTTTTCTAAAAGGCGAAAAATTCAAATCAGTAATTCTAGCTTAATTCTAGCTTCAAAGACACACCTTTTTTGCCAAAGCTACAGCAGAAGCCTGGCAAACACATTCTAAACCCAGAACTTACCAGCTAACTACGTAAGTTGGAAATCGCGTATACAAATTTGAGCTGTCATGTTGCCACAGCTGAATTTTTTTTTCACTAAAGTCAAATTCATTTCCGTTATAGATATTCAACCTCAAACAATAAAAAAATGGGACAAAAACGTTGGTAATCAATTATTTGTTATACATTTAGTGTTAAAATTTAAAAATTAGAGGGCAATGCCTCTTTAAATGCAAATAAAAGTTTTATATGCCTGTAGTTCTAGATTGCATAGGCGTAGTAAGGGGCCTGCCCCCCCCCCCCCCCCCCCCGCAATTGAAATGTAACAAAATAGCCTATCGTTTCTTCAGTTTCTGTTAACGTTTTTCGCGTACAACAGTGACTAACAAATAGAATATGACAACGCAAGCAATATCTGGGGACTTCGCGAAAGCATCTCACTTTACTGAACTAAAAAACTTCACAATTGCGTTAAGCGTGTTTATGGTTGGTGATAGTCATATCTGAAATACATCGTTTTCGAATTTCGTAGGGTTCCATTGATTTGACCAGGTTTGTGGTTAACGGTTTTCAAAATTCATAGGGTTCCATTGATTTGACCAGGTTTGTGGTTAACGGTTTTCAAAATTTAAATGTCAAGAAAAGTTATCTATAGAAATCTATTAGTTCTTGTTTCAACTTTCAAGGAGTTTGTTGAATTTTCACTTAGCAGCGCAGCGCAATTGTTAAAATTGCGGTTACAAACAAAATCTTAAAAAATGCGGTTACAAATAAAACAAATATTTCGACAGTAATCTTTTCCTTCGATTTAAATAACAAAAACAAAACTTGTTTGTCTGAAAATGCCAAAACAATATTTGCATTTTCTGGCTTACATTATCTTGAGCTAAATTTTGACACACTATTCTAAACATCAAATCTACATCCTCCACTAGCCCTCCACAATATTTTTTTTTTTACGAAGAATTTTATATCGAATAATCGCAAAGTACAGCAACCACAAAATTTGGTGCATTTTAGGCTTAGGCCTATCACTTTTATTTATTTACATTATTTACAATTTCTCTAAACGAACGTTTTCGGCACTACCACTGGCCTTCTTCCAGAAGAGGGCCAGTGGTAGCGCCGAAAACGTTCGTTTAGAGAAATTGTAAATAATGTAAATAAATAAAAGTGATAGGCCTAAGCCTAAAATGCTCCAAATTTTGTGGTTGCTGTACATTGCGATTATTTGGTACAAAAAGTCGACCTCTTTGCCGAAACTAAATTTTATATCAGTTCATGTATGGCCAGTTGTACTGATTTCTCTCAAAATTTAAGAACTAAGTCAAACAATGCCTGCCTCAGCAATTAGCATGGAAAAAGATACGTACACAAACAAAATTTACATACAAAATATCAAATTCTTACAAATTTTGTAAGTGATACTGCAGAGTCTAAGTTTACGATGACTTCACATTGAAAACTTACATTAATTTACTCAACTCGTCTATGCTTTCCAGAACTCTAGGTGTAATGTGCAAGTGAAACAACTATTTACCCAAAATGATCAACTTCTTTTGCACATTACGTTCTTTTTACAGTAGTTCATTTTAACAGCTATGAGGTTATTTGCTCTCAAAGTTTAAAGGTCTCGAAATGTTAGCAAAATAATCAGTAACGTTATTCAAAAAGCTATTAGTTCTTAACAGTTTTTCACTTAATTATGAAATAGCATAGAGCGATCTTTAAAATTACAGCGTTTTTATTATATCAGCCATACTTCACATAACGCTAAGGAGACCATACTTCACATGGTCTCCTCAATGTGGCCAACCAAATGTTTTTGTCTTTAGTCTGTGATTCTTGTTAACCTATCCAATAGATTTAAATTGTTTAGCTTTTGTAGTTAATGGGGGGAGATGCCAACACAACTGGATGACCTCTATAGTATAAGATTCTCAACTTTTTTCAAACTATATTTTTACCCATCCTGAAAATTTTATTTGTCTAGCTTGAATGGTTGAAAATTTTGAAAGACTCGTTTGAGGAAGACTCCACAATTGTAGCACCTGAAATTAGTCATATTTTATTTATTTGTTGTGATTTTATCTTTCTTTTATATTTACCTATATTAATACTTTCATGTGTTTAGCTTGAATGGTTGAAAAGTTTGAATTTTGAAGGACCCCCATTTTGGTGCCCGAAGTTTTGTCAAATTTTACCTTTCCTTCATATTTGCTTACGTGTCCTGTAATTTTAATGAGTCTAATTTACACAATTAAAAAGTTTGATTTTTGGCGTCCTCGCTTGAGAGGAACTCCCCTTTGTGCTGTCCCCAAAAATTTGTGAAATTTTATGTTTTCTTCATGTACATATTCTGAAAATTTTATTAGACTGGTTAGCGTTTTGATTTGGGCGTCCTTGTTTGAGGGATATCCCTTCATTTTGATATCCCCAAATTTTATCTTTTCTTTATTATTTTCTTATCCTGAAAACTTTATGTGCTTAGCTTAATTGGTTCAAAAGCTTAAATTCAGGTGACCTTGTTTAAAGGGGACCCCCATTCCGGTACCCCTAAATTTCTTCAGATTTTATCTTCTTTTAATATTTACTTACCTTAAAAATGTCTTATGTCCAGCTTAAAAGGTTAAAAAGTTGAAACTTTGGAGAACCCCGTTTAAGGAGACCTCCTCCCCCCTTTTTGGAACCCCCAATTTTTGTTAGGTTTGGTTTATTTTTGTTATCTACCCATTCCGAAAATTATCTTGCTCTAATGGTTTAAAATTTTGGAGGTCCCGTTTGAAGGGAACCCACCATTTTGGTTCTCCCAAATTTTTTTTCCTATTTGCTTACCCTGAAAATTTCATGTGTCTAGCGTGAGTGGTAATAAAGTTTGAATTTTGTCGGCCTCTGTTCAGGGGGACCTCTCATTTTGGCCCCCCAAATTTTGTCAAGTTTTATCTTTTCTTTATATTTACATATTTTAAAAACTTCATGTATCAAGCTTAAAAGGTTAAAAAGTTTGAATTTTGGAGGGCCCGTTTGGTGGTCGAAACCCCCAATTTTTGATACCTTTAGTTTATTTTTAATATCTACTCATTCCGAAAATTTGATCCATCCAGCTCTAACGATTTAAGAGTTCAAAATTTTGGAGGACCCCATTAAGGGGGATCCCCCAACCTGGCACCTGCGATTTCAGTCGCGCACTAGTCCTCCTTGATATCTTCAATCGCTCAAACTTAGAATTCAGTGCGTTTAGCGGTTTCGAAGTAGATAGCCGGAGAAGAAAAAGAAAAAAATGTAAGAAAAAACATGCAAAACAAGAAACCAAAATTGAAAAGGAAACACCATTTAAAAGATACATTACGAAAGCAATCGAACAAACATCAAAATTCACATTAAACAAATCACTAAAATCAGACAAAAAATTTACCAGTTGCATGCTTAAGACAGCTGTTTCGCCTAATTTCAAGGCTCATCAGTTAGGCTTAGCAGACCAAAATGACAAATATTGCCGAGGAAAAACTTCCAAAAAAAAACTTCACCGGGAAAATGATTAAATATTTGCAGATAAAATTCTGTCTCATAGCAATCTTTACCCAACAAATAATGCTAAAATAATTAATTTTTTAATTGAGATCGTTACCGAATTTTACGGAATATTTTCGATTACTGGTATTTTAGCATAGTTTGTTGGGTAAAGATTGCTATGGGACAGAATTTTATATGGCAATATTTAATCATTTTCTTGAAGATTTTTTTTTCGGAAGCTTTATCACGGTAACATTTGTCATTTTGGCCTTGCTAAGCCTAACTGATGAGCCTTAAAATTAGGCGAAACAGCTGTCTTAGGCATGCAACTGGTAAATTTTTTGTCTGATTTTAGTAATGTCGTATGTGAATTTTGATGTTTGTTGGATTACTTTCGTAATGTACCTTTTAAATGGTGTTCCCTTTCCAATTTTTGTTTTAATACGTGATTACTGCACCCACTTGGCTTGGATGGATTTTCTAATGCTACAACTTTGTTGTCCCTTTCTCTTGGAAACTCCCTTTTTAATGCTACAAATGTTCAAGTTGGGGTAAACGAACGTAACCAAAAGAAAAGTGGTTGATAGTGTGCTGCTCAAAAACCACAAACCATTTTTCATCGATATCGGTGATTACCGAGATATATCGGTTCAAAATCGCCACTTTTCGCCCATTTTCGGTCTGTAAATTTTTGGTCACGTGACCGGGCGTTTCCAAACTCGGTTTGCGCAAAGCATTTATTAGCACCCGCATTGTGTCCAAATTTCAGCTTTGCACATCAAGTAGTTTCGAAATTATAAGCGATTTAATAACTTTTTCAGCCAAAAATTACCGTTTTTTTTGTGTGTGTGTCTCAATTCACGATCACGTAACCTAGGATCCCCAAAATTGGCACACATGACGCTTTCATTAATTCTTATGTTGAATCCAAATTTCAACTTTCTAGGTTTAACCGTTTGCTAGTTATGAGCAAATCAATTTTTGAAAGAACTTTTGTGCGACAAAGTTGAAATTGTGAACAAAAACAAAAGTACAGTACATTTGCGAACAAAGACAAAAGTACTAGGCGCTCACGCGAAGTCCCAATGATACTGATGACCAGAGGGCCCCCTCAATTTTTGCCAACCAATAAAAATGTTTAACCCGGAGAAATTGAGGGTTTTGTCGTAAAAGTTGCTACCTTGGGCCCTCATCTGATCTTTTAATGAAAGTAATGTAGTAACCAGGGCCGGATTTACCTTATGGCATAGGTCCAGAGGCCCCGAGCTCAGATTGTAAGACTTTTTTGGTCTTCACCTACTCGGCAGGAAAATGTCGCGAAAATCTCCGAAGTGCCAGGGGCTTCGTTCAATGCAAATCCTGCACGGGCAATAAAATCGTTAGCGGGCGTAACCATCTATTGTTCCATTTTTGCAAAACAATCCACCTCCACCATGCCAGGTTTTTCGCGACAAAATTTTTTTGAAAAAATGATGAGCTTGGGAAATGCTCATTGAGCAAATTATTGAATTTGAATTGAGGAGACCTGGGCCTCCTGGTCGTACTTATACTCCTACAATCGATTATTTTTGAAACAAAACAAAAATCTCTACAAAGAAAATCTTTCCGTGGATTATTATTTAATTTACTGCTAAAATATTGCACGAGGCAATGTACCTTACTTCCTCCCAGCTTGGCCAAATCACACGAAATTTAACCCCGAAACGCGAGATTTTAAACGTGTTTTGGACTTAAATTGTAAGTAAAAAGAAGATTAAGATTAAACAATTTAATTTTTTCAATTTGTCTTCAAATGTTAAAAACGTAGTTCTTTCAAACGGCTCTAAACTCATGCGAAATGTGATCCAATGGCATAAAATAGCTTTTTTTTTTCAAAAAATCGCCCCCAGACCCCCATGTGTGATACGTTTGAGTTACACTACTTGAATCAACACGTCTCTCATTTTCGACATTTTCTTTTTTTAATTGCTGGTGTGAGCTCAGCTCTCCTTTTAGCAAAATCCTGGTTACGAGCAAAAACCAGGCCACGGTCTGATCCTTCGTTCTACGATATCTTTGTCCCACTAAAAGTTCTTCTTTCAAAAATTTCTGATGACGTCATTGCATGTGATTTGGGGTTTGCCCCCCCCCCCCAAGCAAAAGCCTGGCTACGCCCATGTTAGACTGCACTGGCAAATTAACCGAACGTTTAGTCGGTCGTTCTCTGTTGAAAGGTTGCATCCGAATTTTAAACCAGCAAATACACGCCTGTTGTAGAGTGTGTGGGTTCGAAGCCCATCAGTATTCATTCATTTTTTTTTTTACCATCTCAGACTTGGTTTATGATGCTTTGTTTTTGTTGCCAGTGGCGTCGCTAGGGGGACGGCCCGTCCCGGTGTCACCATTTTGAGGTGACACCATTTTGTAATGTGTTTGTGATAGACTTTATGGTTCAATTTATTGGGTCTCAATCCACATACGCTGCGAAATCCCACAGAGTTTTCGGCGAAGACCTTTTTGTTTTTGGTCTTCGCTAACAGAGGGGTGACATCATGAAGGGCTCGTCACACGTACAGGGTGACACCACGCACTCCCGCCCCGGGTGTCACCATTTTTAGCAACGCCTTTGTTTTCTCTATTTGTAGCTCTATTTTATTTCAGAGAATCCATTGAAGCGGTTTGCTGAAGTGATGCAGAAAGGCTACGAAGAAGGAAAAATCCAGCCCAAAGATGTCCTCGATTTCTTGAAGGAGAATAATATGAAAAGACCACGTTTGGAAATGCTGGAGATACTAGATGACCTGGGTCAACTGCGTTATTGACTTAATATCCCATGGGCTTTGTTTGTGGCTGCTTTTTTGAAATCACAAACGCATTAATTTCAATTACGACGAGAAATTTTATCACTTTTGAGTGAATAGTTCTACTATAAAATTTTACGATTAAGTTTTAAGTTTCAAATTGAGCGCTTCGGGGCTTTATTTTATTAGTTAGTTAGGATACTATTTACATGTTTTTATCCGTGGTTTTACACTGGTTACTTATTTTTGTATGCTAAAACAGCTAACTAAACTAATTTATTTTTAATTTAAAACAGAAACACAAAGCTGAAATAACTTTGTGTTTTGTATTGAAGATGCTGTAATGCGATGTTCCGAACATCATGCTCCTAAACTAATTTAGAGTATGTTTTGTGATTTAAAAGGGCATTCAGGTCAAATTTTTTGCTATTGACCAAAATGTTGGCATACAGCCTAAAAAGCATTCTCACCAAATTTGAACTTTCTACGTCTTGTCGTTTTCAAGATATTGCAGTTCAAAATTATTTTTTTTTTCCTTATTCCAGTGTTGCCATTTTGCCAGTATTATGACAAAAGCTTAACTTTAGGAAAGTTGGCTTGATTTTACTTTAAAAACAGCTAATTTAAAATTTTAACCCTTTATTTTATTTCGACAACAACACTACAAAAAATACTTATTGAAAGTTACAAAACATGCGGTAACTTTTTGAAATTTTGTTTGTAGTTGGCACCCTGGCGAAATTTCTTAGGGGCAAAAGCCTTTCTAAGGGGAAATCTAAACTGTCATATCTCGTAAACAGAAGGTCGTAGAAAACTCAAATTTGTTGAAGTTAATCTTCAGATTTGTCAAATATTTTTGCGAGAAAACCTAGCAAAATTTTTTTGAATCTGAATGCCCTTTTAAATATCGTTGTTAACGGACATAGCGTTTGATTTTAATGATGTTGTTACTCTCAGTTGTGTTTAGCGTTTTTTAGCCTGTCACATATTCAAGCTGTCCACAACGGCCATAAGGAGGTATTTGAAAAACACTGTTCTTAGGCTCAACAGTAGCAGGTCTTCGAAATAAAAACCCACCGTATTTTTCTGGACAAAATGTTGACAGGCTTTAATATTGAGAATTTGCCATGAAGTAGCGCTATGAAAAAGTGCAAAACATCAAGAGTGAAGCATCATCGAACCTGATCACTTCTTGCCTCTCAAAAGCTAAGATCAGGTGTAGTATCCTTTCACAGTCTTTACATGAGTTGAGCATTCGTCTCAGGGCTCTTGTATTAACATTTTTAAAGGAACAGCAATCAATTCGCTAGAGCAGCTTCTGCTACAGTTAGTGGCTATACAGTATCTTCTGTCCAGCGCTCAGATCATACTGCATGTTGATGCGGAAACGTGTCTGCAGTGTCTACAGCACTGGCAATGATAGATTTACTATCTAAGTGCTTAGAGCAACAGTGGATGCCTGACAGGTGTCTGCAGAGCTCTCAAGCGATTAGTTACGTTAGAGTTGCTTCTATCACATAAAGTGGCTAGATCTTTTCTCCACCGCTCAGAACATATGTGGATGCGGAAACGCGTCGGCACTATCTAGAGCGTTGGCAATGCTAGATTTACTATCTACATTGATTAGAGCAACAGGTGTTTATGTTGCGAATCAAATAAAGAGCTCGATGACGCTAGGTCAGAGCCTGTTAACAATAATAATAAAAAAATAAATGTTTATTGTTAGTGATTAGAGCAACTGTGGATGCCTGGCAGGTGTCTGCAGTGCTCTCAAGCGATTAGTTTCGCTACAGAGTTGCGTTAACCACATAAAGTGGCTAGATCTTCTGTCCAGCGCTCAGATCATACTGCATGTGGATGCGAAAATGTGTCAGCAGTATCTAGAGCGCTGGCAATGATAGATTCACTATCTACATTGGCAACTGTGGATACCTAAAGGTGTCTGCAGTGCTCTCAAGCGATTAGTATCGCTAATGAGTTACTTCTACCACATATAGTGGCTAGATCTTCTGTCCAGCGCTCAGATCATACTGCATGCGGATGCGGAAACGTGTCGGCAGTATCTAGAGCGCTGACAACGCTAGATTTACTATCTACATTGATTAGAGCAACTGTGGATACCTGAAAGGTGTCTGCAGTGCTCTCAAGCGATTAGTTTCGCTACAGAATTGCGTTTACCACATAAAGTGGCTAGATCTTCTGTCCAGCGCTCAGATCATACTGCATGTGGATGCGAAAATGTGTCAGCAGTATCTAGAGCGCTGGCAATGATAGATTCACTATCTACATTGGCAACTGTGGATACCTAAAGGTGTCTGCTGTGCTCTCAAGCGATTAGTATCGCTAATGAGTTACTTCTACCACATATAGTGGCTAGATCTTCTGTCCAGCGCTCAGATCATACTGCTTGTGGATGCGAAAATGTGTCAGCAGTATCTAGAGCGCTGGCAATGATAGATTCACTATCTACATTGGCAACTGTGGATACCTAAAGGTGTCTGCAGTGCTCTCAAGCGATCAGTATCGCTAATGAGTTACTTCTACCACATATAGTGGCTAGATCTTCTGTCCAGCGCTCAGATCATACTGCATGCGGATGCGGAAACGTGTCGGCAGTATCTAGAGCGCTGACAACGCTAGATTTACTATCTACATTGATTAGAGCAACTGTGGATACCTGAAAGGTGTCTGCAGTGCTCTCAAGCGATTAGTTTCGCTACAGAATTGCGTTTACCACATAAAGTGGCTAGATCTTCTGTCCAGCGCTCAGATCATACTGCATGTGGATGCGAAAATGTGTCAGCAGTATCTAGAGCGCTGGCAATGATAGATTCACTATCTACATTGGCAACTGTGGATACCTAAAGGTGTCTGCTGTGCTCTCAAGCGATTAGTATCGCTAATGAGTTACTTCTACCACATATAGTGGCTAGATCTTCTGTCCAGCGCTCAGATCATACTGCTTGTGGATGCGAAAATGTGTCAGCAGTATCTAGAGCGCTGGCAATGATAGATTCACTATCTACATTGGCAACTGTGGATACCTAAAGGTGTCTGCAGTGCTCTCAAGCGATCAGTATCGCTAATGAGTTACTTCTACCACATATAGTGGCTAGATCTTCTGTCCAGCGCTCAGATCATACTGCATGCGGATGCGGAAACGTGTCGGCAGTATCTAGAGCGCTGACAACGCTAGATTTACTATCTACATTGATTAGAGCAACTGTGGATACCTGAAAGGTGTCTGCAGTGCTCTCAAGCGATTAGTTTCGCTACAGAATTGCGTTTACCACATAAAGTGGCTAGATCTTCTGTCCAGCGCTCAGATCATACTGCATGTGGATGCGAAAATGTGTCAGCAGTATCTAGAGCGCTGGCAATGATAGATTCACTATCTACATTGGCAACTGTGGATACCTAAAGGTGTCTGCTGTGCTCTCAAGCGATTAGTATCGCTAATGAGTTACTTCTACCACATATAGTGGCTAGATCTTCTGTCCAGCGCTCAGATCATACTGCATGTGGATGCGAAAATGTGTCAGCAGTATCTAGAGCGCTGGCAATGATAGATTCACTATCTACATTGGCAACTGTGGATACCTAAAGGTGTCTGCAGTGCTCTCAAGCGATCAGTATCGCTAATGAGTTACTTCTACCACATATAGTGGCTAGATCTTCTGTCCAGTGCTCAGATCATACTGCATGCGGATGCGGAAACGTGTCGGCAGTATCTAGAGCGCTGACAACGCTAGATTTACTATCTACATTGATTAGAGCAACTGTGGATACCTGAAAGGTGTCTGCAGTGCTCTCAAGCGATTAGTTTCGCTACAGAATTGCGTTTACCACATAAAGTGGTTAGATGTTCTGTCCAGCGCTCAGATTATACTTCATGTGGATGCGGAAATGTGTCAGCAGTATCTAGAGCGCTGGCAGTGATAGATTTACTATCTACATTGATTAGAGCAACTGGATACCTGACAGGTGTCTGCTGTGCTCTCAAGCGATTAGTTTCGTTACCTAGGTACTTCTACCACATAAAGTGGCTAGATCTTCTATTCAGCGCTCAGATCATACTTCATGTGGATGCGAAAATGTGTCAGCAGTATCTAGAGCGCCGGCAATGATAGATTTACTATCTACATTAATTGGAGCAACTGTGGATAACTGACGGGTGTCTGCAGTGCTCTCAAGCGATTAGTTTTGCTACAGAGTTGTGTTCACCACATAAAGTGGCTACATCTTTGCAGCGCTCAGATCATACTGCTTGTGGATGCGGAAACGTGTCAGCAGTATCTAGTGCGCTGGCAATGCTAGATTTACTATCTACATTGGCAACTGTGGGTGCCTAAAAGGTGTCTGCAGTGCTCTCAAGCGATTAGTTTCGCTAATTAGTTACTTTCACCACACAAAGTGGCTAAATGTTCTTTTCAGCGCTCAGATCATACTGCATGTGGATGCGGAAACGTGTCAGCAGTATCTAGAGCGCTGGCAATGATAGATTTACTATCTACATTGGCAACTGTGGATACCTGAAAGGTGTCTGCAGTGCTCTCGAGCGATTAGTTACGCTGATGAGTTCTACCACATAAAGTGTCTGGATCTTCTTCTATACAGCGTTCAGATCATACTGCATGTGGATGCGAAAATGTGTCAGCAATATCTAGAGCGCTAGCAAGGATAAATCTACTATCTACATTAATTAAAGCAACAGTTGTGAATGGCTGACTGTTGTCTGTTGTGCTCTCAAGGGATAAAATCGTCATTTTGCCTTTGAGCGTTGCTGACCAAATTTGCATTTCTGTTGGCGACAAGCCGCTTAAACAGAGTGCCGACCACAGAGGTCGTGGAAAACTTTCATCTCTTGTATTATTGTTACTGAATCAATTATTAAATTGTGAATTATCTTATGATACCTATTAGTCAACATGGTATACATGTTCGAGTTAAGACGGTTTTGTGTGAGTGAATTTATGGATAGGTACTGTCGGTCGAAAGTAACCATTTGTTTATTTTGTTTTGATTATTTTTGTTTAATTTTTTTGTTTAGTTTCATCATTTCGTTGCTTAGGACCAAAAAACGGGGCTCAACTTACGATAATCGAAATTTTTAATGGAAGCTAACTTGACTGATAAGTACAGGGCTGGTTTGGACAAATTAGCTAAAGCTAAACCTTCCATATACCTGACAAAAATTAGGACCAGAAATGAATGCACTAGGTGGAGCTAGCCGATTCAGTATTTGATAAAGTGCTTTTGATTTTCTTAATGTATCGCTTCGTGGGTTGCGATGTGTTTAGAATATTTGAGCTTTTCTGTGCCAGGTTCAACAGTTTTGACTTCTTATTGTACTGTACAGTACGAACTGCGAATGGCATGAATTTATGCATTTTTGCTTCTGCCTTTTGATATTAGCTGGAATTTGCTAACAACCACTGAGACTTTACTAACAATAATAGTATAGGTCTCTGTGGCTAAACCCCTTTTGTTACCGGTATTATTTTGTTATTTTTCTCATCTTTCTCTAAGCACCTTTTCTCTGCGTGTTCGTCCAGTGCCAAATGCCTATGCATCAATTTTAACTTCAAAATGCATAAAAATTTCTATCTCAATTACGAACTGACAGCTGCATTATTCGTACATCACAGATTAACCATGTCATAGAATAGTAATTCTGTATCAATATCTACAGTATGCTGTCTCTCAGAATTGTTTTGTGTTACAGACCAAAATATGCATCTTGATTGTGCAGTTTATAGGACGTTGAATTGAATTGAAAATTCTGCTGCGTGCTTTTGAAATGCTTCATAATGTTTTACTAAATCCAGAACTTCGCAACTTGGTTGATGACGAACCACAAAGTGCTTTTTGTATAGTTTTGGTCGAGGGCGTCGGCAGAAAGTTTTTCAGGGGAGGGCCAATTGGAATAGAGCTAGTATTAACCACTAAAAATGGAAGAATTTTTGAAATTTGGGAGGTTTAAGAAAGAGTGTGTAAAAATCCAGGGGGGCATGGCCCTCCCCTTGACGACGCCCATGGTTTTGGTGCTTTTTTCTGTGCTTTTGTAGAACGTTGAAATACACTGTTTATCAGTGGCGTAGCGTGACATTTCAGATAAGGCATGCAAGTATGATTGACGACGTCATCAGTTTTGATGATGCCATTGCTTATCAGCAAGGATGGCAGTACGGTACGTTCAGAATTTGCGTACAACGTACCTCTCACCTTGAACCGTACCGTACCAGCGTACCGTACTTCAGTTTAATTTTTAAAGCGTACGGTACCAACGTACCGTACCATTCCAAAAAAGGCGTACCGCACCAGCATATCGTACTTCTTAGCAAAAATTGAAGCGTACCGTACTTACGTACCGTACCGTACTGCCATTCTTGCTTTCAACTACTCGCAACTTTAACTGACTTTAAAATCACTAGTCTATAAATCAGCGATCTCAATTCACACATTTAGCGTCGGCTTCAGCTGTCTTTTACCTTTGCATACAAAAATCCGGTGCAACGTGCGAAAAGTCTGGGATTTTTAATTCAAACAGCTTACCAACGTCCCGTACCCGTACCATTACAAAAAAGGCGTACCGTACTGCCAATCCTTGCTTATCAAACAATAAAATAAAAACCTGCACTGCTGAATATTCTGGTATTGCATCTAGGGTTGGATTGAATTTGAATTTTGAATTTGAATCCGCTCACGAATTATTGATGAATTTGAATTTGAATTCGACTTTTTCAAAATCAATGAATTTGAATTTGACTTTTGATTTTTTAAAGTCAATGAATTTGAATTTGAATTTAGTTTTTTCACAGTCAATGAATTTGAATTTGAATTTAGAAATTAAAAACAAAATGAATGGATCCAACCAGTGCCGTCGCCAAGGGGGGCAAAGGAGGCCGTACCCCTCTAACGGCCGCTTGTGCCTCCATTTTGGTTGACTAAAAATACTGCTTTTGAAACATCACGCAACGATAAGACGATAGACAGTCAGACAATGACGGAAAAAGGAATAATTACGTTTAAACATAATTCTCCTCTGATGTTTTTTCGATTCTTTGCGACATTGCTGGCAGCCAACTGCTGTACATTACTCTGACTTTACGGATGTGTCGCGGAATTGCGGAAGAGACATGTAAGCATGCAGAATTGTTACCGGTACTTCGTTAGTGATCATGACTTGAAACAATGCGTGAAAACTTTTTTTCAAAGACCAACTGTTTTGATTTTTAGAGCACACTCAACCTTCTGAGGTCACAGTCAGTGGTGCAGCTAGGGTGACGGGGCTTAAACCCCATTTGCAAAGTCACTTAGAAAATTTAATCTCAAAATGCGAGCGTTTAAACGTATTTTAGACTTGACCAAAAGTAATAGGGGTTGAGGTGCAAAGCAATTCAATTCTTTGAAATTACTTTTGAATTTTAGAAATTTAGTTATTCATATCGCTTCTAAAAGTGTGAAGTATGATTTTAAAATGGCGTTAAAATTGCGTTTTTTCTGCTTCAAAATTGCTCAGCGGCCGGGGGCACCGCCCTTAGGCCCCATACACATTTACTTAGTATTTAGTGTCTATGTCTGTCTGTGAAACGCTTGAGTTGCATCAGTTTGTTCAGCTCGAGGGCTAATTTAGGCAGTTTTTGTACAAAAAAAAAAAAATTTGGTTCACCTCTCTTAGCAAAATCCTAGTTGCATGTCTAGTAGCATTCACTGCTGTGGATAGATTTTTCTAGCGATTAATGGCCGCCGACGAAACATGCTAAGAAATGCGGCCGGCCTTATTTTAAAATTGCGCAAAATTGTAGCCGTACAAGATCTGAAGATCAGTTTTTGTACGCAAATTTTAGTGCCTCCCCCACTTTTGGCTAGTGCCCCCTCACTTCGTTTGCTCTGGCAACCGCCCCCTCACTTCGTTATGGATCCAACTCTGGATTCAAGCAACTTGAGTTGTTGGTGTATTACGCACCTGCGATCAGGGCCTCAGAGAGAAAATTTTTCAGGGGGTGCGAAGGTCGATACCGGGCCCCCAAATCTTATTGGGCCCCTAAGCCTTATTGGGGCCCATGGCGTTAAATCGTTTTTTGTCGGATGGGTGTAGATCTTCATTTAAAAGTGAGGGGATAACGATATTCGCATACACTTAGGACCTACGAATAACACAACTAGACATAAAATTGGTTTAAATCCAGCTAGGGGGTCTGGGGGGGCGCTGTGAGCTCCCCCAGCGGGGTCCGGGGCGGAGCCCCGGAAGCTTCAGCACTTTTTATGTTTCTCGAGGGTAAATACAGCGTTTGATCAACATCCCAGCACCAAACTTGCTTAAACTGACGAGTAGAAAACGTGATATACATGAAAGAAAGTATGTGAAATGGGGGATGATGACATTGACACAATATTATACAATATAACGACTTTAATACTGCAAATCCAAATATTTTACTGATAAAAGTTTTAAGAAGTCATCTGCAATCATAGACTTCACAATCCCAAATACCTATATTAAATTCATACAGACAGAGTGAGTCACTTAATGATAGTAGTATAGTATGTCAACTTTGACTCCACTCCCTGAGGTTGAAATGCTTTTGGATCTCTGGAAATGTGGGCCCTCGTACATTGTTATACCGTAGAAATTAATTAAGGCTTTCAAGTCAGAGAAATGCAACAAAACGGTAAGTTCGGTGCAAGTGTATGGCTTTTGATACATTTTCTTTTTTTATTCAAATCGGCCATTATTCGATGCCCTAAAGGCTGTGTAGCAAAAACAGCGACCAATTACCAGTAGTGAATAGGCTGACTGATATTTCTGCTGTAGGCAAGTTTGATTACGGTGTTATGGTGCCATACCAAAACTTAACGCGGAAACATGAACTCTTCCGGGCCCCCCTCCCCTAGGCCCGGGTACGATGTACCCCCTGAACCCCCCTCTCGCAGGCCCTGACTGCGATTCGCTAATACACATCTGCGACTGCGACTTGCTAGGTGCAAATTGCAAAATCCTCTTTGAATCTTTGGTGTAAAAAGTGGGGGTTGGATTGATTTTGAATTTGAATCCGCTCACAAGTTATTGATGAATTTGAATTTGAATTCGACTTTTGCAAAGTCAATGAATTTGAATTTGAATTTTGATTTTTCAAAGTCAATGAATTTGAATTTGAATTTAGTTTTTTTGAAGTCAATGAATTTGAATTTGAATTTAATTTTTTCAAAGTCAATGAATTTGAATTTGAATTTAAAAATTAAAAAAAAATGAATGGATCCAACCCTGATTGCATCTAGGCTTCCCCAGTACATATTATTGTGTACAAGTACTTAGTCTACCTTGTGTTATTACAGACAGTGACAGGTCTGACAGTTTATGTATGTGGCAGTTGCCCAGTACCATACTAGGCTAACAGTAATGTAGGTCTAATTATATTGAGGTAAAAATATTAATCGTAGAACAGCTGAGCCCACTTGCTAAATAGCGAATGCACAGCCTACTTTTATAGCTTTTTTTCCTGATGTCATTATAACTTATCGTAACCTGGCAAAAGCCAGCGATGCTACGCAATATTAATCAGGCGGATAGGCTCTAGGCCACTCCGATGCAAGTATGGTTGGGCCTGGCTTTGTTTAGTTTATTTAAAAACTAGTAAAACACAAACAAAACAATCTACCGGTAATTTATTGATAGCCTTAAGAAGTTTTCTGCAAACTCTACAGTTAGGCCCACTAAGCACTAATAGGTCCAATTACCGGTAACCATAGGTGTAGCCAGGGGGGGGTGGGTTCCCCAAAGTTGAAATGCTACCAATGATAAAAATGTCACAAAAAGACGATTGTTTCTTCAGTTTCAATTTCTTTTAGCATCTTCGCATGCAACAGTAATTAACAATAATATTAATCCAGGGGGGCCCGGGGCCCCCTCAATTTAATTTTTTACAACCAATTTAAATGAGCCTCCTACAATAATATTTAAATGGGCCCCTAACAATAATATTGATCCAGGGGGCCCGGGCCCCCTCAATTTAATTTTTACCAACCGATTTAAAAATGTCCCCTACAAAAATATGTAAATGGGCCCCCAACAATAATATTGATCCAGAAGGCCCGGGCTCCTCAATTTGATTTCTGCCAACCAAATTAAACGTAAACCCGAGTGAAATTAAGGGTTTTTATCCTAAAAGTGGCTGAGGCCCTCTTTTAACCTTTTTACGAACGTAATGCAATAACCAGAGACAGATTTAACAGATGGCACAGTGCCAGTGACCCCGCGCTTAGATCAGACTTTTTTTGGTATTCACCTGTATTTGGTAGAAAAATATTGCGAAAATTCCAAAGTGCCAGGGGCCCAACTCAATGTAAATCCGGCTCCGGCAGTAACATGGTTTGTAGGCGTAACTATCTATTGTACATTTTTCAATAACAATTCACCTCCACCTTACCAGTTTTTATGCAACAAAATACTTTTGAAAAAAATTAGCTTCTGTCAAGGGAATGCTCATTGAACAAAATCTTGAATTGAGAGGGCCTGGCCGTACTTGTACTCCTATAACTGGTTGTTTTCATGACAAAACAATAATCTCTAAGGAAAATATTCGTATATTCAACTGCATTATTATTTACTGGTAAAATATTGCAGGAGGTAATGTACTTTACTTCCCCTATCTAAGCCAAATCACTTACAAGATTTAACCCCAAAATGTAAGATTTTAAACGTGGATTGGACTTAAATTGCAAGCAAAATGTGGACTGAACAACTTAAGTTTTTCTATTGGTTTTCTAATGTTAAAAATCTAGTACTTTGAAATGGTTCTGAATACGCGCGAAATGTGATCCAATGGTATTAAAATAACTTTTTTTGCCAAGAAATTACAAAAAACGGCTGGGGGCTGAGGTGGAGTCCTCGAGGACACATTTTGAAGGCCTTGGCCTCGAAGCCTCAAGTCCTCAAAAACTGCCCTGTCCTCGGCTAGAAGACAGCACTATTTTTGAACCGTTGAAATTTCGTTGGAAAACGCCAGAAACATTGCGAAAAATCTGCAAAGACCTTTTTTTGGTTTCCTCAAGTAGAGATCGCCTGAAAAAAAATTTTTGAAGACCTTTTTTTTTTGAGATCGCCTGAAAAAAATTTTTGAAGACCTTTTTTTTCCTTTTTTTTTGGAGAACACTTGCGTCTGTGTCCTTGGTCCTTGGCCTCGAGAGGGTCTGTCCTTGGCCTTGGCCTCGAAATTTTTTTGTGTCTTGGCCTTGGCCTCGAACCTTGTGTCCTCGACTCCACCTCTGGCTGGGGGCTTTGCCTCCAGACCCCCCGTCTGTGATATGTTTCAATTATAGTACACTTCTTTGCTTAACCACGTCTCCCAATTTAGACATTTTCGCACTTTACCTTTAGGTTTAAGCTCTCTTCCTTGAACGAGTTCCTAGTTACGTGCCAACACCAAGCCACGGCTTCTGATCTTCCATTCTGCGATATCTTTGCCCCCCACAAAAAATTCCTCTTTTGAAGTTTCTGATGACGTTATTGCATGTGATTTGTGGTTTGGGTCTCCCTCCCAATTAAAAATCCTGGCTACGCCTACGCCGGTAACACCTTGTTTATTGAGATTTCATAGTATGCTCTCTCTCTCGTAGGCTAACATTTAGCCTAAATAATGCAAACAGCGCCACATCAAAAACTCACTCTGACTTAAATTACCTATTGCTAAGTCCTAACGGGTACCACAGCTTTGTTTCATTCGTTCTAGTATATCGTTTGCTATATCGCTACAACATGCAAGCAATATTTAAAATTGCATGCCTTGGTGTACAGTTAGTTTGTAGCCTGTTTTAAGCCAATTTGTTGTTAGAAATCTAAAATGAAAACGGAGACTACAATGTACTAAAACAAGAAACTAAACTTATAAAAAAACTTTTGCAGCAAACAATGCGTCAATCAAAGTTTTCAAACCTATTCCATTTTGTTCGTAATCTCATCGAAACATAGCCATCTCTTGAACTGCTGAAAGCAATTTAAGTATTGCATGCGTGTTGCCATTTATTTTTGCAATTTAGTGATGAGCTAAAATCAAGCTAAAAGTAAAATCAATAAATTAAGCGTCGCTATTTTATCGCTACTTTGACTTGAAAGCTAATGCCTGTTACTGCGGCAACTTAATTTGATGGTATTTTAAATTTTTATGTGTACTTATTTAAATTATTATTATTATTATCATTATTATTTTTCGCTAAATGACTAGGCATGCAATGCATGCCTTGCATGCATAAATAATACCGTCGCTCCTGCTATTTACACAGTATCCGTTTTTGCGCGTTTACAAACTGAAATGTCCTACGTACTTATTTCACAACCATCGAAACTGCTCGTTTATCTCCGCTCTTCCGTCATGTATAAGTCTCTACAGCACTTTTCACAGTGACCAGTTGAGACAAAATAGTGTTGCTGCCAAAAGTGTTTCTTAGTCGGTTTACGAGAACCGGTAGCCAAACTTAGAGAACCGGTTGCGATTGCCAAGCTACGAGAATCATTCGTAAATTTAACTCGAGCGAACGGAATGTTGAAAATAGCGGTTCCCATTTTTATTTCTTTTTGGGTCACAAAGTAATTCCGAAGGAAAAATCTAGATTTACACTTCTACGACCTTTTTTCGCCAAATAAGCGGCAAACGAGGCTCGGCAATGCGCAAAGGCCTATGTTTGACTCTGTGCTACAAACGATTCAGATCGGGCGTTTGAGTGTCGTTTTGGAGGTTCAAGTTTTTTCAAGGTTTTGGAAAGATCGATTCTAACTAAATTGAAATAGCATCACTGTTTGCAACCAAAATTGATTGATCGTTTTGTGGATGAACTGCATATAAACGGATATATAAACAAAAATTGAAAAAACAGGCATAGAAGGTTTTTTAGTTCACCTGTTGCCTTGGTTCTACACTCGCCAATCAATTTTTTGACTGTTTAAGTTAGTGCACACTGATAAAGTGAGCTACAAAACGCAACTGGATGATCAAACAAAAATCGTTACCGACTAATGAAACAGATCCTGTGTAATTCAATTCTTTAGAACAGTGGGTCTTAAACTTGTTGAAGGTGCCGAACCCAACAAGTTGTATGCGGGCATTCACCGAGCCCTTTGTTGGAAATTAAAGTACAGCAAATCAAATCTTTTATTATACTCGCTGTATTACGCCGAAGCGTGTAACGAGTTTGCGGGGCTCGTCTCCGCGTCATTGCGCCTGGGCATAACAGCTTCTTTTAAGGAAATGTCGCAGCGGTGGCGAGTCGTTGGCAACACTGTGTTTGATTTGACCAGCCCAAGATTTGAACCACAGACCTCCTGTTCCAGAGACGAACGCGTTACCGCTCGGCCAACTGACCGGTTTTAAAATACAGAATATCTTTTAATGAACTTCAGCCAAATGCAAGGGTGCCTGAAGTTTTTGAGAGGCGGCCTGCATTACGCTTTTTTAGCTTTAGAGGGCCTCACAATGCTCATAAAACGTTTGGATGATTTTTATCTCGAATACTGGTCACATAAGTTTCGCATTTTTTTATCAAATTAAATAATTCTTGAATGGAATTAACCTTCAATAAAATTTAACTTCGTTTTGTGTTCACCAAAAATTAAAGTTTGTTGAATTATAGTATGTGAAAGAACTTTTTATTACAAAACAAAAACAACTTTGCGCATTATTACGCAGCATCATACAGTAGCGTAGCCAGGAGGGGCGGGGGGGCTGGAGCCCCCCCCCATTGGCTTGTAAAGTATGCAAAATTGCACGTTTTTTGTGCTTTTGAGGCCGATTTTTGGTGAAAAATTGAAAACAACCCCCCCCAAAGGAAATTGGGTTCCGAAGTTGTGAAGTACATGTCGTGATCCGGCCTGAAAAAGCGTTTTAATACCCAATTTTGGCCGAAAAATCAGTCTCTATTTCGGTGAAGACCTTTCTTTTTTTTTTGGAGACCACCTGTTTTTGGGCGGAAAAAACGTTTGGATTTCCGAGGTTTCCGAGAAATCCTGATTCAAGAACAATGAAAATTCGGGTCAAGGTCGTTTGCACTTTTCACACTCTTCCAAAAAAGCCCCCCCCCCTTTTCCAAATCCTGGCTACGCGCCTGGCATCATATCCATAATTTTGCTAGAGGAGAGGCTTGAACCAAAATCTAACATTTTCCATGCCAAAGTTGTACAATATCCAGCATCCGATGTGTTGTATAAACTGATGCACGTTCAAAATGCATTATAATTGTAGTTACGTTTTATTCACCAAGTTACCTTGGTCGGGAGACAGCGAAGGGACCTTTTGGTCTTTGAGTCAAGCTGCCACCTGCAAATCGGAGGCTTCACACTCTCTCTTTATTTGCAAACATCAAGCAAGGAAGCTCTGAATACCAAATTTATAGCCTTTGGTTTGACCCTACCGGGAATCAAACCCCAGTCTTGCATTGCAGTAGCAGACGCTCAATCCACTGGACCACTGATCAATTGTTTCGCAAGTCACGCTTATTATTATCGGCTCTCAGGAAAGCGGGTCAAGGTGGGCGTACGCGCAAATAGCGCTTTCTTTTTCTCTTTAGTTTATATGCGCGAATTACGCTTTCTCTTCTATTTTTCTTTTTAAAGAAACTTACAAAATCTAGAAGCAAGCAAGAAAAAAAGGCGGCGTGATTGCGCAAAATTGTAAATGAAGTTTTGAAACCTAAATACTGCGCAGTAGCGCTTAGAGTCAGAACTCAGAACCAAGAGCGTCGGCAGAAAATTTTTCAGGGGGTGGTAATTCGAACAGAGCCAGTATTAACTAACAAAAATAAAAGAATTTTTGAAATTTGGGAGGTTTTAGAGAGAGTGTGTGAAAATCCAGGGGGGCCATGGCTCCCCCTGCCCCCCCTCCCCCCCTTGCCGACGCCCATGCTCAGGACTGTGTTTATATTCCTTGTTTACGGAGATTACAAAAGGATCTATGTCAAGTACAGTGAAGATATTACGTTTTAACCCCCGTAATACCAGATCAGTATAAAAAGAGTAGCGCATTTGCCTCGAAAACTTACACTGTGAGCTCAATTCTATGTTATTCAGCTATTTTGTTGAACGTGCAATTTAAATTTAGACTAAAAACAAGTTTGTTAGAAAATACAGCTTAAAAGTTAATAAAGTCTGGCGTCGTAGACCGGTGAGTTGTTAAACTCGAAACGTATCAACGATTTAAATTAAAGCCGCTTTTTTATTTTCTGGGGTGTGATAGCTTTCTTTTGATCAATGGCACTTTGCTTACCCCGTCAGGAACGGGCGATACCAAAAAGATAGATTCGAGTAAAAAATGCATCAAAATATAAGTGTGATCAGAAAGTCACTAAGCACCTTTAATGCCAATGCATAAACAACATTCTGTCTTTTAGAAATCGATAATCACAAGTGTAAACAAACCGGTTTGCTGTTTAGAACAATGATCAGTTGCTATTTAATGAAGAATTTAATCGATATGCTACTCACAAGAACTGCTGAAAATGCCATAATAACATCCAAATAATATTAGGTGCACAGTGACTTTCTGATCGCACTGTAGTTGCCAGATGCAAAAATTTTTCCAAATTTGCTTTTGTTTTAATCGGAAGGCTTTATTTCAAAGGATTTTTTTTCTAATTTATTTAACAAAGAAATATATCACTAAATCACACCCAAATTTCGAGCTAGTTTTTTTAATAATTATAACTCGAATGCGAATCTGACCCAAGCTCATATCCTTACTCCAAAACTAACCCCAAATCTAACTCTAATCCAAACCCTAATCTTGACCTTAAAAAAACAAATAAAAAACGTAAGAATAAATATTTCTCATTTTTTACTATCTTTAACTCTTTTTGTTTTTCAACCCCTTTTGTTTTTGAATTTGAAAAAAAATATTGAGGTTTTTGGTACCCAAATTTGAGGTGTTTTGGAAACCAACGTCGGGTATCTTTTTTTTTTTTGAGAATATTTCACGGGAAATTTTGATCCAGTTTTTCATTAATTAAAAATTTTGAACCAAATTCTTACACTAAAACTAACCCAAGTCCTGAAGCAAACCCAAACCTTTACTCTTAAAAAAGCAAATAAAAAAATGCGCAGATGAATATTTCTCAATTTCGTTTTACAGTATTCTTGTTAACTTGAACATTTTTGGTGAGACAGTCGCTACCATTTTTTCAAGAAAAAACGTAGAATTCGGAAAAAATTTGAGTTCAGAGCAGGTGAAGATGTTTTTTTGCACTCCAATCTCAGACAGATTTTTGTACATTCACAGTTCTTGAACTTTTTTGATCTGTGTTTTGGGAAGGGCTCTGATTGGTTTGGTTTTTGACGGATTGATCTGGCAATTTAATAATTAATTATAACGCTCTTTAATCATCAAGTTGCTTAGATCAGAAGACAGAAAAGGGATCTTTCGGTTGTTGAGTCAAACTGCCCTGGGCCTAGAAAGAAATTTTGTCTGGGGGTACGGAAACTGAAAAATCCGATTGTGTTCCACCTGAGACTAGGTGAAGACTAAAAAAAGGCCTAAACCGGAATTTCGACTAGTTTTGACCTGAAATTAGGTGAAGATGAAAAAAAAGTCTTCACCTGGATTTGGTCTGAATAACGGACTAGGTGTATGGCGACTAATTGGTTGTTAAGAGTATCTCTGCTACTATAATTGAGTGCGTGTTCTTATAGGATCTTCCATGCCACTAAATCCGGGCTCGTAGCGATGTATCCCTTGGACGTCCCTCTCGTAATCCGCCTGTCTACCACACGTGGTGGGGGCTTAACACTGTCCCTTTAATTACAGAACGTCCAGCAGCGAAGCTGTGAATACCAGTTTTTTATTGTGTTTGGTTTGACTCGACCGGGAATCGAACCGGAGTCAACCACTTCAGTTGCAGACGCTCTATACACTCGACACCTAATCGATTTGTCTTAAATATCTTAAATTTTGTCTAAAATATCTTAAGATTTGTCTTAAATTAAAATATCTTAAAATCGTATTTAGTGTCGTTTGCAGCGGGCAAAATTTGAAATTTTCGAATAACGAAACGCTGAGATTTTAATTTAAATTGAGATAAAAAATCTAAGCATTGCTTGAAGTTTGGTTTTGCAAAACTTTTGCATAACGATATTTACTTGCTTGATTACATGTGACATGTTTTCTGCCTAAAGATAGTGATTTATTTGTTGAGTTTTGTAGATATTAGTAACGAATTGAAATATTCTGCTTTGTTGATTAATAGACCAATTAAACTCTATAAATAACCACCAAAAATGAAAGAGTGTTGGTTACAGTTACTGCTCATCGCTTTCTTGATGCTGGTACGCATTTTGATAGAGATAAGAATAAATATTTTTGTTTCACACGTGTAAGCGCTGGTGCAAAGTTGTAACCGGGCCAACAACTTTAGGCCCGAATCCGAAAATTGTTGTATTGCATATTTATCCTCCTGTCACGGGGCGACGTTAAAGCTAACTATTGGACGATCCGCACACGTCCTATTGTAATGACTACTTCGTGCTTGGAGGAATCCGAACCTGCTTAGGAGTTTCCAGTGATCCAATGTTTCTGTGGATATCTTCGAATTCTTGTCCACTGAATATGCTGCTTGTTTAATTAATCAATCATAATTATTTTGTCACAAAAATAAGAACAATAATACACGGGAGAAAAAAAGTTCGAAGCCGCAAAGTAGAGATAATCATTGTAAAGCATCTTATTCAAGCACGCTACAACCTAACCAAGGTGCGGGTTGAACCCAGATCATGCGATCAGAATCGTCATAGAAACGACGCTTTTACCCTCCTTGACCACGCTGCCGACAGCCTGAATTCGAAAAATGGTTTGTGACTCCAAATCCTTTACGACTTAAACTTGTGACTAGATAGAACAACCTATTGATAAATTGCCACATAGTAATAATAGTTGAGTAGTAATAGTTGTATTGATGCTTAAATGTAATCTTTATTCAGTGTTGCAAAGTTATTTTGGTTATGCTTTTATAGCTACCTAAGGCTAGGGTTATCATACGTCCTCTTTTTCCGTTTAAAATGAATTATCCTCATAAGACACCCAAAAAGTAGCCAAATGTCCTTTTTTCCGATGCTCAGAACTTAAAGGCGGGAGTCGAAAACCAAACCAATAAAAACGATATTTTTCCATCCACACTCGCGTTCAACTCCAGCCGCCTCGAACACAACCGGACTGACTAAAGACCTTTTTTTGAGGGGGGAGAGATCATCAAAACCGGTGCAAAAACAAGCGGTCACCAAAAAAAAAGGTCTTCAGTCAATTCGGTACCTTCAGCGAGTTTGGTCGTTCGCAATTTATTTTTCGGAACTGTCCTCTTTTTGGTCAATGAAAATATGATACCTCTACCTAACACAAAGATACAGTGACGTATCTGGCTCGAAGTAAGCCGGGAATTTCGTCAATCTTAAAGCCCGAGCCCAACTCAAAAATCCCGGCCCAACTTACAACTCTGCGCTGGTGAAAGAATTTGTTATTTAATAGTTTGCTCTATTCTATCACCAGCTTCTTTATACTCTCAGTTGAAAGCCCGTAGCAAAGTGTTTTGTACATGTTTGGCCGTTTCTTGACTCTGGTTGTCAAAGGCTTTTTCTTTTGTAGTTCTTTTTCATGATCCGTGCTCAAAAAGGGGACAAGTAAAAAGATACGGTCCTATTGTGACTACATCACTGAGCTTTATGACATTTTTTGAACCTAATTTCAAATAAACAAAACGTTTTGTCCTATTAATGTCATAAAGCTTTGTCGTAAGTGAGAAGAAAAATGCGGTAACTTCAAAAGAGCTTCCGCTGCAGTCAAAACCTTCGTTAGCTCTGATCAAGCACAGTTATAAATTAACTTTGTTTGAGTTAGTACTACTGTTTTGTTTTCTGCATTTTCTAGGAATTTCGAACAGTTTCAGCGAGACCCCGTCAAATTTACCGGCTTATCGACTCCGAGAATAACAAAACAGTAGTTCTCGATAATGCACATGAGGCAGGACCTGCTCGTGAGAGAGATCGGGAAGAAGTTGATGTTAAAGAAAAGAGAACGAAACATGCTCGCCCAGCACTTACTATTGCTATTTCTGCGTGTCCAAATACCATCCTCCCACATGGGAGCGACCTATACAAGATGGTAACGGAATATGATGAAACGACTGGCCTTCCTAAACCCTCATTTTGCGGCTGCAATCCCAATGAATACTTAGAGGAAATACCCAGGTAAGCAGAACTATCAAGTTTGTAACCAACAGCGGCCGTGCCATTCACTTTCTACAGAAGTATGGATGCTTTGTCTTCAAAAAAGTATAACATTTTAATGTGTGCTACGTAGTACATCAAAAAATGAAAGAGAGATCTGTAAAGTTTAATTTCAATGATGGTTAATTGCTTCTGCTGAGGGACACTTGAGCTTAGGCCTACGCCGGCCATCTGCAGTGAAACTTGTATCAGCCTCTTGTGAAATCGCTTCCCGAAAGTCGCTGCATAATATCATTTCAAGAGCAAATTCGATATATTATGCCAGGAATTCAAGGGTATTCAACCAGTATTTTACCTGGAGACCACTAAACATTCAAAATTGGTGGTAGCTTGATAGCTGACCAACAGTTTTGTGACTTTGAGTTAAATTGTGGATAAAATCTACGAAAAAAAGTGAGACGAGGGTTGAAAGCAAATTAGCGGCCGAACGCATAACTTTGGGAGCAAAGTTACCAGCGCTCAAAGATTTTAACCACTTTTTTTCATAAAAAATACCTTGTTTTGAAGTCTGGGTTTGCTATTCTGAATGGGAAACAAATATTATCAGCACAAAAGCCACCAAATAAGCTCTGTGACTCACTGAAAACATTGTCATGCCAATAATAATCTTCTCTCATCTTGCTTTGCAGAAATCTTTATCAGCCTGAAACCCGAATTTGCCGCCCCTGCCCTGAGGGGGAATATATGGATAAATACGCTCACAAAGAAAGGCAATGCAAACCCAGATAGCAAGTTCATCTGGGCCCTATTTGTGTTTTGAACTGGGCTATTGGGTTACGAGTGGCCTAAACACTCTAATTTAACTAGACCCGTGGGCATGCCCAAAAATTTTTTTCTGATGATTTTTGTTATTATGCGTTTATTTTAAATGAGTACGATGTAAATTTTCTTGAAAAAGTGGTTGGAGTACATATTGTAAATGTTTATGTTAGATTTTGTCACTGGGTTGTAGCTGGGTTGCCCAGTTGAATTTCGTATTTGGGCAACCCAGTTGCTACCCGTTCATTATTTTATTGGGCAGCCCATTGAGCAATTCTATCTTTTGATTTTTGTGCGCTTTTTGTATGTAAGTATGCTGTATCTAAAATTGTCAGAGTTGAAACTTTTTTTTTTTAAGCATTTTGATCGCTCACTTCCAATGAAACTGAGAGAATTGCTTTTTGGTAATGATTGTTGGCCATTATTTATGCCGATTCTTTTTTTTTTGTGTGTGTGTGTTTGTGTTTACTTTGGACCTTGCTTCATGCTGTTTATGCTTGCCGCTTGTGTCTGCAATAAACAAGTAATAATAATAATAAATAGAGTTGCCTACTGAACAATGTTTTTGGAAGCATAAATTTTATTTAGTCAATAAATCAGGTACAGATAAACCTAATTTGCGTAAATAAACCTACTAATAATAAATTCCAGCTTAAAAAAAGGGTGTTGATCGTCGAAAAATTACAGTAATAAAAGTCGACTATGCTAAAAGTGAAAGAAAAACTCTTGCAAAAATGAAAAAAAAGACATTTTGAAATGTTGATTAAGGATTACCTGACCTCAGGTAAAAACAAAATTTACTACAGGTGCAAAGAATGATGCGGTAACATCCAGGCGCGTAGCTAGGAATTTGCATGGGAGGAGGCTGTTTTGGAGGCGAATCAACACCAAACGATCTTCACCCAGATTTTGATCGGTCTTAAATCAGATTAAGTCGGTTTTTCTGCCTAAATTTAGGTGATCTCCAAAAAAAAAAAGGTCTTCAGCCTGGTTGCAACCCAGTTTTCGCAGTCCAAATCACATCAGGTCACTGAACAATTCTCATCGCAGATACCAAGGGGGGCAATTTTCGTTTTTAGGAAAAAAATCGGGCTCAAAAGTGCTAAAAACAGAGTGTTTTGCATACTCTTCAGGCCAATGGGGGACATCACAGATAAAGTAAGGCGCGTAGCCAGAAATTTGCAATGGGGGGCTGTTTTGGGGGTCTGGGGGCGAAGCCCCCAGCCGCCGGAGACACGGGGGTTTAGGGGCGGAGCCCCCAGCGCTCAAAAGTTTTGCATTTTTTTGCGAAAGTAACTTAATTTTAGAGCTATTTTAATAAAAAAATAGTGCTTTCAAAACGTGGCATAGAAATTGGCAGCGCAACATGATACAGCTGGTTGCATTAACGGGCTATGTGGAAAGTGGCTAATAATAACATTGCAGTTCACATGTTTACATGCTGGTAAATCATAAAATCCATAGGTGGGCACAAGTCCGTTAATCGTTAATCCGTTAATTACGAAGCTAACTTTTTTTTGAACTCGTTAATCCGTTAAAAAGTTTTTTCATGTTAACGGACTAAATTAACTTCCATTATGTTCTGTTAACGGACTAAATTAACTTTCGTTAAGTTCTGTTAACTTCCGTTAAGGTTTTTATCGCTAATATCTTGCACCGTTCATTCATCGTACCGGTACAAATCAGTTTGCACTTGTAGCACTTGCAGTGTATTAACACGAGTTTTATAGAAGAAAGCGAAGAAAGGAGCTCTTTTTGTGACAAATAATAAGCTGCAGCCTCAGAGGTCCATTCATTAGCGCTGTTTGCAATTTCCAAAAATTTTCCGATCGCATCAGCTTCGTTAGCCCGGTTAAACTTATTTCTACCTTGAAATTAGATTAGACTTTAAACTGTAACTTCCAATACACAAAAGACCACCACAGCAATAAATATTTACTTACAATCTGCTCAACAGGGTCAATACGTGTTACAGAAGCGAGTGAATAAAACGAAATGTAAATTACACGCAAAATGTTAACGAATTAACGGACTTTATTAACATGCACAGAGCTGGACAGCGCTATTTCGAGCTTTTAGCTCTCATCGGCAGCCCTCAGCTTCTCTAACAAACTTATTCCCCAGCTGGACAAGAAGTCGTTATGATTTCCCAGGAGTCGACCACGAAGGACGTCAAACTTGTCGGTTATGATTTCCGTGGTCACACAAGGGGAACCCTTGTAGTAGGGATAGCCTATGGCTGTCCTTACTACAAGGGTTCAGCGATTTTTTCACTTGTTTTTTTAAGTACCACAAGTGAAAAATCGTTTATTCCCTACAAACCCTCTGCCACTGTGCAAGCCCTTAAGGTTTGTCCAGTTTGGCCAAGAGTCTTGTCCAGCTGGGGAATAACTTTGTTAGAGAAGCTGAGGGCTGCCGATGAGAGCTAAAAGCTTGAAACAGAGCTGTCCAGCTCTGTGCATCTTATGACTCGAGCTGCTTTGTAGCTGCAGGGTTGGTGGTTGATCTGGCCACCTAACTGCCAGTGGAAGTCGTTATGATTTCCCAGGAGTCGACCACGAAGGACGTCAAACTTGTCGGACTTTATTAACTTCCGTTAATTAAAGCTGAAAATAACGGATTAACGTTAGCGGAGGTGTGAAGTTTGTTAACGGACTAGTGGTTAACGAAGCTAACGGTTTGCATTTACTTGCCCACCTATGATAAAATCCTATTAATCAATAAAACTCTCACGGAGTAATTATTTTGTTTATACTTTATAAAGAAAAATAATTGGCGGGGGGGGGGTTATTGGAAAGATATTTCAGAGAAATGACTGGTGATTAACTAACACTGAATAGCCCCCCCCCCCCCCCCCTTATTCCTATGTTTGGCGTTTTTACACTAGCGATCAAGTTTGAGTGTTTATTTTTCGGCATTTTTAAAAGTTTTCTTTGATTTGTGACTTTAATTTTTGACAAATTAGCCCTCACCCCCTAGAATATATGTTCAAAAGATGCTTTAAATCACTGTTTAGTCAATTCCAGCGCAAAAAAACTGTCTCAGAAGAGCTAAAAATGTGGTGTTTTTCTTATTCTGCATTTTGGTTGACAGGCCAATGGGAGGGGCTATAGCCCCCCCCCCCCCGCCCCCTCCTGGCTACGCTACTGGGTAAAGTTATGGAGAACTACCTCGTATGTTGCTAACTTAAGTGAATTACGAGTTGTTAAGTGAGCAATCGCTTCCAACTAATGCTAAAAAATGCATGTTTTTATTTTGCTTGTGCTTAGAGAAGCAATATGGATATGCATTGATACCTACCAAATACTGTACCAGCCCACAATATTTTAGAATAGCCTACAATACTGGATCTAGCAGTAGAATCTACGGATGGATCAGACTATTGATTAGCCTATGGCATATTAGCAAGCTTAGCACAGACTAACAATGAAATCAGTAGGCCTATCTGCTACAGCCTTCTGGTAGCCAGAAATGGGCAGTGTCGCGATACTCGTGGACAGTGAGAATCCCATTCAAAAATTTCGGAACTCTTGAAATGGAGACTTTTTTTTTCTTTTTAAAGATCAAGTCGCAGAGCTAGGAGTTAGTCGAAATTCTCGAAGCAAATCTTATCCGTTTGTATCGGCGCGCTTTTCGTTCTTTGTTTGGCGAGGTGCAAAACTTACTTGTGGGTTTTGCTATAGGCGTAGCCAGGATTTTTGATTGGGGGGGGGGGGGGGGGCAAATCACATGCAATGACGTTATCAGAAATTTTCGAAAGAGTGACTTTTTGTTGGACAAAGATATTGTAGATTAAAAAATCAGAAGCCGTGGCCTGTGTGTTGGCACATAACCAAGATTTTGCTATCGGGAGAGAGCTTATCACCCCCCAAAAAAAAGTAAAATGAAAGACGTATTGAACAAACCAGTGTAACTCAACGTATCACAGACGAGGATCTGGGGCTCAGCCCTAGCCACCAGAGGCTATGGGGGTTTGTGGGCGAAGCCCCAGCCGCTGGGCGATGTTTTGTAATTTTTTGGAAAAACTCGCTATTTTAATTTAGTTATTGTTTTAACCGCCTGGTTAAACAATAACTAACAATTTTCGACTAAAAACGAGACTGAAACCTTTATTCCAACAACTAAATTTTCTCAAAGTGGATTCAATCTTTAAAATGGAAGTTGCAAAATTTATGGGTAAAATGCATAATAACCAACTTCCAAAAGTTTTTTTACCATCATTTAGAAAGATTTCAGCAACACATGCGTACACCACTCGCAATGCTGTATCTGACAAGTTCTACATTCCAAAAACACTGCATGTTAAAACTGATCAATCGATTCGAGTAACTGGACCAAAAATATGGAATGCATTACCTAGTAAAGTAACGGAAAAATCCAATAATATTCCGCTATTTAAAAAGCTGATCAAATCGCACATTTTATTGGAGCAAAATTATAGTTGATCATACATTCGTTGAGTTCTGGTTTCGCCTTTATGCATTCGCAAAGGATACCAGATTTTGTATGGTGCTCTATACGCAATAGCTCTTCATTGATCATTTCCTTTGTTGTTGTTACATTTTTTACTCATACGACCTTTATCGTTTTGTTCTTTTATTTGTGTGTGTGTAGGTGTAAAAATGTTTTTTATGCACAATGATTAAATTTATGTAAAAGAAGGAAAAAAAAAATACTCCAAATGACAAACGAGTAGGTGCAGACTCGGCGACCTTCCGGTCTTGGACCGGACCCATGGTCTTTCGTGCTTACTCAGGTGACTGATGCTTCTGCATAAAGTTATTTATTTTTGTGTAAATTGTGTGTGCCGTGTTGTGCGTCGTTTATCGTCACAATAAACTCATCTCTCTCTCTCTCTAAAGCCATCAGATCACAACTTGCACGTGTTTAGAGCCATTTGAAAAAAGAGGCGTAGCCAGGATTTTTGATTGGGGGAGAGCCCAAACCTCAAACCACATGCAACGACTTCATCAGAAATTTTTGAAAGAGGAACTTTTTGTGGGACAAAGATATCGTAGAATGAAAAAATTCATAAGCCGTGGCCTGGTTTGGCACTTAACCAGGATTTTGCTGAAGGGAGAGGGCTTATTAAACCAAAAGTTAAAAATCAGAAATGTCTAAAGCGGGAGACATGTTTAGTAAAGTAACGTAGTTTAAACGTTTCACAGACGGGGGTATGGGGGCGAAGCCCCCAGCCACCGAAAACTGTGGGGATATGAGGGCGAAGCCCCCACCTGCTGGGCAAGTTTTTGGAATTTTTTTGAAAAATAAAACTATTTCAATGCCACTGGATCACACCTTGCAATTGTTTAGAGCAATTTGAAAAAACTAAATTTTAACATTTTGAAAGCCAAATGAAAAAATTAAATTGTTCAATCCTCCTTTTACTTGCTATTTAAGTTCAAAACACGTTTGAATTCGTGCATTACGGTGTTAAATTAGGTAAGTGATTTGTCCCATGTAGGGGGAAGAAAGATACATTGCCTCCTGAAATATTTCAGCAATAAATAATAATGCACTCAAAGATTTTCATTAAGAAATTTTTGATTTCTCACGGAAATATCCAGTTTAGGAGTACAAGTACGACCAGGGGGCCCAGGCCTCCTCAATTTAAATTTAATATTTTAATCAATGAGCATTCCCTTGCTAATTTTTTTGAAAATATTTTTTTCTGTAAAAACTGGCGAAGTGGACGTGAATCATTATTGAAAAATGATACAAAAGATGGCTTACGCCTACTAATCATGTATTTGTTACGCCTACCAACGTACTAACCTGGGCCGGATTTACATTGCGAGGGGCCCCTGGCACTTGAGGATTAAATGGAATTTCGCAACATCTTCCTGCCAAATGTAGGTGATGACCAAAAAAAGTCTAACCATCTGAGCGCGGGGCCCCTCGCACTGTGCCATATGGTAAATACGCCCCCACGTTATTACAATACGTTCATAAAAGGTTTCATGAGGGCCTAAGGTAGCAACGTTTAAAAAAACAACAACTTAATTTCACCGGGGTTATTCATTTAAATTGGTTGGCAAAAATTGAATTGAAGAGGTCCGGGCCGCCTGGTCGTCAAATTGTTGTTAATTACTGTTTTACGCGTACACTGTTGAACGCCAAAATGCTAAAAGAAACTGAAACTGAAGAAAAAATAGGCTTTTTATCACATTTTTATCATTGGTGGCATTTCAGTTGGGGGGGCGGAACCCTAGGCCCCCCTGGCTACGTCTATGGGTGGAGGTGAATTGTTATTGAAAAATGGTACAATAGATGGTTACGCGTACTAACCATGTTATTGACCGGGCCGGATTTACATTGCGTGGGGCCTCTGGCACTTTGGAGATTTTACAAAATCTTCCTGCCAAATATTGGTGAAAACCAAAATAAAAAGACCATCTGAGAGCGGGGACCCTGGCACTGAGTCATGTGGCAAATCCGCCCCTGGTTATTGCATTACGTTCATAAAAAGGCTACATAAGGGCCTAAAATAGCAACTTTTAGGACAAAAACCCAAGTTTTGAGGACAAAAACCCAAAACGTTTAAGACTAAAAACGTAATTTCAGTATTTCACCCACGTTAACCACATAAATTGGAAGGCAAAAATTGAATTGAGGGGGTGCGGGCCCCCTGGTCGTCAATATTATTGTTGATTACTGTTGTACGCGTGTATGTAGTGCGCAAAAATGGTAAAACAAACTGAAACTGAAGAACAATATGCTTTTTTGTGACATTTTTATCATTAGTGGCATTTGAATTAGAGGGGAGGGGCCGGGCTCTCTGGGCCCCCCTGGCTGCGGCTATGGGTTTTACAGTTTTAGGTTGGCCCAAAATGTAGCGCAGTGTAGCTAAACTTTGAACCTGGGTTGGGGTTAAGATTTCGTTTTTGTTTTTTTAAGCAAGCGTAAAGTAGCCGATTTTCACTTTTAACTTTTTGGCTAATCAGCAAGTGTCCAAATATTTCCTTTAATTTGTTGATTTATTCAAATATTTCCTTTAATTGCCTATTTCCTTTAACTTGTTGATTTTTCTAAAGCTCTGTATCATGCTCCCAAAAATTATTACGTTGTGATCCAACAAATTGCTGATTTGCTTTCAAAAATCAGCTTAGTGGGAACACCGAAAGTAACACTATAACCTTAGCCAGAAAATTAAACCAGATTTTAGTTGTAGTTAGTCAATTTTTGTGGCTTTATTATTTTTACAGAAATCTATTTAATTGAGTATCAGAGTATACCAGCACTTTGGCAAAAGTTCTCCATGAAATTGCTGGCTTCATTAAACACATAAACAGTCCCTAATTTTTGGTATCAGAATAAGATAGCTTTGTTGGTGAAAACTGGCTGAAACTGACACAATATAAATAATAATCAGAAATAAAATCATGTTTAAGTTTTCGTGCATCTGTACATGTTGTAAATGATTAGTCTTTGATCTTTATTTTTAGTTTTTTCTGTAAATTCAGCAAAGATTGGTAAATTGATTAATGGATTTTAATACACAATCGTTTCAAAAATCTATCTACAGCAGTGAATGCTACCAGACGTGCAACCAGGATTTTGGTAAGAGAGGAGAACCAAAAGTAAATTTTTTCTGCACAAAAACTGCCTGATTTAGCCCCCGATGCAACTCAAGCATGTCACAGACGGACATAGTCACTAAACATTTAGTGACTGTGGACAGGAGCCTCTGGGCAAAGATCCCAGCCACTTGGCAATTTTTGGGACTTTGCAGCAAAAAAGAGCAATTTTAACGCCATTTTAATTACATTTCGAACTTTTTGAAGTCATATGAATAACTAAATTTCTAAAATTCAGAAGTCATTTTAGAAAATTAAATTGCTTATAACCTTCAGCCTCCACCGGCCACCCCGCACACCCCCCTTTCTTCAGGTCAAGTTTAAAAAAAACGTTTAAACGCTCGTATTTGAGGTTAAATTTTCTGAGTGACTTGGCTAAGGGGGCTTAAGCCCCTTCACCCTGGTTCAGCCACTGATTGTGACGTTATAATCTGTAGTGTGCTCTTAAAATCAAAAAAGCTGGTTTTTGAAAAAAATGTTTCACCTGTAGTTTCATGTTCAACTCATTAACGAAGTATCGGTAACGATTTTGCAAGCCGACATTTCTCTTTCGCGACACATTCGTAAAGGCGTGTTAATAAGACGGATAATTGCGTCAGATTTATGTACAGCTGTTGGTTGCCAGCAATTTCGCAAAAAAAATTGAGAAAACGTCGAAGTAGAATTAGGTTTGAACGTTTTTAATCCTTTTTCCATCATTGTCTGTTGTCTTGTTGTGTGATGTTCCAAAAACAGTATTTTTAGTAAACCGAAATGAGGGGGCACAAGCAGCCGTTAGAGGGGCCACGCCCCCTCTCACCCGTAGCAACGGCACTGTGCACCGTGCTTATCATTTGTTACCCACAACATGCACTATGCTTATTGCAACGACAGATGTTTGCGTCGCGTGTTTTTTGTTTTTACTCGACCATTGTCCAGCTAACAAGTGCGAAGTTTCAGACTTTTGCTTATAACTCGAGAACGGTTTGATCTAGCTACATAAAATTTTGACAGCAGTTTGAGATCAATGAGTTGTATGTTTGTATCAAATTTCGAAGTAATAGATCACGTGACTTTGTTTTAGGACCCGAAAACCGCCAAAAAGTTTGGTGTAAAAAGCGGTCTCATTCAAAAATGGCATAAGTACAGCACAAAATATTTCACATGGTTATTTATCTTAAAATGCCCTATCATCCCTACCAACCCACTATTGGCTGCGATGAGGGTTTTTTGTTTTGTTTTTTCCTTTTTTCTCATTTTTTTCCTTTTTTTTTCTTTTTTTCTTCCTAAATCTTGTCCACTCTTTTCCTCTTAAACCACAAAACATCGAAATCAAATTTTTGTGTAAAGCTGTTAAGCTGTAAACGCAATTTTGTCTCCCGAGGTTTTTGAGGCCACTCCCCGGAAACCTTCAAAAATGGGGCCCCAAAAACTGAATTTTTTGAGCAGCTCTAGCTAGGGTACTAGTTTTTTTTCTATCAGAAGATATTTTAGAAACATATATTTTGACATAGTTTGGAGATACCCCCAGGGACCCCCAAAATCTTTTCTTTGAACGGCTTAAACTTGGGGTCTGTGTTTTTTTTGATATCAGCAAATACTTAACAGACATTTATTTTGACATGTTTTGGGGGTACCATCACCGCGAACCCTCCAAAATCACTTTTTGAACGGCTTAACTTAGGGTGAAAGTGTTTTTTGACATCAGTAAATTTTTAACAGACAAATATTTCGACATAGTTTGGTGTACTAACTCCCTGGGGACTACCCCTACTACCCGAATGGGGTGAAGTGGCTTAAGCTAGAGTGCCAGTGTTTTTTGATATCAGCAGATGTTTAAGAGACAACCATTTAGATCTAATTTGGGGGTTCTACACCTCCGGAGATTCCAAATGGACCCCCAAAATCACTTTTTGAACGGCTGACCTAGGGTGCCAGTTTTTTTTTATATCAGCAGGTATTTAAAAGACAAATATTTTGACATAGTTTGGGGGTACCAACTCTCGGAGCCCCCAAATGGATACCCAAAAATGAAGTTCTTGAACGGCTTAACTTTGGGAGCCAGTGTTTTTTGATATCAGTAGATATTTAACACTCAAATATTTCGACATAGTTTTGGGGTACTACCTTTCTAAAGACCCCCAAATGGACTCCCCCAAAAAAAAGTTTATGAACGACTTAATCTAGGGTGTAGTTTTTTTTAAATATCTGGTAACATTTAAGAGAAATGTTGTAAAACTTGCTTTGTTACATAAATTTCAACAAACTAAACTACAGCAAAATCTAAATAAAGTAAATTAAAGTTAAAATGACATATAATTATAACCTAAACTGTCACAGTACGTCTACCTAACCTCGCATAAAACGCAATTAAATGCAGCAAAACAGCGCGGCGCTTGCAACTACTGTAAAACGCAGTTGCGCAACATAACATCTCGTGATTAAATGAACAACCTTCGAAACGCAAAGTAAAACAATAACGTCATTCACTCCACGACACAAAATGAAACTAATACAACTCGACTTCAATAATACATAAGTCCGTCTGGGTACCTTTCCACTCGAGTTGAGCTCCGCAAAGAAACGGCTCTGAAGATGTGATGTCACTGATAATAGTTGGCCCATTCCAGAAGTGATTCTCGTGTCAAGATGGAAGCGGAAATGCGCCACTGTTTTTAGTGCCAAGAGATGTTTGAGGTGACCCAACCTGGACTTGGTCTTCATACGGCGTGAATGTGGTCGAGGATTTGCTAGTACTTTGAGCAATGGGGCTTGCACGTGCAACTTCATCTGCACTTGAGATGCACATTTTCACTGCACACTTGAGATTCATCTGTCTGTAAAGTATCTGCACATCGCAGCTTTCGTTTTCGTCAAAATCCCCCAAAGACATGATCCAATTTTTCAACGAGTGAATCCCGTTCGGCCAAAGGTGCAACGTCTCTTCAGGAAACCTTCGTTTCATGTCCGCTCCAAAAACGTACGTGAGCATAACTGGGAGTGGCATGGATTAGGTCAGTCTCTTCCACCAACAGTTTATACTTGCTGCCACGAAAGTGCCGCTAAACCAATACGGGCCCGGAACGGTAACAGCGGAGCGGCGCTGAAACCTAAAAAATCGTTCGTGGGGAGTTGAGTGAAACACTTGAGGTAAAACAAATTCCCACTCAGATACCGGTAAATTACGATTTTTCAGTGTTAGCAATACAGCAAACCAAATAATAACGCAATGTTTCTTATATTACCCATTTCCTCTTGGGTTACGTGCCGAAGTTCCAAGTATAGCAATGCGCGTGCCATACAAATACGATATTAATTCATTCGACATAAACGATTTAGCTCGATCAGAATGAACAACACTACATGCACCAAATAATGTGAAAATTTGCGACAAACATGCAATTACAGTCTTAGAATCAATATTACTGAAGGCTAATGCAAAAGGATAATGTGAGTACTCATCACCAACTTAAGTATGTATTTGGTATATTCTTGGTTTGAGGAGGCATAGGGCCCTTGAAATCTATGCTTAGCCTCTCCATCGTCTGTGTAGCTTTGATGAGTGGTGCACAAACAGGGGTGTAAAACTTGGGCTTGACTTCACAACAAATTTTACCTGCAGAAGTCATTTTACGAAAGTCGTCTAATGCAGTGCTTTTCAACCTTTTTTTCGTCGTATACCTTTTTTAATTTTGCAAGAATTTTGTTTGCCTATCAAATAGCAATGTGTTTGTGCTGTCTGTAGGTATGCAGTCGGTAGATGTAAGCTTGCATATTACTTCTAAAAAAGTTACATAGCAGACTATCAACATAAATTCTCCGATTATGAGGTAGCACTTCACAGTGGAGTCGCTAAGGGGGGGCGGCCCGCCCCGGGTGTCACCATTTTGGGGTGACACCATTTGTTTTGTTTTTTTTTCTTTTGAGACCGAAAACCCACTGATTGGTAGGCTAAGACCCTTTTTTTTGGTCTTCACCTATATTTTGGCATTTTGGCTGATAAAGGGTGCCACCACGAAATCTCGTCCCGGGTGCCACCATTCTTAGCGAAGCCTCTGGCACTTCACTCACTTGTCTGTTTTCCCATTAGGTTAGTGTTTTATCAGCGTCAGAATTCATACATAGCCTATCCTAGCAGTCTAACCACACTCGAGGACAATTTCTGCACTTGTAATCGTACCTTCTCAGATTACTCTGATCAAAGTCTGACAACAAGGTCACCAGAAAGAGTATACTCGACCAGTATCACACTGGCAATGCACGTAGTTCAATCGCATTGCGCTATAATACCAACGTTTTTCACCGAATACCAATACGTTATAAATTAATGACGAACAATCGCTTTTTGTGATGAGTAGTTTCGCAACTCTAGCATTTGTATAAGTAGTTGGCATAGCAAAAATGTACAATTTCGAAGTTTGCACGTTGGTTTTGCACTGCTCAAGATTGTCAATTTAATTTGCCATGGAAATTCTGATAAAAATATGTAATGTAGAATCAATTTTGCGCAATCATACTTAACTGAGTTAAAGAAGGAGCCCAAATCGAAGCGGTATACCTTTCGTATACCCTTTCTCAGTTGTATACCTTAATTTTCATTTGATATACTCTTGGGTATGTGGTATACCCGGGTGAGAAGGACTGGTCTAATGAATAAGGCAAGTTCTTAAATTTCACAAAATGATACATTCTAGTGATGTCAGAGCGACATAGTTCAGCATAAATATCGTACAAACACGACGACGTCAAACTTGCGTAGTAAACACGTGGCAATGTATCAGGAACCGTGTTAAACTTGCCAGCCCTATAAGGAATTTCCTGCTAATATTGCGACAATTCGATTCACCAACGCAAAACTTTTGGGCTCCTAGTTTTACTGTGGCTTTAGTTGTCGCACATAAACGCGACTGATCTTAGATCAGTTAGCAAATTAACAAACGTCAAGTCAACAAGTGACTCCAATGCCTCACAGATTCAATGATTGCGGATGCTTCCTTTTTGGTGCTTAACTGTCTCACTACGATTGACAGAATCCGAAAAAATGCAACAGGTCTACCGTTCTGATTTAACGTTGTTGATATCGCTAGGTCAGAAGCATCCGTTTCCACAACAAAAGGAAGGTTTTCGTTTAGAACACCTAACGACACTCTGGCCAGTTCAGGTCTTAACATGTTAAATGCTTTCTACGCATCGCCACTAAGCGGAGAAAACTTGTTTATAACTGATGGCTTAATTTTGTCTGAGTAATGTGCATTCCATTGCGCATAATATGCAAAAAATCCTACTAAGCGTTGTTGTACTTTCAGAGTATCAGGATTAGGAAGTTCATGAATAGTTTTCACACGATTCGGATCAGGTTGCAATGACCCATCATGAAATCGATAACCAAGTGTAGCGTCAGCTCCAACGTAGCCACAAGTGAAAGATTAATTGGACATTTGGATTAATAAGTCAACCCGGAGAAACCTCATTAGGTTGTTCAACCGAGTCGGTCGACCGCATTGGGACGCGTCCTTTTGACAAAAACGTTACAATGGCGAGCACGACAGGACGTTGGAGTGGTGGACGCTCTCCCTTGCGCTGGTTGGAGACGATGGAGTGCCGTCGCCAGCGTAAAGGGAGGGGGATGATGTAGCGTCAGCTCCAACGTAGCCACAAGTGAAAGATTAATTGGACATTTGGATTAATAAGTCAACCCGGAGAAAACCTCATTAGGTTGTTCAACCGAGCCGGTCGACCGCATTGGGGCGCGTTCTTTTGACACAAACGTTACACAAGCAAAGCGATTGTTTTCGATGAATATGTGCGCTTGGATTCGTTGAATGTCAAATTATGCTCTTTCGCAACGTAAAGAAACTACTGCAGATTTTTGCCATGTTCTGCTTGATCTTTTCGACACACAGTTATGTTGTTAAGGTAGGCGAAAGTTGCAGCACACTCGTTACCTTGAATGATTTGATCAACGATCCTCTGGAAACAAGGGACGGCGTTCATCAAGCCAAACGGTTCTCTTTTGCATTGCCACAATGCACCGTTTGCTTGAAAAGCAGTTTAGAGTCGATCAACTGCGGGAAGTTCGACTTGGTGGTATGCCCTGGTGAGGTCAAGTGTCGAAAAAACTCTGTATTGGGTGACACTGTTCGCGACGTCGCGCAAGCGTGTTTGTGGATGTTTTCTGGATGGCTTTGGTGCGAAAAGAATTTATACCAGCAGCTGTCCTGCCAGCGCAACCTTGGCCATTTTCTTGGAGGGGTATTGAATCACTAACCACATGATGAGCTGATGACTTCTTTCCAAATGTTTAAATACTCCTAACTCTGCATCTCTTATGGAACGTTTTTCTTTTTTTTTTTCTGTTCAAAATTCGGAGTTATGGTTGGTCTATTCTTCGTCTTCTTGTAGTTACCCAACGACCCCGTTTTTCGAAAGAGGTGTGGTATTGCCAACATCACGTCCTCAAGGTTATCATCGGAATTGGATTATTTTGCGAGTCGAATTTGAAAGTTTATCGTTAAGAATGACTACAGTGTAATATAAATTCAGTAATTATTTTATTTCAATGTATTGCAGGTGTTGCAGCAATTCAAGAAACAGAGTAAGTGCGCTAGAAAAAGAAATAAAATTGCTTAAGGAAGAGTGGTTGATTGGTGCTCGTAATCAAACTACTTACAGGGCTCTTCGTGCTACAAACGGAAATAATAAAAAAAGAATATCCGATTTGCATTTCTAAAATTTCTGATGGTGCAGTATCATTTAAGTTTGAGTTTTGCTTGCAGTAAAGTGGTGTAAGAAAAAATAGTTAAACTGCATTAAAAACGGAATGGGCAAACATATCAGCTAATTTCTGAGCTGCCTAATGCTTATTGACATCCAATGAGCGCTGGTTTGTTTTTCTGGACTCAACATCACGGCATACACTTACGCAACGTGCGTAAGTGTACATACGGAGGAGCCCAGGAACGCAAAGCAGTGCTCATACAATGTTAATGAGCAGTCCAGTATAGAATTGTAAACGGGCCGACTAGTTCAGGCCCAAACCCAAAAACTAATTTGAAGCCCAAATTATGCCCGAAAAAAAACGAAGTTTAGTTAGGACTGAAAAATTTAGTGATTTTGCCAAGTTATTTTGATTATATTTTTGTGCAACGAAGACAAAAAGTACGTCTCAGGCCCGAATCAAGCCCGAAATTTTTGTCAAATTTAGGCCCGAACCCGACCCGAAAAACCCAGCCCGACTTTCAGCTCTGGTCCATTGAATCATTGGGCTTAAGGTGGAATCTGGTTGGGCAGCCTAATTGGGTCCTATGTATTGCCCAGGTTCACATTAAGCTCTGAGACCCTCTGTGTTAGCCCAACTGACTGTGGCCCATGAAATAGCCCAGATGGAACCCGATTGGGGTCCAGTATGCTTTACTATTTGGGGAAAAAAGGACCTCCATCCTAACTCTCAAATAGATTCACGGTTCATAAAACTACTGTTTTTTATACTCAGTGCATTATTGCGATGACGACCAAAATTGAAAACTTTGTTACACGACTGCAATGAAAAGCTTTCTTCTACGACTGGTAAAACTGCAACCCCAAAGCAGACATAGCCGAACATTGTGGCTTCAAATCAGAAAGAACCCCGCCGTAACTCGATGGCTTCCAAGTAGACCTTTATCAATTGATTAAAACATCAAAATTCGCTATGTGCGTTACCAATTCCAAACCCAGTTAGCTGACGATGCGAAGCATATCAAAAAGAGTACAATAGCACATGATCGCGCCTGCAGACGTTGTTTTGCCTACAGTAGTATATAGAAACTATAAAGTATTGAGTTTCAGCGCTGTTCTTCTGTAATTCTGTGTAAAATTGGCGTGTTTTTGTTTGGCGTAAACCCAATTTCTGACTTTTTCACTACAAGAAAATTGCCGTTTTTAGCTCCAGCTGGCTTCTGAAACATTGCAAAGACACTTCTCGGTATCGTTTTTCTAAAGTTTTTAGAATGCCGTCTGCAACACCCAAATGCTCTACAACCGCTTTAATTGCCGGTTGTCCGGTGTAGTTTTCGAAAATAATTTCCAATTTTTATAAGTCGTTATCGACGGGACAATTCAACTTCACGTTACGGTCAAAATTTTGTTTTCAGGCCCCTGCACTCAATTAAGAGCTTGCAATTAACGCGGTGTCAAAAGTAGGAAATTTTTTATCCATAAATAAAATGCTCTAAATGTTGTCTATTACAGGCGATTGCGCAATCTAAAAAAAATTGAACAAAATATGCAAGCGTTTAAATATGTTTAGTACTTAACCTGCACTCCTGTAAGTAAGGAGGGTGCTAATCACTGAAGAGGCTGAGCAATGTAATTCTTCAACCGACTTCCAAATCTTAGCAATTTAGGTCTTTTAAGTAGCTCCGAAAAGCTGTGAAATATTATTTATAAATGGTGTAAAAATGGCTACTTTTTTTTAACTCACAAAAATTGTCCAGCGACTGGGAGCTTCGTAACCAGAATCCCACGACCTCCGGCGACTTGGAGCTCTCACCTCATTCTACGATATTCGTGAGCTGCGTCAGTTAAATCGACACGCCGCCCAATGGGGACATTTTTTATTGATGAGAAAAATTTTACTTTTAAGCCCCCTTTTTAGCAAGATTCTAATTGTGCGCTTTCATTAAGGTAGAGATCATCAAAGGCCATCCATGACTAAACTTAATATTCTACATTACATTATAAAAAGGTTTTGTTAATGATTTGAACGATCGTTTCAACATAATCAGCGTTTTCTTTGATTATATTCAGGGTCTTTTGTTTGATTTTTGGTCCAACAGCCTAAGAGCAGCTTGTATGTCGAGCCATGCTAAAAATAGAGGTAACTTGATATAAATTGAAGGCAAATAAATGTTATGACGCCACCACACAGGCCATGGCTAGCGTGACATCGAAAGCTTTGTGGTAAACAAGTAGTCGAAAAGAGCACACTGAACGGCATCAGACAATGAAATAAATACTAACATTACACAATTGAAACTTTCGTTATCGCTTCTGCGGGTGTGTAACGTGGATGTAAACAAGAATTTGCAATCAAGAATCTTAAGAAAATTGTATGTTGATATCCAAATAACAAGCAGTCAGTTCCAAAAGCGAATTAACATATTATCACGGCCATAGTAAGAAGCCCCGTCCAGACAATTTTTACTCAGTATTTAGTAATTTTGTAGTTTAGATGTAAACGGCGGCGATGGGTACGTTGAAGCCTGCATGAATCGTCCGTCAAGCAACGGCCCTGCATATCATCATTACCGGTATCGCGGTAACTTTGACTTTTGGTCACTCATGATTACGAACCCACAACTTCTGGGCAATTTTAGAACTGCCTATGACGTCGTAAAAAACGACTTCATTTTCGTCCAAAATGTTGAAAAATTGCTCCGAGTTGAAACTCAAGTGAACATGCACTAAAACGCAATATTTAGATGTTCGATTTGATTTTGAAAGTTTGGTCTTACCGAGTAGCAGTGAATGATGATTGAGGAGGAAAATATATTGTTTCGCTACACGAACAATGGCTTATAATTTACAACGCTTGTTTTGACAGCATTGCGGTTCCAACTCCTCATCCTAACATCAGCGTTCTTTTGTTTCCGAACAAAACAGCTTCGGAAATGAAAATTTCAACAACTGAAGTCATAATGATCCAAGGGGATCAAGCACCTGGTTTTATCTTTATGGGTAAATCAAATCAAATCTTTCATTATACTCGCTGTAATACGCCGAAGCGTGTAACGAGTTGGCGGGGCCCATCTCCGCGTCATTGCGCCCGGGCAACACAACTCCTTTTGAAGAAATGTCGCAGCGATGGCGAGCCGTTGGCAACACTGTGTCCGATTTGACCAGCCCAAGTAATCATATTACACAGTAAGTGTTTGTTTTAAATTGTTTGCAATTTGCCTAGTTCTTTTCAATCTTAGTTGCTTAAAAGAGGACTGAAAGCAGAATCCATGGGGGCATCTAAAGTTCCGCTAAATTATAGTAGATTAGATTGCTGTTGACTTTACCCTTCTAGGCCTAACCGTTCCAGAGATATTTTACTTCAAATACCACATCAGGGCCATGGGCGTCGGCAAGGGGGAAGGGAGGGGCCATGGCCACCCTGGATTTTCACACACTCTCTCTTAACCATCCCAAATTTCAAAAAGTTTTCCATGTTTAGAAGTTAATACTGGATCTATTCTTATTGCCCCCCCCATGATGAAAAACTTTCTACCCACGCCCTTGATCAGGGCCTCCCTAATTTTAATTCTTATTGGTAACTCTGACTTTAATAACGTCTGCGACACCATCGTAGTTTTATCCTAAGACAACCCCGCAAATAGGTTGAGCCAAAGAGGCCTTTTAACTTATATTTTAGTTAATGTAGGTCTTTGTGGACTGGACTACTGTATTGAAACGCCAGAATTCCCAATTAAAATTATAATTAGGGAGACTTCGACGTCACGTTTGAAGTAGAAGGTCTCTGGAACAAATGGGTCAAGAAGGATGGAGATAACGCCAATCTAATCTAATACATTTTCCCTAACTTAGATACCATCATTGATTTTGCTTTTAGCCCTCTTTCAAATATGTTTCATTGAATGTTACGGTGTCTTGCTTGTTCAGTTTTTAACAAGAAATTTACATTGCAATAGGTGTAGTTTTATTGATCGACAGAAGGTGGCACAATTATATTTCGTTTACTTGGAGTTTTTTGCAACAGAAAGTTGTCAAGGAATTAATGAAATATCAAATGAGCATCATACGAGAAGAGGCCTGAATGAAAGTAGTTTGAAAAACGGTTTCGATTACTGGCGACGGGCATGTATTCCTTCGCAAAGTATGAATTTTACACTTTTGCATTTTCCGAAATTTTTTACGATGCCTAAACGGAAGCTTTGGTCAAAACTCTTCATGTAGGGTAATGTGCACGAATTTGAGTGAACCTGTTTCGTTTCCTAAGCCCAGACTCCCACTTTGTCGGCAGCGTGGCCAAAAAGATGAAGATGACGTGGTTGGGTGCGTGTTCGGTCTTTTTTGTTTTAGTTAATCACACATATCAACGAATTTTAAAGATTATGTCTTATTCAAATAGAAAGCGGAAGTTAATCAGTTACATCAAGTAAGAAATCCAAATTACGATATACTTTACCTTAATAAATACTTTCTTAATTATAAATTTTATCGTCAAATGCCTTAGCTTTACTATACGCTATCTTCTCTCAGAAACTCATTCTCATTTAAATGACTAAAATTTGTTGCTGAGAGAATTTCAAATTTACGGAAGTTACAAAATAAAACTGTGTTAAATTGATGTGAAAACGGAAGTGAAAGTAGTTGAGTTTTGACTTAGCGTTGTGAGAATATCAAATTTATAAAGTTATCTTGTACCTACGACAAAGACGTCGCTTTTACCACGACCCTAATTGCATGATCTGAGTTCAACCCGCACCCTGGTCACGTTGTTGCGTCTTTGGATAAGACGCTTTACAATAATTATCTCTGCTTGGTGGCTTTGAACAAGCAGCAAATTTAATGAACAAATATTCAAGAACCCCACAGGAACATTAAATCATGGAAAACTACCAATTAGGTGCGGATTCCTTCAACACGAAGTATTAATCGCAATGAAAAGTGTGCGGGTCATCTAATAGTTAGTGCCTGACGCGCTCTGGTAATGCTATTCGTAATACCAGTACTGTGCCATAGAGTTTGATTTGTCTTATAAGGCTTCAAAGCGCGTATGTGATGCTTCATCCTGAAGGAGAGTTATTTTAATGAAGGATGCATTCCAACCCCTCCTCTTGCAAACAAAAGGCGTCATTCCCATCAAGGAGTTTCTTTTTCGACAACACAAACACAAAATTCATTAGGACAGTAGAAGTTGAGCACTTCATTAGTTGCGAATCTTGAACGACGGAGGATTGAAGCTTTATCCTTTTGAGTTGCAGTTTTATGCTGCCAACCGCAAGCACAAGCCATGAATTTTCAGAAAAATATCATCTTTTCGAAAGAAGTTCGTGGCCTGCAAATTGTGCACTTTTCAACTTTTTGGTGTTACCTATGTATGCACTTTTGTTTTACATTGCAGAAAAATCCAGAATGTGTTGCTAATTTTATGACTTCCTATGCAACATTGGTTTGAATTCCATAAAAAATATTTCTATCGATTGTTTGATTTTACGTTATTTCAAAAATTATGAGAAATCTTTTATTTGTGCTTAACTGGAACAAATCGATCCAAAAATAGTTTGTTGGTTGTAGATTAAGTTTGTGATCATATGCTGCTTGATTGTTCCTTAAAAAAAAATTTAAACAGTAAAGTCTAAAATGAACCGAGCTAACTTTGTATGATCTATTTTTAACTCATTGTTACGTACGATGCGCAGACAAACAAAAAAAAACAAAAAAACTAAAAGCTGCTGAGTTTTATGAAAAGCGGAACTAAACAGGCAAACATGAAAGATATCGAACGATGTTGTCGCTTTTGTTTTTGATGAATCACCACTGGCTTTTGCTTTCGATGAATCAAAAATAAGCCTTTTCGTTTTCTGGTTTGGTCTCTTTTGTTATCATTCTTAGATGTAAGGAGACTTGTTAACTCTACAACGAGGTCTATTACAATGAATAATACTGTACAGAAACGGCATGATGATTAATGCAAGCAAAATTGGGTTAAAAACAAATGTGAATCGTCCGTAGTTCATACAGCCAAGGCATACATAAGCGTGACGTAACAATGACTTAGTGGTCTACTCGCATCTCTTTCACTTTTAAAATACCGACACTTCTCAAAAACATAGATGCATAGCAAAGATCTAATCATGTGTAACTATTTCATCGTGACGAATAAGGGTGCGTTTAGACTGGACGCGAAGCAACGCGAAGCGACGCAAAGCAACCAAAATTTGACGTCATCGACAGCTCGCGAAAGGTTGCGACCGCTCGCAACCTTCGCGAGCAGTTGCGTAACAGCGCTTGCTTGCAGGCTGTAGTAAGATAACCAACTAATTTACTGATTTGTTTGATTTGATTTGATTTTTACGATCGCAGTTTGCTAGAAAATAATATAAATAGTTCATTTGTATGGTTTAGCGCCTATTTATCAGTCCAAAGAGTAGGCCTAGGTTGTTGGCAAAGTTAGATTCGCGATAGCCCTAGGCTAGCCAAGTTAATTTGGATCTAGACAGCTAAGGCTGTAAATCCTAGAGTGATTTTTCATAGCTATGCTGGATCTCAAAGCTTCATTATAATGAATGCAGCAAAGCAGTAGGCCTAGCCCCACGACATCTAGCTTTTAAACCAAAACTTTTTATTCTGTGCAGCATAGCAGAAGACCAGTCCAGTAGTTCTTTTGGCTGAGCAGCTTTTGCTTTTTTGTCTTAAAGTAAACTTAAACTAACATGATGTTTTTTTTCAGAATATAAAATCAGGGTGTCGAACCGTTTCAAATAACGGTTCGGGTTCGGGTTTAGCTCCGGCTCAAAATATTTTAGCGGTTCAGGTTTGGTTCAGGTTCACTCAAGTAAAATATTACTGGTTCAGGTTCGGTTCAGGTTCATTGACCTAAAATTTAACTGTCGTTACTCGTTTCGTCCAGAAAAAAAAAGGAGAAATTGCTGATCCTGTTGATGACCACCACTGCTCTTATTGTGCGTGTACCAGCGTCAGCGGCATCCGGATATGGAAAAAATTTATATTCTTACTTTTGTTAGGGGGTCAGGTTCGGTTCGGGTTCACTTGAGCACAATTTGGAGGGTTCAGGTTTGGTTCGGGTTCACTGAAGTAAAATTTTGCTGGTTCAAGTTCGGTTCGGGTTCACCAAAATGAAACGGTTCATTCGGGTTTACGGTTCGGGTTCAGGTTCGGTTCGACACCCTGTATAAAATAACCCACCAACAGGCTAGTTTTGAGTGTGATGATAGTGTTTTTACCCATTGTTTGTTAGCTTGTTGTTTTAAAAGTAACCACAATTGAACAATTCCTTGAATACTGGAAAACTCGCAAAAGTTTTTTCACTGCCTTCTTGAGCAAGCCAACTTGGTGAATAAAACTGTATTTAGAATTGGTTTCAAGCTACACTGCTACATACAAGAGCTAAATAGATACAAAAAATCGAAAAATTCCTATGAACTCTTGGATTGGCCTAATTAGTAGTCACTTCTTTGAATAGCTACAAACATGGAATTTTTTCTTCTGAATGTCCTCTTAAAAGTCTTCTTGTTTCTGAAGGTGTGTGACCATGATCAAGTTGAACTGGAAGCAATGGTTTTGGAATATACCAAGTTTTATAATCATGAATATTGTAGTCTGGTAGTGATTTTTCACTCCAGTTCTATGTGATGAAAATAGAAGTGTCAAGTGTGTTAAATATTCATTTACTGTGTCTTTGAGTAATATCTGAATTTAATTGTTTGTGAATTTCAAAACATTTTTACTGTCTCTTAAAATTTTTACTGCTTTACATGGTGAATAAAGTGACAAAGTAAACAATTTTAAGTCTGAAGTTCAATCATTGCAATTGCAGTCAGTGTATTTAGATGAACTAGAAAGCCAATATATATCTAACCAGTAGAAAGTGAGTTCTGTTTTTTTGCTGAGGTTACTATTGTTGGTAGAGAAGTACCTGCCAAGCAAGTTCATTACTATTGTTCCATTCTCTAAACTAAACAAAAAACTTGATACAGCATTTATAATAAAAATAATTGGACTGGGGAAGGAAGCGTCAGTTACATAAAAATGTGAGAACTAACAACACTTTTATTCAAATGCTTGAGTAACAATTTTCAAATGAAAAAATCTAAATGTTTTTTTTATCAGGGGCATAACCAAAAACATGCTTAGAGGGGGCTTGACCTTACTGCTATAAATTTGTCTGTATCTTACAAACGGTGGTTTAAAGCGAAGCTCTTTGAGGTAAACGCAACCGTCGCAACGTAGCCTACTGGTACCGCAAGAAAATGCAAACTAATAAAATGCTCTCGATAGCATTTAACTTCGCACTAAACATCGATACGCGCTCCGCTAGCGAATAAAACACCATACTTAGTTATAGAGGCTGACTTTTCCTCAAAGCAACTGCTGGTATCAGGTATCACTGTGCTAAATTCTTGTCCTTCGATGATAGTGTCAAATCATGCAAAAACTGCGATGTTTTTTTGCTTTCTCCAGCAAATCAACACAGCAATCCATTGCACAATAAGCAAAAAATCCGCTACATAACTGATGACAAATCCAGCTTTCAGTTTCACTCATAGAGTTAACATTGGGAGTCTTCATAAACAGCACTAAATAACACATACAAACAACTGTTTAAGCTTACTACAGGTATCATAACATGCTTGCCTGAAAAAGAAAAATCACATCAAAAAAACAACATAGTTAATGATTTAAATGAACCTGTAGACTAGCCTATTGGTTTACACTCTACAAGATACCGGTAGATCTACCACTACTATAATGAGACATGGATGGTGAAAGCGTTTAAGGATTTGTTAACTGAGTAAACACCTAAGAGAACTTTTGACATCTGCTTTCAGCTTTTTGCGTTTCTGCATTAAAACCCAGAACTGTCATCGTCAAAACAGATTAGGCAAGTTTTCAGGGGAAGGATCTAAACAAATCATTGATAGCTAGTAAATGGGCTAAGTACTACTACGTTTTTGAAGAAATGACTTGTCTTTTCACTTCCAAATTCGATTTACTGTACTTCGTTTTTCACTTAAACTTCACAAATTTTTTTTCTCAAGATTGTTTTGTTACCTGAGCTATTACTCTAGACTCTTCTTCACGGTTATTGCGTGATAACATAATATAAACTCAATCTTCGTTTTACCGGTAATTCCAGCGCGCTATGACGAAACAGAACCTGTGATTACTATAATAGCGCTTAAATAATGAACTACACAAAGCTTTCTGCTCATTGAATAATTTTAAAAGTAAGTTATTAAAATTAGCCTATGAAGCGACCAGTCGCGAAGATTAGCAACCACTCGCGAAGGTTGGCAACCTTCGCGAGTGACGTAATCGACCACTCGCGAAGGTCGCCAACCTTCGCTTCGCGTTGCTTCGCGTCCAGTCTAAACGCACCTTAAGAGAACCGCAGTTTTGGGGGATCGACGAAGAGCAACACACAAGTCAAGGTCATTCTCGGCTCAACGTGGTTCATCATTTTCACAATTAGAACTGCGGCTACTACAGTCAATTAAATTAAAATAATCAATAAAAATTAAATGGTACATGCGTTTCAATTGTCAATTTCAAAAATTTACGATTACGACGTAGCATTCTACCATTGCATTCCACTAAATACGAACGGAGGGCAACTTTTTTGACACACTTCGCTAGTTCCCAAGTGCCACCTCGATTAATTGGTTCTACAAACACTTTCGTTTACTTTACGCCCACGTAAACTGTACTGCAACCTTGGGTGCCTTTGCCAAGGGGGTGTGGCGCTGTGGAATATCTGGGTTGTGAATGAAATAACTAAATGGTGGCACACCACAATAAATATCTCATACTAAGAGCGGTTTGGCTTATTTTCTTTTTTTTAACTCGATCCGGGAATACTTACGCGTATATTACCCTTTTATACCTCGTTTCGCGAATGTTTTCTCAAATCAAATCTTTCATTGTACTCGCTGTATTACGCCGAAACGTGTCACCTGTTGGCGCGGTTCGATTTCGCGTCATTGCGTGCGGTTAACACAGCTTATTTCGAAGAAATGCCGCATAGATGGCGAGCTGTTGGTTACAATATGTCCGATATGACCAGCCTGTGATTTGAATCTTGTACCTACCGCTTCAAAGATGGACGCATTACCGCTCGACCAAATGCTTGGTGGCAAATATTTTAAAACTATCAATCATGTCCAGCTGTTATGATGAATTTGTACGTGTATGGTGACGCCATCTTGAATGTAACTGTAAAAAATCAATAAATTGTTTCTTCAACAAATAAGTTGCTGGTCAGTATTGACCAGAAAGCAGCAAATATCAATAAAAAGGACAGAACTTTGAGCTGAATTTAATTAAAATGAAGGCAATGAGATAAACTGGTTGTGGTTCGTACTTGGTGCTACTTTGCCGTTCTTCACTCGTTGGCGTTTTCTTGTTGGCGTACGACTGAAAAGAAACAAACCTCTGTAACTTATTACACGGGTATTTGTTTACAAAGGTTAAAAAATGCTTTAATCCTGAAGTTTTTCTATATTCAAGCCGTTATAATGACAAAACAAAATTGAGTCGATAGTTTGTTTCAGGTGCGTAGCCAGAAATCTGCAACGGGTGTGGGGTGGCTGTTTTTAGAGGTCAGGGAATAAAACCCTCATCTTTGGAAAAAAATTTATTTTTTTCGCAAAATTTAATTCATTTCATGCCTATTTTGATAAAAATTAATGCTTTTGAAACGTTTACAGAAATTAGCAGTGCAAAACATGATTAAACTGCTGGTTGTCTAAATTGGCTACGTGACCATTGCTGAAAATTGTTTATTTTTAATTTTAATTGTTTGTTTACATTACGTGATTTTGTGGCAAAAATAAACGAACTTGAACTTAAACGCAACATTTCAGTTATCTTATTTACGGACTGGTAAATCGTAATATGATAAAATACTATAGTTCAAAAAACTCACAAGGAGTAATCTACTTCGTCTATATTTTATAAAAAAAAACGTAAGATAATCGGAAGGCTAATGGAAAGCAATTTGAGAGAAGTGATTGATAATTAACTAATACTAAATAGCCCCCTAATCTTTAGCTTAATTTTTTTTTGATGAAATTTATGTTAAGCGTTTTTCAACAAGTGATCAAATCTGATTGCTTGTTTTTGGTTATTTTTCATAGTTTTTCTGATTTGTACGCTAGATTTTTCACAAATTTGCCCTCCCTAAATAAATGTTTCAAAAGATGCTTGAAACCATTTTTTGTCCATTCCAGCCAGAGTTGTAAGTCGGGCCGAGCTTTTCGAGTCGGGTTCGGGCTTGAGATTGACGAAATGTCGGGCTAATGCGGGCTTGACCTACGGACTTTCCTAGTGTTCTAAACTTTTAGGTGATGCAAAAACGTAATTAATATAAATATTTTCACAACTGTAAGATAGCACTTTCTCATATATATGCTATAACAGAAAGTGCTAAAGTTTATGTCCCAAATCTGCTATGTAACTTCTGCAATTAAAATAATTTAGCAAAATTAATAATCATATGAAAGTTAGTTCGCAATTATTATTATTGCGTCACTATTGATCTGCAGTAAGATGTTCTTTATTACCCGCATTCGAGCAATAACCGTCCACATTTTTCAGACATAACTATTGGGCTTTTTTGGGTCTGGTTTAGCCTTGAAATCATGCTTTGGTTTTCGGTCTACAAGTCGGCCCGTTTACAATTTTGATTTTAGCACAAAAGACTGTCTCAGATGTGCCAAAAACGAGGTATTTTCCTTATTCTGCACTTTCGTCGACAGGTCAAACCCTCTTTCCCTGGCTACGTTGCAGGGGCGCCGCCGCGGGGAGCAAAAGGGGCGAGTCCTCCCCCAAATGCAATTTCAGCCAGTTTTTTTGCTCGCCTAGAACAGCAGAGTTTTTTCAAAGGTGTAGGGAGGTGACGTCATCACTTAAAATGTTTGAACGTGGTTTAGGTCTTTTGGATCAATTAAACGATGTTTGTGAAGTATAATTTTTTCGACATACCACTATTTTTGTTGCCTGTTTAAGCTCATATATTCACCTTGACCACTACTCATTACAAATTATGAAAACTAGTGCAATTTATGACATGCGCCTCCAGCGGTCTGTATTTCAGTTGAAAAAGAATAAACAACACGTCTGCTACTCTGCTGCAGCTCGTTTAGCTATAGCGCTATAAAAAGTGTATAGGCGTAGCCCAAGGGGTCGCAGGGGACCCGCCCCTCCAGTTGAAAAGCCACTAATGATAAAAATGTGACAACAAACCTTATTGTTTTTTCAGTTTCAGGTTTTTTAGCATTTCTGCGCACAACAGTACACGTGGACAACATTAATTAACGATAATATTAATATAGACAACCAAGGTTCAAATATTTTGTTGACCAATTTAAATCTATGACTCGTAAAAAATGAAGGGTTTTTGCTTTGAAAGTTGCTACCTCAGACCCTCATCTAACCTTTTTTATAAACGTAATGCAGTAACCAGGTCTGGATTTGCTATATGTCACAGTGCCATGGTTCCCGCCTTCAGATAGTAAGATCTTTTTTTAACCTTCACCTACATTAGGCACAGGCAGGAAGATGTAGCGCAAACCTTCAAAGTGCCAGGGGCCCCGCCCAGAGTAAATCCGCCCCGGACAATTGAATTAAATTCCGATGAAAAGGTAATTTTCGAGCAGAACTTGGCATCAATTGCAAAATCAAGACAGTGTGCAGAACTATATGCAAATAAGGAAAAAACAGCAAAGTGGAACGTTTTGCAATTTATTGGTGATGCTGAAACAGCAAAAACATGATTATAAATAGACCTAATTATCTATTGTACCATTTTTCAATCACAATTTACCTCCACCCCGCCAGTTTTAAAGCAACAAAGTACTTTTGAAAATAAAATTAGCAAGGGAATCGATCATTGAACAAATTATTGAATTTGAATTAAGGGAACCATCGCCTCAAAAATCTAGTTTTTTCAAATGGCTCTAAAAACGTGTGAAATGTGATCCAATGGCATTCAAATAGATATTTTTCCAAAAAATTACAAAAAATTGCCCAGCGGGTGGGGGTGTTGGCCCCAGACCGCCGTCTGAGATCTGTTCGAGCGACAATAGTTTGCTCCCCACGTCTCTCGATTTAGACATTTTCACTTTTCAAATTTGGGATCAAGCCCTCTTCCTTAAGCAAAATTCTGGTTACGCGCCAAACCAGGCCACGGCTTCTGATCTTCCATTCGACGATATCTTTGTCCCATAAAAAGTTTCTCTTTAGAAAAATTTTGATGACATCATTGCATATGATTTATGGTTTGCTCCTCCACCCAAATCAAAAAACCAGGCTACTCCTGTGAGAAAGTATACTAGCAAATGTGCTGAGTAGACTATTTTTGCTTATTCTTTTTCTTTTTAGATATTAGTCACAACCAACTGATCACATTTCTGCGTTGTGTAGTGTTTCCGTCAATGGATAGAAACTTATTCTGATTTACCGGAGGGTAAATCGTAAATGAAATTCAAATGCTTCTTGCCAATAAAAATGATCCAATGCTAAACTGAATATTTGCGTAAAACTAGCGTAAATAAACTAGTTGTTGGAAAAGCATATTTCACTTGTTTGTCGCAGTTTCTCATGACGTCATAAATGGTGACGTAATTCCCCAATGTCTTTTCTGCGGCGTCAATGCTACGTTGCTGGTTTGTTGTGAACTTGGGAATAGCGCAGTGTTACTTACGATTGACAGGCGCGTCGATTTCTTGAAATCTTTTGGGAGGGTATTCAACATAATAACCTGAATTTTTTAGGCAAAATCTCGCGAATTTTGTTTGTACATCGCAGATTTTGTGTGCAATGTTTGTAAGTCGCAATAGCACATTTGAGCATTTTTTTTCTTTTTGGTGTTATGCCGTTTAGGAAATAAGTGCACGGTATTTTGGAAAAAAAGAAAAGAAAAAACTTATCGCCGTTAAAAGTGGGTTGGCGGGTATGAAATGGTATTTTGAGATATATATAGCAGTGTAAAATATTTCTTGCGGTATTTTTTGAATGCGACTTCTTTCATGCCAGAGTTTTGAGGCGGTTTTCGGACCCTAATTCCAATGTCAAGACTTTGAAAACTTTCAAAATCATTCCGCCAAGCTTTCCCTTACTACTGTAAGGGATGACACCCACAGACGTAGCGAAAGGGGGGGCAACCCCCACCCCAATTAAAATGCCTTCAATGATAAAAATATTAAAACAAAGTCTACTGTTTCTTCACCCCAAAATGGTGACACCCGGGACACCCTAAATAATTTTTCCCGGGCTATACGCTTAAATTGGTTGGCAAAACTTTAAATCGAGGGGGCCGGGCTCTTTGGTCGTCCATTATAATACTTAAACTTTTAATATTTAAATCCTGCCCAGGGTGTCACCATTTTGGGGTCACTCAAAATTGATCAAAGTGACTTTTGAAACATTTAGTTAAAGAAAGGACTTTTATGGACAAAGATACCGTAAAATGGAAGATCAGAAGCTGTAGCCTGGGTTGGCGTGTAACCAGGATTTTGCTGAAGGGGAGGACTTGAACCAAAAATTAAATCTTAAAATGTATTCCAAAAATGTGTTAAATTGAGAAGCATGGCGAGCATAAAGTGTGACTTTAATGTATCACGGACTGCGGACTGGAAGCGGAGCTTCCAATCGCTGGAGGCAATGGGTGTTTAGGAGCAAAGACCCCAGCTGCGGGGCAATTTTTTGTAAATTTTGGTAAAAAAGAGCGATTTTTATGCCATTTGAATCATACTCCGTGCGTTTTTGGAGCCATTTGAAAGAACTAAATCTTGAAAATTTGAAAGTTAATTGAAAAAATAAATTGTTGGATCCTTCCTTTATTTGCAGGTCAATTACAAAACATTCACGTTTAAAACCTTGCGTTTTTGGGTTTAATTTTGTAAGTGACTCGAGCTAGGTGGGGAAGCAAGGTTTGCTGCATCCTGGAATATTTTTTAGCAGTAAACAATAATTGTTCGGAAATTTTTCTGAGATATTTTTGTTTCGTCCTGAAAATCACCAGATTTAGAAGTACAGGTAGGACCATGGGGCACGGACCCCTCAATTTATAGAAATCTCAAACTTTTCATTACACTCGCTGTATTACGCCGAAATGTGAAGAGTTTGCAGGGCCTATCTCCGCATTATTGCACTCGAGCAATCCAGCTCATTTTGAAGAAATGTCGCAGCGGTGGCGAGCCGATGGCAACGCTGTGTCCAATTTGACCATTTCAAGATTTTAATTTCAGATTTCCCGCTCCAGAGACAAACGCGTTACGGCTCGACCAACTGGCCGGTATCCCATCAATTCAAATTCATTAATTTCTTCAATTACCATTTCCCTTAGTTTATCTCGGTTTCAAAAATATTTCGTCGCGTAAAAACTGGTGAGATAGATTGTAATTTGAAGTTGGTACTGCAGCAAATGGGTAGGGTAGTTGATTACTAATCATGTAATTGCTTAAGTTCTAAAAAAATGTTAGATGAGGGCTTGAGGTTGCAACTTTTAGGACAAAAATCTGGCATTTCTTCCGGGTTATACGTTTAAATTGGTAAGCCAAAATGTTGTAAGTGACTTATTGGCTTAGGTGGGGGAAGCAAGGTGCATTGCATCCTGCATATTAAAGGGACCTGAGCCCCTGGTTGTCAATATTGATATTATTTTTAATTACTGTTACTGTTGTACGTGAAAATACTACAAGAGAACAAACAATAGGTTTTGCTGCCATCACTTTCATCATTAGTAGCATTTCAATTGGGGGGAGGGCCGGCCGCCTCCCTTCCTGGCTACGCCTCTGGGTCTGGAGGCGGAGCTTCTAGTACTCAGAGATTTTACAATTTTTTTGCAAAAATAACTATTCTTAATTTTAGGCCATTTTAGCAAAAATTAATGCTTTTGAAACGGCTAGTAGCATAGATATTAGCAGTGCAAAAACATAATTGAACTGGCTGCATAAATGGGCTACGCAGGGGGTGGTGACTAATGATAAAATTTCAGCCTTTTTATTACAAGCCGGTTAATAACAAAATAAAAAATATCACAAGCTTTAACTTAATTTGCCACATTAAAAAATAGATAATTTGGAGATATTTATTCCCCAACGAGTATTTTACTTTTAAGTCTGGACAAGAAATGGGTCTTGCTTTAGTTATGGCAATGAATTTTATACGTTACAAGACTTTCTTATATTTTTACGGTTTGACCAGGGGGTATTCGGAGCCCCTGGACATAGGCGTAACCAGGATTTTTGATTGGAGGGGGGCCCAAACCACGAATCGCATGCAATGACGTCATCAGAAATTTTTGAAAGAGGAACTTTTGTGGGCAAAAATATCGTAGAATGGAAGATCAAAAGCCTTGGCCGGTTTGGCACTTAGCCAGAATTTTGATAAGGGGAGAGGGCTTAAATCAATAGTTAAAAAGTGCAAATGTCCAACTTGGAGACGCGTAGAGTAAACTTGTGTTACTCAAACACATCAAAAAGGGAGGTCCGGGTGCTCTGCCCCCAGCCTCCGGAGGTTATGGGAGTCTGTGGCCGAGGCCCCAGCCGCTGGGCAATTTTTTGGAAAAATAGCTATTTTAATACCATTAGATCTCATTTTGCAGGGGTTTAGAGCCATTTGTAAGAACTAAATTTATAATTTGAAAGCCGATTCAAAAAAATAAATTGTTCAATCCTGCTCTTAATTGCAATTTAAGTCCAAAATACGTTTAAAATCTTGCATTTTGGTGTTAAATTTTATTTGTCGTTTGGCCCAGGTAGTGGGAAGTAAGGTACATTACCTCCTGCTGTCCTGCAATATTTTAGCGTTAAATAACAATTTACTCGAAGATTTTCCTTAAAGATTTTTGTTTTGTTATGAAAATTACCAGTTTAGAAGTACATGTACGGCTTGGGGAACCAGGCCCCCTTAATTCAAATTCAATAATTGTTAAATGAGCATTTTCCATCGCCAATTTATTTTTTTAAAGTATTTTGTTGCGCAAAAACTGGCGAAGTGAAGGTATAGTTGTTATTGAAAAAGAGTGCAATAGATGGTTTTGCCTACTAACCATGTTATTGCCCGGGCCAGATATAAATTGCACGGGGCCCCGGACTTTTTGGAGACTTTTGCAAGATGTTCCTGCCGAATATACGTGAAAACCAAAAAAAAAAGTCTCACCATCTGAGCGCGGGGCCTATGGCACTGTGCCATACGGTAAATCCGGCCCTGGTTTTTACATTACGCTCATGAAAAGGTCAGATGAAAATTTGAGGTAGCAACTTTCAGGACAAAAACCGTTAATTTCAACCGGGCTATACATTTAAATTGGTTGGAAAAATTGAATTAAAGGGGCCCGGGCCCCCTGGTCGAGTATTTTACTTTTAAGTATGGTCGTCAATATTACAATTAATTACGATTGTACAGGGCCTCAGAGAGAAAATTTTTCAGTGGGTACAAAGGTCGATACCAGGCCCCCAAATCTTATTAGGCCCCTTAAGCATTACTGAGGCCCATGCTGTTAAATCTTTTTTTGTCGGATGGGTATAGATCTTCATTTAAAAGTGAGGGGATAACGATATTCGCATACAGTTAGGACCTATGAAAAGCACGACTAGACATAAAATTGGTTTAAATCCAGCTAGGGGGTCTGAGGCAGAGTCCCGGAAGCTTTAGTACTTTTTATGTTTCTCGAGGGTAAAATACAGCATTTGATCAACATCCCAGCACCAAACTTGCTTAAATTGACAAGCAAAAAACGTGATATACATGAAAAAAGTATGTGAAGTTGGGGATGATGACATTGACACAATATTATACAATATAATGACGTTAATACTGCAAATCCAAATATTTTACTGATAAAAGTTTTAAGAAGTCATCTGCAATCATAGACTTCACGAACCCAAATACCTATTAAACTCATACAGATAGAGTGAGTTACTTCATGATAGTAGTATAGCATGTCAACTTTGACTGTGCTCTTTGAGGTTGAAATGCTTTTGGATCTCTGGAAATGTGGGCCCTCGTACATTGTTATACCGTAGAATTAGGGCTCTCAAGTCAGAGAAATGTAACAAAACGTTAATTTCGGCGCAAGTGTATGGCTTTTGATACTTTTTCTTCTGTTTTTAATCGAATCGGCCACTATTGGATGCCCTAAAAACTGTATAGCGAAAATAACGATCAATTACAGTATCGAATAAGCTGACTGATATTTTTGCTTTAGGCAAGTTTGATTACGGTGTTATGGTGCGATACCAAAACTTAACTCGGAAACCTGAAGTCTTCCGGGCCCCTTGATCTCGGGCCCCCCTAGGCCCGGGCCCGGGTACGATGTACCCCCTGAACCCCCCTCTCGCAGGCCCTGCATAGATGGCAAATAAGGCAGGAGTAGTGTAGCCATTGTGGTGGGGTAAAGGTTATGCTATGCCTTCTATGCCTATAGGCTACAGTGCCTATTTAGAACAATCCCAAGTGCCTTGATTGTGAAGGCCCAGAAAGTGCTTACTTTTAGTATTAATTAATTTTGTTTTAGCTTAAAATTTTTCCTAAACAGTTTCTCTTTGTAGTGGTTTGTTATGTCAACACTACAGCATAGAGTAGACACCAGAGTTGGAGTCCTCGAGGACGTCCTTGGCCTCGAGGACGTCTTCGAGGACACATTTTGAAGAAGTTGGCCTTGGCCTCGAAGGTCAAGTCCTTGGCCTTGGCCTCAAGTCCTCGAAAATTGGCCTGTCCTCAGCTCGAGGACAGCACTATTTTTTGAATTGTTAAAATATTGTGGAGCGCTAGAAAAATTTTTTGGAAAACGTTTTTTTGTGGAGATCGCCAGAAAAATTTTTGTAAAGACCTTTTTTTTTTTGGAGAGCGCTTGCGCTTGTGTCCTTGGTCCTTGGCCTCGAGCATTCCTGTCCTTGGCCTCGAGAGTGTCTGTCCTCGGAAAGGCTGTCCTTGGCCTTGGCCTCGGATTTTTTTTGTGTCCTTGGCCTTGGCCTCGAGCCTTGTGTCCTCGACTCCACCTCTCGTAGACACTACATTTTGACTACACCACTGATACCGGTGGTTGACAATTCTAAAATTAGATTTTCCATTGCTTACTCTCTGGCGTATATAAATTGTATGCGGCATACAGTATGCTCTACCGCACTTAAACTCAGCGGTATCCAGCATGTTATAAAAATGCAAGTTGCAAATAAGCAGACCAGACATGGTTATCACTACCATAACAAAACTTAAACACTCTTTCGGAAGCAACTTTACTCACACCTACCAGTATATCCTCTCGGGGACAACATGACTAGGACGACATGATCATACTCCCAGTACCAGAGTACAACAGTGACACTCATTGTAAAAAAAACACAAACAAGAAGTCATCTGCAATCATAGGCTTCACAAACCCAAACGCCTATTAAACTCATACAGATAGAGTGAGTTACTTAATGATAGTAGTATAGTATGTTTTAGCTAGTTCTTATTTCGCGTTCTGCCTATATCTTCATCTCAATTATGAAATAAACACTAGCAATTTATCTACTGGTTATTCACGTAAGCGACACGCGTAGTCAATAACAACAAAGCCTGAAAAGTGCAAGAAAGCGCGCGAAATAGCGACACATAGTGAACAAGATTATTTACAAAGTTAATGGGATGAGTCGCCAAATAACCCCCCTTCCAGCATGGCATAGCCTAGAAGGCTAAGCTGTGCCACTGCGGTAACAAAGTCTTTAGTGAAATGTTTAGGTGGTCGTGTAGTGCGTACATATCTGGTTGTCGTGGGTTGGGGCACATGGGCATCGTGGCTCTCATCGATATTGTGGTTAACATGAACATAAGCGGTTTTAAGTCTGTCAATCGAAACATTGTCTGAGCTACCATTAATGTCTAATGTAAAGTATTTGTCTGAGGTAGAGATAGTTCGAAAAGGTCTGGTGTATGGTGGTAGGAGTGGTGTGCGATGTCCATCAGCTCGAACATATACATATCCTATTGAAGCGAGAGTGCTAGGCATGTATGTTGGTTGAGAGGAATGGTATTTGACTGGTGGTGGTAGAGCATTGTTCATCGATGTTTGAAGACCCCGAAGGAATGCTGAAGAAGGTTGTATATCACAAGATGTTGTAGGTTCAACAAATTCATCCGGGATGCGAAGGCTGGAACCGTAGACCAATTCTGCGGGCGAGCAATCAGGGTCTTCACGCCACGCTGTACGTATTCCCAAAAGAACCATTGGAAGGTGACCCATCCAGTACGGATCATCGGTTCGTGCCTTCAGGGAATTTTTAGGCTGACAATGCAATCTTTCAATCATCCCATTGGCTTGAGGGTGGTAAGCTGTAGTCTGGTGCATCTTAACATCGAGAGAGCGGCCGAGTTCAGTCCACAAACAAGAAGTAAACTGTGCACCTCGATCTGATGTGATGTCATTAGGGATTCCAAAACGCGCGATCCAGTGCCTAATTAAAGCTTTTATACATGTGGAAGTTCTGGCATCAGGGATGAAAATGGCCTCTGGCCACCGAGTGAAGCGGTCAATAACAGTAAACAGATATGTCATTCCTTCACTCGGAGGCAATGGTCCAACCAGATTCACATGGAGGCTCAGAAAACGGCCTGCCGGTGGCAGTCGCAAGAAAAGCGGTGCTTTGGTGTGTCGTTGGATCTTTGCAGCTTGGCAGCTGTGGCATTCTTTACACCATTTCTTGACATCTTTTTTGAGTCCATGACAAACAAATCGATCAGCAATCGCTCGTTGGGTAGGCCGTGGCCCTGAGTGTGATAAAGAATGCTCAGTAGCAAACACTTTACGAGTCCATTCTCGTGGAATGACAGGTCGAGGTTTTCCGAGAGACACGTCGCACAGAAGAGTGGTATCTTCAAAAGGTACGTTTTGCAAAACAAGTCCAGTGATAGCTGTACAATATGCTTTAATTTCGATCTATAATGACTGATCTTTGGCCAGCTGGTGAAAGTCAATGAAATCAATCGTTGCAGCATGTATTCGCGATAAGGCATCAGCAACCACATTGTGCTTACCCCGAATGTATTGGATGTCAGAGGTGAATTCGGCAATAAATGAAAGATGTCGAGCTTGGCGTGGTGATCGTTCAGCAGTGCTCGCTAGGGCGTAGGTGAGCGGTTTATGGTCGGTGTCCAGTGTAAAAGGTTTAGCTTCAATGTAATGGCGAAAATCCTTTACAACTTGATAAGCACTTAACAATTCGCGGTCAAAAGCACGATATTTTTTCTGCAGCCAAAAGTTTACGAGAAAAAAATGCCAAAGGAACTCAACGACCTTTTTGCAATTGTTCCAACTGCGTACCAATTGCAGAATCCGATGCATCAACTGAAATGCTGGTCTTGACATCGGGTCGAGGATGATGAAGCAAAGTGTTTGTGGACAAGGAAGCTTTGGCTTCTTCAAAGGCATTTTGACACCGAGATGTCCAGGTGATATCTTTACCACGTCCAGCTGAAACGGCATGAAAAGGGGCGAGCTTGGGAGCTATCCCAGGAAGAAACCGATGATAATAATTAATCATCCCCAAGAAACGTTGAAGGTCAGTTCGCGTTGAGGGGTTGGAAAGTCGTGGATCGCTTGAAAGCGACTGGTAAGCGGGCGAATGCCATCGCACGTGACTAAATGCCCGAGATACTCTAACTCCGTTACACCAAACGCGCATTTTGGTTTGTTAATGATTAAACCGTTCGCCGAAAGTAATTCAAAAATCGTTTTTAAGTGATCTCGGTGTTGTGACTCCGATTTACTTGCTACCAAAATGTCATCGAGGTATACAAACGCAAAGTCTAGGTTCTGAAAAACGTCATCCATAAGTCTTTGAAAGCTCTGCGCTGCGTTTTTTAGTCCAAACGGCATACATAAGAATTCCCATAATCCAAACGGTGTGGAAATAGCTGTTTTGGGAATAAAGTCAGGAGCCATTGGAATCTGGTGATACCCCCGAATCAAGTCAATTTTGGAGAAGAAGCGAGATCCTGCCAAACGCGAATTAAAATCTTGAATGTGAGGGAGAGGATATCTGTCATCACTCATCAGTGGTAGCTGCATTAAGCCGTCGGTAGTCGCCGCATGGTCGCCATCCACCTGACTGCTTGGGAACGATATGTAAAGGGCGAAGACCATGGAGAGTTTAATTGACGGACAATGCCGGCTTCTTTCATCTTTGTAAATTCATCCTTGGCAGCTGAAAACTTATCGGCTGGTAGACGTCGTGGACGTGCGAAGATAGGGTGCCCATGCGTGGCAATGTGATGTTCTACACCATGCTTATTAACACTTGCCTGAAATTTGGGCACTAAGATGTCCGGGAGTTTTAATAAAAGTCGATCAAACTGTGTAGCAGAATTTGACGTCAAACCGCAGAATGAGGTAGACTCCTTTTCTATATCAGCAAAAAAACTAGTGCAGGAGTTCAAATCGATTAAGCGGCGTCCGCACAAATCAATGGCAACATTATTGGTAGCAAAAAAGTTCCTCCTAGAATAAGACGAGTTACATCGGCAAAATAAAATCTTGTTTGTACGTATGTTTTTTGCCAAAGTTTAAGGTTAACTTGTGCAAGCCCCAAGGGTTGATTTTGGAACCATTAGCATCTGTTCAATGACTTGAAGGAGGTTGTCTTTTGTTTGGTGTGGGAACTGAAAAAACGTAAACATCGGCACCGCTATCAGCAAGAAAATGTGTTCCTGTAAGGCGATCCCACACCAACAAAGTACTGTTTGTATATCTGCCGACCGCTGCAGTCACCGGCCGCCGGCGTTGGCGTTTTTCTGATGTTACTGTTTAGATGCTTGTCTTGATGAAAGCAATTTAGCAAAAAGGCAGTCTGGTATACAATTGCGGGCATCAGGACCAAAACGTTGATGGTAGCCGCAAATGAAGTTCTCTCTGGATGGTTTTGCCACCGGAGTTTGATGAAACCGTAACGGTTGTCGCGTGGACAAAGCGGCAGATACCACTCTATGGGAAATATTTTGAGCTTCCACTATACGATCGGCTGCTCTGGCCAAATCCTGGATGGTTGCAAAATCTTGTATCGCGAGGATAGATCTGACTTGGGTAGGCAACTGGGCCAAAAAAATGCCCGTCTCAACGTGTCAGCGTTATTGTTGAGAGATTCTAGCTTTCGGAGAAGTGCGGAAGGGGTTCGATCGCCTAAACCCGAAATATTGAGAAGTTCTGCGTCTTTTTGGGCTTGTGTTTTTCCAAAAGCGCCCAACAATGCCTCTTTGATAGCATCATACTTATTGGCGGCTGGGGAGTGAAGGAGAACCGCTTTAACCTTTGCAGCAGTTGAATTGTCTAGAGAAGCAACCTCATTGTCGATTTTTGTTTGGTCCTGCGTAATTGACCGTGAACGTAGCTGGGATTCCACTCTAATGAACCACACCTCCGGATCTTCTGGCCAGAATTCTGGAAGCTTCACTGAAACTGCAGCTGCATCAGCTTGACGTGAATTTTGAGAAGTTGAAGTGCTGAGATTGGATATCGCTTCAGCTAGTCTAGTCAGTGCCTCGTTCTGATTCTGCAAAGACATGCTGCAGAGGTACAGTAGGCCTACCGGTACCGGCAGCTAAAAGGCGATGTAGGCTGTTCCTCACAGGTTAAAAAGTTCTGTTTGAGGCTCTAAACGTGTTCTAGAACAAGGGTCACCAATTTAGCTGGTTCTTATTTCGCGTTCTGCCTATATCTTCGACTCAATTACGAAATAAACACTTGCAATTTATCTACTGGTTATTCACGTAAGCGACACATGGTCAATAACAACAAAGCCTGAAACGCGCAAGAAAGCAGTAAAGCACGCGAAATAGCGACATATAGTGAACAAGATTATTTACAAAGTTAATGAGATGAGTCGCCACAATTTCAACTTTGACTCCGCTCTCTGAGGTTGAAATGCTTTTGGATCTCAGGAAATGTGGGCTCTCGTACATTGTTATACCGTAGAATTAGGGCTCTCAAGTCATAGAAATGTAACAAAACGTTAATTTCGGTGCAAGTGTATGGCTTTTGATACTTTTTCTTCTGTTTTTAATCGAATCGGCCACTATTGGATGCCCTAAAGGTTGTGTAGCAAAAATAGCGACCAATTACCAGTACTGAATAGGCTGACAGATATTTTTGCTGTAGGCAAGGTTGATTACCGTGTTATGGTGCAACACCAAAACTTAACGCGGAAACCTGAAGTCTTCCGGGCCCCCCTAGGCCCGGGTACGATGTACCCCCTGAACGCCCCTCTCGCTGGCCCTGCGATTGTACGCGTGTACTGTTATAAACGAAGATGCTAAAAGACACTAAAACAAAAAAAAAACAGATTTTTTTGTCACATTTTTATCATTGGTGGCATTTCAATTGGAGGGGCGGGTCCCTGTTGCCCCCCTGGCTACGCCTATTCCCCTGGACCCCTTGGATACGCCACAGAACAAAATTTGAAAGGAGCGCATTACTACTGATCTGATCATGAGTTTATAATCTGACTATGCATCAATGACATTTTTTTCTCAAATTCTCAAACAATGGGATCACTAATTTAAGCTTAATAAACTTCAGTGAAAGTTGAATACTGCCACGAAGTCCATGAATATCGCTTGCGATGTCACGTAATAATTAATCAGTACTTAAATTGTTAGGGGGACGCGTCCCCCCATCGAGAGTTAGCTTCCCCCCATCGAGAATTAGCGTCCCCCCATTGAGATTTAGCGTCCCCCAACAAGATTTGAACGCTGGATGATTAGACGAAAAAGAGCCAGCCAGCACGAATAAATCGTTCAAATTCCGGCCGAATATAGTCCCAAATTGCGGCGAAGACTTTTTGTTTCTTTTTTTTGGTCTTCACCCAATTTCGAGGAAAAAATTGCAATTTTTGGAGAAGACCCTTTCTTTTTTTTTGGTCTTCATTCAATTTCGGCGACGAAATTACAGAATTTCCGCTATAGTACTTTCGCATGCCAAATGCGTTTGGTCAAGGCTGCAAAAGCGTACCCCCATGCAAAATTTTACCATTTAAGAACTGTAATTAATTAATTATATGTTTTGTTGTGTTGTAAGTCACGATTAATAGTGCACTAGTGACGGTAGACTTGTTGGATATTTTCTTCAATGCTCAGAGATGGTTTGTTGGCGATCAGTGCATGGTTAGTGCGATGCGTAGAGTACACTGCGCTTCTCGTTCTGTACGAAGAAACTTCTAGAAGGCAAATATTTAAAATAGGTTCTGGCTGATTTGTTTGCTTTGTGTTTGGTCAATCAAGCGAGACCTAGCACATTGCAACAGCATTGTTTTGAAAAAAAAAAGCTACTGCGCTTGTACAGGAAGTATTAAAATGGGAAATCGCGTACAATACAATATCCTTGTTGCGAAAATTATTCACTATTCAGTGAAAAGGTGCTCGTAGATGTTGAGTAGAGGAAGATAGTTCTGAATGGCATCCATAGCCCACTGCCCCACAGTAACAACAAGGTCTGAATTGAAACAAGAAATTTAAGAAAACAGAAAAGTTGGCGGTTTTATTCTAGTTGGAGTTCAGAAAAATCATTGTTATTTTTTTCAAATTCGTTAAAACAACCGAGTTTATTCGAGTTCGCAGCCCTGTTTTCAAACGACAATATTTGACTGTTTCAATATGAGAGGTTGAGATTTAATACTAATTACGCTGGTTGGCGCTCGACCTAGAGTTTCTTAAGAAGTGGGCATGAATCCAAAGTTACAATACTTTTGTTCGAAAAATCTCTTATTTATGCGACGTCGTGACTCGTGAGCAAACTGGCGCAACCCTAGCCTATCACTAAAGGGGTCTCGTAACCCAAGCGTAGCATGAGGCTCGCTTTCAGTTGCTGGGCAATTTCAGTGATTTTCAGCCTAATTGTAGCCATTTTAGCGCCATTTGATTCACATTTCGCTCGTTTTAAAATGCATTTTGAAAAAAATAAGTTTCTAAAATTTGGAAGCCATTTAAAACGATTAATTTTCCAGCCATTTTAACCGCCCTTACTTACATGCAACAGCAAAGCACGTTTGAAAACTTGTATTTGGGGGTTAAATGCTTTAAGTAACTCGGCTAAGGGATGAAGGGGGGCTCAAAGCCCCTTAGTTCCCCTGGTTGCGCCACTGTCAGCTGGTACTGTATTTTGTTTTACAGATATTTTGCAGAGCGCTGTTTATTTCCTTTTTTGATTACATGGCTCATTTGTTTCGAGATAGTCGTTAAACTTTGTATAGTATTATCTCTTGTAAATATCCTTAGTAACAAATTAAATAATCTCTCTTTTCGTTTAACCGATTAGAAAGCATTACAAGTTCTGTCATAAAAGATGCCTCATCTTGGAATTAGTACTTGCCACCACTTACATCCTAAAAGACTAAAGATGGGAGAATATCGGTATTGGTTACTGCTGTATGCCCTCATATTGGTATGCAGCTACGCATTTTAACATTAATATGCTTTAATTATATTTAATCTGTGTAAGTGCTGGTGAAATAAATTTTAAGTATGTTTGCCTGTGTAATGTACCGATACGGATTATTATGACGTCGATATCAGATTTAACAAACAGCACCAGTAATTTCATAAAATAAACACAACGTTCCATAATACCCATAAAGCTTAAACTTGAACGGCAATATGAAACAGGGAAAGCCACTAGGTCTCCATGTTTTTATAGAGGGTCTTTGCTCTAGAGTCATGGAACCAGTGGTGCTGGAACGGGGGGGCAGGGGGGCAGCTGCCATTTTACTAGGAGGGCAAGAGGGGCAGCGCTGCTCAACTAAAGCGCTGCTCAACTAAACTGACGACACGCACAAAAGTACTGGTGCTATACAAGAAACTTTATCGTGATTAAAGTTTAGTGTTTTGTGCACGAAAGAGCCCTTACTAAAAAAAACGTAAAAAAAATTTTTGTCGATCCAAAAATACATTACAATTTTCAATTTATGAAAAGATATCTTTTTGTTATTATAAGCAAATACTCTCTACTACCTGGTGCTAAAAAAATTCATTAAAATCAATAATAACACATTGGAAGAGACAATTTTACCGGAAATTTTTAACTAGGTCTTTATTACTTCTAACTTTACTCAAATTCTTACCCTAAAACTAACCCCAATTCTAACCCTAACCCAAACCCTAACTCTAACCCTAATCTTAACCCTTAAAATAGCAAACAAAAAAAAAGTGCGAATGAAAAGTTCTTATTTTCGTTTTATATTCTCTTACTTGAAAATTTTCGGTGAAATAGTCACTACCTAACAAATTGCGTGTGTTAAATGATTTTTAAATAACGTGAAATAAATGAACACACTTGTGGAATGCATTTGGTTAGCTGCTGACGTCCGATTTTGTTCCGTCAGTTTAAACTGACGCTTGGAAGATAAGATGCTACAAAACTTCAAATTTAGAACTCACGGATCCTATGCCTGTAAGCCTATAAGCATAACTCTCAAGACATTCAAGTTTCTAACTTTGTTTGGAGACTTATTGGAACGATCGACGAGACGACGATGGTACTACCAGTGGCAGATTCAAGGCGTCCGGACCCCCCCTGCTCAAACCGGAGAAACATTAAAAAAACTTCTAACACATAAAATTCATTGCAATAACTGGAGCAAGATCCATTTTTTGTTCAGACTTGACAGTAAAATACTCAGTGGGGTTGGTTGAACATCTCCAAAATTATCGTTTTTGTAAATGCAAACGAATTCACAAAAACTTGTGATTTTTTTATTTTATTATTTACCAGCTTGTTATAAAAAGGACGATATTTTACCATTAACCACCGCCCTCATAGCCCATAATCGCAGCCAGTTTAATCATGTTTTTCCACTGCTAATTTCTATGCTAGGCTATAAAAGCATTAGTTTTTACTACAACAGGCGTAAAATTAAATTATTAATTGAAAAAAAATTGCAAAATTTCTTAGCGCTGGGGGCTGTGCCCTCAGACCCCCTTGCCTTCGGCGGTGTAGGGCGTTGCCCCCAAACCTCCTAAGGCCTCTGGCGGCTGAACCTGTCCTTGCTTAATTGACAATTCGTTTGTAGTTATTTTTTAGTGTTTATGCGACGGACTCAATACTCTGGCTATGTTGAAGTGTTAATTGTTTGACAGGATTACAGAGCGATGTTGGTGGTAATGACTGTACGTACAGCATTGAAAGTGCCCTTTGTAAAAGCTGTCCCCCCTTACAGTGGCGGATCTAGAAAATTTTGGTGGGGGAGGATTTTAAGCACAAAACCTCAAAAATTCGGATGATTTTTCGACCGAAATCGGAAATTCAAACGTTTTTTTGGCCCGTAATCAGGTGGTCTCCAAAATTAAAAAAAAAAAAAGATCTCCACCGAAATTGAGAGTGTTTTTTCGGCCGAAATCGGAAATTCAAACGTTTTTTTCGGCCAAAATCAGGTGGAAAAAAAAGATCTTTACCAAAATTGAGAGTGAATTTTCGGCCGAAATCGTTAGGTTTAGGCTGGTGGGGGGGGATGCATCGCGAAATGGAGCCGAATTATTCGAAATAGAGGCTGATTTTTCGGTCAAAATCGTTACTTTTAGGCTGGTGGGGGATGCATTCCCCCCCTAAATCCGCCACTGCCCCCTTGCCCTTCCGACGTTTCTGCATGCCTCAAGGGAACTCCGCGCTCACACATGCCTAACGGAAAAGCTCTGTTATCACTTTGACAGAGTTGGTGCGAAAATGTTTACGTTTTCTGCGTTGTTTTTCAGAATTCACTAACGGCCTCAGCCAGACGCCTTCAAACTAATTCAGTAATCAACTCCGAGAATAACAAAGCAGCAGGAACATTTCTCGATGTTCCCGATAATGCAGATAAGGTAGAACCGGTTCCAGAGAAGGACCAAGAAGTTGATGTTGAGCAATATAAGTCTCAAAATTCAAAGGAGACTACTGAACACGACCGGTGCCCAGAGACCATTCTACCTACGGGTAGCCAGGGATACAAGATGATAATGGATTTAAATCAAACGACTGGTCTTCCCGGACCTTCTTACTGCGGCTGCAATCCCAATCAATTCCTGAAGCAATTACCCAGGTAAGTAAAGTTGTTCATTTTTGAATCCAACTGCACTCATTACTCGTAACAAAGAATCAATGCCAGCGTGCTGCATTTTAAATTTCAGTATTTGATAAAGTAGAAGAATATGTAGTGATAAGTCTAGAAGACTGGCTCCACTGCGCAGCCTATGAGATGCGTGTTCTGTGGGCTCAAGCAGCTATTAGTTACAATTATTTCTTGCTTGTGGGTATTTCGCTGCTAGCTTCCATGACGTCATTGGCTGGAGCAGGGACTGCGACAAATAGATGCTTGGCTTTCTTCTTCTTTCTTCATTGCCCGCTTTTCCGTGAGGGTTGCGGGGGCAGCTGGTCGAGATTAAGCCGCCACATCTCGCGGTCTTCCATCACCTTCATCATTGGGCTTGGGTGAAGTCCTCAGCGGTTCCATCCAACATCCTCAATGTAATCGGTCCATCTAGTTCTAGGTCGTCCAACTGGTCTTCTCCCATTTGTTTTGGCAAGTAAAGCTTGTTTGGGGAGTCTTTTTAGAGGCATTCTACTTACATGGCCAAACCATCTAAGCTGAGATCTTTCAATTCGGAGAAGTAACGGCTTGATGTTGAGAGATTTTTGAATCTCAGAGCTACGCACCTTGTTAAACAGTGTAACTCCTTCGATTTTTCGTAAAAACCTCATTTCAGACGCTTGCACTTGTGATCGCACTCTTTTGGTCATTACCCAAGATTCATGACCATAAGTGAGAATGGGGACAAAGACTGCTTTGAAAATTGAGAGCTTTGCCTTTTTCGACAATTTTCGTTTCATGGCAACTGAGTAGTGCAAAGCTCGCATTACTGCACTAGCCTTGCCTATTCGGGTATCGAGTTCTTCGTCTTGCCTTCCGTCACTCGTAAATGCAACCCCAAGGTACTTGAACTTCTCTACCTGCTTCAGTGTCGCTCCATTCACTTGTAATACGCACTGATCAGGGTTTCTTAAAAGATGAAGTACCTCAGTTTTGGCCGAGCTTATTTTCATTCCAGCGGTGTTGCATGCATCTGCAAAGCTATTTGATGCGCGCTGGAGGCCAGATTCTGTGGAAGAAAGCAGACCCAAATCATCAGCGAATAGCAGACGACTGATTTTGCAATTTCCAATCGTGGCACACTCATCAGCTTGGCTGCGTTTGTCGATCCAATTCATGTAAACAATGAAAAGGAGGGGTGACAAAACGCACCCTTGCCGGAGTCCAACGCCCACATGGAACGGCTTTGATTGCTTGCCATTTATCCGAACACAAACCTGCGGTCGGCAGTAGAATGACTTAATGGCGCGCAACAAATGATCATTAACGCTATACTCCTGCAAAATCTTCCAAAGTTTATCCCGAGGAACTCGGTCATATGCTTTTTCAAGATCGACGAAGCATGCAAAGAGATCTTTGCCATACTCCCAAGATTTCTCGAAGATTTGCTTCAGAGTAAAGATTTGGTCCGTGGTGCTGCGACCCGGACGAAAACCGCACTGACCATCTTCCAGTTTTGATTCCACTATTTCTCGGCATTTCCTTTCAAGGCATTTGGCATATACTTTCCCTGGCAAACTAAGGAGAGATATCCCTCTGTAGTTTGTACATTGCTTGCGATCTCCTTTCTTGAATATCGGAATAATCACACCTGTTTGCCAATCTCTGGGAGTTTTGCCAAACTTCCACGCAACTTGACACACTCGCGTTAACCAGAGAATTTCCTCTCCAGTCAGCGCTTTCAACATCTCGGGTCTGATTTCATCTTCACCAGCAGCTTTTCAGATTTTATCCCTTTAATTGCTGTTGCCACTTCTGCTGCAGTGAAAACTTCCTCTTCCCCTAGATGTGTCACCTTGTGTGTGTCACGAGTCGATGCCTTTGCAGGATTCAAAAGATCTTCAAAGTATTCTCTCCATCGTGAAAGGATTTCATTCTTATTCGTTAGAATGTTACCTGCAGAATCCTTGATGGAATACGTGACACTCGATCTTTTGCCACGTAAACGGCGGATGGTCTGCCAAAATACTTTGTTTGCCAAAAAATAGTTGGAATCCAACCGACGACCAAACTCTTCCCATGACTTCTCCTTGGATTAAAAAGTTCTAATATTTTCAGTAGTTTTTTAGTGTATTTTGAACTCTTTTGGAAGATTTTGAAGATCTAGCAACTTTCTTAATCCGCAAACTTTTAATCTTAAAATTGCCGTGGCCCTTGTCGAGAAACTATGTTAAAGACAAGGTGCGTCACAGATCTCAATGAAAAGCGAGGAGCCCTGAGGTCTGAATGACGTCATGGGTCATCTAAGTTGCATTAGCTTTTTACGAATTCAATCCCCAAATGAAGCACGAATTCAAATTAAATCAGGTATTTTCAACCTTTTTACAAGTGGGCAAAAATCAAAAGAAGCTGAAGGGTTATGCTCTGCTTGTCGGAGTACGGGGGCCAACGGGGCCTGCAGGGACTTTTACAGTTTCTTCCGTAAACATAACTCAATTTTAAACCTATTTTTGTTTTTTGAACTGGAAGACGAATATCAACCAAATCTAAAGGCACAAAACTAAAAAGATCGTCATGGCCATATAAAACCTATTTGCTTTGCAGCAACCGCCATAAACCTGCTTCACGAATTTGCCTTGATTGTCCTAAAGGGGAATACATGGATAAATACGCTCACAACGAGAGACAATGCAAGAAGAGGAAAACCAGCCCAATCTCACCAACGGATTTAAGGTTTGTCCAACTGTTATCTCTTCTTAAAATACCGGTGGTTGTAAATTTGTTTTTGTTGGTTTTGTGTGTTATCAGTGCATCCGTAAGCCTTACTTGTGTGTAGTCATAACACGACTTCATAGCGAATTATCCTTTTTTTGCAAGACGCCTAGACCCGTCCTTATTGACTTTTAATCGCCGGTTACTCAGGGCAGTTTTCGCTATTGATTAAACATATGCCGGTAGTGCAGTGTCGCTCTAAAAGTTTGATTTCAAGTTACGGTTATCGAATACCGAGTCAGGGTTCTGTTTTCAGGCTCTGAAGTTAATTTACGGGTCAGAGATTACCGCGGTAACAAAACTATTAAATTTTTGGTCCAGAATGAAATATTGCAATTTAAATGTGGGTGGAAATCGTCAAAAAAGGTCGTCCATGGTCAAGTTCAACATTCTGCATTGTAGTACTGTATAAATAAGGTATTAATGCTACGTTGTTCAATGATATGAACAGGTTTGGTTAGTCTTATTAGGCATTGGTGGGCACAAGTCCGTTACTCGTTAATCTGTCAATAACGAAGCTAACTTTTTCATTAACACGTTTATCTGTTAAAAAGTTTTTTCATGTTAACGGTCTAGATTAACTTCCGTTAAGTTCTGTTAACTTCCGTTAACGTTTTTATCGTTAATATCTTGCACCATTCATTCATCGTACCAGGGCAAACTAGTTTGCACTTGTAACACTTTTTGCGTATTTGCACAAGTTTTGTAGAAGAAAGCGAAGAAAGGAGCTTTTTTTGTGGCAAATAATAAGCTGCAGCCTTATAGATTTATTGATTATCGCTATTCGCAATTTCCAAAAATTTTCTGATTGCAGCTTCGTTAGTGCATTTGAACTTATTTTTATCTTGAAGTTAGATTAGACTGTATAATATAACTTCCAAAGCACAAAAAGACCACCATAGCAACACATGTTTCGTTGCAATCAGCTTAACAACGTCAATACGTATTCTAGAAGCGAGTGAATAAAAAGAGGTATAAACTAGATGGGAGTTTGCCAGCAAACCCAGTGAACGACCGACTCGTAGCTAATGCTGGGACGCTCAAAAGTACTTTTTGTCTACCATAAAATTAGCAATTATTCAAAAATATCTGATTATGGAACTTCCAGAAAAGTAGAGTCAAAATATTTGTTAGTTAAATATCTTCTGATATCATAAAACACTGGCACCCTAGCTTGGGCTGTTCAAAAAATTGATTTTTGGGGGTCCATTTGGGGGGTCCCCGGGGCGGTGACACCCCCAAACTATGCCAAATATTTGACTGTTAAATATCTACTGATATCAAAAAAAAAGTAGCACTCTAGCTTGAGCCGTTCAAAAAATTGATTTTCGGGGCCCCATTTTGGGGGGGTTCCCGGTGGAGTTGCCCCAAAAAATTTCAGGAAAAAAAATTGCGTTTGCAGCTCAACAACTTTGCACAAAAATTAGATTTCGATGTGTTGTGGTTTAGGAGAAGAGTGTACAAAAATTAGGAAGAAAAAAAAGGAAAAAAAAAAGAAAAAAACCTCATCGCGGCCAAAAGTGGGTAGGTTGGGATGAAAGGGTATCATAAAACATACAACCGTATAAAATATTTTTTGCCGTAAAATGTTTTTGACTGATACCGCTTTTTACGCCAAACTTGCGGGGCGGTTTTCGGGTTCTAAAACCAAAGTCACGTGACCTATTGTCTTGAAATTTGGTACAAACATACAACTCATTAATCTCAAACTGCTGTCAAAATTTCATGTACTATACCTAACGGTTCTCGAGTTATAAGCAAAAGTCTGAAATTTCGCACTCGTTAGTTGGAAAATGGCCGAGTAAAAACTAAGAAACACGCGACGCGAGCGTCGGTCGTTCCAATTACACGCAAAATATTAGCGAATTAACGGACTTTATTAGCTTTCGTTGATTAAAGCTAAAAATAACGGATTAACGTTAACGGAGGTGTGAAGTTTGTTGACGGACTAGTGGTTAACGAAGCTAACGTTTTGCATTGACTTGCCCACCTATGTTATTAGCTTATATGCCGTAATTGCTTGGATGTTTTTTGATTTTTCACTGAAGAAATGTAATTTGACACTGCCGTTGGTCGTACAGTGTAAGAGCAACTTGTTTGTCGGGTCATGCTAACAATAGAGATATCTAACTGAGTACGATACTGCCAGCACCTTTGCTTACGGACGTCGAAAAACTTGGTGGTAAACAAATACTTGAATCGCGCACGCGATGTGACAGCGATACAGAGCAGAACAGCAATGGAAATTTTCCTAGTCTTTCCTGCGAGTGAAGTATCGCTTACATGGATTTGAAAGAAATTTATTGACTTTGTTTATCGACTTTACAAGATTACGTTCATAATGCGTAATGATCGGTTATATAAAAGCAAGCTGTAAAAAATGAAAACGAGTGAACATAATTGTTAAAGTGAGCCAATCTGCAGTTTTACAAATTCAGTCATATTTTAAAATCACTAATCTTAAAATCAATTTCGGTTTCAAAGAACTATTGTCAGTATCTATACAAATACAATTATTTTGAACTATTTGACTGATTTTGTAAAAGCGTTGATTGTCCCACCTTCCGTGAATCGTTTGGCTCCACAAAATCTTCATCTGGTGCTTCTTTGGTTAATTCTGAGTTGGTTCTCTGTGTTCCCCCATCGATAATTGTAACATAATTATCAATAAGTGGGTGGATTGTTGCCCCTTATGACTTAAATATGATTATAAAACTACAATGTAACGTGCGCGCAATATTTGAAGCGCCTATGACGTTGTTATTGCTACTCAGTCTATGACATCGTCAAAATTGAAACTTATGACGTCGTCAAAAATGACGTCATTTTTGTTTAAAATATTGCAAAAATTGCTAGAAGTTAAGCTTATTTTTTCTGAAGTATTTGGGTCAAAATATACTGAAACCAAAATTTTAAACATGGGGACTTGAAAACCATGTCTTTCCGGGACGAAATTACAATACTAAAGGAAGAGGATAAAGATGGTGAAAATTGATTTGGCAATATTTTACAACGATGTATGCTCAGGTTGTTTGCTGCAAGTGCAAGAGATTATAATACTTTTTAATTTGACAGCCTTGCGGTCACGGCTTCTACACTTAAGCCCAACACCACTGAACTCTCACTACCAGAGGAAACAAATTCGAAACGGAAAAATTCGAGCACTGGCGTTCAGACGACCCAGACGGTTCCAGTGCAAAGTGGCCAGCGTAAATCGAGCTTGGCAAGTAAGTATCAGAAAAATGTTTTCTTGCGAGAAATAAGGTTTGCTTGAAATGTAATAATCATTGTTAGTTAATTGTATGCTATTTGTGGTTGTCCATTTCACAGTTTTAGTTATTCACTGGCCAGAAGTTTTGACAATTTAGTTTGAAGGCGGTATATAGAATAGATCAGTTTGTCGGTATCAGTTTTTGAATCTGTACTTGTTTTGTACTGCACCGTACTGTATCAGTTTTTGTACTGAGCAAAAGCCATCGTTCGGCTTCGCAAGAGTCCTGGGCGCAATGCATGATTTATCATTGCTCGGGCTTATGTTTTTCATTACTGTTTATTGTACCCAAAAACAATACAGTACAATAACACAACTTACATTTGATCGTTGGTTTATTTTTGTACTATTCATCAATACATTACCAAGTAAACATCTCGCCGTAAAAAAACTGGGTGTTGGCGCAAAATTTTGGGTACCGGTAATTGTAGAGTGCAGGCATACTATGTTCCTTCTCAAAATATCAATTTTTCGTTTTTATTTTACATTTTTTTATTGGAAAGAAAAGATGTGAACTAAACAAGTTTATGAATAAAGATTTCATTTAGAAGTTTATTCAGGACTTTTATTGCATTGTAGATTCCCGAAATAAACTTGACGATCATTCAATTTAATCTAGTTTTAGTATTGTTTTGATAAACTGCTTACTGGTTCTGGAAACCCATAAGATGGCTTTAGCAAAATATTTCCACAATTTAGTTAAAGTTGGTTGTCTGTATGTTACGTGTATGTGTGTAATCATTAGGGCCCGCAAAAGTCAATAAAGTCAAAAAATTTTCAGGGCTTGATTATACAGGGTGCTCTAAAACAAAATGTAGCTACTTTAATTTGCTTTCATTTGAACATTTTTTACACAACAAACTTAAACCGCGAGATATATTGAGTCAAATAGGTTGGATTGTATCTGAAAGTCAAAGAAACTTCTTGTAGTCCACATGCTTAATATGACACCCATTTCTATTGAAACATGCTTTCACGTGCATGCAGAAATTTTGGCCCACTTTTTGCCATGTGTCATCGGTTATTTCATAAACTGCCAAGTTCTGCTTAAGATCAGCTTGCATTTGAGGTCTGTTGGCATAAATCTTCCGTTTTGCTGCTCCCCAAAATTAGAAATCAAGTGGATTTAGGTCTGGACTGTGGAGGCCCACTCATGGTCTGTATTGAGGCCGATCCGACAATTCTTGAAAAAAATCCTTAGGTACTTTAATGATGCATGGGCTGTGTGCTGTCTAGCGCCATCCTGCATGAACCAAGCCAGTTTCAACTGTCCTTGGGTTAGTTTCTGAGTCAGGTCACCATGAAACTGGTCAAGAATAGCGATATAACGCTCACGGTTGATGGTAACGGTGTGCCCATTTTCTTCGAACCGCAAAGGTCACAGCAAACTGTGCTTTGCATTGAAGGCCACAAACGCAGTGACCTTTAGACCTTTAAAGTGCTTCTCACCATTTTCTTCTGGGTTACTTTACCCAGATTTCTACAGAAAGTAGCCCAGAAGAAAATGGTGAGAAGCACTTTAAAGGTCTAAAGGTCACTGCGTTTGTGGCCTTCAATGCAAAGCACAGTTTGCTGTGACCTTTGCGGTTCGAAGAAAATGGGCACACCGTTACCATCAACCGTGAGCGTTATATCGCTATTCTTGACCAGTTTCATGGTGACCTGACTCAGAAACTAACCCAAGGACAGTTGAGACTGGCTTGGTTCATGCAGGATGGCGCTAGACAGCACACAGCCCATGCATCATTAAAGCACCTAAGGATTTTTTTCAAGAATTGTCGGATCGGCCTCAATACAGACCATGAGTGGGCCTCCACAGTCCAGACCTAAATCCACTTGATTTCTAATTTTGGGGAGCAGCAAAACGGAAGATTTATGCCAACAGACCTCAAATGCAAGCTGATCTTAAGCAGAACTTGGCAGTTTATGAAGTAACCAACGACACATGGCAAAAAGTGGGCCAAAATTTCTGCATGCACGTGAAAGCATGTTTCAATAGAAATGGGTGTCATATTAAGCATGTGGACTACAAGAAGTTTCTTTGACTTTCAGATACAATCCAACCTATTTGACTCAATATATCTCGCGGTTTAAGTTTGTTGTGTAAAAAATGTTCAAATGAAAGCAAATTAAAGTAGCTACATTTTGTTTTAGAGCACCCAGTATGATCAAACGTATACCAACATTGATTTCGAGTGTTTTAAAGCCAGTTTAGGTAGATTTTATAGCTCAAAATAAAGTCAAAGTTTTGAGTTAGGTCAAAATTTGTCAAAATTGCATGTGATCAAAAATTCTTTTTCAAAAACAAACAAGAGGTTTTTTGCTTCATTTTTCTGGATATTTGAGAATCAATAAAACCTTTGAGAATCAATAATACATGTTTGAATGAATTTTTGTTTGCTCAAACTTCTGCAAATAGTTGCAATATGCAAATAGTTACAACTACCTGGGTTAACTTCTTTATAAAAATGATTTTATAATAACGCGAAACTCATTTTTTGAAATTAAAAACAAATTAAAAATGCCAGCCTCGCCATAAATAAAATAACTAAGAACACTATATCCAAATTCAAAAATCATAAAGTGTGTTTTTATTATGCAGTACCGTATATCACAACGAATTACCCAGATTTTTGAAATCTTAGAACTGTACTGTTTTGGTTTCATAGCTTTAGCAATCGACAAAACTTTTACACAAAGCAACTTTTTACCAAGCTAGATTGAAATTGTGTCAATGTATTTTCCAATAAAAATTTAAGAATAAATAAGGCCTAAAATTCGTGAAAATTTAAGAACAGCAAATTTCAATCCAAAAGTTACATGGTGATTACAAAAAGTTTAATTGAATGCAAATGTGTGCAGATTTCTAGGTTTTTGTTTTACAGCGATCAGTTACTTTAATCACGAGACTGACTGATTGATATTTCTTTCTAAATGCTGTTAATGAAAAGTGAAGAAGGTTACCTGCTTCCAATTTACGTGAATTGCGAATAACAAAACTTTTTTTTTAATCAAAATTTGGAGCTCAATAAGGCTAAAACGGTTTAGGTCAAAATTTAGCCGAAATAAAGTCAAAACTAAATTTTTTTAGTTCAAAATAAAAATGGTCCTAATAATAATCATGTACCAGATGAGGCCACTAGGCCTAGTTGAAGCATACATAGACAATTAGTTAAATTGTATTTGAATTTATGCTAGTTGGCTACTATATCATGCTTTGGTCCTCCTTTCCAAAAACTTTGCACCCTCTCCCCGGATGTTTTTTTTTTGCTGCCCTGGACAAGATCTTGATCATCCACGTACTGTAAGTTTAAACTTTTTTTAGTTGTGGCCTTTACCTTGGGAATTGTAGCGCTATTTATCGTCGGTTTTGTTGCTGCGAAGCTGTGCAAACAATTTCTATGCAAAAAAGAAGTTAAGGTAAATCTGTGTACTTTATTTCTAAATGTTAGCTTAAATTTTATCGAAATCAAAGTTTTACAATGTAAACTAACATTGAAAAAGGTTAGGGAATTACAAGGTATGATTTAAATGCAGAAAAGATATTTTCAAGCCAATAAATCTGTAACGTTCTATTAATTTTCTATCTCCCTATTGTCCTTCTTAACATGCGTAGTGTACAGAATAGGATATTACGGCCGGTGCCAAAGTGGTTGGACACAGTGCTGTATGGGGCAAACGCTGTACTGTCCAAAGGACCTGAGAAATCTGTGAGTAAATTGTCTTCATTCTGATCAACTTTTTGTGGATAGCATAATTGAAACTTATTAAATGTTTTATAGTACTTCGAAGGACGGAAAACAAAGCAGCCTGACTTCAATAATTGCAGCAAGAGGTAACAAACGTTTGTTCAACATGTGGCTAGAAATAGCTATTACTTATAAAGCGCCATTTCCGATCTTAGTTGCTTAATAGCGCTACGGTTGAAAATGAGTTACAAAAAACAAGTTATCCATATTTTAACCTCAGGGGATGGCAAAATTGTTTTTCCGCTGCGGCAAACCGAAAAGATTTTAATAGCGAGACGAACGCAAGCTGAATGACTAATATCCTGTAGTGATGCTTACCTAAAAATTTTCATAAAATACGATTCAAGAATTTACTACGACCAAGAAGCCTCATGCTTTATTGCAGTAGCAGTAGTGCTGGTTTCAAGTAAATATGTACTTAAGTACTTAAGTAAAATTATTGCTTATTACTTACTTAAGTAATGATTGCAGTACTTGAGTAACTAGATGGAACTTGTTGAGAAGATGCTCACACGATTTTTGGAAATCAAGACACCTATTGACAATACATTGAAAAAGCTCAATCTGGAATCAAAATATTTGACAGAGGATGAGGTTGCTGTTGTAAAAAATTTATCAGAAAGTCAAGAAATAATTGAGGTTAGTGCAACTGCCCTTTGTCGATGTGATATCGCAATTTCAAAGAGTGAGAAGATTTTTGAATATGTTTTCAAGAAGCTGGCAGAAAAAACAGGACTAGGAGCTACTTCGCTAAAATTATTGGTGACTGTCACAGATGGAATTGAATCTCGGAGAAACAAAGGAATTTGTGGACTTGTGAAGTTTTTAGAGAATCCAGACAGTTATGCGAAGGAGGTCGAATCTTCACTATTGAGTTATCCAAAAAAACGGGAGCTTGCGAAAGTTGCAAAAGTTATTTTTTTACGACTTTTTCCCTGTGACCTCATTGACGAGAGTGCTGAGAATCTTAAAAATGACATCATTGAAGAGCCCTCTCTAAAACTTAAGAACTTGATGGCATTTTGTGCCAGCCAGGAGATCAACATTTGGATTGCATTTAAGACAACGTATTGACACGCATCAAGAAAGAAATGACATTTTACCAAGCAACAAGAGAATGTTCCAAAGTCTTGGCGATCAAAAAGTCTTGTGTAAACTCACATCCACCCTCTTCTGTCAAAGCTGAAAGGTGTTTCGGTGCTGCTGGACTGTTTGTTTTAAAATTAAGATCATCTTTGAGTGATGAAATGATTGATTGTTTGATTTTTGCACGTAGCTATTTTGCGCGCAAATAAATAAATCTTCTTTATGAATGAGAATGTGTAGTACCGTACTGTAAATAAAGTGATTTGAATAATAATAAAGTATTTTTTCGCAAATTACTTGTTACTTAACTGATTTTTTGAAGTTTACTTGAACCCGACACTAAGTTGTAGCAAGCTCCCAACCTGGGTTTTGCTAAAGGGGCGTCTGGAAGCAAACATCAAAGATTTTTTGCTCGATAAATGTGTTACCTTTAAGTTGTGCTAAGAAAACTGGGGTCGAAGCAATTTTTGTGATTTTTCGAAAAAATGGCCATTTTAACGCCATTTCAAATTACATTTCGCGCGTTTTTAGAGATTTTTGAAGGAACTTAATTTGTTAAAGTTTTGGTTACCATTCGAAACAATTAAGTGGCCCTACCCTCTACGTGCAAGTCAAGTCCAAAACACGTTTAAACGTTTGCATTTGTGGGTTAGATTTTTTTAGTGATCTGGCTTGGGAAGGAGGGTAAAGACCTCTTACCCCCTTTAGTTACGCCACTGACTAGTAGTAGCGAATTATATTGATTACAGCAGTTTAGTTTTCGGTGATTATTCGGCATTATTTTGTAGCAGCTTTGAATAATTATAATACATTGAACGGACGGCAAAGATTGAAAAAGTTATTATTTTTTTTTGCTTTCTCGCAGGGCAAATGGTTGTGATCCACCAGAGATGAGTGATTACGCCTACTCTCCTCCAACGGTGGTCCAACCCGAGAAAACTGCAACTGCTGAAACAAGGTGGGTTCTGTTTTTGAATAAAAGCTCTTGGTTGAATAAAAACGACCAAAAATATTTCGTATACTGATAATAGGAAACGTTTCGGTTAATAATGCGAGTGTCCCTAGGCGATCTTATGAGAATGGTTACTTTCCAGTTGACTAATTGATTATTGTTAATTGATTAAATGATTACTGTGCAAGCACTAGATAGAACAAAAAAATGCTATCATCTTTTGTTTGTGCCGAATCGGCATAGGTTTTTGTCTTTTATTGAAATTCCAAGTTTTCATTTCTCCTTGATTGTGTTTGTGTCAAAGTTTCTGAATAGAATTCAAGTTAAGTTTTATGACATGACCAAGATATACATTGTAATTACGATCAATCAGAAGCGCTAAATTTATTGACTATCGGGTTACGCCATTCGGTACACAAAAGGTGACAGCGATTGAATTTGGTGTTGACTTATGTAGGAAGCTTGTACGAAAAGCCCTGAGGTTTGCCCAGTCGACTGGGTATTTTGACTGTATGAACAAAGTTCAGTCTGAAGTCAATACCATAATATTTTACTGATTTTTCCAAATCACATTCCTCCATTTTTCACATTCCAAATCACATAATTCTCCAAATCACTAGTTCCCGTTGGTGTCAGCTTGTAGAAAGAATGTAAGGCTAAAATGCTGGGCATTGCGATATTAAAACAAGTTGTAAAAGAGCATTTCAGCCAAGTTTTTCACTGTCAACTAAAATTTGGAAAAAGGCATTTTCACCAAATTGAACTTTCTCATTCATCCCTTTTTCTAAATATTGAAATTCAGAATTCACAATTTTCCTCTTAACCTCAGGGTCGCTATTTTGTCATTATTGTGACGGACGATTAACTTTTGGAAAAGCTTGCGTAGATTGACTGGAAAAGCAGTTCATTAACAATACTGACCCTTTACTTTTTCATGACGATAACTGTGCTGCAAAACACTTGTTGAAAATTAGAAAGATGCAGTAACTTTTAACATGTTGTTTCTAATTGGCAACCTGGCAAAATTTCTAAGGGGAAATCTAAGCTGTTTTAAGTTTCCAACCAATCCCAAGAACAACTTTTTTTCCCATTCGAAGACATACTTGTAAAAGAGTTAATTTTCACATCTATGCCTTTCCTAAAGAAGCAATGGCGCATTACAGCTGGGGATCAAACTAGTAGCCGGCAACCTCTTGACTACTCACCTGACTTTCTACCTACCGAACTACTTGGCAGCATATCTTGTAGAAAGAGTTAATTAACAAATATCCTCAGTACTGTAAAATGCTGGTATTGCAATGGGAGGTCAACAGAAATGGAAACTTGCTGATGGTCCGCGCAATGAGCATGCGAAATGGTTTCCATCGTAAGAATTAGCCCTAATGTTTTGCATCGAACAGCGCCCATGTTTTTTTTTTGTGTAAGACCTTCAGTTGTGCTTCCTTGTGGGTTGACACATTCTGGGTGGAGGGCACTGTAGCATGATTCGTCTTTTTCAGAGTGTTGCCTTGTTTGAAAACTTTATGAAAAGTTCAAAATATTTGAAATGAATTTTAATTTAGGCTGTACTGTTTTTAATCAAAATCAACAAAACTATCTCTTGCTGTAAACAGTGAGAACCAAGCGTAAAGTTAATGAAACCACAACAGCTCTTCACTCAGACTCGTGCATACTCCCTTAGCCTTCTTTATGGATTAGCTATTCCAAGCTGAATGCTGGAGGTGTAAAACGTGCGGGATTGAGAGGGTCAGCTTTGTTTTTGTACCTTGCGAGCATTTAAAATATTGCATCTCGTGCGTTGCTAGTATAAGAACTTTTCTCTTGGTGAAGTAACACTAAACCTTACACTGTTTTTGTTTGCACCTCTGGAGTGTCGTGTATATTTCCAAGTTGGCTAATCAACTCTAGTGAAAATTTAAACACCGTTACGGTTGAGACAAGGCTACCTAGATCCACCCACAAAACAACATGGAACGCTAATGCTGTGTGGTTCTCAACCAAGTCCACCACCTATTTGTGTGGCCTTGATTTAGAACCACAGAGCATAAGCTTTCCGCGTTGTTTTGTTCAGCATTTTATTTCTTGTATTGCTTCGCCGCTTTAGGGTACAAACTGTGTCGTAGACTAATTCGAAAAATGTTCTTTGTTTATAGCAAGGGTCGCAACCTTTGCGTAGTCACGGGCCAAAAGCGAACTACACAAGGTCTTAGCTGGCTGGAATGAACTTTCGCTATCCATTTGGTTTTAGTTAAAGTTGGGTATTTGAGTATTTTGACAGTTGGACATAGTTTATTGGAAGTGGATCCAACGCAAACCATGTTGCTTTTGATAAAACTAAAAAAGCATGTAACAATCTCCAAAACCGTTTTTGGTTACGAGACGAAAAGTGCACATCACTGCCTGGGGTCGGGCCATAGTGGGCAGGCGGTTTATCCGGGGCAAGTTTTGGAAATTATTGTTTACTAAAACATGACCGTTTTTCACTCATTTGCACAAAATTATGAAAGTATGTTGGTGATTACTTCTGTTTTTAATCAAAATTGCGCTGGCCACTAGACAGCGAAGTTTGCGGTCTTCGAGTCAAGCTGGCACCTGTCCACCATCCGCAATGGGAGGCTGCACACTGTCGCTTTTGTTGCTGAACGTTAAACAGGAAAGCTGTAAGTGCCATTTTAAAACTTTTTGGTTGGACCCGACCGGGAATCAAATCCTCGAATCTACCGTTTTAATAACAGACACTCTATCCACTCGACCACCATTGATCGTTTATTGGCTCATTTTTGTTTCAAAAATATCTGAACACAATGATTGGTTGATTGATCCACATTTATCCTCCACTCACGAGGAAGCGACGGCGGCGCTTTTAATTTGGATAATGGGAATGTTTGGAAATTGAGAAAACAGCTGCATAAACTCGAACAAAATTTTATGGAGAATAGAAATTAAAAATGTATAGCACTCTGCATTATTGTTTTTTAACGCCTCGAGATCTATTTTCCTACACGACATAAAAGCAAGGGAGAAGCTCCCTCAAACAATTTGATTTTTGTTTTTGTTATACAGAAGAACATCACCTATATCAGCCGTTAATCAGTGCATCCTGCACTCTTTTTGCTCTAACTTTGAATTATTTGCTTCAAAAAAATCTATTTTGCTGAAGCTTATTTAGTTTATTTAGGTCCGGTGTTAAAATGGAAGTTGGAGAGACATATAACTTCTTGAAAATTGTGATAGTAATATTTTAGTTTGCTCTGGCGATTATGATTGACAAACTGTTCGCACGCATAAGTGCCACCAAACATCGATGCCTTCATTTTGGCACGTTTGTTCATCCAAAATTTTTTCAATAATATCAAGCAATTATATTTCGCTCTTAGCTTGTAGTCGCTGCACCTGCACAGCTGATCAACCATAGTTTCAATAGCAAAAAGTTACCTTGACAATTTGTAAAAACGGTGTAGGCCTGATGACTTCTCTTGGTGGGCCGTAGATTGGTTGCCAGCCCCTGGTTTAAAACTTCCTCGGCAGATTTGGTTCAACTGCTCTGTATCTCGCATAAAGTTTTTGATTGAGTAGTTATTTTTACGACACTCAGAAACTTCCCACGCAACCTCTAATTTGCACCTCTAATTTGTATGGTCAAAGCGACATTGCCTCCATGTTAGTACCTTTCATGCGTATGAATGTCAGTTGAAAATTTAAGATACAAAATCGTGAATCTTATTAAGTTTAAATACGAACGCTCGGACCGAGCCAGAAACAAGAACCAGAGCGAGACCATCTAAAAGCGCTAGGAAAAGCGGAACCAAACATCAGAGACATCGAAGATGCTGTGGCGTTGGTTTTTGATGAATTAAAAATTATTTGGCGTGAAAAAGTTGACGTCTCATTGTTTCGATTATGTAGCGTTGACCGCCTTGTCATAAACTGTTCTTCGAATATTGGGCTTAAAGGGGGTGGGGCAGAATGTAATGTCTGGGGCAGAGCCAAAATAGATCAAGATGTCACGTACACAACAAATATTTTATTCTGAACGCGGTTTGATTGCTTTTGTTTTTTTTTTCAAATTATACTAACATGACGACTGACTTACGTCCACAGCTCCGTATGTTTATGATCATCGATATACAGTATTCAACTTGTTGTCAATTTGTACTAGTGCGATGACGTCATCTTGATAATGCAACTTTTTTGAAATCGGCAAATGTTTTTCCAACGAGTTTACGAAGTTGAGCAAGCTAATTGTGACCGAACAGCCGATAGACTACAAACCAACTGAAAACACTCTGGTGCTAAATTTAACGATACTACAGCGCAGTCGTGTTTCAGTTTTAAAGAAACTTTGAACTAATGTATTTGACCTCAAGCAAGCATAGCTCTACAATTGACTATAGAGTTCTTCTAAAAATGTGGTATTACGTCACTGTTTGCATTGTGATGATGTTCGCATGGCATAGGCGTAGCCAGCATTTTTGATTGGGGGGGGGGGGCAAAACCACAAATCACATACAATGACGTCATCAGAAATTTTTGAAAGAATTTTTTGTTAAACAAAGATATCGTATATAGAATGGAAGATCAGAAGCCGAGGCCTGTTTGGCGCTTCAGCAGGATTTTGATAAAGGATGAGGGGCTTGAATCAAAAGTTGAAAAGTCAAAATGTCTAAATTGGGAGACGTATAGAGTAAACTATAGTAAATCCAACATATCACAGACGGGGGTTCGGTGACGGAACTCCCAGCAGCTGAAGGCAATGGGGGTTTGGGGCAAAGCCCTCAGCCGCTGGACGACTTTTGTAGTTTTTTGGGAAAAAAGTTATTTTAATGCCATTAAATCACATTTCGCACATGTTCAGAGCCTAGATTTTTAGCATTTGGAAGCCAATCGAAAAAAATTAAATTGCTCAATCTCTTTTTTACGCACAATTTAAGTCTGAAACACGTTTAAAATCTTGCATTTTGGGGTTAAATTTTGCAAGTGATTTGGCTCATATAAGAGGAAGTAATGTACATTGCCTCCTGCAATATTTCAGCAGTAAATGATAATCTACTCGAAGATTTTCCTCAGAGATTTTTGGTTTGTCATGAAAATAACCAGTTGCAGGAAGGCATGTACGCCTAGGGGGCCCAGGCCCCTCAATTCAAATTCAATAAGTTGTTTAATGAGCATTTTACCCGAGCTTTTTTTATCCGAAGTATTTTTTCGCGTAAAAACTGACGAGGTTGGGGTGGATTATTATTGAAAAATGGTACAATAGATGGTTACGCCTACTAACCGTGTTGTTTCCTGAGCCGGATTTACTTTGCACGGGGTCCCTGGCACTTGGGTATTGAGAGGATTTTTGCATCTTCCTGCCAAATATAGGTGATGACTAAACACAGTCTTACCACCATCTGCGCGCGACGCCCCTGGCACTGTGCCATATGGTAAATCTGTACCTGATTATTGCATTATGTTCATAAAAAGGTTAGATGAGGGCCTGAGATAGCAACTTTTAGGACAAAAGCTCCTAATTTCACCGGGGTGATGCATTTAAATTGGTTGGCAAAAAAATAAATTGAGCGGGCCCCAGGCCCCCTGGTCGTCAATATTTCATTGATAATAATTATTGCTGCTGAACGCGTGTACTGTTTGTACGCAAAATGTTAAAAGAAGCTGAATATGAAGAAACTATAGGCTTTTTTGTCACGTGTTTATCATTGGTGGCATTTCAATTGGGTGGACCGCTCCCCCTGGCTACGCTTATGTTGCATGATGAAATCGCTATTGTAGGGCGCTTGTAAAAGCTGCAACTATGAATAAATTTTTACCGAACTGCTATTATTCTTTTGGTTTTGCCCAGTAGCGTATGCAAGGGGGGGAACGCCAATCTCCAATATGTCTTAACCCAATATTTTTTTCGAATCAAGAGGCAAATTCAGTAAAATCTAGCAATGTTTCACTCTTGAAAACGATGATATCTTATTTCTAGCGAGCAGCAGTGAATTACAGCGACACGGCTGTGCTGATAACCTTTTTTTTGTCTTGACCTCAACAAATTTGTATGGAAATGAATGCATAACCGCTGAAACAGCAAAATTAGGACGAAGACTTATTTCGATTTAACCTCAGTTTCAGATGAAAAACCATCATATCAGCTGCTGCTTTACGCTTAATTTCTAGACTTCGCTTCCCCTACTTGCAAATTTCTGCCTGTGTTACTACTTCTGACTCTGTTGTCTTTGATGTATATTCATTTGCGAATATTTTCCATTCAAAGTTGATGTGCAGTTTCAAGGGATTGTTGGACGCAAAGTATTGTAAAAAAGGCTATATCGCGAGCGTCGTTTCTTTTACGATTTTTACTGTGCAAGATCATATCACAGCAATTCTTGGTGTAAGCAGTTACGTTTCAAATGAGATTATATTGAACTGGATTGTAAATTTATATTAGATTTATTTAATTATCCAGAATTTTAACATCACGGAAAAAATACGTTGGAGCAGGAGACAATTCAAATAACCGTAGGGTTATTATTGTCAGTTACCTACCACCATTATAACACCTTTAAACGTCAGTTAAAAAAAGAGCTTGCGATTTTTGAAGTATACTACGGAAAATTGTTTTGAATGTGTTTATAATTTTGGTTTCTTTGGTGTGCGTGATAAACAACACCAAAAATATGAAGTATGAAATCTTTATCAATCTCTGTTCAGGGTAAAGAATCAAGAGGAGAGTTTCGACGCAGATGGCGCTGTTTGCAACCCCATGGCAGCGATGCTACAAGAAGGTGCCCAACAAGTAGGTTATTGATTAGCTTAAAAATTTTTCAATTCGGTAATAATCTCTTCGCAATCACTCGGTGAAAAAGTTTGAGAACTGCCGTTTGATACTGTGACGTCACAGGACGTTGAGCAATTTTGCGCTTTTGTTCCAAATCGTTCGATAACTTCTGGTTTGTAAATGATATTGTCACGGTTGAGAAAGAGAGAGGTTTGGTTTATTGTGTCTATATACGATGCACAACACAGCACACACAATTCACACAAAAAATAAATAATATTGTGCAGAATCTGTCAGTCACTTGAGTAGGCACGAAAGACCATCATGATTCCGGTCCGAGACCAAGACCGGAAGGTTATCGAGTTTGCAGCACCTCGTTTGTCATTTGAAATAAATATTTTTTTCACGTTTGTTTGACTGTCGATCATGAAAAACATAATTTTTTACACCTTCACCAAGAAAAGAGAGCGAAACGACAATGGTCTTAAGTGTAAAAACGTAACAACAACGGAGAAAATGATTCGAACTCTACAGGACACCACGCAAGAATGTGGTATCCTGTGCAAATGCATAGCGGCGATATCAAAACTCAACGAGCGTATGATCATCTAATATTTTGTTCCAATAAAAAGTCCGATTTGATGAACTGTTTAAAAAGCGGAACGGAATTAGATTTTTCCGCTATTATTCGAGACAATTCATTCCATATTTTTGGTCCGGTAACCCGAATCCAATATGAATCCGCTTGCGCTAAACAAAATTGCTGGACCCCTGAAGACGCACGATTAAAAGTGCGTTTAGCCTTCGGGTATGGCCTTACTATATTTTATTTTGACAGAGCACTAAAGAACGGAAAAAGAAAGAGAGCAATATACGGAGTCGATTGCTATTTTGGAAGAAGAGCGGGGTTCAGCCTCAACCTTTAGATAGTCCTCCACGAGTAAAATATAGTGCTGTGCCGCCCTCCGATGACCCTTTGGAAGAAAGACTTCAAAAATCTGGAGTTTCTTCTGCAGTACACTCGGAGTTGGATAAATGCCCTCCGAACCCTTTTCAAACTACCCCAAACCATGCTAGTAAAATTGCACATCATCCGCACGAATCAACTCCTAACTCTGCTCATCTACGTCATTCCGCATTATCCACTTCGGCCACAAATGATGTTCCGTCCACATCACAGCCACAGCGATCCACAGTGTCTTGCCAGACCGATTCCCTGACTCAATTTACACAAGGTAATCTTGTGTTTGTTTTTTTTGTTTTTTATTCATAACCTGTTTTGTTTATAAGCGCGCCGATTATCGCCAAGCAGCTACCAGCGGAGTAAGGCACTGGAATAGAGGAACAAATGACAAAGTAAGGCATCCTAGAAGAGGATGCGCGCACCATCCTGGGGCTGGCTAGACTTTAACCAATAGCCATTACATAAATTTTAAACTATCACGTGCTACTACGTGACATCAGACGGTTAGAGCTCAATGTTGCACTTATATTATTGGCCTGATAACTATCAGGCAAGGGTAGAACACTGTATGTGAAGCCGGACAAAGCCGGAAAGAGCTTGCACAAAACTTCAACCGCCAACTAAGTATGACGCAATAGAAAGGACAAAAGCAAATGCACAGCAGCACAGGTATTGCAAAACAAAGATCATTGGTTCGAGTCGTGGTGGTAATATAAAGTATACAGATGAAATGTAAACAACGCAAATACTGAGTTGAATAATACTATGTAACAGTTTTAAATTTATGTAATGGTTATTGGTTAAAAGTGTAGCCGCCCCAGGATGGTGCGCGCATCCTCTTCTAGGATGCCTTACTTTGTCATTTGTTCCTCTATTCCAGTGCCTTACTCCGCTGGTAGTTGCTTGGCGGCAATCGGCGCGCTTGCTTTTTTGGGGCGGGGGAGCCGGTTATTGCCACGGCCCTGCCGGGCCATTCGCGTTCTGGAATATGTAGGAATTTGCTAGTGGGTTAACGTATACTTGCCACCCCCTGACGAGCCTAACGGCAAAATAGCCTGTTGGGGCATTATTTTAATAATTTTATTGATGTATTTTTAATGTCTGTATGTATTTCTACCCGCACCAACGTAAAGCCCCCTTTTGGGAGGTTTAAATTGCAAGGCTAAGCCACCACAACAAGTAGACTGCTTTGTCCTAATGGGAAATAAGGGTATAGTTTCTTTTCCAAGGACACAACGACGCTTTGTCATTTCGGGAATCGAACCGGGAGTCAGTAACCTTTTAATCTCTAATTCGATACGGGCGATACTTGATCAACTGAGATGTAGGTATTACTCAAGAACTGTTCCCAAACTCATTGCAAAGACTAGACTTTTCATATTTGACTGGTTCGACAAATAAGTAACCACAAAAAATTTAGAAGACCGCATGAACTGCCTCGGAGACTACGTGAAAGAGTCGGATAATGAATTTGTTCTCGATGACAGCTTCAGTCTCGCGATTAAACATGGAGTTTCCACTTCAAATCTTTCCAGTAAGTATCAGAAAATTTGTCCTGACGTTGAGGTCTGAAATGATCGTAAGTTTTGTTTGTGCTCCTGACCGGAGAATGCGACAGTGGTACTATCTTTCAACAAATCCACAACCTCTTTGAAGTTCTGAAGTTGCATTGTAGATTTGGAACATAAACTTTTTTCACAACTGTAAGGTAGCGCTGAGCTTGACTGGCGTTGTGTGTTGCAATTTACTTTATTGGCGAGTAGGCTAATGTTGGCTCTTGGGGTTCAAAACTTGTAGTGGCCTTTACGCAGTTATGTACGCCTGACGATAACAAACAAGTTTGAAATATGCATATGGTGTTCTATTGTGGAAATTTGTTAATGTAATGTCATATTATGGTGTCTATGCTTAGTGATGCTAGCGTAATGCGGTTGAGCTAAGTTGAGGACCAGTGTGATACTGGTCGAGAATCTTCTTTCTTGTGACCTTGTTGTCAGACTTTGATTAGAGTAATCTGAGAAGAGGGTACAATGGCAAGTGCAGAAATTGCCCTCGTGTGTGGTTTGAAGGTTTGGAAAGGCTGCCAGGATAGGCTATATGCGTTTTCAGATGCTGATGAAACACTAGCCCAATGGGAAAGCAGATATGTGAGCTAAGTGCTGCCTCACAGTTATGAAAAAAAACCTTTGAAGTTTGCCTTGATCCAAGCTTTCCAACTGATTTTAACTTTATTTTTCTTACCACTTAAACTGGAAAACAGATTCCTGTGTCTAATTTCAAATTATAATGGCAAAGTAACCTAACACCTGCCTTGTAGTGAAAAGTTGCGGTAAATTTACGAGGTTTACAACGATACGCTACGTCTGTCCTAGATGGCGCGGGTTCAATTCCCATTCTTAGCCATTTTTTTCTGGCCATCTGAAGCAGACTTGATTTATGACGTCATGTTTTTCTAATTTAATGTCAGGTAATCCATCTAAACGGTTCGCTGAAGTGATGCAGAAAGGCCAAAAGGAAGGAAAAATCCAACCAAAAAACGTCACCAACTTCCTGAAGAAGAAACACATGGAAAGACCCCGTTTGGAAATGCTGGGAAAACTCGATGACCTGGGTCACTTGGATTATTAATTAAATATTTCATCGGCTTTGATCGTGGCTGCTCTTAGAAAATCATAAGCAGTGATTTAAATGCTGACAAAAAATGAAAGTATTTTGAATTAAAACAGCTCACTTAAAATGTTATAGTACAATCTTATTTCAAATTCAATGCTAAAAGCGCTTTGGAACGTTGTTCTGTTGCTTGATTATAATACTATTTACAGTAGTTAATTCTATCACTGATGGTTACACGGGGATTACTTATGTTTGGAGGCTAATATAACTATCTATGTTATGTTTTAATGAATTATGTATCGTTTTGACGAACACTTATCGTTCGGTTAATGATGTTTTTACTAAAACTGAACAATGCGTTCGGCTTTATACGTTTTTTATTCTGTCGGATGTCCAAATTGTTCACAGCGGGCTTGAGATGCTTGAAAGACAATATTTTTATACCATATGAGGCTTGAATCTGAAAGTTCGTTGTGTTTCAATGGACAGAATGTTGACAGGCTTAATATTGAGATTTTGCCATGAGGTGGCACTATGCAACGGTGCCAAGATCAAAAGCAAGGTTGCCGTCCTAAGCAAATAGGTAGGTAGGCTCCATCCAACAATATCGGTAAGCGTGGTTTTGTAACGTCCAATTCCAATGCTATTTTCCAAAATTTTGTGGCAATTTGATATCAACTTTGGGTAAAGACCGAAACAAATGTCTTCGCCAAAATTTCGTTGAATTCGGGGACCAGCAAAGATTAATGAAAAGTCAGGGTAATAGCAAAGCGATGTAGTAAAGGACCTAGCTAAGCCTGCTTTTGCATAAAAAGTTGCGAGACCGAGCCTACTCTCGACGGCAGCACTGATCAAGAGTGAATCATCACTTTAACTTTTAGCGTCACTGAGCTGAATCATCACTAGTTGCATTTCTATTGGCGACATGCCGGTTAAACAATGTGACTTTCCCAGAGGTTGTGTTAAACCTTCACCTCTTACAAGTTTCAACCCTTACTGAATTATTGAATAACTAAATTATTATACCTTATGACCCCTATCTAAGCCATCGGGAATTAATTTTCTTGTTAAGGCAGTTTTAATTGATATGGCTATGTAGGGCGAAAGTTTATTTATTTATTTTATTATCCATTCGTTTTGATCATTTTTTTACTTTTAATCGGAACTGAAATTGTGGTGATCGAAGTTTCAGACCTGAAAGCTAAATTAACGAATGAGCTTGAGATGGGCCCGAATGCGTCAAATGACGTTTTGCCAGATTAGTTATTGCTGAAATGTTCTCACAGCAAAACGTAGGATAAATATGAAGCAATAGCTAATGCAATCCGATGCTTTGAATGATGTGCTTTTCGATTTTCTCAATATATCGCTTTATGAGTTGCAATGTAATTTAAGCTTTTCTCTCCCAAAATTAACAATTTTGCGTTTATGATGCAGTGGGCGTTGATATACTGCTTTTTTGCTTTGGCGGGAATTTGTTAAAAATTCCGCATTGTTGTTTTGTTATTCCTCTTATCGTTCTCTAGATATCTTTTCTCTTCGTGACCGCCCATGCCAACTAAATTTGATTTCAAAATGCATAATAGTATGTATCTGAATTGAAATCTAACATCGCTAACTGTACATGTACACCTGAGATAAACCACTTCAGAGAATAGTTATTAGGACCATAGACTTAATATCAATGCTGCTAACCTGAATATTTGTTTTCTAATTTAAGGCCAAAATATGTATTTTAATTGGGCAGTTTATTCTTCCTCTTTTTTCTTGCGTACGGGACTCAGCGTCTAACCGCACCTAGGCCGAGCACCATTTTTTGGTTTGTTTGCAAAGTCTCTTCCCCACGGACTCAACGGCGCATTGCCAGTTTGGGAGTCGTACGGGGGGTCCGCTTTTGTAAGATGTCAAATTGAAACAAACCCACTGCATGTTTATGTAATGATTCATATTTTGCTAATTCCAGAACTTAGGAACGTGTTAGTGCTTCTTCAATTTTTGGTGCTCTATACAAACCTTTGTTAAATGGTATCAGACTTTTTACACTTGATCCGCTTTTTGTACCTTTTTTTACTGTGCGTACACAACGATCAAATACATTTCTCCGCTTTTCGGTTTTAATGCATAAGACCAGTAATAGCTTAGTCACAACTAACTATTTCTACATCCAAAATACAAGAACAATCCGCAAAAAAAAAAAAAGATCAAAAAGATAAAGTTTAGTGATCAAACACGCTCGAAAAATTTTATTTTTTTTACAAAAATAACTTGATTTTAGGCTTATTTTGGTAAAAATTAATGCTTTTCAAACGTGACATAAAGAAAAACTTTGGTGGAATAGAAATTAGCAGTGCAAAAACATGATTAGACTCAGGCGCGTAGCCGGAAATCTGCAAAGGGGCTGTTTCAGGGGTCTGGGGGCGGAGCCCCAGCACAAGAAAAAATTTTTTTTTGGCAAAAATAACTTAATTTTAGGCCTATTTTGATAAAAATTAATGCTTTTGAAATATGGCATAGAAATTAGCGGTACAAAAACATTCTTAAACTGGCTGCATAAATGGTCGCTGGCTATGTGGGAGGTTGCTAATGATAAAATTTCAGTTTTCTTATTAACAAGCTAGCATCGTAAATCATAAAATCTGACACTCACAATGAGTAAACCATTTCATTTCTATTAATAGAGAAAATTGGTGTAGGAGGGGCGAATGGAACGATATTTGAGTCGAAGTAATTGGTAATTAACTAATACTGAATAGCCCCCTCCCTATTCCTGAGCTTGCTTTTTTTTTTGGTGAAACCTATATTCAGCCAGCGATTGAATTTCATATAGGTTGGCAAGTTAATGCAAAACGTTATAGCTTCGTTAACCACTAGTCCGTTAACAAACTTCACACCTCCGTTAACGTTAATCCGTTATTTTCAGCTTTAATTAACGGAAGTTAACAAAGTCCGTTAATTCGTTAACATTTTGCGTGTAATTTACATTTTTCCTTATTCACTCGCTTCTAGAACACGTATTGACGTTGATGAACTGATTGTAAGGAAATATTTATTGCTGTGGTAGTCTTTTTGTGCTTAGAAAGTTACATTTTACAGTCTAATCTAATTTCAAGATAAAAATAAGTTCAAATGCACTAACGAAGCTGCGATCGGGAAATCGTTGGAAATTGTGAACAGCGATAATTGATAGACCTATGAAGCTGCAGCTTATTATTTGCCACAAAAAAGAGCTCCTTCGCTTTTTCCTATAAAACTCTTGCTTATGCGCAACAAGTGTTACCAGTGCAAACTGGTTTGTACCAGTACGATGAATGAATGGTGCAAGAAATTAACCATAAAAACGTTAACGGAAGTTACTTTAGTCCGCTAACAGAACTTAACGGAAGTTAATTTAGTCCGTTAACATGAAAAAACTTTTTAACGGATTAACGAGTTAATGAAAAAGTTAACTTCGTTATTGACGGATTAACGATTAACGGCCTTGTGCCCCTGGAATTTCATTGCTTAGTATTGGCGACTTTTCAAAGTTTTTACTGATTTGTGATTTATATTTTTGGCAAATTAGCGTCCCCCTTCTAAACAAATGTTTCAAAAGATGCATTAAATCATTTTTTAGTCCATTCTAGAGTACTGGACATTTCTAATAATGTTAAACATATTGCTGTTTTGGTTTTTGTTCAATTGGTAGCATAAAATAGTGACACCCGGAGCGGGCCCCGGCCGTCACCCCAAAATGGTGACACCCGGCGCTTGTAATATAACCACTCTAACAAAGCTTCTTAAAAACGCCAATTTGTTTTGAAAATGCTCGAGCGCTAAGAACTTGTTTTAAAGACAAGAAAAAACAACTCGACTGGAGTGCATCACAGACGGCAGTTTGGGTTCATAGCCACCGCTAAACAATTTTTGGTTGGGAAATCAGCACGGCAAATCACCGTTTATAAGCTACTACAGGAAAAAATGTTCGATGAAGACTCGTTAAAAAATCTGAGTGAAAAAAATAAACATTAGTACAATGGTTCAAATGCCTGGAAAAATTAGCTCTGCTGCCGCTGCACATGATCGATTTTTCACACCACGTCATGAAGATGCGGGGGCAAAGCGTCGGCTAAAGAATTGGACATTTAAAAAAAATTAATGATTAATATTTTTCCGTTTCTACGTTCATAGACTCTTTGGCTGGAGGCTCAAGGAATATGCCTCCACATTACGGCCCTGCTGGGGCCCTTAGGTTGCTTTGTCTTGTGAAATATCAAATTAACTTAACTTACAAGTTAAATTTAACAAAGTGTTTTTTGGCGCATAAAACTTGCGCTCATTAATAGGTATGTGATACAAGACTAGAAAAAGATCACATGCGCTGAAGCGAAAACAGATTGGTTTAAAATTAGGATTATTCTTTTTTTAAGTGGGTTTGAAAACTTAATTATAAACTCGACTTTTGTGGTCTTAAAAATTACTAATTTTCGAAAAGCAATCTCTAAAATTGTTTAGTGGCTGAATGGTGACCTTTATCTAGATACTTTTAGCATGCTTTTAGGTGTGGCTACTCGTAGCATCACCTTCGTCCTCAAAACCCTGTTTTGAAGCACCTTCCTTAGCCACGTTACTTAGAAATTTCATTCAAACATGCATGCTTTTTAAGAGTCTTTTGAACCTGACTAGGAGTTACGGAGAGACCAAACAGGCTAAATAAGTTAATTTTGTCTTAGATCTTTCAAGTTTCAGCAATTTAGTTCTTTGAAATAATTGCTTTACAAACGCTTAAAATGTCTTTCAAATGATAATTTTTCCCCGAAATATCACTAAAATCTAGCGGTTATTGGAGGCTTCGCCTCCAAACCCCTTGAACTCGATCTTAAAGACTTTGGGGCTCCGTCCTCAGACCCTCGGCCTCACATCTGCGATGATGACAAATTTTAGAACTGCGTTCTAACTCCTCTAGCAAAATCTTGATTACGTGTCAAATTATTTCAATACATTGATTTTGCAATATTTTTAAATTGTTACAATTTAATTTAAAAAAGTTTCAACGAAAAATTTTATCTAAAACAATAAAACCAAACAATAAAACTTGCGCTTAGGAAACAAGTGAAACATTGGGGTTTATATTCACTGAACGTTCGCACTGGGCCCTAATTGATGAAGTTACGGCCTTGAAAATGACCATTCGGTAGTCTAACATTCAGTAGCGTAGCCGGGGGGGGGGGGGAGGGCTACAGACCACGTTTTAGCACTTTTGAGGCCGATTTTTGCTCTAGAAACAAAAATAGCCCCCCGATAGGCATTGTCGATGAGAATTAGTCAAGGACCTGACCACAAAATCTGGACAGAAAAACCGACTCAATCTGAGTAAAGACTTTTTTTTCGAGATCACATGAATTCGTACGGAAAAACCGACTCAATCTGAGTGAAGACTTTTTTTTTGAAATCACCTGAATTCGGACGGAAAAACCAACTCAATCTGGGTGAAGAATGACCAAAATCTGGGTCAAGATCGTTTGATGTTGTTTCCAGCCTCCGAAACAGCCCCTCCCCCATTGCAAATTCCTTGCGACGCGCCTGCTAACATTTTAGTTAATCCCATGCATGGGTTACGGCCTTCGTTCATTACCAAAATCCGTAAACCAACCCACATAGTGTTAACGCGTAAAACTTCAAAATAGCATTTATTCACTTTTGAAACTATATGCTGTTTTTAAATTATCATCAAAAACGTAACGAAATGCAGTTTTAAGCACTTTCACTTTTAAAAATACTAAAAATCAATTTGAAAAAATTGAGTATAAAAAGTCGGTCCTTAGCCTCGGATTTTTTTGTGTCCTTGGCCTTAAACGTTGAGTCCTTGGCGTTCTTAATATTGTAAATGTTGCTATATTTCATTCACTAAGTTGCCTTGGCTAGGAGACAGCGAAGGAATCTTTCGGTCTTCGAGTCAAGCTACCACCTGCCCATCTGTCTACCACAGACGGTGGAGGCTTCACATTGTCCCTTTATTTGCGAACGTCAAGCAAGGAAGCTGTGAATACTAAATATATAGTCTTTGGTTTGACCCGATCGGGAATCAAACGCCGGTCTTACTTTGCATTAACACTGAAAAGCTGTGAATACTAATACTTGGCTCACTGAAAAGCAGCTCAAGGCGTGCGTTCGCGCAAACAGCGCTTTTTTTTCTCTTTAGTTTGTATGCGCGAATTGCGCTTTCTCTTCTTTGTTTCTTTTTTAAGAAACTTCCAGAATCTGGAGGCCAACCAGAAGAAAAAGGCGGCGTGATTGCGCAAGATTGTATATAAAGGTTTGAAACCTGTATACTGAGCAGTAGCGTTCATAGTCAGAACTCAAAATTGGTTCAGTGGTTAGCTAAGTGAGATTACAAAAGGATATGTGTTAAGTACAGTGCAGGTATCACATTTGAACCCCTGTAATACAAGGTCAGCATAAAAAGGTTTGCGCATTTGTCTCGTAAGCTTACACTGTGGGCTTAATTCTTAGTTATTCAGCTATTGCTATTTTGTTGAACGTGCAGTTTAAATTTAGAGCAAAAACAACTTTGATAGAAAATACAGCTTAAAAGTTAATAGAGTTGGACGTCGTAAACGTATCTACGATTTACATAGGCATCGGCAGAAAATTTTTCAGGAGAGGGGCCAATAAGAGTAGAGCCAGTGTTAACCAGTTAATTACTAAAATTGGAAGAATTTTTGAAATTCGGAAGGTTTAAGAGATGGTGTGTGAAAATCTAGGGGGGGCCCTTGCCGACGCCTATGATGATTTAAATTAAAGCTGCTTTTTTATATTCTGGGGTGTTATAGCTATCCCTCGATCAATGGCACTCTGCTAGCTCCGTCAGGTACGGGCGACAACAAGAAGACAGATTTGAGTAAAAATGCAACAGATGATAGTTGCCAAATGCGGAATCTTTTCCTAGATTTGCTTTTGTTTTTAGAAGGCTTTATTTACCGGAAATTTCTATCAAGTTTTTTATTGATTCTACCTCGAATCCAACCCAAATTCAAATCCCTACTCCAAAACTAACCCCGAATTTAAATGTAATCTAAACCCTTATCTCGGAACTTAACTTTAAAAAATCGAACATAAAATGCGCCGATGGGGGTATAGCGCATTTTCGTTCCGGGGGAATATTTCTAGTTTTTTACTCTCTTCAACTTAAAATTCTTCGGTGAAATAGTCGCTCTCTTTTGTGTTCAACTGGATTTGTTTTTGAATGTGAAAAAAACTTTGGGTTTTTTTGTGACTCAAATTTGGCGTGTTTTGGAAACTAACGCCGGCTATTTTTTTTTTTAGAGAAAAGCATAGAATTTAGGAAAAATTTGATTCCAGAGCAGATGAAGACCCTTATTTGGTTTCCACGTTCAATCTGAGGCTGATTTTTCTACATCCAAATTTCTTTAAATTTTTTGATCTGTTTTTTGGGGGCTCTGATTTGGGGTTTTTCATCGGATTGATCTGGCAATTTATTAATTAATAGTAATGCATTTTATTGATCATGTTGTTTTGACCAGGAGGCAGCGAAGGAATGTTACGGTCGTCGAGTCAAACTGCCACCTCATGTCTACCAGGACCCCAGAGAAAAATTTTTTCAGGGGGTACGGACACTGAAAACCCAATTGTCAAGAGATACGGACATGAAAGTCACTTTTTTTGTCTTTGGTTTGACACGACCGGAAACCAAACCCGCATCTACCGTTTCAGTAGAGTAAGGTTACAATGAATATTATCAACCTTTCCGGTCACATCACGTGACCAAGCCAATTTTGGTAAATCCCTCATTTTTTCATTTTTTTTCAATAAAGCCGATTTCATTTTGCTTTCGCAATAAGCTTTTCGGACCGAACTCTTCAGTTGCGATCTCTGTCTGGTTTGGTATGTGGTGAGCAGGATCTTTTAAAAGACCAAATGCAGTAAGGAGAAATGCATTTGGTCTATAAAAGATCCTCCTGCTCACCACAGATCAAACCAGACAGAGATCGCAACTGAAGAGTTCGGTCCGAAAAGCTTACTGCGAAAGCAAAATGAAATCGACTTTATTGAAAGCCATTTTCAAATTCTGCACCACCTCAAAATTGTTCATTTATTTTGGGTTTGGGGAGATGAAATAGAGTTGGGGGGATTAAATACACTCTATCTGAATCCTTCAACCCCCAGTTAAGACGAAAAAGGGTGTTTTTATCAAAATTGGATTGGTCACGTGATGTGACTGGAAAGGTTGATAATATTTATTCTAATGCTCTACCCACTCGACCACTGATCGTTTTGTGTTTAGGGCTTAATAATTTTTTGCATGATTGCTGTTAGGAAATCAAAAATGAAAAACCTATCTATATTTATATTTAATCACAGTATCTAAAATCGTATTTGGTATCATTTTCAGCCAGCAGTATTTGAAAGTTTCAAATAACGAAACGCTGAGATTTTAAAGTTAATTTGAGATTTGCTTGAATTTTGCTAGAATTGATTTTAGTTTAAGTTAAGCATTGCTTGAATTTTGGTTTTGCATAACGATATATACTTGCTGATTACACCATGACATTTTTTTCTACATTGAGATAGTGATTTATTTATTGAGTTTGTAGATATTAATATCAAATTGAAATATTCTGCTTTGTTGATTTATAGACCAATTAATAGATAACCACAAACATGTTACATTTGCAAAGTCGTCACCATTTGTCTTATACAAGATCACTAGTCTTCATCGCTTTCTTAATGCTGGTACTCATTTTGATATTGATAAGATTAAATATTTATGTTTAACACCTGCAAGCGCTGGTGCAAAGGTGTAAACGGGCCGACTAGATCAGGCCCTTACCCGAAAATTGTTGTTGCCCATGTTTATCCTCCTGTTACGGGACAAAGTCAGGCGCAAACTATTGGACGCTCCGCACACTTTTCATTGCAATTAGTACTTTTTGGTTGGAGGAATCCGCACCAGCTTAGAACTTTCCAGTGATCCAATGTTGTGGATATCTTCGAATTCTTGTCCATTGAATTTGCTGCTTGTTCAATTAATCAATATATCATAATTATTTTGTCACAAAAAAGAACAATAATGCACGAGAGATCAAAAGTTCAAAGCTACCAAGCAGAAGTAATCACCGTAAAGTATCTTATTCAAAGACGCAACAACGTAACCAGTGTGCGGGTTGAACCCACATCCTGTGATCGGAGTCGTTGTAAAAACGACACCTTTACCCTTCTCGACCACGCAGCCAACAGCCTGGGTTTAAAAAATAGTTTATGTGACTCCGAATCCTTTATGACTCAAGTCTGTTTTGAACTTGCGACGAGGTAGAACAACTTATTGAAAAATTGTGTCGCAGTAATAATAATTTTGTAGTAATAATTGTATTGATGCTTAAACGAGGACTAAAGGCAAAATCAATGGGGGTATCTAATTGTAATTACATTTTATTCACCAAGTTGCCTCGGCCAGGAGACAGCGAAGAGACCTTTCGGTCTTCGAGTCAAGTTGCCACCTGTCTACCACACTCGGCGGAGGCTTCGCACTGTCCCTTTAATTGCTGAACGTCCAGCAGAGAAGCTGTGAATACCAATTTTTGTAGTTTTTGTTTGACCCGACCGGGAATGGAATCCGAGTCTCCCGTTTCAGTAGCAGACGCTCTATCCACTCGTCCACCGATCTAAAATTAGGCGAATCGTATTAGACTAGATTGGCGTTGACTCCATCCTTTTTAACCCAGGCGTTCCAGAGATATTCTGCTTTAATCACGACGTCAATGACTCGGACATGTTATAAACTTGAATAATTTTTGTTGGCAACCCATAATAGCCTTGGCGTCGTTAGCGACGCCATTGCAGTTTTAACCTAAACCAATTACGCTGATATTAGATTACTGCATTGAGTCATTTCACTGCGCACCAATCAATTTGATCTTGTCAGCACAACTAATCCGAGCTGGGTAAAAGAGTAGACTGTTTGGTAGCGAGCAATCACAGTAAAAATTAAGCTGTTAGATATATTTCAGTCTACGTCATAGCCTAGGAAAAAGATTTTTATTACTAGGCTACAAAGTAGGCCCGGCGCCACAGGGGGCATTTTGAGGTCGTGCCCCCCAACTTACTGCTTGTGCCCCCCCCAAGCGAGAAATTTGCCTTACCGAGCGATGTTAATGCCCCAAAACAAAGCAACAGGATGACTAAGACTTAGATTTCGCAGCGAAGACCTTTTCTTATTCTTATATTTTTGGTCTTCAATCCCGAATTCGAGAGAAAAATTATGACGCTAACTTATTTTTCGCGACGAAGACCTATCCGCACCATAGGATCTTGCGTCTACCTTCCAGAAGAAGATCCTGCTCTCTCATGCCAAAATTGTGTCCCGATGGCAAGCTTCCAGGACACACGCTACGTAATTTAGAATGACGACTTTTTTTTGGTCTTCACTCCTAAATTCGAAGGAAAGATTATTATTTGGTGCCCCTCCAACAATTGTTTATGTCCCCCTCCCAGTCACGCTACTCTGGCGCTGGGCCTGCGAACCTCATAATAAGACTGCTAGTACTTGAGTAGGCCTATTGTACAGGGTGTCCCATTATAAGTGGGACTCACAAACACATTATATTTAAAAAACGAATGTATTTTCTGAAAGGTTAAGAAACAACAATTGAAAACATTAGTAATTAATATCAACAGCTCAGTTTGTTAATTTATTTAAGCACATGTTCCAAATGGCCACCATTTTGCTTCAGGCACTCCTTGATTCTTCGGGCAAAATTGTTTATGACTTTCATACATTTTGCTTTTTTGATTTTCCGAATCTTGGAAGTGATGGCTTGCTTTAGTTGGGCTATTGATGTAGGGTGGCTTTCATAAACGCTATCTTTTAGAAATTCCCATAAATAGAAATCGGGTGGGTTCATATCCGGTGAGTGTGGAGCCCACTCAGGATCGCGGCGTCTGCTAATCAACCTCTCTAGAAATCTTTTATCAAGCCATTGCATAGTGATGTTTGCCGTATGAGGTGTTGCTCCGTCTTGCTGAAACCATTGACGACGAGATCTGAGGTTTGCGAAAAACTTCTTAAGAACTTCAATGTAGCGTTCCTTTGTCACAGTTGTTGCCTTTCCCTCCTCATCTTCAAACCAAAAAGGGCCTATAATGCCATGCTTGGGAAATGGCTATCCAGGCAGTGCATTTTGGGAAATGCAAAGGTTTTTAAAAAACTTCATCAGGAGCCTGTGTACCCCAAAACACATGGTTCATTCTGTTAACTTGTCCGCATAGCAAAAAATGAGCTTCATCACTAAACCATACATTTTCTAAAAAATTAAGATTTTCTTCGATCTTTTCTTCAAACCATTTACACATCACTACCGGTTTATGAGCATCTACTTCTGTAAGCTCATGCTGGATCAAATTTTATAGGGGTACATGCGCAAATCGTTACTTAAAATTCTGTGGATAGACGAACGTGCAATTCAAAGCTTTTGGCTGCGTCTGCGTATGGATTTTTTTGGGCTTCTTCCAACCGATTCTCTAACAGTGTTCAAATTCTGTTTTGTTCTAGCCTTGATCTTCTGGCCACTTCTAGTGGTTATCTTCTTACTGAGTTTATGTACTGTTCCTTTGGCTTCAAAATTTTTAGCCCATCGATAAATTTGATTTTTTTTTGCGGAATTTTATTGAAATCAAACTTTGGCCGATTTGGCTTGAACAGATTTGAAAGATTTTGTCTCCAAATATGTGCTCACGCAAAAAATTCTTTGTTTGGTTGTCCAAGACATTTTGGTTTCAGTTTTAACTTATATAGTTTTAATTGTTATTAATTCAACAGCTTAAATCTAACAAATTAAAGCAATTAGTGTTAAATTTTTCAAGTTATTGACAAATAGTAGGTCCCACAAATTATGGAACACCCTGTACTTGATTACAGTGTTTTGTGACCCTAGAATAAGCTTTTCCATCTAAGTTGCAAACAATGGTTACTACTCTAAATACTCTACTACCCTTACTTTCACTTGTTCTTAGACGTTTGTTACCTAGGCTACCGTACAGTGTACTCTTTTTTTTCCAGCTCGGATGTATTCTGCTGACAACATCAAACTAATTAGTGCGCAGCGAAACGACTAAATGCAGTAGCCTAATAGCGGCGTTGCATTAGGTTAGAACTGGGATGGCGTCGCTAGACGCTAACGACGCTAAGGCTATCAACGTCAGAGTTGCCAATAAAAATCATTGAAATTTATAACATATCGGAAGCATCGCCGTCGTGTTTAAAGAACAGGTAGAATATCTCTGGTACGGTTGGATCAAGAAGGATATAGTCACCGCCAATTTAGTCTTATGCGATTGGTCAACTATATTATAGATATCCTTATCGATTTTGCCTTTAGTCCTCGTTTAACTGAAATCTTTATTCAATGTAGCAAAGTTACTTTGATTGTGCTTTTATAGCTCGCTACCTAACACAAGGCACGTATCAGGCCCAAATTAAGCCCGGAATTTTGTCAATCTCAAAGCAAGAGCCGGAGCCAAAAAGCCCGGTCCACCATGTAACTCCGCGCTGGTGAAAGAATTTGTAAACCAATAGTTTGCTGTGCTGTATCACCAGATTCTGTATTCTGTTGACTGGAAGCCCGTAGCAAAGTCTTTTCCTCTTGTTGACCATTTGTTGACTCTGGTTGCCAAAAGCTTCTTTTTTGATAGTCATTTTTTATGATCGGTGCTGGAAAAGTGGACCAGAGAAAAAGTCAGGGCTCCACTGTTACTACCTGACTGAGCTTTATGACGGTTTTTAGACCTAATTTTAACAATTAAACAAAACATTTTGTCCTATTAATGTTGATAAAGCTTTGCCATAAGTGAGAAGAAAAATGAGATAACTTTGAAAGAGCTTCCACCGCTGTCAAAATGTCCTTCAGTTTTGATCAAGCCATGTTATAAATTGATTTTGAGTTGGTGCTACTGTTTTGCTTTTTGTAGAATGCTCGAGGAGTTTCAGGCAAGCCCCATCACGCTGATCGGGTTATCGATTCCGAGAATAACAAAGGGGCAGCTTCCGATGTTCTAGACGATGCGGTTGAGGCGAAACCTGTTCGGGAGAGAGATCAAGGCCGTGACCTGGAAGAAGTTGATGTTAACGAAAAGAAACCGAAAGATGTTTCCTCAGGAGTTTCTGGTGGTATGCTTGCACTTGAAATTCCATGGGATCCGTGTCCAAATACCATCTCCGCACCTGATGGGAGCACGCAATACAAGGTGGTAGCGGTACGTGATAAAACAACTGGCAATCCTTCACCTGGATTTTGCGGGTGTAATCCCAATCAATACTTGGAGAAGTTACCCAGGTAAGCAGAACTATCGAGTTTGAATCCAACAGCGCTCGTACCAGTCACTTTCTAGAAGTCTGGAAGCGTTGCCATCAAAAAATTACCGGCCAATTAGTCAAGCGGTAACGCTTTCGTCTCTGAAACGGGAGGTCTAATCTTGGAACTGTCAAATCGGAATTAGAGTTGCCAAAGGCTCGCCACCACTGCAACATTTCTTCGAAATCAGCTGAGTTGCCATGGCGCAATAACGCGGAAACGGGCAACGCAAACTTGTTACACGCTTCGGCGTAGTAAAGCAAGTAAAATGAAAGAGAAATCTGTAAACTTTAATTTTTAATAATGGTCAATTGGTTATGCTAAGGACGCTGTTTTGTGTTGGATCAGTCGCTGAATTTAAGAAAAATTGAGGAGTCTGTGCTGTGCTTTTGCCGGCCACCTGCCGTAAAACTTGCATCAACCTCTTGTGAATTTGTTTCTCGAAGGTTGCAGCGCAACTTCTAATTATGTCAGCACGATTCATCAGTTTTTAACCCGAGGCCTATTAAAAAAATAACGTTAGCGTATAAATACCGACCAAATATTCTTGTGACTTTGGGTTAAATCGTGGATTAAATCTACAACTGAAGAGTATGACGTGAGTAAACAAATTAGCAGCTAAGCGCATGGATTTAGGAGCAAAGATTTCAGGGCTCAAAAATTTAAACAACTTAAAAAAAACTTTAATTTGAAATCTGGGTTTGCTATTCTGAATGGGAGACCAAAATTATCAGCACGAAAGCCACAAAATGATCTTGGTGTGCTGAAAATGTCGCCTAGTCGCCACGCCAGTAATAATCTTCATTTGTCTGGCTTTGTAGCAACATCCATGAACCTGAAACACGAATTTGCTGCGACTGCCCTGAAGGGGAACATCTGGATGAGTATGCCCACAACAAAACACAGTGCAAGAAGACAGAAACCAGCACAGTCTCGCAAATGGAGGCAAGGTTTGTCAAACTATTGTTTTTTACGCTCATGGCAAGATTTGTTTAGGTACTAACGTTGTGGCCCTGTAAGTTTATGGAACCATGGCCTGGTGTAAAGTGTAATACGATTCAAAGAAGCATCCTTTTCGTTGGGTGCAAACTCATTCACTTTTACTTTTTTTGTTTACTACTGGAAAATTACCGTTGTTTAGCGCTAGCAGGCTTCTAAAACTTAACAATGACACTGCAGCTGTGCATCATTGTTTTTTTTAATGTTTTTGAACCGCAATGCACCGATGATACAAAAATCTGTGGCAGTTTTACAACCGCTTTATTCGCTGTTATCCGGTGCAGTTCGGAAATAATGTTTAACTTCTTCGTACATTGATATCAACCTGAGAATTCAACTTCACGTTACGGTTACCAGTCCAGAAATAGTATTCTCTAACTGATGTTTATTATATTAAAACAGTGGCGCTATGAGGGGAATCTAAGGGGGTTGAAGCCCCCCCCCCCCCCGCTTTAGACATTGTGTTACTTGTTTGAAGATGTTTTGTACTTTACCTGAAGAGGAGTAATAAGGAGGAGGCTGAAGAGGTTGTGCAATATATTTGTTTCAACTGACTTCTAAATCTTGGCAAGTTAATTCTTTTAAATAGCTCTTAAAAAGTGTGGAATATTATCCAAATAGCGTTAAAATGCCAATTTTTTTTTCGAAAAATCTCAAAAAACGTCATGCGGTCACGGAGTTCGCCACCAGACTCCCATTGCCTCCGGCGACGTGGAGCTCTCTTTTTTGCGTGATGCGTGAATCGGTTGCGTCAGTTAAATCGACACCCCGCCCAATGGGACATTTTTGGGACAAAAACATTTTAACTTTGTTTGGCTCAAGCTCTTTTTTTAGCAAAATCCTACTTGCCCGCCTGCATTAAGGTCTTCTAAAAAATCTTCTAAAAGCGGTCATCCATGAACGGTAATATAAACACGGTAACAAAACATCATAAAAACGCCAATTTGATTTGAAAATACTCATGCGCTAAGAACTTGTTTTAAAGACAAGAAAAAACTGCTCTGCTCGAGTGCATCACAGACGATGTCTGAGTTTAAAGCCACCGCTAACGATTTTTGATTGGGAAATCAGCACTACAAATCACCGTTTATAAACTACTACTTGAAAAACCGTTCAATGAAGAGATTGAAAAATCTGAGTGAAAAAAATAAACATTAGCACAATGGTTCGAATGCCTGGAAAAATTAGCGCTGCTGCCGCTGCACTTAATAAATTTTTTTTACCACGTCACGAAGTTGCGGAGGCAAAGCGTCGGCGAAAGAATTGGGCATTTAAAAAAAATTAATGATTAATATTTTTCCGTTTCTACGCTCACGGACTCTTTGGCTGGAGGCTCAAGGAATATGCCTCCCTCCATGATACGGCTCTGCTGGGGCCCTCAGGTTGCTTTTTCTTGTGAAATATCAAATTAACTTACCTCATAAGTTAAATTGAAAAAAGTGTTTTTTGGCGCATAAAACTTGCGCTCATTAATAGGTATGACTAGAAAAAGATCACATGGGGGGAGGCTTTATTAGTATGCGATACAAGACTAGAAAAAGATCACATGGAGAAAGACATTATTACATTATAAATATGGTTTTGTTCATGGTTTGAACAATCGGTTTAACATAATCATCGTTCTATTGAGTATATTCGGGGTCTTTTGTTTTTTCGAAAATGTAACTTTACACTGTAGTTGGTCGCACAGGGTAAAAGCAGCTTGTTTGTTGAGCCATGCTAAAAGTAGATGCAACTGGATTTAAATTAAAGGTAAATAAAAGTTTTGACTCCACCCCACAGACCATCACTTACGTGACGTCGAAAGTTTCGCGGTAAACACGCCTTCGAAATGGCACACTGAACGGCATATGACAATGAAATACAAACATTGAAATACATTAAGACTTTCGTAATCGCTTCTGCGTGTGTAACTTGGATCTAAATAAGCATTTTGCCCACTAAAATCTTAAGAAAATTGGATATTGATAAAATTGCATAATAGCTGTCAATTCCGAAAACGAATTAGCATATTATCACGGCAGTAGCCAGAAGCTCTGCCCGGACAATTTTCACTCAGTAGTTAGTTTTTCGATTTTCACTCGGTTTAGATGGAAACGGCAATTATGGGTACGTTTGAAGTCCGCATGAATCATGCGTCGGGCTACGGCCCTGCGTATTATCATTACCGGTATCACGGTGACTCAGGCATTGGGTCACTCATGGTTAGGAAACCACAATTTTTGTGCAAATTTTGAACTGCCTATGACGTCGTCAAAATGACTTTGTTTTGCACCAAAATGTTGAAAAATGGCTCCAAGTTGAAACTCTAGTCAAAATGCACTAAAACGCAATATTTAGATGTTTGATGGGATTTTGAAAAGTTTATCTTTCCGAGTTACAGTGAATGACGATTGAGGAGGATGAAATATTGTTACGCTACACGAACAAAGGCTTAGAATGCTTGTTTTGACAGCACTGCGGTTCCAACATCTTATCCTAACACCACTGTACCTTTGTTTCCAAACAAAACAGCTTCGGAAATGAATAGTTCAACGACTAAAGTCATAATAACCCAAGGGGATCCAGCGCCTGCTTCTATTTCTATGGGTAAGTAATCATATTGAACGGTAAGTGTTTGTTTTGGTTTGTTTGTAATTTGCTTACATCTTTCGAATCTTTGGTGCTTAAAAGAGTACTGAAAGCAGAATCTATGGAGGCATTTAAAGTTAGGCCAAATCGTACTAGGTTGGCGTTGACTCCACCCGTTTAACCATGTTCCAGCGATATTTTGCTTCAAATACAACATCAGATCCTCCCTAATATTAATTCTGATTTGCAACTGACGTTAATAACATCGGCGTCGCCATTGTAGTTTTATACTAAGACAACGCCTCAAATAGGCTGAGCTAAAGTGGCCTTTTTACTTAAACGATGACTAAATGCATAATCAATGGGGGTATCTAAAGTTAGGCCGATCGCATAAGACTAGATTAGCGTTGACTCCATCTTTTTTGAGCCATCCATTGCTGAGATATTTTGCTTCAAACACGACGTCCGTGACTTTACTGTAATGTTATAAATTTTAATAATTTTCACTGGCAACCCTGCCGTTGATAAGCATTAGCGTCTTAGCGACGTCTTCCCAGTTCTGTTCTAAAGCAACGATTAGGCTACTGCATTGGGTCGTATCGCTGCGTAGTAATCAGTTTGATCGTGTCGGCAGAGTAGATCTGAGCTGGTAAAAAGAGTAGACTGTACGACAGCCTAGATAACAAACGTCTAAGAACAACCGAATGCAAGGCCAGTAGAGTTATTAGAGTGGTTAGTGGGCCATTGTTTTCAACTTAGATGGAAAAGTTTATTCTAGGATCACAAAATACCGTATGTGGGCAAGTTAATGCAAAACGTTAGCATCGTTAACCACTAGTCCGTTAACAAACTTCACACTTCCGTTAACATTAATCCGTTATTTTCAGCCTTAATTAACGGAAGTTAATAAAGCCCGTTAATCCGTTTAAATTTTGCATGTAATTTACATTTCTTTTTATTCACTCGCTTCTAGAACACGTATTGACGCTGTTGAGCTGATTGGTAGAAAATATTAATTGCTATGGTGGTCTTTTTGTGTTTTGGAAGTTACATTTTACAGTCTAATCTAATTTCAAGATAAAAATAAGTTCAAATGCACAACGAAGCTGCGATCGAAAAATGTTTGGAAATTGTGAACAGCGATAATTGATAGACCTATAAAGCTGCAGCTTATTATTTGCCACAAAAAAGAGCTCCTTTCTTCGCTCTCTTCTATAAAACTCGTGCTATTACGCAACTAGTGTTTCCAGTGCAAACTGCTTTGTACCGGTTCCATGAATGAATGGTGCAAGATATTAACGATAAAAAACTTAACGGAAGTTAATAGAACTTAACGGAAGTTACTTTAGTCCGTTAACAGAACTTAACGGAAGTTAATTTAGTCCGTTACCGTAAGCAAATACGATAGGCCTACTCAAGTATTGAAAGTCGAATTATCAGGTATGAGTTTGTGCGGTGTAGCCTAGTATTAAAAATCTTTTTGCTAGACTAGGCCAAGATTTAGACTGAAATGTATCTGCCAGCTTGATTTTCACTGCTATTGCTAGGCTACCGAAAAGTCTACTGTTTTTACCAGCTCAAATCTGTTGTGCTGATAAGGTCAGACTGATTAGTGAGCAGCGAAACGACTCAATGCAGTAGCCTAATCGTTGCTTTAAAATAGAACTGGGAAGACGTCGCTAAGACGCTAATGCTTATCAACGGCAGGGTTGCCAGTGAAAATTATTAAAATTGTAACATTACAGTAAAGTCACGGATGTTGTGTTTGAAGCAAAATATCTTAGCAATGGATGGCTCAAAAAGGATGGAGTCCACGCTAATCTAGTCTTATGCGATTGGCCTAACTTTAGATACCCCCATTGATTTTGCCTTTAGTCCTCGTTTAAGTAAATGTAGGCCTTTGTTGGCTGGACAACTGCATTGAATCTCCAGGATTGCAAAAAAAAAAATAATTCGAGAGGCCCTGACGTCACGTTTGAAGTAGAATGTCTCTGGAACGATTGGGTCAAGAAGGATGGTGTTAACGCCGATCTAGACTAATTTGTCCTAACTTGGATACCCTCATTGATTTTGCCTTCAACCCTCTTTCAAATGTGATTCATTGTATGTTACGGTGTCTTGCTTGTTCAGTTTTTCACGGAAAATTTATTGTAGGCGTGGTTTTATTGATCGGTACTTGGTGGTTGGTGGCACAACGTATATTTTGTTTACTTGGTATAGTTAGTTTTTTTTTTCTACCAAAAAGTTATCAATGAATTAATGAAACAACAAATAAACATCATTAGCAAAGAAACCTAGAAGAAAGTAGTTTGAAAAACGGTTTCGATTACTGGCAACGGGTATATATTCCTTTGCAAAATATAAATTTTATGCTTTTGTGTTTTCCGAAATTTTTTACGATGCCTAAAGAAAAACTTCACTTGAAACTCTTCATATAAGGTAGTGTGCACCAATTTGAGTGAACGTGATTCGGTTTCTTGGCCCAGACCTCCCACTTTGTCAACAACGTGGCCGAGTGGGTAAAGGCGTCGTTTTTACAACGACCCTGATCGCTTGATCTGGGTTCAACCCGTACCCTGGTCACACTGTTGCGTACTTGGATAAGACGCTTTGCGATGATTATCTCTGTTTGGTGGCTTCGAACAAACAGCAAATTCAATGTGCAAAAGTTCAAAAAACTCACAGCAACGTTGGATCCCTGAAAACGGCCAATTAGATGCGGATTCCTCCAAACTCGAAGTTACAAATTGCAATGAGAAGTGTGCGGGCCATCCAACAGTCAGCGTCTGACGCAGCGGGTAATGCTATTTGTAGTACGGCTACTGTGCCATAATGTTAGTTGAATCGTCATATAAGGCTATATTGCGTGTGTATGATGTTTCAGCCTGAAATTGAGTTTTAGCAATGGAAGATGCATTCCAAACCCTCTTTCCCTAACAAAAGGCAACATTCCAATCTATGAACTTCCTTTCCGACAACACAAACACAAAGTCCATAAGGACAGTAGAAGTTAAACACTTGATCAGTTGCGAATCTTGAACGACAGAGGGTTGAACCTTCAAGCTTTTGAGTTCCAGCTGATGCTGTCAACCGCAAGTAAAAGCCATGGATTTTCAAAATGTCATCTTTTTCAAAAAAGTCTGTGGCCTGCTAACTGTGCAATTTTCAACTTTTAGGTCTAAGTATCGCGTTCGGAGTTCTATTGGTGCTTGTACTTATCGGTTTTGTTGTTTGGAGATTTCATCTCAAATCGGAAGTTCTTGAGGTAACCCTGTTGATTTTTTTCTACTTTTATTCTATGTTATTAAAATTGGATAGTTTCGTGAATTGCTTTAGCAATTTCTACGCAGAATTTGTTTAAATCAATACAGTATTTTTGTAACTTGGCGAAGCCAGCTCTTCTTGTTTTCCTTCTTTATCTGTGTGGCGCTTACAAGAGTACCTCAGCTCGTGTTAAAGTGGTGGTAGAGAACTGCGCAGTTTTGTGGACCTGGTACAAAGCAGACCACTCAAAAGACCTGAAAGGTTCAAGAGTAAATCTTTTATGATTAACCTTTTGTTGGTAGCGAAAATCACGTTTTAATCAAAATTTTTCAGAATTTCGAAGAACCAAAAACGAAGCCCCAGGACTTTGCCAGGAATTACAACAAGAGGTTAAACTGTTAGCATGATATGAAGCTAATAATATAGTAAATATAAGTTTATCTTTCAACCAATTTGCCTTTGCCAGAAGACAGCAAAGAGACCTTTCGGCCTTCGAGCCAAGCTGCCACCTGCCCACCTGTCTACTCCACACAGGTAGGGGGGCTTCACACTTTTCATTATAATACTGAAAGTCCAGCAGGAAAACTATGAATTCCAATTCTTAAGAGTCTTTGATCTGACCCGACTGGGAATCGCACCAGAGTCTACCTTTTCAGTAGCAGACGCTTTATTCATTTAATGTATGATGAAATCCTTTTCAATTTACGTCAAGCCTGAATGAACCATAAACTTGAATTTAAAGTGAAGGAGCTTGAATTTAAAAACAACCGGTATACCAATACATAACGACAAAGCGATTTATAAGTTAGTGAAACAAAATTTGAAAGGGGCGCATTTAAATTATTGATCTGATTATAAACGACTACAGTTTTTACGAATTCATTCAAAGCAATCGGATCACTACTTTAAAGCTTAATAAAGTTCAGTGAAGGTTAGATAATGCCGCGAAGTCCCCAGATATCGCTTGGGATGACCCGTTCTAGTTGTTTTTGTTGATGTTGCGCCATCGTAACCTGTACTGCAACCTGGGGTGCTTTTGCCAAGGGAGTGTGGCGCTGTGGAATGTCTGGGTTGTAGATCAAACAGCTAAATGATGACACAATACAACAAATATACTGCATATCTTATATTCCTCTTTTATTCCCTGTTTTGTAAATATTTTATCAAATCAAATCTTTTATTATACTCTCTGTATTGCGCCGAAGCGTGTAACGAGTTGGCGGACCCAATTTGGCGTCATCACTTCCTGGCAACACAGCTGTTTTTGAAGAAATGTCGCATTGTTGGCGAGCTGTTGACAACACTATTTATTGGAAATTTACAATCGGTTACACAATCGTAAACTTACGATATATTTAGTAGGCTTTTTTTGTTTCAACTTAGAATGTATTTTGTCGTATATAATAAGTCGGAAATTTGCGATATATATATCGGACAAATTTTATTATATTAGCTCAAAAGCGGGCATTACAAAATAAATCATTTTTTTACAAACGGCGCCTCATACTTGTTGTAACGACAAAGCAAAATTGAGTCAATAGTTTGTTTTGTTGCAGGTGCGTGGCTAGCAATCTGCAACGGGGTTGTCGGGGCTGTTTAAAGGGGTCTGTGAGCGAAACCTTCACCGCTTGAAAGTTAGTAATTTTTTTTTTTGCAAAACTAACTTAATTTTAGCCATGTTTTAATGAAATTTAATGCTTTTAAAACGCGGATAGAAATTACCAGTGCAAAGCATGATTAAACTGCTGGTTGCATGCTAGGTAAAATTTAGTCATCTTATTTACAAGCTGGTTAATCATAAAATCCCACAGTTCAAAAAAAAACTCACAAAAAGTAAAAATCTACTTCGTCTAAATTTAAAGAAAAAAAGATTTGTTGGAGGAGGGGGGCTAATGGACGAGATTTGAGAGAAGTGATTGGTAATTAACTAATACTAAATAGCCCCCTTTTTTTTTTTCTGAGCTGAAATTTTTTCAGTTGAAATCTATGTTTAGCATTTTTCAACAAGCGATCAAATCTGATTGCTTATTTTGGCTATTTTGCAAAGTTTTTACTGTTTTGTTTGCCAACTATATTTTTGACAAATTAGCCACTCCCCCGAAACAAATGTTTCAAAAGATGCTTCAAACTATTTATTAGTCCATTCCAGCCAAAGACTTTAGTCGGGCAGAGGTTTTTGGGTCAGGTTCGGGTTTGAGATTGACAAAATGTCGGGCTTGATATACGTACTTGCGTAGTGCTTTAGCCTTTTAGATCAGGGCCGTGTCAAGGCAGCCCTAAACCCCCCGGTCGGGGGGGGCAGCCAACATGGGGGACCCACTTTTTACTTTACTACTACTACTTAAAAATGTTGGTATTGTTGATCAGTGCTAGTATGTTTCGCAATATTTAAAACAAAATTAAAGCGTATTGTCAATTTGAAATTGCATAAGATACTGAAAATACGCTCGCTGTACCTATATGTCTCTGCTGCTGCGTTACAATTTTGTCTATGGTGTAGTAGAATCATAATCGCTTAGTCTTAGCTAGTTAATCAATTTAGATGTTCAGCTTACCAATCGATTGCACTACAGCCAGTCCAGAGTTAGTCTAGTTATGGTTACCGTCAGATTGCCTTCAGATGTCAGCAAAAGCGTAGCCAGGGGGGTTATATCCTCCCCATTGGCCTGTCAGCCAAAATGCAGACTAGTGAAAATGCCACGTTTTTAGCTCTTCTGAGACTTTTTTTATGGACTAAAAAGTGATTTAAAGCGTCTTTTGAAACATGCATTCAGGGGGGGGATTATTTTTAAAAAATTAAATTCACAAATCAATGAAAACTTTGAAAAATGCCCAGTAGTAAACAATCAAATTTCATCGCTAGTGTAAAAACGCTAAACATAGGCTTTATCAAAAAATATATTACAAACTCAGAAATAAGTAGAGGGGGGGCTATTCAGTGTTTGTTATTACCAATCACTTCTTTCAAATATCCCCCCCCAATCGCTTTTTTTTTATAAATTATAGACAAAATAGATTACTTCATGTGAGTTTTATTGAATAATAAAATTTTATGATTAACAAGCATGTAGACAAGAGAACTACAATGTTATCATTAGCCACCTCCCACATAGCCCATTAATGCGACCAGTTGAATCATGTTGCGCTGCCAATTTTTTATGCCACGTTTTAGAAGCATTGTTTTTTATTAAAATAGTCCTAAAATTAAGTTATTTTTGCAAAAAATGCAAAATTTTCGAGCGCTGAGGGCTCCGCCCCCAGACTCCCAGAACAACCCCCCTCATTGCGAATTTCTGGCTACGCGCTTGGATGTCAGCAACCAAGTTAAAATTTATTTCATTAAATCCTGAGTTCGTAGAGCAGTACAGACCTTTTTAGGAACATTGATGTCACTACAGCCGCTTACAAGGATCGCATCTTTAACTCGTTATTACAGCTCCAGTACCCAAAATATTTTTCACATCGCATTGTAACAATACAGTATTAATGGTCTTTGGAATTCAATAAAAGTCACTCTCAAACGATAATTTTATTGATTGTACTGGTTTATATTATATATTGGATATCATTAATGTAAATTTAACTGTAAATTGTCGTGCTGTTCTACAATCCTGGTTTTGGAAAAGTAGTGCGTCTTAGATATGTGAAAGTTAAATGACTATTTAGGCCGATTGCAAAAATGTGCAAATTTAAGCGTTTTGGAGGGGGCCCCTTCTTGAGTTTTCGGGGGGAGCCCCGAACCACCTAGGCACGGCCCTGTTTTAGATGCTACGAAATTGTAATTAATTTAGCAACATTAAAATGTCTTTCGAACATTAAAAGATTACTTAGTATAAGCATCATACGATTATTACTACACAACTTTTATTATTGCGTCACAATTCATCTTCAGTCAGCACTTTATTAACGCATTGGAGTAATAATCGTACACTTGGGGATAGAACAGTGTTACGGTTGACTGCGTTTTTGTGCTTCAAAATATGTGCCTACGTGATTGTTCGCATGTTAGGGTTTTCACGGTGTCATGTGATTTTCGGAGGCTTTCGTCTGACGTCTTGTAAATCAGCAACGGATGGGCTTATTCTTACGACATACTAATGTTTTGCTTTTGTCTAAGGTTATTCGCCCTTTTGTGTCGAAATACCATTGCATTTTTGCCAACTTTTTCGATGGAAGTTATCTGGCTCCCGAGGACCGGTTCGCGTTTTTTGTTGTTGGTTTACTTACGTAGTGAAATCTCATCAATCAATTTTGTAAAGAGTATCAAAGAAGAGCTTGAAATTTTGATTTGTGCTTCGCCAAATTGTTTCTAGTTTATTAACGTTTCTTTTATGCCTTTCTGGCCTATACAACATCACTCATGTGAATTAAGTTATAAGATCTTATAACGGTATCGATATTTTTTTAGAAAAAAAGACGAAGAGGATCCTTTAGAAACAGAGGATGCTGTTTCGGGTTCAACTGTTGCGATGCTGCCAGAAAGCGCCCTTCATGTAGGTTACTAAAACGAAAAACTTACTTCAAAACATATCTGATGCTCTTATAACCTCCCACTTAACCCAAGCACTAAGTTTAATAAAAATTGAACAAAATGGGCGTGCAAACTGTAGTGTATTTGGAGGGATATTGTGCCTTGCCCCTCCCCTCCCTTTTTGCCTGTCCGCAGTCTCATATTTGTTCAAATTTGGGCGAAAATCTTAACTTTTAGATTTTAACTGTTCTTTTTATTTTGCTTTGATTTGAAAAAGATCATACAGGAATAAGTTAAGGGGTGCGAATGTTTCATTCTAAACTGAATAACTATGCCTGTTATCGTGCAGTTTTTATTTCAAAATTCCATAGTTTTTGTTTGTGCTTTCGGTTATTGAAATAAAAGTTCATAAATTTTGTACTACAGGGTAAAATATGTGTCCACTTTTGCTTTTAAAAATTGCTGATTTTCGGGAAAACAGAGCATAACTGTTACGTACATAGTAGGCAATGATTACACTGCTGTATTTTTAACAGAACAATCAAGCAAGAAAAAAGAGGAACGGCACTTGGAGTACATTGCTATTTTGGAAGAAAAACTGTGAAAACGCTGTTCAGTCCCGGTCAGCAAATATGCCTTCTCGTAACGAATATAACCCTATTCCACCCTCTGATCGCTTTGTGGCCGAGAGTCCTCAGACATCAGAACGTGTTTCTCAAGCACACTCCAAATCTGGTGCCCTTGCTTCAAGCCCTCTTCAAATAGCCTCAAACCAATTCAGTGACGTTGCACATCCGCTAGAATCCGTTCCTACCTCTCCACTTCCACGTCATTCCGCACCATCCACTTCTTCCACGAATGAAATTCCTTCAACGCCTCAGCCACAGCCATCCACAGTATCTTGCCTGACCGATCCCCAGACTCAACGTGCTCAAGGTAATTCGAGATATTTGACTTTATAACCTCTCTTGGTTAGCTTGTCTTGCAGTGGAAACAAGATTGGTTCTTCTTTTCTCATTAGGAAGTTCTTGTTTCTGCCGTTTCAGATGTCTTGGAACTCATCGAGCGAATGTTTAGTGGAGTTTTTGTGCAGTGATTTTAATAAGGTGATAGTAAAACTATTAAAAATAAAAATTTATGCAAACTTAATTAGAGCAGCAATAATGAAAATTTCAACTGGTAAAAGTAAACATTAAGTAACCACCATGCTATTCAGACCCAGATTTTCCATATGGCCCTTTGGCGCAGTGCCAAGGGCCTGACGCCTGTTTACAAGCTCATTGAAAAACTGTGTTCTAAAAACAAATTTGCATCTGGAAATCCGCGGCCCCTTATAGACCGCGAAATTTCATCAGACATGTGAACGAGGTAATGAAAATAGTGCCCTTTACTTTATACTGCAATATCAGTGCTTTTACGTAGGATAAGTTCAGCTCATTGGTTTTATGCTTGACTGGTTGAACGAATATTTAATCTCAAAAATTTTAGAAGAGCGCATGAACTGTCTTGGAAAATACGTGAAGGAGTCGGACAACCAGTTAGTTGTCGATGACAGCTTCGGTCTCGCGAGTAAACACGGAGTTTCCACAACAAACCTTTCTAGTAAGTATCAGAAAATTTATTCTGGAGTTGATGTTTGAAATGATTATTAATTTCTTTCATTTTCTTGCAGAAGAAAGCGCTAGTGGAACTATCTTTAGGCCAGTGGCGTAGCTAGAGCGTGCAGGGCCCCCCCGCGTGTTTAATCGGGGGCCCTAAATCTTTATTAAGCTTGTCAACGTCTCGGGGGCGAAGCCCCCCCCCCCCTTTGAGTATGTTACTTTAGAATTACCTCAATATGAATAGTGTATAGTAGACGATGCCCGGGTATTGCATGCAATAAAGTAACATGCGCAGTGCAGATTCCTGTAGTCTTTCTTGCATGTGATAATAATTAAAAGAGAACAAAAATAGGGTATGCTTTCAGTTTACAGCTAGCTTACTTTACTAATGAAATGAAATTAAAGGGGTCATACAGTGCAACATTGCAAAAAACCATATCATTAGTTCATAGTAAACCTGCAAATTTCAAAAATATATTTTTTGTGGAAAACGACTATCGTGTGATGTGTACTGGTGTATTGTGGTTCAACTCAGTGACACCCCAGCAAAGTATAAGTAATCAATTAACAACAACATTTTTAACTTACTCATTATGAAAAATACATCTGATATTTTACAATAGTTCTAAACAGCTGCACAGTTGTAAACAATGCAATCGGGATTGCTGCAGAACAAGTATGTGTGGGCACTTCTCAACGTGTAGTTCCCAGAAGGCACGCACAAGCATTAGAAAAAGAGCATTCAGATGCGGGAGTATCACAACATAAGCACGCTAAGCAATCAGGAATATGTAAACAATTTATAGCAACCTGAGTAACACATGCTGCATGGCGGAATGGCCGGGTTGAACCTTGCAAGGGTAAATAAACCACACCAACGAAAAAACGAAAAAAAAGAACAATATCGTCGGGCTGTAGGGCAAGATAACTATTCGGTTTAGATGTCCAAAATTTCCGAGGCTTTTGGACTATAAGATTTGTCCAACGCATCATTATTGCACGTTTCATTTCAGTAAAATCGAGAATTTCGAGATTTCTGTTTGTTTTAAGATAGAACCAGAAAAATGCATCGAACTTGACCCGGAAAAATTTCGGAAATGTATTTTAAATTCGATAATTTGAAGTTTGATTTTTGATAAATACTCAAGTATATCAAAATATTTATAGACTTGTCAGGTCCAGCTAAAGTCGGACGTGAACATAAGTTCACTTTTAATGTCGCTTCATATAGTTCTAATACGAATTGCAAAACATGATCAGGCATGCACTACAATCATGACTTTTCAGAGCAGCGAATACTGACAAAATGTTAGCAAAAATACAATAGATCTACTCATCATTTTTCATCTAAGCATGGTTCAACTCTGAAGTCGAAAGGTAAGCTTTTTTGGCTTGCGTTCAAGTACATTTTTGTATTGGAAGGTGCTATTTCACCAGAAAAGCGGAACTATTTGTAATAAAAAATGTAAACTATTAAACGTAACTGCTTAAAATAATTAACTTAAATTTTATTCTCTTTCCATTCCTAACCCCAACCCAAACCGTAACTTTTTATTTAGTATAAAATAATTTGATAAGTGCTCAGGAATATTCCCAATTTCTCTTTTACTATCTTTTAAGTTGAAAATTTTCGGTGAAATAGATACTTCGTTTTGCACTACACAAACATAGGCACTTTTCGAACTTTTGCCCTGGCAAAAGTTAGAGCAACTTTGCTTTGGTCAATCTGATTGGCTTTGTCGGCTTCAATGCTTAACATAGAAAGCCCATCCAGTCTATCTTGAGACATCTGACTTCGTAAGAAATTCTTGATTAGCTTTAGCTTGCTAAAGGATCGTTCTGCAGTAGCTGTTGTAACTGGCAATGACAAAAAAATAAACGTCGCTGCGAGAACATTAAAAAACGACGATGTTAAAAATCTACCGGAAGCTGCATTGCTTATAATATGACGGTCGGTAAGCAGTATTTTTTAGGCAATTATTTTAAACTCACTTTGCTGATGCTCGGATTGTAAAAGAATTTAAGAATGGAAGAAATCAAAAAACATGAGTGCGAAATGTACAAACGCAAAACTAACTTGAGCGAGAACAATTTTATTCTTTTCGTCTGTTACATTTCGTAACACTGTTTTCGATTATTGAATTGATAATCTTTCTGCTTGCAACTGGATTTCAAATGAAACCTTCAACGCATCTCGTGTTTATCTATGACGTCACAAAGACTCGCAATTAATCGCTCGAGTATGCAAGACGTAAACTGTACTGTGTGCTCGGTCCCGAAGTATCTTAGTTTGTAAAAAGTCTACAGCTAGGCGACCGGCTATGCGGGGCCTCTCAGCTGGACTAGACGGAAAGAACTCTTTGCCTACGTTAAGGAAGGCTGCGCCAGCTATGCTTGGATAAGCCTAAAAATGTCTTTATATGTCACAGCGGCATAGCAGCAACACTGGAATACTGGAATCCTGAGCATGGGGCCCCCCCGCGGCTGCGGATATTGCGGGGGGGGATCCTACGCCACTGCTTAAGGCAAATCCGCAACCTTTTTAAAGTTTGCCTCGATCCAAGTTTTCCGACTGGTTCCGGCTTTATTCTCCTTACCACTTGTACTTCGCAGAAGATTCCTATTGTCTGTCAAATCAAATCTTCTTCATACTCGCTGTATTTTTCCGAAACGTTTGACTCGTTTGCGGGGTCCATCTCCGGGACATTGCGCCCAGGCAACAGAGCTTTTTTAAAGAAATATGGCAGCAGTGGCGAGCCGTTGGCAACACCAATTTTGATTTGAACGGCCCGAGATTTGTACCTCGGACTTGCAGTTCCAGAGACGAACGCGTTACCGCTCGACCAACTAGCCATTACTCCTATTGTGTATAATTTCGAATTACAGAGACAAAGTTTCCCCGTCTCCTGCTGTGTATCGAAAAGCTGCAGTCAATTTGAAACCTGAATTACCTACAGTATGTTTGTTGTAGCTTAAGCCGGCGTGGATTCGATTTCCATTCTTAGGCACTTTTCTCTGGCTTTTTGAAGCAGAGTTGATTTATGACGTCATCTTTTTGTAATTTGATTTCAGATAATCCATCTAAGAGTTTCGTTGAAGTAATGGAGAAAGGCTACAAGGAAGGAAAAATAAAGCCAAAAGATGTCACCGGCTTCTTGAAGGAAAAAGATATGGAAAGAATCCGTTTGGAAATGCTGGGAAAACTTGATGACGAGGGCCACTTGGATTACTAAATAAATATTCTGTCAGATTCGATCGCGGCTGCTCTTTGAAAATCATAAGCACTGGTTTAAATTATGACAAGAAAATAAAAGTATTTTTGAGTTAAACGAACTCAACTAAAATGTGGTAGTAAAGTTTAGTTTTAAATTCGATGTTGTAAGCGCTGTGGAACGTTGTTCTGTCGCTTGATTATAATACTATTTACAGTAGTTAATTCTATCGCTGTTTACACACAAACTACTTATTTTTATTGCCTAAAAAAACTATCTATGTTATGTTTCAATGAATTATGTGTCGTTTTCACGGACATTAACGTTCGATTGATGATGTTTTTACTAAAATTGGGCAATGCTTTTGGTTTCATTCATTTTTTATTCTGTCACATGTCCATTGCCCACAGCCTTCTTACGATGCTTGAAAGACAATGTTTTCATACCTTACAAGTCTTGAATCTGAATGCTCGCGGTGTTTCACTGGACAAAATGTTGACAGGCTTAATACTGAGATTTTTTCATTAGGTGGCGCTTTGCAAAGGTACCAAGATCAAAGGCAGGGCTTCCGTGCTTCACAAATAGGTGGGTAGGCTCCATCCAAAAGCATCACAAAAATGGTTTTGTATCGTCTAAGCCTAACGCTATTTGCCAAAATTTTGTTGCAATTTGATATTAATTTCGGGTGAAGACCAAGAAAAGGTCTTTACTAAAATTTTGTTGCATTTACGGACCAGCGAAAAATTATAAAAAGTTAGGATAATAGCAAGACAAATCAGTAGCGGACATGTCTGAGCCTACCCTGGAATAAAAAGTTGTGAGGCCGGCCCTGTTCTCGATGGCAGCATTGAGCAAATGTGAATCATCACGTAACCTTTTAGCGTCACTGAACTAATTTGCATTTCTGTTGTCGACATGTCGATTAAACAATGCGCCTTTCCCAGAGGTCGTGGAAAACCTACATCTTTTGTGGAATTTAATTGTTACTGAAGCGATTACCTTATGACCCTATCTAGACAATCGGGAATTGTTTTTCCAGTTAAGGCAGTTTTGAGTAAGTGAATATTATGGCTACGTGGGATGAAATTTAGTTGTTTATTTATTTATTTATCTATTTATTTATTTTAAATTATTGTATTTAATTAGTTTTCGGTTTTAACTATTTTTTCACTTTTAACCAAGAAGAAACTAGATATGATGATCGAAGTTTCAGGCATGGGAGCAAAATTGACGAATGAGTTTGGGGTGGGAACGAATGGGTCAAATCACGTTTTGGCAGACCAGCTACTGCAAAACCGTCTCAGCAAATTGTGCAGCAATAGCTGGTGCTAACCGATTCTCTGAATAAAGAGCTTTTTATTTTCTTGATATCATGTCGCTGTGTGAGTTGCAATGTGTTTGAATATTTGAGCTTTTCTTTGCGAGAAGCAACGATTTTGGCTTCTTATTGTACCGTAGTGTGTAGAGTACAAACTGCGAGTAGCAGGAGTAGCTGCTTCGGCTTCTTGATATATAGTAAGCCGAAATTTACCAAACACTGAGACTTTTGTTCAGAGACAGATAGTATAGGTCTCTTTTGCTAAACCGCTTTTGTTATTATTTTGTTATTTCTCTATCTTTCTCTAAGCACCTTTTCTCTCCGTGTTCGTCCAGTGCCAAATGCCAATGCATCAATTTTATCTTCAAAATGGATAAAAATTTCTATCTGAATTACGATCTGGCAACACTAATCGTACATAAACATTAACCATGTCGTAGAATAGTGATTAGGATAATAGAATCAATATCAATGCTGTCACTTTGAATTGTTTTATATTTTAGGACCAAAATATGCATTTTGTTTGTGCAATTTATAAGTTGTTGAATTGAAATGAAAATTGCACTGCGTGTTTTTGAAATGCTTCATATTTTACTAGATCTAAAACTTTGCAATTTGGTTGATGACGAATCACAAAGTGCTTTTTCAGTACAGTTTTCAGTACGGTACTTTTTTCTATTCTTTTGTAGAACGTTGAAGTACATTATTGACACAGTATCCGTTTTTTACGCATTTACGAGCTGAATCGTCCTACTTATTACACAACTATCGATAACATCCTTCTCCGCTCTTCCATCATGTGTTAGTCTATACAGCACTTTCCTCATTGTCCAGATATTCAAAATAACGTTATAAACCAATGGTGATATTCTACCGGTCCACTTGAACCGGTACCAAAGTTAGAAAACCGGTTGCGATTGCAAAACTGCGTGAATCATTGGTAAATATGACCCAAGCGAACGGGATTCTGGAATAAACGGTTCCCTTTTTCATCTCTTTTTGGGTCACAGCATAGTTTTGTATGCAAAAGCAGGATCTACACTTTGAAGATCTTTTTTCTTTACTAAATCGGAGGCAAGCGAGGCTTGGCAATGCGCAAAGCCTTTTTTTTCTCTGTTTCATAAACGGTTTTAGACTTCAGATCACACGTTCAAATATCGTGTCGGTGGACCTGAAGTTTTTTTTTTCTAAATTTTGGAATAAGATCGATTCTAACTAAATTGGAATAGCAACACTGATTGGGACCAAAATTGTTGGATCGTATTGTGAATTGATAAGAATTAGAAGAAAATTTGAAAAACAGACAGAGATTATTGTCAGATCCATCTGTTGCATTCAGGTCCACGCAATTTGCAATCAATTTTTTACCGTTTGGGCTAGTGCATGTTGCAACAGTGAGCTACAAAGCGCAATTGGATGATTAAACAAAAATTGTCACGGTCCAAAAACCATAATTAAACGGATGCTGCGTGATCTAATTCTTTTATGCATTTTTTGTTGTTTTCTTAAAATACTTGAAAATTTATTTGCAAAAGACTGCCGTTACGTAAAATTTTCGTAAAAAAAAATAATTCAAATGAAGATTAGCGTGGTGGTACTGCTGGTGAGATAGCGATACTAGCGAAGCCAACAAAATAGTGTCTGTCTGAAGAAAAGCTTTTGGAGGATTTCTATTTTCTAGATGCAAATTTTCCCCCCTTACTCGGTCCTGATTGCAGTCGGGAGTTTGATGTAGAGCGCCAGGACCACGCGATTTTCGTAGTTTTAGGTAAAAATTGCAAGTTTTATGCCATTAATAAAGTTTAAAGTTTTTGAAGCAGTTAAAAAAAGGTGTGATTTCGTGTAGGTCCTGGATTATGAAAAGTTCAGGTTTTTTTTATTGTACTGGTAATAGCCATCACTTCACACATTAGTAAAATTACAAAACAATTGAAAACTTGCTCATCGTTTGGATTAATTTTTCACGCAAAGTCGGCAAGACGAAGTAATGGAGAAAGTATCTTGCTACGTCTCTTAAATTTGTGTGCTACTTGCCAACTGAAAGGAAAAAAACAGATAAACGTAAGCTCATAATAATCTAAACTCAAAAGTGTGTATATTTACTCCGTTTCAAAAATTCATTCGTCGAATCCCAAGCACTCAGCGCCTGCTCAACCACACCATCGCAGTCTATCCGTTGTGGTGGCCCAGCCCGATGAAAGACTTGCGAACAGAACACTAAAAGTTGCTCAGCGTTGATGTGGTTAGACAGAGGCAGAGTGCCTTGTTCATGCGAACATAAGCTCAAGTAGCCTTTTTGGATAATGTTTCGAAGTCCTCAGTCGGATTGTAATGTTTAAAACTTTAGTAAAAGATTCTGGGGGGTACTGGAGAGAAAACAAAAAAATAATTTGGGTGGAGAAATTGCATCGCTCCCTGGGCATGGGTCTGATAACATTTCGTAATAACCCTATAAAACCAGTTTGAACCGCTATCATAGTTCGCTATACAAAAGTCTAGTTTAAGCCAGTTTGATAGTTTGAGCGAAAACTGGTCTAAACTAGTTAAAAGTTACTAGAAGAAACTGGTTTATACCATTTTGATGCGGAAAACGTAAACCGGTTCCAACTAGTCAAAGTTGTTTACCCTCCTAAATGTTGAGCGGGCTATCAGCAATTCATTTTAGCTTTGTCATTGTGGCATATGACTGATGTAGGTTTGGCGATGTACGATTGTACGCGCAATTGTTTACTTTGGTTTTTAGTGGCGTAATTCACGCTTTATGCGTGTCTGGCTGGGAAGACCAGGCTTTCAGTACACGTAAATTTGAAACACGGAGCGTCGATTGCATAGGTCAAAGACGTACCTGTAGGTACCGGTACCGTAAGTCTCCTTGCTGTTCTGGCAGTATTCAAGGTTTAATGCCTCAGTCACACAAAAGCCAAATCAGCCCGGATGAAGTAGAATGAAAATTGGTAGTACGTTCGGGCTGATTCGAAGTGCATTCTTAATATTCGGGCTGCATTCCGATCTATTCAGGCCAATTCGACGACCCATTCCAAATATTTTGAAAACATTCGTGCTGATTCGTACTGGGAGCGTGGCTGGGGCTTAAAACGAACAGTAACCGACTCCATATTCCTTCGCAGTCGATTTTACCGGTTGCTGCGAGCCAAATTTAGAAAATAATTAGAGAAAGAAATCTGTTAATAGCGGTTTCAAAGTTCAAAATCAACATTTTTGATACTTAATTCATACCGGTAACTAGAATGTCACATCGCAAGCCATATTCGAGGACTTCGCGAAAGTATCTAACTTTACTGAACTAAAGAAATTTACAACTGCGTTAAGAGTGTTCATGGTTGTTGATAGTCAGATATGAAATACTCTGCTTTCGAATTTTATAATGTTCCATTAACTTGATCAGGTTTGTGGTTAACGGCTTTCAAAATTTTGCGTTAAATTCCCATGATTACTTTCTATAGTTAAAAACACGATTAACTAGTAAAGTACTAAAAACTATAGGATACCATTTTTTAGTTATAAGCAAATCAATAAATTTCGCTGCTCATTTGTCAAAATGGCCGAGTAAAAACAAAGGTCCTACGCGCGCGAAGTCCCAATTCAATTAAAACTGTATCTATAACTAGTTACTTTTTCAAAATAATAACTGTAACAGTAACTTAGTTACTTTTTTTTCCAAGTAACTATAACTCAGTTACTTTACAAAGTAACTTGCCCACCACTGTTAACCCCCTATCGGGCAACTTTATTTTGTTAGAAATCTCATTTGGTACTGCACCAGGTTAGCAGTGTAATATATCGGCTCCGGGTTCGATTCCCGAAGCGGTGTTAAACCTTTATGAAGGTGTATTCAGTATTAAACACTAAAACAGTGGTGCAAATGAAAGGCAACGCATTTTCTTGTTCACCCCGAGTAGACGACTAAGTGAGAAGTGACGATGCCTGCCAGCCGCAGTTGGCTGGTTAGATTAAAGTGAGACTGTAGAATCACCTTGCTGTACTACAAGTGGATCGAGTTTTAAACTTATAGACTAGTTGTGCATAAAGCCTCCCCAGTTCCAAATACTAGCAACATGGCTATTGGACTGGTTTTACCTTTTTTCACTCGCAATTTTTTTTTCTTTTATTTGTGTTTTTCACATGAAGAGACTATTTTATTGAAAATTTTGGTCTATTTTTTATCTACTCTGATCCAATCTAATCCAAACTTAAATCCTTAATCTAAAAAGTAAAACTAAGCCCAAACCTAATCCTAATCTAGACCTAATTTTAACCTTTAAAAATCTAAATAAAAAATGTGCGGAGTAATATTCCTTGTTTCAGTGTTATTTCTTTGGTAGTGACTATTTCACCGCAAAATTTTCAAGTTAAAGAGAACAAAACGAAAATGAGAAATATTCATCCGCGCTTTTTTCATTTGCTTTTTTAGGAGTTGAGATTAGGATTTAAGTTAGGGTTTGAGTTAGGGTTCGATTTGGGAATAGTTTTAGAGAAAGCATTTGAGTTTGGGTTAGATTTGAGTCAGAATTAATAAAAAACTAGATAAAAATTTCCAGTGAAATAAAGCCTTCCTATTTCTTCTAACCTGAAATTTTTCCGTGAAATAGTCATTATAGATTTTTTCATAAACATCTATGTGCCATCAGAGTCTGTTGTTTTTATCGGGGCTTGGTAAGCGCTATCTCTTCTTCCTTTTGTTATTATTTTTCTCTTTTTTCTTTATTATATCTTCAGTAGTGCTCATGCGTGACAGAGTAGTCATGTGATCGAGTTAACCAACAAAAGTTCTAATCCTTGATTTAATTGTTTTTACGTTTTTGTCGTTGCTCATGCTCGACGGAGGGAGTTTACTAATGGTTTCTGGACAAATGGGTCCCCGACAAATGGATCCCGAAAAATAGGTTTCAGACAAATAAGTCCCGGACAAATGAGTTCCAGGGCAAATGGACCGGGACCCATAGCTATTTTCCCTAAAATCTAACTAATCCCTTGTAGAAAACTCAAACGCCATCTAGCAGTGCTAAAGAATGTAGATCATGATACTGTATTTCAATTCAATTGGCATTTATTTTTGTTCAAAAAGATATTCCGCAAAATAAATAAGCACACAAAGTCAAGCAGCAAAATGAAGCAAAAAAAAATTACAGAATAATCATTTCTGATAAGAGGTAGCGAAAAGACCTTAGGTTATTTCTGAGAATAGCTCGGGGCTCTTTTCAGGAAAGGTGAGGTCGTCGAGTGTGCAACCTGTATCTTTGCTTTGTTGTTAGTTACTATTGTTTTGTTTTTTTTCACTTACAAAGTAAATTTTGGTGAAGAACACCGAAACATATTGTAAATGAATAATTGATTTAATCAATTTTTTTTCTTGGAAACCCTCTTTCAAATGGTGGTGCTTGACAGAAGTGCACTGCATAGGTTTACCATATTTGCAAAAGCAAAATTACGGACAGTGCATAGCTACTTTTCATGAGACCAAATATATGCTCCACCACATCTAGAAGTTTGCATACTAAGCATTCTGCCTCGTAATCATTCCTGCCTTTTTTAAATCATGGATTGATGGATGTTTTTCTTGCATCGCGTTTGTGAATTTGCACTTTCGTTTAGCCATTTGAAATAATATCTTTCGTATTAATAAATACCACCTAACTAAAAATGCAAAATCTAAACTGGCAGCCTTGAAATTAACAAAGTAATTTACCACCAAATAATGAAGATGCTACGTCACGAAACAGATTTCAATAGGCCTACTGCAAAGTGTGTAAATGCACTAATAATGAAGGATCCACGATGCGCACCAATCTATGAGCAAAATTATTGTAGCCAAGAAGTAGCGTAGACCACTCCAAATAAATTTCTCGTCTTTGGAATACATGCACAATGTTTAAGTTAAATATAATTTACAAGATTATAAAATTCCAAACATCTGTGTGTTTTTTTAAATTCCTCCCGGACGCAAAATTTAACCCTAAATACCGGACATGTACGGAATTTTCCGGATGGTATATCAATCCCAGCACTGCACCACACGTTCTTGCCCGCCCCTTGAAAAATTTTCTGCCGACGCCCTTGCTTCGACTTCACCTCTGTTTCAAGCTGCCTTCTGCCCCCCTGTCTACCACGCACGGCGGAGGCTTACTACGGTCCTTTTCATTGCTGAAACTCAAACAGGGAAGCTATGAATATTAATCTTTGGAGTCTTGCGGGAATTGAACCCCAGTCTACCATTGCAGTGGCAGACGCTGTATTCAGTGGTTCTCAAAGTTTTGAAAGATTTTGACTTTGCGGTTCCCTTACAATTTTTTTGACCTCTCACGGTCCCATGTAAATTTAAACATAACTTCTGCTTCAAGAGCGACCTCAAACATGGGCGTAGGGGCTCAAAATGATTTGGGGGCACCAAAGTTTTGCCCAAAAAATGACTTGAAAGTTGCCTGACAAATCAATCGTTTTTTCTGTGCAAATTGAGGTAATCTCCGAAAAAAAAAAGATCTTCACTCACATTGAGACGGTTTTTCTGTCCAAATTGAGGTGATCTCCAAAAATAAAAAAAAGGTCTTAACTCATTTTGAGACGGTTTTTCTGTCCAGCGCTCGCAATGTTAAAGTGGGCAAACTTGCCCAAACAACATGAATCTGCCCAAAATTTTGACACAAAATTGCCCAAAAAATATGAAATTGCTCGAAATTTTGACGCAAAATCGCCCAAAATATATGAAATTGTCCAAAATTTTGCCCGAAATTTCGACACCTTACACCAACCGGGGGGGCCAGTGCCCCCCCGGCCCCCCACCTCCTACGCCTATGACCTCAAATGACCTTACGATGTCCTTGCTGTTGCTTAGCTAGCTTCGCGCATTAGTCCTATTTGTATCGTGGAATTGTGCAAAAAAAGAAACCTAGTCGAGGTTTAAGGACCTTTAACATAAAATGTTATGTGCACTAACAAAAACACCAATAAAATTGTTAAAATAATACCCCAAACAGGCTTTTTCGCCCTTAGGCTCTTCAGAGGCGTGACAACAAATCTTGTCTAAATGGAATAAAATTAGGTTTGTTATCACTCCTCTGAAGAGCCTAACGGCAAAACAGCCTGTTGGGGTCATTACTTTAACGATTTTATAGGTGTTTTTGTTATTGTTAACAAGCTCTGATCTAGCGTTATCGAGCTCTTTGTTTGGTTTGCAACAAAAACACTTATAAAATGCTAAGTGTATAGATAGCTAAACAGCTATTTATTCCGAAAAGAAAAAAATGCAAATTACAGTCAACAAATTTACAAACACAGTTTAAAGAGAAGAGTGCCCTAACTTATCTTTCAGCAATTCGTTTAGGTTGGGCTGTGTTAGCTAGGGCAACTCTTACATTATGTGTCCACATCCAGAGGCGCCCGCAGAAATTTTTTCAGGGGGGGCAAGCGACGTATCCATTATCTGCTGGATCAATCAAAACCTTACAGCTGCAACAAGGATTTTCTTAAGGAGTTTGAAGCTAAAGTTAAAATTATTCTGTTCAAAAAATGTTGCAATGCGGGCGGCATGTTAAGCAAACTGATGCAATTCAAGTGTATTATGGATGGGGGTCTGGGGGCGAAACCTCCAGTCGCTGGGCAATTTTCGCGATTTCTTGAAAAAAATAACCATTTTAACGCCATTTGGATCACATTTTGGATGTTTTTAAAGCCATTGAAAAGAACAAAGTTGCTGAGATTAAGAATTTACTTGAAGTTTCTAAATTGCCGAGCCATTTCAGCCCTCTTTATTTGCAGATCAAATTCAAACCACGTTTAAACGTTCGCATATGTGAGCAAGCGCGTAGCCATAAATTCGCGTTGAGAGAGGAGCTGTTTTGGGGGTCTGGGGGTGGAGCACCCAGCGCTCCAAAATTTTGCGTTTTTTTTCTAAAATAACTTAATTTTGGGGCTATTTTGACAAAAAAAATTATGCTTTTTAAGCGTGGCATAGAAATTGGCAGTGCAAACATGATTAAACTGGTTGCATAAATGGGCTAAGTGAGAGGTGGCCAATGGTAAAAGTTTAGTTCACTTGTTTACATGCTGGTTAATCATAAAATCCTATAGTTTAATAAAACTCACACGGAGTAATCCATTTCGTCTGTATTTTATAGAGAAAAATAATTGGGGGAGCGGGAGCTAATTAAAATAAATTAGAGAGAAGCGATTAGTAATAACTGATACTGAATAGTTCCCCCTTCTATTCCTGAGTTTATTATATAATTGTTGATGAAACCTATGTACAGTAATTTTACAGTAGTTATCATATCTGATTGCTTATTTTGGGGCATTTTTCAAAGTTTTGAGTTTATTTTTGACGAATTAGCCCTCCTGAATATCTGTTTCAAAAGATGCTTTAAATCATTTTTTAGTCCATTCCAGTGCAAAAACAGTCTAAGTAGTGCAAAAAACGTGATATTTTCCTTATTCTGCAGTTTGGTTGACAAGCCATGGGGGGGGGAGAGGGCTATACCACCTCCCCCCCTTCCGCCGTCCCTCTGGTTACGCTACTGTTTGTGAATTAAGTTTTCCAATTGACTTGGATAAAGAGAAGGGGAAGTCAAGCTCTCCTAGCCTCTTTGGTTGTGTCACTGACAGCAACCTGAATTTTGTTAAAGGGGGTGAGGGGGCTTGAATAACCTAAAGATTGAAATTTTTTGCAAAATGCCTCCATTGAGCAGCGTGCCAAGCAAACAGATGTAACTAAAGCATATCACAGACCGCGGTCTGGGGGCAAAACCCTAGCTGCTGAACGAGTTTTGAGGTATTTCAAAAAAAATAATAGCCATTTTAATGCTATTCGAATCAAATTTTGCATCTTCCTATCTAGAGACATTTAAAAAACTAACTTGATACAATTTGAAATCCATTTAAAAAAATTAAATAGCTCACCCCCTTTAAACCCCCACGTTACTCATACGTCAAGTCCAAAACTCGTTGTAATCAAATAAATTAAATGCTGAATAGCCCCCGGCTCCCCCCTACATTCTTTGTTTATGAAGCTTACGTTAAGCATTGTGTATTAAGTGATCAATCTTGACTGCTTGTTTTGACCCATGTTTTGAAGTTTTTATCAATTAATTAGAAGCTGTATTTTTGACAAATAAATTAACACCCTCCCTTCCCACAAACAATAAATAATAAAAACACATGTTTTTAAAGTGGCTTTGAACCACTTAAAAGGCCATTAAAAGTGACTTTGAACCACTTTAGAGGCCTCAGAAGGGCCAAAAATTGTGGCATTTTTCTTATCGTGCACTTTGGTCTACAAGCCAATGCAGGTGGCACAGCCCTCCTTACTACGCTATTGATTACAGGTTTGGTTTTGATTTCGGTTTCTCAGCAAAAATAATTTAATGGCGGAGTGATTATTATTTTAGTGTTTAGATAAGAACAGCGTTAATTTGAAATATTAAACGCTGTATTGTATTTAGATCCTGATGAAACGGTAAGAGCTCAGTGACAGAGCAGAGATGCTAAAACGTTTGATAAACCATGTACTTCTAGAAATAACCATGCATAAATGTTTAGTATTGATTATTTAATCAAATAATTAAATACTTCGGAGCATAATGATTGGAACGTTTATGTAATCTTAATATAAAGCAAAGAGCCAGAATGTGAGCGAACATTTTTTATTGAACGTTTCAAGACATTACTAGTCTCATCATCAGCAGATAAATGATATTGGCAACAGCAACTTGTCACGAGCAAAGCACACGAAAAAAAAAGACAAAGCAATGACGCATAACAAAAAAAGGAATTGAGCGTAAAATTAAAAACAATTATTGTTTTTACACGTTGAATAAATATTTCCACACGTTGAACGAATGTTTTTAGTTTTTACACATTAAATAAATATAATGGAATCGAAGCTTTGTCGGAGTTTAGATCTGGATTTCTTTGTTGAATCATTAATGTTTGTTTGATTAATAATTTTCGCCAATGGTCAGATCTAGCCATAGGATGATGGGGTTATTAAAACAAACTGCGTGATTAGGGTTATCGGTCAAATGCCGAATGACGTCCGTATCCTGTGGTGTAAAAATGTTCGCTCACGATCTGGCTCTTTGCTTTATATTAAAATTAAATACTTAATCCTAGAGTATTGCTAACGCTCGCTTTTAAGAAAATGCTGTATGATAATTCACCTAAAATGGGCAATCCTGTTTCTATTGCCTCCGCACTCTGCACCAAGTCAAAATAGGTAAAACAGCTCCACAAAGGGTTGTTTTCTTAGTTTAGATAGATATTTAGATATATTCAGACTTATTTTGCAAATTTAAACAAAAGAAATACTTGGCATCTTAATTTCCAGCGGGTTTTATTTTTCAGTCCGTAAGTTTTTCCAGTCCAGATTTTGTTGGATAGTAACTAGAGTAGAAAAAGTTGTTTCGCATTCGAAAGTTGGGGGAATGGAAAACAACAATTTTCTGTCAGCAGGGTATGACTTTGCCATTTGAATCTAAAAGTCACCGCAGCACATTTTTAGAAACATATTTCGCATCCGTATGATTTACCAAGCCCATAAACTTTCAGACCTCTTAGCGGTCCCCCTGAAATTGCGTCGGGGACCGCGGAAGGACCGCGGTCCCCACTTGGAGAACTACTGCTCTATTTACGCGACCACTGATCAATTGTTTTGAAGTCGCGCTTATTGTTACTGGCTCACTAGAAAGCCTGTTAAGGGTGTGCGATTGTGCTATGTTCATACGCGCGAATCGCGCGCTCTCTTTGTTTGTTCTTTTCAAAAAAACTTCTAGAATCTCGAAAGCGACGGATGTTTTCAAAAGAACTCAGGTTGACTTGTTTGCTTTGTGTCGGACCAGTCAAGCTTAACGCATGTATTGCAACAGCGTGAGTGATTGCGTAAAATAGTCTAGATGAAGCTTTGAAAACCAACTACTGTTAGCTGTACAGTAGCGCTCAGAACAGTCTTTCTTGGTAGTGGAGGTTACAAGAGTCAAGTTAGGTACTGTGCGGTGTCATAGGTACCAAGTTTCAGTCCGAGCAATCAGAATTACAAGGTCGGCACGAAAAACTTAGTGCATTTGCCTCCATAACTGACACTGTCTACTATGGGCTGGATTGTTTGTTATTCTGCTTTTTTGTTGAACTTGCAGTTTAAATGTATTTAATTTAGACTTAGGAGTAAAAATAAGTTCGTGAGAAAATACTGCTTAAAAATTAATAGAGTCTGGCTCCGTAAAACAGGTGAGCTGTTCAACTCAAAACGTGTCAACGATTAAATTAAAACCGCTTTTCTAGTATATTTTCTTGGATGTACTGCAATAGCCATCTCTTGACCAATGACACCCTTTTTACTGGTCAGGGACGTGCGGTTAGGCCGTTCCTCACTTGTACAATTGTGCAGAGGAAACCTAAAACAAAGCAAATCGGTGTAATCAAAATAAAATATTTTCGCGAAAATCAAAATGAATTAAAAATTAATTATAATAAATTTTACACTTTTTCAAATTTTAGACGTTTTTTAGAATATTTTCTGCTTTCGTGTAATGTTTTTCGCATTGAAACGCCCTAACTGTTCGGTGTAGTAGCTATTTTAATGTTTGTTGTTATTTTATCAACCAAAACTAATGTTAGGGCTAAAACCTTTTTTTTTTTTTCTTGAAGACTTTGCGAGGAAGCCTTAGCAAGTACGTAAACTCCAATCTAAGAAGCAACATTTAGCCTAACATTGTCTTTCAACTCTTTCAGAACTTCAAGAATTAATTTGACTTGAAGAGACTAATTGAATAATTATGGAAAGAATTAATCTTCGCTTAGTGGCCATGGAAAACAGATATTAGCTAGTCGATTCTAATTATTGTCTTTAGTATAAATTTTTTGCATAAGTAGGGAATGAGCGATAACAAAAAGAGAGATTTGAGTAAAAAATGCAATGGTACACTGGTACATAGCAGCCAGATCGGAATGTTTTTCTAAACTTTCTGTTGTTTTTCAACTGGATTTGTTTAATAATTTGCAAAAAAAAAAAATCTTGAGGTTTTTGAGGCCCAAATTTGAGGTGTTTTGGAAAAAAACGCCTGGAAAAAAATTGACTTCAGAGCAGGTATGAAGACCTTTTTTGGTCTTCAGGTTCAATTTCAGATTTTTTTTACATCTTAAATTCATGAAATATTTTGATCTGTTTGTTTAGGGGGCTTTGGTTTGTTTTTTTTTATCAAACTGATCTAGTAATTTATTAATTGATTTTAATGCATTTTATTCACCAAGTTGCTTTGGTCAGGAAACAACAAAGAGACTTTTGGACTTCGAGTCAAGCTGCCACCTGTCTACCTCATATGGTGGTGGGTTCACACTGTCCCTTTTCATAGCTCAACGTCAAGCAGGAAAGCTGTAAATTCCAATTTTTGTAGTGTTTGGTTTGACTCGACCGGGAATCGAACCCGTGTCTACCGTTTCAGTAGCAAACGCTTTATCCACTCAACCACTGATCGGTTTGTGTTTCGGTTTTATTAATTTTTCAGTGTGATTGAGTTGAATTTAAGTTGAGATAAAAAACTAAACACGGCTTGAATTTTTTTGCGCAGAGTCTTTGCGTAACCATATTTTCTTGAATAATTACAACATGTCATTTTTTCTGCATTGAGATTGTGATTTATTTATTGAGTTTTGTAGATATTAGTTCCAAATTAAAGTATTTTGCTTTATTGATTGATAGACCAATTAAACTACCACACGCAACCACAAAGATGTTGAATTTGCCAAGTCATCACTATTTATGTCACAAAAGATCAAACATGAAAAAATGCTGGTTACAACTACTGCTCATCGCTTTCTTGCTGGTACACATTTTGATATCGATAAGATTAAATATTTTTGTTAAACACTTGCAAGCGCTGGTGTAGGGTTGTAAACGGGCCGACCAGTTTAAGCTCGAACTCAGAAATTGTTGTAGCGCATGTTTCCTCCTGTCAGCGAATAGCGTAAGACGCTAACTATTGGACGATCCACGCACTTTTCATTGCAATGACTACTTCGTGGTTGGAGGAGTCCACACCTGCTTTAAAAGTTTCCGGTGATAAAATAATCATGTGGATTTCTTCGGATTCTTGTCCACTGAATTTGCTGCTTGTTCGAAGCCACCAAGCTGAGGTAATCATCGTAAAGCATCTTAACCAAGGACGCAACACCGTGAGCAGGGTGCGAGTTGAACCCAGATCATTTGATCTTGTATAATTGTGTAGTTACTGTAATAATTGTATTGATGCTGAAATGAAATCTTTATTCAGTGTTGCAAAGTTATTTTGATTGTTTTTATAGCTGCCTAACACAAAGCACGTATCAGGAATGAATTAAGCCCGACATTTCGTCAATCTTAAGCCCGAGCCCAACCCAAAAAGCCTGGCCCGACTTACAACTCTGCGCTGGTGAAAGAATTTGTAAATAAGCGTATAGTTTGCGCTTACACTGTATCACCAGCTTCTTTACACGGTTAATTAAAAGACGGTATCTAAGTCTTTCCTCTTGTTTGGCCGGTCCTTGACGCTGGTTGTCAAATGCCTTTTCTTTCGTAGTTTGTTTTTATGAACCGGTGATCGGAAAATGGACAAGTGAAAAATCCGAACCTATCCATTGTCGCGTTTTCATCTTCTACCTGTGACTGTCTGACTGGGCCAGTGGTTTTTAAACTTGTTGAAGATACCGAACCTCGCAAGTTTTATGCGGGCATTCACCGAACCCTTCGTTGGAAATTAAACTATAGTCAAATCAAATCTTTCATTATACTCGCTGCATTACGCCGAAGCGTGTAACGAGTTTGCGGGGCCCATCTTCGCGTCATTGCGCCCGAGCAACACAGCTTCTTTCAAAAAAATGTCGCAGCGGTGGCGAGTCGTTGGCAACACTGTGTTCGATTTGACCGGCACGAGATTTGATCCAAAGACCTCCCGTTCCAGAAACGAACGCGTTACCGCTTGACCAACTGACCGATTTTAAAATACAGAATATCTTTTAGCGAACTTCAGCCTAAAGCAAGGATTACCAGTTTTTGAGAAGAGGCTGTATTACGCTTTTTTAGCTTTAGCAGACCTCAGTAAAACGTGTGGATGATTTTTATCCCGAATACTGCTCAAATAAGTTTCACATTTTTTTCTATCAAATTAAATAATTCCTAAACCGTAACTAACCTTTAATAAAATTAAACTTCGTTTTGCCTTCACCAAAAATTAAAGTTTGTTGAATTATATAGTATGTGAAACAACTTTTTATCACACAACAAAAACAACCCTGTGCATTATTACGCAGCACCATATCCAGGATTTTGCTAGAGGAGGGGCTTGAACCAAAATCTAACACTTTCCATGCCGAAGTTGTACAATATCCAGCATTCGATGTGTTGTGTAAACTGATGCACGTTCAAAATGCATCATAATTGTAGATACATTTTATTCACTAAGTTACCCTGGTCGGGAGACAGCGAAGGGACCTTTTGGTCTTCGAGTCGAGCTGCCACCTGCCCATCTGTCTACCACACACGGTTGAGGCTTCACACTGTCCTTTTAATTGCTGAAAGTCAAGCAGGGAAGCTGTGAATCCCAATTTATATAGTCTTTGGTTTGACCCGACCGAGAATCGAAATTGTGTCTATTGTTTCAGTAGCAGATGCTCTATCCAATCGACCACTGATCGGTAAACGACATAGACGATATCTGGGAACGAAGCCCTCTACCACTAAGCGATTTTGCAATTTATAGAAAAAATAGCCATTCTTGTTCTATTCGAAAGAAAATTTGCATATTTATAACGTGAATTCAAAGACTCCCATTGCTGAGTCAATTCATCCCCAACTTATTGGTCAGGTCTTAACAGGTTTAAAAACTATAGCATGTTTGGAATTTTTAAATTTTGCTAGTTTTTCAAGTAGTTGCCTAAAGTGGGAAGCTTCTAATCAGCCCTGCAACGCCTGTTCCCCAACCAATGCACTACTGAACACATTTTGGACAAAATATGAGGTTTACTCTAATACAGTTGCTGTGACCGTTCGTTTAGAAATGCAACCTGCGCGGTGATAAAAATACAAATAATGGCACAAAAATAGCCACACTCAACCTTACGTTAAGACCAACGTAACGCAAATTTGCTGCTTTCTAACTCGTGGTTGCGTTATTGACCAAATAACATTCACGAAAAATTATTTGAAACAAATGTTTAGAAAACCATCGTCAACAAATTTCACAAAAACAAGTTTTTGGTGAAGAACTTCCAAGAATCGAAAGGAACTTATAGTAAATCTCGATACTAGTCGTGGACCGCACTATGGGCTGCCCTGGCCTAAAGTGAACTTTTCATCTGTAGCACATCAGCTGTGTGCATCAATTGACGCGCTTGGTTGTAGAGGGCATTGTAATTGCAAAGTTCTAATCTCCGTTGAACCACTGGACTAGGCTTTGTGACGTTGTTAGACCTAATTTTAGTAAACAAACAAAGCGTTTTGTCTTGTTACTGTCATAAAGCTTTGCCAGATGTGAAAAGAAAAATCCGATAACTTTGAAAGACCTTTGTATACTGCAGTCAAAATATCGTTTAGCTTTGATCAAGCCCTGTTAGAAGTTGCATTTGTTTGTGTTGGTGTAACTGTTTTCTGCATTTTCTAGAATATTCAAACGGTATCAGGCAGACACCATCATAACCGGATTATCAACTCCGAGAATAAGAAAGCGGCAGTTCCCAATATTCTCGACGATGCGGTTGAGGCGGAACCTGTTTGGGAGAGAGATCAAGACCGTGAGCAGGATGAAGTTGATGTTGAGGAAGAGAGATCGAAACATGTTCCTCCTGCACTTTCTGTTGTTCTTCCTGCAATTGAAACTGAACAATTGGACCTTTGTGCAAAGACCCTCCTTCCTCCTGGGAGCGAGCAATACAAGATGGTAACGGAGTATGATGAAAATGGCCTTCCTAAACCCGCATTTTGTGGGTGCAATCCCAATGAATACTTGAAGGACTTGCCCAGGTAAGCAGAACTATCGAGTTTGTATTCAACAGCGCTCGTGCTTGTCACTTTGTAGAAGTCTGAATGCTTTACCATCAAAAAATTACCGGCTAGTTGGTCGAGCGGTAACGCGCTCGTCTCTGGAAGGGGAGGTTTAAGGTTCAAATCTGGGACCTGTCAAATCGGACGTAGAGTTGCCGACGGCTCGCCGCCGCTGCAACATTTCTTCGAAAGCAGCTGTGTTGCCCGGGCGCAATGACGCGAAAATGGGCTCCGCAAACTCGTTACCCGTTTCGGCGTAGTACATTGCATATAATGAAAGAGAGATCCGTAAACTATATGGGAGACCAACATTTTCAGTACGAAAGCTACAAAATAAGCTTTGTTACTCACTGAAAACAATGTCATGTCAATAATAATCTTCATTATGTTGTTTTGGTTAGCAGTAATCCCCATAAACCTGATACACGAGTTTGCCTGGTCTGCCCTGAGGGGGAACGTCTGGATCAGTGGGCCCACAACGAAAGACAGTGCAAGAAGATAGAAACTAGCACAAGCTCGCAAATGCATAAAAGGTTTGTCAAACTATTGGTTTTTTACGCTCATGGCAAGATTTTTTAAGTATCAACGATGTGGCTTTGTAAGTTTATGTAACCATGGCCTGGTGTATGTGTAATATGATTCAAAGAAGCATCATTTGTTACGGGTACAAACCCATTCTCTTTCAGTTTTTTGTTTACTACAAAGAAATTATTGTTTTTAGCCCAAGCTGGTTTCTGAAATTTAACAAAGACACTGCTGTGCATCATTGTGCTTTTTAATGTTTGTTGACCGCAATGCACAATAATGATACAGAGATCACTTGCAGTTTTACAACTGCTTTATTCGTTGTTTGCCGGTGCGGTTCGGAAATAATTTTCAACTTCCCTATACTCGGATCCCGACCTGAGAATTCAACTTCAAGTTACGGCTACTTGTTTATTTACTTTATTACATTAAGGCAGTGGCGCTATCACGGAGTCTAAGGGGGCTGAAGTCCCTCCCTTTAGACACTGTGTTACTTAGAAAATTTGACAAACCGTGCTTGCGTTTCAAGATGTTTCGTACCTTACCTGAAGAGGAGCAAGTAGTTGTAAGGAAGTGGCTGAAGAGGTTGAGCAATTTATTTCTTTCAAAAGGCTTCTAAATCTTAGCGAGTTAATTCTTTCAAATAGCTTTAAAAATGTGCGAAATATGATCCAAGTGGCGTTAAAATGCCGATTTCTTTTTGGAAAAATCACAAAAATCGCACAATTCAATTGGGTTTGTCACCAGACTCACATGGCCTCCGGCAACTTGGAGCTCTCTTTTCTGCGTTTTGCGTAAATCAGTTGCGTCAGTTAAATCGACATCCCACCCAATGAGGACATTTTTGGAACAGAAACATTTTAACTTTGCATGGCTCAATCTCCCTTTTCAGCAAAATTCTACTTGCCCGCCTTGCATTAAGGTGTAGATCTTCCAAAAGTGGTCCTCCATGACTAAACTCAATACTCTTTATTACTTGCAAATAAGGTTTACTTCATTGGTAGGACAATCGGTTAACATAACCACCGTTCTTTTGATTATATTCGAGGTCTTTTGTTTGATTTTTCGGGAATGTAACTTTACACTGCAGTTGGTCTTGCAGCGCAAAAGCAACTTGTTTGTTGAGCCATGTTAAAAATAGATGCAACTGGGTTTAAGTTGAAGGTAAATAGAAGTTACGAGATCACCCCACAGTCAATCACAGACATGACGTCGAAAGCTTCGTGGTAAACAAGCCCTCGAAATGGCACACTGAACGGCATATGACAATGAAATACAAACATTACACAATTGAAACTTTCGTAATCGCTTTTGCGTGTGTTACTTGGATTTAAACAAGAATTTGCTCACTAAAATCTTAAAAAAATTGGATATTGTTAAAATTGCATAAAAGCTGTAAATTTCGAAAACGAATTAGCATATTATCACGACCTTAGCCAGAACTTTTTCATTCTGTAATCAGTTTTTCAATTTTCACTCAGTTTCGATGGAACCGGCGATTATGGGTACGTTGAAGCCCGTGTGAATCATACGTCGGGCTACGGCCCTGCGTATTATAATTATCGGTATCACGGTGACTTAGGCCAGTGGTCCCCAAACTTTTTAAAAAGCGACCCCAATTTCAAGAATTTTTTTTTTTTTAAAAACATTGCGACCCCAATTATGTACAAACAGTTTGCAAAGAAATACATTTTACAACAAAAACAACACGTTCTATAGCAGTTTAGTATTTGCACTTAGTGTGAACAATGCGCCTGCTTGGTTTCCACAAGTTTTTGAAATCTTGGCGTGGTTTTGCTTAAACACAGGCGCAAGTCGTGTTCGACCTCCAATCGATTGCGATGTTTTGTTTTCAACACACTCATTGCACTAAATCCTGCTTCGCAGAGCCAGGTAGTAGCAAACGAAATCAATTGTTGAACTACATATTCTGACAGAGTCGGATAAGTTGAATGCATTGAAACCCAAAAGAAAATATTCGCAGATACTTTTGGGTGTTTTTCTTTAAAAGAATTGAAAGAAATTCGGTTTGTATGTTCAGCCGTCATTTCCGTACATTCTTCCGCAACACGGAGAGGTAGTTCTGGCAAATTGGTCACGGCAAACGGATCGATTATCCAGTCGAGTTCATTGTTTGGTGTCAATACGTCACCATAGTAATGCTCCATTTTTTTGCTCAGCTTCTCAAGGTGTCCGATTATTGTGTCTTTGACATTGATGCTTTTTCCGGCAATATAGTTTCGCAATTTAGGAAACATTCCAAACTTGTCTCGCTTCACATAAGTTTGCCATAGTTTAAGTTTGTTATAGTAAGCGGTAATTTTGGCAGCGTGATCAATCACAGTAAAGCCAGGGCCCTGCATAGATTGATTCAGAATATTCAATGAGTTGAATATGTCCGCCAAGTACGCAACGTTTGCGATAAACTTTTCCTGGCTAAACTTTTCGGCTAAGGACAAATGGTTCTGCTTGCTCAAAAATGTAATTATTTCTTCATGCAGTTCATAAACTCGTTTGAGAACCTGGCCACGTGACAACCAACGCACTTCTGTGTGCAATAACAATCCTGTATGATCAGCACCCATCTCATCGCACAAACATGAAAACAAACGCTGGTTAAGTGGCCTTGCTTTGATATAATTGACACATTTTATAACAGAGTTCAGTCTATCATGCAGTTCCTCAGATAAACCTTTTGCTACAAGTGCTTGTCTATGAATAAAACAATGAGTCCATTTTACATTTGGTGCTTTGTCTTTGACTCGTTTAACAACTCCCGAATTGATACCGGTACATGCCGCTGCACCATCGGTACAAATTCCGGCACATTTATCCCATGATATTGAATTTTCGTTAAAGAATCCATCAATACTCTTAAAGATGTCTTCGCCTCTAGTATGCAAATGCAGGGGTTTGCAAAACAAAAGCTCTTCTAATACTTTCCCATCGCTGATGTATCGAATAAATAGAGAAAGCTGCGGTAGGCCTGCAATGTCAGTGGATTCATCTAGTTGAATTGCATAAAACGGAGAAGCGTTCACTTGACTAACAATTTGTTCAAGAACGTCATGAGACATGTCTACAATTAATTCTTCGTTTCACTGTAGTGGCCGATACTGAGACTGAATCTAATCTTTTACTTTCCTTTTCTCCAACCATTATTTTTACAACGTCCTTCATTACAGGCATTAATAAATTTTCGCCAATATCATGCGGTTTCTTTTGCTTCGCAATTTGATAGGCTGCGATATACGAAGCATAGACAGCAGATTTATTTACTCCTGTAAATGCTGTCATAACCCTTTTCTGTGATGCAATTGATTGCAATTTATGCTCAAAAAACTCAACTAGTTTATCGATACAGCCTGGGTGATTTGTAATCAAATGGCGCTGTAGTTTGTTTTTCTTCATCGATTCTTCTGACAGTGTTTTTAAACTTATAACGCATTTTGGCTTGCCATTTTGTTCAGTAAAACCAAGTTTTAAAAAAGATTCATCATACGATCTTTTTCTTGTGTTTTTAGAAGTCATTTTTATATATTTAGCACACAAACCTAAATTATAATGTATCATCATATTAAGAAGTCAAGAAAACCAAAGGGTAAGGGTCATTCATGAGTAAGCTGGGTTACACAGAAATATATTATGAATCCTGTGTCAATAGTGTTCATAGTCAGGCTACTTGTTAGTATTGTAATCAAAATTTCAAGATAATAAACTTCACTTACTCTCGCAAAACAATTCCATGAAAAATCGCTTGGTTAACTTGCTACTGATACGAAATTCTTCTTATACGGGATAATATCTACCAAACACTGTACACACAGTACACACTTCTCTAAAAACTTTCTTCTAAAAACTTCGCTCTTAACAATTGCACGCTACTGACTGAAGCATGAGAACTTACTAAAATAAAAACCGCAACACGTAGAAAATGTAGCGTAGAAGAGAATTAGATTGATGAAAGATAGAAATCAATGAACCATAGAAACGTAGAATGGAAAATTGCTGAACGCGTTACAAAAAGCTGATATAATAATTTATAGACAAAAGTTAGAAATTTTTTTTCATAATTTTACCGAAACTGTAGGCGACCCCACAAAAACTTCAGGCGACCCCACTCGGGGTCGCGACCCATAGTTTGGGGAACACTGACTTAGGCATTGGGTCACTCATGGTTACGAAACCACAACTTTTGTGCAAAATTTGAACTGCCTATGATGTCGTCAATAATGACTTCATTTAGTGCCAAAATGTTGAAAAACTGCTCCGAGTTGAAACTCAAGTGAAAATGCACTAAAACGCAACATTTAGATGTATGATTAGATGTTAAAAGTTTGGTGTTTCCCAGTTACAGTGTATGAGGATTGAGGACTTTGCGTAGCCATGGGCGGCCCAAGGGCCCACCCCCCTCCTCAATCGAAATGCCACCAATGATAAGAATTGCAACATCTTTTCTGCGTTTTGCGTAAATCAGTTAAAGATAGCTGAGGGCTGCCGATGAGAGCTAAAAGCTCGAAACAGCGCTGTCCAGCTCTGTGCATAATGATAAGAATGTGACAAAAAAGCCTTGTTTCTTCCGTTTCAGTTTCTTTTAGCATCTTCGCGTGCAATATTACACGCGTACAACAGTATTTAACAATAACATTGACAATCAGGGGGCTCGAACCCTCTCAATTCCATTTTTACCAACCAATTTACGTGTTTAACCCGGGTAAAATTAAGGGTTTTTGTCTTAAAAGTTGCTACCGCAGGCCCTCATCTAATCTTTTATGAACGCAATTTAATAACCTGGGACGGATTTACCACATGGCACAGTGCCAGGGGCACCGCACTCAGATGGTAGGACTTTTTTTTAGTTTCCACCTATATTTGGCAGGAAAATGTTGCAAAAATGCCCAAAGTACCGGGAGCCCCGTGCAATGTAAATCCCACCCAGGAATAACATGGTTAGTAGGTGTAATGATATATTGTGCCGTTTTTCAATAACAATTAAATTAACCTCCACCTCGCCAGTATTTACGCGAAAAAATACTTTTGAAAAAAATTAGCTTGGGGAAATGCTTATTAAATAAAGTATTGAATTTGAATTGAGGAAGCCTTAGCCCCCTGGCCGTACATGTATTCCTGTAGCTGGTTAATTTCGTGACAAATCAAAATCTCGAATGAGGCAAATCTTCGAGTGGATTATTATTTACTGCTAAAATATTGCAGGAAGCACTCCACCTTACTTCCCCCTACCTGGGCCAAATCACTTACAAATATAATTTAATAGCAAAATGCAAGATTTTACACGTGTTTTGGACTTAAATTGCAAGTAAAACGAGGATTGATCAGTGTAGTTTTTTCCAGTTGGCTTTAGAACGTTAAAAATCTAGTTCTTTCAAATGACTCTGAACATGCGCGAAACGTGATCCAATGGCATTAAAATAGCTTTTTTTCCAAAAAGTTACAAAAAGCTTCGCCCCCAGACCCCCTTAGCCTCCGGCGGCTGAGGGCTTTGCCCTCAGACCCCCTTAGCCTCCTACGGCTGAGGGCTTTGCCCTCAGACCCCCGTCTGTCATGGGTTTCAGTTTCGCTAATTTACTCGATCCGTCTCCCAAGTTTCGACATTATCATTTTTTGGCTTTTGGTTTAAATCTTCTTCCTTAAGCAAAACCCTGCTTAAGTGCCAAACCAGGCCATGGCTTCTGATCTTCCATTCTACAATATTTCCGCCCCACAAAAAGTTCCTATTTTGAAAATTTATGATGACGTCATTGCACGTGATTTGTTGTTTGGGGCCACCCCGAATCAAAAATCCTGTCAGAAGCCCCGCCTGGTCAATTTTCACTTAGTAGTAAGTTTTTCAATTTTCACTCAGTTTCGATGGAACCGGCGATTATGGGTACGTTGAAGCCCGTGTGAATCATACGTCGGGCTACGGCCCTGCGTATTATCATTACCGGTATCACGGTGACTTAGGCATTGGGTCACTCATGGTTACGAAACCACAACTTTTGTGCAAAATTTGAACTGCCTATGACGTCGTCAAAAATGACTTCATTTAGTGCCAAAATGTTGAAAAGCTCCTCCGAGTTGAAACTGAGGTGAAAATGCACCAAATCGCAATTTTTATAGATGTGTGATTGGATTTTGAAAGTTTGGTCTTTCCGAATTACGGTGTATGAGGATTGAGGAGGATAAGATATTGTTTCGCTTCACGAGCAAAGGCTTATAATTCTTGTTTTGACAGCATTGCGGCTCCAACTTCTCATCCTAACATCACTGTACCTTTGTTCCTGAACAAAACTTCTTCGGAAGTGAAAAATTCAACGACTAAAGTGATAGCAATCCAAGGGGAGCAAGCGCCTTTTTCTATTTTTATGGGTAAGTAATCATATTGAACGGTGTTTGTTTTGAATTGTTTGTAATTTGCTTAGATCTTTCGAATCTTTGTTGCTTAAAAAAGGACTGAAAGCAGAATCTTTGGGGGCATTTAAAGTTAGGCCAAGTGGTAGTACATTGGCGTTGCCTCCACCCGTTTTGACCTAACTGTTCCAGAGATATTTTACTTCAACTGCGACATCAGGTCCTCCCTAATTTTGATTCTAATTGGCAATTGACGTTAATAGCATTGGCGATGCCATTGTAGTTTTGTACTAAGACAACGCCGCAAGTAAGCTGAGCCAAAGTGGCCTTTTTACGTATACCTAAGTAAATTTAGGCCTTTGTGGGCTGCAGAGGTGGAGTCGAGGACATAAGGCTCGAGGCCAAGGACACAAAAAAATCCGAGGTCAAGGCCAAGGACAGCCCTTTCGAGAACAGCCCCTCTCGAGGCCAAGGACATAGGCGCAAGGGTTCTCCAAAAAAAAAGTCTTCAAAAATTTTTTTCGGGGATCTCCAAAACAAAAAGTCTTCAAAAATTTTTTCAGGTGATCCACAAAATTTTAACAATTCAAAAAATACTGCTGTCCTTGTGCCAAGGACAGTGCAATTTTTGAGGACTTGAGGCTTCGAGGTCAAGGATGTCTTCGAGGACCCTATCTCTGGTGGGCTGGACTACTGCATTGAATTGCCAGGATCGTACCGTGAATTTTGGGTGCGGACGTTTAAACGCAGGATGTTTAGGCACAAGACGTTTAGGCATTCGACGTTTATGCACAGAGACTTTTAGGCACCACAGGTAAGAATTTTTTTTTCCACAATTTTTTTCAATAAATTTTCAAAAAAAATTTTTTTCAAAACAACGTATTTTTTACAAAAGAATATTTTTTCCAAAAAAAAATTTTTTTTCCAAAACAAACTTTTTTGTTTCAAATAACAGTTTTTTTTTTAACAAAAAAGCAATTTTTTATTTTTATTTTCAAAAACGTTCTTTTCTTTCAAATGAAAGCTTTTTTCAAAACAAAAAGTTTTTCAAACAAAAAAGTTTTACTTCGATTAAAATGGTAATATTTTCGAAGCTTTTCATCTGACACTTGTCTAGAGGAATCGTCAGAACGAAGAGCGCAGGTAAAGGAGCGGCTATAGGAAAAAGCCCAGCATTGATTGGCCGGAAAAGAATCGACGAGAGAGCGTCATTTGTGCACAACCTTTAAGTTGAGAACGAATTTTTTTTTGGGCCGAGATCGGGGTTAGAAGTTTTAATAAAAGTGACATTATTGAAAAAAATACAATTAGAAATCAATTTTTTGTAAAACTTTTTTCGCTCTTTCATCTATCTGCTTTTGACACCACTTTTATCAAAACTTCTAACCCCGCCCTCTGCCCACAAAAAAAATTGTTCTCAACTTAAAGGTTGAACACAAATGACGCTCTCTCATCGATCCTTTTCCAGCCAATTATTGCTCGGTTTTTTCCTATAGCCGCTCCTTTTCCCGCGCTCTCTATTCTGACGATTCCTCCAGACAAATGTCAGATAAAAAGCTTCGAAGATATTAACACTTTAGAAGTAAAACTTTTTTGTTTGAAAAACGTCTTTTTTTGAAAAAGCTTTCATTTGAAAGAAAAGTACGTTTTTGAAAAAAAAAACTAAAAAATTTGTTGTTGTTAATTGAAAAAAACTGTTATTCGAAACAAAAAAATTTTCAAGTCCCAGTGCATAATCCATAAAAGTCCCAGTGCATACTCGGCGGCACCTAAACGTTCCCTGCCTAAACGTTCGCGCTTAAAAGTCGTAGACTGGCCAGGATTGCCAAAAAGTTATAATTCGAGAGGCCCTGACGTCGCATTTGAAGTGGAATGTCTCTGGAACGATTGGGTCAAGAAGGATGGATTTAACTCCAATCTGGTCTAATACATTTGCCCTAACCTAGATACCCTCATTGATTTGGCCTTCCGCCCTCTTTCAAATGTGATTCATTGTATGCTACGGTGTCTTGCTTGTTCAGTTTTTCACAGGAAATTTACAGTAGGTGTAGTTTTGTTGATCGGTACATTGTGGTTGGTGGCCCAAGTTATATTTCGTTTACTTGGCATAGTTAGTTTTTTTTTTCTACCAAAAAATTATCAATGAATTAATGAAATATCAAACAAACATCATACGAGAAGAGACCTGAATGAAAGTAGTTTGAAAAACGGTTTCGATTACTGGCAACGGGCATATATTCCTTCGCAAAATATGAATTTTACGCTTTTGCGTTTTCCGAAATTTTTGCGATGCCTAAACAAAAACTTTGCTCGAAACTTATCATATGAAGTAATGTGCACGAATTTGAGTGAACGTGTTTGGGTTTCTTGGCCCAGACTCCCACTTAGTCAAAAAACATTGCAGAGTGGGTAAAGGCGTCGTTTTTACAACCCTAATCACATGATCTGGGTTCAACCCGTTTGTCACGTTGTTGCATCCTTGGATAAGATGCTTTACAATGATTACCTTTGTTTGGTGGCTTTGAACAAGCAGCGAATTCAATGAGCAAAAGTTCAAAATACCCACAGGAACAATGGATCACTGGAAACGACCAATTAGGAGCGGATTTCTCCAAACACGAAGTTACTAATCGCAATGAGAAGTGTGCGGATCATCCAACAGTCAGCGTCTGACGCAGCGGTAATGCTGTTTGTAGTACCGCTACTACGCCATAGTGTTTAAATCGTCATATAAGGCTTTATAGCGAGTGTGTGATGTTTCAGCTTAAATGAAATTGTGTTATAGTAATGGAAGATGCATTCTTAATCAGTAACGTAGCCAGGGGAGGCTATAGCCCCCCCCCAATTGGCCTGTCAACCAAAATGCAGAATAAGAAAATGTCACGTTTTTAGCTCTTCTGAGACTGTTTCTTTGCGCTGGAATTGACCAAACAGTGATTTAAAGCATCTTTTGAAACATATATTCAGGGGGAGATAATTTGTCGAAAATAAAAGTCACAAATCAATAAAAACTTTGAAAAATGCTCAAAAGTGAGCAATCAGATTTGATTGCTAGTGTAAAAACGCCAAACATAGGTTTTATCAGCAAATATATTCTAAACTCAAGAATTAGGGTGGGGGGGCGCTATTCAGTATTAGTTAATTACCAATCACTTCTCTCAAATATCTTTACTTTAGCCCCCCCGCAATAATTTTTCTCTTTAAAATATGGACGAAATAGATTGCTCCGTCTGAGTTTTATGGAATATTAGGATTTTATGATTTATCAGCATGTAAACAAGAGAACTACAATGTTATCATTAGCCACCTCCCACACAGCCCATTAATGCAACCACTTGAATCACGTTGCGCTGCCAATTTCTATGCCAAAGTAGCCCTAAAATTAACTTATTTTTGCAAAAAAATGCAAAATTTCCCTAAAATAGTCCCCCCCATTGCGAATTTCTGGCTATGCGCCTGATTCTAACCACTCTCTCCCCAACAAAAGGCAACATTCCAATCTATGAACTTCCTTTCCGACAGCATAATTACAAAGTCCATAAGGACAGTAGAAGTTAAATACTTGATTAGTTGCAAATCTTGAACGACAGAGGATTGAACCTTCAAGCTTTTGAGTTATAGTTTTTGCTATCAACCAGTTTATGCTGTCAACCGCAAGTACAGGCCATGGATTTTCAAAAAAATATCTTTTTTCGAAAAAGTCCGTGGCCTGCTAACTGTGCTATTTTCAACTTTTAGCTGTAGGTATCGCGTTCGGAGTTCCGCTGGTGCTTGTACTCATCGGTTTTGTTGTTTGGAGATTTCATCTCAAAACGGAAGTTGTTGAGGTAACCCTGTTGATTTTTGCATTTTTTATTCTTTGTTATTAGAATTGCGTAGTTTTGTGAATTGCCATTGTAATTTCTACGCTGAATTTGCTTAAACCAGTACAGTATTACTGTAACTTGGCGAAGCCAGCTCTTCCTGTTTTCCTTCTTTATCTGTGTGGCGCTTACACGAGTACCTCAGCTCGTGTTAAAGTGGGGTAGAGAGCCGAGCAGTTGTGTGGACCTGAGGACCAAGTAGACCACTCAAAAGACCTGAGAGATTCAAGAGTAAATCTTTTTTGATTAACTTTTTATTTGTAGCAAAAATCACGTTTAAATCAAATTTTTTCAGAATTGTGAAGAATCAAAAACGAAGCCCCAGGACTTTGCCAGGAATTACAACAAGAGGTAAAACAGTTTGCATTATATTGTTGCATTATATGAAGCTATCATGCATATTATGAAGTTAGTAATATAAAAAATGTAAGTCTATCTTTCAACCAATTTGCCTTTGTCAGAAGAGAGCGAAGAGACCTTTCGGTCTTCGAGCCTAGCTGCCACCTACCCAGTGCCCACCTGTCTACCACACACGGGGGAGACTTCACACTGTCCTTTATAATACTGAAAGTCAAACAGGAAAGCTGTGAATGCCAATTCTTAGAGTCTTTGATTTGGCTCGACTGGGATTTGAACCGAAGTCTAACCGTTTTAGTAGCAGACGCTTTATCCACTTAATATATGATGAAATTGTTTTCAATTTACGTCAAGCCCGAAAAGAGTTTATTAGCGAGACTAATGCAAAATATAACAAGCATTAAGAATGGGTTAGTTTTCTCTTGGCATCTGAGGAAGATGCACTTGCAAAATTTACTATGGTTAAGAGAACTTAAGCACCTTACGCCTTGCTGAAGCAATGGGAGCGATTGTACTTTTCTCACAATTCGAACATTAACTCAAAAAGAACACGAGGCAATTTTTTCAAAACAGGCACCCCACGCACCTGCCGAATTCGAAACGACTAAGAATCGAACCCTCACCCTTGCGAGCCCGATTCTTAACCGCTTCGCCATCTGCAATTATGATCCCTCAATTTTGGGTTTCATAGCCATGAGTCATGATATGGTAGGTTGGTTGCCAGATACCATTTTAAAGCATACGTATAAAGAAAGCGATACCGAAGGAAAAGTGTAGTAATGTTTGCTTTCTTTGTGAGTACAGTGGTTGTGATCCGCCAGTGCCGCTCAACCCTGCCTTCACCCCTCCAACTGCAATTACTCTCAATGAAACCGCAACTGCTGAATCAAGGTGAGGTTTGTTGTGATTGAAAGATCTTATTTGAATAAAAATGGCCAAACCAATCGTGACATATTCTATTGTAAAGATACATTTCAGTTAATATAATCCATTGCCAATTTTTTTTATCACTATCCTGGAGTTTTTCCAGCTGAACCAGCATTGTAGTGGAGAGTTTTTTATGTCGTGAAAGTGAAAGCTTGTATTGCAAAGGAGGTAAACAAAAGTGGGAACTTGCGGATGATCCCTGCAATGAGCACGCTAAGTGGTTTCCTACGTAAAAATTTCCTCGACTGACATGTTCTAATGAGCGAGCTGCATTCAACAACGAAAGCAATCTCCGACATATAATTTACGTTGCACCGGAAATTCATTCACAGTTTAATTGTTATCGGCAGCGATGTTGTCGTGTGTTAAAACTTTCAACAAGTTATGAACTACATTGTTTCTTTTTGTTGTATTGCGTGTGGTCGTTAGATGAGCACCAGGGTGACTCGTTGGCTAAGCAACGTAACTTGATTTGACTTTCCACAGTCGCAAAAAGTGATGCCAGTTTGGAAATTCCGTTGGTTAAACCAGGGCCTCAGGGAGAAAATTTTCCAGGGGATATGAAGGTCGATACCGGGCCCCCTAATCGTATTGGGCCCCCCAAGCCTTATCGCGGGCCCATGCTGTTAAATCATTTTTGTCCAATGGGTGTAGATCTTCATTTAAAAGTGAGGGGACAACGATATTTGCATACAGTTAGGACCTATGAAAAACACAACTAGACATAAAATTGTTTTATATCCAGCTAGGGGGTCTGGGGGAGCGCTGTGAGCTCCCCCAGCGGGGTCCAGGGCAGAGCCCCGGAAGCTTTAGCACTTTTTATGTTTTTCGAGGGTAAAATGCAGCATTTGATCAACTTTCCAGCACCAAACTTGCTTAAATTGACTAGGAGAAATCATGATATGCATGAAAGAAAGGATGTAAAGTGGGGTATGATGACATTGACACAATATTATACAATATAATGACTTTAATACTGCAAATCCAAATATTTTACGGATAAAAGTTTTACGAAGACATCTGCAATCATGGACTTCACAATCCCAAATACCTATTAAACTAGTACAGATAGAGTGAGTTACTTAGTGGTAGTAGTGGTAGTATAGTATGTCAATTTTGACTCCGCTCTCTGAGGTTGAAATGCTTTTGGATCTCTGGAAATGTAGGCCCTCGTACATTGTTATACCGTAGAATTGGGGCTCTCAAGTCAGAGAAATGTAATAAAACGTTAATTTCGGTGCAAGCGTATGGTTTTTAAAACAATTTCCTCTTCTTTTAATCAAATCGGCCACTCTTGGATGCGCTAGAGGCTGAGTAGCAAAAATAGCGACCAATTACTAGTCCTGAATAGGTTGACGGATATTTTTGCTGTAGGCAAGTTTGATTACGGTGTTAAGGTGCGATACCAAAACTTAACGCGGAGACCTAAACTCTTCCGGGCCCGGGTACAATGTACCCCCTGAACCCCCCTCTCGCAGGGCCTGGGTTAAACTTACCGAGACAAACTTTGTTGTGCTTCGAAAGACTACGCTGTAACACAAGGTTGTGACTGGTGAGTGGCATCATGAAAGTTACCTCATGCTGCAAACGTAAATCAAGCGCAAAGTTAGCGTAGACAGAACAGTACCGACTCCGTACAGTCACTCATCTCATCAACGAAAACGCCACCATTGAAAATGGATTAAGAGGTTCTAAGCTGAATACTGGAGGTGTAAAATATGCTGGGATTGAAGGGCTTGCGTTGTTTTTGTACCTTGTGGACATTTTGTATGTTGCATTTCTTGCGCAGCTAATGCAAGCAGTTTCCTGTTAAAGAAGTAATATGTAGCCTTACATTGTTTGCGCTTCAAGAGAGAGTCGTTTTTATTTTGAAGTAAGTTTATTACCAAGCAGAGGCTTGAATAAAGCGTTGCGCTACTGTACACAGCATTAATAGCTTTTCATGTTGTTTGATTTGAATTTTGTGTTAAATTCTTCGTACTCTGTTTTATATCACAGAAATATCCAGAAAGTATTGTTAGTTTTATTATTTTCTCTGCAAGATTGGTTTAAATTTCATTCAAAATATTTCTATTGTTCGTTTGATTTTACGTTATTCCAAGAATTTTGAGAAACTTTTATATGTACTTTACGGAAACAAACCGACCCCAAAATAGTGTGTTAATTGTAGATTAACTTTGTGATCATACGCTGCTTGATAGTTGCTGAAAAAATGTTAAAAAGTAAAGTCTGAAATGAACTGTGCCAAGTTTATACGGTATATTGTTAACTCATTGTTACGTGCAAAGTGCAGACAAAAAAAAACTAACGCTGCTGAGTTCTATTAAAAGCGGAACTGAGCATTCGGACATGCAACACTTAGAACGATATAGTCGCTTTTGTTATGATGAATCACTGGCTTTTGTTTTTGATGAATCAAAAATAAGCCTTACTGGACTTCGCTTGAGCGCGTAGTACCTTTGTTTTTGTTCGCCAATTTTGGCAGATGAGGATTGACTTGCTCATAACTAGCAAAAGGTAAAACCTAGCAAGTTGAAATTTGGACTCCACATAAGAATTTATGAAAGCGTCCTGTGTGCCGATTTTGGGGATCGGAGGTCACGTGATCGTGAATTGACACACAAAAAACATAAAAATGACAATTTTTGGCTTGAAAGTTTATTGCTTCGCCTACAACTCAAAAACCATTTGGCGTGCACAACTGAAATTTAGACACAATGTGGATGCTTATAAATGGTTCGTGCAAACCGAGTTTGTCGGAACCCGGTCACGTGACCAAAATGTTACAGGCCGAAAATGGGCAGAAAGTGGACCACTTTGAACCGATATATCTCGGTAAATACCAATTTTGATGGAAAATGATTTGTGATTTTTGAGCACACTATCAACCGCCTTTCTTGTGGTTATGTTTGTTTACCCCAACCTGAATACTATTTTCCTTCTTTTTTGTCTTTTTTCTCACTTTTTTTTATCTTCTCCGGCTATCTACTTTTAAACCGCTAAGCGCACTGTTTTCAAAGTTTGAGCTATTAAAGATATCAGGGAGGACTAGTGCGGGAATGAAATCGAGGGTGCCAGGTTGGGGGATCCCTCTCAATCAGGCCCTCCAGAATTTTGAACTTTTACCTTTAGAGCTAGATCGGTCAAAATTTTGAGATAGGTAGATGTTAAATAAACTGAACGTGTCAAAAATTGGGGGTGCCACGATGGGGGTTTCCCCCAAACGGGCCGCGCAAATTTCAAATTTTATAACCTTTTAAGCTACTGTAGGCCCACAAAATTGTTAAGGTAAGTAAACACAAACAAACGATAAAATTTGACAAAGTTTGGGGGTACCAAAATAGGGGTCCTCCAAAACGTGACTGCCAAAACTGTAACTTTTTTACCACTTACGCTAGACACATGAAATTTTCAGAGTAGGCAAATATGAAGAAAAGATAAAATCTGACAAAATTGAGGGTACCAAAATGGGGGATCCCTCTTAAACGAGGCCACCAAAATTATAAACTTTTAAACCGTTAGAGCTAGATGGATCAAATTTTTGCAAAACGTAGATATCAAAAATAAACTAAACCTAACAAAAATAGGGAGTCCAAAATGGGGGTTTCCCCCAAACAAGGCCCTCCAAAATTCAAACTTTTTAAGCTTTTAAGCTGGACTCATGAAATTTTTAAGGTAAGTAAATATGCAAGAAAGGTAAAATTTGACCAAATTTTTGGGTACCAAACTGGGAGGTCCCCCCCAAATGAGGCCGCCGAAATTCAAAACTTCTTAACCATACACGTTCGGCACATGAAATTTTCAGAGTTGATAGTTATGAAAATAAGATAATATTTGACAAAATTTGGGGGCACCAAAATCAGGGGATCTCCCTTAAACGGGGCTGCCAAAATTCAAACTTTTTAACCACTCACGCTAAACAGATGAAATTTTCAGAATAGAAAAATATAAGTTAAAGATAAAATGTGACAAAATTCGAGGATACCACAACAAGGGTGTCTCTCTCAAACGGGGCCACCAAAATTCAAACTTTTTAACCACTCACGCTAAACGCATGAAATTTTCAGGATAGGCAAGTGCGAAGAAAAGATAAAATTTGACAAAATTTGGGGGTGCCAAAATGCAAAAATCCTTCTCAAACAAGAACGCTAAAAATCAACTTGAACCATTTACACTAGACTAATGAAATTTTCAGAATAGGTAAGTATGAAGAAAAGATAAAATTAAAAAAATCTGGGGGGACATTATGGGGGGTCCCCTTCAAACGAGGAGACCAAAATTCAAAGCTTTTTAATTGGTTAGGCTAGACACATCAAATTTTCAGGAATAGGCAGATATCAAGAAAAGATGAAATTTGAGAAAATTTGAGGCACCAAAATCGGAGGTCCCTGAATTGGGTCCTTCAAAATTCAACCTTTTCAACCTTTCAAGTTAGACGCATGAAACTTTCAGAATAGGTAAATAAAATATGACTACTTTACTAGGTGCCACAATTGGAAAGTTTTCTTCCAACGGGTCCTTCAAAATTTTTAACCACTCAAGCTGGACAAATAAAATTTTCAAGATGGGTAAAAATCTAATATAAAAAAATATTCAGGATCTCGTACTATAGGGGTCCTACAATTATGTTGACACCTCCCCCCATTACTACAAAGTCTAAACGAATTAAATCTACTGGATAGGTTAATATAAAGCAAAGATAGATAACAAAGTTTGGTGGGCCACATTGAGAAGACCATGCCACATAGGCCCCTTCAAATTTTAAAATCTTAAATACGAAGTATATACTCCAGCTAGACATATCAAATTTTAAGAGAACCGATAGGCTAATACTAGAAAAAGATAAAACATGCCAAATTTGGGTAATGCCTTGTTGGACAATAATTAGCCCGAAAGATTGTGTTAATTAAAGGGTGTATAAAAACTGGTTTAGTTTACCAAGTTATTCTCATCGACCTGTGACAACTTGCGAGTGAAGCATTAACTAGGGAAAATAAATTTGATTCTTCTTTTTTACAAATTGTCAAATTATATCATTCGAGAATGAAGGCTATGTGGCAAAAATATAAACCATTTAATAAAAACTTTAATTAATGTGTGTTTTAAATTTGCGTAATTCTAGCAGTTTTTTTATTTTAGTTTATGCTGTTGAGGAAGGAGCTTGAATTTAGAAACAACCGGTATACCAATACATAACCACAAAGCGATTTATAAGTTAGTGAAATAAAATTTGAAAGGGGCGCATTTAAACTTTGATCTGATTAGAAACGACTACATTTTTTACAAATTCATTCAAAGCAATCGGATCACTATTTTAAAGCTTAATAAAGTTCAGTAAAAGTTGGATAATGCCGTGAAGTACCCAGATTTCGCTTGCGATGTCACGTTCTAGTTGTTTTCGTTTATGTTACGCCAACGTAACCTGTACCGCAACCTGCGGTGCCTTTGCCAAGGGAGTGTGGCGCTGTGGAATGTCTGGGTTGTAGATGAAACAGCTAAATGATGACACAACACAAAAAATAAACTAAAAGCGGTTTGACTGAATACCTTTTCTTAAACTTTATTAGGAAATACTTACATTCCTCTTTTATTCCCAGTTTCGTAAATATTTTAACAAATCAAATCTTTCATTATACTCGCTGTATTACGGCGAAGCGTGTAACGAGTTGGTGGGCCTAATTTCGCGTCATCACTTCCTGGCAACACAGCTGTTTTTGAAGAAATGTCACATTGTTGGCGAGCTGTTGGCAACACTATTTATTGGAAATTTACAATTGGTTACACAATCGTAAACTTACGATATATTTAGTAGGCTTTTTTTTTGTTCCAACTTAGAGTATATTTTGTCGTATACAATAAGTCGGAAATTTGCGATTTATATGTCGGACAAATTTTATTATAAATTAGCTCAAAAACGGGCGTTACAAAATACATAATTTTTTTAGAAATGGCGCATCATACAAGCCGTTATAACGACAAAGCAAAATTCAGTCGATAGTTTGTCGCAGGTGCGTAGCCAGCAATCTGCAACGAGGATGGCGGGGCTGTTTAAAGGGTCTGGGTGCGAAACCTTCACCGCTTGGAAATTTGTGATTTTTTTTTTGCAAAACTACAGGGTCTCTTTTAAGGGCTTTTAGGGGGGCAATTACCCCCCTAAAAGCCTTTTGCCCCCCTAAAATAAAAAATTGCCGATGTTGGGCAATTGTTTTGAAAGCAGTTGCAATGCACTTTTTGTTAAAAGAGCTTTTTTTTTAATTTTTAAGATATTTTTTTCTAAATATTGGCGAAACTGCGGCTTTCAGGCACTCTAAATGCCAAATGGATTCATTGCTTAAATGCTTGCTTTCGATTATAGTACGTAGCTATGTATCTTGATGTGATATTGTCCTACATTCCCGCTTCTATTCATCATGTGCATAGGGTCGGTCATGCGCATAGGGTCGCAAGGGCAAAGGGGCATTGTATGTCCGTATCATGGTTTGTTTGGCGTAGCCAGGAGCCTGCAAGTCGGAGGTCGCGTGGAGGTGAACTAATGTCGCAGAAAGTTTCGGTATTGGTATCCGGAGCGATAACAGATATGAAACCCTTTGTTTTTATCAGCGCCTTTTCACTTTGATATGCCTGTATAATAAACTTTGATGATAAACTTGCCTGTATAATAAACTTGAGCTTTGACTCTTTTTTTTTTTTCTTTCTGGAATTGGTTTACTGTTGCTATTACTATTGGATGTTGGATAATTTTGCTATACATCTTTAAATAGTTGGTGAGCGTAAGACTTACAGCGAAATTAAATGGAGTCTTTGAAAGTTATTACTTTTTTATGCAGTGCATCATTAGTTCAGAACTTTATTAGTTATATGTTAGGGTTGCCGTACGGCAGGAGCCGGAGCTTTCATCAACACCTGCCAACCATATTTTGCTTCGACCGCTATCAACGATCAAGGTCAATTCATTGACACTACGCTAGAAACTTTTGATGAAATGAAGCCGCCGAACGAAATAGCCAAAAACGATTATGGAGTACGGCTATACTTCATGCTAAGAAAAAGTAAACCTCCAGTTACAGATTTTTTGTCCACCGTTTGCGTGGTGTGTTCCCATAGTATGACGGTAGAAAGGTGCGTTTCCACATACAATCTTCTTCACGCTAAGCACCGCCAAAGTGCTTCTGAAGATATCCTAATAGATAGGCTCCTCATTTATTGGAACGGAGTAGCTTCGGCCGATTACGACCCAAGACCTGTCGTCATGCAGTTTCTATTGAAAGAACGAAGAAAGAAGTTTCCACACATCGAAACTTACAGCAAGCGACAGTTTATCCAAAGGTTTTTTGAATAAAAGCTGAAAATGAACAACCCAAAAAGCAAAAAAATGAATATGATATTTTTATAATGAGATTGTCTCAATATTTCCTTATTTCGTTGTTTCTTCAACTTTTGTTTGTTTGTAGCTAATTGTGGAACTTTTTATACCCAGTGTTCTGCAGTACACTAATACGCACCGTAAACACTTTTCTCAATTAAAAATTACAGTCTAATCGCGAACAACTCTGAAAAGGGGGTCTGGGGGGCTTTGCCCCCCAGACGTTAGGTTACCTTTAGGAATTTGCCCCCCCTAACGCAAAAGCTTAAAAGAGGCACTGCAAAACTAACTTAATTTAAGCCTTGTTTTGATAAAATTTAATGCTTTTATAACGCGGATAGAAATTACCGGTGCCAAGCATGATTAAACTGCTGGTTGCATGAATGGAGCTAGGTAAAATTTAGTCGTCTTATTTACAAGCTGGTAAATCATAAACTGGTATAGTTCAAGAAATTCACAAAAAGTAAAAATCTACTTCGTCAAAACTTAAAGAAAAAGAGATTTGTTGGAGGAAGGGGGCTAATGGACGAGATTTGTGAAAAATGATTGATAATTAACTAATACTACATAGCCCACCCCCCCTTTTTTTTACCCGAGCCTAAATTTTTTCAGTTGAAACTTCTGTTTAGCATTTTTCAACAAGCGATCAAATCTGATTGCTTATTTTGGCTATTTTGCAAAGTTTTTACTGATTTGTTCGTGAACTATATTTTTGACAAATTAGCCCCCCCTACTCGAAACAAATGTTTCAGAAGATGCTGCAAACTATTTATTAGTCCATTACAGCCAGAGACATAAGCCGGGCAGAGGTTTTTGGGTCAGATTCGAGTTAGAGATTGACAAAATGTCGGGCTTGACATACTGTACGTACTTGCCTGGTGCTTTAGCCTTTTAGGTGCTACAAAATTGTAATTAATTTAGCAACATTCGAAGATGAATTGTGACGCAATAAAAAAAGTTGTGTAGAAATAATCGTATGATGAAGCATCATACGATTATTTCCACACAACTTTTATTGTTGCGTCACAATTCATCTTCAATCAGTAGTTTATTAACCACATTCGAGCAATAATCATACACATTTTTTAGACATCACTTAAAACGTTGTATTTTCCTTATTCTGCATTGCGGTCGACAGGGCAATCCCGCTCCCCTGGCTACGTTGCTGTTTTGTAGTGAACTTGGGGATAGAACAGTGTTACTGTTGACTGCGTTTTTGTGCTTCAAAATATGTGTCTACGTGATTGTTCGCATGGTAGTGTTTTTACGGTGTCATGTGATTTTCGGAGGCTTTTGTCTGACGTCTTTTAAATCACCAACGGATGGGCTTATGATTACGATATACCAATGTCTTGCTTCTGTCTTAGGTTATACGCCCGTTTGTGTCGAAACATCATTGCATTTTTGCCAACTTTCGGTGGAAGTTATCTGGCTCCCGAGGACCGGTTTGCATTTTTTGTTGTTGCTTTACTTACATAGTGAAATCTCATCAATCAATTTTGTAAAGAGTCTCAAAGAAGGGCTTGCAATTTTGAGTTGTGCTTCGCAAAATTGTTTCTAGTTTGTTTGCATTTTTTTTATGCTTTTCTGGTCTATACAACATCACTCATGTGAATTAAGTTATAACGGTATCGATATTTTTTAGAAAAAAAGACGAAGAGGATCCTTTAGAAACAGAGGATGCTGTTTCGGGTTCTACTGTTGCGATGCTGCAAGAAAGCGCCCATCATGTAGGTTACTAAAAAGAAAACCTTATTTCAAAACATATCTGGTGCGCTTATAACCTTCCACTTAACCCAAGCTCTAATTTTAATAAAAACAAAACTAAAAGGGAGTGCAAACTGTAGCGTATTTGGGGGATATTTTGTGCCTTGCCCCTCCCCCCCTTTTTGCCTGTCCGCATTTTAATATTCGTTCAAATTTGGGCGAAGATGTTAACTTTGGATTTTAACTGTTCTTTTTAATTTTGTTCTGATTTTAAAAAGATTGAACCGGAATAAGTTAAGAGGTGCAAATGTTTCATTCTAAACTGAATAAATACGACTTTTACCGTGCATTTTTTATTTCAAAATTCCATCGCTGTTCTTTGCGCTTTCGGTTATTTAAACAAAAGTTCATAAATTTTGTACTACGGGGTAAAATATGTGTCCGCTTCTGCTTTTAAAAATTGCTGATTTTTGGAAAAACAGAGCATAGCCATTACGTATAGAAAACATTGATTACACTGCTGTATTTTTAACAGAACATTCAAGCAAAAAAAAAGAGGAACGGCACTTGGAGTCCATTGCTATTTTGGAAGAAAAACTGTGAAAACGCAGTTCAGTCCCGGTCAACAAATATGCCTTCTCGTGACGAATATAACCCTATTCCACCCTCTGATTGCTTTGTGGCCGAGAGACCTCAGACATCAGAATGCGTTTCTCAAGCACACTCCGAATCTAGTGCCCTTGCCTCAAACCCTCTTCAAACTACCTCAAACCAATTCTGTGACGTTGCACATTATCCGCAAGAATCCGTTTCTACCCCTCCACTTCCACGTCATTCCGCACCATTCACTTCTTTCACGAATGAAATTCCTTCAACGCCACAGCGATCCACAGTGTCTTGCCATACCGATCCCCAGACTCAACTTGCACAAGGTAATTCGAGCTATTTTGACTTTATAATCTCTCTTGTTTAGCTTGTCTTGCAGTGGAAACAAGATTGGTTCATCTTTTCTCATTAGGAAGTTCATGTTTCTGCCGTTTCAGATGTCTTGGAACTCGTCAAGAAAATGTTGAATGGAGTTTTTGTGCAATGATTTTGATTAGATGATACTAAAACTATTAAAAATGAAAGTTTATGTAAAATTAATTACACCAGCAATAATAAAATTTCAACTGGTAAACGTAAATATTAAGTAACCACCATGGTATTTAGACCCGAATTTACCATATGGCACTTTGGCACTGTGCCATGGGCCACACGCATATTTACTAGCTCATTAAAAACTGTGTTCTTAAAATACAAATTTGCATCTGGAAATCCGCGGCCCGTCATAGACCGCGAAATTTCATTAGACATGTGAACGAGGTAATGGAAATGGTCCCCCTTACTTTATACTTGCAATTTCAGTGCTTTTATATACGATAAGTTCAGCTGGTTAGTTTTATGCTTGACTAGTTGAACGAATATTTAATCTCAAAAACTTTAGAAAAGCGCATGAACTGTCTCGAAAAATATGTGAAGGATTCGGACAACCAGTTTGTTCTCGATGACAGCTCTGGTCTCGCGAGTAAACACGGAGTTTCCACAACAAACCTTTCTAGTAAGTACCAGAAAATTTATTCTAGAGTTGATGTTTGAAATGATTATAAATTTCTTTCATACTCCTGCTGGAGAAAGCGCCAGTGGAACTATCTTTGGGCAAATCCGCAACCTCTTTAAAGTTTGCCGCGATCCAAGTTTTCCGACTGGTTCCGGCTTTATTTTTTTTACCGCTTGTACTTCGCAGAAGATTCCTATTGTCTATCAAATGCAATCTTCTTCATACTCGCTGCATTTTGACAAAACGTGTAACGCGTTTGCGGGATTCGTCTCCGGGTCATTGCGCCTAGGCAAGGCAGCCTTTTTAAAAAAACATTGCAGCAGTGGCGAGCCGTTGGCAACACTAATTTCGATTTAAACGGCCTGAGATTTGTATCTCAGACTTCCCGTTCCAGAGACAAACGCGTTATCGCTCGAGCAACTAGCCAGTACTCCTATTGTCTATAATTTCAAATTACAGAGACAAAGTTTCCCCGTCTCCTGCTCTGTGTTGAGAAGCTGCAGTCAATTTAAAACCTGATTTACATACAGTATGTTTGTTGTAGCTTAAGCCGGCGTGGATTCGATTTCCATCCGTAGGCACTTTTCCGTGGCTATTTGAAGCAGAGTTGATTTATGACGTCATCTGTTTGTAATTTGATTTCAGGTAATCCATGTAAGCGTTTCGCTGAAGTGATGCAGAAAGGCCAGAAAGAAGGAAAAATGAAGCCAAAAGATGTCACCGGCTTCTTGAAGGAGAAAAATATGGAAAGAACCCGCTTGGAAATGCTAGGGAAACTTGATGACGAGGGCCACTTGGATTACTAAATAAATATTCCTTCAGATTTGATCGTCGCTGCTCTTCAAAAATCATAAGCTGTGGTTTAAATTATGACAAGAAAATGAAAATATTTGTGAATTAAACGAACTCGACTAATATGTAGTAAAGTTTTGTTTTAAATTCGATGTTATAAGCGCTTTGGAACGTTGTTCTATTGCTTGATTATATTACTTTACAGTAGTTAGTTATATCACTGCTTAACGCGGATTACTTATTTTTAATGGCTAAAAAAACTATCTATGTTGTGTTTTAATGAATTATGTATCATTTTCACGGACATTAACGTTCGATTGATGATGTTTTTACTAAAATTGGGCAATGCTTTTGGTTTCATTCATTTTTTATTCTGTCACATGTCCATTGTCCACAGCGTTCTTATGATGCTTGAAAGACAATGTTTTCATACCTTACAAGTCTTGAATCTGAATGCTCGCGGTGTTTCACTGGACTAAATGTTGACAGGCTTAATACTGAAATTTTTCCGTTAGGTATCGCTGTGCAAAGGTACCAAGATCAAAAGCAGGGTTTCCGCGCTTTACAAATAGGTGAATAGGCTCCATCCAAAAGTATCACAAGAATGATTTTCTATCGTCTAAGTTCAACGCTATTTTTCAAAATTTTGTGGCAGTTTGAGATTAATTTTGGGTGAAGACCCAGAAAAGGTCTTTACTAAAATTTCGTTGCATTTACGGACCAGCGAAAATTTGTAAAAAGATGGGATAATAGCAAGACAAAACAGTAACGGACATACCTGAGCCAGCCCTGGCGTAAAAAGTTGTGAGGCGGGCCCTGTTCTCGACGGCAGCATTGAGCAAATGTGAATCATCACGTAACCTTCTACCGTCACTGAACAAATTTGCATTTCTGTTGTCGACATGCCGATTTAACAATGCGCCTTTCCTAGAGGTCGTGGAAAGCCTACATCTCTTGTGGAATTTAATTGCTACTAAAGCAATTACGTTATGACCCTATCTAGACAATCGAGAATTAATTTTTCAGTTAAGGCAGTTTTGAGTAAGTGAATATTATGGCTATGTGGGTTGAAAATTTATTTATTTATTTTAAATTATTTTATTTAATTACTTATATTGCTTTTGACTATTTTTTCACTTTTAACCAAGAAGGAACTGGAATTGCGGTGATCGAAGTTTCAGACATGGGAGCAAAATTGACGAATGGGTTCGGGATGGGCACGAATGGGTCAAATGACGTTTTAACAGACAGCTATTGCTAAACCGTCTCAGCAAAATGTGAAGCAATAGCTGGTACGAACCGATTTTCTGAATGAAGTGCTTTTTATTTTCTCAAAATCATGTCGCTGTGTGAGTTGAGCTTTTCTCTGCGAGAAGCAACGATTTTGACTTCTTAATGTACTGTATTGTGTGTACAGTACGAATTGCGAATAGTAGGAGTTTGCTGCTTCGGCTTGTTGATATAAGTTGGAATTCGCCAACCACTGTGATTTTTGTTCACAGACAGATGGTATGGGTCTCTGTGGCTAAACCGCTTTTGTTATTATTTTGTTATTTCTCTATCTTTTTCTAAGCACCTTTTCTCTCCGTGTTCGTCCAGTGCCAAATGCCTATGCATCAATTTTATCTTCAAAATGGATAAAAATTTCTATCTGAATTACAATCTGGCAGCACTAATCGCACATAAATATTGACCATGCCGTAGAATAGTAATTTGGATAATAGAATCAATATCAATGCTGTCACTCTGAATTGTTTTATATTTTAAGACCAAAATATGCATTTTGTTTGTGCAATTTATAAGTTGTTGGATTAAAATGAAAATTACACTGCGTGCTTTTGAAATGCTTCATATTTTACTAGATCTAAAACTTTGCAATTTGGTTGATGACGAATCAAAAAGTGCTTTTTCAGTACAGTTTTTAGTACTTTTTTCTATGCTTTTGTAGAACGTTGAAGTACATTATTGACACAGTATCCGTTTTTTGCGCATTTAACGAGCTGAATCGTCCTACTTATTACACAACTATCGATAACATCCTTCTCCGCTCTTCCATCATGTGTAAGTCTATACAGCACTTTCCGCATTGTCCAGATATTCAAAATAACGGTATAAACCAATGGTGATATTCTACCGGTCCACATGAACCGGTACCAACGTTAGAAAACCGGTTGCGATTGCAAAACTGCGTGAATCATTGGTAAATATGACTCGAGCGAACGGGATGCTGGAATTAGCGGTTCCCTTTTTCATCCCTTTTTGGGTCACAACGTAGCTCTGTGTGAGAAAGCAGGATCTACTCTTTAAAGACCATTTTTCTTCTTTACCAGATCGGAAGCAAACGAGGCTTGGCAATGCGCAAAGCCTTTTTTTTGTCTCTGTTTCATAAACGGTTCAGACTTCGGATCACGCGTTCAAGTATCGTTTCGGTGAACCTGGTTTTTTTTTTCTAAATTTTGGAAAATTGGAATAGCTTCACTGATTGTGACCGAAATTGTTCGATCGTATTGTGAATTGAAAAGAATTAGAAGAAAACTTGAAAAACAGGCAGAGATTATTGTCAATTCCATCTGTTGCATTCAGGTCCACAATTTGCAATCAATTTTTTACCGTTTGGGCTAGTGCACGCAGCAACAGTGAGCTACAAAACGCAATTGGATGATTAAACAAAAATCGTCCCCGACCAAAAAGCAGTAAAACGGATCCTGTGTAATCTAATTCTTTTATGCATTTTTTGTTAGCTTTTCTAAAGATTCTAGAAAATTTGTTTGCAAAAGACTGCCGTTACGTAAAATTTTCGTAAAAAAAAAAATCGAATGAAGATTAGTGTGGTGTTACTGCTGGTGAGATAGCGATACTAGTGAAGCCAACAAAATAGTGTCTGTCTAGAGGAAAGGTTTTGAAGGATTTCTTTTTTCTAGATGTAAATTTCCCCCCTTACTTGGTCCTGATTGCAATCAGGAGTTTGATGTAGAGTAACAGGACCTAGCGATTTACGTAGTTTTTGGTAAAAATTGCAAATTTTACGCCATTAAATAAAGTTTGAAGTTTTTGAAGCAGTTAAAAAAAGGTGTGATTCCTTGTAGGTCCTGGATTATGGAAAGTTCAAGACTTTTTTATTGTACGGGTCAGAGCCATCACTTCACTTATTAGTAAAAGCACAAAACACAATTGAAACCTTGCACATCGTTTGGATTAATTTTCACGCTAAGTCGTCGAGACGAAGTAGTGGAAATGGTCTCTTGCTATGTCTCTTAAACTTTTGAAATTTGTGAACTCTTTGACAACTGAAAGGAAAAAAAAAAAAAAAAAACAGATAAACTTAAGCTAATAATCTAAACTCAAAAAGTTTGTAGATTTGCTCCATTTCAAAAATTTATTCGTCGTATCCCAGGCACTCAGCGTCTGTTCAACCACACCATCGCAGTTTACCCGTTGTGGTGGCCCAGCCTGATGAAAGAATTGCAAACAGAACCAAAAAAGTTGCTCAGCGTTAGTGTGGACAGACAGAGGCAGAGTGCTGGTTCACATGCACATTTCGAAGTCCTCAGTCGGAATTTAATGTTTAAAACTTTGGTAAAAGTTTCTGGGGAGGAGGGTACTGGAGGGGAAACAGAAAAATAATTTGGGTGGAGAAATTGCATCGCTCCCTGGGCATGGGTCTGATAACATTTCGTAATAACCCAGTTAAACCAGTTTGAACCGCTATGATGGTAAGTAACACAAAAGTATGATTAAAGCCAGTTTGATAGTTTGAGCGAAAACTGGTCTACACTAGTTCCGTGTTACTAGAAGAAACTGGTTTATACCATTTTTATGCGGAAAACGTAAACCGGTTCCAACTAGTCAAAGTTGTTTACTCTCCTAAATGTTGAGCGGGGGCTCTCAGCAATTCATGTTAGCTTTGTCATTGTGGCGTATGACTGAAATAGGTTTGGCGATGTACGATTGTACGCGCAATTGTTTACTTTGTTTTTCAGTGACGTAAATCACGGTTTATGCGTGTCTGGCTGGGAAGACCAGGCGTTCAGCTTACGTAAATGTGAAGGAGCGTTATTGCGTAGTTCAAGAACGTACCTATAAATACCGTAAGTCTCCTTGCTGTTCTGGCAATATTCAAGCTTTAATACTCCAATCACATGAAAGCCAAATTAGCCCGGATGCAGTAGCCTACAAATGAAAATTGGTAGTACGTGCAGGCTGATTGGAAGTGCATTCTTAATATTCTGGCTGCATTCTGATCACTGACGTGCGGTGGGGCTTTTGGTTGATGAGGCACAATTTTTTTTAACACACATGCTTGCAAAAAAATTATTTAAAACAATAAATGACAAGCAAATAATTGTTTTCATAGCTATTAAACCAGGGCTGCCCAACCAGTGGCCTGTGGTCCACATTTGGCCCGCGAAGCTGTTTTGTGTGGCCCGCAAGGTCTTTTAGCGCGGTTGATTTCCTCATGGAAAGGCTTACTTAGCACTTTCTGGGAAATAAAAAGGTCCAAACCAAAACTTTCTTCTGTATGGTTCTCCCGAAATCAGTTCGGATTTGCGGCGAAAACCTTTTTTTTTTTTGGTCTTCACCTACTGTTTGGGACAGATTCCCGTAATACTGACCGAAATCAGCACCGATTTGCGGCGAAGGCCTTTTTTTCTTTTTGGTCTTCCCCTAGTTTTTGGGGCAGATAACCGAAATACTGGCCAAAGTGAGCACCGATTTCGTACAACAAACTTGCAATTATTTGCAGTTGGAGTTAGTCTTGGTAAAACTGCATCTGGCCCGCAATAACTTTTCTCCAGTAAATGTGGGCCGTACCAGTAAAAAGATTGGGCAGCCTTGCATTAAACGATAACCTAATTTTTCGATAATATTAATTATTCGTTTAATTTTTGCTGTTCACTTAAAGCCAAATCAATTCTTGAAGTTTCGAAAATCTATAAAGGTAGCCTAGCCTATTATTTCGCTTGGAATGTGGACAATATTGAAGTTTTCGTGCTTGCTAAGCCTTCTTGGCAAATTCTCTAAGTCACAAAAACCCGGTTTCAGTCCCAACATTATTATTTGCTAAAAACATGAAAGCAAAAATGAAAATTTTATAGCGCAACCACTCTCTTCTTGAGTACGGTTCTACTCTTTCTGAATTGAGGGGTTTTTTCGAAATGATGTCTCGAGCAAATCTTTTAAATTGGTTTTCTTTTAGCAATAACTTCAAGTTTAGACTAAAAACTTAATTTAGAAAATCTCTCAGCTTTGAGACTAAATTTTCTTTCATTTTACTTCATTTTCTGGTATTAAATTGTTTTTATTTCGCTAGAAAAATAACTTGTTCAATTTCGCTTTGAACAAAACACTACAAAAAAAACTGCTTAAACTTTTTCTCATTGTGTGACGTCACAGGTGAGGCGCGCCGCAAAATCAGATTTAAAAGTATTATGCGTTGTCCTCGATTTGTCTGAGAAAAAAAGCATACTTTTAGTTTGTTCATTAAAATTTGCTTAGATGAAGTGAGACACAGTATTGACAATGCCTCACTTCGCATATTTGAAGCGATGCTCAATAGCCCGCTGTAGTGATAGCAATATTACACCGAATAGTTTGGGCATTTTAATACAGAAGACATAAAAGCAGTGAATGCACACAAAAAGTAGATATAATAAAGTTTTTGGTAAATATTTTGATTTGTGTGAAACCATTTTATTTTAATTATATACTTTATTTTCGTTTTCCTTTGCACAATTCTACAGGTGAGGCACGGCCTCACCTGCCTCCTCTGACCCCACGTCCCTGATTCTGATCTATTCAGGCCAATTCGACGACCTATTCCAAATATTTTAAAAATGTTCAGGCTGATTCTTACTGGTAGCGCGGCTGGGGCTTAAAACAAACAGTACCCGACTCCATATCCTTCGCAGTCGATTTTACCGGTTGCTGGCGACCACGGCAGTACACCAAAGCGCTTGCACGCGGCAGTCCTTTCTATGAACTCATCGCAACTTTGTTAACTTCAAAAAATCAGCGCTTGTCAATGGCGTAGCGGTAAGTTTCAGACGATTAATCACTTTCGTGGGTGGGGACTTGACTCTTTGTCTTGTTAGCTGACCCTCTTGACCAGTGTTAGGGATACAGTAATAAAGTGTTGTTGATCAGTGGTATAGTGAATAGGAGGGTATGCTATTAAAACTGTAAACACGTGGTTGATTTCCGGTCAGATCAAAGACTAAAAAAGTGGTTTTTACAGCTTTCTTGTTCCTCGTTCAGCATTGTAAAGAACAATGCGTCGCTTCCACCGTGTGTAGTAAACAGGTTACAGTACTGGAGCAACCAGAAAGGCAAAGTTTTACTTTAACTTCAGCCCCCCCTCAGCTTAGTCACTTAGAAATTTCAATCCAAATTGCAAGCTTTTAACCATGTTTAGAACAAGGGCGTCGGCAGAAAATTTTTCAGGGGGAGGCCAATAAGAATAGAGCCGGTATTAACTATTAAAAATGGAAGAATTTTTGAAATTTGGTAGGTTTAAGAGAGAGTGTGTGAAAATCCAGGGGGGCCATGGCCCTTCCGTGCCCACCCTTGCCGACGTCCATGGTTTAGAACTTGACCTGTGTGTAAAAGAGGATGGCTTGAAGGACTTGGGCAATTTGATTCTTCAACTAGCGTTTACATGTAGGCAATTTATTTCTTTTAATTGGCTCCAAAAAGATACGCAATTTGATCCGAATGGCGCTAAAATGTCTACCGTATTTTTTTTTTTTAGTTACCAGACCACCATTACTTCTGTTTGTGATTGGTGTGAATAACAACAGTTTGCTCAGCACGCTGCCCAAATGAAGACATTTTTCCAGCAAAAAAATTTCTTTTTGTGTTCAAACCCCACTTCCACCAGATCCTAGTTGCGCGCGTGGGTGGCAGTTTGACTCGAAAATAAAAAGATCTGCGCTGTCTCCAGGCCAAACCAGCTTGACAAATAAAAACTGCGTGAACAGTGAATAAATAAAGTCGAAAAATTTAAAATATTTGTGTCAAAATACAAGTCTTTGAATCTATGTTTGAATTGCGGGCGCATCTAGAATATTAGTCAGTTTTAGAACTAAGGAGAACAATGAACAAAGCAGCTGTTAACATCTGAATAATTTGGAGTTAAACTCAAATTTGATCATGAAAAGTTGAAAACATCTAGTCATGACAAAAATTTTTATTGACACAATTCGCGATTAAACAAATGTCAATAAAGTGATTCGCACTTTGTAAACGATATAATTTATACTAATACTATAAATTATTAACTATACCGAAAGAACTCATTTCTTGGCTAAACTGATCTGGTTTTATCCTTCTTATCAGTATTACATCATAACAAACGTCGTGCGCTAGGTGTAGCCAGGGGTTGGGGGCACTTGAAATGCCAACAACAATAAAAGTGATGACAGCAAAGTTTATGTATTGTTTCTTCAGTTTGTTTTTTTAGCATTTTCGCGTAAAACAGTAAGTAATAGTAATATTAGTATTGACAACTAAGGGTCCGGGCCCCCTCGAGTCAAATTTTTGCCAATCAATTTAAATGTATCACCTGAGAAAAATTAAGGGTTTTTGTCCTAAAAGTTGCAAACTTAGGCCCTTATGCGATCTTTTTATGCACGTAATGCAGTAACATGATTAGTAACCTCTATTTGAATCAACTTTAAATAACAATCCAGGCTAGTGTTTACGCAACAAAATACTCTTAAAAAAATTAGTTAAGGGAAATGCTTATTAAATAAACTGTTGAATTTAAATTGAGCAGGCCAGGGCCCCATGGTTGTACAAAATGTACTCCTGCATTTGGTTATTTTCATGACAAAACAAAAATCGTTCAGGCAAAGCTTCGAGTGGATTATTGTTTACCACAAAAAATATTGCTGGGGACAACGTAACTTGTTTCATTCTCCACCTGAGCCGAGTCACTTACGAGATTTAACCCCAAAATACAAAGTTTTAAACGTGTTTTAAACTTGAATAATTATAGTAAAAGGAAAACTAAGCAATTTGATTTTTTCAGGTGGCTTTAAATTTGTAATAGTTTAGGTTTTTCAAATGGCTCTAAAAAGATGCGAAATGTGATCCAAATGCCAATCGCTATTTTTCCAAAATTCCAAAAAAATCGCCCAGCGGCTGGGGGCTTTACCCTAAAATCTCCGCAGCTTCCGGCGGCAGGTGATACGTTTGAGTTACACTAGTTTGCTCACTACGTTTCCCAATTTCGACATTTTCGGAAAACTTTTTATTTTTTGATTCAAGTTCTGCCCTTCAGCAAAATCCTGGTTACGTGCTAAACCAGATCCCGACTTCTAATATTTCATTCTATGGTATCTTTGTCCCATAAAAAGTCCCACTTTTCGAAAAAGTTTGTTGGCGTCATTGCATGTGATATGCAGCTTGGGGCCTCATAATTAAAAATCCTGGCTACTCTTTTGTACGTACGAAACATACCTAACATGGAATTACTTGAACGCAGTTTTCAACCTTGTTTGCGTTCGCGACTATTTGGCCAGTGATTGGAGGAAAATTACGTTTGAAGACAACGTCAATTATTTGCCGTAGCACAAAAGTTACTGTTGCAAGTTGGAACAACGACCAAAGTTCACATTACAAACCCGGGTTTACTTTCGTAAAAATTACATAATAATAGGTCCCTACAGAAAAAACTTTAAAACTTGCGTGAGGGCCTTTTTCGTCGTATGTAACATGTAACAGTTACCGTTACGTGACTGTAACCGTTACTGTATTTAAAAAAATACCCCAAACCTGCAGCACTGATGGACAAAAATTACCATTTTTTGAAACGTCAAAATATAGGCTAAATATCAAACAATAACGCAAAGCACAAGGTGCAGACCAATCTCTGCATCTCTAATATTTTAGTCCATTTATTAATATTGCTTAACTTTGCCCTGTAGCGTTGTAATGGGGAAAAGAAGTAGGTTCCAATACCCTCCACTATGGTTGGCCAAAACCCAAAATAAGAAAATACGACACTTTTAGGGTTGTTTCGTCTTTTTTGACCTTTGGCTTTCTTTAACCATATTTGACTTAACCAATTTTGACCATTTTTGAAACATTTATTTAGGAGCAAGAGCTATTATGTAACAAATGAAACATTCAAATCAGTTATAATTTTGAAAAAATGGTCAAAAATAACAAAATTTGATTGATTGATTGTCGGATTTGTTGCTAAATGCATTACAGTACACATAGTATTATCAAAGATATGTATGGAGAAGTGGATTAAAACATTTGAGTTGAAAACCATGGGAAGAATGGTTTCATCCTTAGGTAGAAAACCATTACGTCAATCCATGGCATGGGCGTAGGAGCTCAAAATTATTTGGGGGGGCATCAAAGTTTTGCCCGAAAAATGACTTGAAAGTTGCCTGACAAATCAATCGTTTTTTTTTTGTGCAAATTGAGATGATCTCCAAAAAAAAAGGTCTTCACTCACTTTGCGACGGTTTTTCTGTCAAAATTGAGGTGACCTCCAGAAAGAAAAGGTCTTCACTCCCTTTGAGACGGTTTTTCTGTCCAAATTGGGATGATCTCCAAAAATGAAAAAAGGTCTTAACTCATATTGGGACGGTTTTTCTGTCCAGCAAGATGATTTTGCCCGAAATTTTGACGAAAAATCACCCAAAATATATGAAATTGCCCAAAATTTTGCCCGAAACTTCGACACCTTACTTCAACCGGGGGGGCCAGTGCCCCCCCCACCTCCTACGCCTATGGTCTATGGAGATTGGAGATATCGATAGATTTCATTTTCATCTATTTTTTAGCTCAAATTGAGTGAAGAAAATATTCAAAAGAAAGGGAAAACAAAGTTATAGCATAGGAAATCCATCCAAGCTCAGTGGGGTGCAGTAATCATTTTGATGTTTGTTCAATTGTTTTCGTAATGTACGAGTGAACTCGTACCTTTTAAATGGTGTTCCCTTTTCAATTTTTGTTTTAAGGAAAATATATATATAAAAAAACATAAAAAGCACTTTTGGGCAGAGCAATTGCAACTCACGAGAAGTTGAGATTACCAGTCCGATTTGTCATACATAAAAACAGTCTTTGGTTGCTACCAGGGCTTTAAAAGTGGTTGATAGCAAAAGATCAAAGATTTAGCGGATATCATAACAGATAACGATAGTCCTAAAACGTTAAAATTTAAAATCCTACGAAACCCAACAGTTCGTTTCACCCGTAAATACATCATCGATATAGGAAGTTCAGTTTTTGCTTTGTGTTTTGGCGGTCCTGGAATAAAATACAAGCTAACTAACTAACTAAACAAATTAAACATTGAAAAATTAAAAAAAAACACTGCAGGCTGTTTCTCCCTAATGGGTTCGTCAGGTGGGGTGGAAACTAAACAAAAACGGTAAAAGACCTCAGCACGCCTGCCATGTATCCCCCTCACCGCACCGAAAGCCCTGTGGCGGGCGCGGGCCCAAGTCAGGCCCATGTCCATTGAGTACTTTGGAAACTGGAAAGACAGTGTACAAGTTCATCAGCGGCATCTTAATCAAATAGGATTGAATACAATATTTGATTTTTCTATACGATTTTAATTTTCTCAAATGTTTTTAATGTTTTAGTCCTGTGGTTTTTAGAAAAATCATTGCCCAGAATCAAACTCCGCTCTGTCAATTATAAATTTCCCGTGTTAAACATTTGGGAATTCCCCTTATTTTATTTCCCTTGTGACGCAAAGCCTACGAGATCGACGGGTTAGGCGAAAGTCGCTTACTGGCTTAAATTTCAAGGAAAAAGTTTGACGAACAAATCAACTAGCAACCGTAAATCGTAGGCCATTCAAACAAAACTGGATTTCTTTAGTGCGAGGGAGGTGTTGTAACTGCGGTACCACTGTAGAAAGATGAAACCCAGCGTTGAGTGTGAGTTTATTAATCAAATTTCAAAACACTTGATTTTTGTTCAGTTTTTACTGTAAAGCTTTTTGATGACTAGCGACTACGGCATTTTAATTGACAAAGGTTTTAAATTAAAGAAACATAACTTTGGTCTTTGAAAAAGCAGATAAAAAATGCACGGACGAATATTACTCGTATTTGTGTTATTCTCATTAATTGTAAACCTGTGAATTTTTCCGAGAACTACGTCACTCTTTTAATTCATAAAGAAAAAGACTACTTCACCGGAAATTTGGCTAGTATTTTTACTAGTTTTGACTCAAATCTATCCCGAAATCAAATTCTTACCCTAATATTAAACCCCAAATCTAACCTAAACCCTAACTCCAACCCAAAACTTAACTCTTAAAAAAGCAAATGAAAAATGCTCGCTTGAATATTTCTCATTTTCGTTTTATTCGTAAGAACTTGAAAATTTTCGGTAAAATAGTCATTACCATTAAAAAAGTACCTGTTTTCTGCCTCACTTAGTTCAATTGAATTTCATCCGCATGTCAAAAAAATAGTGATTTTTAGTTCTAGTTGGTTAAAAACCAAAAATGTAAGCTATGGGGCTGTTTTACCCCCAGAGGTGGGCAGTAACTTGTTACTTTTTGAGTAACTGTAACGGTAACTTAGTAACTTTTTCAAAAAAATAATGAAAATGGGAACTAGTTACTATTTGGAGACATTAAAAAGTTACTAGTATTTGTAACTCAAACGCCATCTAGAAGTGCTAAAGAATGTAGATCATGATACTGAATTTCAATTCAATTGGCATTTATTTTTGTTCAAAAAGATATTCTGCAAAATAAATAAGCATACAAAGTCAAGCAGCAAAATGAAGCAAAAAAAATTACAGAATAATCATTTCTGATAAGAGGTAGCGAAAAGACCTTTGGCTATTTCTGAGAATAGCTCGGGGCTCTTTCCAGGAAAGGTGAGGTCGTCGAGTGTGCAACCTGTATCTTTGCTTTGTTGTTAGTTACTACTGTTTTTTTTCACTTACAAAGTAAATTTTGGTGCAGAACACCGAAACACATTGTAAATGAATAATTGATTTAATCAATTTTTTTTTCTTGGAAACCCTCTTTCAAATGTGGGTGCAAATGGTGTTGTGTGGCAGAAGTGCACTGCATAGGGTTACCATATTTGCAAAAGCAAAATTACGGACAGTGCATGGCTACTTTTCATGAGACCAAATATATGCTCTACCACATCTAGAAGTTTGCATACTAAGCATTCTGCCTCGTAATCATTCCTGCCTTTTTTAAATCATGGATTGATGGATGTTTTTCTTGCATCGCGTTTGTGAATTTGCACTTTCGTTTAGCCATTTGAAATAATATCTTTCGTATTAATAAATACCACCTAACTAAAAATGCAAAATCTAAACTGGCAGCCTTGAAATTAACAAAGTAATTTACCACCAAATAATGAAGATGCTACGTCACGAAACAGAATTCAATAGGCCTACTGCAAAGCGTGTAAATGCACTGATAATGAAGGATCTACGATGCACACCAATCTATGAGCAAAATTATTGTAGCCAAGAAGTAGCGTAGACCACTCCAAACAAATTTCTCGTCTTTGGAATACATGTACAATGTTTAAGTTAAATATAATTTACAAGATTATGAAATTCCAAACATCTGTGTGTTTTTTTTAATTCCTCCCGGACGCAAAATTTAACCCTAAATACCGGACATGTACGGAATTTTCCGGACGGTATGGCAAACCTAGCACTGCACCACACGGTGCTGCTTCAATTTGCCAGGGTGCAACAGTAGGGTGGCCCTTATTTTTCGACTTTAAAATTATCATGCTCTCACCCCCTCATTTTACTCTCCTTTATGAAAAACTCAGAGAAACCAATTTTTAGTGAGATTGAATGACTTTTAGGGTGTGCTCAAAGCATATGAAATTTGCAGGAATTTTAGCTGTGATAGTCACTAGTAGCACATTACAATGCAAGTTATTGAACAATGGTAAAACTTTGCAAACCGATTACAACGTTTACACTGGGTTTGATACAGGTCCGCAACTAAGAAGGGGGTAGGGGGTGCTGCTTTCCCTAGAAAATTGTTTGCCTTCCCAAAAAATTTGCAGTTTTAAGCTTACGTGACCTTTGAACATGTTTAGCCCCCTTCCCAAAATTTTTTTGTCCTCCGAAGCAATGGCAACTAGTTGCAGGCCTAGTTTGATATCACCATAGTGACAGTGCAATCAAAGTAATGATGTTATGTGCACAATAATGAAGCAAAGTCATAACATATCCCGAAGTTTAAATATCCGTTTTCACGAGTTTACTGAATTGGCAGCTTCGGACTCAGCCAGCCCTTCTACAACTGTTCTTTTAAGAGCATTAGGAAACAACTTTCTATGCTCTTTGACGACTTGCAGAATAAATTGTGTTTGTTCTTCAGTCTTAGACAACAGTCCACTGTATTCCTGGATTATTGCAACACCCCTTTCAGCAGTGTCATTGGTAACCGTCAAGCTGTTGGCGATCTTTTCTGCCGACATGTACGCTGTGTTGCTGGACCACGTTGCAGGATCTTTCAACAGAAAATCATGATTGAGATTAAGTATCGTGAAAAAGTTGCGAGTATTATCGGTGACAAAATCGTGCAACTCTTTTGTTTGGATGTTTTCTATTTCCACAGAAACTCGTTTGCTTGCCTTCTTTTCTGATTTCCTCTGTAGAGCAGCTGTCATTCTTCTTTTCTCTTCCAGTGTGACATTAGAATCAAATAGGGCAAGCGCAACAAGCTCTTCACTGAGATACCAGAGATGGTTTGCTAGTTTCTTCAGAGCTTTATTTGCTGGACTGCAGCTTTCATTTGCAAGTGACTTGAGGAGTTCGAGATCATTTTTTGGAGCCTCAATAGGCAGTCTGGAAGTAAACCAAGATTTTATATAATGCTTGATGCCGAAAATACACAACTGTTTTATGCCAGTGAACTCTGAAGAAGTAAGGTAGAACTGGTGTCTAAATACAAATATTTTCAAGGCATATATTAATCGAACCATAAAACGAGCCCTGTGAATTGCTCCTGGTTTGGCAAAGTGAACACCTTTTGGGGGGATTCCTCCAACAAAGATTATGGAGAACTCCAATAGTTCGTTGTAGTCGTTTCGAGGCTGAGTTTCCTCAATCTGCTGTAAGCAGAACTGAAGTACATCAGTTTTAACACGCTGCAAAGCATTAGCAACCTCTACGTCTTTGATGCCTGGTTGATAGTCATCAGCTGAAATTTGAGTCCAGTAGTTTTTAAATCTCATGAACAATGGGATGTCTGGGCTTGTTGATGGCCCCATTGTGGCAAAAAATACTGCCTGTAACATAATTTCGTGAATATGATGCCGGCATGCTAGCTAAAAAATGTCCTTTTCCAATATTTGTTCAAAAAGTACGCAAGCTCCTTTCTTTTTGCCAGTATTGCTTGCAGTGGTGTCAAAGGAAATGGAGCAAATGCAGTTTTCCAATTCCCAATGTTTTACGTTATCATAAAGAGCATTCGCAATAGCTTGGCCGGACCCTGGTTGCAGCTTGGGAACACACAGCAGTTGCTCTATTCCATTTCCAGACACTAAAATCGGGAGCCTATCGACTTTTTTGTCACCTGTTAGTTCAGCCATCAATTTTCCATCCCAGTGAAGTGTAAGAGTCTGTTCTCTGCAGAATTCGGATTTTAGCTTTTTAGATGTAACTTCTCGGTGTTTTTGCCGAGCACGTTGAATAGAGGAACGATTGACATTGAACGGGTCGATTTGTTGTCCAGAAGCAGATAGTACAGCAGATAGATTGTGTACTGCATGGCGATCACTCATTTTGGTCCTGTCAAGAGTAGAGAGTACTGCCGAAGTAAGCATGTTCTTTCTGCCTCTTTTCCTCTTGCCATTCGTGCTGGGTCCAGCAGCTACAAATGAAGTCTCATCAATATCAGTTTCCTCAGAAGCTGAAGAATCTTCTAAGACAATGCTTTTATTAAGCAGATCAACTTCATTCATTTGCTTTTCCATCCACTTTGCTCTCTTTTGCCCTCTGATTTCTTCATTTATTTGCTTTGTAGCCAACTTTAAATCAATGCCTCCCATACTTCCACGCCTCCCCTTTTCACGTTGAGCTAGTAGAAATTCCTTATCTTCTTCATTCTTGATCATCTCTAGTGCTCGTTGATGAGCAATGTCAAAAAGATCGTCAAATATGTTCTTGAACTCCTTTTCATTCTTCTTTTGAGTTTCACTACTTCGGCCTTTATTCTTTTTCGGAGCTTCAAACTGCTGCACAAGGTCTTTCAGCTTCTTCACTACGTGATGGAAAGGTCGTATAGGAATGCTGGCTTTTTCCCAAAAAATCTGAACCTCCTTTGCCGTCTGTACCGCTGCATCGTGCTTCAATACCACCTTTGAGTTCATTCGATGCAGATATACACGCAGTACATCACCATTTGAGGGAAGCTTAGAGCCAGTAAAGCGCTCTTTTGTCCTACCTAGTAGGTATATTTCATCTCGTTTACGCAGAGTAACCATTTCACGGCACAAAACACATCAGTCAGTCTAATGGCGCTTAGCTAGTAGTAATTACACGTAATCTGCAATACAAAAACAAAGTGGCTTGAGCACACCCAAAACAATCTTGTATCACAATAAAATTTTACACAAGTTGTTTTCTATCAAGGGAGATCCAAATCAGGGGGTGAGAGCATAACTTTTCTCAAAAAAAATTTTTTGCCCTATTTAAGGGCCACCCTAGTGCAACAGGCTTAGGTGACCTTTGCAGTCAATTCGCTGTGTTCTACCAGTTCACGTTTTGCTGATGAAAAAATGAACATGTAATTCGGGTGCACAAATTGCCGGGGTTCGATGCCTCCGCTCTATCTTGCGATTGGCTATCTTATCATCACAGCAAAGTTAATCACAATTATATTGTTGTTTGGCTGCTGAGTCTGAGATCAAATCAAATCTTTCATTATACTCGCTGTATTACGCCGAAGCGTGTAATGAGTTTGCGGGGCTCATCTACGCTTCATTGCGCCTGGGCAACACAACTCCATTCGAAGAAATGTCGCAGCGGTGGCGAGCCGTTGGCAACGCTGTGTCTAATTTTGACCGGCCCGAGATTTGATCCTTAAACCTCCCGCTTCAGAGACCAACGGATTTTCCGATCGACCACCTGTTTACTTTGAATCTCGGATCTCGGAAATTGTTTACTTTGACGTCATCATGGTGGCACCTTCCTAGACCTACTATTTCCGTACCTTCATGTTTAGTATGTCATTCTATGCTTTGAATGCGTGATGCAATAGAGCAATGACGCCATAGTTTATCCTTTAAATTTAGTTGTTTACTTCACCTTTGACGTCATTTCATGACGCTACTTTGCAATAACAACGGTGACAACACACCTCGAAACCACCTCCATGATGTCATGCATATTTCGTCACGATCATGCGTTGCGTGCGTGCATGATCACTGATTTGAGATGATGACATCACCAATTTTATTGCATCACAAAGTGAAGCCAATTCCGATTTGCAGCAAAATTAAGGAAGTAAAATTTCAAAGAAGCTCAACAAATTGTGTGCGCACGAGCAGGGTTGATAGGCGCGAAGTCAGGTTCTATGCAAAGGCCCTGGGTTGGGCAATCGCTTGCGATATATCTAGATTTGATTTTTAGCAAGTTCGTTATTGTTTTGTTTTGTTTTTTTTTGTCGAAGATAGCGATTGAGCTTCTTACAAAAGTAAGTTAAAGCTGAAGCAGAGTGCAAGATACGATGAAGTTGTCAAGATAAAATATTCAGCAAAGAAGCGTCTATATTATGATCAGCTTTGATACAATAATCGAGGCAGTTCTAATGATCGATTATTTTTCATTTATTTTTAGAATTGTAGTTTGATTGATTAGTTTGTAGTTTAACTTGACAAGAGTTGACATAGTTTAACTTGATCGTTTTTGTGATTAGTCGCGGCTGCTGGAAAATGGATAACAAATTGAAGATAGTTTTCTTACTGGCAAGTTACGTCGCGGTAAGTACGTATTTATTGATTTACTTTTGATCAAGGCAAATACAAAGTTAATACGTACGTATGTATTGATTTACTTTTGATCAAGACGAATACGTAGTTAATACGAACCCAAGGCCCTTTTGCACTTCAGAAATTTCGCTCTTAGAACTGAACTCGTAATCTTGTTAGTAGCATCCCGATTCTACCCTCCACTGCATCTCCGTAAGCCTCGAAAATCTTCCGTGTTTTTGAAATCAGCGTGTTTCTGTGATTCAGCTATGGTACTGCTAACAAGAAATAAACGAAGTAGAACAAATTAATGTGGGGGCCTAAAGCCGTATTATGCATCGCTTCCCAAGAGTTACAACATCGTAAGGCTTGCTTTAAAGAACTTCATGATATTCGCAAATTTTGCGTTATGTTGCATTATACCTCGTGTTTGCTTAGCTTTGCAGTTTTCAATCGCTACATGTTTGTCTATTTTCAGGACTTAGTTTCCAGTGGCCAAGAAAACGGGATACCTTTTGAACCTATAAACAAAGCAGATGATGTTGATCCGATTCGGAATAGCGACCAGCAGGAAGTGGACAGAGATGCAACGAAAGCGCATGAGGACACTAACAGACTCAACGAGAGGGATGCCTGCCCTAACACCTACCTCCCAGAAGGAAGCGACCAGGAGAAAATGCATGTAGAAATTGACCCCAAAACAACAGAGCCCACCGGGTCTTTCTGTGGGTGCAACGAGAACGAGTTTTTAGAGGCTCTTCCCACGTAAGTAGCTAATGCAGGTCGACATCGTTTTATTTTTTAGTCTAATTACAGCGTATAGCGCAGAGTTGTAAAGGGGCCGACTAGTTCAGGCCCGAACCCGGCCCAAACCCGAAAAATAATTTGAAGCCCAAATCATTTCCCCCAAAAAAACGAAAGTTAAGTTAGGTCCGAAAAATATAAGCGTTATTGCCATGTTATTTTGATTATATTTTTGAACTCCTAAGACAAATAGCACGTCTCAGGCCCGAATTAAGCCCGAAGTTTGTCAACTTTAGGCCCGATTCCGACCCGAAAAGCCTGGTCCGACAAACAACTCTGCTACAGCGCCATTGGTGCATCTGTATACCACTTCAAAAGACGACTTTTTTGCAACAATGTTGCAGAACTTAAGCCTACGCATTAGTTGAAATAAAATCAATAAAATGCTACGAACTGCTTTGGTTTTTGACTCGTTGGAAGATTGACGATGTCCCATTGAAATACAATGAATATGCATAAATATTTTGTGCTCCTTACCACGTTTTCTTGCACTATTTTAAGGTCAGATTACCGCGCAAGAGACGCAAGTGCCGCTGTATGATAGTTAAGTCTACACTACATTCCAAATCGTGAGCTTCCGAGCGTATTCCTAAAATATTTTTACCAACTGGCAGCTTGTTCACTGGTAAGGCAGTTCGTTGGTCGTACCGAGTTTTTAAAATAAGCTAATAATAAGCTCAACGATTTTACGTTCAGTTAAGACTGGGCCTCAAAGTTACAATCAAAATACCTTTCAAAAATATGTTAGAATTACCACACTTTTAAGTCCTTGATAAATCACTAATTTACTAAAATAGAATCAGCTTTAATTTGGCTGATGGTTTATGTGGTATTATTACAGGGACTTCAACAAACCTGGCTCGAGGATTTGCCTCCCTTGTCCTGAGGGCCAATATATGCCTAAGCACGCTCATAAAGAGAGAGGATGCCAGAAGAGGAATACCTCACCTCCCACACCGAATGGAAACTCCCAAGGAGGAACAAGGTGAGCCAACATTTTGCTAGGTCTCCGGTTTCGTGAGCACCGCGTGCTTATCAGAGGTGCTCGTCTTTAAACGGCTCTCAGGGGTAGAGAAACTCAAAGCTGGACATCCTGTCGCGACCGACCTATCCTCGCCCCGGGAATCCTGACGCCGAGGACATCCTGACGTTAGGATGTCATCCTGACCTTCTGACATGTTGTTTCGCGTGAAGATGTCGCGTACCTTGGGAAATCACCTCGCCGCTCCTCCTTTTAAGTTTCCAAATAATGTTTACAGTAAATTGCAATTCGCTTTGGAATTTTTGGGGTGCAGTAATTTAGCTAAGAGCTGAAAGCAAAAATGAAGTGGATCCAGAACGATTGTTTGTGTATTACATTCTTACCGAGTCATACCATAAGCGTGTTACGAGTTGCGGGTCCATCTTCTCGTTATTGCGATTAGTTAGATGGCTGCTTCCTTCACGACGTTGCAGACAGCAATTAGTAGTTTTGGTTTTTGCTCTTGTGATGATTTTGTAGTTTGTGAAAGATGATTTCGATCAATAGTAATGGTCGATTAGCATCTTCTGCAGAAATCAATTGCCTAATCATCGCCTTTTTGACAAATTTGATGTTTGCCATTTCATTTTGTTTGTTCGTCTTTTTGCAATGCAGACATTGGATAATATAATCCACTTAATCAAGATATAAATTTTGCTGGTTCACGTAAAACGTAGCCCGTTTTCTTGATCTTTTATCAACCAATAACTTTTTAATGACCCGCCAGTTGGTCGAGCGGTGGAAGGTCTGAGGTTCAAATTTCGGGCCGTCATATAGACAGTGTTGCCAACGGTGGCCACCGATGCCACATTTCTTCGAAAGAAGCTGTAGCCCGCACGCGCAATGATGTGGAGATGGGCCCCGCCAACTCGTTACACGTTTCGGTGTACTACAGCGAGTACTGTATAATAAAAATTTGATTTGAACTTTTTAAATGGCTAATTGCATCAGTAATCCAGCATAACCTGATACCTTTCAAAACAAAGTCAAAACTGATGAGTCACGAAGGTTACTTCAGGTCGAAAATTGCTGCCTCACTATCATTCGACGTTGTCACCTTATCGTTGCTTTTATTTGGGCTTTTTCTGCACTTTTTATCGCTATCGTAAATATCTATTAACTTTTAGTTCCTTTTTTAACTTGCACGCTGTTTTCGGTAGAGCCACTAACGTCCCAGCTGACCTCAAAATTGTTAAGGTTACTTTCGGTCACACCGATGGTCCGATCATTAAGACTTGACGATTTGGTCTCGTAATTCTCTATTTCGCTAATCATTTCCACGATATTTGTTCAGATTTCAGGTTGTCTAAAATATTTGCAACGTCACTCTTTCACCGCAGAACAATAGCCATTTCAGTGAAATACTTTTCATATGGTGAAATACCAGTGAAGAGCATTAACATTATCATGGCATACCAACCAGCAATAATATTGGATTCTTTGGACTAGAGTCCGGGACAAAATCTAAGTCGAAGTCAATTTTTGGTTAAAAAAAAGATGGTAATTAGAAAACTTGAGCAAATTGAGGGCCGTTTAATCCGGCCTTGATGGCCATGCCTGACGTCATTGTGGTTTAAACCAAATTTTCATAAATTTCAATGTGCCAGTTTCATTATTGACAATTCCCGAGAGGGCGATTATCAGCGTGAACATTGTTTATCCACAACCAATTTGAAATTTTTCTGTTCTGGCATTTAGCTAGATCAGGGTTTTGGGATGTTGTATTTTCTAGAAAACGTCCTTTGTAAAACGTGTCCTTTTTGGAATTTGACTTCGGGAATTCGACGATGTGCCGCACCTATGCCACGGCGGCCCGTTTCATGTTCATCATAGGTGTAACGTCACTCATGCGCAAACGTGTAGCAGAAACAACGCATTTGAAACAGTCCACTAGACAAAGTCACAGCCGATCAAGCCTTGCCTACATTGTGCTTCAACTTTGAGTTTGCTCAAGCACAACAAGTTCGGCTAGGCGCTCTCGCTAAACCTGAGCGAGTCTTGACATGAGCCGGGTTGAGCCTGAAAGTTTTTTTGCTTCAAAGCTGATTAGTTACGGTTTGGCTTCGCGTTGAATTTATTGTCAAAATTGTCGATTTGTTGTTGAGTGTAGTGCAGTGGTACAACCAAAGGGGGAGGGGGCTAAAGAAGCTTCAGTCCCCTCCCCCCTTAGCCAAGTCACTTAGAAAATTAAACGAAAAATACAAGCCTTTAAGCATGTTTCGGACAGTAAGTAAGAGGAAGTAAGAGGAAGGGGCTGAAGGGGTTAGGCAATTAACTTCTTTCTAATCATGTCCAAATTTTAGCAATTTAGTATTTTGTACTGGCTCTAAAAACGTGCCGAATGGATTCCAAATAGCGTTAAAATAGCTATTTTTTTTAGAAATCGCTAAATCAGACCCCCATCTGTGATACACTTGAGTTGTACTAGTTTGCTTACCAAACCGCTTAAATAAGACATTTTTTATCAAAAGAATTTTACCTTTTGTTACAAACCTCCCTTGGCAAACTCCTGGTTGCGTGTGATGTCGACTTTGTCAAAAGAAAGAAAAGAATGCCTTTTGTAAGGTCTCGTGATCCTACGTCATCACAAAACCCCTTTGATCGCCGTTCGTGATTCGACGATTCTTTTATACATTTCTCAACACCTTGCTTCACAATTGCATCAGCTTTAATGACGTCACGTTGTCACCTTCTTTCCGGTGGCGATTGGATTTCATTCACAATAAGTCACATAAAATGTATACGTGCGTGTTTATAGTGACTTCTGTTTCTAAAGTTCTGCTTCAAGAAAATTGTAACGCAACGTCTTTCATTTGCTGAGAGAAAAACTACACCCGAAAAACTTTGTTGTTCTTTCGGTATTTTGTCTAAGTTTGGATTTGGCTTGCTGATTTTGACCAAACTAGATTTTGCCTAATTTTGGGTTTGTATTTCCGGATTTAGCCCGTAAAGGTTACAACTTAGTGATTCAGTTCATCACGTTTGTGCCCACATTTTAGTAGCTTGACTTTATAATGGAAGAAAAAGTCTGATTTAATGGCATGGGTTCGAATTCTATTCGCGATCATTTTTATAACATTTTTGTAAGCACTATTTCACGAGAAGGCGAGGCTCATTTTGCTCAAAATTTAAGGACTAATTAAGAACAATGCCTCAACATGAAAAAATGTTAAAACGCTTGCTAAAGCAACGCATTTGTACGTAATCAACAGAGATTTTTTAGCTTTTTCCTTGCTGCCTTAGTTGATTTTTCTATTAGTAATCATGATCTATTACAAAAGATAATGTTTAACCTAGCAAAAATAAATTTGTGTCACTTTTAGTCTCCAATCAAGTTAAGAGCATATTAAGAAAAACTGAGGCTAGAAATTCTTGAAAATTTAAGAACAGCCAGCCTCAATCCAAAATTTATCAGTTCTCGTAAAAAGTGAAACGACTTACATTCCGACATTATTTAATGGCATTCTTAAGCACAATACACGTATATGATTAGCAATATTACTATTGCATGCATTAGAATAGATTGTGTAGCGCGTCATTTGGATGGGTTATATGCAGGTTCAAGGCTGTCTAAAGCATGAATCATGGTATTAAGTATATTTGTCTAGTTTGTAAGTGTGCTTGTTATGTTTGCTTAAAATTTCGCGAAAACACCAGTAGGGCCAGCAGTTAAACAGTATTAACCTTACTTCCAAGGTCCAGTATTTTATGATACGGCCACTGGTGTAACATTATAGCCTGGCGTTAACCCGAGAGCATTAGAGCAGTGACGCGGGGTTGAAACTTACCTTGCTGACGACATAGCAGTATCACTTCAAGCTTAGACGAGTTTGATCTCGCCCTCAAAATCTGTGTCTTGTCTGCAGCAAACAATGGCAAAGTTATAAGTGATTCACCTTTGGGCAAAATCAAAAGCAATGGTGGCACAAATTTGTTACACGCTTCAGTGTAATCCAACTTGCATAAAAATGATTTGAAATTTGATCGTAAGCGGCACATGTGCGCGTGGTTAGTTATTTGGTTTGGAAAAGATAAATTAACAGACGTCTTTGTTTCAGAAATGACATAAGTCTCTCTGGAAACACCACCGCAATGCCTCCCGGTGTCACTATTTCACCGTCCACCACCAAGCCCACTGTCCACTTCAATCCTCTCACCAACTTTTTGCCCTCGGTAGCCGAACCTCCGAATGATCTTCATCAAAATGGAAAAGACGAGTCGGATCAAAGTCAAACAGGTAATTTCCAAGTTGTATTATTATCTATCATTGTCACTATATATTCCAATGTAATATTAAGTGACCATGCATATATTTAGTCTGCTCGTATTTCGGCACGGATCGTCATCTTTGGTGCACATATTGCAAATCTTCAACTAAAAAGTCTTTGCTTTTTTCTGGCGTTTGGCACAGACTAATCCTGTTATTTTTATCTCGATACTTGGGAAAAATTCGTTTGGGGGGACATCGGTTCAGTAAGAGCTAATACTGTTAGTGCTGCGCCTTACTTTCACCTAACATGAAAACAGCAAATTGCTGTAATAGTTTTCCACATCAAAACAATTTGCTACAACTAATTCTGCCGGCATTAAACTCACATTTAAACCCAGAAGTCTAATACCATATGCACACTGAGTGTAAAATTGTGAGCCTATGACTGGTACGCAGTGGTGGGATTTTTGTTCAGCATTGGGGGGGGATAATTTGCAATTTTACTTCAATTTTGCCTTATTTTCAACATTGGGGGGGACGAAGCCCGAGCACGATTTTTGTCACGTAAGCAAATTAAGAGAAGACCAAAAAAAAGGTCTTCACCGAAAATTGAAGCGTTTTTGTCCCCGAAATCACGTGAACATCATAAAAAGGTCCAAACATCATCCAGCGCTCAGATGCAGACCATAGTCAAATTATTGGGGGGGATGCAGATGTAAACCATAGTCAAATTATTGGGGGAATGCAGTCAAATTATTCCCCCAGATTTCGGCACCCTTGCTGTTACGAGTGTATTTTAGTTTAATGAAATAAGAAATTCGGAAGGCTCGGCGTACCAGTTAATTGAAATAAACTAAGGATGACCTCGTACCCTGACGATTTTACGTCCAGTGTAGAACGGATATAACAAGCAAAGTTAGATATTTCAAGCTTTAAAGTTGCGGATGCACAGGTAGTGAGGAATCGGATTCTATCTGCTGTGATTGGCTCTGCAAGTTTGTGTTCATGACTTTCAAACATAAATATACAGATACGGGAATTTTCATTCGCGTTTTTGACTTTCAAATGCAGGTTTTTAGGTCTTTGAAAAGTGTTATCACAATGTAGGTGGCTAGGCGGTTAAAGCATTTTTTTCCAACAACCCAGCTTAACCAGCGTGGTCGAATGGGTAAAGGCGTCGTTTTTACGACGACTCTGATTGCAGGATCATGAGTTCAACCCGCACCCTGGTCACGTTGTTGCGTCCTTGGATAAGACGCTTTACAATAATTATCTCTGCTTGGTGGCTTCGAACAAGCAGCAAGTTTACGGGGGAAGAAGTCAAAACGTCAACAGGAAAGCTTGGAATATTGTCAACTCCTAAGCGGGTGCGGATTCGTCCAAAATATAGCGCACCGTCGCTTTCTCGTGATTGGAGGATAAAGATGCACCAATCAATCAACCAATCAGGTTTAACTCGCACCTGCTCAACTGCTGATAAAAATGCACCAATCAATCAACCAACCAGGTTTAACTCGCACCTGCTCAACTGCTGAATGCGGTTTCTGATTGATAGGTCGCTTTACTGCAGTTATCTTGGCTTGATGACTTCGAACAGCCGCAAATTTAACTGAAAAGTCAAAGAATTATCAGAATACTTAGAAAATGGTCATTTGCTTAGCGGCTGCGACTTTGTCAACGCCACCGCAGAGTCAGCGGAAGATTTACGAGGATGGTGGGGATGCATCTCAACACGAGCTTAAACGTAACGTGCATATGAATAACATTAAACTTGTTTCAAACAGACCAAAAACAAACAATCAGCCAGTTGCGGGCAAAATCAGTTCTTTTTTTTTGTTTTTTTGTCTTTCGGAGATCAGTTCAAAATCCTAGTAAAATAATGGCATTTTAAGCTGAAGATTTTTTTGAGATCATTTCAAAATCCAGAAAAAATAATGGCAGCATCATTAATCATAAGCGTCCAAAATTTTGAGATTATACTAAATATACATTTTGTGCTAATAAATTTTATCTTTTACCCCGACAAAATTTTCTGGATCCACCACTGCGTATAGCTTTTTTGTAGCTGGAGGATAAATATGCATCTATCAAACCATAGTCACTGAATGTTACACGTAGTGATCATCGTCAAACATCCATCGACATTCTTCATGAGGGACGCCCATCTCATCTTTGTTTTTTTTATATTGCAGTTATAATAGTTCTGGTAGTTGTTGGGACTATTGGTAGTCGTAGTGTTGGTGTTGGTTTTGCTCCTACTGAAACAACATGAAACGTTCCCGTTCAGAAAGGTAACTATCGGCAATTTTTATGCTGGTAAATATCGTACATTAGTTGAAATTTTTTGCTCTTGCAATTGGATATCTTAGCGCCGTATGTGCCAATGTGGAATAACTTCAATTCACGGGTCAACAAAACTTTTGAAAAAAAGTTTCGACAAATTGCTAAAATGATTATGAATTCAAAGATAACTTCTCTGAACTTGCAAATTCAGTTTATTGCAGTGCTATAAAGTCAACGGTGTGGAAGATGAAAAGCTGATCATCCGCTTATCAAAGTTAGTCTCCGTTGATGCATTCGACCCCAAATTAAAGCCTCAAGTGAAATGCATTCTGTTTGAAATGATTTAGGTGTTTTGATTCTTCTCGTAAAGTTATTTTAACTGAACTCGAAGTAAACACTTTCCTAAAAAATTTTCTACAAAATTATTGTTAGTTTGATTTTCTATCTAAATCATTTTGGCTTCGATAGAATACCCATTTTGGTTGGATCACTCATTTCAATAAGTTTCAATGATATTGCTCCTTGTAATCGACTTATTTTTCACAGCCTATGGTTCCTAATTCAGATGATGCCGAGAATGGCGCAACTGGCAACGTCCAAGGAGCTCAACATCGGTAGGATGGACTTTGCTTTTTATTTTCCGGTAGATGGCGGTAATACCCGCCATATTTTGCTGGGATTTATGCCGGCATACATCAGTCAGTGATCTCGATAACGTTTGGTCAGCGCTGGTTAAAGTTGAAATCTATAAATCACGTATGCAATAATATCTCTAACTGGCTGGTTTGCCGTTGCGCTTTGGGCCAGAGTTGTAAACGGGCCGACTAGTTCAGGCCCGAACCCGGCCCAAACCCGAAAATATAAGCCCGAACCCGAAAATTAATTTGAAGCCCAAATCATGCCCGAAAATATCCAAAAGTTAAGTTAGATCTGAAAAATTTAGCAATTTTGCCAAATTATTTTGTTTATATTTTTGAGCATCTAAGACAAAAAGCACGTCTCAGGCCCGAATTAAGTCCGCAATTTTTTTCAACCTTGAACCCGAACCCGACCCGAAAAGCCCGGCCCGACTTACAACTCTGCTTTGGGTCATTATTTTATGTGATTCATGGCAAAGATCTAATCCACACGAAAAAGTCCGCATTTAGCATTTTTCGTATGCTGTAAAACTCCAAAGAAGAAATAACTTGTAACTTTTGAAGTCTTTGGAATTTACATCTACTGCAGTTTCCGATTTTTATACTATTTAAAAAAAGTAACTACCGCACTTAACAGTAACTAAAAGTAACAAACTATATTCGCATTAACAAGTTTAACAGCAAAAAGCTCAGTACCTATGCGCCATACAATTATTATGTATCGGAAATATTCGTATCATTGGAAAAAATTGGGGAAAACAAGATCTCGTCAGGAACTGTTTTTTAGTCTCGCACATTTGGAATTTACAACGGCAGAAAATCGATTCCAAACCTTGTAACTTGTAGTCGTAGGACCCGTTTAAGATACTGCCCAACTTGCATATTGCTTGGTGATGGTTAATGGTAGTTAGCTTCTTAGAAAAGTAAAATTTTACGAAACATTTTGAGTGTTGAATATACGGCTTAGTTTCATCGCTCGATTATTGGTCATGATGCGTACTACTTTTTTCTAGCGATAGCCGTCAAGACGTGGACTCAGGATCCCAGGAACGGGGTGAATCGAATCATACTGAGAACGTAAGGTAAGAAAGTCACATGTCGTTTATTACAGTGAAAACATGATCGTTTTGTTAGGGAGAAAAAAATCATTGCTAATTGTATGAATTCGCAAAAACAATACAAGTTTTGAAACACCAAAATAATTGAGAAAAGCACTTTAGATTTAATCGAAGTTTAGTGTTCCATTGTTACTCCATTACAATAAAGTATTGTTGAGCTTTTAGAGTTTAGTTTATTCTTTTTAACAGGATCATTTTTCGTGGAGATTTATTTCTCGTAGCTGGTATGGTATATGGATTATGGAACCGTGTGGTGTTGTCATTTGATGTTCTTTACGTAGCATGTCAAAACAAATTATTTCATCGCTTAGTAAAAGCAAAAAGTTGAAATTCAATTGACGTTTGGGTTAAGATGGCGACTGGGAAGTTGCGAAGGATTTATGTCATCGAGTCAAGTTAAACATAAATTGTCAGATAGGCAACTCATCAATGCTATCGATGCATGTGCCTCTGTTGATTCCTGTTCTTGTGCTGTAGCTTGCCAGTACGCAATGGCGCAATCAGAGAGGGGGCTAAGGGGGCTTCAGCCTCCCCTTAGCTAAGTCATTAAAAAATTAACCCCAAACTGCAAGCGTAAACGTTAGTGTTTTAGACTTGACCTGCAACTAAAGGGGTGAAGGGGCTGGGCAATTTAGTTCTTCTTCAACTGGCTCCAAATCTTAGAAATTCAGTTTTTCAAATAGCTTTAACAATAGACAAATAAAGTTTGATCCAAATCGCGTTAAAGGGCTATTTTTTTCGAAAAACCTCGCAACGGCAAGGGCTTTGCTCTTAGACCCCCGTCTGTAACACGCTTGAATTGCACTAGTTTGACCTGCAGCCTGCTAAATAAAAACATTTTTTATACAAAAGTTTTAACTTTGGGTTTAGTCCCTTCATCAAAATCTTCGTTGTGCGCTTGCCTGTACGTTAAGATATTTGGTTCAAAACCTAACTGCTTAAGTGCAGATGCTGCGAATGAATGTTTAATTTACGGTGTAGACAACTTCTTGTTTTAATAATTTTGCGCAATTGGTTTTGTCGGTTGTTGGCGTGTTGCCGTCGTATTTGTATCGCCAGATCATACTATACTTGGATTCATCAGAACAAGATACGTAAGAGTAAACAAAAATAAATCGCAATGAAACACAAAGTGAAGTCTACAACATTATTATGAGCCTGGTCCTACCACTGCTGACAGATTTAACTGGACTATGGTACAATATACTATAGAACCTTTCCTCCCGCTTGAACTATGATCTAACTAAACACTAACAGTAATACACCAGCAGCAACTACAGTATGAGCAAAAACCATTTAAATTGAAAAATGCATGATGTCGTCAATTAAAGTTCTTTTTTGTTTTGTTTAGGGAGCAGAGGATAAAATTTCTTGACTTTATGCTGGGAAAGCTTATGCTAAGTTTAAACATTTTCTTGTGCATTTCACAGTTTCATTTCAAAACACGTGCAGGGAAAAAACTTTATTCACGAGCTTCTTGAGCAAAGTCGAGGGCTAATGTTTACCCTCTTCCTTCCCACACAAAAAATGTGATGAAATAAAAGGGCTTCCTTGCTAAGGTGTCTCGCCTTTTTCAGAGTGTTGGCTGTAGTTACATTTGCTGAACACCAATTGCATTTAAAACTACGCACCTAACTATTGGGATCCACAATTATTCAACCTTCGGTAATTATTTGCAGACAAAGATCGAATGACGAGGGCAATTCTTCGGCGGATTCTTTGGCTCCACTTCGCCGACCGGCGGATTTTTCGGTTAGTGAATCATAGAAATAAACTTCTGTTTTATCCGTTTACCCTGTTACGGGCCGCATATTTTTGAAATGTACCCTTTGTTTTAGCACTTCGATATACTATCTCTCAAGCTGACGTTTCTGCCCGAACCCCAACTGTAATACCAGGTTCTAAAGGAAACAATTAAAGAACGCGGCTTAAATCGAACTCGAGCGCGAGAATTGCCAGATACGCGCCTTAACCATTGCATCACAGAAACAATCATGTGGAAGTGTCAGTGCCGTATTTAACTCGAGTTAACGAGAGAAAGCAACGGATTGTAAATACAAGGGTACACTTCGTTAAAATGCTTCCGGGGATGATCCTGCTATGATTTCTATAGTTGAGTTTCGAGCAAAGATGAGATGCAGTATGGTATGACTATCGTCTAACCACTTAGCTATGCATTGTCACTAAATTTTTCGTTGTTATAACCGAATGCCTATAATTTTGACAAATGCAATACTAGTAGAGTAATAATCCTATATGAGTTTAAATTTAGTTAAAACTTCTGATGATAACATTCTAAGTTTACGATTTTTGCGATTGAATTCGCGGCATTTCAAGAGACTATTGGCGTTTTCACAATGCAGCAAGGTGAATTTTCAATTGAAAACGCTAATACTTACTACGGTTGTTCTTGTAGTTTTACAGAAAATAAAGCAATACAGCAAGAGTAAGGCTGCATAATGATATGTTTTAGGATTGGCTGTTAGCATTTAGGTTTATTTTTTTGCTTGGTTTTTCGCAGTAGCCCTAAACTCTTGAGCTCTAAACTCTGAATTTGCTTGGATGAAAGTTTGCTGTGTTATGTTGTTTCAATTAATTATGGCTTCCCACCGTTATTTTGTTAGAGAAGAGAGCGCCGTCCATCGTGGAGACGAAGTTTGGCTTGTTTGAGCGAACTTAAGCGTCGAACCTGTTCCGTGTCATCGAGCACATCGCTGTCTTCCAACCACGCGACAGAGGACCCCGGTGCGAATCAGCCTTTGCTTGTTTCTGAGGAGCTCCCCCCTGGCCCTTCCATCAATGAATCTCTTCAGAATTCAGTTGCGGCCCATTCTTCAGCAGAGAATCCATCGCATAATAATGATCACATTGCTTCAAGTTCCACCACTGCCCAGCCACAAAAAAACCCTCTTCAAACACCTTTGAACGAAGATGATATTCAACCTTCTTCACCAACATCCGACACGTTTCCGAACCAAGTTTCCACGCGAAGTAATTCCACTGGTGCTCCTTTTACTGAATCTTCCCTCCATCGCGCCGACAGAGTCCCTGATTCTACAACTTCTCCAACTCGTGCTTCAATTTCGTCGGACGGGACTCAGTCGACTTTTCCGGAGTCTTCCCCGTCCAGCCCATCCTCTAGCGGTGCTCCACACTCATCGCGACGACAATTAAGCGGCAATTCCACCCATGGCACGTCGCCATCAAATGAAGGTAACGTCGCATCGGCAATTTACGTGATGACGAATTGCCCTTTTTACTTTTTAGTATTTTGCGGTAAATTTTGGAAACTTTTAGAATTGTTTAAAACTTTTTAATATGGGGACGTACCCCAAAGTCTGTATTTATCAAATATTTGCTGTTTTTAACCGATTCCAGGTTTATTTTGAATAATTTTAGGAAAAATACCATCTCTCCCAAACTTTCGGAATTTGTATTGTGCAGTTTGTGGGCTAAAGTAGTATAAATTTTATCAATGTTGTGGTACAAATTCCTGTGTATTAGTGTATTAATACACCCTTGTTCTAAATGAGATAACTTGGACAGAAAACATTTGACTGATCGCATCTTGTTTTCTACTTTATATGGACCATAATTCATTTCATCGTCTTACAATTCCCCCGATGTTTGACAGGTCCAATTGTACAATAACAGCCTGTGCTTTGAATTTGATAATATTTATGATTATATTTGTTTGCTTTTTTTGCTCACTGCATTATGAGTTTTCATCTATTCACTTTTGTTGTTCTCAGCTGCAAAAATATATTGCATTATCGAGTTCTTGAAAACAGCCCTGGGATTAATTATTTATCCGCATGACAATAGCGAATTCGGGAAGAAATACAACCTGCCTCCACCAGAATGCACAGGCGAAGGTATAGTAATATAAACTTGCTTCACTGGCCAGTGACGCGGAGTTCGATCATTAGTGTTATTTATCGCAGGCACCAGAATATAAACTGTAAAATGCTACTGCCTCAGTTTCACCAATATTGAACCTATTGTAGCAACGCTTCGTTAGATTTGCGACTTTGTAAATTGTTGCTTTTAAAGATTAAAGAGATCGTAGACCATGTGATGCTTTGCATAATGACCCATGATGATGATGTGTATGAGTGATAGCATCTCAAAAACGCAAGATAGGAGCAAAATGTCGTGAAGACAAGCATCGCAAACTCGTCACACATACGCTTCAGCAACAACGAAAAGCGTTTATAGTTTTGTATTTGGAACTACTTGTAAAATTCGTTGACAATTTGTCTGTTTTTGGTATTATTTGTCCAGTTCTTGGTTTTGGTATTAAAAGTATAGGCAGTAATGATAGGCTAGTTATCGACTAGTCTTGTAACTTTCTACAAAAATGCAGCACCATCATTTTAAAAACTGGTTTCTTTTTTCAGAGACCGAAGCCCAGAAGCTGGCCAAGTTGATTGAAAACGGATACCAACAAGGAAAACTTTTGGCCGCCGACGTTCTGTCATTTTTAGAAAAACACGGTTTAACTTTCATATATCAAGGAATTTTAAAAGAACTTTTTAATAAAAGGTTGATAAATGCTTGATCGGTATTACAAAGTTCTCCATGGAATATATCAAAAGCCTAGCTCTGAGTGGTCCATCAAAATATCAGAGTCAAAATAACTACATCCGAAAGATCTGCTTCGTGCTCAAGAATATACACCATGTGGTCACATTTGTTGTTGAGGAGAATGTGGGACGCACCGAAAAACAATGTCTCATGTGCCAATTTAACTCTCCATGCTGCACAGTGTACACAGCAGTGTTGTGTTTGCACTGTTTAACGGGCGGACGCTTGACGCTATTTCGCTGTCTTATACGTCATTTGTCTTTTTGTTTTGCTGCGAGCAAAGTTGACAGACCGAAAATGTGATGTGGCGAAACCAGCAAAATTATTAAAGACTTAAACGACTTTAACGTTCTGAGCTGAAACAAGTGAACTTGTGGGGTGCTTTTTAGTTCAATGTTTCAATACATGGCTGTTGTGAACAAAGTAAACGGACAAAATACTGCACTGAACAGTAGTTGCATTTGGTGGAACAAATGAACTCTGAACAATAATGTCATTTTTTGTGTCGGGACCAAATTACGTCTCATTTTTGTTGTCACTTTTGCTGTGTTAGTTTTTAACTATCAATCCGGATGAAACTATTCGTGTTTTATGTACAACTACCTATGTTCTTGCTAATGCGGAAAAATAAACTGCGATGCAATAAAGCATGAAATATTATGAGGTATAGAACAATTTCAACTGCAATTGAAATTATTAAATTGGGATTATGACGTATTTATATGTCCACTTTCTGGTTCCGATTTTAGTTCTTTTTCAATTATGCTTGTTGGTTCGAAAAAGAACTGCAGAGAAATGAACGATGAACTTGATGGAAAATAATCATTACTCATTGTGCTGTGTTGGGCCATAATACCCAACCTACCTGTCATAACCCACTATGTAGTACGAGACTATTACCACAGAGATCTACACAGTTTGTATTTTACCAGGGATTTATGAAGTATAACCAGGGTAATAGGTCTGAGTATCTAAATTTGTAGATCTACCACTATTTGTATTTCGGCTTGTCGGACTGGCTTTCCTAAATGTTGCGTTTTTTGTAATAAAACCCTGCTTACTTGCTTTGCCGCTATAGCATTTTTTGTGAAAAATCATTTGTAATTGCTTCTTCTTTTTATTGATCTATTGTGTTCTTTATCAAATTGTACTTCTATTGATCTACTGTATGTTACTCTTCTCGAATTTTTTATAAATGAAGCCCTGCTTCTTTTTGGGGTACTGCTGTAACATTTTTTGGGAAAATCCAATATTTGTAATTGTTTCTTTCCTTCATTGATCTGTGCTGTTCTTTCTCGAAGCGTTCTTTCTTCAAAACGTCATTATCTTTTTTCTGATCATGACCACAGCTTAGTATAAATGTAGTTGATTTTTTCGGGGTTAGATTGCAGCTGCTCTCTCACTAAGTGTTTTGAGATACTGAGATCGGTTTTATTGAAGAAATGAGAAGTACCTGAGGTAAAGAAGAGCCCCGATTCTTGTTCCTTTATTCCCCTTACCCGCGAAAATGGATTTAATCCATTTGACTCCGTACCATTGGCTACCCTGCGTTTCGAACTTTCGTGGCTTCAGAAAAGGATGACCTTGCAAAATTTCCTGCACAATAAAGAACGCGATGTTCGATAATCAAACAAATCAAGCATCGCGCTGCTTGTTCTGCGAGAAATTGTCAATTTACAAAATTTCTTGCAGAATAAGCCACACGATGATAGTTTGCAAGAAACTTTAGAAAGCCGTTCTTTTCTAGTGTCACAAAATTTCGAAACGTAAGGGTTGCCAATGGCACAAAGTCAAACAGGTTAAATCTAGTTTTGCGAAAAAGGTGAATAGCGCAACAAGGTTAGGTGCAGATCTTTTATTACCTCAAGTAGTTGCTTTTTCTTCAATTAAACCGATCTCAAGCAGAATCTCTCTAAGTTTAACCTGGGTCAAAATTTTTGTCATTTAAGTGATTAGCAATGAAGTTTTGTTGCTTGTTATTTTACTCATAAATCATATTCATTGTTCAATCTGGTCTGGAATGACGGATCAAAAGAAACAAATTTGATCAAATATCTCCCCTGGTCGGAGTGGCCTAAGCTTTTTACTCAGCCAGTCCTTATCTGAATAACATTTACAGAATATTTACACACTGTACCAAATATAGGCACTGTTATTATTAGATCGCTATGCTTTATACTGTGTTTTAGTGGAGAAATTTTATATTTTGTTGCGCACTATTGCGTTTTAACAAATACTTTATGAAAATGTGGACGACGTTTGCCTTCATGCAGAATCAAAGAGTATAGTTTGAAGAGCTATATGTTGATACGATTTTTTTACGCTACGAGTTTTGCCGAATACAATTATCATTTTTTCAGAAAAGCCGATAAATTTTGTGCGAAATCTGACTGTTTTTTTATCATTAAGCAAATTTTTAACTTCAATGGTTCTATTTGTTCTTACGTTTAGTTTGGTAGCATAATTATATATTGACGCCATGCCATGTACATTGTACAATTGTACATGTATATTGTATAGATCTAACAATGCATTTATTTCCCTTTATTTTGCCTGCGCAACATAAGCTGCAATGCGATTAGATCAACTTTTTTTTTAATCAAGACCACCAAAAATTTTCTCAGTATCTAGCCGTTTGAGCAACATTACCATACCGGTTTTGATCGTAGACACTGGATAGCCTGGCCTACTTGTCAAGTTTATTTTGCCGCAAAGCTAAGCACTCGCTCAAATGGAAAGCATTAAAATCAAATCTGCCACGCAAAAAATGACAGTGAATCATAAAAGTTTACACTTGAAAAGTAATATTGAATTATCCTTATAATTGAAAAGTATATAGCACTTCGTTAATATTTCATAATCGTTGAATATATTTTGATATCATATGCGCACCAAATAATTTTGGTGAAGCTGAGGGGGGAATAACTAGCGGTCGACACCATGATCAAACTGATGCATCCAGGGGTGCCGAAACCCTGGGGAGATGGGGGAAGATATATCCCCCTAATAATTTGACTGTATCCCCTCCAATAATTTGAGTATGGTCTACATCTGCATCCCCTCCAATAATTTAACTCTGGTGTGCAGCTGCGCGCAGGTCTCCATTTGAATTCGGGGTAAAAATGTGTTCCATTTTTGGCGAAGACCTTTTTTTTGGTTCTCACTTGAATTCGGGGAAAAAAAGTGATCCATTTTTGGTGAAGACCTTTTTTTTGGGTTTTCACTTAATTTGCTAACCTGAAAAAATCGTGGTCGAGGTTCATCCCCCCAATGTTGAAAATAGGGCAGATTGGGGTAAAATTGCAAATTACCCCCCCCCCCAATGCTTAACAAAGATTTGCACCCTGGGTGCATCTCAAACGGGGTAAATTTTTGAAACTTTTTTCCAAAAAGTAGTAGTCATTTTAATGCCATTACTGGATGGCTTTTTGTATGTTTTTACAGCCGTTTAAAAGAAGAAAATTGCTAGGTTTTGAAAACCACTTATTATCATCATCTCATTTTGGATCCGGTGTTATCCCCGTCGACGAAGTTGACCGGATTTCGTATGGTTATTGTGTTTACCATGCCTCATCATTTCGTTCGATCACATGCATCCTCTTTCACCAGTCCATTTTTTTCATCCTCTACTTATTTTTTCCACGTTTGTTTCGTTCTTCTTCTACTACCGCGCACTTCAAATTTTGAAGCCTTCACTATCACATTTTCATCTTCTTTTCTCAAAACATGGACCACACTACCGCATACTACAAGCTTTAGCCATGCTATCCAAAGACTCCTCTCACACCCAACATGTCCATCAACTCCTTGCTGTTTCTTCGATCTAAAATTTAAAAACCACTTAAAAGAATTAAATTGCTTAGTTTCTTCAGCTTTTCATTTAATTAAAAGTTTAGTTTAAAACACGTTTAAAGCTAACTTGCATATTTGTGTTAAACTTTCTAAGAGACTTGGCTAATGGGTGACTTGAGCATCCTTAGCGCTACCTGTTAGCACCACTACTTGAAATACGTAATATAGTAGATTATTTCACAATCATTGTACTTCATAACGGTAGAAATTTTGTCAATTTAGTACAGCGTAAATTTGAAGTTCTTGCCAACCTCAAGAGGCGAGAGTCAATTCTTTTCTCGCCCCAAGCAACGGCGGCATACTTAGCGCTTAAAATCAAATATGTACAGCAATATTTGAAATAAGACTCTTTTGTGTCTGCCGTTACAGACCTAATGGCAGACCTTGATCAACTACTCGTCAAGGCAACAGACTATTTGAAACATTCTTGAAACACTGAATAGAGCAATCGTAGCACCAGGCTTTATCAGTTCGTCCCCAACATTGATGCACTACCGTCAGGAATGCAGCCCCAAAATGCTCTTGGGTCCGGCTGAATTGTTTACGCACTGGTTTTGGAAGTTTCGTTTTTCCGTACACAACTGGGGCATGGGAGTGCGGCGTTGAAAACCAAACGGCAGATCACACAACAATAGCTTGTCGCTCTTTTCTCCACCTTACGGTGCAGATGGACTGATCGAACATGATGAGGATATTAACCAGCTGGCTACGAGAAACCTACCCGGACATTTGACGAGAAGCTCAAACGACCGAACGAACAAAGCCAAAATTTAAACATGAAGTAGAAAAGAGAAGGAGGTAATTTTTGTGACATTATAACTTACATGCAAGAATTTATATGTGCTCAATAGTAAAAAAGCTAGACAAAAACACCAGAATCGCAAACAACACAGCATTATCATTAAACCAGGAAACTTGACTATGGGAAACACCGAAAAACCCTTTAACAGGGGTGCTCAAACTTTTCCACGCAGGGCCAAATTAGTCCCAGAAAGATAGCAAGCGTGCTATTCAGGTTCACAAAAACTGAAATGAGAGAAAAATAATTTTGATTTTGGCAAAACATTGGCATTTCGCAGGGTAAAAAAGATAAAGACCAAAAAAAGAGTTCTGCGCTTTTTGGACATAGTTTTATCCCAAATTCGAAGTAAAAACTTTGAAAAAGATCTACACCGTAGATAAAAATGTGGGCGAGAGTTAAACGTCGATATATTGTATTTTGCCCACGTTAACTGGCAATAATTTTGGAAGCAGAGTAAACTTGCATTCGCAACGCGAGCCAGATTAAATTTCTTTGCGGGCCAAACTTCGGGCGATCCTGACCTAAAGTATTTATGGCCAGCTGCTACTTGAAAGGGTTTTCGGACCCGGTGAGGTTTCATTTTCAGGGTGGTTTTTCTTTTCTCACCTTGCTCCGTTGAGCTAAACATAGTTTTGGGCCGGTTACGCCACCCATTGACCACCTACGAAACCGTGTCTGGCCTTGCACTGGTCACGGTCCCTCTCTTTTCTCTTTATCAATCATTCGAACAACTACTCCAGCCGTCAGTTTTAGATGGTTAATCAATTTCTTGAGTGGGGACTTGAATCCTTGTCTTGTGACTTGTTAGCTGATTCTCTAGACCAGCATTAGGAATACACTAATTAAGTGTTGTTGTTCAGTGTCTATTGGATAGGAGCGTCTGCTTAAAACAGTAGACACAGGTTTGATTTTCGGTCGAGCTAAATCAAAGACTAATGGAAGTATAGTAGTATTCATTTGTTTCCTGTTTCCCGTTCAGCATTGTAATCAGTGATGGGCACAGCGGCGCTGTTCACCAGCGGGGGCTACTAGCGCCGCTACTTTTTCGGTAGCTGACTAGCGGTAGCGGCAGCGCCGCTGCTTTTCTTCGTCACCAGCGACAAGCGGCAGCGCCGCTGTTTTTTTAGCCGAAAAAGCGGCAGCGCTTCAGCGCTGTTTTTTAAGCAAATTTTCTGCCGCTGCCGCCACTGCCAATAAACTCCTTCCAAGACTTTTTTAATTCACATTTTCACACGTTACCGTTTGGAGTTTTTACTCTCCGCTTGCTTACACTCTGCTCTTGTTATCTCGTTGTTTCAGTTTAGTAGAACATACAAGACCTTTGTGACGTTTTGTCGTTGTTCTCATACTGTATGTATAATCGCACATGGTCCGATTTTTTCTCAATCGAAGTTGAACAAATAATGTGGTCTAGTAGCGGGTCAATTTCAACTGATAAAACCGATTTCAATAAAGCCGATTTCGAGCAGTAACTGTTTAACGAAAATGCAATAATTAGAGTTCGATAAATTGCTAAAAACTTGCAGATCGCAAAGACGGTTTTCCGCGATATTTCCTCAAAATGCTAGCATTTAGTACAACAAAGGAAGATGATTTGTTGGCTATCTGGTCACAGACCACAGTATAGATCGTGCACTGCGAATAGAACAGTACAGTATCTGGCACGGAGCCAGAGTAGTGTGTTTGGGGGAGGGGGCACAAAAACTTGGGCGGGGGGACGCTTACGCAGCCGAGACCAGACGAATTCAGAATGCGGCAGCGATCTGGTGAATATTTTGATCCAAATCCTGTGTTATCCTTCTTTGGTATGGATTTAGCCCTCAAATTTGGAGGTGAAGACTAAAAAAATCAAAAAAAAGGTCTCCATCGCAAAATCTAAGGCTACTTGATTACGTTCACTTGATTTGTCTAGCTGTTTCATAGAAAAAAGCGTTTGTGGTTACCTGTTTTTGGGCAAAAGTTTGCTAGTTGTGCTACTACAAAAGTTTACTCTCGCTTGCGGAGCTCAACCAGTGATTTGGGGGGACACGGCTCGAAATGCCATCCCCCGTGCATAGGCGTGCCAGGATTTTTGACTGGGGGGGCGCAAACCAAAAATCACATGCAATGAAATCATCAGAAAATTTCGAAAGAGGAATTTTTATTGGACAAAGATATCGTAGAATGGAAGATCAGAAGCCGTGGCCTGGTTTGGCACTTAACCGAGAGTTTTCTACAGGGAGAGGGCTTAAATCAAAAGTTAAAAATGAAAATATCTAAATTGGGAGACTTGTGTACGTAAACTAGTTTATTCAAACGTATCACAGACGGGAATCTGGGGATGAAGCCCCCAGTCGTTGGGCGATTTTTTGGAATTTTTTTGAAAAAAAAGCTATTTTAATGCCATTGGATCACATTTCGCACGTGTTCAGAACCATTTGAAAGAAGTAGATTATTAACATTTGAAAGCCAAGTGAAAAAAATTAAATTGTTTCAATTCTCCTTTTACTTATAATTTGGTCAAAAATACGTTTGTAATTTTGCAGTTTGGGGTTAAATTTTTATAAGTATTTTAGTAGTAAATAATCCACTCGAAGATTTTCCTTAGAGATTTTTGTTTTGACGTGAAAATAAGCAGTTATAGGAGTACATGTAAGGTTGAGGCCCCAGGCCCCTCAATTTAAATTCAATAATTTGTTCAATGAGCATTTCTCATAGACAATGTTTTTTTCAAACGCATTTTTGAGCGTAAGAACTAGTGAGGTGGATGGAGGTGAATTGTTACTGAAAACCGTACAATAGATGGTTACGCTTAATTACCATGTTATTGCCCGGGCCGGATTTACATTCCGCGGCGCCCTTGGCACTTTAAAGATTTTTGCAACATCTTCTTGCCAAACATAAGTGTAGACCAAAAATAAAGTCTTACCATCTGAGCGCAGGGCTCCTGGCACTGGGCCGTATGGTAAATCCCGCCCTGTTATTGCATTACGTTTTTAAAAAGGTTAGATGAGAGCCCGAGGTAGCAACTTTTATGATAAAAACCCTTAATTTCAGCCGGGTTATACATTTTAATTGATTGGCAAAAATTGAATTTAGAGGGCCCGGGCCCACAGATCGTCAATATTATTGTTAATTACTGTTGTAGGCAAAAATGCTAAAAGAAACTAAAACTGACGAAACAATAGTTTTTTTGTCACATTTTTATCATAGGTGGCATTTCAATTGGAGGGGGCCCGGGCCCCCTGGGCCCCCCCTCTGGCTACGCCTATGCCCCGTGGCGCCGGGCCTGAGTAGTTACGTCAATGCGTAGTAAAATAAAGTTTGCTACAACAGTTACCTGTAAAACTAAGAATTGAATTTATAGTGCGCTGAGAATCGAATGAACAAATAGAACCAGGCAATACTACGTATCTCCTTCGACTTCGTAAACACATTTCTAACGCGCTGGTTTAACCAATCAGCAATTTGAAATGCTTGTTCTTTTTGAAAGGAGCATAGCCTTGTTACGGTGTCCAAAATTGTGTTGTCTCGTGATACCCATCGAGGTACCTCTTGAAAAATATTTTACAAATAGATTTTTAATGCCTGATTAATGATTGAAATGTCTTCGGTTGCAACCAGGTGCCGTTTTTAAGATATACCGCTTTTAATCGAACGCGGATGAATATTTTAAAATCATACCCTTGAATAATTTTTTTTACTATTAGTGTTGCCGTGAAATAATTCACAAATTTCAATAAAGATATTTTTTATCTTTCTTTGAATGTAAAAATTCAAAATACTATAATTGTAAACTAAATAATTAATCATGGGTTAGTTTTTTGCTAAAAAGTTTGCATAATTAAAGTTTTAGCTTGAGTTTTTTTGTGGTGAATTCTAAAACATGGAAACTTGCTTTAAAGTCACGTGACCGTCGTCACTTGGCAGCTGATCGATATGAATGCAAAACTTCAAAACAATTTTTCAAGATGAAGTACCGGTAACCATTAATAAAGAAATTGTTTCTTGCAAAACGTCGAAACATAAACGAACTACCTTATGAATTACACTACGTGTTTGTTATAATGATAGCCTACCACAAAAAGCAGTCTAATACAATAAGTGCGTCGAAGAATACCGATAAGCTTCGAGGAATATCGATAGCCTACGGCAGTCGGTAGCTATGAATATACCGGTCATCAGTCCATAACGTTTGTTCCAATCAAACAAAAGCACATCGTCAATTCTAATAAATCATTCAGCTGCAATGTTTTAAGACTACAGTAGTTTACTGCGAAGTTTCAACATAAAGCAATAGGCCTACACTTTCGGAAGTATTGCAAAATAAGGCATAAATAAACTGTTCTCCTTCTCACAATTTCATGAGAGTCATCTCTTATTTTGGGTTATTTGTTGGCTTAACTCCGGTGATTGTTTCAAGTGCTTAAGTGTGGCAGAACAGACATTCGAGAGTTGATAAGCCAACCAGCTAGGGCTAGGCTAGTTAATTTCGAGGAGTGAAAGCTTATCGGTATTTCTCAAAGCAGTTATTGTATTAGGCTACTTTTTGTGGGTAGACTATCATCACAACAGACATATGGTGTAATTCACGAGGTACGGTACTTCATTTGCAGAGGTGGAGTCCTCGAGGACGTCCTTGGCCTCGAGGACGTCCTCGAGGACACATTTTGAAGTCCTTGGCCTTGGCCTCGAGGCCTGAAGTCCTCGAAAATTGGCCTGTCCTCGGCTCGAGGACAGCACTATTTTCTGGAATGTTAAAATTTTGTGGAGTGCTTGAAAAATTTTTTGGAAAACGTTTTTTAGTGGAGATCGCTTGAAAAATTTTTGTGAAGACCTTTTTTTTTTTTTTTTTGGAGAGCACTTGCGCTTTGCGTCCTTGGTCCTTGGCCTTGGCCTCGAGCATTCCTGTCCTTGGCCTCGAGAGTGTCTGTCCTCGGAAAGGCTGTCCTTGGCCTCGGATTTTTTTTGTGTCCTTGGCCTTGGCCTCGAGCCTTGTGTCCTCGACTCCACCTCTGTTCATTTGCTTTTCGACTTTTAACACGAAATAATTTCTTTATTAATTCTTAAGGATACCGGTATTTAATCATGAGAAATTACAGTCAAACCTCGGTTTTCGAACGCTTCGGTTCTCGAACAAATCGGTTTTCGAACAATAAATTCGAGATTTTTACGTTTCAGACTTCGAACAAAAATTTGGATCTCGACCAAACCGAAAGAAGCCGAGCGAACACGACTGCGCCATGATGCTGCATATGTCGGCTTTTTTCACACGATTTTTGGTGTAACTGAACTGTTGTTTTTTTTTTTACTGCTTGATTAGTAATTTCTGCAAATTTTTTCAAAATTTTTCGTATTGTACTGCATCTTAAACTTTAAAAATAAAACATAAGAAATGTTTACTTTTGGTTTTTTTTCATCATCTTAGATAGGAAATCCTTTATTGAAATCAAATATAATCTACTTCAACCCATTTTTATTTGTGGCACTACAGTACACAGTACAGTTTATGGTGTAAAATAGTAAACAAATACTTTGCAAAAGTTGTTTTCTAGAGTTGGAACGGATTAAAATTATTTGCATTAATTTTAATGAGAAAAATTGTTTCGGATTTCGAACAATTCACTTTTCGAACAGCTTTCTGGAACGGATTATGTTCGAAAACCGAGGTTTGACTGTATTTCAAAGTTTTGTATTCGTAACGATCAGCTGCCAAGTGACGACAGTCACGTGACTTTAAAGCAAGTTTCCACGATTAAAATTCAACACAAACAAACTCAAGCTAAAACACTAAATACGCAAACTTTTTAGCAAAAACTAACCCATGATTAATTATAAGAGTTTGGTCGTCGGTTGGATTCCAACTATTTTTCGGCAAACAAAGTATTTTGGCAGACCATCCGCCGTTTACGTGGCAAAAGATCGAGTATCACGTACTCCATCAAGGATTCTGACGGTAACATTCTAACGGATGAGAATGAAATCCTTTCACGATGGAGAGAATACTTTGAAGATCTTTTGAATCTTGTAAAGGCATCGACTCGTGACACACACGAAGTGACACATCTAGGGGAGGACGAAGTTTTCACTGCAGCAGAAGTGGCAACTGCAATTAAAGGGATAAAATCTGGAAAAGCTGCTGGTGAAGATGAAATCAGACCCGAGATGCTGAAAGCGCTGACTGGAGAAGGAATTCTCTGGTTAACGCGAGTGTGTCAAGTTGCGTGGAAGCTTGGCAAAACTCCCAGAGATTGGCAAACAAGTGTGATTATTCCGATATTCAAGAAAGGAGATCGCAAGCAATGTACGAACTACAGAGGGATATCACTCCTTAGTTTGCCAGGGAAAGTATATGCCAAATGCCTTGAAAGGAAATGCCGAGAAATAGTGGAATCAAAACTGGAAGATGGTCAGTGCGGTTTTCGTCCGGGTCGCAGCATCACGGACAAAATCTTCACTCTGAAGCAAATCTTCGAGAAATCTTGGGAGTATGGCAAAGATCTCTTTGCATGCTTTGTCGATCTTGAAAAAGCATATGACCGAGTTCCTCGGGATAAACTTTGGAAGGTTTTGCAGGAGTATGGCGTTGATGGTCAATTGTTACGCGCTATTAAGTCATTCTACTGCAGACCGGAGGTTTGTGTTCGGGTAAATGGCAAGCAATCAAAGCCGTTCCATGTGGGCGTTGGACTCCGGCAAGGGTGCGTTTTGTCACCTCTCCTTTTCATTGTTTACATGAATTGGATCGACAAATGCAGCCAAGCTGATGAGTGTGCCACGATTAATAATTGCAAAATTAGTCGTCTGCTATTCGCAGATGATTTGGTTCTGCTTTCTTCCACAGAATCTGGCCTCCAGCGCGCATTAAATAGCTTTGCAGATGCATGCAACACCGCCGGAATGAAAATAAGCACGGCCAAAACTGAGGTACTTCATCTTTCAAGAAACCCTGATCAGTGCGTATTACAAGTGAACGGAGCGACACTGAAGCAGGTGGAGAAGTTCAAGTATCTTGGAATTGCATTTACGAGTGACGGAAGGCAAGGCGAAAAACTGGATACCCGAATAGGCAAGGCTAGTGCAGTAATGCGAGCTTTGCACTACTCGGTTGTCATGAAACGAGAATTGTCGAAAAAGGCAAAACTCTCAATTTTCAAAGCAGTCTTTGTCCCCATTCTCACTCAGTAGCGTAGCCAGGGGGGGGGCGGGGGGGGCTCGAGCCCCCCCCATTGGCTTGTGAAGTATGCAAAATCGCACGTTTTTGGCGGTTTTGAGCCCGATTTTTTGTGAAAAATTGAAAATAGCCCCCCCCCATAGGAAAACAGGCCCCCCCTGAAAGGTTTGGATTTCCGATTTTGGCTGAAAAATCAGTCTCAATTTCGGTGAAGACCTTTTTTTTTTTTTTTTTTTTTGGAGACCACCTGATTTTGGGAGGAAAAAACGTTTGAATTTCGGAATTCGGCCGAAAAATCAGCTCAATTTCGGTGAAGACCTTTTTTTTTTGGAGACCACCTGATTTTGGGAGGAAAAAACGTTTGAATTTCCGAGTTTTCCGAGAAATTTCGTCTCAATTTTCGGACAAACCGTGTGAAACTGATTCAAGAACAATAAAAATTCCGGTCAAGGTCGTTTGCACAATTCTTAATTTTTCAAAATAGCCCCCCCTTTTCCAAATCCTGGCTACGCGCCTGTTCTCACTTATGGTCATGAATCTTGGGTAATGACCGAAAGAATGCGATCACAAGTGCAAGCGTCCGAAATGAGGTTTTTACGAAGAATCGAAGGAGTTACACTGTTTAACAAGATGCGTAGCTCTGAAATTCGAAAATCTCTTAACATCGAGCCGTTACTTCTCCGAATTGAAAGATCTCAGCTTTGATGGTTTGGCCATGTAAGCAGAATGCCTCAGGAAAGACTCCCCAAACAAGCTTTACATGCTAAAGCAAATGGAAGAAGACCAGTCGGACGACCTAGAACTAGATGAACCGATTACATTGAGGATCTTGGATGGAATCGCTTGGGACTTCGCCCAAGCGAAATGATGGAGGTGATGGAAGACCGTGAGGTGTGGCGGCTCAATCTTGAGCTACTGCCCCCGCAACCCTCACGGAAAAGCGGGCAATGAAGAAAGAAGAAGAAGAATTACAGTATAGTATTTTGAATTTTTACATTCAAAGAAAGATAAAATGTATCTTTATTGAAATTTGTGAATTATTTCACGGCAACACTTCTTCTTTCTTTTCTTCTTCTTTCTTCATTGCCCGCTTTTCCGTGAGGGTTGCGGGGGCAGTAGCTCAAGATTGAGCCGCCACACTTTACGGTCTTCCATCACCTCCATCATTTCGCTTGGGCGAAGTCCCAAGCGATTCCATCCAAGATCCTCAATGTAATCGGTCCATCTAGTTTTTAGGTCGTCCGACTGGTCTTCTCCCATTTGCTTTGGCATGTAAAGCTTGTTTGGGGAGTCTTTCCTGAGGCATTCTGCTTACATGGCCAAACCATCTAAGCTGTGATCTTTCAATTCGGAGAAGTAACGGCTCGATGTTAGGAGATTTTCGAATTTCAGAGCTACGCACCTTGTTAAACAGTGTAACTCCTTCGATTCTTCGTAAAAACCTCATTTCGGACGCTTGCACTTGTGATCGCATTCTTTCGGTCATTACCCAAGATTCATGACCATAGGTGAGAATGGGGACAAAAACTGCTTTGAAAATTGAGAGTTTTGCCTTTTTCGACAATTCTCGTTTCATGACAACCGAGTAGTGCAAAGCTCGCACTACTGCACTAGCCTTGCCTATTCGGGTATCGAGTTCTTCGTCTTGCCTTCCGTCACTCGTAAATGCAACCCCAAGATACTTGAACTTCTCTACCTGCTTCAGTGTCGCTCCATTCACTTGTAATACGCACTGATCAGGGTTTCTTGAAAGATGAAGTACCTCAGTTTTGGCCGTGCTTATTTTCATTCCGGCGGTGTTGCATGCATCTGCAAAGCTATTTAATGCGCGCTGGAGGCCAGATTCTGTGGAAGAAAGCAGAACCAAATCATCTGCGAATAGCAGACGACTAATTTTGCAATTATTAATCGTGGCACACTCATCAGCTTGGCTGCATTTGTCGATCCAATTCATGTAAACAATGAAAAGGAGAGGTGACAAAACGCACCCTTGCCGGAGTCCAACGCCCACATGGAACGGCTTTGATTGCTTGCCATTTACCCGAACACAAACCTCCGGTCTGCAGTAGAATGACTTAATAGCGCGTAACAATTGACCACCAACGCCATACTCCTGCAAAACCTTCCAAAGTTTATCCCGAGGAACTCGGTCATATGCTTTTTCAAGATCGACAAAGCATGCAAAGAGATCTTTGCCATACTCCCAAGATTTCTCGAAGATTTGCTTCAGAGTGAAGATTTTGTCCGTGGTGCTGCGACCCGGACGAAAACCGCACTGACCATCTTCCAGTTTTGATTCCACTATTTCTCGGCATTTCCTTTCCCTGGCAAACTAAGGAGAGATATCCCTCTGTAGTTTGTACATTGCTTGCGATCTCCTTTCTTGAATATCGGAATAATCACACTTGTTTGCCAATCTCTGGGAGTTTTGCCAAGCTTCCACGCAACTTGACACACTCGCGTTAACCAGAGAATTCCTTCTCCAGTCAGCGCTTTCAACATCTCGGGTCTGATTTCATCTTCACCAGCAGCTTTTCCAGATTTTATCCCTTTAATTGCAGTTGCCACTTCTGCTGCAGTGAAAACTTCGTCCTCCCCTAGATGTGTCACTTCGTGTGTGTCACGAGTCGATGCCTTTACAGGATTCAAAAGATCTTCAAAGTATTCTCTCCATCGTGAAAGGATTTCATTCTCATCCGTTAGAATGTTACCGTCAGAATCCTTGATGGAGTACGTGATACTCGATCTTTTGCCACGTAAACGGCGGATGGTCTGCCAAAATACTTTGTTTGCCGAAAAATAGTTGGAATCCAACCGACGACCAAACTCTTCCCATGACTTCTCCTTGGATTTCTTTACTGCCGAAGTTGCCGCTTTTCGCGCCTCAGTGTACCGGGATTGCAAATCAGATGACGATCTGTCCTGCAGCCAGGCCTTGAACGCATCTTTCTTTGCTCGAATAGCTTCTTTAACCTCTTGGTTCCTCCAAGGCGTTCTTTTCTCACTATCGCCCGCCATTCTAAGCCGTTTTCGCCCACAACTTTCAGCAGCTGATGAAATGATTGCCGATCTGAACAGCAGCCATTCCTTCTCGATGTCCTCGGATACATCAGGAAGTTGTCTGAACTTAGATGATATACTGGATGCAAACTGTTTTCTTACTTCTTTGTCCTCCAAAGCCTCCCATTTGATCCGGTAAGTCACAGACGACCGGTTGGATCTCTTGTTTGGCCAAGGTTTCGAAAGTCGTAAGGAACATACTACCAGATGGTGATCAGTTGACAATTCAGCACCTCGCTTCACTCGAACGTCCAGCACATCAGAAAACAAATCTGACGAAACTATGCAAAAATCTATCAAAGATTTTTGATCCATACTAGGTCGATACCATGTATACTTGTGAACCTCTCTGTGCTGGAAAAAGGTATTCATGATGCGGAGTTCGTTGCTACAACAGAGCTGCAATAAATACCTTCCGTTCTCATTCAGTCCAGTGACTCCATGTTTTCCGATCACACCCTTCCACGTATCTGTGTCTGTTCCAACATGTGCGTTAAAATCCCCCATAAGGACTGTAGATTCAGTAGCTGATACTCGTAGAAGAGCATCATTTACTTCATCCACAAAAGTCTGATATTCACTCGTGGCATTGGGGGCATATACCTACAACAGGCACAATGACCGATCCAATACCTTAAGCTTCAACATACAGACCCGTGATCCCAAAGGAATCCAATCTGCACAGTCTGACAAACGGGGGCTTGTGAGAATCCCCACACCCGCTTGTGCAGACATACTAGGATCAGCACCAGAATAGAAGAGTTTCCATCCGCCATCCAGATCCACAGTTCCAGAGCCACGTCGCTTGGTTGAAGAAACTCCGATGATATCGAGATGATACCGCTTTGCTTCCTCAACCAATTCTAGCTCTTTTCCTGTGAGGGTGAGGATATTCCAATTGCCCAACAGCAGTTGGTGATAGTTGACCGGTGAGTGTGCGACATTATCTCGAGTACGAATACTCTGCGCTGCCTCCATTCGCCTCTCCAAACGTGTAGCGGGCACATTGGTGGAGCTGCCACTAGGGCTGGCTGGTGGAGATTGTCGCTTATTTTTCGAACGAGCCCCTCTGCCTAAGACTCGAACGCCATAGGGGTTTCGCTGAATGACGACCTGGGAGTCCCTAGGCGCTCCCCTGCCGGACGAGGTTCCACTTGTGAAGGTGGCCCCATTAACGTCGTTCACGTAATTTTCATTATTTGTGCTCATCATGATTTGTTATGCAGTTTAATCTAACTGCGGAGAGGTTTTATATCAGAGTTGTCCTTCTCCTAGGTTATACGCTTACCACAGCTGATGGGCATAACCAACCCAGGTTTAAAGTTTTCCAACTATTTTGATTTGAACTATACTTCGTCTCGCTTCTACCATTAGACCTATCTGGCATGGGTAACCCTTTCAGGAGAATTGAATCTCCAGCCAGTACAGCTCTGCAGGTCATTGAGGCACATAGACTTTTCCACCTCGTTACGGTGATAGTTCATGGAAAAGCTATGCATTGTAGGTCTAATTGCCGAGCTATGTTATTGTATGCCTACTGTGCCATAATAAGCCAATTATATGTCATACTATGCCTACTAAGCTACGGCGCCCACTTTGGCCTACTATGCCTGTTGTGCCATACTAAGCCTACTGTATGCCGTACTATGCCTACCAGGGTGCCATGTTATGCCTACTATGTCATACTAAAGCTGCAGCACCTACTGTGGCACACAATGCTTACTAATACTATTCCTAGTTTCCATAACAAGCCTCCTGTATGTCATAATCTGCCAACTAAGGTGTAATGCTATCCCTACTATAATATACTACGCTGCAGTGCCTACTGTGGGATACTGTGCAATAATAAGCCAACTATGCCTACTGTGCCATAGTAAGCTACAGTGCCTACTGTGACATGCTATGCTTACTAGGGTGCCATAACAAGTGTACTTCATGTTACACTATGCCTACAATGCCATACTAAGCCTACTATGACATAGTGCTCTTACTAACCTATGGTGCCAAAAGCCCACTACAGTATATTGTTGTTGTAGCTCATATTTATCCTCCAGTCACCAGACAGCATCAGACGCTAACTTATTGGACGATCCGCACATTTTTTTATTGCAGTGACTACTTCGTGATTGGAGAAATCCTCATCTGCTTAAGGGGTTTCCGATGATCCAACGTTCCTGTAGATTTCTTCAAATTCTTGCCCCCCGAATTTGCTGCTTGTTCAAAGCCACCAACCAGAGATAATTATCGTAAAACGTCTTATCCAAGGACGCAACAGCGTGACCAGGGTGCGGGTTGAACCCAGATCATTCAATCAAGGTCGTCGTAAACAATTCGCCTTTACCAATTTGGCAAAGCTACCAACTATACTACACTCGAATGCTATAGGCCTGTTATGTCTACAATGTCATACTACGCCTACTATAACATACTAAGCTGTAGCGCCTACTGTGGGATACTATGCCTAATGTGCCATAATAAGCCAACTATATGTCATATTCTGATGTTGTACTATGCCTACTAAGCTACAGTGCCCACTGTGGCACACTATGGCTACAGTGCCATAATCAGCATACTATGTCTATTGTGCCATAATTAGCCTACAATATAGCATAACTATACCCATTGTACCATAATAAGCCTACGATATCTAAAATGTCATACTAGCCTGTAGCACCTACTATGGTTTTTAATAATATGCGTACTGTTCCATAACAAGCCTCCTATATGCCATACTCTGCCTAATAAGGTGTCCTTCTATCCCAACGAAGTATACTAACTTCCAGTGCCTACTGTGCCATATTAAGCCAACTATGCCACAGAGCCTACTGTGACATACTATGCCTACTAGGGTGCCATAATAAGCCTACTTCATGTCATACTATGCCTAAAATGCCATATTAAGCCTCCTATGACATACTACGCCTACTGTAGTATACTATGCCTAATGTGCCATAAGGCTACTACTGTATATGCCACACTATACTCGCATGCTATACTATGTCTACAATGCCGTACTACGTTTGCTGTGATATACTAACCTCCAGTGCCTACTGTGCCATATAAAGCCAATTATGCCACAGTGCCTACTGTGACATACTATGCCTACTAGAGTGCCATAATAAGCCTACAATATGTCTTACTATGCCTAAAATGCCATGCTAAGCCTTCTATGACATACTACGCCTACTGTGGTATACTATGCCTAATGTGCCATAAGGCTACTACTGTACATGCCATGCTATATTGCTATACTCGCATGCTATACTATGTCTACAATGCCATACTACGTCTACTATGACATACTAAGCTGCAGTGCCTACTGTGCCATAATAAACCAACCAAATGCCATTCTATGCCTACAAAGCTACAGTGCGCACTGAGGTATACTATGCTTACTGTGCCATAATCAGCATATTATGTCTATTGTGCCATAATTAGCCTACAATATAGCATAACTATACCTATTGTACCATAATAAGCCTACGATATCTACAATGTCATACTAGCCTGTAGCGCCTACTATGGTTTTTAATAATATGCGTACTGTTCCGTAACAAGCCCCCTATATGCCGTACTCTGCCTCCTAAGGTGTCCTGCTATACCAACTGATATACTAACCTCCAGTGCCATATAAAGCCAACTATGCCACAGAGCCTACTGTGACATACTATGCCTACTAGGATGTCATAATAAGCCTACTTCATGTCGTACTATGCCTAAAATGCCATACTAAGCCTCCTATGACATACTACGCCTACTGTGGTATACTATGCCTAATGTGCCATAAGGCTACTACTGTACATTCCATACTATACCCGCATGCTATACTATGTGTACAATGCCATACTACGTCTACTATGACATACTAAGGTGCAGTGCCTACTGTACCATAACAAGCCAACCAAATGCCATACTATGCCTTCAAAGCTACAGTGCTCACTGTGGCATACTATGCTTACTGTGCCATAATCAGCATACTATGTCTATTGTGCCAAAATTAGCCTACAATATGGCATATATACCTATTGTGCCATAATAAGCCTACTATATACCATTCTATGCCTACAATATTGTACTAGCCTGTAGCGCATACGTGGCATATTATCCTTACTGATACTATGCCCACTGTTCCATAACAAGTCTATTAAATGCCATACTCTGCCAAACTAGGATGTCATGTTATCCCTACTGTGACATACTAACCTCCAGTGCCTACTGGTCTATATTAAGCCAACTATGCCATACGCCTAGTGTTACACTATACTATGCCTACTGTGCCATAACAAGCCTACTTTATGGGTGTCACGCTACGCGTACAGGCGTGTCATGCTAAACCTATTAGAGTGTCATGCTAAACCTATTAGGGTATCACGCTATGCTTACAATGCTGTGCTAAGCTGCGGCATCCACTGTGGCATGCTATATGCCGTACTAAGTCTACACTGCCATACTATGCCTATCGTGCCATACTAAGCCTACTACATGCTATACCATAAACAAAACCATAATTATTTACCTATACAGGATAAAACAAATCCACTCCGGAAACCAGCTTTGCAATTCATAGACTGGAGTCGCGGGGAAGTCGCATTTTGCACTTTTTAGCAGAAACTAGAGTGCCATTGTCTAAATATCGGATTGGAGTGCTATCCTAACGTTAACATTGATCCATCAATATTCTTGGCCAACCGCTAATATTTTCAATCAATTTTTCCACCCAATGCCAACATGCAATAATCAACCTTCCTATACTAATGCTTAAATTCATCAATTAATTTTCCTAGTCTACTTCTAACATTTTTATAATCAATTTTCCTAGTCAAGTGTTAACAATTGTCAATCAATTTTCCTAGCCTAATGCTAGCGTTCATCAATTAATTTTTCCAGTTAAGAGCTAACAGTTGTCAATCAAATTCCTAGCCTAATGCTAATATTTTTACATCAATTTACTTAGTCTAATGCCAACAGCCAATAATCTATCTTATCATGCCAATGCTTACAATTAATTTTTCTTGTCTAATGCTGACATTTATCAGTTAATTTTCCAACTCCACAGCTAACTTTATCAAACAATTTTCCTAGCCTAATAATGGTAATATTAATTTTCAATCAATTTTCCTACTCTAATGTAATATTATCAATCAATTTTCCAAGCTTAATGCTTACATTTACCAATGAATTTCCTAATCTAATACTAACATTCATCAATCAATTATCAATGCTAACCTTTATCCATCAATTTTCCTAGCCTAGCATAATGCTACGGTAACATTTATCAATCAATTTTCCTAGTCTAATACTAACCATTTTAATGCTAACCTTTAGCAACAATTTTCCTAAACTAGCGTAATGCTACAGTAACATTTATCTATCCATTTTCTCAGCCTAATACCAATATTTATCAATCAATTTTCCTGGCCTAGCTTAACGCCAATACTTAGCACTCAATTTTTCTAGTCTAATAATGGTAATATTAATCATTTTTCCTACTCTTAATGCAATATTATCAATCAATTTTCCAAGCTTAATGCTTACATTTATCAATGAATTTCCTAATCTAATACTAACATTCATCAATCAATTATCCTAGTTTAATGCTAACCTTATCCGTCAATTTTCCTAGCCTAGCATAATGCTACGGTAACATTTATCAATCAATTTTCCTAGTCTACTGCTAACATTTATCAAATAATTTTCCAAGTCTAATGCCAACATCCCATAATTAACCTTCTTATACCAATGCTTACATTCATCAATCAATTTTCTTAGTCTAATGCTAACCTTTATCAATCGATTTTTCTAGCCTAATATCCATTCAGTTTGCTAGCCTAATATTCATCAATTTTTCTAGCCTAATGCTAGCATTTATCAATCATTTTCCTACACTAATACAAACAATTATCAATCAATTTTCCTAGTCTAATACTAACATTTATCAATCAAAATTTTCTAGCCTAAAGCTAACATTTATCAATCAATTTTTCTAGTTTAATGCTAACCTTTAGCAACAATTTTCCTAAACTAGCGTAATGCTGCAGTAACATTTATCCATCCATTTTCTTAGCCTAATGCCAATATTTATCAATCAATTTTTCTAGTCTAATAATGGTAATATTAATCATTTGCACACACTTCCATGTCAATTACATTTTTTTAATAGCCAGTAAATTTGGATTGAAATTTGCTGTTCTTAAATTTTCACGAATTTTCGGCCTCATTCGTTCTTAAAAATTATTCAAGGGTATGATTTTAAAATATTCATCCGCGTTCGATTAAAAGCGGTATATCTTAAAAACGGCACCTGGTTGCAACCGAAGACATTTCAATCATTAATCAGGCATTAAAAATCTGTTTGTAAAATATTTTTCAAGAGGTACCTCGATGGGTATCACGAGATCTCTTTTCTAGACGTTTTTTTTGCTAGCGTAACAAGGCCTAGCATGCCAACACCTAATTGGATGGTGATTTGCTTACTTGTGTACCATTCGAGCCTGCTAATGCTGATTGTAACCGGAACCAATATCTAAAAGGCTTGAATAATTAACTTTCGTAAATAAAGTTGAAATTTCACCATAAGATACCGTATTTGAATGCCATCGTTCTTTGTACTATTTATTTTTTTCAAGGAGCGGCCGCTGTTTTGCATGCACGTGGCGGCAGCGGCAGTGGCGCTACTTTTTCATTTGGGTAGCGATAAGCGGCAGCGCCGCTGCTTTTTTTGCCAAATAGCGGCAAAGGCAGCGCCGCAACTTTTCAAGTAGCGGGTGCCCAGCTCTGATTGTAATGAACTGTTGAAGTTTGAATGATTTGGAGTTGAACTCGAATTTGAATATGAAAAGTTGAAAATAACTTGTTGTGACAAAAATCTTTATTGACAATATTCGTTTGGTAAATGTTAATAAAGTGATTCACACTTAATCGTAAATCATTAACTACCGAAAAAACTCATTATTTGCCTCGATGGATTTGGCTTTATCTTTGTACGTTATGACAAACAGCGTATAGACCTAATATGGAATTACTTGCGCGAAGTTCAAATCTCGATTACGTTCGGGACTACAGAATTTGACCTGTGATTGGAGAAGAATTATCAATAATAAAGACAACGTCAATTGCTCTGGGACAAAAACTATTGCTGGAATTAGGAACAAGGGCGAAACTAAACATCACAGTAAGGAAGGAAAGATATTTTATTTTTGAACTCAGCCCCAAACGATCAAAAAAATAAAATAAAGCCTTTAAGTGATACGATCAAAAATGATATAACTAAATCGTCTACGATCTCTGAGTCCTAGGAGCGCCGAACAACTGTGAGGCATACTAGGCAAGGCAACCCAATAAAAGGTTGTTTTATAGTTGTTGGCCGAAGCCCTGGTAATTATGGAGCAAATTGCGTAATAATAGGTTCCTACTGAAAAAGTTTTAATATACCGACGCCCTTTCCAGTTTACTTCGTTATAAATTTACAGTATTTATTGAAAAACAAAAAATAAGTTCAAATTGACGTAATTAGCATACAGCAGCACTGATGGATACAACTTGTCATCAGTGACGATCGGTGACGAAATAGTTTAGGTATTCACTAATTACTATCATAATTAGCCATCAAACTATGCACACAAAAAGTGCACTTCCAGGCATCGCATAGAAAAACACCTCATAGACCAGGGTTTCACAAACTTTTCTCACTAGTGCCATTTATCCATTCATAAATCCGCTCGTGTACCCCAAAAATTTTCTCATTTTTTCTCAAATAAACGACCCGCTCTACAAGCCCAAAACCCCGCTTTACAGCCAACAACTTTTGTCTTGCATTTGACGGTTTCACAGTTGGTTATGCTGCTGACTTAGTTCTTAATTCAACTGCTTTTTCACAGCTCATTGATTTGTGTAGTAATTGTTTGGCAAGACAACTAGTAGTAGTAGTAATAGTTTATTTCAAAGCCAGCGAAGTTTAAAATCACAATTAAATCGCAAGCAAAGCATGTTAACGATAATATCTACTGGCAATAGGGAAGAAGCGAAGTGACCAAGGTGGTCTTCAAGTCTACTTCTACCCTCATTAATCAAGTTACGAAGTTTCAAGATGGAATTTGGAAAATCTTTGCCAAACAAATATTTACTACTTTTGCTGAACCAGATTGAGGTTTCATACATATATTTACACCAGAACAAGGATGTATAACACCAGAAAAATTAGGACACCAAAAAAAAATGCAATTTTTATTTGCAAACAAGCAAAAAAGCAAAAAAAAAAAAAAAAAAGTTCTATTTACATTAGAAAGTGGTGCAATTGCAAGGCACAATAACACACACAGTTTAAGTCAATTAAAATGATTCACATACATCAACATCTTGTTGGATAAAAAGCAAGTAGTTAAATACTAACACGACAAATTTTATGGACAGACAGAACACAAATTTTATAGTCATTCCAACTGGTGCTCTTTAGCAGAGGTGAAGTCGAGGACACAAGGCTCGAGGCCAAGGCCAAGGACACAAGGCTCGAGGCCAAGGCCAAGGACACAAAAAAAATTCGAGGCCAAGGCCAAGGACAGCCTTTCCGAGGACAGACACTCTCGAGGCCAAGGACAGGAATGCTTGAGGCCAAGGACACAAGCGCAAGTGCTCTCCAAAAAAAAAAAAAAGGTCTTCACAAAAATTTTTCAAGCGATCCCCACTAAAAAACGTTTTCCAAAAAATTTTTCAAGCGCTCCACAAAATTTTTACAATTCAAAAAAGAGTGCTGTCCTCGAGCCGAGGACAGGCCAATTTTCGAGGACTTGAGGTCTCGAGGCCAAGGCCAAGGACTTGACCTTCGAGGCCAAGGCCAAGGACTTCAAAATGTGTCCTCGAGGACGTCCTCGAGGCCAAGGACGTCCTCGAGGACTCCACCTCTGCTCTTTAGATTTTGTTTTCAAAATGGCAAAAAGACGTGAATGTTGTTTAAACTAAGCGGGGACGACTGTGTTTGCTTTCTAGTCGTTGGTTCTCGTAGCAATCAATCAGCAGTTTTGTCGTGCGTGCCATGATTGGACAAAATAAATCATGTGAACTGCAAAAGTGGACTAGGTAGTTACTGTAGTTGTAATGTACCCCATGAAAAGTCCAAATGCACCCCTGGGGGAAATGTACCCCAGTTTGGGAACCCCTGTTATAGACGTATTTCGAAATTGCGCCAAAGCCCTGCATACATATTTTTGATCGCTTTGATAGATAAATGCCGACTGAGGCCGTTGCAAAGTAGAAATGAAAAACAAAGATTGTACCATTTATATCTTCAACTGAAACGATAAAGCAATTAAATAGAACAAGCTAAAACAGAATAGAATGGAACAAGATAGTAAATTACAAACCGTGCTCTCGCAAGTTCTAATGCCTCTTTATAGATGATAGTGTTCTATTGTTACTTCGCAACCTCTTATTTGTTATTTTCAGTTTTGAAACCCTGAGAAGCTTAATTGTTTGTAGCCGCGTTCCAACGAGTGATATCTTGTGTTTTTTACATATTTGCTAATTTTGTGTGCATTATGTATCGCCTGATGAGTCCCTTGAGCAAGAACGAAACGCGTCGCGATTGCTCACTCGCAATTCGTCTATTTACAACCTGTTTGTGTTTCACGTGATACACTTTAAAACGGTCACCTTGTGTCAGTGATTTGATAGTCAAAGCAAAAAAAGTTTATTGCAAAGTATTTAGGTTTGAGTCTGCATTACCGATTGAATTTTTCTCCTCAATTTTTTTGTAGGAACATTCTAATAAACTGTTCTAATAAACGTTCAGTTAATTTTTTTTTTTAGTAGCGCATCAGAGTCTTTAATTGACATGTGCGTAGCGATTTCCTAACCAAACCACACCCTTTTGCGAAAGGATTTTCACTTCGTGTTTGATACTCTTCGGTCGTGACGTTTGCGCTTGTCTAAATGTGATTGGTTAATGTGTGGGCGGAACGCCACATTTTTTTCTTATTTCGCAATGCTCGGGCTTCACTTCGTCTCTGAGAATACGTGACTGCTTACACGCTAATTTCAGAGCAAACAAGTTACAAGCGAACTTTCTAGCGTCAAAATCAGAGGCGTTGCTAAGAATGGTGACACCCGGGGCGAGATTTCGTGGAGGCACCCTTTTTTGTACCAAACATAGGTGAAGATAAAAAAAAAAGGTCTTTGCCTAAAAATCAGTGGGTTTTTAGTACAAATGAGGATGGGGACGATCAAACAAAGTGAAAAAAGTAAGGTATTCACCACAAGTTGGTGGAGTTTTGGTTTCACATCATAATATGGTGTCACCCCAAAATGGTGACACCCGAGACGAGCCGTCCCCCCCCCTCCTCGCGACGCCACTGTCAAAATGCCGAAAACCCGAACATTTCTCTGCCGTTAGCGAGCGCCATATGACATAACCAGAATGAAAATGCTTACGTTGTAGCAATGTGTCAAGTACATTTAGTGGATAGAGTGTCTGCTACTAAAACGGTAGACTCGGGTTCGATTCCCGGTCGAGTCAAACCAAAGACTATAAAAATTGATATTCACAGCTTCCCTGCATGACGTTCAGTAATTAAACGGACAGTGTGAAGCCTCCGCCGTATGTGGTATAGACATATGGGCAGGTGGCAGCTTGACTCGAAGACCGAAAGGTCCCTTCGCAGTCTCCTGGCCAAGGCAACTTAGTGAATAAAAAGTAATTACAATTACAATGAAGTAAGAATTCAATCAAAATATGAATCATTTTTGAAAAGGTATATTGCCTTAAATTAAGACAGATCAGACGATTTTGTGGGTATTCATAGAATACCCTAATGCCCCTCACCGATCGTCACTACTTGTCATTTTCTGGAATGTTAAATAATATGAAAAATATTATACGATAACACAAAGCGTAAGACACAGACCAATCTCTGCATCCCTAAAATGTTAGTCCTTGTATCATTAATGTTGCTTAACTTTGCCCAGTAGCATCACCAAGAGGGAAAAAAATGAGCTCTAATGCCTTCCACCAAAGTAGGCCAAAGCCCAAAGTAAGAAAACTACGACATTATAAGCGCTGTTTCGTCTTTTTTTGACCTTTGATCTTCGTTAACCATTAACCAATCTTAACCATTTTTGAAATATTTGTTTACACAAACAGTAGCGTATCCAGGCCCCCCCCATTGGCCTGCCGACCAAAATGCAGAATAAGGAAAATACGTTTTTAGCATTTCTAAGACTCTCTTTTGCACTGGATTAGACTAAGAAATGATTTAAAGCATAGTTTGAAACGTTTTTTTTTTGGGGGGGGGGCTAATGAACTGCCGACCAAAATGCAGAATTAGAAAAATACCACGTCTTTAGTTTTTCTGAAACTGTCCCTTTGCACTGGATTAGACTAAAAAATGCTTTAAAACATAGTTTGAAACGTTTATTTAGGGGGGGCTAATCGAACTATCGACCAAAATGTAGAATTAGGAAAATACCACGTTTTTAGCCAGTAGCGTAGCCAAGTGGGCTATTAGCCCCCCCCCCCCCCCCCCCTTTGATATGTCGACCAAAATGCAGAATGGGAAAAACACTACATTTTTAGCACTTTTGAGACTGTTTTATGCACTGGAGTGGACTAAATAGTGATTTAAATCATCTTTTGAAACATATGTTCAGGGGGGGGGGCTAATTTGTCAAAAATAAAACCAACAAATAAATGAAAACTTTGATATATGGTAAGAAATAAGCAATCAAATTTGATCGCAAGTGTAAAAATGCTGAACATAGGTGTCATCAACAAATATACTATAAACTAAGGAATAGGGGGGAGGGCTATTCAGTATTTGTTAATTACCAATCGTTTCTCTCAAATCTCTTTTCATTAGTCCCCCCCAATTATTTTTCTCTATAAACTGTATACGAAATAGATTACTCCGTGTGAGTTTTATTGAACTATTCGATTTTATAGTTTACCAGCATCTAAAGAAGAGAACTAACATTTTACCATAAGCCACCTCCCAAATAGCACATTTATGCCACCAGTTTAATCTTGTTTGCACTGCCAATTTCTAAGCCACGTTTTAAAATCATTATTTTTTTAATCAAAATAGCCTTGAAATGAAGTTATTTTTGAACAATTTTGAGGTGGTGCAGAATTTGAAAATGACTTTATTGAAAATGAATTTGAAAATGAATTTATGGTGCAGAATTTGAAAATGAATTTATTTGAAAATGACCGCAGTACTGCATTTGGTCTTGAAAGATCCTGCTCACCACGTACCAAACCAGACAGAGATCGCAACTGAAGAGTTCTGTCCGAAAAGCTTATTGCGAAAGCAAAATGAAATCGACTTTATTGAAGTTATTTTTGCAAAAAAATGCAAAATTTTCGAGCGCTGGGGGCTCCGCCCCCAGGCCCCAGTGCCTCCAACGGCTGCCCCAAACAGCCCCCCATTGCGATTTTCTGGCTACGCGCCTGTACACAAAGTGTTTAAGTTTTAGAAAAAAAGCTTAATATGAAAAATATTATACAATAACGCAAAGCGTAAGACACAGACCGATCTCTGCATCCCTAAAATGTTAGTCCTTTTACCATTAATGTTGCTTAACTTTGCCCAGTAGCATCGCCAAGAGGGAAAAAATGAGCTCTAATGCCTTCCACCAAAGTAGGCCAAAGCTCAAAATAAGAAAACTACGACATTATTAGCGCTGTTTCGTCTTTTTTGACCTTTGATCTTCGTTAACTATTAACCAATCTTAATTTATTTTGAAATATTTGTTTAGGAGAAAGTTACACAAAGTGTTTAAGTTTTAGAAAAAAAGCTTGACGAACGAAAGAAGTGGCATGAGCTAATCGTAAGCCATTCAGGCAGAACCAGCTTTCGTTAGTGCAAGTGGGATGTGTTGCGACGGTACTATGTCGAAAGATGACGTCCAGCGTTGAGTTTGAGTTTATAGATCAAAACATTTGATTTTCATTCGGTTTTACTGTAAAGCTTTTGGCAGGCTATATGATTTGGATTATTAGTGACCCCGGCATTTACTTGAAGCTTTCAAATCAAATCAAATTTATTTTTCGAAGATGCAAGACAAATACGCTACGACAACATTGCGTATAGCAGAACATCGTCAGGAAAACATGGCAAAGCTCGAAGGCTTAAAACATACAAAATTATTAGCATTATTGATGAGATAAATTACGTCATTGCTGTATGGCCATGAAACCTTTTAGCAAAAAACAAGCAGTGCTTATGTACAAAATGTACAATTATATACAGCCATAAAAATAGACGTCAAGGACAACTGGTCTAACAGCTGGATACAAAACACCAAAAAAATAAAAAGTAAAAATAAAAAGTTAAAAAAAAAAAAAAAATTTTAAATGAAAAGCTTAGTAACACCAAAAAAATATGATTTTTTCTGTGCAGAGAAAGACTTGTAGGCTACAAGACAGACTAATTTAGTATCACAAGAATAGCAATAAAACTGTTCTTTGTAGTTAAAATGGTTGAATTGATACACAGTATACTTAAATTCGTAATGTAGCAGTTAATATTGGTAATCACTGTTGAACCTAGTTTTCAAATAACGTTTTAAATTGTTTTTGAAAGCACTTTGGCTCTGCATGTTTCTTACAGTAAATGGTATAGAATTCCATATTTTAACTCCGCTACACATAATTGATTGTTGGGTGACAGTTTTGGAAAAAAAAGGATAATGAAGAGACTTACTATTGCGTGTAGAGAATGTGTGCACTTGTTCATTACGTTGAAATAGATGTAGGAACATATCAGGCAAATTGCGGTGGTGCAATTTAAACATAAAGATGCCCGTTGTCAAAATGTGTAGTTCTTTTATTGTGAGAAATTTCCAGTGTTTTGGTGTTTTGTGATTTATGAATGAAATAAATTTATTGCAGAGTTGTTGCATTTTCTTTACTATGGTAATATTGCCATGATTCCACACAATGATTCCATAACGAAGATAACTTTCAATTAGTGAATGGTAAATTTGCACAAGATTTTCAACGTTTAAGCAATATTTTAATTTAGAAATTACTCCAAAAGAAGACCGTAGTTTATTTAATAGTGTTAGCATATGTGGCTTCCATGAAAGATTTTCATCAATAAGTAATCCTAAAAATGAAATTGCATGCACTTTTTCGATAGGAATATCATTGACATATAAGGATTTATCGGTTTTAATCCCTTTCTTTTTGTTTGACGTGAACACTGTGAATTTTGTTTTGTTTATGTTTAGTGTTAATTTATTGGCAGATAGCCAATTTGTTACTAGAACCAATTCTTTGTGTGCTACGTCATATAATGCATTAATATTTTTGTGATGCAGAAATATGTTCGTAACGTCAGCATACATAATAGTATCCGCTTTTTTAAGGCAGTTTTTGAAGTCATTCACATAAATTAAAAACAAAATAGGCCCCAAAATAGATCCTTGCGGAACACCAAATTTAATATCAGAAGAATTTGATAATGCTTCTCCATATTCAGTGATTTGTTTACGATTGCATAAATAACTGGAGAACCAATTATGAGCAGTACCTCGAATTCCACAATGATAGAGTTTAGCAAGTAAAATGCTATGATCATAACGGCATAAAGTTGATAAATTAAAGAACCCAACCTTGGTCTTTAAAAAAGCAGAAAAAATTCGCAGATGCATATTACGCATTTTCGTTCTAATCTTTTAAACTTCAAATCTGTGAATTTTTTTGAACTAAATCACTCCTTTAATTAATGAAGCAAGAGACTATTTCACCGGAAATTTTTATCCAGTTCAGTGGCGTCGCTAGGGGGGGGGGGGGGGGGGGCAGCCCGCCCAAGGTGTCACCATTTTGGGTGACACCATATTGTGATATTATGAATATGATATGAAAACATAACTCAACGGATTTGTGATGAACACCTTTTTTTTTTCACTCTGTTTGGTCGTTATCCTCATTTGGACCGAAAACCCACTGATTTTGCAGCGAAGACCTTCTTTTTTTGTTCTTCACCAATTTTTCGACCGAAAAAGGGTGTCACCACAAAATCTCGCCCCGGGTGCTTCTATCCTTAACAACGCCACTGATCCAGTTGTTTATTAATTCTGACCCAAATCTAACCCCAACTCCAATTCTTACTCTAAAACTAACCCCAAACCTAACTCTTCAAAAAGCAAAAGAAAAACGCCAGAAAGAAAATTCTTCGTTTTCGTTTTATGTTGTTTGAATTGGAATTAATTGATGATATTTTGTCGGTGCTTTAGCCGCGCTTATTTGGCTACCAGATTACCGCGATTAGATCTTAGGTACGCGTTCCGATTGCGGTAAACGGGTAAACCAGCTCCACTACGCAGCAATACGGTGAAAAGCTGAATTCGTTTATTAACCTATGCTGTTGAAGTTCCTTCTTGTTTGCTGCTATTTCGTTTTGCTTGATCTGATTTGATACAAATGACGTCATCTGTTGGAGCAGTTGCGTGACTTGGCCATTAAAAAAGTATCTGTTTCCCAGCTCACTCAGTTTTATTGAATTTTATCCCCATGTCAAAAACAATAGTAATTTTTAGTTATAGTCATAGGTGGGCAAGTTAATGCAAAACGTTAGCTTCGTGAACCATTAGTCCGTTAACAAACTTCACACCTCCGTTAACGTTAATCCGGTATTTTCAGCTTTAATTAACGGAAGTTAATAAAGTCCGTTAATCCGTTAACATTTTGTGTGTAATTTACATTTCGTTTTATTCACTCCTTCTAGAACACGTATTGACGCTGTTGAGCTGATTGTAAAGAAATATTTATTGCTATGGTGGTCTTTTTGTGTTTTGAAAGATACATTTTACAGTCTAATCTAATTTCAAGATAAAAACAAGTTCAAATGCACAACGAAGCTGCAAGATATTAACGATAAAAACCTTAACGGAAGTTACTTTAGTCCGTTAGCAGCACTTAACGGAAGTTAATTTAGTCCGTTCACATGAAAAAACTTTTTAACGGATTAACGAGTTAATGAAAAAGTTAGCTTCGTTATTAACGGATTAACGATTAACGGACTTGTGCCCAACTATAACTTATAGTTAGTTAAAACGTGGAAATGTAAGCTATGGGCTATTTAGCTCCCTATTGGGTAACTTAAGTTTGTTAAAAACATTTGGTAGTGCACCAGGTTGGCAGTGAAATATACCGGTTCTAGGTTCCATTCCCGTAGCGGTGTTAAACTTTTATGAAGGCATATTAAACAGCAGTGCATATGAAAGGCAACGCATTTTCTTGTTCACCCAGAGTAGACAACCAAGTCTCTATGTCTGCCAGCCACAGTTTCTGGTTAGATCAAAGTGAGGCTGCAGAATCACCTTGCTGAACTATTACTTATTACAGGATCGAATTGTAAACTTATAGACTAGTTGTGCATAACGCCTTCACAGTTCCAAACATCAACTTGTGACTATTGGACTGGTTTTGCTTTCAATTTTATTTTTTTCATGTTTTTCACAGAAAGAGACTATTTTGTTAGAAATTTTACTCTACTTTCTGATCAAACCTGATCCAAGTCCAACTCAAACTCAAATCCTTTTTCTGTGATTAGTCGCGGCTGCTGGAAAATGTCTAATAGGTTTAAGATGTTATTACCTGCAATTTACTTCGTGGTAAGTACGTATTTATTAATTTACTTTCCAACAAGTCCAATACAAAGCTAATACGAACACAAGACTTGTCTGTACTTAGAAAATTTCACTCTGAGAATTGAACTCGTAACCTTGTGAGTGGCATCCAGATTTCACTCTTCGCTGAATCTTCGCAAGTCTCCAAAACCTTCCATGTTTTTGAAATCAGCGAGTTTCTGTGATTTAGGGATGGTATTGCTACCAAGAAGAAAACGAAGGTGACCAAATTAATCTGGGGACCTGAAGCCGTATCATACATTGCTTCCCAAGAGTTACTACATCGTAAGGCTTGCTTTAAACAACTTCGTAATCTTCGTAATTTTGGTGATGCGTTGCATTATGCCCCATGTTTGCTTAGCTTTGCGGTTTTCAATTACTACATCTTTTTCTATTTTCAGAACTTAGTTTCCGGTAGCCTAGAAAATGGGGTACTCTTTGAACCTAGAGACAACCCAAATTTTGTTGATCCGATACGTAGTAGCGACCAGTTGGAAGTGGACAGGGAGATCGAAGCACAGAAGGCGCACGAGGAAACTAACAAGCTAAACGAGTGGGATGCCTGCCCGAACACCTACCTCCCAGAGGGGAGCTACCAGAAGAAAATGCAGACAGAAATTGACCCAGAAACAGACTTGCCCCTTCCGTCTTTTTGTGGGTGCAACGAAAACGAGTTTTTGGAAGCTCTCCCTACGTAAGTAGCTAATGCAGGTCGAACATCGCGTGATTTTTTTGTCTAATTACAGCAGCGTACAGTGTGAGGCGGCTTTTACCGATCACGCGTATTTACGCTGCAGAAATACGCTTATCATTTGACTGCATGCATTTTGCATTTTTTTTTGCATTTAGATTGAAAAAGATATCATGCGTATTTCCGCTTAAAAATACGCGTGATCAGTAAAAACCGCTTAATCAGTGCATGTGAATACGAAAATGTGAAGATCCAAATTTTACCGCTTTAAAAGAGAACATTCTGTAGCACTGTAGCAGAACATATTACACCTCCGCAGTCGTTGAAATCAGATCTATAAAATTTTACAAACTGCTTTGGTATTTGACTCTTTGGAAGGGTCACGTAGTTTTATGAAAATTGAATGAATAATTTGTGTTCTTTACCATTTTCCGATGCATTATTTTAAGGTCAGATTACAGCTCAAGAAACGCAAGTTCCACCCATCGATAGTTAATTATTCAAGGCCCAGTCAACATTAGGCGCACAATCGTGAGCGTACGAGTGTGTTCTTTCTTAGTATATTTTTACCAACTGGCTCCTTGTTCGCAGCTGAGACAGTTAGTTGGGCGTACCGAGTTTTATTTAAAATAAACAAAGAATACGCTCGTACGCTCACGATTTCACGCTCAATGTAGACCAGGCCTCAAATTTACAATCAAAATATTTTTAAAAATGTTAGAATCACTACATTTTTCAGTCCTTGATGTATTGCTAAAGTTACTGAAATACAATCAGCCTTATTAGTCTGATGATTTATATGATATTGTTGCAGGGACGTCAACAAACCTAAATCGAGGATTTGCCTACCGTGTCCTGAGGACGAATATATGCCTAAGTTCGCTCATAAAGAGAGGAGATGCCTGAAGAGGAAAGACCCGCCTCGCACATCGGATAAAAACCTTAAAGGAGAAACAAGGTGAGTCAACATATTGCAAGGTCTCCGCTTTCGTGAACGACGCGTGCTTATCAATGGTGTTCGTGTCAAACGGCCTTCTGATGTTTCCAAATAATGTTTAAATTGCAAATACTCAGTGGAATTTTGGGGTGCAGTAGTTTAGCTAAGAGTTGAAAGTGAATATGAATGGGATCCAGAACGATAGTTTGTGCATTACATATACTTGCCGAATCATACACTAAGCGTGTAACGAGTTGCGGATCCATCTTCGCGTCAGTGTGACTGGTTAAATGACTTTTTCCTTCAAGATATTGCAGACAGCGATTTGTAGTTTTGATTTTTAGAGGTGATTTTGTAGTTAGTGAAAGATGATTTAAATCAATAGAAGTAGTCGATTGGCATCTTCGACAGAAATCTATCGACTTGTCATTGTCTTTTGGACAATATTGTAGATACCTGTAAACTTTTTGTAATTTTTTTTACCTTGAACGCTGTTTTCCTAGAGACATTAACGTCCCAGCTGACCTTGAAATTGCTAAGGTTCTTTTTGGTCGCTTAGGTACGATCATATCGTCTGCTGTGTTTACCATGTGTCGTAACGTCGTCCGATCTGCGTTTACTTCTGCGGGCAGCTCAGAAAATTGGTTTCATAATCTTTAATTTCGCAAATCATTTTTACATCATTTGTTGGACTTTTATTTGTCTAAAATATTTGCCATGCCCCTCTTTTGGCTTAGAACAGTTATCATTGGGTCATCTTAGAAATGTTTGAGATTGTGTAATGCTGTATCTATTTTCAGCACCTTTCAGAGGTTGTAAGCGGTATCATATTCATGACATCACTAATCAGCAATGGATCTTCGGTTTTTTAGATCCGAGCCTGAGGCAAAATCGAAGGCTGCCATTTTTCTATTCGAAATATGTTAAAGACTGAGACTACCCATCTTCGCAAAGTTAAAGTCTTTGCAACTCAGGGGCCTCTTAATTTAGCCCTTAAGAAAGTCCGTGTGGTGTAAACCAAACAACTGAAACAAGAACTATTGCTTCTAATTGCCGGGTCAGCCAAAGATAGGGTTTCATCGAGGCTAGTTTCTCATATGCCTCCCACTAAATTAAATTCTTTGGAAAAAATCGTGAGGTGCTTTGACAAAAATCGTACGATGTGTTAGGCACGTAACTTATTTCGTTTGGTGAATACCTTGACCTGTAATTGATCGTAAGAGCTCTTTGTCGTCCGGTTGAATCAGTTGGCTACAGTGGCATTTACACCAGAAATCGAAACCGGTCTGTTACCGGTCGAGTCGAGATTCTTTGACCGGCTGGGCAAGCTGGTTGAAACACTGGTCAAATTCTCCTTTCTTGCAACTAAAAGACATCTAAGTACCAACCGAAATATACATATATATTTTATCAGAAACAAAACTTTATAAAAAAAAAAACAGTATTAAGAAACCACGCCTTTTGAAAACACTTGTTGGATAGTTTCAAACTGTGACCAATATGCCGTGGCGATTAAGACATGCACATCCAGGGGCGTATTTAGGGGGGAATCGTGCCATGCCCCCTCCCCCTGGGCCGCGAAACAAAGCAAAAAAGTGCAAAATATACGTTAAAATTGCGTAATCAGATTATAATAAAGCATGCATGTGGAAAAGGTTTACGCTACCTGGCATTTTAGCATCATTTTAATCAGCTTGAGAGTAGAAGTGGCGCAGATTTCCGAGTTTTAGTACATGCTAAAATCTTGCCGCTTTGAAAAGCTTTTTTCAACTTAAATTTATCTTACTCTACACTGGGCAAGATAGACATAGCTCTTATTTTTTCATATCTAACTGGCCATGGCTTGTTCTGAAGCTGCAGCTTTTCTACGAGCTGCTGGGACTCATTATATTTTGAATATTTTCTAGCCAAAGTCATAACAGTTTAGAGTTTGCTGCTCACCAAATTGCAAATAATCTGTCACCAATAGCGAAAAATTTTAATTTCTTTTCTTATCCTTACGCATAATATCATTAAAAAGCACGTCTGATAATTTAGCTTGCGCCCTCCAGTTCTTTTTATGGTTATTTTGCGCACGTTTTGCGCTGCTCAAAACAGGTCTTTGAAACCGAAAATTAACCTAAAACGGTCTTAAAATTGAATTATTTTTGCAAAAAACACAAAAATTTTTTGCGTTTTTTTCTGAGACTCCTGTCCGGAGTCACACATTTTAACACCTCACCCATGCCCCCCCGTTTGAAAAATTTTCATTAGATGCATTGAACAGTGAACAAAACCTTTTATGAAAAACCCATTGGATCGGGCCGGTCAGAAACCGGGGGACCGCCCGGTCAAGCGGCGTAGATTTTGAAATTCACCGGTCGGGTTGGGTCGAGAAAATCCTGACCGGTTCCATCTCTGATTTACACTGCATGACGGCACAATGGTTATCTCTCGATATCAATGAAAAATGTTCAGATTGTTCGAAACTGACTTTTTACGACTGAGTTGATCTTGTTGTATTCATCCAATACAAACATTCCCCTGCCTACGCCGCCATGGTAATGCCACAGTCTCTAAAATAAATAACTTTTTTAGTAGAAATTGTTTGCTGCGAAGCGGTTTGGAGATTCAATTGAATAATCAAATAACTCTCAAAAAAAGCAGAACTTCGACTTCCAGTTTCGTGAACAGCTGGTCGCATCTTCTCCAAATGAAACTTGAAATTGTGCATGTTTCAACGTGAATCGTTTTGTCGCTGTTTCCTTTTTCTGGTTTGGTACTGTGCTTTTTTTGTCTTTAACGTTTCTCTGGTGTGACAGAAATAAAAATTCTCTATCACTATCACAAATCGGCCCCTAAACTTGATAGTGGCTACTTAGCTTAGGCTACACCGCGCTTGTGTTAAGGTTGCGTTTCCCAAAAAAAGTTGGTAATTTCCGGAACAAAAATTCTCCCGAACATATGCTTTTCCGAACTAACATTTCCCCGAATTTACGATGCCAAAATGATTACTTTTTCACGATTTTGTTGAAACACTTTTATTATGGCAATCACCAATTCAAGGATTACAGGAATTTCGTCGAATCTTGGATATTATCTCTTTTATAAAAACATTATTTCGAAGCGCACTTCGAGAATTTGATGATGGGGCGTGCTAAAGCGGACAGTTCCACCGGTACTAGAACTTTACTCAAACCTAGAGACGTTATACACCAGTGCACTTGAACTTTAGTTGACTACACAAACTAAAGCGGCATTAACTGGAAACGTTCTCTTTTACAATCCGTGTTACAAACTAGTTTCTCCCTGAATTCAATGGGTTTAAAGTATCGCTAGCTGAAAGAATGAAAAGCATTCGACTGCCGTCAGACTGGTCTCGTGATCATCTACGTCATCATTTCGCCACGCTTGGTTCGATGATTCATTGGAACGACCGACGCTCGCGTCGCGTGTTTTTTTGGTTTTTATCCTAAAAGTTGCTAACTCAGGCCCTCATCTCACCTTTTTCTGAACAAAATGCAATAACGAAGAACGGATTTAACATATGGCTCAGTGTCAGGGGCCCCGCGCTCAGATAAGACCTTTTTTGGTCTTTACCTGTATTTGGCAGGAAAATATTACGAAAATGCCTAAGTGCCAGGGGCCCAACTCAAGGTAGCAGCAACCCGGTGGGAATGCTTAACAATGAACAATTTCTCAAGATTTTTTTAGTTTTACTCTTTACCAAATTTTCAAATTCTTCTACTAAATGGCCTTCTTGGGGATTTCACTGGGTCTTATGATTGGTCCAAATGGAAAACTAAATGCGTAGCAATGTAATTGTTATCATGACATCATAATCTAACGGATATGCTGGCGTGTCAATTTTGTACCCTACCAGTTAATTATCTCCAGGGGGTCTCTCATAAGCGCCACTTTTTTATTTTTGGTTGTTAAGTGGGTTGCTATGATTCCAATGATTGTTGTGAGCTGCTCAATGTGGCGCAGAGGTTATCTAATCTAGCTAGTCTAGCTAACTAGAAGTGATATTTCTTGAAACAGCAGCATGCTGTGCTATAGGCTATCGTATTTTGTGGTAAGCTATCATTACAGACATGTGATGTAATTCACGCGATGGTTCATTTGTTTATGTTGTTCATTTTTCTTACTTCTTAGAATAAACAGTACAGCCAAAATGTCGATTGCAAAAATACATGTAATTACTGGCGTTTTGCTGAAAACTCATGACATCTTCAGAACTTATCTACTGTAAATCAGACGTAGAATTATTCCATTCAAATAAGTTTTGAAGATGCTAAAATTGTTTAACAGAGCATCGGTTATTAAATGTATCGCTTCATTCGTTGACAGCGTAGCTGGGGTGATAAAGGCGTCGTTTTTAAGACGATCCTGATTGCATGATTTTGGTTCAACCCGCTCCATGGTCACGTTGTTGCTCCTTGCATAAGACGCTTTACGATAATTATCTGCTCTTGATGGCTTCTAACATACAAAAAATTCAGTGGACAAGAATATGAAGATATCCACAGGAACATTGGATTATCGGAAACTCCTAAACAGATGCGGATTCCTCCAACCACAAAGTAGTCATTGCAATGAAAGTGCGTGGATCGGCCAATAGTTAACTTCTGACACTGTACGGTGACAGGAAGATAAATAGGCAATACAACAAATACAAATTTGGCTTCATTCTTTATTCTTCGACTACGTATCCGTTTACGAATATAGCACTATGTGCTTAACCGATTCTCGGCACTTCAAATTGAAAGTTGGCGTTTTTTAACAAAACAGCACGTGAATTTTTGCGGTATCGCCAATACTTACGTAAACTATCTAACGGCTATGCAGCAATCGAAACTAAACATTGGTATTGGCTGGTTGCCTTCCGTCGTATTTTGAAGTTTGCTTTTGCCAGTAGCCTTAACGCCTTGAGCGAATTCTTAAGGATGGCACTTTGCTACGTTGTGTTCAATTTGTTATAACGTGACACTGTTTTGTTATTTAGAGACGAGAGCGCACTATTTCGTTGAGACGAAGTTTGGCTTGTTTGCGTGAACTTAAGCATCGAACCTGGTCCCTTACATCGAATGCATCATCGTCTTCCAACCATGCGACAGGGGACTCTGATAACCCCGGTGCCAATCGGCCTTTGCTAGCTTCTGAGGAGGATCCCATTGCAGCCCTTCCATCAATGAATCCCTTCAAAATTCAGAAGTTGCGGCCCATTCTTCAGCGGATAATCCATCACCAAGCTATGATCACACTGCTTCAAGCTTTCCCACTGCCCAGCCACAAACAAACCCTCTTCAAACACCTTTGAACGAGGATGAAATTCAACCTTCTTCACCAACATCCGACACGTTTCCGAACCAAGATGTCACGCAAAGTGATTCCAGTGGTGCTCCTCTAACTGAATCCTCCCTCAATACAACTGACAGAATCCCTGATACTACAAATTCCCAAACGCCTCTTTTGACACCACATTCACCCGCTTCCGAAAACGCGCGTTCTCCATTATTACTACCAAGATCCTCACAACCTCCCGAAGAAAGTGAATCTTCCCCAAAAACCCAATCATCCCCTTCCCCCCCTGTAAGAAGTGATCCTTGTGCTTCACGTTTGAGTTCAATTCATTCTCGAGTTTTGTCTTCGTCCGACGAGGCTCAGTCGGCTTTTCAAGAGTCTTCTCCATCCACTAGCAGTGCTCCACACACATCGCGACACCAATTAAGCAGCAATTCCGGCCACGATACGTCGCAATCAAATGAAGGTAGCGTCGCGTCGGCAATTTAAGTGATGAGCAAGAATTGCCATTTTCACTTTTTAGTATTTACGGTAAATTTTGGAAACTTTTAGATTTGTTTAAAACTTTATAATATGGGGAAATACCCCAAAGTCTGCATTTGCCAAATGCTTGCTGTTTATTACCGAGTCCAGGTTTATTTTGAACAATTTTCCGGACCTCCCTCCGCTTCCAAGCTTTCTGAATCCATGTTGTACAGTTTGTAGGCTTAAGTAGTGTAAACTTTACCAATGCTGTGAAACATATTACAGTGTTTATTAGTGTGTCCATGCACCCTTATTCTAAACGAGATAAAGTGGACAGAAGACATTTAACTGTTTATTTATGGTCGCATTTTGTTTTTCTACTTCATGTGTAGTTTATTTTATCGTCTTACAATTCTTCCGATGTTCGATAGATCCAATTATACAGTAACAAACTTTGATTTGTGTTTAGTAGTACTTAATTATATATTTTTATGCTTTTTTCGCCCACTGCATTATGAATTTTTATTTATTCACTTTTGTTTTTAGCTGCGAAAATAAATTGCATTATCGAGTACTTCAATACAACTACCGGCATTGAAATTTCTCCACATGACAACATCAAGTTTGGGATTGACTTCAACATGCCCCCACCAAAGTTTACAGGCGAAGGTACAGTAATATTAACTTGCTTCCTTGGTCTGTAACGCGAAGTTCGATAATTGCACTATGTTTTATAAGAACAATGTAAGAACACGAGCTTCATTTTTGCTCAAAATTTAAGAACAAATTAAAAATAATGCCAGCCTCAACAGTAAAAAAGAATCAAGAACAAACAAAAAAGAATAAATTTTCAAACCAAAAACATCTATAGTAAATTTTGGGCTGATTCAGAACAATAAATAATTTTAGTGATTTTCAACTATTTGCAAGCAAAATGGCAACAATTTCGAGATCATAGAGTACTGTTGCGCATTGCGCAGGCAAATAAGAAAATTTTTGGCTGTTGTTTAAATTGAAAAAACTTGCGTTTTCTCCTTTGCCATTATACGATGCTGCAAAAGCAGCAAAGAAGCGTTTACTCCAGCTGACAAAGCATTCAAAATTAAGCAGTTTTACAAACATGATCACTAAAACTGACATCCATGATCTCCAAATTTAAGAACAAGTGAGGCTAAAAATGAGCAAAACATTAAGAATAGCCAGGCTCAACTCAAAATTTACTGGTCTTGATAAAAAAAAGTTTGCTGTTATCGCAGGAACCAAAATATTAGGAGTAAAATCTAACTGTCTCAGTTTCACCAATACTCAACCTATTATAGCAACACCTCGTCAGATTTGCGACTTTGTAAATTGTTGCTTTTAAAGATTAAAGAGATCGTAGACCATGTGATGCTTTGCATAATGACCCCTTGATGATAATGCATGAGCGATAACACCTCAAAGAGGCAACATAGGAATCAAGCGGAAAAAGATAAACATCGCCAACTTATCACAAACACACTTCAGCATAAAACAACGAAAAGCTTTTATATTTTTGTGTTTGAAACTACTTTACTCTGAAATTCTTTGGCAATTTCAATGTTTTTGGTATTGTAGGTCAAGTTCGTGGTTAAAAGTGCAGTACCCACAGTCCCACACTTTAAAAAAATGGTGTCTTTTTTTCAGAGACCGAAGCCCAGAAGCTGGCCAAGCGCATTGAAATTAGATTCCAACGAGGAAAATTTCAAGCCAAAGACGTTCTTTCATTTTTGAAAAAACACGGTTTAACTTTCATATATCAAGGAATTTTAAAAGAACTTTATGATAAAAGATTGATAGAAGCTTGATCGGTCATACAAGGTTCTATGTGAAGAATATCAAAAGTCTGGCGCTGAGTGGTCCATCAAAATCAAAATAATTTTGCATTCGAAAGACCTGCTTCGTGCTCAAGAATTTGACGTCGTTTACACCATGTGGTCACGTTTTTTACTGTGGGAATTGTCGGACGCGCCGAAAAACAATATTCCATGTGCCAAGTTAACTCTGCATGCTGCATAATGTACACAACAATGTTATACTATGTACTGTGGAAGGGGTGGACGCTTAACGCTATTTTGCTCTCTTATACGTCATTTGTCATTTTCTTATTGCGGGCAAAGTTGACAGACCGAAAATGTGATGTGGAGAAACAAGCAAAATTATTAAAGGCTCAGAATGACTTTTACGTTCTGAATTGAAACAAGTGGACTTGCGGAGTGCTTTTTAGTTCAGTGTTTCAATGCATGCTCGTTGCGGACGAAGTAAACTGACAAAATATAGCACTGAACAACAGTTGCATTTGTTGGAACAAATGAAATCTGAACAATAATGTCATTTTTTGTGTCGGGACCAAATCACATCTCAGTTTTGTTGTTACTTTTGCTATGTTAATTTTTGGCTATCAATCCGGGTAAAACTAATCGTATTTTACATACAAGTACGTTCTTGCTAGTGTGGGTAAATAAACTGCGATGCAGTAAAGCATGAAAGATTATGAGGTATAGAACAATTTCAACAGCCATTGAAATTATTAAACTGAGATTATGACCTATTTATATGTCCACTTTCTGGTTCCGATTTTAGTTCTTTTTCAATTATGCTTTGTTGGTTCAAAAAAGAACTGCAGAAAAATGAACGATGAGCTAGATGGAAAAATAATCATTATTCATTGTGCTGTGTTACGCCATAATACCAAACCTACCTGTCATAACCCACTACGTTGTACGACACTATTACCACTGAGATCTACACAGTTTGTATTTTACCAGGGTTTTATGGAGTGTAACCAGGTTTAATAGGTCTGAGTATCTAAATTTGTAGATCTACCTCTATTTGTGTTTCGGCTTGTTGGACTGGCTTTGAAACCCTGCTTTCATGGATGCTGCTGTAGCAGTGAAAAATCGAATAATTTGTAATTGCTTTTTTTTATTGGTCTATTCTGTTCTTTGTCGAATTGTACTTCTATTGATCTATGTTGTTGTTCTCGAATTGTTTTATAAATGAAGCTCTGTTTCTTTTTGGGATACTGCTTTAACATTTTTTGGTAAACTCCAATATTTGTAATAGTTTCTTTTCTATATTGGATCTGTCCTGTTCTTACTCGAAGCGTCCCTTCTTCAAAACGTCCCTTCTTCAAAACGTCCCTTCTTCAAAACGTCTTCATCTTCATTCTAATCATGACCACAGCGTAGTATAAAAGTAGCCGATTCTTTCGGTGTTAGATTGCAGCTTGCTCTCTCACTAAGTGTTTTGAGATACTGAGATCGGTTTTATTGAAGAAATGAGAAGTACCTGAGGTAATAAAGAAGTGTCCCAAAAACAGATTTAATCCATGTGATTCCGTACCATTGGCAACCCTGCGTTTCAAACTTTCGTGGCATCAGAAAAGGACAAAATTTTTTGCACAATAAAGAACGCAATGTTCGATAATCAAACAAATCAAAAATCGCGTTGCTTGTTCTGCAAGAAATTGTCAATTTACAAAATTTCTTGTAGAATAAGCCACGCGATGATAGTTTGCAAAAAACTTGACAAAGTCATTCTTTTCTGGAGTCACAAAATTTCGAAACGCAATGGTTGCCAATGGCACAAAGTCAAATGGGTTAAATCTAGTTTTGCGAAAAAGGTGAATAGTGGAACGAGGTTCGGGGCACCTCTTTATTACCTCGAGTGGTTCTCATTTCTTTGATGAAATCCGTCTCGCGCAGTATCTCTTTAAGTTTAACTTGGGTCAAATTTTTCATTGTTTATGTGATTAGAAATGAAGTTTTGTTGCTTAAATTTTACTTTTAAATTATGTTCATTGTTCAGTTTGGTCTGGAATGACGAATCAAAAGGAGCAAATTTGATCAAATATTCCCCCTGGTCCGAGTGGCCTAAGCTTTACACTCAGCCAGTTCTTACACTTTCTCAGCTGAGAATAAAATTTACCAAAGATTTACACACCATACCTAATATAGGCACTGCTATTAGACTGCTACTTTACACTTTGTTGTTGTGGAGCAAATTTTATGTTTTGTCGCGCATCATTGTATTTTAATAAAAACTAAATGAAAATTTGATCGACGTTATCATTCATGCAGAATCAAATAGTATAGTTTCTAGGGCTATATGTTGATCACGATGTTTTTACACTATTTGTTTTGCCGAATACAATTACCATTTTTTCAGAAAAGCCGATAAATTTAAGGCTAAATCTGACTGTTTTTTATCATTAAGCAAATTTTTAGTATCAACGGTTGTATTTATTTTTACGTTTAGTTTGATAACATAATTATTGGCGCCAAGCATGTACATGTATATTGTATAGGTTTAACAATGCATTTATTTCACTTTATTTCGCCTGCGCAACATAAAACTGCAAAGCGATTGGACAGATTTTTTTAACTCAAAACCATTAAAAATCTTCTCAGTATCTAGCCGTTTGAGCTGCATTACCATCCGGTTTTGCTAGTGGACATTTGATAGCCTGAACTACTTGTCAAGTTTATTTCCGCCATAAAGCTCAGTACTTGCACAAATGGAAAACATTGAAATCAAATCTGCCAAGCAAAAAATGACAGTGAATCATTAAAGTTTACACTTGAAAAGTAATATGGAATTATCCTTATAACTTAAAAGTATACTACTTTGTCAGTATTTTATATTCCTTAAATATATTTTGAAATCATGCGCTCTACATAATTTTGCTGAAGCTGAGTGGGGGGGAGTAACCAATGGGCAACACGTTGATCAAACTGATGCATCTCAAACGGGGTAAATTTTTTTTTTTTTTTTTCGGGAAAATAGTGGTCAATTTAATGTTATTTAGATGGCTTTCTGGATGTTATTAAAGCCGTTTAAAAGAAGAAAATTGCTAGGAATTGAAAACCACTAATTATCATCATCTCATTTTGGGTCCGGTGTTATCCCCGTCAACGAAGTTGACCAGATTTCGTATGGTCATTGTCTTTACCACGTCTCGCCATTTCGTTCAATAACATGCATCCTCTTTCACCAGTCCATTTTTTTCATCCTCTACTTGTTTTTTTCCAGGTTTGCTTCGTTTTTCCAGGTTTTCTTTCCACTACTATCGCGCGCTTCAACTTTCAAAGCATTTACTATCACATTTTTATCTACTTTTGTCAAAAAATGATCATACCACCGCATGCTTATTGCTTTAGCCATGCTATCCAAAAACTCCTCTACACCCAACATGTCCATCAACTCCTTGCTGTTTCTTCGATCTAAAATTTAAAAACCACTCAAAAGAATTAAATTGCTTAGCTCGTTCAGCTTTTCATTAAATTAAAAGTTAAGTTTAAGACATGTTTAAAACTTGTATATTTGTATTAAACTTTCTAGGTGACTTGTAAATTGGTGACTTTAGCTCCCCTACAGCGCCCCCTGATAGCACCGCTGCTTGAAATATGTAATATTGTTGAATAATTCGCAATCATTGTACAGTATAACACTATAACTGTTGAAATTTCATCAATTTTGTACAACGTAAATTTGTTTTCGCCAACCTCAAGAGACGAGGGTCAATCTTTTTCCCGTCCCACCAACGACGGCCTACTTAGCGCTTAAAATCAAGACTATCGTTTGTGTCTTCCGCTGTAATAGACCTGATGGCAGAAGTAGAACTTAATCAACTACACATCAAGGCAACAGACTTTTTGAAACATTCTTGAAACAAATAGAGCAATCGTAGCACCAGACTTTATCAGTTCATCTGCTACATTGATGCTCTACCGTCAGGAATGCAGTCCCAAAACGCTTCTGGATCCGATCGAATTGTTTACGCACTGGTTTTGAGAGTTTCTGTTTTTCCCTACACAACTGGGGCATGGGAGTGCTGCACTGAGAATTAAACGGCAGATCACATAACAATAGATTGTCGTTCTCTTCTCCATCCCGTCGTGCAGGCGGATGGATCCGATTTCATCAGGATACAACCAGCTGGCTTCAAGAAACCTGCCCGGACATTTGACGAGAAGCTCAAACTACCGAATAAACGAAGTCTAAATTTAAACATGAAGTAGGAATAGACAACGAGGCAATTTTGGTTACATTATACATGCATGAAACTGAGGTAGTTCATCTTTCAAGAAACCCTAATCAGTGCGTATTAGAAGTGAATGGAGCGACACTGAAGCAGGTAGAGAAGTTCAAGTATCTTGGGGTTGCATTTACGAGTGATGGAAGACAAGACGAAGAACTCGATACATGAATAGGCAAGGCTAGTGCAGTAGTGCGAGCTTTGCACTACTCGGTTGTCATGAAACGAGAATTGTCGAAAAAGGCAAAGCTCTCAATTTTCAAAGCAGTTTTTGTCCCCATTCTCACCTATGGTCATGAATCTTGGGTAATGACCGAATCAATGCGATCACAAGTGCAAGCGTCCGAAATGAGGTTTTTACAAAGAATCGAAGGAGTTACACTGTTTAACAAGGTGCGTAGCTCTGAGATTCGAAAATCTCTTAACATCGAGCCGTTACTTCTCCGAATTGAAAGATCTCGGCTTAGATGGTGGGGCCATGCAAGCAGAATGCCTCAGGAAAGACTCCCCAAACAAGCTTTACTTGCCAAAGCAAGTGGGAGAAGGCCAGTTGGACGACCTAGAACTAGATGGACCAATTACATTGAGGATCTTGGATGGAATCGCTTGGGACTTCGCCCAAGCGAAATGATGGAGGTGATAGAAGGCCGTGAGGTGTGGCGGCTTAATCTTGAGCTACTGCCCCCGCAATCCTCATGGAAAAGCAGGCAATGAAGAAAGAAGAAGAAGAAGACATGCATGAATTTATGTGCTGAATAGTAAAAAAATATCAATAGTAAGAAAAAGCTAGACAAAGACGACAGAATCGCAAACCACACAGCATTACGGTACCATTAAATCAGGAAACACCGAAAAACCCTAAAACAGGAATACTCAAACTTTTCGATATAGGGCCAATATAGTCCCAAAAAGGTTGCAAGCAGGTTATTCAAGTCCACAAAAACTGAAATGAGAGAAAAATAATCTTCGCAAAACAATGGCATTTCGCAGGTAAAAAAGGTGATGATCAAAAAAAGTGTTTTGTGCTTTCAGGACCTGCAGTAATTTTTATCCGAAATTCGAAGTTAAAACTTAAAAAAAGGCCTGCACCGTAGAACAATAATGTGGGTGAGGGTTGAACGCCAATATCATTTGTCCACATTAACAATAATTTTGGAAGCGGAGCAAACTTGCATTCTCAACGCGAGCCACATCACATTAAATTTCTTCGCCGGCCGGATTTCGGGCGACCGATCTAAAGTTATCTTGTCCTGAAACGCCCAGCCGGCGCTCAACCAAGATTTTGCTAAAAGGGCTTGACTTAAAAATTAAAAAATTTTTATTCAAAAAATATCTCAATTTTCGCTACCGGTTGAACATACTAAAACCTAAGCTATTACAGATGGGGATTTATTGTCATTTTGTTGCCGCTGGATACAAGATAATTTATTGTCATTTTTTTGGAAAAAATAGCCATTTTAACGCCATTTGGATTACGTTGCGCACGTTTTTAGATCATTTTGAAAGAACAAATATGCTAATATTTGGGAGCCAGTTGCTTTCAAGTTTCAATCCTCGTTTAGCTTTGAGATTTTGAGCCCAATTTATTTATCTCCTTATATCATGTACGATTTGGGATTGGCATACAAAGGAAAGCGACCATTTCGTAATGTCGAGCGACTGACGTAGTTAAACCAGTTCAAACCAATATGATGCTATGAGGTAAAACTGGTTTAAACTGGTCGAAGTATTTCAGTTTTTCCGACCCAAACATGATTAAACCAGAAGAAGCCAATTTTGCTTCGTCATGGCCGTATGAGTCACAAGCAGAGAGTGCTTTTCTTTGAGTTTTTTTGCTTTGTTCATTAACCGATTTCACAACGACACCCTATACTTCGTCGAAACTATTGATGATTCATATCAGTAGCGTAGCCAAGGGGCGGGAAGGAAGGGGTACTACCATAGGTGGGCACAAGTCCGTTAATCGTTAATCCGTTAATAACGAAGCTAACTTTTTCTTGAACTCGTTAATCCGTTAAAAAGTTTTTTCATGTTAACGGACTAAATTAACTTCCGTTAAATGCTGTTAACGGACTAAAGTAACTTCCGTTAAGTTCTGTTAACTTCCGTTAAGGTTTTTATCGTTAATATCTTGCAGCTTCGTTGTGCATTTAAACTTGTTTTTATCTCGAAGGATTAGACTGTAAAATGTAACTTTCAAAACACACAAAACGACCACCATAGCAATAAATATTTCCTTACAATCAGCTCAACAGCGTCAATACGTGTTCTAGAAGCGAGTGAATAAAACGAAATGTAAATTACACGCAAAATGTAAACGGATTAACGGACTTTCTTAACTTCCCTTAATTAAAGCTGAAAATAACGGATTAACGTTAACGGAGGTGTGAAGTTTGTTAACTGACTAGTGGTTAACGAAACTAACGTTTTGCATTAACTTGCCCACCTATGGGCACTACACATCCTCCCATTGGCATGTTGACCAAAATGCACTATAACAAAAATATCACGTTTTTCGCACTTCTCAGGCAGGCGTTTGTAATGATATGGACTTTAAAGTGATTTAAAGCCACTTTCGAAGTATTTACTAAGCATTTCTTGACTTTTGCAGCAAGGACTTAGACTTTAGTTTATCTAGAATTTCAAAATACATATTTTTGCATTAAATTGTAGGTATACAATTACCAGATTGTGCTGCTAAGGGGGTACTGTATTGACACACGTGTTATAACGAAAATCAACGCATATTTAAAGGCGGTAATAAATCCAAAAATAATTGATATGAATTTAATATGTTGAGGAATGAGGAGTACGACAATAACCCTAGGGTATATACACAGTAAAGAAAGGTACATAGCGCACAGTCTAATCCAAGGGTGCCCAACCGGGGCCCGCGAAGCCTTCAAAAGTGTCTTGGCAATGAATACTCAAATTAATAGCACACTTTTAGTTTTGATCTCCAGAAGTATTACAGCGCGCTTTTTTAAATGCAACTAGTTTCTGTGATCACATGCAAGAAAAGTTTGCTTATTTTTTGCAACTCCCCCTTTTTCTAAGTGTTCTTTTTGTTTGGGAATGAAAGAAATGTTTGTTCAATGGCTGTGATGAATTCTTCTGAGAAACCGCCTCGTAGGCTCAAAACCCGCTACACGGATAGCTATTGGTTGAAGATTGTAGGTAGAAACAGGGGTGTTAGCTTACGTAATAAACAATGCGCTCATGTCCGTGAAGCATAATGGAGAAAACACCAAAAACAAAACCTGAATTTAAATGACTGCCCGAACAAAGTTCAAAGTACAATACTTAAAAGTTAAAACACATGTTACGCCCCATACACACAGGCCAAATCGAATCTTTTATTGGGACTTCGCGCGAGCGCGTAGTACCATTGGTTTTGTTCGCGAATTTTGGCAGATGAGGATTGATTTGCTTATAACTAACAAACGATAAAACCTAGAAAGTTCAAATTTGGACGTAACATAACAATTAATAAAAACGTCTTGTGTGCTAATTTTGGGGATTCTAGGTCACCTGATTGTGAATTGAGACACAAAAAAAACATAAAAAAACGGTAATTTTTGGCTTGAAAAGTTGTTAAATCGCTTATAATTCCAAAACCACTTGACGAGCAAAACTGAAATTTGGACATAATGTGTGTGCTTTTAATGCTTTATGCAAACCAAGTTTGGGGCACGCAGTCACGTGACCAAAATTTTACAGGCCAAAAGTGGACAGAAAGTGGACGATTTTGAACCGATATATCTCGGTGATTACTCAATATTGATGAAAAATGGTTTGTGGTTTTTGAGCACTCTATCAACCATCACTATCAATGAGATTACCCAATATTCTTTTTGTTATGTTCATTTACCCCAACTTGAATACTATTTTTCTTCTTTTTTTTTCTTTTTTCTTACTTTTTTTTTCTTTTTTCTTATTCTTCTCCGGCTATCTACTTTTAAACCGCTAAACTCACTGTATTCAAAGTTTGAGCGATTGAAGATATCAGGGAGGACTAGTGCCCAACTGAAATTGGGGGTGCCTGGTTGGAGGATCTCCCTCAAACGAATCGTCCAAAATTTTGAACTTTCAAACCGTAGGAGCTAGATAAATCAAATTTTCGAAATGGGTAGATATTAAAAATAAACTAAATTTAACAAAAATTGGGGGAGCCACGATGAGGAGTTTTCCCCCAAACAGACCCTCCAAAATTCAAACTTTTTACCCTTTTAAGCTATGCCCACGAAACTTTTAAGGTACGTAAATATAAAAAAAAGATAAATTTTGACAAACCTTTGGGGTACCAAAATGGGGGTCCCCCTCAAAGGGGGGGCTGAAAAAATTTAAACTTTTTACCACTTATGCCAGACACATGAAATTTTCAGACTAGGCAAATATTACGAAAAGATCAGATTCGGCAAAGTTTGGGGGTATCAAAATGGGGGGTTCCCCCTCAAACGGGGCCGCCAAAATTTTGAACTTTTAAACCATTAAAGCTAGTAAATCAAATTTTTGGAGTGGGTAGATATCAAAAACAAACTAAACCAAACTAAAATTATAGGTTCCAAAATTGGGGGTTATCCCCAAACGGAGACCTCCAAAATTCAAACTTTTTAACCTTTAGAGCTGGACACATAAAGTTTTTAAGACAAGTAAGTTTAAAAGAAGCATAAAATTTAAAACAATTTGGAGTACCAAAATTGGGGGTCCTCCTTAAATGAGGCCGCCTAAAATCAAACTTTCTAAACACATATGCTAGACGCAGGAAATTTTTAGGGTTGGCAAATATGAAGAAAAGATAAAATTTGACAATATTTGGGCATATCAAAATCGGCGGTACCCCTCAAACGGGGCCGCCAAAATTCCAACTTTTTAACCACTCATGCCAATATACGAAATTTTCAGGATATGCAAGTATGAAGAAAAGATAAAATTTGACAAAATTTAGGGATACCAAAATGAAGGAATCCTCTTCAAACAAGGATGCCAAAACTCAAAATTTAACCACTTACGCTGGACTGATGAAATTTTCAGGATAGACAAAATGAAGATAAGATAAAATTTGACAATATTTGGGGGTACCAAAATGAAGGAATCCCCTCAAACAAGGACGCCAAAATTCAAAACTGAACCACTCATTTTGGACTGATGAAATTTTTCAGAACAGGCAAATATAAAAAGATAAAATTTGACAAAATTTGGGAGTACCACAATGGGGGTCCCCCTCAAATGAGGATGCAAAAAATTCACACTTTTTACTTGTGTAAGCTAGACACATCACAATTTTAGGATACACAAGCAAATATGAAAGAAATATAATACTTGACAAAAGTTTGTGGCACCAAAACGGGGTCCTTCAGAATTTAAACTTTTCGACCATTCAACCTAGACATATAAAACTTTCAAAACAGGCAAAGATAAAATCAGAATAGATAAATAAAATATCACTAATTTGAAGTGCCACAATTAAAGAATTCCTCTCCAACGGGTCCTTCAGAAGCTTTAATATCTCAAGCTAGATAAAAAAAACAAAAACAAACGAGGATCTCATACTATACGGATGCTCCAGTTGTGTTGGCATCTCCCCCCATTAACTACAAAACCTAAACGAACTAAATCTATTGGATAAGATAATATGAACAAAAGATGAAAGATAACAAATTTAATTGGCCACATTTAGGAGACCATGCCAAATGGGCTCCTTAAAATTTCAAAAATTTTATTACGAAGTACTCCAGCTAAACATAACCAAAGAGAACCAATAGGGTAGGTTATTATAAGAAAAAGATAAAACATGCCAAACTTGGCAATACTACGTTGGACAATTAGCCCTTAAATGGACCTTCACACTGTTCGTTAAATTCTCACAATGAATTGGTATCACAGAAAAGTAGAGGAGTAAACCTTATGGGATTACTGCAGCATTTAACACGTTGAAGTACTTAAGCTTAGTGGCTTCGTTAGATTTAAGCTGTATGGCCGAGTATTTTTACTTAACTGTCGCTAATGACGTTGAAAAAACTTTTTCCTTGCTCTTTAAAGTTTTTGAACAATTTTATTAGGAAAGCTTTTGTGCTGAATAATGGATGTAATACAATATACTGTACAATATCTTATGTGTTGGCCGTTGAGTCGCACTGCTAAATTGCGTTCTCAAAATAATAATAGTTGTAAAATGCGTGCTTATTTTTGGCCGTGGATAGTGTTAAGTTTGGCTGATGTAATAAAGTCGCAGGAATCTTAAAGATCGCTCTATCTTATTTCATAATAAAGAGAAAAGCTGTTTGAACTCCTCATAGCTTTTTGATTGACGTTACTTGATTATTTTGATAACTTTTTGAGACCTTTAAACATTGAGAGCGAATGATTGACTTTAAACATTACCCCTAGTGTTTTGGAAAGCATAGGGTTGAGTAAATTATTATAAGTTTTCAATGTAAAGTCATCGTAAACTTAGACTCTGTAAAATCACTTATAAATTTAAAAGAATTTGATTTTTTGTTTTCGTAACTTAGTAAACTTAAACTTTGTAAAATCGTCGTAAACTTAGACTCTGTAAAATCACTTATAAAACAACTCACTTATAAAACAACTTAGAAAACAACTTCACTTATAAAACAACTGGAAGTCATCGTAAACTTAAACTCTGTAAAATCACTTATAAAACAACTTCGCCTGTCGAAGCAATTCAACACTCAACCGCGCGTACATAATCATTGTATAAATGCGAAAAAATTGATTTCCCCAAGAAAAAAATCTCCCTTTTAATTTTCCCCAATGGTTGCGATGAAGACGCGCGATTCAGTAAGTTAAAAGAAAAAAGCTTGAGATGGTCATCTGGGAACAATACAAAACTGGTTAGCGCTAAGCGTTTCTGGATCAGTCTCAGAACAACTGAACTGAATTACGCAGGCAGGTGCATAAAAGGTGCGATTGTTCTTTCAACCAGTTAGAATATTAAGCTATTTTCAGTCGATAGTAAACTGACTATAGAATGTTTTAAATTTGTCAGAAAGACAAGAAAAATTGGTGGCAAAGTAACTAAGCTTTTTTACCATCATTCGGGAAGTTTAAAATTTTGCCAAAAGAATTTGAAACTTTATTTCACTAGAAAATTTGATTTTTTATTAATTCTAGCCTCAACTCCAATCCTATCTTTAAACCTTAGTCTGAAAGCAACCCTAAGTTTAAATCTAAAGTTAACCGAAGCCCTTAAACATTAAAGGGGGTAAAGCATCCAGTCATTTCCGGTAATCTACAATACTTAAAATTGAAAAATAATTTTTAAAACTTTTTGTTCTCATTTTGGAGCTGCGGTTGCAAAGATATTCAACAAAATGCGGAGATATCCCTCTAAAGAGTTTTTGGAAGCCCTAAGTTATTTGTTCTCCCTCCCTGAATTTTTCCTTTAAAAGAAAAGTGTTTACCAAAATTGGATTATAGATTATGTGATGATTTTCCCGGAAGGGTTAATATTTATTTGGTCTATCTTTTCTCAGGAAGTTCAGGCTGCGAAAACAGATTCAGGGTTTCCAAAAACTTTTTCTGGGGAAAATCTAATCGTGTTTGTTGAATATCTTTGCAACCGGAGCCCCGAAATGAGAACAAAACATTCCAAAAATTATATTTCGATTTTAGCTATTATAAACAACTGGAATTGGCTGGATGCTTCACCCCCTTGAACTTTAAAAAGATTTGCATGTAAATGGCAAAACAAAAAATTAAGTACATAGATCTAGATGAATATTTCAGATTTTTCTTTTTCAAAAATTTTCTGTGAAAATATGGACTGTTACACTAATAGTCACTCGTCACTTCAATGAAAATCTATCAGGTTCAACTTAAAGATGCTTCTTCACCACTAAACTGCAAAAACAGTATGGTCAGTCGTGACTACCTACTATTAACTGGAAAATTGGAAGTGTGGAAAAGTAAAGCAAAAATCGAAACTTCATTTGCACGTTTTTTATTTGCTTTTTAAGGGTCAGGATAAAACAGCGTCTTACAGTTCAGATCAGTATGCAATAGTACTTGGATTTTGCTTTTGTACGAACTCCTCAAGCGGACTGTGTATAGTATTGACCAAGTTTGAGTCTAGAATGAATTAGCATCACGAGTACGTCAAGACAGCAGCATGGTTAGTCACGTGATTGCAACGCTTGAGCGGTGTTGCGCAATAGTGATTGAGCGGAATTACTACACTGAGTAGCGATTACACCAAACTTTTTCCACACGCGTACCATTTTGAACTTTTGTACTTGTGCTCACGTACCACCGAAGTTATATTTGACTAGAATATCTCAAATTAAAAAATATACATCAGTGTGTAGCTAAGAAAAATTAGTGTGTAGCTGTAATCAAGTTAAACGAACATCAGTCCAGAAAGACATAAAAAGCCAAAAGATGAGCAAAGCACAGCAAATAATTTTAAGGCAGAAGCTGCCGTTACGTTACGTAGGATTAAGAAAATCACTAATAAGCTATAGACAGTATACAGAGTCTTATAGGCACAATCAAATCTATGATTAACAGCCTAAGACATACTGTTTCGGAATCGACATTCGTCTTTTATTCCTCGTCAGTATAGCTAGGACTACAGGTATGAACATGAGCGTAGAAAGGCAAAAAATTGCAAATTAACCAGATCATGACACAATTTTTTTTTTTTTTTGATTGTTAGCCTAGTTTAGCTCTAGTCTGAATTTTGGCACTAGTTTTGAGCCTTTCAGCTTACTGGAGACGTAGCCATTTAAGGCGAGCTATGAGGAGAGTAGAGAGTTAGCTAGCCTATCGTTCTTCTGAGAGATGTAAGGTAAGATTTGTACTTTAGTCGGTAAAGATCTAATTTATAGCAATAGCTTCATTCGGTAATAGTTTAATTAATAGCGTTAGTTTCTTTGGGTAAAATTTTTCTGTCAAGATTCATTTATTTTGTTAGCTAGGCTGTCGCTCTTCTGCGATAGATTTGTACTTTAGTCGGTAACGATTTGATTTATTGCAATAGCTTCATTCGGTAAAGATTTAATTAATAGCTCTAGTTTTATTGAGTAAGGATTTTTCAGCTAAGATTTATCTATTTTGGCTAAAATTGACGGAATGATGGGTAAAGATTTATTTATTACAAACGTAATCGGTAAAGATTTATTCATTGATTGGTAAATTGGTAAAGATGCTTGTTTTGAAGATTTTTATCACTGGTGATATTTGTCCTTTTTGGCCTTGCTAGCCTTACTGATGAGCCCTGAGATTGGGCGAAACAGCTGTCTAAGGCATGCTATAGGAAATTATTTTGCATTGAACTATTAGAATTATCTCTTGTAGTATTGTGGTCACTTTATATTTTTGGGAAAAAAAAAAAAAATTGTGTCATGATCTGGTTAATTTGCAATTTTTTGCCTTTCTACGCTCATGTTCATACCTGTAGTCCTAGCTATACTGACGAGGAATAAAAGACGAATGTCGATTCCGAAACAGTATGTCTTAGGCTGTTAATCATAGATTTGATTGTGCCTATAAGACTCTGTATACTGTCTATAGCTTATTATTAATTTTCTTAGTACATTGTTCTTAATAAAGAAAATCACTATTCTAACCCTAACCCCAACCCAGAACCTAACCCTAACGTTAATCCTAACCCAAGCTCAAAATCTAACCGAAAACCCTACCAATAATTTAAAAAATAAACAGAGCAAATGAGCGCTCCCTCTTGGCTCTCTTGTTCTTTTTCGGGCGTTACGTTACGTAACACTTACCACTACCTAATTTTTAATGCGATGGATGTAGCTGTTTTTTCTCCACCAGCTAGTCTTCGCAACTGGAAGTATGAAGCGCGGTTCATTTTTGACTTAATCCACAGAACTTATAATATGCAACTAATGTTATCGATTTTATGTTGAACAAGATGAGTTTTGCGTCATAAATACGCGAAACCTAAAAGTAGAGGTAACCAAAACGTCGCCCATTGCAAGTATCCCAAACTGAAAGTTTTTGAAGTTGTTTGAACTAACAAGTATAAAAGCTTTAAAAGTTGAATGCCTTTGCAAATTTATGAGCAAGCTGGCGTACCGCCTGAAAGACTCTCGCGTACTACTAGTGGTACGCGTACCCATAGGCGTAGCCAGGGGGGGCCCCCCCCCAATCAAAATACCACTAACGACAAAAAGTTATGACAACATAGCCGGGTGATGTTTAGTTGCAGTTTTTTTTCAGTAATTACGCACATAACAGTAATTAACAATAATATTAAATGACAACAAGTGAGTTTCGGGGCCCCCAACTAACAACCAGGGGGCCCTGAAATCCTTAACCAACAACCAGGGATCCAGGACCCCTAACTGAAAACCAGGGGGCCCATAACTGACGACCAGGGGGCCCCAGGGCCCCTAACCAACAACCAGGGGGGCCCGGAGTGCCTAACTGACAACCAGGGCCCTTAACCAACAACCAGGGGGCCCCGGAGCCCTAACTGACAACCAGGGGCCCCCAGGGCCCTTAACCAACAACCAGGGGGCCCCGGAGCCCTAACTGACGACCAGGGAGCCCGGGGCCCCTAACTCACAACCAGGGAGCCCTAGGGCGCCTAACTAACAACCAAGGGGCCCCTAACCAACAACCAGGGAGCCAGGGGCCCCCTAACCGACAACGAGGGGCCCTGGGGCCCTCCTAACTGACGATCAGGGGGCCCCGGGGCCCCTAACTCACGACCATGGAGCCCCAGGGCCCCTAATTAACAACCAGGGGGCCTGGGCTCCTAACCGACAAGCAAGGGACAACAGGGCCTCTGACTGGCAACCAGGGACCCCAAGGGCCCCTGACTGACGACAAAGGTTCCCAGGCCAGGGGCTCCTTAATGCAAATTTTTAACAATTTAAATGCAAAACCTGTGAGAAATCTAAGAGTTTTGACCTAAAAGTTGCCACCCCAGGCCCTCGTTTAACGTCATTATGAACTTAATATTTATAGCTAAAGTATTGCAGGAGGCAATGTTCGTTACTTCCCCCTATAGACCAAATCACTTACAATTAAAATTTTACACCGTAATGCAAGATTCTAAGCGTGTTATGGGATTTAATTGCAAAAGGAGGATTGAACAACTAAATTTTTTCGATTGGCTTTAAAATGTTAAAAATCTAGTTCTTTGAAAAGGCTCTGAACTCGTGCAAAATGTGATCCAATGGGATTTAAATAGCTTTTTTTTCCAAAAACTTACAAAAATCGCCCAGCGGCTGGGGGCTTTGCCCCCAGACCCCCATAGCCGCAGGCGCCTGGGGGCTCTGCCCCCAGACCCCCATCTCTGATACGTTTGAGTACACTAGCTTACTCAACACGTCTTCCAAGTTAGACTTTTACACTTTTTTACAATTAGTTTTCACCCTCTCCCTTTACCAAAATCCTGGCAAAGTGCCATCAGGCTACGGCTTCAGATCTTCCATTCTACGATATCTTTGCCCCACAAAAAATTACTTTTTCGAAAATTTCTAATGACGTCATTGCGTGTGATTTGTGGTTTGGGCCCCCCCCCAATCAAAAATTCTGGCTACGCCTATGCGCGTACCTCAGTTTGGGAACCACTGCTCTTCAGATTGCATCAGCGTAGCTTAATGGTAGCTCATTACTAAGCAGCAAGCAGCTTATCGGGTTGGCGTTTGACTAAAATTTTTCATTCCCGTTAGCGCTGTCAGCTGCCGGGTTTTCTTTGATGGCCACAGCGGTTTTTCCCGTTGAGACCGAGTAGCTGACCAAGTGACCATCCCAAAACCGTAGTTCGCCTGTTCAGTTCGTTTGCGGACAAAATCCCGAAAAACAAAACCCCAAATTGGACAAAATCCCAAAATACAAAATCCCAAATTGGACAAAATCCCGAAGGGACTAAATCCCGATTTGGACCAAATCCCGAATGGACGAAATCTTGAACGGACAAGATCCCGAATAGAAAACATCTCGGACTGGACGAAGTCCAGAATAGAAAAAAATCCGAATTGAACAAAATCCCGGGTGGAAAAATACCGCATGGACAAAATCCCGAATTGGACAAAATCCCGAATGGAAAAGTTTTACTTGTAAACTGTCTTGGGAGCCTCTACAAAATCCTGAAAAACAAAATCCCGAATTGGACAAAATCCGGAACGAACAAAATCTAGAATTGAACAAAAATGCAGAATGGATAAACTCCCGAATTGGACAAAATTCGGTCCATTCGGGATTTTGTGCATTCGGGTTTTGGTCCGGTCGGGATTTTGTCCACTTCGGAATTTTATACTTCGGGATTTTGTCCAATTCGGGATTTTGTCCAATTCGGGATTTTGCCCAATTCGGGATTTTGTTCGTTCGGGATTTTGTCCAATTCGGGATTTTGTCCAATTTCGGGATTTTGTTTTTTCGGATTTTTGTCCTTAAACGACTTTGGTCGTAGTAGATGACTAGATGTAATGAGATGGGACTAGATGTTATTTCTGGTTGAATTAGTTGTTTTGTTGCTACCTTTTGACCTTCGCACTCGCTTTTAATAAGCTTATCGGTTACTTAGTCGAGTGATGTCATTATGGCGCCTCTTTGTCACGGCAGCCGCTGAAGAACATTTCCTTTTTGCATTATTGTTTATTATATCAATACTTGCTTTTTACGGGTGATTGCAACATGATAACGTCATTCTTCGTTTTTTATTTAGCTTTTGACGTCATTATTTCACGCAGTAGCGTAGCAGGGAGGGCGGGGGGGCTCGAGCTCTCCATTGGCCTGAAGAGTATGCAAAATACTCTGTTTTTAGCAGTTTTGAGGACGATTTTTGCTTAAAAACGAAAATAGCCTCCCTCCAACGGTATTAGCGATGAGAGTTGGTCAAAAACCTGATGAGATATTGACTAGAAGAAGTGGGTTTCAGCCTGGAAGAAGACCTTTTTTTTTTTGAGATCACCTAAATTTGGATAGAAAAACTGACTCATTCTGAGTGAAGAACAGTCAAAATCGTGGTCAAGATCGTTTGATGTTTTTTCCAGCCTCCTAAACACCCCCCTCCAATGCAAATTCCTGGCTACCCGCCTGATCTCATGCCACTTTGTCATGGCAACTCTGATAACACACCTCTAAACCGCTGCCTTGATGCAACAGTTATTTTGTCATAATCATGCTCTTCATGCGTGCATGATGAGAAAACTAAGAAGATGACATCACCAATTCTGTGTTCCCTCTAACTTTATGGCTAATCGATGAGTGCCCAAATTTTCTTTAAACAATCGTACCCAAAACTCTAGAAAGATTTTATGTGCCCTAAATTTCGAACCAATCCAGTATTATAGTATACCAAATGTCATATTTCCACAAATTTGTCGAATTTTCTAAAGCTATGTTTACTATATTGCCAAAAATTATTTGCCCTTGCTCCAACAAATCGTCGATTCGCTGAAAAAAATTGGCTTAGTGGGAACACCCAATTATTTCAACACAAAAGAGAGACGATTTCCATTAGCAAAAAAATGATACAAATAAAATTTCCAAAAACAGCTCGAATGTCGGTCGCATGTGCAACCAAGTGTACAATGAGCAGAATTTATAGATGAGCACAAATGGAAGCTGTCTACCCGCTCGGTAGAGCGATGGTTTGCTCTGCTATGAGGCGATTCTGGGCAAGTGCACTGTCTGCATTTTTTTTAAGAGGGCATTCCAAAAATAGAGCAAAAACTGTGCAAGATACACTGATTAACGACTGATGCAGTGATGTTCTTATGTATAATAAAAGCGAAAATCTACCCCGTCACCTTGTCAGATAGTTTTTAGAGTCTCTGGCGTCTATTGTCTCAGTATGCTCTGAGGCGCCAGTTACAAATCATTTTTTAATGTAGACCTATAGTACACTATCATTTACACTATGCGCATCACAATTTAAAACACAGTACAAACGCAATTAATTGTAATTGCAATTAAGAGTTTTGATGATACACTAAATTCTTGTAGCTGTTCAAAATACTGTATTATTGCCAGTAGCATAATAGAGCTGTGTTTTATAGTTTAACTTGTTACTTTATACGACAATAGCTCTACTGTAGTTGCGTTTCACGTGCTTTATTTCGCTCCGATAAAATGAAAAGATTTCGTATCATGTCTATCTTGGCATTCGTTTCGTTGTGGGTAAGTGCATTTTTAATTCAATTTTTTAAACAATACGAACGCAAAGTTAATGCTGTGAGCAATACTAATGAGCATAAGGGTATTTTTTGATTTGCAATTGTATTTTGTCTGTTTTTGAATTTGCAACGACTGGGAGTCGAAACGCAAATCTTGCAAGTTGCAGGCGATTTTTTACCGCCTCGCCATTCGTTAAAATTAATACGCAGTATTTGTTTTTCGAATCAGCGTATTGCAGTCTTCTTAATCGCAATTGCAAATATTTTTCATTTACCAAGTCGCTTTCGCATTAGGAGACAGTGAATGGGCCTTTCGGTCTTCCAGTCAAGGTGTCACCTGCCAACCTGTCTACCTCACACGGTGAAAGCTTTACGCTGTCCCTATATATTGCTGAAAGTCGAGCAGGAAAGCTGTGAATACCAATTTTTTTTCTTTGGTTTCAGGTTTTACTCGGCCGGGAATCGAACCCGAGTCTACCGTTTCATAGACGCTTTATCCACTCTACCATTGATCGGTTTTAATTTGCGTAGAAGTGAATATAGAGGTTTCTTTAAAATAGGTGTCTTGTGAGTTGTGCAAATAGAGTAACTATCTTCAAAACGTGAGATGTCAAACCGATTGTTTTTCGTGTAATGCTATGAGAAAAAACGAAGTACCGTACAAAATAATGATCTAGAAGTCCAGTAGCGGTATTAAGAATCATTTTCTGTGAGTTACAATATTGTAAGGTTTGTTTGTTTGTTACTAAGAATTTGAGGCATCGCAGTATATGTAATATCTGCGACGCGTTGCATTAACCCCCTTCTGTTTGCTTTGCTCAGCGATTTTTAGTAACTGCATCTTTCAATTTACAGAAGTTCGTTTTGGCTGCTGCCCCAAATCAAGAAAGCTACGGATTTGACCCGCAACGGAATGTCGGCCAGCAGCTGACGATGAATACAAAAGCGCATGAGGAGGCTATCCAGCGCAACCAGAACGATTTATGTCTAAATATAACCTACCTTCCAGAGGGAAGCGACCAACCTAAAATGCAAGCAGAATTTGATCCTAAAATTAATGAACATACCGCGGCTTTTTGTGCGTGCAACGAGAACGAGTATTTGAAGGCTCGCCCCATGTAAGTGGTAGTGAGTAATTTAGTGATCAATTCATTTTTGTAGTAATTTCGTAGTTTTCATACAACGCAATCACCGCATACAAACATTGAAATTTTATTTGTTCAAAAGTATGAAGCAGTCTAAGAACATTAGACCAGGTCAAGTTAAAATCACATGAATAAAATGCTGTAAACTGCTTTCGTTTTCGACTCATCAGAAGGGTTAAGTAGGCTTACTCAAATTTTGTTGTTGCAGTTGCGTATTTATTCTCCTGTCGCTAGACTGCATCAGACGCGGCGGCTAACTATTGGACGATCCGCACACTTTTCAATTTAATGCTTGGAAGAATTCGCACCTGCTGAGGAGTTTCCAGTGATCCAAAGTTCCTTTGGATTTCTTCGAATTCTTGTCCACTGAATTCACTGCTTGTTCGAAGCCACCAAGCAGTGATAATCATCGTAAAGCGTTTTATCCAAGGACGCAACAACGTGACCAAGGTGCGGGTTGAACACAAATTATGCGATGAGGGTCGTCGTAAAAACGACGCCTTTGCTCTCTTGGCTACATATGTTGCATGTATATTTGAGGTCAGATTATTGAGTTTTTTTATTCATGTTTAATCATGAAAAAAAATTAAAAGCAGTAGTAGTCCACATAAGAAACATTGTAATGTCGACAGGAGATTGTAATCAGCTCATGGGTCAGCGAATATAGGAAACGCACGTTCGACTTTTCAATATTGAGGTGTCCCAAGCTACAATTTACTTTTAAAAAATGTTAAAATGAACACTTTTTAGGTTCTTGTGATCTTACTAAATTAACGTAAACAAGAATATGCCATCGCAAGCGATATCCGGGGACTTCGCGAAAGTATCTAACTTTAATGAAATAAAAATCTTCACAATTATTGCGTTAAGCGTGTTTATGTTGTTGATAGTCAGACCTGAAATACACTGCTTTCGAATTTCATAATGTTTCATTAACTTGATCAGGTTTGTGGTTAACGGCTTTCAAAATTTAAATGTCTAAAAAAGGTATCTATAAAATATCAATCAAAGTTTTACAATGCTTAGTTCTCGGTTCAATTAGTAAGTTAGTTGAACTTTCACTTAAAAGCGCTTGTTGAAACTGTAGTTTCAATCAAAATCCTCGTTAAAACAAATATTTTGACAGTAACCTTTTGCTTCGATTAAAATAACAAAAACGACAGAAACAAAATTTTTTTGTCTGAAAACACCAATAGGATTTTCGGATTTTGTAACTTACATTATCTTAATAATAATTTAATTGCGATGTTTTGAAGTTTGTGGGGCCAGAGTTTCAATGCTTAATCTTTTACGCGTTATCTGGCCTAAAGGCTACTAGCCCGGAAGCGTAGGGAAAAGCCACAAGAACGGCTACTACTTCAAACAAGCAATGCGGAAAAATTGTCTTCCCACAGGATTCGAACCTGCAGCCTTCGGATTATCGATGGAAGAAAGGTGGTTGATAGTGTGCTCCAAAATCACAAACCATTTTTCATGAATATCGGTATTTACCGAGATATATCAGTTCAAAATCGTCAACTTTTTGCCCATTTTTGGCCTGTAAAATTTTGGTCACGCAATCGGGCCCCCCCAAACTCAGTTTGCAAAAAGCATTCATAAGCACCCACATTGTGCCCAAATTTCAGCTGTGCACGTCTAGTGGTTTTTATAAATTTTCAAGCCAAAATTCGCCGTTTTTTAATGTTTTTTTGTGTCCCAATTCATGATCTAGGATCCCCAAATTTGGCAACCATGACGCTTTCATTAATTCTTATATTGAGTCCAAAATTCAATTATCTAGGTGTTACCGTTTGCTTTTATGAGCTTATCTAGGATTTATCTAGGGTTACAGTTATGAGCAAAGCAATCCTCTTCTGCCAAAATTCGCGAACAAAAACAAAGATAGTACGCGCTTGCGCGAAGTTCCAATCAGAACAACCAACGTTAAAAATGCCAGATAATTTATGTGAAATCTTTGTAGCAACATACACAAACCTGATTCGCGAAGTTGCCTTCCCTGCCCGGAGGGCGAATACATGGATAAATACGCTCATATAGAAAGACGATGCAAGAAGAGGAAAGCCACGACTCCCATACCGGATGAAAACCCCCCTGGGACAACAGCGTGAGTTGAATTTAAATTTTTTCATGGACTTTTCCGTATTTTTTTGCTTCAGTTATTAACTGTTCAAGTGTCTCAACTTCATGTCATTTAAATTAAGAGTTTTCAGGGACCGAAGTGTCCTCACAATAATGTATTTACCACACCCCCCAAAATTAAAACGCCTCGATTGCAGTATCTGGTCGGAACAGACGTCAATGGGTGAACAAGAAGTATTTACAAACGAAGGTATTTACAAACAAGGTACACCGCTGATAACCGTTTTGTTTCAGGCACCTTTGACGAGGTGTGTTGGGATTTTGACTTTGCAGTAGTTTTGACCTAAAGCTGACGAGAAAAGTACATTCAATTTTAATTTTTTTGATTTTTTATTAACATAGTATAAGGTTAATCTTGCTAAACTTATTGCATTACGCTGAGCGCGTACCGAGTAGGTGGCACTCATACCCGCGTCGCTGCGTCTGGTTACTGGGCTTCTTTGTTTGAGGTGCTGCAGCGCTTTATTGTTTTTACTTATTTGTGATTCAAGTACTAAGTATCACATGATCTACACTTTTCTTTAAAGTTCCATTAAATTTTGGGTCTAGGCTGGGTTTTGTAACAATTTTTCGAATTTCAGCCTCATTTCTTAAATTTTATTGAAGAGTTGGAGTGATTCAAATATGTTCTAGCTTGGATGAAAGTTAGTTGTTTTTGGTATGGATTGTGATTCTTGAAATGATTTTTACTTAAATCAACAATGGCAGCACAGAAAAGGCCAAGAAAACTGTGCTGCTTAACTTACAAATGCGTTGCACTGCCCTGTGTTCTTGATTACTTTTTCATGCCGAGACTGGCATATTATTCATAATTTCTTCTTAAATTTTCAACAAATGTGCCTTGGTTTTATAAAATGGTACATCAGCTTGGTAATGGTGGTCTTAGCTTGACATCAATAAAAGAAGTAAACTAACTCGTCATCGTCGCTGACATCTTCGATAACTTATGTTGTTTGTTCGTCTATTTTTTAAGAGATTACGTCTTTTCGGCGCGACCATTCCTGCGCGACCATTTCCGCGCAACCTATTTCGTTGCCTGACGTTTTCGTTTTCTGCACAGATTGTTTCGGTGCCAATTCGGTGCTCTTTGACAGTTCAGTTATTTAGGGTTAGGGTCTGGGTTAGGGTTAGTCAAAAAGCACCGAATATTGGCGCCGAAAAGGTCCGCGACGAAATGGTCGTCCCGAAAAGTCGTGGACCCGTTTTTTAATTGGATGGATTTCACAAATAATATGGCCCGTTTTCTTGGTCTTAGTTACAGTATTATTTTATGCCTTGTTACATTTTATAAGAACATGAGGCTCATTTTTGCTCAAAATTTAAGAACAATACCCACTTCGGCATGAACAAAATAAGATAGATTTTAGAACATGGGTCAAATCCAAAAGTCAAATCAAGCAAGTGTTTCATTACACTTGCCGGATGTAATGAAACACTTGATTGATTTACTTTTGGATTTAACCAGTCGATTTCTGTTACGCAATGACGTCTCACAATGAAATAACTGGATTTTCGCAATCACGGCCGCTGTCTGTGTTTCGGCTGCTTTGTTCTTGTAGCTTCACGGCTGCTTTGTTCTTGTAGCTTCACGGCTGCTTTGTTCTTGTAGCTTCAATTCGACAATCAACAAAACTTTTACGCAACCGATCCCAACAACACAAAAAACTATATCTTCAATCGCTTAAACTTTGAATACAGTATGTTTAGCGGTTTAAAAGTAGATAGCACGAGAAGAATAAGAAAAACGAAAAAAAAAAGTAAGAAAAAGGATGCAAAACAAGAAAAATAGTTTTCAAGTTGGGGCAAACAAACATAACCAAAAGAAGGGTGGTTGATAGTGTGCTCAAAAACCACAAACCATTTTTCATCAACGTCGGTAATTGCCGAAATATATTGGTTCAATTTTGTCAACTTTTTGCCCATTTTCGACCTGTGAAAGTTAGGTCACGAGACCGAGGCCTTATTCTGTTTTCTTACTTTGCACGCTACTTTCGCTACAGTCATCAACGTCCCAGCTAACCTTGAAATTGTTAAGGTTACTTTCGGTCACTCTGGTGTCACCATCATGTCATCTATGACTTCTACGATGTGCGGTAAAGTCGTCGATCTTGGTTTACTTTTGCGGGAAGCTTAAGACGTTGATTTTGAAATGCTCAATTTCACGAATCGTTTCCACTACTTTTAGTTGGATTTTTAATTTGTCTAAAATATATGCAACGTTGCTGTATTACCACAGAAAAGTTATTATTGGGTCATCGTAAAAACGTTTAAGATTCTGTAATCCTGTATCTATTTTTAGCACCTTTCAGAGGTTGTAGGCAGTATCATATTTATAGCATTCACTAACCAGCGATGAGTCGTGAATTTTTTGAACCCGAACCGAGGCGAAATCTAAAGCTGGGACATTTTTTGTTGGGAATATGTTTCACCGGTGTAAGAACGTTACTCTAGCATAGAGACGTTATGTAGCGATACACTTAATTAAAGTTGACCAAACAAAGCTGTGTAGACCGTAAACATTCTGCTAGTCACGTTTACAATCCGAACGAAATAGTTTCTCCCTGAATTCAATGGGTTTAAACTTTAAAGAATCGGTAGCTGAAACGATGAAGAGCATTCGGGTCTCGTGAGCATGTACGTCATCATTTCGCCGCGTTGGTTCGATGATTCATTCACAAATAAATTCAATACCTTGCCCGCTTCTTGCATCAGCTCTAACGAGCTTTGTCATTTCCGGAAGCGATTTAATTCGTCACAACGGAAAGCTATCGTTTCGTCAATTCAAAGGGAATAGAATATAAACAAAAATTATTGTCGAAATATCAATAAAATATTGTGCAATAACATTATGAAGATAACTGGAATGTGGTATCGCATGCGACATAAGGAAACTTCGCGAACGTATCTAACTTTACTGAACTAAAGAACTTCACAATTACTTTGAGCGTGAGTATGGTTTTGATAGTCAGATCTGAAATATTCCTCCCTTTTGAATTTCATAATGTTCCATTAACTTGATCAGGTTTGCGGTTAAAAGCTTTCAAAGTTTAAATGTTTTGAAAACTTATTAATAAAATGTTAATCAAAATTTTACAACTCTGCTTAGTTCTCGTTTTGACTTTCAAGGAGTTTGCAGCAATTTTCACTTAGCAGCGCAATTGCTAAAATTGCGGTTATAAATAAAACTCTCGTTAATATTTCGACACTAACCTTTGCTCCGTTTATAACAGCAAAACCGACATTCCACTAGGTTTGAAACAAACTTTTTCGATCTGAAAATGCCAATATGAATTTCGGATTCAGTAACTACCATTATCTTGACCTGAAATTTGCCACGCTATCTCAAATATCAAATCTGCACCCTCAACTACAGTATTTTTTTAGTTAAGAAGAATTTTTCTCAAAATATAAGAACAAAATCAAAACAATGCCTGCCTTAGCAATTGGCATGGAATAAGATACGTATACAAACAAAATTTAGAAACCAAAAATCGAATTCTTGCAGAGTCTAACTTTACGATGACTTCACATTTAAAACTCATATTAATTTATTCCAGTCTATGATTTCCAGAACCCTAGGTGTAATGTTAACAGCTATTTACCAAAAATCATCTGGTTCTTTTGCTCATTACGTTCGGTTTACTTTATTTTAACAGCTTTGAAGTTATTCGCTCTCAAAAGTTTAAAGGTCGCAAAAAGTTATCAAAATAAACAAATAACCGCAATGGAAAAGGTCAAATTACATCGCTAAAACACAGCACTTTTTGTAGTTCCTAACAGTTTTCCACTTTATTATGAAATAACATTAGTGACGATCGGTGAGGGGCATCAGGGTATTCTTTGAATACTCAAACAAAATCATCTCATCTGTATTTATTCAAAGTAATATATCTTTCGAATAGTATTTTACTATTTTATAATTTGGTTATTTTTGCTTTCATGGCTAGTTGGCCACAAGCATAGCGTATTCTGCGTAGCATTTGTCGAAACCTAGTGGCAGGCAGTCAATTATTTGAGTTTTCGGCAATGTGGCGCTAAACGTTGGTATGCTGTCGCTGTAACTTGACTACTCTGGAAGGTATCAAAGCGAAGTTGTGAAAACCCAAAATGGCGTAGCAAAGTGAAACCATGTAACGCCCCGCCTCTGTATTAACCAATCAAATTTGGTCAAGAGAAGACACGTCACGATTGACGTCATCCTGGGTTTTCAGATAGCGAGCGTGATTATCTTGCTTTCAGCTGCCTGCGCTGTGGTTGCGCGATCGACCGTTACAGACCTGTCAATTAAATTAACTACCCTGAAACATCATAAAACTTTCTCCGTATCAAACAATTGACAATAAAAGACTTGCTAGGTTTTTTAGCAAAAATAACCTACTATGAGGAAAACTTAAAATTCGTCAAAGTAAATTATACAGTAGAATTTGCTTATAACGGCACCTCTGGGGGATTTTTAAAACCTGCCGTTATAGCCGAATTTACGTTATAGCCAAACTGCCACAAACCGTCCTAAAACTACTTGTTTGTTCAACATAAAGGCTTATTATGACGCTAGGTTCACATTGTAATGAAAGACAAGAAATCAGGTTAAGCAAAACTCGTGCAGAAATCAAAACCTTGCACAAAATCCGATGTAGATCCGATGTAGACGTGCGAGGTGTGAAATAGTTTGCGCCATAAAGTGTTTTCAACCAGGCCTTGCGTCATAAAAACGAAGTCCAGCCATCGCGCAGTCGGAAAGAAAAACAATAACGCACAGAATTAACACCCGCAATAAAGTTTGGCAGTTTGTGGCAAAGATAATGGCCTATAGTGCCGTTATAGGCAAAGAAAATTGTCTGGAGGATGGAAAAAGGGTGCCGTTACAGCCAAATTTACGTTATAGGCGATGCCGCTATAGACGAACTGAAATGTACACAAAAGATAGGAATTTTGCCGGGACCAAGAAAAATGTAACGTTATAGGCGAATTTACGTTATAGCCGAAGCCGTTATAACCGAATTCTACTGTAACAGCAATATAACACAACGAATGCTGTGGATAATTTATTGGGATGTTCCTTCACTCAAAAAACTTTTGAAAAAAAAAGCTGCCGTTGCTGCAGGTAGACCCAAATTCGTTGAAAGATCGTTTTCTTCCTAAAAACGTATCAAATCATTTTCTCAAAATAAAATGGAACAAGACAGACTTTCAGATTTCGGCCTTATATCCACCGAGTCACAATTACTGACAGAAGTCATGGAAACCAAATCTTTTCAGAATTCAGTCATAACAGAATTTGCTTCAGCGGAAAAGCGAATGGAATTTACTTTTAAATGACTTTCTTGCATCTTTACTGTAATTCTGAAACTTTGCCGATTTTAGTGCTCTGCCTTTTGTAGTAAACAGTTTTGTTTGAATTGCTAATCAAACGGCCAAAGCTGTTTCAGCTTCTACTATTTCTTTGCTTTTTGTAGGCAGCTGATCATTGGATGAGGTAAAGGCGTGTTAAAAGTTTTAATCAAATGCTTGAATTGAGTGTAGAAGTTATAGTTTATATTTTTCATTTTTCTACACCTCCACTATACTCATTTCACTCAACAGCTGAAGCGAGACGAGAAAAATTAACTTCAGCTACGCTACCCTCAATTCGAGCCAAAACTTTTTACCCCCAAACGTGTTTTTGCTACTCCCTCCAGTCAAACTTTGTCTCTGAATTTTTATTTTTAAATAGTACAGTACAAACACAGTATAAATATCAAATGCCATCTATAATACGTATGGGTAGGTATAATTTTATATGCCCAGACCGGATGCGCAACTACCGTACTTTATGTACGAAAATAAACGACGGAATAAATTTTGAATTGAATATCCAAAACTTTTTGCCACCGATCGTCACTGAATAACATAGAGCGATCTTTAATTCCAACGACTTTGAGCAAAATATTATTTCATCAGCCAAACTCAACATTAACCACTACCAGAAATATGCTCTCATTTTACAGCCATTTCCATTTGAGAAGGCTATTTAGCATAGCGAACCCAACGGCCAGCGTTTCGGGTATTGTACAGTATTTTATTATTGTACATCCATTATTTAGCACCACAGTTTTCTTAATAAAATTGTTCTAAAACTTTGAAGAGCACGTAGAAGGTTTTCTCACTGTCACCGCCTCACCGGTGATAGTTTAGTAAAAACCTCGGCCATCCAGCTTTAAAGGCGGTGAATCATCTAGCCAATTCCGGTGGTTTACAATAGCTAAAATTGAACTATAATTTTTGATACTTTTTGTTTTAATTTTGGAGCTGCGGTTGCAAAGATATTTAACAAATGCGAAAAGATATCCCCCGAAGAACGTTTTTGGAAACTCTGAGTTTTCTTTTTCCCGCCAAAACTACAGTAGGCCAAATAGTTTAGAGTACTGTGGTTCTGGCGGGAAGAACATAACTAAGGGTTTCCAAAAACTTTTTGTCGGGGTTATCTTTTTGCATTTGTTGAATATCTTTGCAACTGCAGCTCCAAAATTAAAACAAAAAATATCAAAAATTATAGTCCAATTTTAGCTATTATGAACCACCGAAATTGGCTGGATGATTCACTCCCTTTAATCTATGTTTTGTTCGCGTTTGGGTGGGAAAATTTTAGATGTCTGTTGCATTCTCGACTGGAGCCAGACAAAATTTTTTTGCATGCAGCGAATGGCTTTACTTTAAACACCTCTGCTTAAACGAATTAGATCTTAAACAAATTCTCGTAAAATTTTGTAGCTCTTTCCGGACTTTGTCTTAGGTTGGGATTTTGTTTATTGGAGATTTTGCCAATTCCGAAATTTGCGCTTTCGAGTTTGGAACCTAACGCTGCAAGTTTGTGATTCGGCGCTGAAATTGAATCGCGGTAATGCTCCACTATTTAACACTACAGGTACTCGACTAGCACAGATACCTAAATACTTAGATAAAAGTCGGCCTAACTATGCAGTCATGTTCGGCGGCTTTTACCTGTTAAGCGTATTTACGCTCGGAAATACGGGTGATCGCTAAAAGCCGGCTTAAACGGTGTAATAAATATTCAACTTGCGTTGGAAAATGAAATGTGATTTTTTGTTTTTCAGTTATATTACGTTTGTGGTTATTCATTTTCCTCTAGAAGCATTAACGACGCCTATGTTGTAGGAATGACTCTGCAAGCACTACCACAATGTCTCCAGGTGTCCCTGTTTCACCTTCCACTACCACCAAGTCCACAGACCACCTTAATCCACTCGCCAATGTTCCGCCATCACAGGCTAGGCCTTCAAATAATCTTGGAAAAAATGGAGAAGAGTATCAAGGTCTAAAAGGTGATTTCCAAGTTCTCTAAAAGTTAGAGCGTCTGCTCGAGTAGACTCGAGTTCGATTCTCGGTCGAGTCAAACGGTTGACTCAAGTTAGATTCTCGGTCGAGTCCAACTATAGATCAGAAAAATTAATATTAGATGGTATTTCACCAAAATTTTCAATTTAAAGAGAATAAAAGGAAAATGAAAAATATTAATCCGCGCTTTTTTCATTTGCTTTTTTCAGGATTAAGATAAAGAAATTGAGTTAGGATTGGACTAGGTTTGGGGTTAGTTTTTGAGTAAGAATTTGAGTTTAGATAAGATTTGGGTTAGAATTGATAAAAAGATCGATAAATTTCCGGTGAAATAGTCTCTTCTTTAATATTATCAGGTTTACAGCTTTCCTTCTTGATGCTTTGCAATAAAAATGGACAGTGCGAAGCCCTCACCCGTGTGTGGTAGGTAAATGAGCAGGTGGCAGCTTGACTTAAAGACCGAAAGGTCCCTTCGCTGTCTCCTGGCCAAGTCAACTTGGTGAATGAAGGTGCATTTACAATCACAATTTCACGAACGAAAACTATATGCTACGCTTTTCAAACTACTTCTGCTGCTGCCATAAAATTCACGTAAAGCCTAATAGTCTCAAGAAGAAAAGTTAAATCTTTTATACTTTGAGATTGCGGATAGCGCAGTGCTGGTGAAGGAATGGAATTCCGGAGATCAAAGGTTCGATTCTCTCTGCCGTGACTGACCCTGCAAGTTTAAGTCCATGTCGTTCTAACATAAATCCACGTATGCTATAATTTGTAATGGTGTTTTTACTGTTTTTTTTTAACTTATTTTTAGCGCACTGTTGATTTGTTGTCGGCAGATGGCTGGGACGATTACGACGTGATGTTTCATATAACTTTCAGTCTTTGTCTCGTACTTGTATCTTCTGGATTTTGATTGATTGTTTGGATTTATGTGTTTGTTTAAGAAGTTGAATGCCTTGCTAGGAGACAGCAAAGAAAACTTTCGGTTTTTGAGTGAAGTTGCTGCCACCAGTCTAACCACACTAGGCGAAAGCTTCACACTGTCCCTTGTAATGCTAACGTCAAGCAGCAAATTAATGGGAACTAACTTTAATAGTCTTTTGGTTTAAACAACCTGGAATCGAATCAGAGTTTACCGTTTCAGTAACAGAAGCTTCATTCACTCGACCACTAGTCGGTTTGATATGGCGCTTTTACGATAGTTATTTGTCTGTCAATCAGTCATCAACATTCTTCATGCGGGTTACCTATCTAATTTTTGATTTTGTATTGCAGTTCCAATTATAGTTCTGGTTGTTAATCTGGCGTTGGTGGTGTTGGTGACTTTGCTTCTGTGGCACCATAAAAAGTACCCGTTCAGAAAAGTAATTACATCAATTTGCGTGCTAATAAATACGTTAGTTGAAATTGTTTTTAAGGCTTTTGCAATTGATAATCTCAGAATCTCATGTGAAATGCATTTTGTTTGAATTGATTTAGGAATTTTTTGTAGTTTTTCTACTCAAGTCGAAGCGGAAACTTTTGAAAAGACTTTCCTGGAATTTTTTAGTCGTTTGATTTTCTTTAAAACTCATTTGTCAATTTGATTGGATTATTTATTTTAATTATGTTTAAATAATAATGTACCTTTTAATTGACTTATCTTTCACAGCCTTTGGAGCCACCCGATTCAAATGATGCTGAGAATGGCGCGACTGGCCACGCCCAAGAAGCCCAACATCAGTAAGTTGCGGTTTGCTTTTTATTTTTCCGATAACTAGCGGTGGTACCCGCCATCATTTGCAGTGGTTCATGCAGCCGTAAACCAGATGTTTGGTCAGCGCCGGTTAGAATTGAAATCTATAAATCAGCTATACAATAATATCTCCAAATCGGTCGTTTTGCCGTTGGGCTGGGGCATTATTTTATTAGTGGTTGATACCAACATATAGGCTTAATCTATTCCAAAAAGGCCTTATTAGACGAGTTTTGTTTGCTCTAAAACTAGAACAAGCTTAAAAGAAACTGTAACTTGTAAAATTTTAAACTTTTTAAATTACATTAGTTTTCAATACTTTAAAACAACAGCAACAGTACTTAACAGTTTGTAATTAAGTTACAAATTATTTTCATATTAATGAATTTAATACCAAAATGCTCACTGCCAAAGCATCACTTCAATAAAAAATGGAACAATTAAATTACGTCATTCATGGCAAATATATTTACGGAAATACTTGTATCATTGGAAAAAATAAAACTAGTACAAATTTTTTGCTCGCACATGAGGAATTTGCAACGGCAGGAAATCAAACCCGTAGTTTGTGATTCGCAGTCGCAGTCAGTCGATCAGTTACTGCCCACATCTGCATATAAATGGCTTATGGCAGTTTGCTTTAAAAAAAAAAAAGACAGTTTGAGAACAACGGCTTAATTGCATCGCTCTTGATAAGTGTTGTTTTTTTTAGGAATAGACGTCAAGACTCGGACTCACTGCCCCAGGAACAGGGTGAATCTAATCGAATTGAGAACGGAACGTAACAAAGAGCTGTCTTGCTTATTGCTATGAGTTGAACGGTGTAAGCTTAATTGCTTTGTTTCGGAAAAAGAAACTATTGCTGATTGAATGGCTTTGTGAAAACAGTAGAAGTTTCTAGAAACATCAAGTAATCGAAGAAAGCACTCAAGCTTAATCGAAGTTGGATGTTACATTGTTACATCATTACATAAAAGCGTTGTTTAACTTTCAGTTTATTCTTTTTTAACTGGACCATTTTTTGCGGAGATTGTTTTCTTCACTGTTTTCGTGTTGTTGGTATAGTAATTGTATTTGTGTGGTGTTTCCATTTGATGTTCTTTAAGTAACACGTAAAAAGAAGTAAATTTGATTGACGTTTGGGTTAAAATGGCAAGAGGGAAGTTGCGAAGGATTTATGCCATTGAGTCTCGTAGCAAGCCTAGCCTCTTTGTCGGAATGGCAACTCATGCCGGTATGACTGATGCATATGCCTCTGCTTGATTCTTCTTGTGCTGTGGCTTGCCAATACGCAGTGGCGCTATCGGGGGGCTAAGAAAGATTAGCCAACTCACTTGAAAATTTGACCCCATAATCCACGCGTTTAAATGTGTTTTAAACTAGACCAGTAAATGAAATGGGTGCTGGGCGAATAAGTTCTTTAACTGGCTTCCAAATCTTAACATTTACGTTTTCTCAAATGTCTTTAAAAGGGCATCCATGTCGGAATTTCGGTACTCGATTTTCTCAAAAAAAAATTGACAGATCTCTCAAAAAAATTTGACAGATCTGAAGACTAACTTCACCAAATTTGAATTTTCTACGGCCTTACGTTCTCGACATATGAGAGATTAGATTTCCCCTTAGAAAGGCTTTTTTCTCTTTAGAAAAATATGCCAGGATTACCAGTAAGAAAAACAAAATTTTAAAAAGTTACTGCATGTTTTTGATTTTCAATAAATGCTTTGCCGCAGAGTTGTTGTGAAACAAAGTAAAGGTTTAGAACTTTTTAATAAGCTGCTTTTCAAGTGAATGTACGCCAGTTTTCTAAAAGTTACTCTTCTGTCATAACACTGGCAAAAAGGCCATACTAAAGTAAGAAGAAAACGGCTAATTTTAAGCTGCAATATCTCAAAACTGGAAAACGTAAGAACTTCAAATTTGGCGAGAATGCGTTTTAGTCTTATCCCAACATTTTGGTCAAGAGTGAAAAACTCAACCTAAGTGCCTTTTTAACAATAGACAAAATTTAATCCTAGCGGAGTTAAAACGGCTTTTTTTCCGAAAAACTACAAAAATTGCGACACCATAGCCTCCGACGGGCGACGGTTGGAGACTCAGTCCCCAGACTCCCGTCCTGTAACAAGCTTGAGTTGCAGCAGTTTGCTGAGCATCCTGCTTAACTACGAGACATCTTTAAACCAAAACAAATTTACTTGTAGCTTCAAGCCCCCCTCCCCCTTTAGCAAAATCTTGATTGCGCGCTTAACAGTACGTTTCTCCCTCTTTAACTATGACCAAACAAAACCGAAACCATTAAACTTAAAAAGTGCATGCTGTCATCAATTGTAGTTCTGTTTTGTTTTGTGTTCTGTAGTTTTTTTGGTGTGGGGGCAGAGAATAAAATGTCTTATCGAGCTGCTGGGATAGCTTATGCTAACCTTAGATATTTTCTTGGGCATTTTACGATTCATTTCCAAAAATATGCCGGGACGAAACTTCGTTCATTAACTTTCTGGACAAAGTCAAGGGCTAACGTTTAACCCCCTCCCCCAAAAATAAATACCGTGAATGTATAAAAGCGCTTCCTTGTTAAGATGTCTATTTATGCACAGAGTGATTGCCAAAGTTGTATTTGCAATAATAGCTGCAATTGCATTAAATACAATATACTTACGCAACCAACCATTTGGCTTCGCGCTATTCAACCTACTGTAATTATTTGTAGACAAAGCCCGCATTACAATGGCAATTCCTCGGCGGATTCTTTGGATCCACTTCGCCAAAAAGCGGATTTTTCGGTTGGTGATAAATTCAGTTTTATTTTTATCTGTTCAGCATGTTCCGGATCTGATCTTGCCATGATTTCCATTGTTGAATTTTGAACTAAGATGACATGCAGCATGTCAGTGGTTATTGTCTAGCCACTCACCTTATGCATTTTTTTGAGATTGCAGTTTTCTATATCCTGATGTTCGAATTGATTTAAGTTGGTTGTTGAAGCCTCTGATAATCAGCATCCCGATTCCGCGTTTTCATCGATTGAATTCTCGACATTTCAAGTAACTTGGGGTTTTTCACAATGCAGCACTGTGAATGTTCTGCTGGATACGCTAATACTTACTACAGTGGTTCTTATGGTTTTACAGTGAATGAAGCAATTTGAGGCTGCAAAACGATACGTTTTAGAATTGGCTGTTTATATTTTAGGCGTAAGGATGGCCCTTTGTTGGGTTATGTTTTTTCAATTATGACTTTATACCGTTCTTTTGTTAGGGGCAAGATCGTCGTACATCGTGGAGACAAAGTTTTCGCGACTTTAGTCGTCGAACCCGGTCCCTTACATCGAGCACGTCTTCCACCCACGCGGCAGGGGACCCCGAGATAGATCAGCCTTTGCTTGCTTCTGAGGAGGAACTCTTCTATGGCGCTGCCAGCAATGAATCCCTTCAGAATTCAGAAATTGCGACCAATTCTTTGGTGGACAATCCATCATCAATCAATGACCACACTGCTTCAAGTTCACTCTCTGCCCAGCTAGACACAAACCCTCCTCAAGCACCGTTGAACGAGGATGAAATTCAACTGCACTATCTTGATGTCCTTCATGGTCGACTCCTGGGAAGCCTTGTCAACTTCCACTGGCAGTTACGTGGCTATAACAACCACCAACCCTGCAGCTCCAATGATATTTCACATTGTAGCTCAAGTCATATAAGCACAGAGCTGGACAGCGCTGCTGTCCAGCTCTGTGCTTAGATGAAATTCAACCTTCTTCACCAACATCCGACACGTTTCCGAACAAAGATGTCACGCGAAACGATTCCACCTGCCCCCACCAGAATGCACAGGCGAAGGTACAGTAATACAAACTTGTATAAGTGGCCAGTGACGCGGAGTTCAATCATTAGTGTTATTTATCGCAGGCACCAGAATATAAAGTGTAAAATCTAACTGCTCAATTTCACCGTTACGGAACCTATTATAGCAACGATTCGTCAGAGTTCCGACTTCGTAGATTTTTTTAAGGTTAAGAAGAGATAATAGACCATGCGATGCTTCGCATAATGAGTAAATGTCTCCTTCGTGATAAGGTATGAGTGATAGCATCTCAAAAAGGCAACATAGGAGTCAAGTAGCATGAAGATAAGCATCGCTAACTCGTCACACACACGCTTCAGCATAAAGCAACGTAAAGCTTCAGTATTCCTGTAATAGGAACTACTTTTAAAATTGGTTGGCAATTTGTCTGTTTTTGGTATTATTTGTCGAGCTTGCTTTTGGTACTAAAAGTATTGGCAGTAATGGTTGGCTTGTTTTCGACTAATCTTGTAATTTTCTGCAAAAACGCGCAAAATGAAGCTCCAAGATTTTAAAAACTGTTGTGTTTTTCAGAGACCGAAGCCCAGAAGCTGGCCAAGTTAATTGAAAACGGATACCAACAAGGAAAACTTTTGGCCGCCGACGTTCTGTCATTTTTAGAAAAACACGGTTTAACTTTCATATATCAAGGAATTTTAAAAGAACTTTTTAATAAAAGGTTGATAAATACTTGATCGGTATCACAAGGTTCTCCATGGAGAATATCAAAAGTCTAGCTCTGAGTGGTCCATCAAAATATCAGAGTCAAAATAACTACATATCCGAAAGACCTGCTTGGTGCTCAAGAATATACACCATGTGGTCACATTTGTTGTTGAGGAGAATGTGGGACGCACCGAAAAACAATGTTTCATGTGCCAATTTAACTCTCCATGCTGCACAGTGTACGCAGTAGTGTTGAGCTTGTACTATTTAACGGGCAGACGCTTAATGCTATTTTGCTCTCTTATACGCCATTTGCCTTTTTGTTTTGCTGCAAGCAAAGTTGACAGATCGAAAATGTGATGTGGCGAAACCAGCAAAATTATTAAAGACTTAAAATGACTTTTACGTTCTGAGCTGAAATAAGTGGACTTGCGGAGTTCTGTGTAGTTCAATGTTTCAATCCATGGCTGTTGCGGACAAAGTAAACGGACAATATACTGCACTGAACAATAGTTGCATTTGGTGAAATAAATGAAATCTGAACAATAATGTCATTTTTGTGTCAGTACTAAATAACATATGAGTTTTGTAGTCACTTTTGATATGTTAGTTTTTAACTATCAATCCGGGTAAAACTATTCGTGTTTTACATCCAACTATGTTTTTGCTAATGTGGGTGGATGACCTGCGATGCAATAAAGCATGAAAGATTATGAGGTATAGAACAATTTTAATGGCCATTGAAACTATTAAATTGAGATTATGATCTATTTATATATCCACTTTCTGGTTCCGATTTTAGTTCTTTTTCAATTATGCTTTGTAGGTTCGAAAAAGAACTGCAGAAAAATGAACAATGAACTTCACGGAAAAATAATCATTACTCGTTGTGCTGTGTTGCGCCATTATACCCAATCTACCTGTCATAACCCACTACGTAGTACGAGACTATTACCACTGAGATCTACACAGTTTGTATTTTACCAGGGTTTTATAGAGTATAACCAGGTTTAATAGGTCTGAGTATCTAGATTTGTAGATCTGCCTCTATTTGTATTTCGGCTTGTTGGACTGGCTTTGAAACCCTGCTTTCATGGATGCTGCTGTAGCAGTGAAAAATCGAATAATTTGTAATTGCTTTTTTTTTATTGATCTATTGTGTTCTTTATCGAATTGTACTTCTATTGATCTATGTTGTTGTTCTCGAATTGTTTTATAAATGAAGCCCTGCTTCTTTTTTGGGTTCTGCTGTAACATTTTTCGGGAAAATCCAACATTTGTAATTGTTTCTTCCCTCAATTGATCTGTGCTGTTCTTTCTCGCAGCGTTCTTTTTTCCAAACGTCTTCATCTTTTTTCTGATCATGACCACAGCTTAGTATAAATGTAGTCGATTCTTTCGGGGTTAGATTGCAGCTTGCTCTCTCACTAAGTGTTTTGAGATACTGAGATCGGTTTTATTGAAGAAATGAGAATTACCTGAGGTAATAAAGAAGTGCCCCAAATCTTGTTCCTTTATTCCCCTTACCCACGAAAATGGATTTAATCCATTTGACTCCGTACCATTGGCAACCCTGCGTTTCGAACTTTCGTGGCATCAAAAAAGGATGACCTTGCAAAATTTCTTGCTCAAAAAAGAACGCGATGTTCGATAATCAAACAAATCAAACATTGCATTGCTTCTTCTGCGAGAAATCGTCAATTTACAAAATTTCTTTTAAAATAAGCCATGCGATGATAGTTTGCAAGAAACTTTACAAAGTCATTTTTTTCTGGTGTCACAAAATTTCGAAACGCAGGGTTGCCAATGGTACGGAGTCGAATGGATTTAATCCATTTTCGTGGATAAGGGTGACCTTTCGTGGCATCAGAAAAGGATGACCTTGCAAAATTTCTTGCTCAAAAAAGAACGCGATGTTCGATAAACACACAAATCAAACATTGCATTGCTTGTTCTGCGAGAAATCGTCAATTTACAAAATTTCTAGTAGAATAAGCCACGCGATGATAGTTTGCAAGAAACTTTACTAAGTCATTCTTTTCTGGTGTCACAAAATTTCGAAACGCAACGATTGCCAATGGCACGAAGTCAAACGGGTTAAATCTAGTTTTGCGTAAAAGAGAATAGTGGAACAAGGTTCGGGGCACCTCTTTATTACCTCGAGCGGTTCTCATTTCTTTAATAAGACCGATCTCGCGCAGTATCTCTTTAAATTTAACTTTGGTCAAAATTTTCGGCGTTTATGTGATTAGAAATAAAGTTTTGTTGCTTGGATTTTACTCACTCATGAATTATGTTCACTCTGGTCTGGAATGACGAATCAAAAGAAGCAACTTTGATCAAATATTCCCCCTGGCCCAAATGGCCTAAGCCTTACACTTAGCCAGTTCTTACACTTTTTCAGCTAAGAATAAAATTTACAAAAAATTTACACACGTACCAAATACAGGCACTGTTATTAGATTGCTACTTTATACTTTGTTGCTGTGGAGTACATTTCGTATTTTGTCGCGCACTATTGTATTTTAATAAAAACTTTATGAAATTGTGAACGACATTATCATTCATGCAGAATCAAAGAGTATAGTTTCTAGGGCTATATGTTGATCACGATGTTTTTACGCTACTTGTTTTGCCAAATACAATTACCATTTTTTCAGAAAAGCCGATAAATTTTAGGCTAAATCTTACTGTTTTTTATCATTAAGCAAATTTTTAGCATCAGTGGTTCTATTTGTTCTTACGTTTAGTTTGATAACATAATTATTGCCGCCATGCATGTACATTTATATTGCATAGATCTAACAATGCATTTATTTTACTTTATTTTGCGTGCGCAACATAAAACTGCAAAGCGATTAGACAAACTTTTTTAACTCAAAACCACTGAAAATTTTCTCAGTATCTAGCCGTTTGAGCAACATTACCATACGGTTTTGCTAATGGACATTGGATTGCCTGGCCTACTTATCAAGTTAATTTCGCCGTAAAGCTAAGCACTTGCGCAATGCATAACATTAAAATGAAATTTGCCACGCAAAAAATGACAGTGAATCATAAAAGTTTACATTTGAAAAGTAATATCAATTCATCCTTATAATCGAAAAGTATAGTACTTCGTTAATATTTTATATTCGTGGAATATATTTTGAAATCATGTGCTCTACATTATTTTGCTGAAGCTGAGTGGGGGGGGGAAGTAACCAGCAGGCAACACGTTGATCAAACTGATGCATCTCAAACGGGGTAAATTTTTTTTTTTTACGGAAAAATGGTGGTCATTTTAATGTTATTTAGATGGCTTTCTGGATGTTATTAAAGCCGTTTAAAAGAAGAAAACTGCTAATTTGAAAACCACTTATTATCATCATCTCATTTTGGATCCGGTGTCATCTCCGTCAATGAAGTTCGCCAGATTTCGTATGGTCATCGTCTTTACCACGTCTCGCCATTTCGGTCGATCACATGCATCCTCTTTCATCAGTCCATTTTTCTTCATTTCATTCTTTACTTGTTTTTTTCCAGGTTTGCTTCGGTCTTTCCACTGCTATCGCGCACTTCAAATTTCAAATCCTTTACTATCACATTTTCATCCACTTTTGTCAAAGTATGATCGTACCACCGCATACTAATTGCTTTGGCCATGCTATCCAAAGACTCCTCTCACACCCAACATGTCCATCAACTCCTTGCTGTTTCTTCGATCTAAAATTTGAAAACCACTTAAAAGAATTAAATTGCTTAGCTCGTTCAGCTTTTTATTAAATTAAAAGTTAAGACATGTTTAAAACTTGCATATTTGCGTTAAACTTTCTAGGTGACTTGTAAATTGGTGACTTTAGCTCCCCTACAGCGCCCCCTGGTAGCACCACTGCTTGAAATATGTAATATTGCTGAATAATACACGATTATTGTACAGTATAACTGTTGAAATTTCATCAATTTTGTACAGCGTAAATTTGTTTTCGCCAACCTCAGGAGACGAGGGTCAACCTTTTTCCCGTCCCTCCAACGACGGCATACTTAGCGTTTAAAATCAAGACTATCGTTTGTGTCTACCGCTATTATAGACCTCAGGGCCCACGTGACAGAAATTTCCTCGTTCGCTTTTGTTAACGTTTGTTTTAAGAGGCGCTACCGAACGAAATTCTCTCTAAACGTAAGAGGTCATTTTTGCACGTGTATGTAAAGCCTTGCGAAATCCGTTACGTCATTCTTTCTCGCTAACTTGCTTTAAGCGATTGCGGAAAGCAGTTCGAGTAAAAAAACGTCACATTTTCCTCGTCTACTTAAAGAGGATCTTGAAGCACTCTTTAAGTGTGCAAGAAACCTTTATGGTTCAGAAATTTAATGGCGAAATGTTGAAAACTTCTAACCAAAGCGAATTTTTGCTGAAAATTAATCAAAATCGTCGCCATGTTTGTTATCAGACTGCTAAAAAAAAGCGAATTGCATTGAGAACCACTTGCTGTTTCGACTGATAAAGAAATGTTAAGCAGTGCCAGTTGACAAAAATAACAATATTCTCCTTTTATAAGAATGGTTTTCTGAAACACAGGGCTCATTTTCGCTCAAAATTTAAGAAAAAATTAAAAACAATGCTAGCCTCGGCAGCAAAATAAACCAAAACAAACAAACAAAATTCATACTAATCAAAGAAACTAAAATTTGTGCTGATTTAAAGCGATAAAATTTCATTGATTTTCATGTATTTGCAAGCAAAATTGCTACAATTCAATTGAGAATTTTTTTGGCAGTTGTTTAACTTGAAATAAGCTTGCTTTTTCGTTTTTGCAATTTCACAATGCTGTAAAAGCAAGAAAAAAGCCTTCACTTAAGCAGACAGATCAATAGGAATTAAAAAGTATTTCAAACATGCCCGCTAAAATTGACATCGATGCTCTCAAAAGTTTTACAAAATCAAGAACAAATGAGACTGAATATTCAGTAGGGTGGAGTGAAAAAATTTTTTTTTGGAAATTCAAAAAAGTCTAGTTTGGAAATCCTGGCAAATGGTCTAAAAATAGAAAAAAAATCGACTTGAGCCAGTTGCCACCTACCATGGGCTGGCTACCCCCCCAAAAATTGGTCGCAGGGGTAAAATGGCCGTAAAATCATGTTACTTGATAACCGCTAGTCGTAGAGACCTGATTTATAGCTCAAAAGTTGCAGAATCATCATGTTTCTATGAGTGCTAAGAGGACTTTTTTGTCTATTTCAATCATTAAAAAAGTTACTGTCAAAAAACTAGTTTTGGCAGGTGTAACATAGCTTTTTTTAAGGATTAGGTAGACATAGGCTTACGTCTACTTAATCCTTACAAATTTTTAAAGATTTTTTTCTTTGTAGACAAGTAATTAGGTGCTTAGTACTATTAATGAAATAACATGATAACCACTGTAGTTTATAGCTATGACAACCAGGCGAAGTGCAAGCAACGTTAAAGTTTTTCATAGTGGATACACTTTCACTGGAAGTAAAAGCTTTCCATCCGGTATACTACCCACCAAATGTCAAGTGTTAGAGAGGATCATCCAATTCGAAAATTTTAGAACTGTGGACGTTGCAAATGATGTTGCTAAAGAAATACATGACAGATGGTTGTGGTGTAATGTTTATCCATTACATTACTTAACTATATCTAAAAAAGTACAGGCACTGGTGGTAGCTTTCAGCAAACTTGATCGGTATCCCAAGAAAAAAAGTGGAGCATCTTTTTTGGAAAAAGAAGCGGAGTTCTTGTCAGATATAGATAAGTTGTTCGACGTGTTTTGCAATGACAATGAACAACGAAGACGTTTGGAAAAAGACCACAAGTTGCGAATGACTGATGAAGATTTTGTATTTTATGAAGATCAAAAGAGTCGGCGTATTGGAAAATGTTTAGATGTAGCTTTGCCTTTGACCTCATCTGACCAAAAATTTATACGACGTTCAGAATCACATGTCAATGCCCCAAGTTCACAATGCCAAAATGAAATTATTACTCTGTCAACTACTGATTTTGTCTCGGAGTCCGAATCTTTGGTATCAACAAGCACAGACACATCACAATCATCTGCAGTTTCTCAGTTCTTAGCGGAAATGCCAAATCCATCCATTCGCCCGACAAAGTCAAACCTCCACGTGGTGTCGGGTGGAAACAGTGGAAACACTGGCTAACTGAGGCAATGGCAACCGGCTGATGAAGATGGGCGAGGCTAAGAAGCGCAGGAATTAGCAACCAGGCAATAGCGCAAGCGAAGGCCTGACACTGTGACGTCCTGCCTTCTAATTTTTCCGACCCCTGATTCAAAGGCCAACAGGAGGTTGGGGGCTAATATGGAAACTGGTAGTGATAGGCCAATATTGTGACGGAATGTCAATGCGAGTATAGGGTACAGCGGATAAAACGCGTTGCCGTGTCGCGGCCACAGGATAGAAAGGATGCTGGTCCTAGTCTAGCCAACATAGGACTTCGTGTCCATCAGCTTGTGAAAACCCCCGTGCACCTGTAGTTCCAGATGGCACCTGGGTAGGGGTCTGCAGCTGTATTGGGGGGGCTCCGCCGAGGCCAGTGCTCCAGAGTTAAGTCTGTCGTTTGCAGTGTTGGTGTGTCGTTATCGGTAGAAATGGCAGTCCGTAGCCTTCTGTTTGTCTGAATAATCTGGTCTTTGGGACTTTTCCCAGTTCAAAGAAAACCAACATCATGAAAATGTCGATACATAAAACGAAGAAAGTAACACGAATTACATCCTTAAATTCAGAAGAAGTGGCACTGTCACAACCAAGAATCAATGAGTTCTTGAGTGACAATGCCAACAAAGATAAAACTCGGTCATCTGCGCCTTCTAGCCCAGATGCCGAAAAAACATCAAACATGAGCCCTCAAGTTGAGAAGGTTCCTTTGATAAAGGAATCGGACTCAACAGCAACAGAGGGTACAGCTAAAGGGGTTTGGTCGGTTGTGAAACCGAACACCTCCTCAACTCCCCCTGTGGAGCCTCAGAATCCAAGTAACTCCTCGGATGTTGCTTGCAGGTCTGAGGTGAAACGGGGAAAAATTATGAAAAAAAACGAAAAAGAAGAGAAAAGAAGCGAATCATGGTGGGTCTGGCTGGCATGACACTTGCTGACCATGACCTCGATTCGTCTGCTCACTCCTCCGGTCAAACTAAACGAGGCAGGGAATCTTCGGATTCTTTGTCCTCTTCAACAAACCTCCCGCAGAAGCGTGGGCGGCATGAAGTCGCTCACGGTAAGCAAGGAGGCAAAGCTAAAGAAATGACTGCTGGCACGAGCACTCCAACTAGCTATGCTGGGGCGGTGAAGGCCAGCAATCAAAAACTAACAATTACACGAAAAGAGTCTGAAGGAGACGGTGATATGAACAACATGGATCTTCGTGAAGTTCAAATCACCATCACCAAAATGATTCTTCGTGCCGATCCGGGTTTTCTTGTCCGTATCGAACGCACTTTTATCTTTGAAGGTAAAGTGCTGATGATATGCAAGGATGAGAAGACCTTGGAGTGGGCAAAACATGTTGTAGAGGCCATTGTACCGTCCTTGGTAGCTTACCAAGGTTACGATGCAAAAGGCCCAAAAGACTTGCCTCCAGCGAAAACCTTCGGAATCTGGCTGCCAGAGGATGAAGGCTTAAGCATTTCAGATACCCTTACGCTGGTTTCCCGATGTAATGCGAAAATCTGTCGTAGGGATCTGGAAGCAAAGCATGAAGCGAAGGGAAACGGAGGGGTGCTACATGTAGTATCCGTCCGGGAACCTTCGCTAACCACGCTGAAGGAACTGCACTTCAACCCATATGCTGGTTATCGTCGGGTGCAGTTCCAGAAGAAGAAAAGTGCCAAGCAGTTTCAGAACCCGGAGACGTCATCACGATCGCCAAAGAACGATGAAACTCGCGAGGCAGTTATGGATACAGCTGAGCCTGGCACTTCGGCAGATACAGAGAAGCCGGCGACCTCTAGTGCATAGAGGTCAGAGCTTTTCTCTGCAGTAAGGAAGTAGCCATATCAGCTGTTCTAATAATAAAGCGCTCTGCTTGAGTACATCTATCAAATAGATAAGAATGGCTCAGGATTACAGCGGACAACTCGATAAATCAAATAAAGCCATTACGGCACATAAGTTATGCTCTCATAATTTAGAGTGTTGGCAAATTAACCTACACAGATGTAAAGCAGGAAGCTACAACATGTGTGAAGTAATGAAAAATGTACGTTCCGGGTTAGTGTTAGCTCAAGAACCATGGACGTATGCCACCAAAATCAGGAGTAAGCTACGGGGATGGAACCTCTTTCAAGGTATTGAAAAGGGTAATCGCCCTCGGGCATGTATTTACGCTACTCCTGACCTCAGCTGTTCTCTAATTCCAATGTTCTCGGACGAGGATATTGTGGCGGTTAGAGTTAACAATGTGAGCCGAAAGGGAGATAGTTTTGTTTTCGTATCGGCATACATGGCAGCCGAACAACCAGCTCCACCCACTTTGTTGAGGGATCTGTTAATATTCACTGAAAATGAACAAATTCCTACTATAGTAGGAACCGACGCAAATGCACACCACACTATTTGGGGATCCTCAGATATAAACCCTCGAGGAGAGGATCTGCTGGCTTTTTGTGTTAGTGCAGACCTGAATTTCTGTAATGTAGGTAATAGACCAACTTACAGAAACAAAATACGTGAAGAGGTTCTGGACTTAACCGTTGCGCGTGGGACCGAGTAGTTGGTTGGCATGTTAGCAACGTGCCATCATTCTCGGATCACATGTATATTAGGTTCCAGGTCAAAAGCAGAATCAAAAAACAAGCCAAAATGTTCCGAAATGTCCGTCGTACGTGCTGGAATAAGTAAGTAAACGAACTAGAACAAAAATTAAATGAACGAATATGACCACCAGTACCAGTGCCTTCATCAATAGAAGATATTGACGTGCTGGTAAACAAGGTTCATTCAGTGATAACTAAATCATATGAAGCTGCTTGCCCGATGCGTAAGTCACTTCGTAAGAAAAATAACATCTGATGGAACTCTGAGCTACCAAGTCTTCGAAAAGAAGCTCGCCGAGCTTGGAAAAAAGCCATTAAAACAAAACAGGAAAATGATTTGGTGGCTCAAAAGCTTGCCCTATCTAATTTTAAAAAAGCAGTCAGAAGAGCGAAACGCGATTCATGGCGCAGCTTTGTAGAGAGTACGAGTAGTCTAACAGCAACAGCTCGGCTGGTTAAGATTATTCGAAACAATGAAACGGTGCGTGTTAGCAACGTATTTAAACACGACGGAGAATTCACAAAGTCTCCTCTAGAAACAATGAACTATCTGCTAGATATCTTGTCACCGGGTAGCCAGCAGACAGAAAATCATACAACCAGGTCTGATTTAGTGGATAACCCATTCGTGAGACCTGAAGACACTGAAATGATTGCAAGCATATGCTCACTCGAGCGTATGGAAGCAGCTATTAACGAATTCCAACCATTCAAAGCCCCAGGGCCAGACGGGCTCTATCCTGTTCTGTTACAGAAAGGTTGGAACCAACTAAAAGAATATTACCACGTCATTTTTCAAGCATGCCTGAGACACAGTTATGTGCCAATGGCATGGAAAGAAGGCACAGGTATATTTCTCCCCAAACCCGGAAAGGAAAGCTATTTCGAAGCTAAATCTTTCCGTATGATCACCTTAACTTCTTTCCAACTGAAATGGCTGGAAAGACTAATTCTGTATCATATTAATGATGACAAAAACGTGCAGGCAAAGCTTTCTGCATCGCAGTATGGATTTCGTGCAGGTGTTTCTACGGAAACTGCTTTGCATGAATTTGTGCGCCGTGTAGAGCAATGCCTTGTTAGAAAAAAGCCGGCTTTGGGTATTTTCCTGGATATTGTCGGCGCCTTCGACAATGTCACCTTCCGTGGCTTTGCCACGGCTCTGCGAGGGCTGGGCATGCCCGAGCTTCTCACCTCATGGATAGAGAATTTGCTAAGACATCGCACAGTCCAACTAGAACTATATGGAGACAAAGTTAAAAGGGAAGTCATGAAGGGGAACCCACAAGGTGGTATCCTTTCGCCTTTTCTGTGGAACTGTGTTTTAAACAACCTATTGCTGTAGTTACGTAGCAGGGGCTTTTATGTTCAAGCCTATGCCGATGATCTAGCAATATTGGTCACTGGTGCTGATATGCTTTGGATCAGAGGTATGGCCCAGAAAGCAATAAATATTGCTGCAAACTGGGCTTCGGAACAAGAGCTACAGTTCAGCAGCAAGAAAACCGAAATTGTACTGTTCACTCACAAACGGAATCCAGATTTGGGTTCCTTGACAATGAACGGTTCAAAGCTCGAACTTTCCAAGGAAGCAAAGCTATTAGGTGTTACTCTGGATAGCAAGCTAACTTGGAAACCACATATAACCCGAATTACCCGCAGAGCAACTACGGCTTTAATGCAATGTAGACAAATTGTGGGTAAAACCTGGGGAATAAAACCATCTATTATGAAATGGATATACACAGCTGTGATACGTCCAATCATGTCGTACGCTTGTGTGTCCTGGGCAGGCGGTCTCAACAAAAAGTACCTAGTGAGGAAACTCACAAAGGTACAGAGACTTGCTTGCTTAATGATTTCATCAGCTTTTCCTGGCACCCCTACTGGTGCTCTGGAAATACTGCTCAACATTACTCCCATCGAGGAATTCTTGTTGGCCGAAGCAGTGCGAGGGTCATACAGAATCTCTGTGAGTGGACACTGGCATGCCAAGCCCGTTGGCTCCTTTGGGAAAACGAAAAGTCATGTTGATATTTGCAATGAGGCTAGAAGATTTTTACCTCTGCTGCAAATGCCAGCTGACCGAATAAAGAAAACAAAGGTATTCGAGAGAAACTTCGAATGTCAAATCATGGATAAACAGAATGCTATCAGATCTGAAAGCATTCTAAATCACAACACTATCAGGGTTTACACTGATGGCTCGAAACTAGATGGGAGAGTGGGGGCGGGTTTTTACGCAGAATACCCAAACAACTCCCCAAAACAAGCATTTTTCCACCTTGGAATACACAGCACCGTGTTCCAGGCAGAAGTCTTAGCTATTTCAGAAGTGGCAAAGAACCTGCATTTGGAAAAAATGCACAATCAAAATATTGTTGTGCTGGTTGATAGTCAGGCGGCTATCAAAGCACTCATAAAGAGCACTGTAACATCAATTACAGTGCTCAACTGCATCAGATGCCTAAATCAGTTAGGTAAACAAAACCACGTCAGTATTGCCTGGATTCCTGGACATGCAGGGGTACATGGTAACGAAGTGGCAGACTATGTAGCCAAATCAGGATCTAAATCAATAATGTATGGTCCTGAACCTTTTATTACAGTTCCGTATGCCAGCTGTGTTAGCACGGTTACGGACTGGTCCACAGTTAGATGGAAATCTATGTGGAATAAACGGAAAGACTGCTTGAGGATGAAGGAAACTGTAGATTGGACGTCTTCACGACTAACAATACGTCTCCTTAACCTTAAGAGGCCTCAATTGAATAGAGTAGTGCAAGTTTTGACTGGGCATTGCAATCTACAGCGGCACAAGAAAACTACAGGTCGTGCTGAGTCTTCCCTGTGTCCAAAATGTAGCCTAGAGGATGAAACACCAAATCATCATGTAGGCAATTGTAAAGTTTACCAAGATATTCGTGTTAAATGTTTTGGAATCACCAAAACCACTGTTCACAATGTGGTAACGAAATGTAACATTAACAAACTGGCCACGTACTTCAAGGAAGCTGGAAGGCTTTCTGAGTTCGACCAGTAACCAAACAAAATACCGCAACTTAGCAGCTATAATTGCAATGGGCCCAAATGAAGCCTACGCAATGTGTAGGTGGACTTTACCTAATTGGTAGCAGATTCACTTGCACCGCTGCCCTTTAATAATAATAATAATCCATTCAAAATCGCAAAAATGGCCAAACCTTGCCAGAATTTGTGAACGCTACCAGCTATCGCATAGAGCAGCTGCTGCAGTTGCTAACAGTGTCCTAGTGGATGTTGGTTTAGTTACTGAAGATGATAAAACACGCATCATTGATCGTAGTAAACTACGAAGAGATCGTGAAAGATGCCGAAACGAAATCCGGAGCGAAGAGCAACAAAACTTTGGATTGGTGAACGCAGTGTATGTGGATGGCCGCAAAGATGCAACCCAAATTGTTGCACAAGGTCCAAATGAGAAGCATTATCGGTCTGTTCAACTGGAAGAACATTATACAGTAGTTGGTGAGCCAGGAAGTTATTACCTTACTCACTTTTCTCCTGAAGATGGCAAAGGTAGAGAATTGCCCAAAAGTTGTTTGATTCTTTCAGTGGTACGGAATTGGAAGGCAAGCTTGCAATAGTTGGCACTGACGGTACTGCTTCCAGTGGCGTAGGGTGAAGATTTTACAGGGTGTTCAATATTGTTGATTCATCAGCATCAGCTATTTTCAACCCTTCGTAATAATAAGTAAATAACTCAAATGCACTCAGTTAAGTCAGCTATATTTTTAGTACGCAAAAACTACCACTGTAAAATAGGATTGGTGAAATAGAATTCGGATTTATAAAAACAATCGAAAGCTTTTATTTCACCAAAAATGATTTAAATGAAATCTAAATTTTCAATGAAAACTAAACTCGAATCATAACCATTTTAGCTTCACTCAAATGGAGTCTATGCCCAAATGTTTTTGTGCTTTTGCCGAGCGTAAGTATGAGTGTGAGTTCAAAGTGTCTGAACTATTAAATACCGCATGCCACGGCATTTTCGCCAAAAGTCAATTTGACGCTAGATCGCGGCAAATTGCTCCAGAGAAAAAAATTCCAGCTTAAACTACTACACGGCCAAGACCAGGGATCACGCCTGACCGAATTTTGCGAAACCGAAATTTGCATCAAACAAACAAAAAGTAACTTGTAAACCAGCGCCAACTCAAAACTAAAGCATAAACTTAAAAGTTATACCCCAATATTGCGATAAATAATAATTCGAATAAATTGAGACATTTTGAAGGTAATTATAGCCCTATTAACCTAAAAATAAAAACTGTTATGGTCAAAGTTGCTGTATTTTGTATTGTAAAGAGTATAAAATGTTTAGAAAATTATCGATAATGGTGTGAAAGCTGCAATTTCATGAAAAACAGCAAACGAGTAATAATGGCGTAAATTATTTTACGATTTTGTTATCTGAATGTAGTAAACAACAAACATGTTATAAAACGGTTAAAGCCGTAGACGAAACGATCCGAATAGCGATTGCTAAAAGCGCGACTCCTTAGGTGAATGTCAGAGTTAGCCTAGGTAGGGTAAGTATAGAATTAAGATTGGAGTTTCAGAATTAGCTAATCTAACAAAGTCGCAGTAGCTTAGAAGTAGCCGTTTTGACAGTCGCTTCTCGGAACGCGAGTCAATAAAACGAACAATACTGAAAGGTCAATAAAAACACAGTACTTTGAGGTCAAAAGCAAAAAAGTAACTTTAGCTCTAAAAATAAACATTTTAAAGTCTAAACAATACATCAGAAAACCATCGCAACTTTGATCATCCCCATGTGCAATGGCTCGGATTCTATTCTCTGCCGTTGCAAATTCTACAAGTGCATATAAAAACTAAAAACTTGTTTTAAAGAATTTATCCTACGTTCTTTTTAAATTTATGTTTGTAATGTTTTGAATAACAAATCTAAAAAATGCAAAACTCAACACAAGGATGCGAGTTGTGCTCAAATAACAGTGCATTTTTCGTATTTAATCTTTATTGCGCTACTGCGAACTTTAGGTTAGTGCTATGCCTTCAAAAGGATTCTTAATGCGTGCTCATCTTCAAAATTGTAGCAATGATTAAAACGCAGCTTGCACTCTTATGCTGTAAGTCGCAAAAAAAGAACAAACAATTAATTCATCAGTCGCACAGTTCAATTCTTCGTTTTTGAGCGATGAACTTTTCAGTAACAACATCATAAAAAGACTGCTTTTGTTGCTGTTGGAGCAAAAGTCTTATTTTTAATTAAAAACAACGACTTAACGAATTTATTTAAAAAGTTCTGAGGCTGTTGGTACTTCGCCCTAGGTGTCTTACTTTGCTCTGGTAAAAATTTATACTTTACAGCCGATGCGATAAAAACATTACTATCCCGACTACCGGGCCAGGGATATATAGAAACATCAAGACCGGGATTGCTTGCTGAATTTTAGGGCGGACAACAGAAGGGTTACTTGGAAAATTTTGTTTATTGCATTGCTATACCAACTATTGTACAAAATATAATGCTTTCAATCTAAGTTAACATAATGACAAAAATAACGTAATACTGACGTCATTACTGACGTCATCACTGACGTCATTATGATACCCATAGACAGGAAAATACATAAAATGTGCAATATTTTCCAAATGAAAATCGTGTGCCATTACTAATTGTAAGCTATTGATTGATTTTTTTTGCATTTATATACAGTAGTGTGTAAATTAATTGGGACAAAACGAAAAGTGTCAAAAAATTAGGAAAATTCTCAAAAACTCATCTTTAATCCAAATTATATCAACTCTAGCACGTTCAATAGTTAATATATCCTCCTTTTGCCTTTATGAGCATTGAAATTCGTATTGGCATGAAATCAACTAGGGTTGAGCAAATATCTTTAATTTCTTCATCATGGTACCAAATTCGTATTTTGGCTTCTATGAGTTTGGTTTTAGTTGTGCAGTCACATACTTAAAGACATCTTTTTATGATACCCACAAGTTTTCGATGGGGTTTAGGTATGGGCAGTTGCCAGGCCAGTCTAGCAAAGTTAATTTCAATTTTTAAAAAAATGTTTGCATTTTTTTGAGGTATGGCATGGTGCATTGTCCTGCTGAAAAACACCACTGCCATCTGAGAATGATTTTTGCATTGTTGAAACCAAGTCTTTTTCCAAAATTTAGTTGATTTCATTATTCCTTCGCTTGTACATAATCTTCCAGTATCATTAAGAGTGAAGCAACCCCAAAACATTTTCTTTAGGGGGTGTTTCGGGGCCTGTAGAATATAAAAGGTATTGAGGGGTTCTCTAACACTTCGTCTTACATATTGAGATTTGAGTCCAAGCACTTCAAAATGGCTGTCATCTGAAAAACAACTTTTATTCATTCCTGTTTTCCCTTTTATTGTATTTGTTACCCCATTTTAGGTGTTTCTTTTTCATAGCAACTGTTGGCAATTGCTTCTTGCATGGACTTTTGGCTTTTCTTCCAGCTTCAAGAAGTCGCTTTCTTATGGTTGACGAATCCACGTTGACTCCTGCAGTTGCTAAATCTCTTTGAAGATCCTTACTAGTTTTTCTAAGATCTTTAAAAGTATTTTACTTTATCATTTTGTCATCACGAGTGGTCGTTTTAAGCTTTCATTCATGCTGATCCCACCTTTTAGTTGTGGTGACGTCACCATTAGTATCCATCATTTAAAAAATTCGCCCCACATTTGATTTTGACACATTCAGCTTCTCTCCTATTTTTCTTATTGTCATAAATAGAGTGTTGTCGTAGAGTAACAATTTGTGCCCTCTTTCTTGGAGCGATATTCATTTTATTGCAAGCAGGCAGATAGTAATATGCAAAAATCAAAATAAAAATTTTGGCCACGAATAAGTTTACTTCATAATTTAAAATAAAAAAATCTGTTAATTTGAAAAAAATAGAGCATAAAAAAGCAGTTAATAGTGGTTCATATTCTTTACTTAGCTTATTAATTATCATTACAATACTATCTATCATACATTCCCTAAACTAACCTAAACAAAATTCAAAAAATGCAAAAATATAGTTTTGTCCAAATTAATTCGAACACTATTTTACCTGTCAGGGTCCACGACAACTAACCACGAACCAACTGACGCCGATTGGCTGAGAAGGCCGATCATAAATATATTCTACCTTCTCAGAGCCATCTTGCCCAAACCCTCACTTAGTGACAATATCACTAGTAACCGTTGGTTCGCGGTCAGATGACTTGGCTTGACGAAGCTCAGCTAAAAGTTAAGCAAAAACCTTCCAATAATGGTTGTCGAAAGTAACAACGCTCTAATGCACTGTGCCAAACTGGCGATGTAAAATGGACGAAGGGTTTGATAAGAGACACAATATATATATACACATCAAGAAAAAATGTGTCTAAGAACGTACACAAATAATATCCTCTGCGGTTATTCACCAATGCGATATACAGTAATATACACATTTAGCCAAATAAAAACACTTCTTTCTAGAAGTTGAAGAGATTTCTTTTCAAACATTTAGGGAAAAACTGAACAAAATTATTAAATTCTGACGATCACTTGCTATGAAGAGAAAAAGTTGAAAAAGTTGGCGTAATAAATAACAAAAACTGCTACATGGAAATACAGTAGGCCCATGTCACCGTTTCTGTTGATGAAAAACAAAAAAAAACAAAAATTTATGACACTTGTGAGGGTAAAAAAAACAAAAAACACTGAAATATAAATTATATGCCAATCAGATTATGTTACTTGTAATACGCTTGACAATGAAGAAAAATAATATTACTAAACTGCTACAACACTACAGTTCACAGTGGTTAGTCGCAGGTCAGTATTAGAAAAAAAAAACACATTGAGCTCAACATAAAAGGTGCAATGATATGAAAAAAAAACAAAAAAAAATAGAGCTATGGTGTTAATTTTACAGAGGATTTTAAATAATAAGCACATTCCTGAACGCGTTTCAACAGCAAAGTCATAAAACCTTAATCACAACTGTGATTCAGAAGTATAGTGTAGAAATTCTGAACAAGCATATTAGGGAAACAGTTAGTTTCTGCTTCACATATCCTTTCTCTAAGCTGATGGGCAGCATCACTAGGTATGCTCAAAGAGCCTTTGCATTCAAATAAAATCTGGCACATGGTTTGGTCACTTTCACCACAACCGCATAAAGGTGTATAAACTGTAAACATCAAAAAATTTATCAAATAAAAAGGAGTTCAGCAAATTATTTGGATAAAAAAAGCTTAAAAGTCTCAGTTTTTCGGTTAACAAAAGAATCAAAAGAGAGACACAATAATAGCTGCTCGCTGAAGTTTCACCATTCAGTGAAATAATGTCCAAAAAGTATATCTTTTTCATTACATTTTAAACTGATAAGTCTTACTCTACATTCTGAAACACCTGCTAGCATTGTATAGTCACTATAAGGCACAGTAACACCTGCACACAGAAGTTTCATCTTTACATCCTTTGGCTACGAATCTAATGTTCGATTTAAAATATTTGAAAGAAAAGTAAAAATTACTAGAGTCTTAACTAGGAAAGAAACAGCGCAAAAACTACAATTTTAAGCAAATTGAAAAACACTCTTAACTAAATGATAATTATTTGCCAAAGAGATCACAACTGAATACCAAACAACAGTTACCTTTTGGCAAACAAACATACTGTTTTGAATTTACAAATATCAGTTAACCATGATACTTAAACTTAAAGCATTTAAAAACACAAAAGCTTCCAGCTGCATAAAATAAAAAAAAGTTGACTGTATCTGTTTCCTTATGTGATTCACATAACAGTATAGCCCACATAGAACACGCGCCACAGTAGATGGGGACTATTGCGCAGATGTTTGTGAATTTAACTTTCTAATGGTGCGTGCCATTTTCTTGGGAGGTGCAAGAGTGCATTGGTTGATTCTTTTCAACTCATTCTTAGCAAAGCAGTTGAATATTGTTTGCAGTATCAACACAAAATTATTGTGCCCTAGCGTACCGGTTTGTTCAGCCAAAACTACATACGTGTCGGATTCCGCAAATTTTGTTGCAACAAAAATAAATGCCGCCCTCTGATTTTTTGCGGACAGCAGCTTACTTCATGCAGATTGCAAAAGAAACAGTTGCGATTTTACTCCGAATCGAGCGAAATTTTAAATTATTATTTTATTGGTATTGCTACTGGGTAGGAGATATCACTGATTGCTTTGCTTTATGTTTGTTCCGTGTTGTACGCAAAAAGATGAGAATGCTATTTGTATTCTTAACTATTACTTGACCAAAAGTTCTACCCCAGTATTCCACATGCAAAGAGCGCATTATAACCAATCAATCAAATCGCTTGTTCAGATTACCAAAAAATTATGAATGATAAGTTTTTTTAGCTAATTGTGCAGAGGTTTTTCAATCCTTTCCGATAAATACTGCAATATTTTTTGGTTATTACAAGAAAGATTTTAGTGTATATTACAAAAGTTTATGTTTTAATTTTCATTACAGGTGTTTTCAGTGAATTGACTGTTAGAGGTTTGGAATTTTACAGCGATAGTCATCCTTCTTTTAAAGACACTGCTAGATATATCAAATTTATTTTAAATATCTGGAAAATCATGTCCTTAAAATCTCCTTCAAAAGGTACAAGATGTATCTTGGTACTCTGCAATTTTTTACTAATCTACGACTATAGCAATGATTCAAAGATATGTCGTTGCCACAGGCTGATCAATATTGTTCATTTTACCAGACATGAAAAAGCCAGAGGTGATTGAGTAAAAGCAGTACTTAACTATAGCATGCCGTTTTCAAATTACGTTAGGACGTCGAATCCAACTTATAAACTCTTCCATTGGCTTAGAAAACCACAGTAAATTCTAGTATTCTTGACATGCTATTTAATAAACTTTACATTGTGCTAAAGACTAAAAAGTTTTTATCGCTAAATGTTTATGAGTAGGAATACGGAAGCGTGATGCTGTTTCTGTGCTGCTTTGCAGTGCAATTGCACAACTGTATCCTTGCTAATGAATCTGCACAAAGTAAGCTGTTGTCGGCAAAAAATCAGAGGGCAGCTTTATTTTTGCTGCGACAAAATTTGCGGAATCTGACACGTATATAGGCTAGTTTTGGCTGAACAAACCTGTGCGCAAGAGCACAATAAGTGAATAACTTTGTGTTGATGCTGCAAACAATATTCAACTGCTTTGCTAACAATGAGTTGAAAAGAATCAACCAATGCACTCATGCACCTCCTGAGAAAATGGCACACACCATTAGAAAGTTAAATTCACCAACATCTGCACAATCAGCAATAGTCCCCATCTATTGTGGCATGTGTACTGCGGTATGTGGGCTATACGGTAATGTGAATTAATTCTACAGAAACAGATATAGTCAACATTTTTTCTTTTTTTGACGCTGCCGGAAGCTTTTGTGTTTTTAAGTGCCTTAAACTTATAAGTAGCCTTCCCATGGTTAACTGATAAATGTAAATTCAAAACAATAGGCCTACAGCATGTTTGTTTGCCAAAAGGTAACTGTTGTTTGGTATTCAGTTGTGACCTCTTTGGCAAATAAATGTCATTAGGTGAAGTGTTTTTCAATTTTCCAAAATTGTAGTTTTTGCGCTGTTTCTTTCCTAGTTAAGACTCTAGTATTTTTAGGCTACTTTTCTAATAAAATTTTGAACCGAACATTAGATTCGTAGCCAAAGGATGTAAAGATGAAACTTTAGTGTGCAGGTGTTACTGTATTGTGCCTTACAGTGACTATACAATGCTAGCAGGTGTTTCAGAATGTAGACCAAGATATTTCTGTTTCTATATACCGGTGACTATCCCTGACCTGCTACTAACAGCTTACAGCTCACCTCTCAAGAAAATTGACTTGACTATATAGGTTATTCTTGCGCTCACTAATGCTTGTAATACTAGTAGTCTAAGCTTATGATATGCAGCATAGCCCAGGCAACCAATAATTTTATATAGATAGGCTTATGCCAACACTTTTTATGTTTATGCATATCGATATTAGGCTACTAGTAATATGACCTAAAGTTGTCAGTAAAAACTGCAAATTCAAAATAGGCTAATCTCAGAGCTTAATTCCATTAAAAAGATCTTTCCAGAAGGTCTACATTATAACAATTATCAGCGCAAACTCTGAGCCTCTATCACTTTTCGAAGCCTAGATCCCTTTTGTTCTAATGTGAAAGAAATAAAAATTGGAACTACCATTAAAATCAGTAGCCTTGTTCAACAGACCAAGTATATATAGTCCAATGCCTTAGCGGATTGCTTTTATTACCTGAGCAACTCTTCTAAACTTAATGTTTTCCTTGAAAAATTAAACTCACGAAAAAAACGGCAATTTTGCATAACCGTCTTAACTTACGCTAACCTGCTCCACTGCACACCAAGTACCTCTACGAAGACACGTTAGCTGACTAAAATAGCCCTTCTGTTGTCCACCAAAAAAACTGAAATCGCTGAAGCGAGCAATCCCGGTGTTCTATATATCCCTGTACCGGGCCCTTGAAAATTCATCCCTAGACTCCAATGAAAAATTGCCCCCTTTTTTTTAATTTTCCAATAAATGGTTGGAAAAATTGTAGTACTACCTAAACACCATGAGCATAGTTCATGGGCATCTGTCTTGGAAGCCACATATGGAATTGTTATTGCAAAAGATTAGAATCAATACCGCAGTAGTCAGAAGAATACAAGACTATCTCAATCAAGAAATTTTGCTACTACTCTATAACTCCATGGTTAAGAGCCACTTGCAGTACTGTATTCTGACCTGGTGCAATGGCAATAAGACTTTGTTACAAACTCTTCAACGAGCAGCAAACAAGTTCATTAGACTCATTTTTAAATTAAATTATCGCGAAAGTGTAGAAAATACGACGCAACAAAATCACATATTAACAATCAACCAGCTTTTTGAAATTGAATTAGCTTGCTTCATGCATCGATATGATCATGGCAAACTGCCATTGGCTTGCCAGGTCTTACTAAAAAATAATTCCAAATCCTCCAAAACTAAATTGCGTCAAACCAGAAGCAACTCTGAATACTTTCCTGCATATTGTCGAATCAATTTAACAATGCAATCAATTAAGTATAAAGGGCCAGTGCAATGGAATAAAATACCTTCATCAATTAGAGAAGTAAAATCTTTAACCACATTCAAATTGCTACTGCAAGATTTCTTAAAAAAAAAAGATTAGTTATATAACGTTAAGCATGCCTCATGTCCTCAACACTCTATAACTATCAGTCCATTTCTATACCCTACCCCAAAGTCCTTAACCTTTTCATTTCCTTGAACATGTTTTGTACTGCACATATAGCTTATTGCAAATTTGCTTGTTTTTTTTATTATTTTTAACTATTGTGTGATTGCTACGAAAGGTTCAGCGACCATGCATTGTCATTGCTTTTTGCTTGTGATTAATAAAGCTTGAAATTGTGCATGTTTCAACGTATATCGTTTTGTCGCTGTTTTCCTTTTTCTGGTTTGGTAGAGTGCTTTCTTTGTCTTAAACGTTGCTCTGGTGAGCCAGAAATAAAAATTCACTATCACCATGACAATGTATTTGTACGTTTCGCTTTTGGGCCGCTCCCAACCCGAATTTCTGGCTACATCTATTTGCTTATTGCTCAGACCCTTGCAATGTCAACCTATTACATATTTTGTGTCATATTATGTTTTTAAGATGATGATAGACTAAAACGTTTAATTTTGACATATCTGGAAAAAGCTTTGTCAAAAATTTTCAACATTAAGAACTTAAAGCAAAAATTATGTCATCAAGAATTGAAAGCGTACCTAAGCGATTAAGCTGGAAACGATTCAGAAATTGCCGCTTCCACATCCCTGATGTAAGTTTTGGATCGTTAATTTTCGGGTTTGTGTTTCGTTGATTTGTAATTAGTGCATTTGCATTGATTGCATGTTTGTTTTAATCCAAAAACTGAAGTAACAGATTTCCATCTTATTTGCACGAATTTATTACAATGCAACAAAAATAAAAAATAATACTGCGAATTTGCGATCAATATACAGTGCTGTGTATTGACGAAAAGCTGGTAAGGGCTTCTAAGCGTTCTTCCAGTCAAACAAAATTATATTTCTGTAAGTTAATTGATTTAGTTAACTTTGTGAGATCAATCAAGGCATAATTTTTTGATTTTTAAGACAATTTTGTTTAGATTTTAGATTAATAAACTTTGCTCTAACGATAACGTTGCTGCGTGACAGCTGGATTAGCTTTTAAATGTTTAGAGCTGTAAAGGTGTTCGACATGCTTGTGTGAACACCTTGGTCGCATCTTTTACTTGCGATTCTCAGCGCACTCCTATCTTTTTCATTTTAGTCTCTTTATTTCAACAAGGGTGTTCAAATTCAACATTGAACACCTTCGCGGTACGAAAAAGCCAGACGGGCAGTTTACGATAAGTAAAAAGTCACTCAACCGAAACTGCGCAGCGAATCAATTTATTTATTTGAAAAAGTGCAAGAAAAATAAAACATAGACAATGTGCCAAATAAAAATTTTAATAAACGTAGAACAAAACGCATATTGGTTAATAATTATATCGGTGCTTCGCAACGACTGCTGGGTGTTCACTGAACACCTTGAACACCCAGAGAATATGTCCATGACTGCTTCTATGACCGGCAAACACAATGGATGCATTCGAAGTTTAGAAGAATTATTACACAGACCTCTTCAGTGGGTTGTGTGTTTACTACACACAAATGAACTTCCCTTGCGACATGTGTTTGCTGCTTTGGATGGGGCAGCAAGTGGTCCAGATACATTTGCCGGACCAATAGGTAAAAAAATACAGGGTCTTGTATCAAGTTGGCCAGTTACTCAGTTTAAGCAAGTGTTCGTCCCTATTTCTTCTTTTCCAAAACTTCCACCTCATGTCATTGATGACCTGAGTACAGATCAATACTACGCTTACAAAATCTGTTTGGCAATTATAACTGGTAATTGTGATGATGATCTACAATACTTGGAAGTTGGCCCAGTGGTGCATTCAAGATGGTTGACTTTGGGTTGCAGAATTTTGCGGTATTACGTGTCACTTGATGAACCACATCAGAACTTGGAAATTTTAGTTAACTTTTGTTTAACTGTTTATTTTCCCACTTGGTTTGAAATCAAGTTATACAACCAACTAACACATGGTTCTAAAGTTTTTTTCAACTTGATCAAAAGAATTAACAGTCTGACAAATCAAGATCTTCGTCAAGTAGCTCAAAATGTTGTTCAAAGAAATGGATATTTTGGCCATCCAGAAAGCATTTTGATCGCAATGTTAGGAGATGACGATCAAGCTGTTCGAGACAAGGGCGTGAATCACGTTCTTTCACTTCGCAAGAACGACACCTCAGTTCGTTTATTTCACCTTCCTACTTTAAACTTGGAAGCAGACACATACTATGAGTTGGCTGATTTGGAAATTTGTCAGCAACAACCTCCAGCTATTAGACATTTGTCCGATTCTGAAATTGAAGACTGTCGAATGAAACCCTTAATTTTACACCATCCATGCCACAATCAAACTGTCGAAAGACATGTCAAATTGGTAACGGAAGCATCAGCACAAGTCACTGGATTTGAAAGAAGAGACGGACTTATTCGCCAAAAAATTAGATCTCGCAAATTGTTAAAAAAGTTTGACACTAAAATGCAATTTTCGTAAAATGTTTTTATGTTGTGTTGACTGTTGATAACACATCTATGTTTGCCAGCCTCGCACTCACTTTTGTTGTGCACTTCGCATTACTACAGTAATATGTTGTACGACACACCCCTAAAATCAAATTTCTTAGCAAGTTACGAATTGCAAGAGTTCATGTTAACTAGTAGTGAATCACAATTCTCTATGATGCAATTTTAGCATGAAAAACTGGTTTCTTGACTGTAACTTTTTTTATGATTGAAATAGACAAAAAAGTCCTTTTAGCACTCATAGAAACATGATGATTCTGCAACTTTTGAGCTATAAATCAGGTCTCTACGACTAGCGGTTATCAAGTAACATGATTTCATGGCCATTTTACCCCCGCGACCAATTTTTGGGGGGGTAGCCAGCCCATGGTAGGTGGCAACTGGCTCAAGTCGATTTTTTTTCTATTTTTAGACCATTTGCCAGGATTTCCAAACTACACTTTTTTGAATTTCCAAAAAAAAATTTTTTCACTCCACCCTACTGAATATCGGCAAAAAATTAAAAACAGCCAGTCTCGACTCAAGATTTACCGGTTCCAAAAAGGAAGAGTGTAAATATCCACTTGCTCACTTTTGAAAAATTTTGAGACCTAAAGACCTCGAGTTACTGTTGACATATGAGTTTACCCACCAACAATCAATCTCAAGGGCGTTTTACGTCGTTTAAAAAAATTAAGGTATGGAAAAAGTTGTTCTTATTTCACATTGATCCAAAAATATAATTAAATTCTGTCGTTCGTTTACTATTTATCATCAGTTGAGGAATTTGCTTGCATAGAATAATAACGCATAGGTTATGATATCTTTTTCCATAACAATGTAGTACATACAGTACGCTTGAACGCATTATTTTGAAGTAGAAATGCATCTGACGTCACAATGAAATATTTGTTACGTATTAACGCAAGTAACGAACAGCTCGCAAAGGAATTCGAGCGAACTGTTTTAACGTGTATTGTGCAAAACGGCTCAGAAATTGCAGTTTGTCTACGAAGATTTTTTGTTCGTTAGCGCTTTTTAGCGAGCGAGAATTGCCTTTACGAGCTTGCTAGCACGTACTGTCATGTCCCCCCTGATGGCAGAACTTAATCAACTACACATCAAGGCAACAGACTATTTGAAACATTCTTGAAACAAATAGAGCAATCGTAGCACCAGACTTAATCAGTTCATCTCCAACATTGATGCTCTACCGTCAGGAATGCAGCCCGAAAACGCTTCTGGATCCGGCCGAATTGTTTACGCACTGGCTTTGGGAGTTTCTGTTTTTCCCTACACAATTGGGGCACGGGAGTGCAGTACTGAGAATTAAACGGCAGATCACATAACAATAGATTGTCGCTCTCTTCCCCACTCCGCGGCACAGACAGACCGATCCGATTTGATCAGTATACAACCAGCTGGCTGCAAGAAACCTGCCCGGACATTTGACGAAGCTCAAACTACCGAATAAACGAAGTCTAAATTTAAACACGAAGTAGGAAAGAGAACGAGGCAATTTTGGTTACATTATACATGCATGAATTTACATGCTCAATAGTAAAAAAAAGCCAGACACAAGACGACAGAATCGCAAACCACATAGCATTACCATTAAACCAGGCAACACCAAAAAACCCTAAAACAGGAATGCTCAACTTTTCGATGTAGGGCCAGTATAGTTCCAGAAAGGTTGTAAGCAGGTTATTCAAGTCCACAAAAACCGAAATGAGAGAAAAATAATCTTAGCAAAACAATGCCATTTCGCAGATAAAAAAGGTGAAGACCAAAAAAGTGTTTTGTGCTTTCAGGACCTACTGTACAGTAATTTTTATCCGAAATTCGAAGTTAAAACTTAAAAAAAGGCCTGCACCGTAGAACAATAACGTGGGTGAGGTTGAACGCCAATATCATTTGTCCACGTTGACAATAATTTTGGAAGCAGAGCAAACTTGCATTCTCAACGCGAGTCACATTAAATTTCTTCGCCGGCGGGATTTTGGGCGATCCCGATCTAAAGTTATCTTGTCCTGAAACGCCGAACCGGCGCTCAATCAGGATTTTGCTAAAAGGGCTTGACTTAAAAATTAAAAAAAATTTATTCAAAAAATATCTCAATTTTGCTACGTGTTGAACATACTGAAACCTAAGCTATTACAGATGGAGATTTATTGTCATTTTGTTGCTGCCAGGCCCGGCGCCACGGAGGGGCATTCCGGGGCCGTGCCACCCCAAATGACTGCTTGTGCCCCCCAAAATGAAAATTGTGCTCCCCCCGGGCGAGAACTGTGCCCCAAAGAAATTAACAGGCTCGGGGCTACTGGAGTGCAAATGGTGTTTACCTAAGAATGGCAAAGGGCCTAAGACTCCCAAATCGGTGTTTACCGCCCTAGAATTCGCGAGCAAGAACTGTTTTTTCGTAATTTTTGCGGACTCTTACCGGATTTCATAAAACTTTTTGGACGAAAACTTTTTTTTGTCTTCACTTAAGAATTCGTTGAAAATCGCAAGAATTTTGAGACGACAACCAGAATTTGTGGAAATTTTTATACTGAACACCTTTTTTTTTTGTCTTCACTTTTTTTGTTTGATCCATACTCGAATAAACTTCTCATGCTCCCGTGCTCCCCTCGAATTTACATAAATAAACTTCTCGTGCCCCTCCAAAATTTATATTTGCCCCACAGTCACGCTATCCTGGCGCTGGGCCTGGTTGCCGCTAAATACAAGATAATTTACTGTCATTTTTTGGAAAGAAAAGCCATTTTAACGCCATTTGGATCACGTTGCGCACGTTTTTAGATCATTTTGAAAAAATACAGCAAATATGCTAACATTTGGGAGTCAGCTGCTTTCAAGTTTCAATCGTCGTTTAGCTTTGAGATTTTGAGCCCAATTTATTTATCTGCTTATATCATGTACGTTTTGGGATTCGCATACGAAAAAAAGCGACTATTTCGTAATGTCGAGACTGACGTAGTTAAACCAGTATGATACTATGAGGTAAAACTGGTTTGCACTGGTCAAAGTATTTCAGTTTTTTCCGACCCAAACATAATTGAACCAGCAGAAGCCAATTTTGCTTCGTCGTGGCCGTATGAAAGCCCATTCACACTGGCATCCTGATCGCATCACATGACGTCATCACTCAGCGCTTCGCGATTTTGAAATGTCAGCATGACCGTGACGCGACGAGACGACGAGCTTTTTGCTTGCGATGCACACCAAGTGCAATATGTCGGTTGCTATTAGAAACGCCAAACATTGTTTAGGGAAGGTGCAAGACTGAAATGATGGCTTTAAGCTTGTTCTTTTTTGACATTCTTGGTGTTAAATCGTCTAACGTTAAACACCAAGGATGCAAAAGTATAAATTCGCTGTGGTTGAAATTGTAAATTAAATTCCGATTAAAAGTTTCAAAACGTTTGGAAATCTCTTCTTAGTTAAGACTGCTTATTTTGACTAGATGCCTGGTTCGGGTATGCTTTTCTAAACCGGGTTTGGGGTTTTTATTCTGAAAATCTTAGTTTTCGGGATTTATCTGCTTTTAAAAGTTGAACTGAACAAAACTGAAATTTATCTTGTTAACTGTTATAGATAAACAGCACAAAGTAATGCAAAATGAAAATAAATTAATCACATTCAGCATAAATCAATGCACGGTAAAAATGATAGTAAAACAGGCACAAGGAGACCGCGAAGGGACTGGTTTTGTCTTCGTGTCTGCAGCCACTTATTGTTATTAAAGCTTTACTTTTTGTTCAGTAATATCTAATCTTTTTTTTTTTGAGAACGTGCTAACAAACAAACAAATAGCAGCAAAGAGAAGAAGGGAAGAAAGAGGGAGAAGGGGAGAGGCAGGAATCTCATAATGTTAAAAAATAAATAAATGAAAACTATAGTGGTTATATTTAGCAACAACAAAAATATATAAGTTTATGTTTCTTGATTATATTTTTGCAAGAGTAAGTTTTTAAGTTTTGCTTTGAAAGACAGGTGCTTTTGTTACGTGAATATCGAAAAAAAAAACATTTTAAGTTTATACTTTTACTTTTCTTAGCGTATTATGAAAAACTAAAACAAAACACAAAAGAAAAAAAAATACGCGACGAGAAAGTCGGTTGTCCTATTATCCAACAGTCGAATATTTGTGGCAAAGGAGAAAATCATAACCTGACTGCATGAAATTTTTTTCTTGTTAAAAAAATGACAGAAAACATCCTTTTCAAAATGTGCATCTTGCGCTGGATTACTGCCAGCATTTTCTTTGACATGTCATTGAATGTGGCACGCAACGGTCGTTCAACCGCGAGTTTTTGCGTCAGCGCGTCATGGCAAACACGTGGTTAAAGCGACAAATCGTTCAGTGTGAATTGGTCGTCGCGCTTACGCGTCAGGATTGTTGAAAACGCGTCATCTGACGCGATCGCGACGCCAGTGTGAATTGGGCTTAAGTCACAAGCAGAGAATGACTTTGAGTTTTTTTGCTTTGTTCATTGACCGATTTCTCAACCACACCCTATACTTCGTCGAAACTATTGATGATTCATATCAGTAGCGTAGCTAAGGGGTGAGAAGAAAGCAGTGACGTGCGGTGAGGCTTCTGGTTGGTGAGGCACAATTTTTTTTCAAACACATGTTTGCAAAAAATTTATTTAAGACAATAAATAACAAGCAAATAATTGTTTTCATAGCCATTTAACGAAGACCAAAATTTTTGATGAATAATTATTCGTTTAATCTCTGCTGTTCACTTAAAGCCAAATTAATTCTTGAAGTTTTGAAAATCTATAAAGGTAGCCTGTTATTTGGCTTTGAATGTGCTGGACGTTATTGAAGTTTTCGTGCTTGCTAAGGCTTCTTTAAGTTACAACAACTTTTCAGTCCCAACGTTATTATTTGTTAAAAACATTAAACCAAAAATGACAATTTCTATGGCGCAACCACTCTTTTCTTGAGTACAGTTCTACTCTTTTTGAATTGAAGAATTTTTTCCTTGCGATGTCTCGAGCAAATCTTTCAAAGCAATTTTCTTTTAGCTTTAACTTTAAGTTTAAATTAAAAACTTATTTTAGAAAAGTTCCCAAGCTTTGAGACTAAAATTTTCTTCCATTTTAGTTCATTTCCTCGAATGAAATTGTTTTTATTTCGTTAGAAAAATAACTTGTTCAATTTTGCAATGAACGAAAGAGTACAAAAAACTGCTTTAACTTTTCTCATTCGATGACGTCACAGGTGAGGCGTGCCGCAAAATCTGATTTAAAAGCATTATGCGTTGTCCGCGATTTGTCTGAGAGAAAAAGGCATACTTTTAGTTCGTTTATTAAAATTTGCTTGGCTGAAGTGAGGCACAATCGACAGTGCCTCACTTCGCATATTTGAGGCGATGCTCAATGGCACAGCGCAGAGGTAGCAATATTACACGAATAGTTTGAGCGTTTTAATGCAAAAAACATAACACAAAAGCAGTGAATACATAACAAAAGTAAATATGATAAAAATTAATAAAGTTTTTGATAAATATTTTGATTTGTTTGAGAACATTTTATTTTAATTATATACTTTATTTTTGTTGTCATTTGTACAATTTTACAGGTGAGGCACGGCCTCACCTGCCTCCCCTGACCGCACGTGCCTGGAAGAAAGGGGGGCTGCACATCCTCCTAGTGGCATGTTAACCAAAATGCACAATAACAAAAATATCACGTTTTTCGCACTTCTCAGGCAGGCGTTTGCAATGATATGGCCTTTAAAGCGATTTAAAGCCACTTTCGAAGCATTTACTAACCATTTCATGACTTTAGCCAAATCCAGTCATGAAAAATAAACAGTTACAATCTAAATTCGAATTGTTATGAGCATTTTGCCCTTCTGCTTTGATTATTGAACTTTGGTTTTATTTTTCGGCAAGGACTTAGAGTTTAGTTTGTCTAGAATTTTTGAAATATATATTTTTGCATTAAATTGTAGGTATACAATTACCAGATTGTGCTGCTACGTTGGTACTGTAGTGACACACGTGCTATGAGTATGACGAAAATCAAGGCATATTTGAAGGTGGTAATAAATCGAAAAATAATTGAAATGAATTAAATATGTTGAGGAGTACGACAATAACCCTAGGGTATATACACTGTAAAAAAAAGGTACATAAGGCATAGTCTAATCCGAGGTTGCCCAACCGGGGCCCCCGAAGCCTTCAAAAGTGTCCTGGTAATGAATATTTAAATTAATAGCACACTTTTAGTTCTGATTTCTAAAAGTATTACAGCGCACTTTTTCAAATACAATTAGTTTCTGTGATCATATGCAAGAAAAGTTTGCTTGTTTTTTGCAACTCCCCCTTTTCCTAAGTGTCCTCTTTGTTTGGCAATAAAAGAAATGTTTGTTGAATGGCTGTGACGAGTTCTTCTGAGAAACCGCCACGTAGGCTAAAACCCGCTACACGGACAGCTATTGGTTGAAGATTGTAGGAGGAACTGGGGTGTTAGCTTACGTCCTAAACAATGCGTTCAGTCCGTGAAGCATAATGGAGAAAACACCCAAAAAAACAAAGCCTGAAATTAAATGCCTGCGCGAACAAAGTTCAAAGTTCAGTCATGAACAAAAGTTTAAGACCACCTCCCAAAAATGCCGATTTTCAGTAATTGGCATGTTATTGCATCAGCCAAATTCCATTGTTGTGTCATACATTTTTTCTCTTCATTGTTTTGCATTTAGCGCTTATTTCTATTCTACTTCTGTTCACATTTCTTGGTTGATTTTCTTGCTATTAACCGATTTTTTGAGGTGCTTCAAATGGGTAAAAAAAAGTCATTAAGCGAGGTTCAGAGGGCCCAGATAGTTGCCCTACATGGGCAAAACCTATCTGAACGGCTAATATCTGCTCAGATGGGTTGTAGTGAGACTGCAGTGCATCAAGCAATTGCTAAGTATCAAGAAGATAGCTCCTATACCGACAGGAAAAGGAGTGGAAGACGGCGAGTCAGCACTGCACGAGAAGACAATTTGATGAGGAGAATAGTTATGAGGTCGCCCACGAGTTCAATGAAAAAAATCAAGGCTGAATTGTTTTGCGCAGGGGTCGTAAAGTCAGTCACATGACCGTTTCCCGGTGTTTATCCAAAGAATTTAATTTAAAATCATACAAACCGGCAAAAAAACCAAGGCTTACTCCTGCTATGAAAGCTAAGCGTCTACAGTTTGCTAATAACCATCAACGTTGGACTGCCCAGGAATGGCAAAATGTGCTTTTTTCCGACGAATTGACCTTCCAACAGTTTGCGGTTCGAAAAAGTTACGTCCGTGGACCACCTGGAAAACGTTTTGATGACAGATATACCATATCATCAATGAAACATCCTCCAAGTCAAATGGTTTGGGGGGCTATGAGCAGAAATGGTGTCGCTGCTCTCAGCTTTCTGCCTCCAGGAACCACTATGAATGGGCCAAAATACGTCCAAATGCTCTCAGAAAAGCTAAAACTTCACATGCAAGTTCACAATTGTAAGATATTTATGCAGGATGGCGCCCCTTGCCACCGTTCCAAAGTTGCAAAGAACTTTTTGAATGACAACAATATTCAACTTCTCAAGTGGCCAGGAAACAGCCCGGACCTTAATCCCATTGATAATTTGTGGACCCTCATGAAAAATAAGGTATCAGAAAAGCAACCAACAAGTGGTGCAGAGTTGGTGAAAGTAATTAAGGAAGTTTGGGTAAAAGAAATTTCGAAGGAGTATTGCAAAGTTTGATTGATAGTATGCCGAGGAAAATAGAAGCTGTGATAAAAAACAAAGGAGGACATACTAAATATTGAGAATCCGAACATTTTTTATGTAAATATTTGTTTAGAATGTGTCATACTATGTCCCATGTGTTTATGATTGATTATGTACAAATCAAAACAATATCCTAAACGTAAATAAAATGCTATACTACCTTGTGCTTAAAAATTTGCAAAAATTTTAAGTGGTCTTAAACTTTTGTTCATGACTGTACAATACTTAAAAGTTAAAACATAAGTAACGCCCCATACATACAGGCCAAATCAAATCCTTCATTATACTCGCTGTATGACGCCGAAGCGCGTAGGAAGTTTGCTGGGCCCATCTCTACATCATTGCGCCCGGGCAACACAGCAGCTCTTTTCGAAGATATATTACAGCGGTGACGAGCCGTTGGCAACTTTGTGTTTGATTTGACCTGCCCGAGATATGAAACGCAGACCTACCGCTCCAGAGACGAACGCGTTACCATTCGACCAACTGGCCGGTTTAATGCAGATCAAATGTTTGAATAAGACACCCCTAATAATACCGATTGCGGGTGAAACAGTTTGTAGGGTTTAGGGTTTTAAATATCTTTAAGCGGCGTGTTACGTACTGTGCTATGATTCGTTTTAAAAATTATAATTTTTTCCAAAAACGTTTATTTGTTGCTTTGAATATCATCTAGTGGCAACGGTTATGTGTTGTTGAAAGCTTGTAATGCATTGCTTAGATAGATAAAAATGTAAATTCTAAATTTTATCGTTGGGGTGCTGACAGCGCTTCCCAGTGCCCCTAGGCTTAGCTCTAGTCAACTCTGGTTGAAGTAACAGTTTGTCCGGCATTCATGACACGAGATACGTACGTTAGTTTAGTCGCTTCCAACAACTTCGCCTGTCGAGGTAATTTAACATGCAACCGCGCGTGTATAATCATCGTATTTGGTTAAAATGCAAAAAAAGACTCCCCCAAGAAAAAATTTTCTTGTAATTTTCCCCAATAACATTGCTGCGATGTAAACGCACGATTCAGCTGAGTTAAAAGAAAAAAGCTTGAGATTAGCGAACGGCAACAATACAAAACTGGTTAGCGCTAAGCGTCTCTTGATCAGTCTCAGAACAACTCAATTACACTACGAAGGCAGGTGCAGAGAAGGTGCGATTGTTCGTTTAACCAGTTGGAATATTAAGCTATTTTCAGTCGACATTAAACCAAAAGAACTATAGAATGTTTTGAATTTATCAGAAAGACATGAAAGATTAATCACAAAGTAACCAACCTTTTTTACCATCATCCTGATTGTTCAAATTTTTTGCCAGAAGAAGCTCTAACTGTATTTCACTAGAAAATTTAATTTTTTATTAATTCTAGCCTCAACTCTAATCCTATCTTTAAAGCTTAGTCTGAAAGTAACCCTAAGTTTAAAGTTAGCCCATGGCCGTAGGAGCTCAAAATGATTTGGGGGGGCAGCAAACTTTTGCCCGAAAAATGACTTGATGCATTGCGTTTCTCTGTCAAAATTGAGACGGTTTTTTCTGCCCAAATTGAGGTGTTTTCCCGAAATTTGAACGGTTTTTCTGTCCAAATGAAGGTGTTCTCCAAAAAAAAAAAAAAAAAAAAAAGGTCTTCACCGAAACTGAGACGGTATTTTGGCAATGGTGTGCCCAAATATCCAGACTATTTGCCCAAATAATGAGACCATTTGCCCGAATTTTTGACGATTTTCGACGTTTTGAACCGAATGGGGGGGCGACCGCCCCCCCTGCCCCCCCGCCTCCTACGGCTATGAGTTAGCCTAAGCCCTTAAACATTAAAGGGGTAAAGCATTCAGTCAATTCCGGTAATTTACAATAGTTAAAAGTGAAATATAATTTTTGAAACTTTTTTCTTCTCATTTTGGGGTTGCAGTTACGAAGATATTCTACAAAATAGAAAGAGATATCACCCTAAAGAGTTTTTGGAAGCCCTAAGTTATTTGTTCTCCCGGCCTGAATATTTCTTTTAAAAGAGAGGTGTTTACCAAAATTGGATTAGATCATGTGATGATATTCTTGGAAGGGTAAATATTATTTAGTCTATCTTTTCCCAGGATGTTCAGGCTGCGAAAACAGATTCAAGGTCTTTAAAAAGCTTTTTTCGGGGAATATCTATTTGTATTTGTTGAGTATCTTTGCAATTGGAGCCCCAAAACGAGAACAAAACATTTCAAAAATTATATTTCCATTTTAACTGCAGTATTTCAGTATAAACAACTAGAATTGGCAGGTTGCTTCATCATCCCCATGAACTTTAAAAAGACGCGCATGTAAATGGCAAAACAAAAATTAAGTACGTAGATCTAGATGAATATTTCAGATTTTTCTTTGTCAAAAATTTTCAGGTAAAATATGGACTGTTACACTCAGGGCCTGCCAGAGGGGGGTTCAGGGGGTACATCGTACCCGGGCCCGGGCCTAGAGGGGCCTAGGCTCAAGGGGCCCGGAAGACTTCGGGTTTCCGCGATAAGTTTTGGTATCGCACCGTAACACCGTAATCAAACTTGCCTACAGCAAAAATATTAGTCAGCCTTATTCAGTACTAGTATTAGGTCGTTATTTTTGCTACACAGCCTTTAGGGCATCCAATACTGACCGATTTGATTAAAAAAAGAGGAAAATGTATCAAAAGCTATACACTTGCGCCGAAATTAACGTTTTGTTACATTTCTCTCACTTGATAGCCCTAATTCTACGGTAAAGCAATGTACGAGGACCTACATTTCCAGAGATCCAAAAGCATTTCAACCTCAAAGAGCGGAGTCAAAGTTGACATAGTATACTACTATCATTAAGTAACTCACTCTATCTGTATGAGTTTAATGGGTATTTGGGTTTGTGAAGTCTGTGATTGCGGATGACTTCTTAAAACTTTTATCAGTAAAATATTTGGATTTGTAGTGTTAAAGTCATTATAGTGTTTAAAATTGTGTCAATGTCATCATTTCCCACTTCACATACTTTCATGTATACACATTTTTTGCTTGTCAATTTAAGCAAGTGTGGTGCTGGGATGTAGATCAAATGCTTTTTTTTTATCTTCGAGAAACATAAAAAGCGCTAAAGCTTCCGGGGCTGGGCCCCGGACCCCGCTAGCGGAGCTCACAGCGCTTCCTCAAACCCCTTAGCTGGATTTAAACCAATTTTATGTCTAGTTGTGTTTTTCGTAGGTCCTAACTGTATGCGAACATTGTTATCCCCTCACTTTTAAGTGAAAATGATCTACACCCATCCGACAAAAAATAATTTAACGGCATGGGCCCGGATAAGGTTCGGAGGGCCCAATAAGATTTGGGGGCCCCGTATTAACCTTTGTACCCCCTGGAAATTTTTCTCTCTGAGGCCCTGGTTACACTAATAGTCACTTGTCACTGCAATGAAAATCTTTCAGATTCAACTTAAAAATGCTTCTTCACCATAAAACTGCAAAAACAGTACGGAGTGAGTGGTCAGTCGTGACTATCTACCATTAACTGGAAAATTTGAAGTGTGGGAAAGTAAAGCAAAAATCGAAAATTCATTCGCACGTTTTTTATTTGCTTTTTAAGGTCAACATAAAACTGTGTCTTGCAGTTCAGCGCAGTAAGTTAGTAATAGTTGGATTTTGCTTTTGTACGAACTCATCAAGCGGACTGAAGGTGAATTTACACAGTATCCGTTTTTCGTACGTTTTCGTCCGTTTTCTTACGTTTTTGCTTCTCCTTGAAAAAGTATGCGCTTTTTCATCCGCATTTTTATAAGTCCATATACGCACTAAGCAGACTGTTATATATAGATAAAAATTTTGTGTATGAACGATACGAGCGATATTTCGAAATAGAACTGTATCCCTTTACAAAAAAATTTTTTCGGAAAACTTTTGTCCAGTATGTGACTGTCTAGTTAGTGCAGATATGGACACATAGAAATGCGGATGAAAAAGCGCATACTTTGTCAAGGAGAAGCAAAAACGGACGAAAACGTACGAAAAACGGATACTGTGTAAATTCACCTTGAGCATTGTTTTGATTAAGTTTAGGTCTAGAATGAATAGACATCACGAGTACGTCAAGACAGTAGCATAAGTAGTCACGTGATTGCAACGCTTGAGCGGTGTTGCGCTATAGTGATTGTGATTGAGCTGATTACACCAAACTTTTTCTACTCGCGTACCATTTTGAACTTTTGTGCTAGTGTTCAGTTCACGTACCACCTAAGTTATATTTGACTAGAATATCTTAAATTATAAAATATACATCAGCGAGTAGATAAGAAAAATTAGCATGGAGCTGTATTAAAGTTGAACGAACATCAGTCCAGAAAGACATAAAAACCCAAAAGGTGAGCAAAACACAGCAAATAATTGTATTTTAAGGCAGAGGCTGCCGTTACGGTACGTAAAATTAAGAAAATCGCTATTCAGCTTAGATGGTTTGGCCATGTAAGCAGAATGCCTCAGGAAAGACTCCCCAAACTTGCCAAAGCAAATGGGAGAAGACCATTTGGACGACCTAGAACTAGATGGACCGATTACATTGAGGATCTTGGATGGAGTCGCTTGGGACTTCGCCCTAGCGAAATGATGGAGGTGATGGAAGACCGTGAGGTGTGGAGGCTTAATCTTGAGCTACTGCCCCCGCAACCATGAAGAAAGAAGAAGAAAAGAAGAAGCTATTCTAGCCCTAACCCCAACCTTAAACCTAATCCAAACTCTAGTCCTAACGTTAATCCTAACCAAAGCTCAAAATCTAACCCAAACCCGAACAATAATTTTAAAAATAAAAAGAGCAAATGAACGCTCCCTCTTTGCTCCCTTATTCTCTTTACTGGCGTTACATTACGTAGCATTAGCTACTTCCTAAATTTTAATGCTATGGATGTAGTTGTTTTTTCTCCACCAGCTAGTTTTCGCAACTGGAAGTATGTAGCGCGGTTCATTTTTGACTTAATCCAAAAATCTTTATAATGTACAGCTTATGGATTTCATGTAGAACAACAAGAGTTTTGCGTCACAAATATGCGAAACCTTGAAGTAAAGGTAACTAAAACGTCGCCCATATCAAGTATCTCAATCTGAAAGTTTTTGAAGTTGTTCGAACTAAGAAGTATAAAAGCTTTAAAAGTTGAATGTCTTAGCTAATTCATAAGTAAGCTGGGGTACGGTACCGCCTGAAAGACTACGCGTACCTCAGTTTGGGAACCACTGCTCTTACGACTGAATTAGCGTAGTTAATGGTAGCTTGTAAGTAAGCAGCAGCTCATCGGGCTGGCGTTTGACAAAATTTTTTAATTCCCGTTTGCGCTGTTGGCTTTCGGATTTTCTTTGATGACCACAGCGCTGTAGTCATTCAAGAGGAAGCGCTCCGTTTGCGGTTAACCGGCTCGACTGCGCAGCGTAGGAGGTAAATGATCTGTCGGCTTAAGAAGCTATTGGTTCCAACTATTTTTCGTTTGTTGGTATTTCGCTGCTAGCTTCCACAACGTCACTGGCTGAAGCAGGAACTGCGGCAGCGCTTTTTCCCGGTGAGACCAAGTTGCTGACCAAGTGACCATCCCAAAGCCCTAGTTCGCCAGTTCAGTTCGTTTACGGACAAAACCTCGTAAAACAAAACCCCAAATTGGACAAAATCCCGAAGTTGACTCAACCCCAAAGTGGACCAAATCCCGAATGGACCAAATCCCGACTTGGACAAAACCCCAAATGGAAAAAGTTCTGTCTCTCAACGACTTTGGGATCCTCCGCAAAATCCTGAAAAACAAAATCCCGAATCGGACAAAATTCCGCACAAACAAAATCTCGAATTGGTCAAAGTCCGAAGAGACAAAATCCCTAATGGGACAAAAATTCCGAATGGATAAAATACCCAATTGAACAAAATTCAGTCCATTCGGGATTTTGTGCATTCGGGTTTTTGTTTGTTCGGGATTTTATCCAATTTGTTTTTTTTTCCATTCGGGATTTTGTGCAAATCGGGATTTTGTCTGTTCAGGATTTTGCCCATTCGGAATTTTGTCCAACTCGGGATTTTGTTCGTTCGAGATTTTTTCCAATTTCGGGATTTTGTTTTTCGGAATTTTGTCTGTAAACGACTTTGGTCCTAGTACATGACTAGATGTAATGAGATGGGACTAGATGTTATTTCTGGTTGAATGAGTTGTTTTGTTCCTAACTTTCTGACCTTCGCACACCCTTTTAATAAACCTATCGGTTACTTAGTCGCGTGATGTCATTATGGCGCCTCTTTGTAATGGCAGCCGCTGAAGAACATTTGTTTTGTGCATTATTGTTTATTATATCATATTTGACCGGCCAATTTCGAGCGGTAACGCGTTCGTCTCTGGAGCGGAAAGTCTGAGGTTCAAATCTCGAGCCGGTCAAATCGGACGCAGTGTTGCCAACGGCTCGCCATCGCTGCGACATTAGTTCGAATGGAGCTGTGTTGCCCGGGTGCAATCACGCGGAGATGGGCCCCGCCAACTTGTTACACGTTTCGGCGTATTACAACGAGTATAATGAAAGATTTGATTTCGATTGATGTCAATATTTGCTTTTTATGCGTGATTGCAACGTGCTAACGTCATTCTTCGTTTTTTTTATTTCGCTGTTAACGTCATTATCTCACGCCACTTTGTCATAGCAACTCTTGTAACACACGTCTAAACCGCTGCCTTGATGCAATAGTTATTTGTCAGGATTATGCTCTTCATGCGTGCATGATGAGAAAACTAAGAAGATGACATCACCAATTATTCCAACACCAAACAGGGACGATTCCGATTCGCAAAAAAATGACTCAAATAAAATTTCCAAAAACAGCTCGAATGTCGGTCGCGTGTGCAACTAAGTGTACAATGAGCAGAATTTATAGATAAGCACAAATGGAGGCTTCCTACCCGCTCGGTAGAGCGATGGTTTGCTCTGCTATGAGGCGATTCTGGGCAAGTGCACTGTCTGCATTTTTTTTAAGAGGGCATTCCAAAAATAGAGCAAAAACTGTGCAAGATACACTGATTAACGACTGATGCAGTGATGTTCTTATGTATAATAAAAGCGAAAATCTACCCCGTCACCTTGTCAGATAGTTTTTAGAGTCTCTGGCGTCTATTGTCTCAGTATGCTCTGAGGCGCCAGTTACAAATCATTTTTTAATGTAGACCTATAGTACACTATCATTTACACTATGCGCATCACAATTTAAAACACAGTACAAACGCAATTAATTGTAATTGCAATTAAGAGTTTTGATGATACACTAAATTCTTGTAGCTGTTCAAAATACTGTATTATTGCCAGTAGCATAATAGAGCTGTGTTTTATAGTTTAACTTGTTACTTTATACGACAATAGCTCTACTGTAGTTGCGTTTCACGTGCTTTATTTCGCTCCGATAAAATGAAAAGATTTCGTATCATGTCTATCTTGGCATTCGTTTCGTTGTGGGTAAGTGCATTTTTAATTCAATTTTTTAAACAATACGAACGCAAAGTTAATGCTGTGAGCAATACTAATGAGCATAAGGGTATTTTTTGATTTGCAATTGTATTTTGTCTGTTTTTGAATTTGCAACGACTGGGAGTCGAAACGCAAATCTTGCAAGTTGCAGGCGATTTTTTACCGCCTCGCCATTCGTTAAAATTAATACGCAGTATTTGTTTTTCGAATCAGCGTATTGCAGTCTTCTTAATCGCAATTGCAAATACTTTTCATTTACCAAGTCGCTTTCGCATTAGGAGACAGTGAATGGGCCTTTCGGTCTTCCAGTCAAGGTGTCACCTGCCAACCTGTCTACCTCACACGGTGAAAGCTTTACGCTGTCCCTATATATTGCTGAAAGTCGAGCAGGAAAGCTGTGAATACCAATTTTTTTTCTTTGGTTTCAGGTTTTACTCGGCCGGGAATCGAACCCGAGTCTACCGTTTCATAGACGCTTTATCCACTCTACCATTGATCGGTTTTAATTTGCGTAGAAGTGAATATAGAGGTTTCTTTAAAATAGGTGTCTTGTGAGTTGTGCAAATAGAGTAACTATCTTCAAAACGTGAGATGTCAAACCGATTGTTTTTCGTGTAATGCTATGAGAAAAAACGAAGTACCGTACAAAATAATGATCTAGAAGTCCAGTAGCGGTATTAAGAATCATTTTCTGTGAGTTACAATATTGTAAGGTTTGTTTGTTTGTTACTAAGAATTTGAGGCATCGCAGTATATGTAATATCTGCGACGCGTTGCATTAACCCCCTTCTGTTTGCTTTGCTCAGCGATTTTTAGTAACTGCATCTTTCAATTTACAGAAGTTCGTTTTGGCTGCTGCCCCAAATCAAGAAAGCTACGGATTTGACCCGCAACGGAATGTCGGCCAGCAGCTGACGATGAATACAAAAGCGCATGAGGAGGCTATCCAGCGCAACCAGAACGATTTATGTCTAAATATAACCTACCTTCCAGAGGGAAGCGACCAACCTAAAATGCAAGCAGAATTTGATCCTAAAATTAATGAACATACCGCGGCTTTTTGTGCGTGCAACGAGAACGAGTATTTGAAGGCTCGCCCCATGTAAGTGGTAGTGAGTAATTTAGTGATCAATTCATTTTTGTAGTAATTTCGTAGTTTTCATACAACGCAATCACCGCATACAAACATTGAAATTTTATTTGTTCAAAAGTATGAAGCAGTCTAAGAACATTAGACCAGGTCAAGTTAAAATCACATGAATAAAATGCTGTAAACTGCTTTCGTTTTCGACTCATCAGAAGGGTTAAGTAGGCTTACTCAAATTTTGTTGTTGCAGTTGCGTATTTATTCTCCTGTCGCTAGACTGCATCAGACGCGGCGGCTAACTATTGGACGATCCGCACACTTTTCAATTTAATGCTTGGAAGAATTCGCACCTGCTGAGGAGTTTCCAGTGATCCAAAGTTCCTTTGGATTTCTTCGAATTCTTGTCCACTGAATTCACTGCTTGTTCGAAGCCACCAAGCAGTGATAATCATCGTAAAGCGTTTTATCCAAGGACGCAACAACGTGACCAAGGTGCGGGTTGAACACAAATTATGCGATGAGGGTCGTCGTAAAAACGACGCCTTTGCTCTCTTGGCTACATATGTTGCATGTATATTTGAGGTCAGATTATTGAGTTTTTTTATTCATGTTTAATCATGAAAAAAAATTAAAAGCAGTAGTAGTCCACATAAGAAACATTGTAATGTCGACAGGAGATTGTAATCAGCTCATGGGTCAGCGAATATAGGAAACGCACGTTCGACTTTTCAATATTGAGGTGTCCCAAGCTACAATTTACTTTTAAAAAATGTTAAAATGAACACTTTTTAGGTTCTTGTGATCTTACTAAATTAACGTAAACAAGAATATGCCATCGCAAGCGATATCCGGGGACTTCGCGAAAGTATCTAACTTTAATGAAATAAAAATCTTCACAATTATTGCGTTAAGCGTGTTTATGTTGTTGATAGTCAGACCTGAAATACACTGCTTTCGAATTTCATAATGTTTCATTAACTTGATCAGGTTTGTGGTTAACGGCTTTCAAAATTTAAATGTCTAAAAAAGGTATCTATAAAATATCAATCAAAGTTTTACAATGCTTAGTTCTCGGTTCAATTAGTAAGTTAGTTGAACTTTCACTTAAAAGCGCTTGTTGAAACTGTAGTTTCAATCAAAATCCTCGTTAAAACAAATATTTTGACAGTAACCTTTTGCTTCGATTAAAATAACAAAAACGACAGAAACAAAATTTTTTTGTCTGAAAACACCAATAGGATTTTCGGATTTTGTAACTTACATTATCTTAATAATAATTTAATTGCGATGTTTTGAAGTTGGCGGGGCCAGAGTTTCAATGCTTAATCTTTTACGTGTTATCTGGCTTAAAGGCTACTAGCCCGGAAGCGTAGGGAAAAGCCACCAGAACGGCTACTACTTCAAACAAGCAATGCGGAAAAATTGTCTTCCCACAGGATTCGAACCTGCAGCCTTCGGATTATCGATGGAAGAAAGGTGGTTGATAGTGTGCTCCAAAATCACAAACCATTTTTCATGAATATCGGTATTTACCGAGATATATCAATTCAAAATCGTCAACTTTTTGCCCATTTTTGGCCTGTAAAATTTTGGTCACGCAATCGGGCCCCACCAAACTCAGTTTGCAAAAAGCATTCATAAGCACCCACATTGCGCCCAAATTTCAGCTGTGCACGTCTAGTGGTTTTTATAAATTTTCAAGCCAAAATTCGCCGTTTTTTAATGTTTTTTTGTGTCCCAATTCATGATCTAGGATCCCCAAATTTGGCAACCATGACGCTTTCATTAATTCTTATATTGAGTCCAAAATTCAATTATCTAGGTGTTACCGTTTGCTTTTATGAGCTTATCTAGGATTTATCTAGGGTTACAGTTATGAGCAAAGCAATCCTCTTCTGCCAAAATTCGCGAACAAAAACAAAGATAGTACGCGCTTGCGCGAAGTTCCAATCAGAACAACCAACGTTAAAAATGCCAGATAATTTATGTGAAATCTTTGTAGCAACATACACAAACCTGATTCGCGAAGTTGCCTTCCCTGCCCGGAGGGCGAATACATGGATAAATACGCTCATATAGAAAGACGATGCAAGAAGAGGAAAGCCACGACTCCCATACCGGATGAAAACCCCCCTGGGACAACAGCGTGAGTTGAATTTAAATTTTTTCATGGACTTTTCCGTATTTTTTTGCTTCAGTTATTAACTGTTCAAGTGTCTCAACTTCATGTCATTTAAATTAAGAGTTTTCAGGGACCGAAGTGTCCTCACAATAATGTATTTACCACACCCCCCAAAATTAAAACGCCTCGATTGCAGTATCTGGTCGGAACAGACGTCAATGGGTGAACAAGAAGTATTTACAAACGAAGGTATTTACAAACAAGGTACACCGCTGATAACCGTTTTGTTTCAGGCACCTTTGACGAGGTGTATTGGGATTTTGACTTTGCAGTAGTTTTGACCTAAAGCTGACGAGAAAAGTACATTAATTTCAATTTTTTTCCGATTTTTTATTAACGTAGTGTAAGGTTAATCTTTCTCAACTTATTGCATTACGCTGAAGCGCGTACCGAGTAGGCGGAACTCATACCCGCGTCGCTGCGCCTGGTTACCGGGCTTCTTTGTTTGAGGTGCTGCAGCGCTTTATTGTTTTTACTTATTTTGATTAGAGTAATAAGTATCACGTATGATCTACCCTTTTCTTTATAAGTTCCATTAAATTTTGGATCGAGGCTGGCTGTTGTAAAATTTTTTCGAATTTCAGCCTCATTTCTTAAATTTTATTGAAAAGTTGGAGTGATTCAAATATGTTCTAGCTTTGGTGAAAATTAGTTTTTTTTGGTATGGATTGTGATTCTTGAAATAATCTTTATTTACATCAACAATGGCAGCACAGAAAAGGCCAAAAAACTACGCTGCTTAACTTACAAATGCGTTGCACTGCCCTGTGTTCTTGATTACTTTTTCATGCCGAGACTGGCGTATCATTCATAATTTCTTCTTAAATTTTCAACAAATGTGCCTTGGTTTTATAAAATGGTACATCAGCTTGGTAATGGTGGTCTTAGCTTGACATCACTAAAAGAAGTAAACTAACTCGTCATCGTCGCTGACATCTTCGATAACTTATGTTGTTTGTTCGTCTATTTTTTAAGAGATTACGTCTTTTTGGCGCGACCATTCCTGCGCGACCATTTCCGCGCCTCCTATTTCGTTGCCTGACGTTTTCTGCACAGATCGTTTCGGCGCCAATTCGGTGCTCTTTGACAGTTCAGTTATTTAGGGTTAGGGTCTGGGTTAGGGTTAGTCAAAAAGCACCGAATATTGGCGCCGAAAAGGTCCGCGACGAAATGGTCGTCCCGAAAAGTCGTGGACCCGTTTTTTAATTGGATGGATTTCACAAATAATATGGCCCGTTTTCTTGGTCTTAGTTACAGTATTATTTTATGCCTTGTTACATTTTATAAGAACATGAGGCTCATTTTTGCTCAAAATTTAAGAACAATACCCACTTCGGCATGAACAAAATAAGATAGATTTTAAAACATGGGTTAAATCCAATAGTCAAATCAAGCAAGTGTTTCACTATACTTGCCGTATGTAATGAAAGACTTGATTGATTTGACTTTTGGATTTAACCAGTCGATTTCTGTTACGCAATGGCGTCTCACAATGAAATAACCAGATTTTCGCAATCACGGCCGCTGTCTGTGGGCTGCTTTGTTCTTGTAGTTTCAATTCGACAATCAACAAAACTTTTACGCAACCCATCCCAACAACACCAAAAACTATATTTTCAATCACTTAAACTTTGAATACAGTGCGTTCAGGCGCGTAGCCAGGATTTGGAAAAGGGGGGGGCTATTTTGAAAGAGTGAGAAGTGTGGAAACGACCTTGACTCGAATTTTCATTGACCTTAAATCAGTTTCACACGGTTTGTCAAAATTTGAGACGAAATGTCTCGAAAAGATCGAAAATTAAAACGTTTTTTCCGCCCAAAATCAAGTGATCTCCAAAAAAAAAAAAGGTCTTCGCCAAAATTCAGAGTAATTTTTCGGCCGAATTCCAAAATTCTAACGTTTTTTCCGCCCAAAATCAAGTGATCTCCAAAAAAAAAAAAAAAAAAAAGGTCTTCGCCAAAATTCAGAGTAATTTTTCGGCCGAAATCCAAAATTCTAACGTTTTTTCCGCCCAAAATCAAGTGATCTCCAAAAAAAAAAAAAAAAAAGGTCTTCGCCAAAATTCAAGGCGATTTTTCTTCCAAAATTTCGCAAGTTCAAACGTTTCAGGGGGGGCTCTTTTCGCATGGGGGGGGCTATTTTCAATTTTTCACAGAAAATCGGCCTCAAAAGCACAAAAAACATGCTTTTTTGCATACTTCACAAGCCAATGGGGGGGGCTCGAGCCCCCCCCGCCCCCCCCCTGGCTACGCTACTGAGTGCGTTTAGCGGTTTAAAAGTAGATAGCACGAGAAGAATAAGAAAAAAGGAAAAAAAAAGTAAGAAAAAAGATGCAAAACAAGAAAAATAATTTTCAAGTTGAGGCAAACGAACATAACCAAAAGAAGGCTGGTTGATAGTGTGCTCAAAAACCACAAACCATTTTTCATCAACGTCGGTAATTGCCGAAATATATTGGTTCAATTTTGTCAACGTTTTACCCATTTTCGACCTGTGAAAGTTAGGTCACGAGACCGAGCGCCCACGAACTCGGTTGGCATGAAGCAATTGCATTGTGTCCAAATTTCAACTGTGCACATCAAGTGTTTTATGAGTAATATGCAAATTAATAAATTTTCGACCCTAAAATCGCCGTTTTTTTATGTTTTTTGTGTTTCAATCTACGATCACGTTACCTAGGATCCCCAAAATTGGCTTACATGACACTTTTTTAAATTCTTATGTTGAGTCCAAATTTCAGTTTTCTCGGTTTTACAGTTTGCTAGTTTAGTTTGCCTAGTTATGAGCAAATCAATCCTCTTCCGCCAAAATTCGCGAACATAAGCAAAGGTACTACGAGCTAGCGCCAACTCCCAACAAGAAGTTCGAAACCAGAGGTGGAGTTCTCGAGGACGTCCTCAAAGACACATTTTGAAGTTCTTGGCCTCGAAGCCTCAAGTCCGCGAAAATTGCCCTATTCTTGGCTCAAGGGCAGGACTTTTTTTGAACTGTTAAAATTTTGTTGGAAAACGCCAGAAATCTTGCGCAAAAGTTACGAAGACCTGTTTTGTTTTCCGTCGTTGGAGATCGTCGTAAAAAATTTCTTGAAGACCTTTTTTTTTTTTTTTTTTTTTTGAAGCCTTTTTTTTGGAGAACACTTGCACCTGTATCCTTGGTCGTGGCCTCAAGAGGGTTTCTCTTCGGAAGGGCTGTCCTTGGCCTTGAATTTTTTTTTGTGTCCTTGGCCTTGGCCTCGAGCCTTGTGTCCTCGACTCTATCTCTGTTGAAAACTGATGAGCCACGGAAAGTTATTTCAGTCAAAAAATTGCTACCTCACCTTCGTACCACGTTGTCACCTCATTGTTGTTTTTATTTGCGCTTTTTCATCACTTTTTACCTCTTTAAGGCCGGAATCATACGATCAAGTTTTTTTGCACAATTTTCTTGCATCAATCTTTTTTGAGCTATCACGTCTGGATGCAATTTTTTTGCTCAGTATCTTGCCAGACCGAAGCGTCTGGGTTTTTCAGCAAACAAATTGCTGAAGTTAGTACACGTATTTTTGTTTGCTGTAAAAGCATTTACGCAGTTGTTAAGGAATTTCTTGGAAATTTGCCGCAGCAATAGTAATATTATGCTCTTTGTCGATTCATTGTTATTTCTCGTTTGCCAAAATGATACGAGCACGTTCACAAAAGTATGGGGGCCGTTTGTCTAAAATATTTGTTTCATTTTATAAGGACAAATTTTGCTACAATTTGACATATCTACTGCAATATGACATACTGCGCTGCACTATGTAACATATCTGCTGCAATATGACATATTGTAAGACTATGTAACATATCTACTGCAATAAGACATATTGCAACAATGTATGTGATATATTGCAGCGCAATATGTGACATATTGCAACAATGTGTGGTATACTGCAGCGCAATATGTGACATATTGCAATAATATGCTACATAGTGCAGCGCAATATGTGACATATTGTTGCAATATGTCACATATCGTTGCAATATGTCAATATCGGTGCAATATGTCACATATTGCACTGCAATATATCACATATTGTATCACACTGCAATATATCATATCTATCATACACTGCAATAATATATCACTCTGCAATATATCACATATTGTCACGATCATGTCATCTGTGACGTCTACGATGTGCGGTAAAGTCGTCGATCTTGGTTTACTTTTGCGGGAAGCTTAAGACGTTGATTTTGAAATGCTCAATTTCACAAATCATTTCCACTACTTTTAGTTGGATTTTTAATTTGTCTAAAATATATGCAACGTCGCTGTATTACCACAGAAAAGTTATTATTGGGTCATCTTAAAAACGTTTGAGATTCTGTAATCCTGTATCTATTTTAGCACCTTTCAGAGGTTGTAGGCAGTATCGTATTTATAGCATTCACTAACCAGCGATGAGTCTTGAATTTTTTGAACCCGAACCGAGGCGAAATCTAAAGCTGGGACATTTTTTGTTGGGAATATGTTTCACCGGTGAAGAACGTTACTCAAGCATAGAGACGTTATGTAGCGATACACTTAATTAAAGTTGACCAAACAAAGCAGTGTGGACTGTAAACATTCTGCTAGTCACGTTTACAATCCGTACGAAATAGTTTCTCCCTGAATTCAATGGGTTAAAACTTTAAAGAATCAGTAGCTGAAACGATGAAAAGCATTCGGGTCTCGTGAGCATGTACGTCATCATTTCACCGCGTTGGTTCGATGATTCATTCACAAATAATTTCAATACCTTGCCCGTTTCTTGCATCAGCTTTAACGAGCTTTGTCATTTCCGGAAGCGATTTGATTCGTCACAACGGAAAGCTATCGTTTCGTCAATTCAAAGGGCATAAAATATGAACAAAAATTATTGTCGAAATATCAATAAAATATTGTGCAATAACATTATGAATATAACTGGAATGCAGTGGCGGATCCAGAAAATTTTGGTGGGGGGGGGATAATAAAAATTTTAAGCACAAAACCTCAAAAATTCGGATGTCTTCACCGAAATTGAGACTGATTTTTCGGATATTCAAACGTTTTTTCCGCCCAAAATCAGGTGGTCTCCAAATAAAAAAAAAGGTCTTCACCGAAGTTGAGACTGATTTTTCGGCCGAAATCGTTAGGTTTAGGTTGGTGGGGGGGGGGATGCATCCCCCCATTCCCCCCTCCTAAATCTGTCACTGCTGGAATGTGGTATCACATGCGACATACGGAAACTTCGCGAAGGTATCTAACTTTACTGAACTAAAGAACTTCACAATTGCATTGAGCGGGAGTATGGTTTTGATAGTCAGATCTGAAATATTCCTCCCTTTTGAATTTCATAATGTTCCATTAACTTGATCAGCTTTGCGGTTAAAAGCTTTCAAAGTTTAAATGTTTTGAAAACTTATTAATAAAATGTTAATCAAAATTTTGCAACTCTGCTTAGTTCTCGTTTTGACTTTCAAGGAGTTTGCTGCAATTTTCACTTAGCAGCGCAATTGCTAAAATTGCAGTTATAAATAAAACTCTCGTTAATATTTCGACACTAACCTTTGCTCCGTTTATAACAGCAAAACCAACATTCCACTAGGTTTGAAACAAACTTTTTCGATCTGAAAATGCCAATATGAATTTCGGATTTAGTAACTACCATTATCTTGACCTGAAATTTGCCACGCTATCTCAAATATCAAATCTGCACCCTCAACTACAGTATTTTTTTAGTTAAGAAGAATTTTTCTCAAAATATAAGAACAAATTCAAAACAATGCCTGCCTAAGCAATTGGCATGGAATAAGATACGTATACAAACAAAATTTAGAAACCAAAAATCGAATTCTTGCAGAGTCTAACTTTACGATGACTTCACATTTAAAACTCATATTAATTTATTCCAGTCTATGATTTCCAGAACCCTAGGTGTAATGTTAACAGCTATTTACCAAAAATCATCTGGTTCTTTTGCTCATTACGTTCGGTTTACTTTATTTTAACAGCTTTGAAGTTATTCGCTCTCAAAAGTTTAAAGGTCGCAAAAAGTTATCAAAATAAACAAGTAACCTCAATGGAAAAGGTCATATTACATCACTAAAACACAGCACTTTTTGTAGTTCCTAACAGTTTTCCACTTTATTATGAAATAACATTAGTGACGATCGGTGAGGGGCATCAGGGTATTCTTTGAATACCCAAACAAAATCATCTCATCTGTATTTATTCAAAGTAATATATCTTTCGAATAGTATTTTACTATTTTATAATTTGGTTATTTTTGCTTTCATGGCTAGTTGGCCACAAGCATAGCGTATTCTGCGTAGCATTTGTCGAAACCTAGTGGCAGGCAGTCAATTATTTGAGTTTTCGGCATGGTGGCGCTAAACGTTAGTATGCTGTCGCTGTAACTTGACTGCTCTGGAAGGTATCAAAGCGAAGGGTATCCGGACACGAGTCCTAAAAACACGAGCCCTAAAAGACAGCAGTCCTAAAAACACAATTCCTAATGGACATGAGTCCTAAAGTACACAAGCCCTAACGGACACGAGTTCTAAAGGACACGAGTCCTAAAGGACACGAGTCTTAGTGAACACAAGCCCTAACGGACACGAGTCCCAAAAAACATGAGTCCTAAAGACACGAGTCCTAACGGACACCAGTCCTAATGAACAGGAGTCCTAATGGACACCAGTCCTAAAGAACACGAGTTCTAATGTACACAAGCCCTAATGGACACGAGCCCTAAAAAACACGAGTCCTAAAGACACAAGTCCTCATGGACATGAGTCCTAAAGGACACGAGTCCTAAAAGACACAAGTCCTAAAGGACACGAGCCCTAAAAGACACGAGTCCTAAAGGACACGAGCCCTAAAAAACACGAGTCCTAAAAGACACGAGCCCTAAAGGACATGAGTCCTAAAAGACACAAGTCCTAAAGGACACGAGTCCTAAAAGACACGAGTCCTAAAAGACACGAGTCCTAAAGGACACGAGCCCTAAAGGACATGAGTCCTAATGGACACGAGTCCTAAAGGACACGAGCCCTAAAGGACATGTGTCCTAAAAGACACGAGTCCTAAAGGACACGAGCCCTAAAAGACACGAGTCCTTAAAGACACGAGTCCTAAAGGACACGAGTCCTAAAGAACACGAGCCCTAAAGGACATGAGTCCTAATGGACGCGAGTCCTAAAGGACACGAGTCCTAAAAGACACGAGTCCTAAAAGACACGAGTCCTAAAGGACACTAGTCCTAAAAGGACACGAGTCCTAAAAAACATTAAAGTTAAATGCTACATAAAAGTCGGTAAATGCTGAAAAAAATTTGATTGGTAAGAATTCGGGGTTTTTGTTTGCTTTTTTCAGTGACATAAATTCGACTTGCTGTCAAGTAATCCACGAAAATCTTGTAATGTACATGGTGGTAGCTACAGTAGCTTCGGTTATCAAATACAAGATTTACTATTGACGGCCCTGAAATAGAACAGTTGCATCTCCTTCATTCGTGACAAATAACGCATTTTTAAACTTTTGTAATTTCATACATTTATTTTGCATTTGATGTTGTCAGTAGCGGTTTAGCGTTACGGTTGCTAGGAGTTAAAACGCAGAAGCAGTTGTTTTCATTGAATTATTTCGTAAAGATGTCATTTAAATTTTAAACCAATGATTTAACCGCCCTGAAAGTTATGTTGATCGAGCCTTAATTTACATGTATTTCGACTTGAACTAGTGGTGTAAATCAGTATTCATAAGTAGTGCTTAAATTAAACGTTAATCTGCAATGTGGTATTGCTGTGGCATAGAATTTTATGTATTTTAGGATGTGGCCGAAATTACGGTGTGAAACAAAGTTAAAAACCGGGCAAAGTGGACAATATCAGGCAGAGTGGACAATGAGATTTCACAAAAGGCATAATTACTTTCTAGACCCGCTGAGTTATATAAGCTATAAATTGATCCTGGTAACTTTTCAACTAAGCTATAGGCTATCTACAAAAGTTTTGACTTTACATTCAAATTCTTTAAATACGCCTACTGAAAGAATCAAACATTGATTTACGGTAAGTTTAGATGCTTTGTAATGGCATTTTGACGTCCAATCGTTTTGGCGAGGAAAAACTATGACGTAGCTGCAATCCAACAATAATAATTAGAAGGTATTGGAGATTCGAAGTACAGTACCAACTGCAAACAAGTTGTCGTTGATCTGAACGCAGATTAATGAACTTGTTGAAAAACGGTAGTTCATGCTCCTTAAAACGATGACATAATGCGCTCTTTGCGGTTTTAGAACGCGAAAATTTCTCTCCTTTTCGATGATTCATCGTAATATTATCGATCATCTGTTGCTGTAGTTTGGCAGTTCGTAATGGATGTCGTTTGTAAATTCTTTTTGATATTGGGCTGATAAAAATTTTCTTTCTACGTACAAAATGCTAGGAAAATTTTCTAAATAATGTTTTGATTTATTGTGTCATTTTAGTTTTTGTCGCACTCGCAAAAGGACATTATTTATTATTAGTTACAGCGTCATGTGCGAATTTAATTTTCTTAGGGCATTTTTATTGTTATTGATGTTGATAGCTTGCAAAATAGGTAACAACTAGTTAACGATATTAAATTCTATAGCAAAGCTATTTCTCTTTTCTCAAAAAAAAAAAAAGAATTTCAATTAATTTGAGATTGTTTTAGTTGTTTCGTATTCTCAAAATTTTATCTGATAAATAATGCGATAAACGTTAGATTCAGAAAAGTTCGCTAACTGCGCAACACCACTTCACTGCATTACTGACGTTGATTAACACTTACGGTATGTGTTATTCAAAGCCGTTTGCAACACTGATGAACAGTTCAATTTCTCGATAATCTCCCTCAAAAAAGTTATTAATAGTGAGCATACTCGCAATCATCGCATATAGAATTTCTTTGATTATTTGTTTAGTGAAAATGTACATGAACTTGACTGGAAAGTAAAATTGTCAGTGCATGCGCGGCCGGTATTCTATTTAAGTTGAATTCAATACAGTATTCGTTTTTTATCCGCTTTTGTCGTTTTTTTTACGCTTTTCTTCTTCATGAAAAAGTAATGTTCTTTTTGGTAAGCATTTTTATACGTATGTCCGTGTCCACACTAACCAGACAGTCACGTACTGGACAAAACTTTTTTTCAAAAAACGTTTTTTACGAAGGGTTAAACAGCCCTATTTTGAAATATCACTCTCATCGTTTATCATAGGCGTAGCAAGGATTTTTGATTGGGGGCGGCCCAAACCACAAATCGCATACGTGAACACCAAGAAAAAAGTCTTCACAGTCCGACTTAAGAGTCTTGATTGGGGGGGGGGTGAAATTTTGTTGGAGACCAATTTAGGATTGGGGTAGGAGACCACACCACAACTTATATAGTGAAGACCAAAAAAAAAAAACAACAAGAACAAGTTTTACAGCCTGAAGAACTGAATTTTTTTCGAAAAAAAGGTGAAGAGCAAAAAAACGATAACGTCTTCACGGTCTCGTGCAAGGTAAACACAAACCAAGAAAAAGATGAAAGGATAGCCGTTTTGGCCACAAATTTATCATTGCTGGCATTGCGATTGGGGGGGGAGGGCGGGCTCCCTTCCTCATGCTACGCCTAGTGGTTTATACACAAAATTTTGATCAATATGTACAGTAATAACACTCTACATAATGCACATAAAACTAATAAAAATGCGCACGAAAAAGAGCATACTTTTTCACGAAGAAGCAAAAACCAAAAACAAAATGGACTGAAACGGATTTAGGTAAATTCGCCTTTAGTAAGTAAACATTTTAATTTTGCGACCAAAAATTACGCCATTAAAAAGTCTTCTGCTTTAAAAACGATAAATATATTGTTTAATTGATATTTTACGGCTTTGAACATCGAAAGAAATGGCTTTTCGTATAAGGTAGTTTTTTAATTTCTCACTTTAAGTTTTATTTGTATTGTCGCAGAAAAGATGAAGCTCAACGACATGTGAAACTTATTAAAATAAATCACGGCGAGCCAGCAGGCAAACGGAGACGATCGTATGAAATCAAAGATCAACGGCTCCGAAATGCAGCAAGCTGCTGGTCCTCACGCCCTTAGATTACTTGCTGACGATTGCCCGTATTATTTAGTTAAATACAGATCCTGTTTAAAATCCCAAATTGGACAACATCTTGAATTTGAAACAATTCCAAAATATGCCAAAGTTCTTAAAAATATTGCAGCCCGATTGACCTGCACACCAAAGCATTAAATATAGAGTATAATGTTTCCCTGATGTTAGAAATTGTAACAATTTGTATTAACTTTTCATAAATCTTTTTTAATTTCATCATTGAATTAACTACAAACCAGCCGAGTTCTTTTTGACAAAATTGAACGCGTGCAAACTGTCTGAAAATTAAAGTTTGTTTGCAGTCTATGTTTCCTCTAAGCTGCGACGCCGCGCAGATAGCCTTGAACCCCAGCGCAGTACTTCAGTTCTGCTGCGCACTCTATAAGTGTTGATAAGACAAGGGTAATACGTGCTTTCAATCGGAAGCGAGACCATAATTTAGATATCATAAAATTATTTTACAAATGCAAGATTTAAACAACAAACCCGAAATTTTGGACTAAAATGGAACCAGAATGCGGCGAAGACCTTTTTTTTTTCAACCTTTACTTAAATTTGAGGGGCAAAATTCCGAAATTCCAGACTGAAAGAGAACCACTTTGCGGCGAAGACCTTTTTTTGGAGATCACTCGGCATTTTATTCCGCGCACACCAAGCAAGCTCTGAGAGGAAACCTTGTTTGCAACAAATCCAATAATGAAAGAAAACTACAGTTTCTTGATCTGCAAAAAATCCAATAAAGAATATTGTAACTAATAAAATTTGTTTGGAAGAATTGAAACCGCCAAAGCGCAGTAAATTTGAGAAAACTGCATTTTAAAATTTTCAATGGAGCATTGTGATCAAATTTTTTAAATTATATAATTGTAAGAAATAAAAAGAAAAAATTTTTTACTGTAAGAAATAAAAAAAATCAAATAAAGAGAGTTCAACATCAACGCAGAACAATTTTTCTTGAGAAATTTGTAAAAATGTGAATCTAACGTAACTTACACTCTATGCTGAACATTCTGCTCTTTCTTTCATTTTAACAAAGATTAATAGATTTGACGTTATCCTACGATCTTGCTAACATTTTTGTGCTTCGAAAAATCATCCCGCCACTTAATTACATTATCAGAAATTATACTTTATCTAGCCACAAGCATAAAATACGACATAGTCATAAAAAATTTTTTTTTAATTATAATTTGTATGTTTTGCAGTATCTTATACGCAAACAAGGTAGTGCAGAAAATTAAGATCAACAAAAAAAGTAATTTTGCAATCAAAACATAGTGTGTATTGAAAACATTGCAGAAACAGGAGTCTAATCCATGAATGAGGGATATGAACTCTACTGCGTTTTCATAAAAATTGTTTGACTTTTTCACTTCAAGTTGACGAAATTATTGGTATTTTTTAAATTTCTGTTATTCAAGGTTTGTTAAAAAGCAAGTTCTTCAGCAAAAATTAAACGTAAAAATTAATCCTAAAACGAATGAATTTTTACTTTTTTATGTAAAATGAATATGAATGATGTAAAATCTTCTGCCATATACAATGAAAAACAAAAACAAAATGCAAATATGTTTTATTCTTGCGGTTTTAAAACTCATTCATTAGCGAAAACGTTTGAAGCTATTGTGATAAATTGTCTCTGATAAAACATCAGATCGGTTGAATTTTTCAAATTGGAACAAGTAGAAACTTTGAAATACTCTATTTCAAAACAATGATGGGTGGTATAAAACTTTGAAAAATGATTGTAATTTTAATTTATGTGATGAATAAACCCTTTTGCATCAACAGCACGACAAGAAGCTAAAAGTTAGTGTTTGATTAACAGATCAAGAGCAAATCGCCTAATGATGATTGCGAGTGAAAATAACAGAGGTGGAGTCCTCGAGGACGTCCTTGGCCTCGAGGACGTCCTCGAGGACACATTTTGAAGTCCTTGGCCTTGGCCTTGGCCTCGAAGCCTCAAGTCCTTGGCCTTGGCCTTGGCCTCGAGGCCTTAGGTCCTCGAAAATTGCCCTGTCCTCGGCTCGAGGACAGCACTATTTTTGAACCGTTGAAATTTTGTTGAAAACGCCAGAAACCTCGCGGAAAATTTTGCGCAATTAGAGCGTAGATTTAGCCAAGCGGGCCTCCCCCCCAATTAAAATTTCATCAATGACAAAAATGTGACAAAAAAGCCTATTGTTTCTTCAGTTTCTTTTTAGCGTTTTTCGTTTACACCTATAGCGAACAACAATACTGAAGACCAAGGGCCCCGGGACCCCTAAAATCAATTTTGCCAGCCAATTTAAACGTAAATCTGGAAGAAATGGATAGTTTTCATCCTAAAAGTTGCTATCTCAGGATCACATCTAGCCTTTTTATGAACGTAATGCATTAACCAAGGCCGGACTTACCACAATATTGCGCAGTACCAGCTAAGGGCTCTGCGCTCTAATCTTCAGACTTTTTATGGTCTTCACCTACATTTGGCAGAAAGATGTTGCGAAAATCTCCAAAGTGCCAGGGGCCCAGCGCGATGGAAATCCGGATCGGCAATAACATGGTCAGTAGCGTAGCCAGGGGGGGGGGGGGGCCGGCTATAGCCCCCACCATTGGCCTGTCAACCAAAATGCAGAATAAGAAAAACACCACGTTATTAGCTCTTCTGAGACTGTCTTTTGCGCTGGAATTGACTAAAAAGTGATTTAAAGCATTTTTGGAACATATATTCAGAGGGGAGGGCTAATTTGTCAAAAATTAAAGTCACCAATCAATGAAAATTTTAAAAAATGCCCAAAAATAAGCAATCAAATTTGATCGCTAGTGTAAAAACGCCAAACATAGGTTTTATCAACAAATATATTATAAACTCAGAAATAAAGGGGGGGTGGCTACTCAGTGTTAGTTAATCGCCAATCACTTCTCTCAAATATCTTTCCATTAGCGCCTCCCCCCCCCTGATAATTTTTCTTTATAAAATACAGACGAAATAGATTACTTCGTGTGACTTTGTTTAATAATAGGATTTTATGATTTACCTGCATGTAAACAAGAGAACTGCAATGTTATCATTAGCCACTTCCCACATAGCCCGATAATGCAAACAGTTGAATCATGTTGCGCTGGTAATTTCTATGCCACGTTTTAAAAGCATTATTTTTTTATTAAAATAGCTCTAAAATTAAGTTATATTTGCAAAAAAATGCAAAATTTGCGAGCGCTGGGGGCTCCGCCCCCCAAACCCCCGTGCCTCCGGCGGCTGGGGGCTTTGCTTCCAGACCCCCAAACACAGCCCCCTCCCATTGCGAATTTCTGGCTGCGCGCCTGGCACATGGTTAGTAAGCGAAACTACCCATCTATTGTACTATTTTTCAATAACAATTCATAAATTCACCTCCACCTCGCCAGTTTTTACGCACAAAATACTTTTTAAAAAAATTAGCCATGGAAAATGCTGATGGAACAAATCGTTGAACTTCAGTAAAAGGAGCCTGGGCCCCCTGGCCTAACATGCACTTCTATAACTGGCTATTTTCATGACAAAACAAAAATCTCTAAGGAAAATCTTCGAGTGGATTTTCATTTACTGCTAAAATGTTGCACGAGTCAATGCACCTTACTTCCCCCTACCTGGAGCAAATCACGTACAATTAAACTTTAACACCAAAATGCAAGATGTTAAGCGTGTTTTGAACTAAGATTGCAACTAGAAGGAGGATTAAACAATTTAATTTGTTTAATTGGCTTTCAAATGTCAAAAATCTAGTGCTTTCAAATGGTTCTAAACATGTGCGAAGTGTGATTCAATTGCATTAAAATAGCTTTTTTTACCAAAAAATTACAAAAAATCGCCCCCAGACCCCCGTCTGTAATACGTTTGAGTTACACTGGTTTTCTCAAAACGTCTTCAAAGTTACGTATTTGCACTTTTCTACTATATTAGTTGAGGCCCTTCCCTTTGCAAAATCCTGGTTAAGTCAAAAACAGGCAAATTTTTGATGACGTCATTGCATGTAATTTGTGCTTTAAGCCTCCCCAATCAAAAATTCTGGCTACGCCTATAAATTGGAGATTGCCTGAAAAACTTTTTGAAGACCTTTTTTTTTGGAGAACACTTGCGGCTGTGTCCTTGGTCCTTGGCCTTGGCCTCGAGCATTCCTGTCCTTGGCCTCGAGAGGGTCTGTCCTCGGAAAGGCTGTCCTTGGCCTTGGCCTTGGCCTCGGATTTTTTTTGTGTCCTTGGCCTTGGCCTTGGCCTCGAGCCTTGTGTCCTCGACTCCACCTCTGGAAAATAATGTAGCCGACGTGATGGATGGTTTTTCCGCAAAATGCACCCTCAATGTCGTCGCAAGTACAGCGTTATAATAACACTGTGACAGTGCGAGTCATTGTTCAGCATACGCACGGCGATTTCGAAACTAAGTTGGTCCAAGAATCTATTTTTTACATTAATAACAGCAATTTTAAACTTTTACCTCGAACAGACGTCAAATTATATTTCTAATTTTTTGACTTTTATTGTAATTACATTTTATTTACCAAGTTACCTTGGCTAGAAGACAGCGAAGTGACTTTTCGGTCTTCCAGTCAAGCTGCCACCTGCCCACCTGTCTACCGCACACAATGGAGGCTTCACACTATCCCTTTATTTGCTGAACGTCAATCAGGGAAGCTGTGAATATCAATTTTTATAGTTTTTGGTTTGACCCGACCGGGAATCGAACCCGAATCTACCGCTTCAGTAGCAGACGCTCTATCCACTCGACCACCGATCGGTAAGTACCTACTGATATTTAAAAAATGTTATTCTAGCTCAAAATTAAAAATAAAAGGTTTGGGGATCTATTTAATGGGTTACCGAGGGGGTAGCACCCCCAAACCACGTCAAAGTATTTTGAAAGATCTGCTGATCTTAAAAACAATTAGGTTATTCAAAAAATTGACTATTGGGAGATTTAATTTGGTGGGATGGCATTCCTAAATTATGTCAAAATATTTTTCCACGCATTTCTAATATTGGAATGGCAAACGACGTTAAAGTGTATTTAACAACTTCATAGTGACGAACTTGTAAAAACATCTATCTTGGTTAAGGCATTTAAAAGTCAATTATCGGGGGCACACTTGCCCTAAGTAATTAACATGCCCTAAATAATTAACGAGCTCTAAACAATTATTTCACTTCCACATTGATGATTATTGCACTAAACAGTTAGTAACAAACCGTGACCATACTTCAGAAGCAGAAAACAGTGATCACCATTTTTAAGTGTTGGGGTTTATCCAACTGTTGGGAATCGAACCCGAGTCTACCGTTGTAGTGGCGGACACTATCCAATCACAATAAAACTTTTAATCTCTCTTCCTTATAGCGTGCTTTGCTAGAGGAAATACTGAACTCTGAACCCCAAAACCATCCGATTATTTTGATACGTAGTTGAATTGGTTGGTCAAAAGAAATTGATACTCAGCCGCATCTCCAAACGGGTCGCTTTTTTTCGAACTCGTGTAAGTAATGACGCGTATGTTTTATGAGTCATACTTTAGGACTCGTGTCTTTTAGGACTCGTGTCCTTTAGAACTCGTGTCCTTTAGGACTCGTGTCTTTTAGGACTCGTGTCTTTTAGGTCTCGTGTCCTTTATCACTCTTGTCTTTTAGGACTCGTGTTCTTTAGGACTCGTGTTTTTTAGGGCTCGTGTCCTTTAGGACTCGTGTCTTTTAGGACTCGTGTCCTTTAGGACTCGTGTCTTTTAGGACTCGTGTTCTTTAGGGCTCGTGTCTTTTAGGACTGGTGTTCTTTAGGACTCGTGTACGTTAGGACTCGTGTCCTTTAGGACTCGTGTCTTTTAGGACTCGTGTCTTTTAGGACTCGTGTCCTTTAGAACTCGTGTCCTTTAGAACTCGTGTCCTTTAGGACTCGTGTCCTTTAGGTCTCGTGTCCTTTATCACTCTTGTCTTTTAGGGCTCGTGTTCTTTAGGACTCGTGTCTTTTAGGGCTCGTGTCCTTTAGAACTCGTGTCCTTTAGAACTCGTGTCCTTTAGGACTCGTGTCCTTTAGGTCTCGTGTCCTTTATCACTCTTGTCTTTTAGGGCTCGTGTTCTTTAGGACTCGTGTCTTTTAGGGCTCGTGTCCTTTAGGACTCGTGTCTTTTAGGACTCGTGTCTTTTAGGACTCGTGTTCTTTAGGGCTCGTGTCTTTTAGGACTCGTGTCTTTTAGGACTCGTGTCTTTTAGGACTCGTGTCCTTTAGGACTCGTGTTTTTTAGGGCTCGTGTCCTTTAGGACTCGTGTCCTTTAGGACTCGTGTCTTTTAGGTCTCGTGTCCTTTAGGACTCGTGTCCTTTAGGACTCGTGTCCTTTAGGACTCGTGTCCTTTAGGGCTCGTGTCCTTTAGGGCTCGTGTCTTTTAGGACTCGTGTCTTTAGGACTCGTGTTTTTTAGGGCTCGTGTCCGTTAGGGCTTGTGTACTTTAGGGCTTGTGTTCTTTAGGACTGGTGTTCTTTAGGACTCGTGTACGTTAGGACTCATGTCCATTAGGACTCGTGTATTTAGGACTAGTGTCTTTTAGGACTCGTGTCCTTTAGGACTCGTGTCTTTTAGGACTCGTGTTCGTTAGGACTCGTGTACGTTAGGACTCGTGTCCTTTAGGACTCGTGTCTTTTAGGGCTCGTGTCTTTAGGACTCGTGTTTTTAGGGCTCGTGTTTTTAGGGCTCGTGTACGGGATCCAAAGCGAAGTTATGAAAACCCAAAATGGCGTAGCAAAGTGAAACCATGTAACGCCCCGCCTCTGTATTAACCAATCAAATTTGGTCAAGAGAAGAAACGTCACGATTGACGTCATCTTGGGTTTTCAGATAGCGAGCGTGATTAACTGATTACCTTGCCTTCAGCTGCCTGCGCTGTGGTTGCGCGATCGACCGTTACAGACCTGTCAATTAAATTAACTACTCTGAAACATCATAAAACTTTCTCCGTATCAAACAATTGACAGTAAAAGACTTGCAAGGTTTTTTTAGCAAAAATAACCTACTATGAGGAAAACTTAAAATTCGTCAAAGTAAATTATCACAGCAATATAACACAACGAATGCTGTGGATAATTTATTGGGATGTTCCTTCACTCAAAAAACTTTTGAAAAAAAAAGCTGCCGTTGCTGCAGGTAGACCCAAATCCGTTGAAAGATCGTTTTCTTCCTAAAAACGTATCAAATCATTTTCTTAAAATAAAATGGAACAAGACAGACTTTCAGATTTCGGCCTTATATCCACCGAGTCACAATTACTCACAGAAGTCATGGAAACCAAATCATTTCAGGATTCAGTCATAACAGAATTTGCTTCAGCGGAAAAGCGAATGGAATTTACTTTTAAATGACTTTCTTGCATCTGCAGTAATTCTGAAACTTTGCCGATTTTAGTGCTCTGCCTTTTGTAGTAAACAGTTTTGTTTGAATTGCTAATCAAACGGCCAAAGCTGTTTCAGCTTCTACTATTTCTTTGCTTTTTGTAGGCAGCTGATCATTGGATGAGGTAAAGGCGTGTTAAAAGTTTTAATCAAATGCTTGAATTGAGTGTAGAAGTTATAGTTTATATTTTTCATTTTTCTACACCTCCACTATACTCATTTCACTCAACAGCTGAAGCGAGACGAGAAAAATTAACTTCAGCTACGCTACCCTCAATTCGAGCCAAAACTTTTTACCCCCAAACGTGTTTTTGCTACTCCCTCCAGTCAAACTTTGTCTCTGAATTTTTATTTTTAAATAGTACAGTACAAACACAGTATAAATATCAAATGCCATCTATAATACGTATGGGTAGGTATAATTTTATATGCCCAGACCGGATGCGCAACTACCGTACTTTATGTACGAAAATAAACGACGGAATAAATTTTGAATTGAATATCCAAAACTTTTTGCCACCGATCGTCACTGAATAACATAGAGCGATCTTTAATTCCAACGACTTTGAGCAAAATATTATTTCATCAGCCAAACTCAACATTAACCACTACCAGAAATATGCTCTCATTTTACAGCCATTTCCATTTGAGAAGGCTATTTAGCATAGCGAACCCAACGGCCAGCGTTTCGGGTATTGTACAGTATTTTATTATTGTACATCCATTATTTAGCACCACAGTTTTCTTAATAAAATTGTTCTAAAACTTTGAAGAGCACGTAGAAGGTTTTCTCACTGTCACCGCCTCACCGGTGATAGTTTAGTAAAAACCTCGGCCATCCAGCTTTAAAGGCGGTGAATCATCTAGCCAATTCCGGTGGTTTACAATAGCTAAAATTGAACTATAATTTTTGATACTTTTTGTTTTAATTTTGGAGCTGCGGTTGCAAAGATATTTAACAAATGCGAAAAGATATCCCCCGAAGAACGTTTTTGGAAACTCTGAGTTTTCTTTTTCCCGCCAAAACTACAGTAGGCCAAATAGTTTAGAGTACTGTGGTTCTGGCGGGAAGAACATAACTAAGGGTTTCCAAAAACTTTTTGTCGGGGTTATCTTTTTGCATTTGTTGAATATCTTTGCAACTGCAGCTCCAAAATTAAAACAAAAAATATCAAAAATTATAGTCCAATTTTAGCTATTATGAACCACCGAAATTGGCTGGATGATTCACTCCCTTTAATCTATGTTTTGTTCGCGTTTGGGTGGGAAAATTTTAGATGTCTGTTGCATTCTCGACTGGAGCCAGACAAAATTTTTTTGCATGCAGCGAATGGCTTTACTTTAAACACCTCTGCTTAAACGAATTAGATCTTAAACAAATTCTCGTAAAATTTTGTAGCTCTTTCCGGACTTTGTCTTAGGTTGGGATTTTGTTTATTGGAGATTTTGCCAATTCCGAAATTTGCGCTTTCGAGTTTGGAACCTAACGCTGCAAGTTTGTGATTCGGCGCTGAAATTGAATCGCGGTAATGCTCCACTATTTAACACTACAGGTACTCGACTAGCACAGATACCTAAATACTTAGATAAAAATCGGCCTAACTATGCAGTCATGTTCGGCGGCTTTTACCTGTTAAGCGTATTTACGCTCGGAAATACGGGTGATCGCTAAAAGCCGGCTTAAACGGTGTAATAAATATTCAACTTGCGTTGGAAAATGAAATGTGATTTTTTGTTTTTCAGTTATATTACGTTTGTGGTTATTCATTTTCCTCTAGAAGCATTAACGACGCCTTTGTTGTAGGAATGACTCTGCAAGCACTACCACAATGTCTCCAGGTGTCCCTGTTTCACCTTCCACTACCACCAAGTCCACAGACCACCTTAATCCACTCACCAACCTTCTGCCATCACAGGCTAGGCCTTCAAATAATCTTGGAAAAAATGGAGAAGAGTATCAAAGTCTAAAAGGTGATTTCCAAGTTCTCTAAAAGTTAGACCGTCTGCTCGAGTAGACTCGAGTTCGATTCCCGGTCGAGTCCAACTATAGATCAGAAAAATTAATATTAGATGGTATTTCACCAAAATTTTCAATTTAAAGAGAATAAAACGAAAATGAGAAATATTTATCCGCGCTTTTTTTATTTGCTTTTTTCAGGATTAAGATAAGAGATTGAGTTAGGATTGGACTAGGTTTGGGGTTAGTTTTTGAGTAAGAATTTGAGTTTAGATAAGATTTGGGTTGGAATTGATACAAAAATCGATAAATTTCCGGTGAAATAGTCTCTTCTTTAATATTATCAGGTTTACAGCTTTCCTTCTTAATGCTTTGCAATAAAAATGGACAGTGCGAAGCCCTCACCGTGTGTGGTAGGTAAATGAGCAGGTGGCAGCTTGACTTATAGACCGAAAGGTCCCTTCGCTGTCTCCTGGCCAAGTCAACTTGGTGAATGAAGATGCATTTACAATCACAATTTTACGAACGAAAGCTATATGCTACGCTTTTCAATCAACTTCTGCTGCTGTCATAAAATTCACGTTAAGCCTAATAGTCAATCTTTTATACTTCGAGATAGCGGATAGCGCAGTGCTGGTGAAGGAATCGGATTCCGGAGGTCAAAGGTTCGATTCTCTCTGCCGTGACTGACCCTGCAAGTTTAAGTCCATGTCTTTCTAACATAAATCTACGTATGCTATAATTTGTAATGGTGTTTTTACTGTTTTTTTCAATTTATTTTTAGCGCACTGTTGATCTGTTGTCGGCAGATGGCTGGGACGATTACGACGTGATGTTTCATTTAACTTGCAGTCTTTGTCTCGTACTTGTATCTTCTGGATTTTGACTGATTGTTTGGATTTATGTGTTAGTTTAACAAGTTGAATGCCTTGCTAGGAGACAGCAAAGAAAACTCTCGGTTCTTGAGTCAAGTTGCTGCCACCACTTTACCACACTAGGCGAAGGCTTCACACTGTTCCTTTTAATGCTAACGTCAAGCAGCAAATTAATGGGTACTAACTTTTAGAGTCTTTTGGTTTGACCAACCAGGAATCGAATCAGAGTTTACCGTTTCAGTAACAGAAGCTTCATTCACTCGACCACTAGTCGGTTTGATTGGACGCTTTTACAATAGTTATTTGTCTGTCAATCAGCCATCAACATTCTCCATGCGGGTCACCCATCTAATTTTTGATTTTGTATTGCAGATGCAATTATAGTTCTGGTTGTTATTCTGGCGTTGGTGGCGTTGGTGGTGTTGGTGACTTTGCTTCTGCTGTGGCACTACAAAAAGTACCCGTTCAGAAAGGTAATCACCTCAATTTGCGTGCTGATAAATACGTTAGTTGAAATTGTTTTTTTAAGCTTATGCAATTGATAATCTCAGAATCCCATGTGAAATGCATTTTGTTTGACTTGATTCAGGAATTTTTTGTAGTTTTTCTACTCAATTCGAAGCGGACACTTTCGAGAAGACTTTCCTGGAATTTTTTAGTCGTTTGATTTTCTTTAAAACTCATTTGGCAATTTGATTAAATTATTTGTTTTAATTATGTTTAAATAATAATGTACCTTTTAATTGACTTATCTTTCACAGCCTTTGGAGCCACCCGATTCAAATGATGCTGAGAATGGCGCGGCTGGCCACGCCCAAGAAGCCCAACATCCGTAAGTTGCAGTTTGGTTTTTTATTTTTCCGATAACTAGCGGTGGTACCCGCCATCATTTGCAGCAGCATGCAGCCGTAAACCAGATGACGTTTGGTCAGCGCCGGTTAAAATTGAAATCTATAAATCACTTATACAATAATATCCCCAACCGGTCGTTTTGCCGTTGGGCTGGGGCATATAGGCTTAATCTATTCCAAAAAGGCCATATTACACGAGTTTTGTTTGCTCTAAAACTAAAACAAGCTTAAAAGAAACTGTAACTTGTAAAATTTCAAACTTTTTAATTTGCATTTAGTCACCGTTTTCAATACTTTAAAACAACAACAACAGTACCGGTACTTAACAATACGTAATTAAGTTACAAATTATTTTCATATTAATGAATTTAATACCAAAATGCTCACTGCCAAAGCATCACTTCAATAAAAAATGGAACAATTAAATTATGTGATTCATGGCAAATATATTTACGGAAATACTTGTATTATTGAAAAAAATAAAACTAATACAAATTTTTTTGCAAGCACATGAGGAATTCGCAACGGCAGGGAATTAAACCCGTAGTTTGTGATTCGCAGTCGCAGTCAGTCGATCCGTTACTGCCCACATCTGCATAGAAATGGCTTATGGCAGTTTGCTTTAAAAAAAAAAAATATTAAGACAGTTTGAGAACAAAAGCTTTGTTGCATCGCTCTTGATAAGTGTTGCTTTTTTTAGGAATAGACGTCAACAATCGGACTCACTGCCCCAGGAACAGGGTGAATCTAATCGAATTGAGAACGGAAGGTAACAAAGAACTGTGTTGCTTATTGCTATAAGTTGAACGGTGTAAGCTTAATTGCTTTGTTTCGGAGAAAGAAATTCGACTTTGTGAAAACAATAGAAGTTTCTAGAAACATCAAGTAATCGAAGAAAGCACTCAAGCTTAATCGAAGTTGGATGTTACATTGTTACATCATTACATAAAGCGTTGTTTGACTTTTAGTTTATTCTTTTTCAACAGAACCATTTTTTGCGGAGATTGTTTTCTTGACTGTTTTTTTGTTGTTGGTATAGTAATTGTATTTGTGTGGTGTTGTCATTTGATGTTCTTTAAGTAACATGTTAAAAGAAGTAAATTTGATTGACGTTTGGATTAAAATGGCAATAGGGAAGTTGCGAGGAATTTATGCCATCGAGTCACGTAACCAGCTTCTTCATCGGAATGGCAACTCATGCCGGTGCTACTGATGCATGTGCCTCTGGATGATCCTTCTTGTGCTGTGGCTTGCCAATACGCAGTGGCGCTATCGGGGGGCTAAGAAAGCTCAGCCAACTCACTTAAAAATTTTACCCCATAATGCACACATTTAAATGTGTTTTAGACAAGACCAGTAAATGAAAGGGTGCTGGGCAAATAAGTTCTTCAACTGGCTTCCAAATCTTAACATTTACGTTTTCTCAAATGTCTTCAAAAGGACATTCATGTCGAAATTTCGGTGCTTGATTTTCTAAAAAAATGATCTCAAAAAAAAATTGACAGATCTTTCAAAAAAATTTGGCAGATCTGAAGACTAACTTCACCAAATTTGAATTTTCTACGGCCTTACGTTCTCGACATATGAGAGATTAGATTTCCCCTTAGAAAGGCTTTTATTCCCTTTAGAAAAATTTGCCAGGGTTACTAGTAAGAAAAACAAAATTTTAAAAAGTTACTGCATGTTCTTGATTTTCAATAAATGCTTTGCGTCAGAGTTATTGTAAAACAAAGTTAAGGTTTAGAACTTTAAAATTAGCTGCTTTTCAAGTAAATGTACGCCAGCTTTCGAAAAGTTACTCTTCTGTCATAGCACTGGCAAAAAGTCCCTACTAAAGTAAGAAGAAAACAGCTAATTTTGAGCTGCAATATCTCAAAACTGGAAAAACGTAGGAACTTCAAATTTGGCGAGAATGCGTTTTAGTCTTATCCCAACATTTTGGTCAAAAGTGAAAAACGCGACTTGAGTGCTTTTTCAACAATAGGTATTTTCTGGGGCATTTTACGATTCATTTCCAAAAATATGCAGGGACGAAGCTTAATTCCTTAACTTTCTGGACAAAGTCAAGGGCTAACGTTTAACCCCCCCAAAAAAAAGAAATACCGTGAATGTGTAAAAGCGCTTCCTTGTTAAGATGTCTAGTCATGCACAGAGTGTTTGCCAAAGTTGTATTTGCAATAATGGCTACAATTGCATTAAATACAATATACGTATGCAACCAACTATTTGGCTTCGCGCTATTCAACCTTCTGTAATTATTTGCAGACAAAGCCCGCATTACAATGGCAATTCCTCGGCGGATTCTTTGGCTCCACTTCGCCAAAAAGCGGATTTTTCGGTTGGTGATAAATAAAGTTTGGTTTTTATCTGTTCAGCATGTTCCGGTCTGATCTTGCCATGATTTCCATTGTTGAATTTTGAACTAAGATGACATGCAGCATGTCAGTGGTTGTTGTCTAGCCACTCAACTTCAGCATTTTTTTTGAGATTGCAGTTTTCTATATCCTGATGTTCGAATTGATCTTAGTTGGTTGTTGAAGCCTCTGATAATCAGCATCCTAATTCCGCATTTTCATCGATTGAATTCTCGACATTTCAAGTAACTTGGGGGTTTTCACAATGCAGCACTGTGAATGTTCTGCTGGATACGCTAATACTTACTACAGTGGTTCTTATAGTTTTGCAGTGAATGAAGCAATTTGAGGCTGCAAAACGATACATTTTAGAATTGGCTGTTTATATTTTAGGCGTAAGGATAGCCCTTTGCTAGGTTATGTTTTTTCAATTATGACTTTATACCGTTCTTTTGTTAGGGGCAAGATCGTCGTACATCGTGGAGACAAAGTTTTCGCGACTTTAGTCGTCGAACCCGCTCCCTTACATCGAGCACGTCTTCCACCCACGCGGCAGGGGACCCCGAGGTAGATCAGCCTTTGCTTGCTTCTGAGGAGGAGCTCTTCTATGGCGCTGCCAGCAATGAATCCCTTCAGAATTCAGAAATTGCTACCAATTCTTTGGTGGACAATCCATCATCAAGCAATGACCACACTGCTTCAAGTCCACCCACTGCTCGGCTAAACACAAACCCTCCTCAAGCACCGTTGAACGAGGATGAAATTCAACCTTCTTCACCAACATCCGACACGTTTCCGAACCAAGATGTCACGCAAAGTGATTCCAGTGGTGCTCCTCTAACTGACTCCTCCCTCAATACAACTGACGGAATCCCTGATATTGCAACCTCCCAAACGTCTCTTTTGACACCTCATTCTTCCGCCTCCGAAAGCGAGCGTACCCCATTATTTCTTGTAGGAACCTCAGAACCTCCCGAAAAAAGTGGATCTTCCCCAAGAGCCACGTCATCCCCTTCCTCCTCGATAAAAAGTGATCCATGTGTTTCATGTTTGGGTCCAAGCCATTCTAAAATTTCGATTTCGTCCGACGTGGCTCAGGAGTCTTCCCAATCTACTAGCAATGCTCCACACAATTCGCAAAGCCAATTAAGTAGCAATTCCGGCGACGATACGTCGCGATTAAATGAAGGTAACGTTGCGCCGGCAATTTAAGTGATAAGCAAGAATTAGGCCTACCATTTCTATTTTATAATCTTTGTGGTAGATTATTAAAAGTTTTAGAATTATTTGAAATTTTTTAATACGAGGAAATACCCCAAAGTTTGTATTTATCAAATCTTTGCTGTTTTTAACTGAGTCCAGGTTTATTTTGAACAATTTTAGGGGAAATCCCAGCGCTCCCAAGCTTTCTGAATTTGTCTTGTACAGTTTGTGGGCTAAAGCAGTATAAATTTTATCAATGCTGTGGCACATATTCCTAGTTTTTTTGCATATTAATGCACCCTAATTCTAAACGAAATAAATCGGACAAAAGATATTTAATTGTTTATTTATGATTGCATTTTGTTTTCCTATTTTCTACGTACTTTTTCCATCGTGTTACAATACCTCCGATGTATGACAGGTCCAATTATACAGTAATAGCCTATGATTGAAGTTTAAATATATTTATGATTTCTATCTATGCATTTTTTACTCACTGCATTATGAGTTTTCATTCAATAACTTTTTTGTTCTCAGATGCGAAAATAAATTGCATTATCGAGTTCTTGAAAACAGCTTTGGGATTAATTATTTATCCGCATGACAATAGCGAATTCGGGAAGAAATACAACCTGCCCCCACCAGAATGCACTGGCGAAGGTACAGTAATGTAAACTTGCTTCAGTGGCCAGTGATGCGGAGTTCGATCATTAGTGTTATTTATCGCAGGCACCAGAATATAAAGTGTAAAATCTACCTGTCTCAGTTTCACTGTTACAGAACCTATTATAGCAACGCTTCGTTAGAGTTCCGACTTCGTAGATTTTTTTAAGGTTTGGAAGAGATAGTAGACCATGCGATGTTTCGCATAATGAGTAAATGCCTCCTTCGTGATAAAGTATGAGTGATAGCATCTCAAAAAGGCAACGTAGGAGTCAAGTACCATGAAGATAAGCATCGCTAACTCGTCACACACACGCTTCAGCATAAAGCAACGTAAAGCTTCTATATTCCTGTAATAGAAACTACTTTTAAAATTGTTTGGCAATTTGTATGTTTTTGGTATTATTTGTTGAGTTCTTGCTCTTGGTATCAAAAGTATTGGCAGTAATGGTAGGCTTGTTTTCGACTAGTCTTGTAATTTTCTGCAAAAACGCGCAAAATGCAGCTCCAAGATTTTAAAAACTGTTGCTTTTTTTCAGAGACCGAAGCCCAAAAGCTGGCCAAGTTAATTGAAAACGGATACCAACAAGAAAAACTTCTGGCCGCCGACGTTCTGTCATTTTTAGAAAAACACGATTTAACTTTCATATATCAAGGAATTTTAAAAGAACTTTATAATAAAAGGTTGATAAATGCTTGATCGGTATTACAAGGTTCTCCATGGAGAATATCAAAAGCCTAGCTCTGAGTGGTCCATGAAAATATCAGAGTCAAAATAACTACATATCCGAAAGACCTTTTTCGTGCTCAAGAAGTCACATCATATGCACCATTTGTTGTTGTGGAGAATGTGGGACGCACCAAAAAGCAATATTCCATGTGCCAATTTAACTCTCCATGCTGCACACTGTACACGGCGGACGCTTGTTGCTATTTCGCTATCTTTTCCGCCATTTGTCATTTTGTCGCTGCAAGCAAAGCTGACAGACTAAATATGTGATGTGGAGAAACCAGCAAAGTTATAAAAGACTTAAAATGACTTAGGCTTTCTGAGCTGAAACAAGTAGATCAGCGGAGTGCTTTTGTGTTCAATGTTTTGAGTGTACGTTTGTTGCGAACAAAGTTACGGAGTACGTACAATACTGAACAATCAATTGCATGCGTTAGAACAAAATGAAATCGGAACAATAATGTCATTTTTTTGTGGCAGTACCAAATTACATTTGAGTTTATTGTTAGTTTATTTATTCTTGGCTATCAAGCCGGGAAACCAATCCCTTCCCAACAAACACTATGTTCCAACATCTAAAGCGGGCAAATGATGCAAATTCAAGTGATGCATTAGCTATATACAGCACGAAGATTACGGGGTAGAAATATACACTGCTTTCTGATTAGCCATCGAAATTATTAAATCGAGATTATGACCTTTTATATGTCCTCGTTTTGGATAGTTTTAATTCTTTCTCAATTTTGCTTCGTACGTTCGAAAAAGACCGAAATAAAAGGTGCACAAAAGTCATTGATGGAAAAATGTGGTCATTATGTCTTGCGTTGCGACATAATACCCAAGCTGCCTGTCACAATGCAATATGTACTAGGGTATTGCTACCAAAGAACCGTACAGTTTTGATTTCTTACTTGGGTATAGCCAGGTTCATAGGTCTCTCTTGTGTTGACAATTATGATGTACGAACAAGTACACGGGTGTGCTATTATTATGATCACATATTTGGGAGCATAAAATGCTGTCTATAGAAATTTATTACACTGTTATCAGTATTAAAGTGTTTCCAAATAAATTGTTGATAACTACACTCCGAATTCTAAAGCGTATCTAATTTCGTAAATCTACCACTATCAGTATTCTGGCTTGTAAGTCATGCTTCTTTTTTGGGTACCATTGTAATATTTTTCGGGAAAATTGAATACTTGTAATAGTTTCTTTTCTTTATTGATCTATGCCAAGGACAACTGCCCCCCCAAAAAATTTCAGTTGAATGTCATTTTTAACAAAATGTCATGCATTGCGTGCCTAAATACGTTACTTTGCCACTAAAAAAATTTTTTTACCCCCCAAACGATTTGGATCAAAATGTCCTAAGTCAGCCAATTTTGGGTAAAACCATGTTTTAACTCCGTGAAGACCTGTTTTTTTTTCTTTGGTCTTCACTGAAATTTGGGGGCCAAATCAGCTCTTCTTTGAGTGAACAGCTTTCTTTTTTACTTTTGGAGATCATTGCGAAGCCATTGCCCCCCAAATTTTTGCTTGCCCCCCGAAAAACTCCATTCTGGCTACGTGCCTGATCTATGCTGTTCTTTCTCGAAGCGTTCCTTCTTCAAAAGGTCTTATCGTTTTTCTGACATTGACCACAGCGTAGCATCAATGTAGCCTATTCTTCCTTTGGTAGACTGCAGCTTTCTCTCAATCCAAGTGTTTAACTAAATTCACAATTATCGCCTAATGCATGCAATATTGGTAATGATTGAGATTTTGCCGTTAAATATTTACTCAAAACTCCTGTTCAGCCTGGCCCCGGCTGACAAATAAACAGAACCAACTCAATTAACTATTCTACCTGGTACATTTTTTCCAGGGGAGAATAAATTTGTAGAAAAATTTACACACTGTACCGATATAGCAGTGTTATCAAATTGCTACTATATCCTGTGAAGTGCAGGGCAAATTTTATATTTTGTCGTTTGCTTTAAACTGTTTTATTTTGTTTTAATAAAAACCCTGTGAAAAAGTCGACAACTCTTGCCTTCTTGCAAAATCAAGATATAGTAAGTTATTCAAAGTTTCTATTTGAGACGTTTACAATTTTTCACTTTTTCATTTAAACGAATAAATTTTGGATTAACATAGTATAAGCACGGATTTACACAGTATCCGTTCGTTTTTTTCATGAAAAAGTATGTTCTTTTAGTACGCATTTTTGCATGTCCATTAGGGGTGTTCAGATTTTGGACTTTTTTAAAAAGTTCATGTTTTCGAAGCTTATATGGTGCACTGGACCTAAAAAACAACTACTGTGCAAAAAAAATTCGAAAATTTTATCTCTTAGCTATCGCTCATGGAGGTTAAAAAAGTCTTCCATAATTGCTCCACGGGGAATCCCCTTATGACGTCATATTATCTAAAAACTAACGTAACTTTAGTTCTAGAGCAGATAGAAGTGCAAACTCAAGTAATTTCTCTTCCATTAAATGGTTGCTTTATTTTGAGCATAAAAAAGATGACGTCACTTAAGTGATGACGTCATAATTGCAACATAATTGTTAGATAACATAAGTAACCTAATTTCGGATGACATGTATTTAATTTATAAACGAATTTTCGCAGATACAATATTTAGGCTACTATAATAGTTTATGAAGCAGTATTAGTGCAATGTCAGAGCCTGCTCGAAAGAAAATCAAAACCCGTGCTTCAGCTGAATACTTCTAAATTGGACGAAGTGAAGACCACATTAGTGGAAACAAACTGCCCTTATTAGGGCAAATCCTTCGATATGTATTGCATTTGAAGGAAGTATCATCTATCACTACCCCAGTGAGAAAGCATTTATCTGATGCTATTGATGAAGTTTTATTGATTTGGTCCAGAGCCGGAATCAAAACAATGACAAAAATTAATGCATAAAAAAGGTTAACTAAAGACTATGATACTTGGCTACAGCTTTGCAAAAATAAAACGCGTGCATCTGATCCTGGGAGAAAACGAGAAAAGTTTGCTCAAGCTCTATCTATTCTATGGGATATTGGGGCTCCAGATGCTGTTGAAACCATACAAAAAAACAAAATGTTGTCTTCGGAAAAAAAAGAAGATATATACTTCTATGAAGACCAGCGAAATGCAAGATTAGGCGTCATCGGAGGAAAAGATGCATTATTCCAGAAAAGCCTTCGCAAACGCCAAGAAAGAAGAGCTCACTTAACTGTTGCCCCAGTTTCCAGCAGTGATGAAAGTGAACGAGATATTGATTTATGCAGTCAAGTAAGCTCTTCTAGTTCACATTCTATTTCAAGTGCGGGCTATGAGTCAAACGAAAATGCTTCTCCGAGTTCTCAAAGCAATTTTGTAACACTAAATGTACCCAAGAATCTCATCAACAACCCTGAAATTACGGAAGTTTTGGATAGGCTTAAAATTTCGGACAACGCTGCTACTATGTTAGTAGCTTCGTTTATTAAAGCTTGCCAGGGAAATATTGACGACTTTTGTCTCTCACGCTCATCTACCCACAGAGCTCGCATAGCAAACAGACTGCAAATTTCCAATGAGATTACTACCGACATAACGGAAGCTCCTTCAGATTTTCTGGTACTTCATTGGGATGCAAAATTAACTAAGGACCGTTACGGTGATAAGCACGAAGTACTTTCTGTGCTGGTTTCAGGGATTTCTAATTATAAAGAAGGCAAACTTTTGGAAGTGCAGAAGCTAGACAGTGGAAGTGGAAGAGCTCAAGCGAAGGCAAGTTATGATTTTCTCGAGCAACTAAATTTGAAGCAAGAAGTGAAATCTTTAGTTTTTGACACTACAGCAAGCAATTCTGGTTGGAAAAATGGAGCCGCCAAAATTTTGGAAAATCGTTTAGATCGCAAACTCTTCTATAATGCATGTCGTCATCACATTTATGAACTTGTTATTGGATCTGTGTACACTTGCTTGTTTGGCGATTCATCTGCTCCAGAAGATGCCCATTTCAAATCTTTTAAAATTAATTGGCCTAACATTGACAGGACTCAAAATTATCAAACTTTAAACATATCGTCAGATTGGCTGAAAGATCGTTCAAAACTTGTAATATGTGAATTGCAAGAGATTATTAGTAAAAAGAAAACTACCGAAGAAGTCTTCATAAGAGGTGACTACAAGCAAAATGCCCTGGCACTGCTAGGAGCTGCTCCCGGCAATTTTTTTTATGATAAGCCTGGACCAACTTCAAGCGCAAGATGGATGGGCCAAGTTTTGTATTGTCAAAAAATGTTTATGTGGGCCGATCAATTGTCTTACGACAGCGATTTTTAGGCAAAACTTCATCGGATTAATCTTTTTATCGCGCTCTTTTATGTACCTGCATGGCTGAAATGCAGTATTGGTTTGGATGCTCCAATGAACGATTTAACTTTTTTCCAAGATATGATCAGCTATAAAGAGAAAGACCCGGCTGTAGCTGACGCTGCTTTCAACAAGCTTTCTTCCCATCAATGGTATTTGACGGAAGAAATAGTGGCATTCTCGTTTTTTAGCCAGCATTCTTCGTTAACAAATGAAATTAGAGAGTCTATGGCATTGCGATTGCTTTCAATAGTACCGCCACAAAAGTATCGCCGAGGTGTTCCTCTTTTCAAAAGAAACATCGACAAGCATTCTCAACTTTTAGACTTTATTGGCCCAAAGACCTGGTTTATTTTCGAGACCCTAAAATTAGACACAGCTTGGCTTTATGATTTACCCGAGTTATGGCCCACTTATGATTCTTTCGTAAAAGGTCAAAAGTTTGCAGCTAATGTTAAAGTTGTAAACGATGTAGCAGAAAGAGGAGTCAAATTGTATTCAGATTATGCTGCCATATTAACTGATAATGAAGTACAACGAGAAAGTCTTTTGCAAGTGGTAGAAAAACACCGAAAACAATTTGCTGACTTTAAAAAATCGACTTTAGCTCATTCTTCCTCCTCCTTGTAACTTGCAATACCGGTGCGAGTTGTGGTACTCACAATGCACTCGGGCAGAACATTGGTAGTTTGGGGCTATCGTTCAATAGTAAAACTTCACCTAAAATGTGTTTGCATATAATTCGTTTCGCTTGAAGAGCCTTTGTAATGTCGTGCTACTGTGCGCTTTTAAAATGGGCAGGCAGCTTTTAGTTCAATATGATTCAATTCATTGATTGCACTGTACTTCCACGTGTATTAGGCTAACATTCTTAACAGTTTCATCGATACCACACAACACCATGATTCTTGTCCCAATCACAATAACCAATATTTGAATCGTAACTCACTATACATTGCAACGTTATTACTGGTAATCTGATGCAAAAATATGTCACCACAAATAATACATGTAAACACCAATTAATGATTTGCAAGCGAATCAGTTCCTAGAAATAGCTTAAAATTAATTATGACGTCATCAAACTTAAGTGACGTAGGCTACTGGGTTTAAAATTTCCACAATTATTTTAAAGTATCATTGCAGCAGTAGCCTATCTAAATAATTCAATGTAGCAAATTATCTTGTTTACCACATTTGTTTAGACCTACTTACTTTAAATTGTGTGTTTTGCAATTATGACGTCATCACTTAAGTGACGTCATCTTTTTTATGCTCAAAATAAAGCAACCATTTAATGGAAGAGAAATTACTTGAGTTTGCACTTCTATCTGCTCTAGAACTAAAGTTACGTTAGTTTTTAGATAATATGACGTCATAAGGGGATTCCCCGTGGAGCAATTATGGAAGACTTTTTTAACCTCCATGAGCGATAGCTAAGAGATAAAATTTTCGAATTTTTTTTGCACAGTAGTTGTTTTTTAGGTCCAGTGCACCATATAAGCTTCGAAAACATGAACTTTTTAAAAAAGTCCAAAATCTGAACACCCCTAATGTCCATATCCGCGCTAATCAGACTGTCACATACGAGGCAAAACTTATTCGTACTGGGCAAAAGTTATTCGAAAAATTTTTTTTGTGAAGACGTACAGTGTACACTGTACAGCTTTTATTTTGAAACATCGCTTTTTTCGTTCATAAAGAAATTTTTGAACAACATTTTGATTAATATGCAAAAGTTTACTTAGTGTGGATATGGGACTTATGAAACTGCGAAAGAAAAAAATGCGTACTTTTTCACGAGGAAAGAAAAGCGGCGAAAAATGGATACTGCGTAAATCCGCATTGACTGTTCATTTCGCCTGTTTTTCGCCGGTGGCAGGAAATCCTATTTTGTGCTGCAACATAAAACTGTAACGTGATTAAGCGATTTTTTTTTCAAACACTTCTTAGTGCTCAGTACGTCGAGCAACATTACTAATTTACTACAATTTACAGTTGCTCGTGGATATTGGATAGCCAGGCTTACAGTTGTAGCCAGGATTTTTGATTAGGGGAGGGGGCAAACCAAAAATCACACGCAATCACGTCATCAGAAATTTTCAAAAGAGGAACTTTTTATTGGGCAAATTGTAGAATGGAAGATCAGAAGCCGTGACCAGGTTTGGCACTTAGTCTAACCAGGATTTTGCTAAAAAAAGATGGTTTTGAAGAATAAGTTCAAAAGTGCTAATGTCTACCTTGGGAAACGTGTCGAATAAAGCAGCGTAACTCAAACGTATCACAGACGGGGTTGTGGGGGCTGAACCCCCAGCCGCCGGAGGCTTTGGGGGTCTGGGGGCCAAGCCCAGAGCCGCTGGGCGATTTTTTGGAAAAAAGTTGTTTTAATGCCATTGGATGACATTTTGCACGTGTTCAGAGGCGTTTCAAAGAACTAGATTTTTAAAATTTGAAAAAATTAAATTGTTCAATCCCCTTTTTACTTGCCATTTAAGTCCAAAACATCTTGCATTTTCGAAGTAAAGTTTGTAAGTGGTTCAGCCCAGGTAGGGGGAAGTTAGGTGCATTGCCTCCCGCAATATTTTAGCAGTAAATAACTAAATAATATAATCCACTCGAAGATTTTCCTTAAAGATTTTTGTTTTGTCATGAAAATAACCAATTGTAGGAGTACATGTACGGCGAGGGGGCCCCAGACACTTTAATTTCAATAATTTGTTCAAAGAGCATTTTCCCTAGATAATTCTTTTCAAAAGTATTTTGTCTCGTAAAAACTGGTAAAAAGGAGGTGAATTGTTATTACGGTACAATAGGTGGTTATTCCAACTAACGATGTTATTGCCCGGGCCAGATATACATTGCGCGGGGCCCTTGGCACTTTGGGGATTTTTGCACCATCTTCTTGGCAAGTATACTGTAGATGAAGACCAAAAAAAGTCTTACATCTGAGCGCCAGGCCTCTGGCATTCTGCCGTATGGTAAATTTGAACCTGGTTTTTGCATTATGTACATAAAAACATGTTAGATGAGGGCCTGAGGTTGCAAATTTTAGGACAAAACCCGTTAATTTCACCTGGGTTGTACATTTAAATTGGTTGCCAAAAATCAAACTGAGGGGGCCCGGGCTCCCTGGTTGTCAACATTATTCTTAATTACTGTTGTACGCAAATATGCTAAAAGAATCCAAAACTAAAAACACAATAGATTTTTTTCACGTTTTTATCATTGGTAGCATTTCAATTAGAGGAGGCCTCCTGGGCCCCTCCCCAGGCTACGCCGATGAATCCAGCCCTGGGGTAGCAACTTTGAGGACAAAAATCCTTAACTTCACTCGGATTATGCATTAAAATTGGTTGGCAAAATTGGATTGAGGGGGCCCGGGTCCCCTGATCGTCAATATTATTGTTAATTAGTGTTGTACGCGTGTACTGTTGTACGCCAAGATGCTAAAAGAAACTGAAACTGAAAAAAACAAGACTTGTTTAATCTCATTTTATCATTGGTGGCATTTCAATTGGGGACCCGGGCCCCAGCCTCCCCACCCCTGGCTACGCCTATGGCCTGGCCTACACGCTACGTAATTGTGCTAATGGAAAAGATTAAAAATCAAAAATGTTCGCTTAACTCTAGTCGACCGAGCAGATAATATCGTAAGTCATAGCAGCTTACACTTGAAAAGTAATATCGAATTAATGTTAAAATTACGTAATCGTTCGCAACCAAGATTTTGCTGAGGGGGGACTTATTTAAAACGCTCGAGTTTTGCGGTTTGAAAAAGTAATCAAAGGGCCACGTGTTAATCAAACTGAGAGGGAGAGAGAAATCTATTTCAGCAATTCACAATTGAGATAAAAACAAATAAAAAACAAAGCAAAAATACACTGAAACAAATCAATGTGATCGGCAAGAATCACCGAAGAACTATTTCGTCGGTTATCCAATCAATGGTGCTGCTTGTCATTCAAGAGCAAACAGGGGTTAGTGCATTCGTAAGCAATATCAGATATTTCTTAGTACGAGAGTGAAAATTTTAAGTTCAGTTCTACTTAATTAATTTCGTTTAATTTTCTTGTTAAACACACCTCAAGCCTGCCACAGACAGGCCCAGATGATTTGATTAACGCATTTTTTAACTTGAAATAACATCCATTGCCCTGCGATATTGAACGGCGCATCCGGGAATGTAGCTGATAGGTTAAACATTGCATCAGTTGATAGAACTGTTCGGCGTTGTTGAGTTGTTCGTGGCGGTAAAGTAGTTCGAATTTATTGAAAAAAATCAACGTTTTCTGGATCAGAAGTTAGTTGCTTTAGATTAGAAAGAATAATAATTTTGGGAGTACTTGTTGAAGAGGGAGATCCCAGCGGGGCTGTGGACTTGAACTGAAAGGAATTCTTGTTAGTTTTGGGCGAGGCTAAAATCAGATAAGGTTCATTCGACACTTTCACTGGGAGCAGAAGCAGGGGCCAAACATTGTATGGGGTACTCCTTCCGGAGTGTGGCTTGTGCTGTTTAACTTGAGTTAATATGGGTAATGGCGATGGTCTTGGTTACATCGCTGGTGAAAAGGTGGTTAACTCCCTAAAATCGATTAAATCACCACCTCGTGCCAAGTTTTTTGTAATCCATATGTTCGAAGAATCAACTCCGATATGAAAGAAATGTTAAAATCTATGCTGAAAAATTAAGAGCTAGTGGTGCACAGCACGCTGATGAACAGTGGAGGTGTAGTCGCACGCTGCGTTAGCCCACATCAGTTGCGAGAGGATTTCGCGATTATTCGCGCCGCTTCCTAACTGCCCGAACAGAATAAGGTAAATGGTTCTAAAAAATATCTAACACACAAAATTTAAAAAAAAATTTTTTCCTAATAAAAACTTTGCCTTGACGTTTGCCCCTGCAAGGCTCAATGTGCAGTATTCAAATTGGCTGCGGCTATCGTGAAAGGTTGTGAAACCTGGTCCAATGATTCAAATAATGGACCACGGACGGCAATGGAAAAAACGCTGCTTGCGGTCAGGAAAGCAGGTCAAGCGCAACACAAAAGTGCATAAACACAAGTAGGCACTCGCACTACATTTCAAATCGAAAGGTTGCCAAAGTATGCAACTAAATGGGAGGTCTTTTTTTACCCCTTGTTTGTTAGCGTGGTAAATGTCTCATCTATTAGGGTGGATTATTTCCATCTTTAAAAAGTTATTTTTCCATCCTAAAAATGGCAAAAAAATAATTTTTTTCTACTTTTTAAGTTGCATTTTCGTCATTCGAATTACAGACCTTCTGTCGTCTTACATTTGCGTAACTGTTTATGTATATTTGACAACTTATTGAAGAAATAACTGTCATCCTTTAAAAAAAGTTGTTAATTTTCACCAATCACAGCGAATTATTCTTAGGTAGAAATTTTGCACAATGGCTCGTCACTCATTGATGCAACATTTAACCTAAAATCAAAATAATAACTAAGCTTATCAATATATGAAAAACAAAACAAGTAAAATTGAAGAACGCTTTATTTAAAATACAAACAGACAGAAAATTCAGCACTCTGAATTAAGGACTTATTCAACGATAAAACGAGCGAAGACAATGAAATAAGCAGGGAAATGTCAATTTAATAAACACGTAAGCCAATTCAGTAACACCTAGTAAAAATATTTGTCCATTAGCATATACGTTTGTTTTGTTTACTTTTATTAATTTTGGTTTTGTAGGCCGAGTTACACATTAATTTTACGAATGATGGAGAATGAGGAATCTAATTTAGAAATTAAAATTATTTCTACACGAATCCAAATTCATAATGAGTAATGTATCTATTGATGTAATGTGACTGCTGTTAAAATTGTACTGCTCTTGCAATTAACACATGCAACCATAGAAGAATTCATTTATTTAAAATTTTAAATATTGCTTAAAACAGTGGTCAGCAACTACCAGTCCGCAGAAAGTTCGTTACCAGGCAGTACACTTTTCCAGGCAAAAACACTTCGGAATTTAATTGTAACATCTTGTAATGAAATAATTTCAGTTTACAGGAAGTAGGCCTACTATAATAATTCAGCTTGTTACAACAACACTGCACATACATTTGAATTCGCTGCCATTCTTAATTGCAGCGGACATGCATTTTCATTGCAAAACATTTGTGTTTATTTTTGAAAGCCGGTCCGCGAAAAACTTTCCGGTTTAACCGGTCCGCAGTACAAAAAAGGTTGTCGACTACTGGTTTATAAAGCACGGTACTAACACAAAACAGAAATCGCAAACCTGGGTATTCATCAATCAGATTTTAAACGGTTCGTTTTTCGCCGCTAACTTCTTCGCCACGAAATTTAAAGGTTCCTTTTAATCGGTCTTCCAACATATTCATTGTTTCGGGTTCGGTTTAACATTGATTTGATGTGAATCCAAACGCTGTGAATTCGTCCTCCTCCGTATCACTTCCATAAATAATATTTCTTCGTTCATAAATAATAATTGTTTGAAATAATTGGAACTTCGCACGAGCGCGTAGTACGTTTGCTTTTGTTTGCAATTTTTGGCAGATGAGGATTGATTTGTTTATAACTAGCCAACGGTAAAACCTAGAAAGTTGAGATTTGGACTTAATATAAGAATTAACGAAAACGTCACGTGCGCCAATTTTGGGTATCGTAGGTCACGTAATCGGGAATCGAGACACCAAAAAACATAAATGGGAATTTTGGGCTTGAAAAGTTATTAATTCTAATTCCAAAACCAATTGACGTACAAAGCTGAAATTGAGACACAATGCTGGTGCTTATGAATGCTATATGCAAACCGAGTTTGTGGGAGTCCGGTCACGTGACCCAAATGTTACAGGCCAAAAATGGGGAAAAGTTGACGAGTTTGAACCGATGTATCTCGGTAATTACCGACATGGATAAAAAATGGTTTGTGGTTCTTAAGCACATTATCAATCGTCTTCTTTTCGTTATGATCATTTACCCGAACTTGAATACTATTTTTTTGTTGGTACTACGCGTGAGCGCGCAGTACCATATTGTTTTTGTTCGCGAGTTTTGGCAGATGAGGATTGAATTTGCGTATAACTAGCCGACGGTAAAACCTAGAAAGTTAAAATTAGGACTTAACATAAGAATTAACGAAAACGTCACGTGTGCCAATTTTGAAGATCCTAGGTCACGTGATCGTGAATTGAGACACAAAAAAACATAAAAAAACGGCAAATTTTGGCTTAAAAAGTTATTAATTCGCTTTTAATTCTACAAGCACTGACGTGCACACTGCGCAGCTGAAACTTGGGCACACTGTGGGTGCTTATGAGTGCTTTATGCAAACAGAGTTTGGAAGCGCCTGGTTACGTGACAAAAATGTTACAAACCGAAAATAGACAGAGAGTTGACGAGTTTAAACCGATATATCTCGGTAATTACCGATATTGATGAAAAATGGTTTGTGGTTGTTCTATCAACCAAAAGCACCAAAAAAGCACTCTATCAACCACCTTTGTTTTGCTTATGATCGTTTACCCCAAGCTAGATACTTTCGCGAAGTCCCCGAAGATCGCTAGCGATGTCATATTCTAGTTTGAAATTTTTTTAAGCTAACAAATAGTTTAATTGCAAATCATGAAACTTTATCCAGAGTTCAATTTTTCGTAACATGGCTGTTTGTCGTAGGCGTAAAGTTCATTTCGCTTATGGTAAAAATAGCAACCTTTTGTGATCGCGGTTAAAAATCAAATGCTTGTGAACTATTAATAATTTTTTTGCCTAGCCCTAGCTCAACCAAATTAACTTATCTTTGCTCTGAGTTTCCAAAAAAAAAAAAATGTCGCGGCACCCAGCAGCTGTTGCTCATAAATATTTGCATGATTTCCCTCCCAATTGTTCTTAAATTGCTGTAACATTTTCTACAACTTTGAGGTAGCACTTTACTCACATATCTGCTTTCCCACTAGATTAGTGTTTTATCAGCATCCGAATTTATACATATCCTGGCAGCCTACCCCAACATATTCAAGTTGCTATAAAATTTAGAGCTAAGCGATCGGTGTGCTTTTATAAAATGCTGGTCGAGAATAAAGAACAAGTTATACTGTGCTGGCTATTTTAGAACGAAAGAGCTAAAAAGATATTGCTTCCAAAAAAAAAAAGGAAACCGCAAACTAAAATCAAAGCGTCAGCGCATCTACAGACAAATACAGTATCAGTCTTTCGCTCACCAAAACCACAAGTGATGAATTTCCGCGCTTTAAAGTGCTGTCTCCGTTATTTTCATCTGGGATGTTTTGCGCTTTCGCTGACGTGCTTCAAAGCCAAATTTGGCTTTCTTCGCAGCGACTTCGGGAACATTATGCAGAGGTCTTCGCATGTCTCTAAATCTCTGGCGCAGAGATCTGACCCAAGTGCCCTAAAAAAAAAGCGACTTTTGGCTTGATTATTTCTGTCTAGTAAACGCAAAGGTGGATTTACCAAATGGCAAAGTTTGGGGCCCGCGCTTAGGTGGCAAGACCTTTTTTTCTTCACCTACATTTGGCAGGAAAATGCAACGACTGTCATGCAAAAACCCAAGACTTTTTCTTGACTTGACCTATATTTATGAGGAAAGTGTATCGATCGGCCAGTTGGTCGAGCGGTAACGCGTTCGTCTCTGAAGACACAGGTCTGAAGTTCAAATCTAGGGCTGGTAAAATGGGACACAGTGTTGTTAACAGCTCGCCACCGCTGCAACATTTCTTCGAAAGAAGCTGTGTTGACTGCAGGCGCGATGACGCGGAGATGGGCTACGCAAACTCGTTACACGCTTCGGCATGATACAGCGAGTATACTCAAAGATTTGACTGAAGTGTAGCAAAGGTCCACTATGTCGGCAGTCAGTTGACTTGGTTCGGCTTCTTGCAGGTTTTAAACTATTTATACAATGTACCTATGTACGACATAACACTGGCGCTCATCCAGATGTGTAATCAGCAATCCGGCGTTCTGTTGGTTGTACGCAGCAACGTGGATTAACTTTATTGGCGGATTAGCAAAATTCTACGGAAAGAATTTAAACAAACGGCCAATCAAATTGCTGAGCTTGCGTGTTCAGTTTATTTTAATCAATTAAGTCCAACGGTTTAAAGATAGAATATTGAAAATCGGCGGACACAAGTTAATCTGTGCGTTGGTGCACACAAACCGCACAAAAATATACTTACTATAGGATTTTCACTGTCTTTATCTGCTAAATATGGATATTTTCTGACCAGTTTCAAGCACACAAACTTGTAATCCGTCGCTGAAAGATATCTAAATATGCATACATATCAGAGAATGCAAATACGTGAAAACCTACCTTTTGAATAATACAGTATTCTTTTTACTCCAATGCGGTAATGAGCGAATGCATTCTTAAGGCCTGTTTCACACTAACGGTAACTGGTCATACGACGAAATGGATCGAATATTGATTTGGGTAAAGACGCAGAGAGATACAGGCAAAACTTGTTCCCTACGATCAAATCACCAATCGCGACCAAGTGCGACAGGCGCCATTCAAATGAATGCAATCATCTGATCTGAATTCGACTTGGTCGCCACTGTAAAACGGGCCCAAGTATGTCATAAATGTATCTTTCCAAAATTTGTAGTAACCCTAAATAGAACGTAACAATCAGGTTAAGTATGCGGCCGCGCAACGATTTTGTGTGACACACAACTTGCCTTAGCATTTAAGCAAACTTAAAACAGGGCGGTTTCGAGATAAACTAGAAGAAAAATTTTGCAAGAAAACAAATCAACTTCCTCTAGGTCTCTGCCGTTCGGTCACCACCAAAAATTCCAGAAAAAATTGCTCTAAAGTACGTAAAATTTCCGCCAAATACAGTATCGCATTAAAAAACAATTTCTAGTTCACTACGGCCAGTTCTCCGAAAATTTAAGTTAAAACGGCCCGTTCCTTTAAAAGTTTGGGCATCCTTGATTAAGAGTAAGTTACGTTAATTCTTGTCCGAATTATCTCCCAGCATAATAACAATTAAGCTTTTATTAAACCGTTTGATAAATACGGGACAAAACCAACTAGGAAGAACATTTTGAATGAAACGACGATGCGAAGCGCCAAACATACCATGGGACGCCATTTATTATGTAGCTGGCATATTTAGAAAACCAACTGCAAGCAAATATTAAATTTCTTTTCATAATCGTAAAAAAAAAACTTTGCTCGAAATCAGTTTTACTGAACAAAATGAGAACCACCTGAGGTAATAAAGAGGTGTTTCAAGCCTTTTTCCACAATTCCCTTTATTCACGAAAGTACGGTTTAATCCATTTTAACTCCGAACCATTAGTAATTCTGCATTTTGCATTTTTGTAAGACCACAATAGGCATAATTTTGAAAAAAATTCTTGCAAACTAAGAAACGCAATTCTACCTACTGGTAGCAGTGAGTAGCCTATGACTAAACCTGAAAATTTGGCTACTGCTACTGGGACCTGTAGACCTACGCTACAAGTACTGGATCTACAGCACGCCTTCCGTGATGCCACAAAATTGCGAAATGCAGGGTTGCCAATGGTACAAAGTCAAACGGATTAAACCCTACTTTCACAAATAAGTGAAATTGTGGAAAAGGTTTGGGGCACCTCTTCATTACATCAAATAGTTCTCATTTCTTCAATTAAACCAATTTCGGGTTGTATCTGTTGGAACATTTGAAGATTTTGTTTTTTTCAATTTTATCACTGGCTCCTTTACTTAAAAAACGTCTTTAAAATTTAGTTTGATTAAAAAAATTAGAGCCAAAAATAAAACACATATTTGAATTAGAAACGTTTCCGTTTATTCTTAAACCATTCTATTTGAGTAAGATTGATAATGGTTTAAGAATAAAACGAAACGTTTCTGATTCATATATATTTCGTTCTAATTTCGAAACGTTCTATTTTTTCTGATCAAACCAAGTGCTAAACCCATATTCTCTGCTCCGAAGTCTTTTAAACTTTTTCCATGCTAGAATGGTGAAAAAGGTTTTGGGATTTTAAACGTCCGTACCAAAAACTTTGCAGTTAGAAATTGTTTGCATTTGACATTTAAGAATAACACAAGTTAGCAAAAATAACGGTACAGATAAAGAAAGCCGTGGTTATTTCCATACTCTAAAAAAATCTTGAATATACTTACAGCGCATGCGTACAGATCGATTGAAAAAATATTCGGCCAATTTGTCTACGAAGCCTTGAAGGTAGTGGGATAGATTCCGAAATGCACTTGCTGAGTTCTTCAGTCACATTGATTGGCCACTCTGGTAGTTCATATGTTAGCAACCAAGGAATTTTATTCATCTCGCGTGATGGCGTAATAGTGTTGTTTAGAGGTTCTGCAACTTTGCTTGTGGTTGAATGGTAACAAGATGCCAACAATGTATCCGTTGACGTTTCCACAATTTCATTTTTACACTCATCAAATCTCACGTCGTCCCCGAAAATTCTTTGAGGCTGAGATAAATTACTGCCATCCAATTCTTCCAGATAATCCACGCGGTTCGACTTAACGAAAGTGCTGCAGCCAGCCGGTTTTATAAAGGAAGTGCTTTCTTTTAAATCCAGTGTAGCTAGATTTTAAAAAAAAGTTTATGAATATAAATTAATATATAATCAAAAACCACTTTATAATTAAATGAAAATCGTCTGCAGTGGTACTTTATAAGCTTGTACTGCTGTAATGCTAAACACTGACTAATTTTCGCGAACACGGTACACAATAAATAGAGATGGCCAGCAACTATACTCTGTTAAAAATGATGTTCAACTGAAATTATTTGGGGAGGCAAAGTAAAATTTTGGGGGGTAGTTGCCCCCTGCTCCCCCCTAGCTACGTCCCTGCACGAATGGCAAATTTTGTAACCCACAAAGAAGGGAAAACAGAACAAGGCTACAGCCAGCATGAAAAAAAATCAGTTTACAACAGTAAAAGTTTAAGGTAAAATCTACAAAATTCAAACTCTACCTAAATCAAAATGACGAAGCTTAGTCATTTCACATGTAGGCTGTGCCCAGATTTATACAGCCTTGGATTTTAGATTTAGTGAAGTACAAATGTTTGTTTTTCTATGCAGTCTAATGAGTTATAACATAACAAATAGCAGCTCACAGAAAAATATAAGTTTTTAGTTGAAGGCTGCAGACGGTATTGCCAAAAAGAAAAGCGGCATCATACATTGGTGCAAAAATTCCATCAACAAGCAGTTTACAAGCTTACCAAAAACGAATTACTGAGACCTAAAATTAGGAAAAATTAGAAACAGTTCAAAATTTTCTGGTTAACGTCAAGAAAAGTATAACGATATCTTTCGAAGGTTAGCGTAGCTCTTGCATCCACCTACCATTAACAATAACCTTTAGTTTGGCTTTTAATGGAAGATCATCCAAATCATCCAGGTCTACCCAGACCTGGAAGTCGTCATCAAACATTTGAAAAGAAAAAGGTTGGGATAAGTTGAAGAGTCTCTTTGTTTTTTCGTTTAGTTCGCTTGACGAGCAGTACAAAATTTTATTCCTCCCTTCCAGCGTTAATAAATATTTTCCAAGCATTATAATTACGTTTTTACTCAGTGAATATTCACTTGGCTGTAAGTAAAAAAATATTTACAATAATAAAATTGGCTTGCAATGCCTAACGAAATTTTTAGATGTTCTTATTCCAGAACGACAGTTACCAAAGTCTTCTGGATCTTTGAATCTCTGAGTATTTAATCCTCATTCAAAGTAGAGGTAAATATCAGCCTGTTCCAAAAAGTGCTCTATAACTGGTTCAAAGTTAGAGCTAGATAACAGTGAACATATACCATTTTAAATTTCAAAAACTATCTAAAACCCGACAGACTGCCAAGGATCATGAGGGGTCTAACTACAAATACATACACTGAAATAAAACTGACACTGAAAAAGTCATAAATTTAACGCTATACTGTTTAACCCTGGTAAAACACTGTGAAGGTACGTCAAGTGAGCAATCGCAAAAAAATACGCAAGGTCACGGTGAAAAAACAATTAAGACTACGAGATGGTAAATACAACTAAAAAGGTATGGATTCGGTACCTTTGTCTCGCAGAAAAATATTATATCTTCACCGAACTCAAGCTCTAACCTTAATAAAAGAACTAAGATGGTAAACAAGTGCTGTCACTAAAACAAACATAAACTGAAACATTTTAATCCTATTTCGTAACCGTGCTTTAAATTTGCAGTTCTTCTACGGGTACCGAACCCATACCTTACACTTCAGCACTTGTTTGTATTTACCATCTCGCAGTCTTAATTGTTTCTTCACCGTGACCTTGCTCGCGTATTTTTTTGCGATTGCTCACGTGACTTAGCATCACAGTGTTTTACCACAGTTAAACAGTACAGCGTAAAATTTATGACTTTTATCAGTGTCAGTTTTATTTGATTGTATGATTTTGTTTTCAGACCCCCGATGATCCTTTCATAGTCGGTCGGGTTTTAGACAGTTTTTGAAATTTAAAGTGCTATATGTTCACTGTAATTCTTGTTCAAATAGAATTAAAAAACAAAAGCAAAATCAGCGTAAAATAATGCTAAACAATAATTAATTAAGTAATAGAAAAGTAATTTAGAACAAGATCACTAAAAGTCAATTTTCGAAAAACATGCCAATCAAACTGTACTCTCAAATGCTACGATTACAATTGAAATTCAAATAATAAGTAAATTAATTTCCAATGTCCGATAACTCGGATCTACCGGCACAACCTTCGCTAAAACTGTTATCTACGAAATGATACATTTTCAATACAAAAAAGGAACCACAGCAAAAACAAATGACTCTTGAGACCTCTAAATTTAACGTCAAACAATAATTTTTCAAATCGCTATCCATCAAAGGAGGGGTCATCACGGTTTAACCAATTAGATCCAAAAAAGACAATTAGTGAACTATGAATAAGATTTTGGCAAAACAACACTTGAAACCGCGGCAAGCTATCGGAAAGCTATTACATGTTACAAAATGAGCCAGCAAGGAACACAAGTCTTCAGAACACTAAGTTAGTAAAATCGAAGTCGACCTACTCGTAAAAACCTGTTAAAAAAGACACTTGCTGAAAAAACTGTCCAAAGAGTATTAAACTGCATCGAACTGGAACAAAAACTACTGATGAAAATAACCACCAAGCAAAATAGCTCTAGCCAAACATTTCTGAAAACTTTAAAGCAGCAAGTTTTGGTATAACTGATGGGGCCTCTCTCACAATAGATCTTCAACATTTTTTCAAAAAAAGAACCTAATTTTTGGTTATTAACTCAATCGCACTTTTGCCAGGAAGTTACCTTAATTTGCACCCCTAAAAGATGCTTGGAAATGACTTCGTGTATAAGAGACTGGTTGTATAAGAAACAATTTTGATAATTTCAGTCCATTAAACAACTGCACAACTAAAAAATAAGCGCTGTATAGCCCAAGAAAGTAGTAACAGAATTACTGTTTCCGCATCGTTAACTTGAAACAGAACTCAATAACCAACAAACGTTTCGCGAGCTACAGTACAGTATAAATTACATATAACGATGAAAACATGAAGTATGTGATGTAATTAATCTGCGTAATGTAATGTACCCGCTGCTTAAGTATAAGCGCTTGCTTAATCGCTTTTTTCAGTTACCGAAATATGGGATAGTTCACAAGGCTTCAATACTATTAAAGCTTGATAAAAACTAAAATTAAATAAATATATACCAAATTATCTGTACAAAAATGCATATTCTATCGTTATTAATATCAATAATCTACCTGGATAATTTTACTAACAAATTGCGCTACAAATTTAAACCTGCAGCAGGGCAAATCTGGTACAACTCAGTCACAAGAGCTGGAAACGTCATTGCGCAGCCACCAACATGAGGGCAACACGTATTAGCGTTATCAGCGAAAAAACTCGATCTAAGGCCTGATTTACACCGTAAAATCGTGAGCGCACGAGCGTATTTTTAGTTTATTTTAAACAGAAAATTACACAGAAATTTTAGTTTATTTAATTATTTAGACAGTGTAACTCCGCCTACCCAGCGTACAAGCTGCCAGTTGGTCAAAGTAAACTAAGGTTACGCTCGTACACTCACGATTTCACGCACACTGTGGGCCGGGCCTAATCCGTGTTTTTCATTGAGTTATTGTTTATTAGTATAACAACAAAACGATACTGAGCAGAAAACTCGAGTTCAAATCCCAGTATGGCTGGCAATAAAAAGTTTAATAAACTCTTGCTGATAAAAGAAGGTTCTGAACTCGAAAGAATTGATCGTTTCGCCGAACTCGAAAAAATAATTTTTCTGAACTCGAATAAAACTGCTAAGGATTTCATTAGAAAGAAATCTGAGCACTAAAATGTAGTCAGAAGAAAAGATTTTTTGTTGATGAAACCGTGTAAATTGAGATTACATTTTTCTCATCAGTTGAGACACAATCATGAATCCACGATACAAGCGAGAGTTTTTTGCTACGTCCCATTTTGAGATCTTGTCGCGGTGTTCCGTACGGTTAACCATTACGTCCCGTTAAACGAGTTTGTCCCGCAAGTTTAGGACTTTTTGAATAACTAAGCCCGCAGAAAAGAACACAGTAGAGCAGGCGGGGGGAGTTGCAGCCTCCCCCCCCATTGATCTGTTGACCAAAATGTAGAATAAAGAAATTATCACGATTTACCCCTTCCGAGACACCAGTCTTTTGCACTAGAATGGCCTCAACGATTATTTCATTCAGAATTTAAGTTTTTTTCGAAACATTTGAGGAGGGCTAAATTTACCAAAAACGTAACTTAAAAATCAGCATGAACTTCTAAAAAACGCCCCAAAATAAACAATCAAATTTGATCGCGTTTTGAAAAATGCTGAACATAGGTGTCTGTCACCTGTCACTACGAAATTTATCCCAGTTTCCTAATAAATTTATTTCTATAGTTGATTAATTATTGATTCATGGCGGCTTAGCTAACTCCTCGCTCTTCCCTCCATTAGATTGTTCGAGATATGAAAATCACCAATTATACCGGAAGCTATTGGCTACTACCCGAGTTAATCGTCTTCTAGGAAGAAACATCTAAAACTTTTGTTGATACCGAAGCAGCTGTTGCGTCTTGCGTTGCGCTTCATTGGTCCGTTTCTTCTATGCGAGATCCTAATAGCACTTTAATTTTTGAAAGCGCGAAACACAATTACTGCGCAGCAGAGGTGGAGTCTCGAGGACACAATATTTTGAAGGCTTGGCCTCGAAGCCTACAAGTCCTCGAAAATGTCCTGTCCTCGGCTCGAGGACAGCACTTTTTTTGATTCGTAAAAAATGGGCCATGGCTATGACCTTCTTTTCACGATACCTCGGAAATCGGAAGAAACCTTGCGGAAAATTTGGGAAGACTTTTTTTATTTAGGCAAACGCCTGATTTTTTGTGGAAAATCGGCGTAACCTCGCGCGAAGCGCTTTTTTTCTTTTTTTGGATGAAGGTCGCCCGAAAATTTTTTCTGTTTTTTTTTTTTTTTGAGAACACTTGTGCCTTGGGTCCTTGGCCTTGAGCATTCCTGTCCTCAGGCCTCGAGGGGGTCTGTGAAGTCGGTCCTTGGCTTCGGATTTTTTTCAGTCCTTAACCTCGAAGGTTGTGTCCTCGACTCTACCTCTGCTGCACACAAAAACTAGAACAAAATCGCAATAAGACTAAACAATGCAGTACGATATGTTGACTTCGTTAGTATAATATGTTGACCACTACAGTAGATCATAGAATATTATTATAAAGGTAACATTGCCCACATTTCACGAATGTGGTCAAAAAATTCTTTTAGGGTGGGCAGCAGGCTGATAGGGTGGGAAAACCTCATCCCAAAATCTTTTCAATCAGGCCATGTAGCTACTGCTAAATTCTGCTAGAAAAATACTATAACCAACTTCTCTGCTATGAGACAGAACAGCAAAACTTTGATGGTCTGATTCTACTCCTTTTCTACCAACTGTAGATGCAAAACGGGTGTTTTCTTGAGTGCACTAATTGTAACTTGTAGCATACAGCTATTGCTAAGTTCTCCTAGTTAGAAATATATAACCAACTTTTTAGTTTTACGATACAGTACCGAGTACATCAAAACTACGATGGTCTGCAATTCTACTCTTTTCTGCAAACTCTAGATGTAAAACTGGTGCTTTTTGATCCGCCATAAAGTTGTAGTAGCGCTGCACACACGTTCAATATGCTTTTTCGAAACGCGCGACGCGTCGCCAGTAACCTTCCACAGTATACTATAATGACTATGGTATAATGCACACACGTTTCCACACGTGCGCTACTACACACGTGCGTCTGGGTGGGCAGTCTTCGAAAGACAATCAAACCTGACAGTTTGCTTCGTCAAAAGCGAGCAATCACTTCGCAACGCGTAAGTTTCAACTGGCCTCATTTTGGTTCATCAATCTTTTTATTGTAGCTTGCTTTCCAGTCTAAATGCTAGTACTGTATTTCAAAAGTGTATGGAATAAACCACAGGTACATTAAAACTGTTTTTAAAAGTGTAAAATATACATTAAACCTGTTTCTGGTAACATGAAATTTGGAAGCCAAAGCCTGTTTTTTTCGCCAAGAAAATCTCTTTCCTAGCGACCAGAGATCTAACGGTCAATTGTTCATAGACAGGTGGCTGAGCAAGCTGGTGTTATTCACGCGTATCACACACACAGGGGTCCGTTAGGTGATTTTTTTTTTCAGAAAAAAATAGCCATTTTAGCACCATTCGGGTCGAATTAAGTACCTTTTTGGAGCCTTAAAAGAACCAAATTGCTAAAATTTCAGAAGTTAAAAGATAGTTGAAGAAGCCAGTGTTTTTTGATATCAGTCGATATTTAAGAGGAAAATATTTTTAACGTGGTTTGGGGGTACCAACCCCCGCGGGGACCAAAATGGACCCCCAAAAATCAATGTTTTGAACGACTTAATTTAAGGTGCTAGTGCTTTTTGATATCAGTTGATATTTAAAAGACAAATATTGTACTTTGACGTGGTTTGGGGGTACCGCCCCCCCTCTCGGGGACCCCCAAAAATCAGTTTTTCATTGGCTCGGGCAAGGGCACTAGTTTTTTGTTGATATCACACATATCTAAGATATCAGCACATATCTAAGAGACGAATATTTTGACATCGTTTGGGGTATTACCCCCGAGGACCCCCCAAAATGGACCCCCAAAAATTAATTTTTTGATTGGCTCCAGCTAAGGTGCCAGTTTTTTTTTTTATATCAACACATACTTAACAGACAAACATTTCGACATAGTTTGGGGGTGCCAACCCCCCCTTGGGGACCCCTCAAATGGACCTCCCAAAAACCAATTTTTCGAATGACCTAATTTGCGGTGCCAGTGTATTTTCATATCAGTACATATTTAGAGGCAAATAGTTTGACAGAGTTTAGCGGTACCACCCCGCTGAGGCCCCTTCCAAATCGATCCCCCAAAAAACAATTTTTTGAATGGCTCAAGCTCAGGTGCTAGTGTTTTTTGCCGTCAGTAGATATTTAAGATAGAAATATTTTGACGTGGTTTGGGGGTAAGGTCCCCCTCGGGGATCCCACCAAAAAGCAATTCTTTTGAACGACTTAATTTACTTTGCCAGTGTTTTTTGATATCAGCAGTAGATATTTTGGAGACAAATATTTTGACATAGTTTGGGGTGCCGCCCGCCCGGGGACCCCCCCAAACAGAACCCCCGAAAATCAACTTTTTGTTTCGCTCCAATTAGGGCACTAGTTTCTTTTAAATATCCGCACATATCTAAGAGACGAATGTTCCGACATCATTTGGGAATACCCCCTGGGACCCCCCCGAAATGGACCCTCCTAATATTAATTTTTTGTTTGGCTCAAACTACGATGCCAGTTTGTTTTTTGATATCAACAGATACAACAGACAAATATTTCGACACAGTTTGAGGGTGCCACCCCCCCCCCTCCCGGGGAACCCCCCCAAACTGGACCCCCCAAAATCAAATTTTTGCACGACCAAATTTACGATGCCTGTGTTTTTGATATCAGTAGATATTTCAGAGGCAAATATTTTTGACAGAGTTTGGGGGTACCACCTCCCGAAGATCCCCCAAACAGACCCCCTAAACATCAATTTCTTCAACGGCTTAAGTTAGAGTTCTAGTTTTTATTTGACATTATGAAACACTGAAAAGACAAATAATTGGACATACTTTGAAAATGCCACTCCCGGAAAATCCCCAAATGAACCCCACAAAAATCAATTTTTGTACGATTTAATCTAAGGCTTCGGTTTTTTTGGTATTAGTAGGTATTTAAGTGACAAAAAATTGACATAGTTTGGGGGTACCACCCCTCCGGAACCTTCCCAAATGAAACCTAAAATTCAATTATTTTAAACAACCTGAAATAGAGCGCTTCATTTTTTTGGATATCAATAGATAATTAAATGACAAACGTTTTTACACAGTCTGGTGGTATCAAACATCTATCCCAAAAATCACTTTTTAAAACCTAAATTTAACAAAAGCTCTGACACCACCAAAGCTATAAACTTGAACTTTGAAGATATGATAAGTCTGTATATGAAGTTGTGCACCTGCATTTTTGTAGTTGCTACGTCGCGTGGTTTGTGCCAGACGTACCAAAAACAATAACGAAGTTTAATACATGATTTTAACAACTGATTTTTGTCATGCATACACATGTGCTACTGTAGGCTAGTGGTTAAAGACGCCAGTATAGGAAACCATTGAGATTGAATAGACGTGGGTTCAATTATCTAGCTGGCCATCGGTTTTCTAATTCTAAAATCATATTGAATCCAGCACATTTTTTGATTAGGACAAAATCGTTTTTAAATTGTTTATTTTGTCATTAGATATGATCAAAGGGTATCCGGTTTTATTCTCTACAAAAATCCCCACAAAATCAATTTCTTTTACTGACTTAAGCTAGGGTGCTAGTTTTTTTGATTTCAGTAGGTATTTAACTGATGAATACTTGGACATAATTTGGGGGAACCCTCCCCACAAAAACTCCCAAACGTCATTGCGTTGAACGGCTCAAGCTAAAAATCCAGTTTTCTTGGACATAATATGGGGGTACCAGACCCCCGGAAATCCCCATGTGAACGCCACAAAATCAATTTGTTGAACTTAAGCTAAGGCTCCAGTATTTTTTACACCAAAACATATTTAAGAGACAAAATGTTTGATATAGTTTTGGGTACTCCCCTCCGGAACCTTCCCAAATCGACCCCAAAAATGAATTATTTTGAACGGCTTGAGCTAGGGCGCGAGTTTTTCTGGACACCAGTAGATATTTATGAGACAATTTTTTACATGGTTTGGGGGTACCAATCCCCAAATGAACTTCCCCAAAAATCACTTTTTAAAAGCTAAATTTAACAATTGAATTTAGTCAGTTGGGTTCATATGTTGAGCTGGCATGATGATTAAAAACGCCAGGGTTTGAAATTGTGGTGAATGAACTGAGCTGGGTTCAAATACTTCGTCGGACATTGATTTTACCCAAACCACAAATGATTTAAATCCCACATTTATTTTTTTCATGAGACAAAATCAGTTTGATTGCATTGCATACGATTGAGTTTTACAGAAATATCGGTAACCTTCGAAGTATGAAGGGGAGAATAATGGTGAAATGGAACTGGCGGAAGTCCCGTATTATTTTGCCGCGGGAAAATGAACATCTAGTTTCTGTTTTGTTTTTAGTTAATAGCTAGAAAACATAGCCTATGTAATTTATTTTAGTAGTCTTAAAATGTTTCCAAAACGTAAAAAAGTTGATAAGGAATTTAGAGCTTTTAAAGAAGAGTGGGAAAACAATCTCTTTTTTGTAAATCACTTTGGAAGACCTACTTGTTTGATTTGCAACAAACCTATTGCTGTTAATAAAGAGTACAATATCTAGCATCATAATGAATCAAAACACAAAATGTTTTTGACTTCTTACCTTACCTAAACTTTCAATAACAAACACAACATCAACAGTCTCGTTGACTTGACATGAGAATATAAACATTTTTTAGTATTTGTTCGTCCAGATTTAGTGGAAACCCTTTTTATGGCCCGCGGCCGATTATTAAGCTTGATTTTGGCCCGGCAGGATCAATAGGTTGCCCACCCCTGGTGTAGACCGTGAAGTAGAGTCGTTGAAGGATATACTTGAACTAGAACGTGACATCGCAAGTGATATCCGGGGACTTCGACAGTGTCAAACTTTTCCTGAACTTGTTAAGCTTTTAAACAGAAATCCTAGAGCGGTAAAAGAATTTGTAAATATTTGGTCGTTGATATTCAAATGAATAACTTTAGTGCGCTTCTTTCAAATTTTATTTCACTAACTTTAACTGCTTGTGGTTGTTTGCTTTCAGTATTTAAAAGTCTCGAAAAGGTGAAATAATGAATTAATGTCATTTAAATAGCTGTACAGCAAAAACCAATCACACAATCCTTAGTCTAGTTAATATTGTAGATCAAAAACTCTTCGTGGTTGAAATAACTGTCGTAAAGATTAGACTGTAGAAGTGTACGTATTATTAATAAGCTATAGACAATATACAGAGCCTTATAGGCACAATCAAACCTTTGATTAACAGCCTAAGACATACTGTTTCGGAATCGACATTCGCCTTTTATTCCTCGTCAGTATAGCTAGGACTACAGGTATGAACATGAGCGTACAAAGGCAAAGAATCGCAAATTAACCAGATCATGGCACAATTTTTTTTTTTTTTTTAATTATAAAGTAATCACAATATTACAAGAGATAATTCTAATAGTTTAATTCAAAATAATTACCAATAGCATGCCTTAGACAGCTGTTTCGCCCAATCTCAGGGCTCATCAGTAAGGCTAGCAAGGCCAAAAGGGGCAAATATCACCAGTGACAAAAATCTTCAAAACAGGCATTTTTACCAATTTATCAGTCAATGAATAAATCTTTACCGATTAGGTTTATAATACATAAATCTTTACCCATCATTCAGTCAATTTTAGCCAAAATAAGTAAATCGTATCCAAAAAAAAATTTTGTGAGGCGAGCTATGAGGAGAGTAGAGAGTTAGCTAGCCTATCGTTCTTCTAAAAGATGTAAGGTAAGATTTGTACTTTACTCGGTAAAGATTTGATCTATAGCGGTAGTTTCATTCGGAAAAGATTTAATTAATAGCTTTAGTTTATTTGGGTAAAAAAAATTTTTTTTTGGATACGATTTACTTATTTTGGCTAAAATTGACTGAATGATGGGTAAAGATTTATGTATTATAAACCTAATCGGTAAAGATTTATTCATTGACTGATAAATTGGTAAAAATGCCTGTTTTGAAGATTTTTATCACTGGTGATATTTGCCCCTTTTGGCCTTGCTAGCCTTACTGATGAGCCCTGAGATTGGGCGAAACAGCTGTCTAAGGCATGCTATTGGTAATTATTTTGAATCAAACTATTAGAATTATCTCTTGTAATATTGTGATTACTTTATAATTAAAAAAAAAAAAAAATTGTGCCATGATCTGGTTAATTTGCGATTCTTTGCCTTTGTACGCTCATGTTCATACCTGTAGTCCTAGCTATACTGACGAGGAATAAAAGGCGAATGTCGATTCCGAAACAGTATGTCTTAGGCTGTTAATCAAAGGTTTGATTGTGCCTATAAGACTCTGTATACTGTCTATAGCTTATTATTAATTTTCTCAGTACATTCTTCTTAATAAATTGTACTTATTATGTTTCGGCAATTTTCGTGCTTAATAAGATCAGACCAAGATTTTTAACATTGTTTTTTTTTTTCAAAAAAATTTCAGCAAACAAGCGATTAAAACTGCCAGCTGCTACGAACAATGTTGTGTTAAATGCATATTTAAATAAAGGTTTAATGTTTAAGAAGTAATGTCGGACTATAAGGCCTTGAAACATGTTTCTTCAGTCGCGTGCCAGTAACGACGGTCTAATCTTGAATTGAACTTCCAACGTCAGTGATACCAATCGAAAGCAATTTATCGTGTCCGTGTCCGGCGTGCCGCTTTCGCATTTGAGACATTGTAATTGATAAGGCTACATTTTGAACAATTACAAAGATGACTGCGAAGTAGACTTCTGTGGAGCTAAAAAGCTCATTTTTGATAATACGTTGAAGTGCGCTTTTTCGTCGCAGTTGAATTACCTACGAAGTTGACTTTTTAGGGCCCAAATAATTTTATGCGATTTGCAGCTTATCATTTGAAAATGGGCACAAGCCGCCACTGATTGTTTTTGTTCGCGAATTTAGGCATATGAGGATTGATTTGCTTAATGACTGGCGAACGGTAACACCTAGAAAGTTGAAATTTGGACTCAACATAAAAATTAATAAAAACGTCTCGTGTGCCAATTTTGGGGATTTTAGGTCCAGATCCGCATCTTTTAATGAAACGGATCCGGATCCGATCTGGATCGATTGCCACCTCTGTTCAAAGTTTGAGCAATTGTAGATATCAGGAGGAATAGTGTGCAACTGAAATTGGAGCTGCCAGGTTGGGGGGTCCTATTCAATCATGTTCTCCAAAATTTTGAACTAATCTCACATGCTGGACACATAAAATTTTCAGGTTTGGCAAATATGAAGAAAAGATAAAATTTGACAAAACTTGGGGATATCAAAATGGGGGTTTCCCTCAAACGGGCCCGCCAAAATTTTGAACTTTTATACCGTTACAGCTAGATGGATCAAATTTTTGGAATGGGTTGATATCAAAAATAAACTAAACCTAACAAAACCTGAATTCCAAAATGGGGGGTTTCCCCAAACTGGGCCCTCCAAAATTCAAATTTTTTTATCTTTTAAGCTGAACACATGAAATTTTTAAGGTAAGTAAATATAGAAAAAAGATAAAATTTGAAACAATTTAAGGGTACCGAAATCTGAGTCTCCCTAAAACCGGGCCACCTGAATTCAACATTTTAAACACACTCGCCAAACATATGAAATTTTCAGGTTTGGCAAATATGAAGAAGAGATAAAATTTGACAAAACTTGGGGGTACCAAAATAAAGGGTTTCCCTCACATGGGACCGCTAATATTCAAACTTTTTAACCACTTATACTAGACACATAAAATTTTTAGGATAGGCAAACATGAAGAAAAGATAAGACTTGACAAAATTTGGGAATGCCAAAGTAAAGGAATCTCCCTGAAACAAGGACGCCAAAATTCAAACTTTAACAACTTACTCTGAACTGGTGAAATTTTCACAATAAGTAAATATGAAGAAAAGATAATTTTTGACAAACATTTGGGCGTACTAAAATAGGGTGTCGTCTTCAAACGAGGACGCCAAAATCAAGCTTTTTAGTTGTGTAAGCTAGACGCATCACAATTTCAGGATACGCAAGCAAATGTGAAGGAAAGATAAAATTTGACAAAATTTCGGGCACCAGAATGGGGGTCCTTTAAAATTAAAGTTTTTTTACCACTCAAGCAGGACACATGAAACTTGTAGAATAGATAAATATAAAAGAGAGATAAAATCAAAATAGGTAAATAAAATATAATTAATTTCATGTACCACAAATGGGGAGTCCTTCTCAAACGGGTCCTTCAAAACTTTTAGCCACTAAGGCTCGACAAATGAGATTTTCAAGATAGGTAAAAATATAATATTAAAAAATTTGAGGATCTCATACTATAGGGGTCATCCAATTGTGTAGGCACCTCCCCCTTTAACTACAAAAGCTAACCAAATTAAATCTATTGGATAGGTTAATATGAATCAAAGATTAAAGATAACAAAATCAGGTTGGCCTCAATGAGGAGAACATGCCAAGTCAGCCGACTGCGACAAACTGACCGCAAACCAATAGTTTCGTCACAATGATTTCGTCACCGATTTTGTCACAGTGATTTCATCACAAAGTGAAGATTTGAGCAAGCTGGCTTTGGGGATAGCAAAATATTTTCATAATCGCGCTTCTCAATCTATCGACGCCATTTGGTTCGCGGTCAGTAGCAGTATGGACCCGAGGAGACCATGCCAAATGGGCCCCTCAAAATTTTTAAATCTTATTACGATGTGCTCCAGCTAGACATATTGAATTTTAAGAGTACTGGTAGGCTAATATAAGAGAAAGATAAAACATGCGAAACTTGGCTTTGTTAGATATAAGCTGGATGACCGAGTTTTTTTACTAAACTATCACTAGTGACGTTGAAAAAGCTTCTACTTGCTCTTGAAAGTTTTCGAACAATTTATTTAGAAAGGTATTATGCTGAATAATGGATGTCATTCAATTTACTGTATAATATCCAATTTGTTGGCCGTTGGGTCGCACTGCTTAAAAGCGTTCTCAGAATAAGAATAGTTGTAAAATGCATGCATATTTCTAGCCGTGTTTGGTGGTAAGTTTGGAAAGTGTAATAATTCGCTAGAATTTTCAAAATCGCTCTATGTTATTTCATAACAAAGTCAAAAACTATTAGGAACTCATAATAGCTTTTTGATTGAAGTTATTTGATTAATTATTTTGATAAGTTTTTGAGGAACTTTAAGAGAGAATAGCCTCAAAGCTCTTAGAATGAACTGAAAAGAGTGTAATGTGCAAAAGAAGTAGATAAGTTTAGGTGAATAGGTTTGTTTGACTTCAAACATTACACCTAGGGTTCTGGAAAGCATAGAGTGGAGTAAATTAACATAAGTTTTCAATGTGAAGTCATCGTAAAGTTAGACTCTGCAATATCACTGATAAATTTAAAGAATTTGATTTTTTGTTAAAAATTTTGTTTGTGTACGTATCTTTTTCATGCTAATTTGGTCTTGTTTGATTTAGTTCTTAGATTTTGAGAAAAATCAGTAGAATCATTCATGCATGTGCTGATATAAAATTCTTCTTAAAAAGATATTGCAGTGGGCTAGTCGAGGGTGTAGATTTGACAGTTAGGATAGTGTGTCGAATTTCTCGTAAATCCAAAAATCATATTAGCATTTTCAAATCAAAAAGTTTTGTTCCTGACGGAGCAAAAGGTTATACTGACGAAATATTTGTTTCAACGAGGGTTTTGTTTGTTACAGCAATTTTAACAATTGCGCTGCTAAGTGAAAATTCAACAAACTCCTTAAAGTTGAAACGAGATCTAACAGATATCTATAGATACCTTTTCTCGACATTTAAATTTTGAAAGCCGTTTACCACAAACCTGATCAAGTTATTGGAACACTATGAAATTCGAAAGCGATGTATTTCAGATCTGACTATCAACAACCATAAACACGCTTAACCCAATTGTGAAGTTGTTTAGTTCAGTAAAGTTAGATACTTTTGCGAAGTCCCCGGATATCGCTTGCGATGTCATATTCTAGTTAGGTACGGTATAGGATAATTTTTCAGAAATTTATCAGAAGTATCAGATAAACAAGTAGAAGTAGAAACGAAGCATACCGTACCATAGATTTCTCAAAGAACTTAACTGACGCACAGAGTATGAAATATTCAGATATGTTTTCATGTAGGACCCTTTTGTTTTTAATATGATCAACGATAACTGTTGATGTTAGTATTAACTGTCACAAATTTTGCAAAGAAATTTGCATTTTTTTGTGCGTTTCGCCGCGTAATTAAATGATGTCATAGAGGCATGATAAACTTTGTCTAGGCAGGTTTTCTAAAGTGCAGCAAGTAAATTGAATTGGAATTAAATTAAGCTGCAGTCTAACCTACTAATAGCAATGGAAGCAAGAGTTATTTTAAGCACAGCATGATTACTGGACGTATCAGCGGCGGATGCAGGGAGTCTTGGGCTCCGGACCCTACCCTGCTTCACAGTTGTTTGTAAGTCGGGCAGGGATTTTCGAGTCGGGTTCGGGCCTAAAGTTGACAAAAACTTCGGGCTTAACTCGGGCCTGAGACGTGCTTTTTGTCTTAGGTGCACAAAAAAATAATTAAAATAACTTGTCAGCATTGCTAAATTCTTCAAACGTAACTTAACTTTCGTTTTTTTTCGGGCATGATTTGGCCTTCAAATTAATTTTCGGGTTCGAGCCGTGTTCCGGCTTATATTCTCGGGTTCGGACCTGAACTAGTCGGCCCGTTTACAACTCTGCCCTGCTCAAACCGGAGAACTATAAGAAAAACTTGTAACGCATGAAGCCATTGCAATAACTGGAGCAAGATCCATCCATTTCTTGTCCAGACTTAAAAGTAAAATACTCGGTGGGGATGGGGCGGGGGAGGAAGAATGAACATCTCCAAAGTTGTTTTTTTTAATGCAGACGAAGACTTATTAGGTTAAAATTTGTAATTTTTTTATTTTATGATTTACCGGCTTGTAATAAAAAGCTAAAATTTTACCTTTTGCCCCCGTCCTCAAAGCCCATTTACGTCGCCAGTTAAATCAGGCTTTTGCACTGCTAATATTTCTGCTAAGTTTTTAAAGCATTAATTTTGACTTACATAAACCCAAAATTAAGTTCATTTTGCAAAAAAAAAGCAAAATGCTCTAAGCCCCCAGTCTTCTACGGTTGGGACGTTGCCCCAACTCTCCAGCCTCCGGCGGCCGACTGGTCCCCCGAAATAGCGCATCATTGCAGATTCCTGGCTGCGCCCCAGGTTAAACTATCAGCCAGTAACATAAAAATTTATCTCGAGTAACATTTTGCGACTAGTTGCTCCTAAAGTTATTTAACTGAAAGGGAAAATTGTGCAAAAACTTTTGCAGAAAACCTGCTAAAATTTCTGGATTCGCCCCTGTGTATAAATTTCTTAACTCCTCAGCTATGATTCTTTAGCACTTTTGTTTATTATGCGTAATCGTAAATTCCGAACATCGGGTTCATTGTTAAGCGTTCGTCTCTGGAGCCGATGGTCTGAGGTTTAAATCTCAGACGGGTCAACTTGGTCGCAGTGTTGCCAACGGCTCACCTCCGCTGCAACATTTTTTTTGTAAAGAACTGTGTTGCCCACTGGCACAATGACGCGGAGATGGGCCCCGCAAACTCGTCATACGATTCGGCTTAATACAGCGAGTATAATGAAAGAGATTGGATTCATTTTCTCTGTTTAGTTTTTTGCAGTAAAACAGTTGAAAATGGTTTTAACTTTCGGCTTGAAAAATTATTTAGCAATTTACATTTGATCTTCTACTATTGGTAGTCGGAGAGAAACAAAAATTAGCAAGACAATTACAGTAATTATGACCAGGCGCGTAGTCAGAAACCGCAATTAGGGGAGCTCTTTCGGGAGTCTGGGAGAAGAGCCCTGAGCGCTCACAAATTTTGCATTTTTTTTTCAAAAATAGCCTAATTTTGGGCCTATTTTGATAAAAATTAATGCTTGTAAAACGTGGTATAGAAATTGGCAGCGCGAACATGATTAAACTGGTTTTATAAATGGGCTATGTGCGAGGTGGCTAATGAAAAACTTTCGGTTCTCTTATATACAAGTTGGTAAATTATAAAATTCCATAGTTCAATGAAACTCACTGAGTAATCTATTTCGTCTACATTTTACAAAAAGAGATAATTGAGGGAGAGGGGGGCTAATAGAAAAAGATTTGAGAGAAGTGATTAATAATTAACTAACACTGAATGGCCCCCTCTATTCCTGAATTTATAAACCGTTTTTCGATGAAAACCTTTGTTCTGCATTTTTAAACAAGCGATCGAAATTGATTGCTTATTTTTGGCCATTTTTCAAAGTTTATATCAATTTTTGAGTTTTATTTTTGACAAATCAGCCACCCCCCTAATTCTATGTTTCAAAAGAGGCTTTAAATCACTTTTTAATCCATTTCAGTGCAAATGACTGTCTCAGAAGTGCAAAAAACGTGGTATTTTTCTTATTCTGCATTTTGGTCGACAGGCCACTGGGGGAGAGGGGGGGCTACGCCAGTGGCGTCGCTAAGGATGATGACATCCGGGGCGGTGTTTCGTGGTGTCACCCTTTACATTTTAAAGATAGCGGTTCTGCTTCATTACAGTAGATAGCAGTAGTTTTTTAGCTAGCTCAATAACTTATTGTCATTGCAAGATGCTAAAACTTGGAAACATATGAGCAGCACACAAGCCGCGTGACCAGAAATCTGCAAGGAGGAAGGGGCTGTTTTGGGGGTCTGAGAGCTCCGCCCCCATCCGCCGGAGGCCTTTAGGGGTCTAGAGCGGAGCCCCAAGCACTCGAAAAATTTTATTTTTTGCAAAAGTAACTTAATTTTAGGCTTATTTTGATAAAAATTAATGCTTTTGAAACGTGGTATAGAAATTAGCGTGGAAAAAATATCATTAAACTGGTTGCATGAATGGGCAATGGCTATGTGGGAGGTGGCTAGTGGCAAAATTTCAATTATCTTACTTATAAGCTGGTACCGTAAACCATAAAATCTTAAAGTTCAAAGAAACTCACAAGGAGTAATCCTTTTCGTCTATATTTTATGGAGAAAAATAATTTGTGGGGAGAGGGGCTACAGGAATGATATTTGAGTCGAAGTGATTGGTAATTCACTATTGCTGAATAGGGCCTACCCCCCTTTTCTTGAGCTTATATATATGTATATCAGAGATGGAACCGGTCAGGATTTTCTCAACCCGACCCGATTGATAAATTTCAAAATCTACGCTGGCTGACGGGCCGGTCGACCGGTTTTTCACGAACGGTTTTTGTTCAATGTTCAATACATCTTAAGATAAATTTTTAAAAGAGGGGGCACGGGTGAGGTGTTAAAATTTGTGACTCCGGGTGGAGGCAGAGTTGTATACGGGCCGACTAGTTCAGGTTCGAACCCGACCCGAACCCGAAAACTAATTTGAAGCCCAAATCAAGCCCAAAAACAAAACGAAAATTAAGTTAGGTCTGAAAAATTAAGCAATGTTGCCAAGTTATTTTGATTATATTTTTGTGCACCTAAGATAAAAAGTACATCTCAAGCCCGAATTAAGCCCGAAATTTTTGTCAACTTTAGGCCCAAATCCCACCCCAAAATCCCGGCGCAATTTACAACTCTGGACGGGGGTCTCAGAAAAAAAACGCCAAAAGTTTTTGCATTTTTTGCAAAAATTACTTAAGTTTAAGACCAACATTCACCGTCGTTGAACTGATGTTGGATGTGGATGTTTCGGCAATGTTCTTCCCAGGAAAGCCATTGGTAGCAGGAAAGCCCATATCGGCAGACAGGTAAGGATCTAAAGCTGTCTTCTTCCCGGTACTGCAGAAATACCCTGTGGGGTTCTTTTGCATGATGGCATGGAGATACAACGCATTGCAATCGTAACCTTTTACAATAGCACATGTAAATGGGTTCTCCACCTGATGAGGGCGAATTTTCGTTTGGCCAGCAATTGCTGGGCCACAAAAGACCATGCTCAACCCACCGGTTAACTGAGACCTTAACTTTTGGTAGAGGTCGCTATGCCTTTTTGGGAACAAGCAAAAAAAAGTCCCGTTGTTAATTTCCCTCTGCATTTTGAGTTTTGCAGCACCGTTCACTGAAAAACTATCTTTAAAGAGGTCGATACCGTTTTGAAAATAGGGATGTAAAAGATTTGAAATTGGTTGGATAAAAGGATCCACATCTAACAAATTATAATGGATAAGTAGATCTTTGAGAGTAGTCCAACCCTCTTTCTGCCAAGTCTCTACAACGAGAGCATATTCCTCGTTGCTAATGTTACTTTGGTGCAGCGAACTATAAAAAGCTTCATGGGGTGGGGGTCTGGGAAAGTTCAGTTTTTCAAAAGAATCCATGAATTCATAAGGAAAGAAAAATTTCCTGTCTTCAGCCCCGTATGCAATGAGAAATTTTCTATAAGAGAACCCTGGGGCTAAAAAGTTTCTAATATCCAGAAACCTAAGTTTTGTGGTTTTTAAACAAAGAAAAGAATTTGCTTTTTTGAGTACAAACTTGATTTTACCCATCAAGCAACGAATTAGAGCAGGTTTAATAAGAGCCAAATCATAATTAGACAAATTGAAACCCAAAACTGGTAGTTCTTGCAGATATAAGTGAAATTCAGAAGTCAATTTTTCCCTTCTGCAATTTGGATGATTTTCAAGAGCCGCCAAAACGTAATCGAATTTCTGTTTCAGTATCTCGTACAAAGCATCAGCCGCCCCTTCAAGGTAATCGATCAATTTTGCAACGAGTTCGTTTTCGTCACCGGAACTGACGTGGCAAATGCCCTCTGTGAACCCTGGAACGTTGGAGGCAACACCAAAACTCAAAGGCACATGTCTGGCTTCATAGGAAAGTTGTTGGGCGTTTTGTGGTAAGTTTTGTTTGTTAAATAGACTTTCGAAATCAAAGCAGGCGTAATAGGGAAAGTGACGGTCGTTTGGGGGAACGTTAATACCAATCATTGCTAATTTATCAAAAATTGTTTCTTTAGCTTTAAATATACCCCCGGGATAAGTTTGTCGAGTGATGACTTTACATGTTTTACAATGACGTAAGAAATCCTTTCTACCGTAATATAACTTTCTACATGACATGCAGCGGTACACAGCACAATATTTTTCAAAGTCAGTAATTAAACTAAGATGATTCTGGTATTTATTCAAAGCCATTGTTTCCTGATAAAGACCTTGGCTCCTGTAAACGAGTTGAGCTGATTCTTCATTAAGTTGATATATGGAAACATTGACCTTGAACAAATCCTCGATTGGAATCAAATCCTCAATAGCAATACCATTAAAATTGTGTACATCAAAATTCATAGCATACTGCGCAAACAACTCTCTGGTCTTTGTTTCACAACGTCTATTGTTAGTACCTTTAAAAATAGCTAGACAACGGAAAAAGCAGAGATTTTCATCACCTGAAACAGTGATGAGGCCACGATTATATTTAACGAAATTTGGGAGAGGCAACGGTGCCCCTAGCGGAGCTTGTTTGAGATGATTTACAAAAAACAGTAAATTTGTAATTTGATACAGCCGCCATTTTGTATCAGGTCGGGAAACAGAATCCAAAAAATCTTCATCGGCAATTTGTGCTAAAAATTCGTTTAACTCAGCTTCATTAGAAATCAGTACTGCAGCGTCAAGCATTAACGAATTATTTGAAGCATGGTAATAACGAAATTCACCTGTTTCAATGTTTTTTTAACACAAACCCAAAACCGTAGTTAATTTTAAAACGGTTTTCTTGGTTTTTCATGATAGTTTTTGCTATACGACCAATTAAATTACAAACATCATCACTATAGTAAAAATTAAAAAGGTTTTGAACAGGCCCTCTATGCGAAAATGTACGAATGGAGTCCCAGTTTGAACGGATAAATCTTTCTAATTCTGGATCTAGTTCATGAATAATTTCGTTTTCTTCTACTTCCCGCCATTTCTTTTTGGTTTCAGCTTTCCGCAGTGGTTCGGGATCCTTCGCAAGCAATCCAGGTGCTGGTGTCAATGGTGGTGGTGAGGGAAATTTCGAGAGTTTGGTCGGGCGCTTGATTTTTAAACTTTTGCAACGTCGAGGAGCTGGTGTTAATGGTGGACAAGTTAACACCGAGGTTGGAGCACCGCTTGGAATTGGCGGGAGTTCAGCTGCTGGAGGAAGTTGCTCTGCAACATTCGTTTGAAGATTAGAAGACTCTGCTGCACTCGGTTGAGGTTTCGGTGGTGACTCTGTTGGGGACTGAACTCTTGGACACTGTACTGGTACAGCTCGTTCTTCACTTACAATTCGAGCTTTTTTCTTAGCTGGTACACATACATGACTTTTTTTCTCCTGGGGAGACTTGAATTGAACACGACACCTCTGGCAACGACAGCAAGTTGGTTTATGCTGGTTGAGGTGATGCTTTCTTTTAAATTTTTTTTCACATTTCTCACACTCAAACTGTAATAACCATTCGTGCACTTCTCGCATGTGACGCAATAGATCAGAATTTCGACAAAAGGATTTTGCGCAGTACTCACATGCATACATCTTGATAGAATGAAAATATAGTTTCATGACCGCCTTTTATAAGCAACGGTATTGCACCATCGTATGCCAATAATCTAACCCTAAAATTATTGGGATTTAACAAGTTGTATTGCGCCATGCTCGCCCCATATTCGAAAAGTTAAAAAAGTAACAAAAAGGTAGTGATAAACAGCTAAACCTTAGATAGATTAACAGCTGTAACGATTTCGACACAGCTACAGCACGACAGGAAACGTTTCAAGTTACACAGAGCACGTACAAAATAAACTTCATAGCATTTAGATAATTTTTTTTAGAAACTACCGGGTTATTCACTTTTAACCAGCTACTTTGAAGCCAGGCACCTGCGGTGATTTGACAAACCACCTGCGGTGGTTCGGTACTCAGGCACTAAGGGTCTTAAAGCCAGGCACCTGCAGTGGTTCGGTACTCAAGCAAGACACTCTTCAAGCTTTACACTTGAAGCCAGGCACCTGCGGTGGTTCGGTGCTCAGGCAAGACCAAGTTTCAAACAACTAGCTAGGGTTAGAGCTAAGGTAAAGACGCCGCGATTGGATGACGCCCCAATTGGAAAACTTTGCAAATGCCCCAAACACCCTATGCCCCACGCCCCAAACGTACAGCATTTGGCGCACTCTATCCTACTCTCGTCAAGCTCAAAATCCAATTTCCTCTGCACAAACTCGGTCAGCCCCGCTTCAACAGCAGCAGCTACCAACTCTAACCTGTGTAGTCATCATTTGATTGGAGCAACGCGTGACCTTCCAATGACAAAAATACAGAGTGCCTTACATAGGGGCCCGAGAAATCTCAAGATACAAAACCGTACCAAACCCCTTTCAGCTTCTCTCACAAAAACAGCGAAGTTGTACTTCTAGGGGTTTAAACTGGGAACGCGGATAACAACGTGCACTACAAATCGTGAGGTTGCAAAAGCAATTGAAGGGGTGGTCTTTTTACACCCTTTGTTTGTTAGGGTGGTAAATGTTCCATTTAATAGGGTGTATTATTCCCATCTTTAAAAAACTGGCTTTTTTATCTCGAACATAGCAAAACACCTTCAACGGTGGTAAAATTTTGACATTTTTTGCTCTGCCTAGGCAGCAATTTCCACTTTCTGATTGTATTTTCATCATCCTAACTAAGACATTCTGCCGTGTCACATTTGCGTTACTTTTATCTTTATAGGCTGAGTTTTGACACCTTATTGAAGAATAGCTGATATCCTTTAAAAAAGATTGTCAATTTTTACTGATTACAGTAAATTATTTTTTTAGGCAGAAGTTTTGCACAATGGCTCGTCACTCACTGATGCGACATTTAACGTCAAATCAAAATAATAAGAAAGCTTATCAATGTATGAAAAAATAAGTAAAATTGAAGAACACTTTATTTAAAGTACAAACAGACAGAAAATTCAGCACTCTGAATTAAGGACTTATTCAACAGTAAATCGAGCAAAGACAAAAAAATAAGCAGAGCAGTGTCAATTTAATAAACATCTAAGCCAATTTAGTAACACCTAGCAAAAATATTTGTTTATTAGCATATACGTTTGTTTTGCTTTGCTTTCAAGCTTTTATTAATTTTGGCTTCGTAGGGTGAGTTATACATTAATTTTACGAATGAACGTGAATGAAAAATCTACTTTAGAACTTCAAATTACTACTACACGAATCGAAATCCAAAATGTGTAACGTATCTATTGATGTACTGTGATTATTGTCAAAATTGTACTGCTCTTGAACGGATGCAACTATACAAGAATTCGCTAATTTAAAATTTTAAATATTGTTCGAAAAGCACGGTACTTACACAAAACAAAACTCGCAAAGCTGGGTATTTATCAATCAGATTTTAGGCGATTAGTTTTCCGCCGAAAATTTCCTTTCCACGAAATTTAAAGGCTCCTTGCAATCGGCCTTCTATCGTATTCATTGCGATGTTTTTTGTTTCAAGTTCCGTTCAAAATTAATTTGATGTAAATACAAATGCTGTGAATTCGTCCTCCTCCGTATCACTTTCATAAATAATATTTCTTCGTTCTAAAATAATACAATTTTCAAATAATTTGAAATTTTTTAACGCTAGCATTAACAAATAGTTTAATTGCGACTCAACGAACTTTATTCAGAGTTCGAACGTAATCAATACACAATTGCGACTCTTTTTTCATTACATGGCTGTCCATCGTAGGCATAAAGTTCATCTCAGCAGCTTAGGTGTATCAAAATATTACATAACAGTTCACGTCTCTTTCGATCTCAACTACAACTAATTTAGTTGCACAAATAGTGTGCAGGATCAAATTACACGGTAAAAATAACAACCTTTTGCGATCGTGCTAAAAATCAAATGCTTGTGAACCGATAATCATTTCCTTTGCCAAGCTCAACCAAATCAAATTACATTTGCTCTGAGTTTCAAAAAAAAGACCTTTATACCAAGCAGCTGTTGTTCATAAACATTTGCAAAACTGCAGTCCTAATTGTTCTTAAATAGCTGTATAATTTTCTACAACTGTGAGGTAGCACTTCACTCACAATCTGCTTTCCCATTATGCTAGTTTTTTATTAGCATCTGAATTTACATATAGCCTATCAACCCACCCGAACCTATAAAATTGCTATAAAATTCAATCGTTGTGCTTTAATGAAGTCTTGATCTGGGATAAAGAATAAGTCATCAGAGGTGGAGTCGAGGACACAAGGCTCGAGGCCAAGGCCAAGGACACAAAAAAAATCCGAGGCCAAAGACAGCCTTTTCGAGGACAGACCCCCTCGAGGCCAAGGACAGAAATGCTCGAGGCCAAGGCCAAGGACCAAGGACACAGCCGCAAGTGTTCTCAAAAAAAAAAGGTCTTCAAAATTTTTCTCAGGTGATTTCCAATTCATAGGCGTACCCAGAATTTTTGATTGGGGGAGGCCTAAACCACAAATCACATGAAATAACGTCATTAAAATTTTTCCACAGAGGAAGTTTTTGTGGAACAAAGATATTGTAGGATGGAAGATCTGAAATCGTTACCTGCTGGCGCGTAACCAGGATTTTGCAAAGGGAGACGGCTTAAATTAATAGTTGAAAAATGCAAACATCTAACTTTGGAAACGAGTTGAAAAAGCTAGTGTAACTCAAAGGTATCACAGACGGGGGTCTGGGGGCGGGGCTCCCAGCCGTTGGAGGCTTTAGGGTTCTGGGAGCGAATCCCCCAGCCGTTGGGGAATTTTTTGTAATTTTTTGGAAAAAAACTATTTTAATGCCATTAAATCACATTTCGCAAGTGTTCAGAGCCATTTGAAAGCACTAGATTTTTGACATTTGAAAGCCAATTATAAAAATCAAATTGTTTAATCTTCCTTTTACTTGCAATTTAAGTCCAAAACACGTTTAACATCTTGCATTTTGGAGTTAAATTTTAATTGTAAGTGATTTGATCCAGGTAGGGGGAAGTAAGGTGCATTGTCTCTTGCAACATTGTAGCTGTGAATAATAATCCACTCGATGATGTTCCTTAGAAATTTTTATTTGGTCATGAAAATAACCAGTTATAGGAGTACATGTTCGAACAGGGGACCCAGACCCCCTCAATTAAAGTTCAATGATTTGTTTCATCAGCATTTGCTTTGGCTATTTTTTTTAAGCCTTTTGTGCGTAAAAACCATAGAGGTTGGAGGTGAATTCCTGAATTCACAAATTCATTCTATTGATGATGCTTTAAGTTAAAGCGAAACGCGTCTAATAAATTGTTATGCTTAGTTCTATATTGGCAATGGTTTTTGTTCTTAAATTCCTGAATTGTTATTGAAAAATAGTACTATAGATGGTTACGTCTACTAACCATGTTGTTGCCGGGCCGGATTTACATCGCGCTAAGCCCCTGGCACTTTGGAGATTTTCGCAACATCTTTTTGCCAAATACAGATGAAGACCAAAAAAAGTCTTACGATTTCAGCTCGGGGCCCCAAGCTGGTACTGCGTCATATTATGGTAAATCCCGTCCTGATTAATGCATTACGTTTATAAAAAGGCTAAATGTGGCCCTGAGATAGCAATCTCCTAGTTATTCACTTGAATTAGCTGGCAAAAATTGAATTGAGGGGGGGCCATCGCCCCTGGTTTTCCACATTGTTGTTAGTTACTGTTGTAAGCGAAAATGCTAAAAAGACAGGACTACCCCCCCCCCTGATTACGCTTATGCTCCAAGTGAGAAAAACAAAAAAGGTGTTCGCAAATTTTCCGCGAGGTTTATGGTGTTTTTCAACGAAATTTCAACTGTTCAAAAAATAGTGCTGTCATCGAGCCGAGGACAGGCCAATTTTCGAGGACTTGAGGCTTCGAGATCAAGGCCAAGGACTTGACCTTCGAGGCTAAGGACTTCAAAATGTGTCCTCGAGGCCAAGGACGTCCTCAAGGACTCCACCTCTGCAAGTTGTACGGTGCTGGCTATTTAGGGACAAAAGAGGTAAAAAGATAGAAAAAAAAATGAAACCGCGAACTAAAATCAAAGTATCTACAGACGGGTACAGTATCAGTCTTTCGCTCGCCACAACCAGAAGTGATGAATTTCTGCGCCTTAAACTGCTGTCTCCGTCATTTTCATCTCGAAAGTTTTGCGCTTTTGCTGGCGTGCCGCAAAGCCAAATTTGGCTTTCTTTGCAGCGACTTCGGGAACATTATGCAGAGGCCTTCGCATGTCTCTAAATCTCTGACGCAGAGATCTGACCCAAGTGCCCTGAAAGAAAGATTTTTTGCTTGATTACTTCTGTCTAATAAACGCAGGACTGGATTTCCCGAATGGCACAGTTGGGGGCCCGCACTGAGGAGGTACGACCTTTTTTTTCTTCATCTACATTTGGCATGAAGTGCAACCACTGTCAGGCAAAAACCCAAGACTTTTTCTTGACTTGACCGATAATTGGCAGGAAAGTGTAGCAACCGGCTAGTTGGTGGAACAGAAACTCGCTTGTCTCTGGAACGGTAGGTCTGAGGTTCAAATCTCGGGCCGGTCAAATCGGACACAATGTTGTCAACGGCTCGCCACCGCTGCAACATTTCTTCGAAAGAAGCTGTGTTGACTGCAGGCGCAATGACGTGGAGATGGGCCCCGCAAACTCGTTACACGCTTCGGCGTAATACAACGAGTATAATTAGAGATTTGATTGAAGTGTAGCGAAGGTCCACTATGTCGGCAGTCAGTTGACTTAGTTCGGCTTCCTGCAGGTTTTAAACTATTTATAGAATGTACCTATGAACGACATTACACTGGCGCCCAGCCAGATGTGTAATCGGCAATCCGGCGTTCTGTTGGTTGTACACAGCGACGTGGATTAACTTTTTGGCGGATTAGCAAAATTTTACGGAAAGAATTTAAACAAACGGCCAATCAAATTGCTGAGCTTGCGTGTTCAGTTTATTTTAATCAATTAAGTCCAACGGTTTAAAGATAGAATATTGAAAATCCGCGGATCTAAGTTAATGTGTGCGTTGGTGCACACGAACCGCACAAAAATATACTTACTATAGGATTTTCACTGTCTTTATCTGCTAAATATGGATATTTTCTGACCAGTTTCATGCACACAAACTTGTAATCCGTCGCTGAAAGATATCTAAATATGCATACATATCACAAAAATGCAAATACGTGAAAACATGCTTTTGAATAACACAGTATACTTTTTACTCCAATGGGTTAATGAGCGAATGCATTGTAAAGGCCTGTTTCACACTAACGGTAACTGATCGTACGACGAAATGGATCGAATCTTCATCTGGGTAAAGACGCAGAGTGATACGGGCAAAACTTGTTCTCTACGACCAAATCACCGATCGCGACCAAGTGCGAAAGGCGCCATTCAAATAATTACAATCATCTGATCTGAATTCGACTTGGTCGCCAGTGTAAAGCGGGCCCAAGTATGTCATAAATGTATCTTTCCAAAATTTGTAGTAACCCTAAATAGGACGTAGTATGCGGCCGCGCAACGATTTTGTGTGACACACAACTTGTCTTGGCATTGAAGCTAATTTACTGTAAAACAGGGCGGTTTCGAGATGAACTAGAAGAGAAATTTTGCAAGAAAACAAATCAACTTCCTCTAGGTCTCTGCCGTTCGGTCACCACCGAAAATTCCGGAAAAAATTGCTTTAAACTACGTAAAATTTTCGCCAAATATCACATTAAAAAAACTTCTAGTTTACTACGGCCAGTTCTCCAAAAAATTAAGTTAATACGGCCCGTTGCTTTAAAAGTTTGGGCATCCTTGATTAAGAGTAAGTTACGTTAATTCTTGTCCGAATTATCTCCCAGCATAATAACAATTAAGCTTTTATTAAACCGTTTGATAAATACGCGACAAAACCAACTACAAAGAACAGTTTGAGTGAAACGACGACGCGAAGCGCCAAACATACCATAAGGGACGCCATTTATTATGTACTATGTAGCTGGCATATTTAGAAAACCAACTTCAACCAAATATTTAGTTTCTTTTCATAACCGTTAAAAAAAAAAACTTTGCTCAAAATCAGTTTTACTGAACAAAATGAGAACCACCTGAGGTAATAAAGAGGTGTTTCAAGCCTTTTTCCACAATTCCCTTTATTCACGAAAATACGGTTTAATCCGTTTAACTCCGAACCATTGGTAATTCTGCATTTCGCAATTTTGTGACATCACAATAGGCATAATTTTGCAAACTAAGAAACGCAAATCTACCTCCTGGTAGCAGTCAGTATATAGCTTACGACTAAATTTGAAAATTTGACTACTGCTACTGGGAACTGTAGACCTAGGCTACCAGTACTGGATCCATAGCACGCCTTCTGTGATACCACAAAATTGCGAAATGCAGGGTTGCCAATGGTACGAAGTCAAACGGATTGAATCCGATTTTTACAAGTAATGTAATGTAATGTAGTTACATTTTATTCATCAAGTTGCCTTGGTCAGAGACAGCGAAGGGACCTTTCAGACTTCGAGTCAAGCTGCCATTTGCCCACCTGTCTACCACACACGGCGGAGGCTTCACACTGTCCCTTTAATTGCTGAACGTCAAGTAGGGAAGCTGTGAATACCCATTTTTATAGTCTTTGGTTTGACCCGTCCGGGAATCGAACCCAAGTCTACCGCTTCAGTAGCAGACGCTCTATCCACTCGACCACTGTTTGGGGCACCTCTTTATGACATCAAGTAATTCTCATTTCTTCAATCAAACCGATTTCGGGTTGTATCTCTTGAAAATTTGAAGGTTTTGTTTTTCTTAATTTTATCACTGGCTCCTTTACTTAAAAACCGTCTTTAAAACTTAGTTTGATTCGAAAATTAGAGCCAAAAATATATGAAATATATTTGAATTAGAAACGTTTCGGTTTATTATTAAACCATTATCAATCTTATTCAAGTAGAATAATCCTTCTATTTGAATAAGATTGATAATGGTTTAAGAATAAAATGAAACGTTTCTAATTCAAATATGTTTCGTTCTAAGTTTGAAACGTTCTAATTTTTCTGATCAAACTGTGTGCTAAACCCATATTCTCTGCTCCGAAGTCATTTAAAACTCTTTCCATGCTAGAATGGTGAAAAAGGTTTTGGCACTTTAAACATCCGTACCAAAAACTTTCAGTTAGAAAATGTTTGCATGTGACATTTAAGAATAACAAAAGTTAGCAAAAATAACGGTACAGAAAAAGAAAGCTTCGGCTATTTCCAAATTCTAAAAAAATCTTGAATACACCGTACTTACAGCGCATGCGTACAGATCGATTGAAAAAATATTCGGCCAATTTGTCTACGAAGCCTTGAAGGTAGTGGGATAGATTCCGAAATGCACTTGTTGAGTTCTTCAGCCACATCGATTGGCCACTCTGGTAGTTCATATGTTAGCAACCAAGGAATTTTATTCATCTCGCGTGATGGCGTAATAGTGTTGTTTAGAGGTTCTGCAACTTTGCTTGTGGTTGAATGGTAACAACATAGCCGTAGGAGGCGGGGGGGGCATTCGGTTCAAAACGTCGAAAATCGTAGAAAATTCGGGCAAATGGTCTATTTATTTGGGCAAATAGTGTGGATATTTGGGCACACTATTGCCAAAATACCGTCTCAGTTTCGGTGAAGACCTTTTTTTTTTTTTTTTGGAGAACACCTTCATTTGGACAGAAAAACCGTTCAAATTTTAGGGATGACCTTGTTTTTTTTTTTTATTTGGAGAACACCTCAATTTGGGCAGAAAAAACCGTCTCAATTTTGACAGAGAAACGCAATGCATCAAGTCATTTTTCGGGCAAAAGTTTGCTGCCCCCCCAAATCATTTTGAGCTCCTACGGCCATGGGTAACAAGATGCCAATAATGTATCCGTTGACGTTTCCACAATTTCATTTTTACACTTATCAAATCTCGCGTCCCCAAAAATTCTCTGAGGCTGAGATAAATTACTGCCATCCAATTCTTCAAGATAATCAACGCGGTGCGAATTAACGAAAGAGCTGCAGCCAGCGGGTTTTATCAAGGAAGTGCTTTCTTTCAAATCCAGTGTAGCTAGATTTTAAAAAAAAGGTTTAAGAATATCAATTAATATATAATCAAAAATCACTTTATAATTAAATGAAAATCGTCCGCAGTGGTACTTTATAAGCTTGTACTGCTGTAATGCTAAACATAGATTAATTTTCGCGAACACGGTACACAATAACCAGAGATGGGCAGCAACTATACTCTTTGATACTACGTAATGTATTTGCTTTGCTAGTAGCGTGATTGCATACTAAAAAGTATCGAATTGAATAGGGTAACTGATAGCCAGTAACAAAATAAGATTCTTTTACTTTTCATTTTGCTCTATAATAGCAAACATTCAGCAAATCGCGTAAAACAGACTTTTTCGACTGGATATTGCAGAGCATAGCGGCACCACGTGATTGTAGTATGGCGCTCAATCCTCCAAATTTTATTTTTAACGACCATTGCAACAATGTTTCAATCACACATGCAGGCACGTAGCCAGAACGGAATTTTTTGGGGGGCAAGCAAAAATTTAGAGGGGTAAAAAAAATTTTAGGGGGGCAAAGTAACGTGTTTAGAGAAGAAATGCATGAAAATTTGTTAAGAATAACGTTCAACTGAAACTATTTGGGGGGGTAAAATAAAATGTTAAGGGGTAGTTGCCCCCCTGCTCCCCCCTAGCTACGTCCCTGCACGCAAGGCAAATTTTGTAACCCACAAAGAAGGGGAAAACAGAGCAAGGCTACCTCCAATACGAAAAAAAATCAGTTTCCAATAGTAAAAGTTTATGGTAAAATCTACAAAATTCAAACTTGACCGAAATCATAATGACAAAATTAAGTCATTTCAATTGCAGGCTGTGCACAGATTTATACAGCTTTGGATTTTAGATTAGTAAAGTGCAAATGTTTGTTTTTCTATGCAGTCTAATGAGTTATAACATAACAAATAGCAGCTTACAGAAAAATATAAGTTTTTAGTTGAAGGTTGCAGACGGGGTGCTGCCAAAAAGAAAAGCGGCATCATACACTGGTGCAAAAATTCTATCTACAAGCAGTTGACAAGCTTACCAAAAACGAATTACTGAAATCTAAAATTAGGAAATATTAGAAACAGCATACAGCTAGCCAACTTAAAAAATTTCTGGTTAGCATCAAGAAAAGTATAACGATATCTTTTGAAAGTATGCATAGCTCTTGCATCCACCTACCACTAACAATAACCTTTAGTTTGGCTTTTAATGGAAGATCATCCAAATCATCCAGGTCTACCCAGACCTGGAAGTCGTCATCAAACATTTGAAAAGAAAACGGTTGCGATATGTTGAAGAGTCTCTTTGTTTTTTCGTTTAGTTCGCTTGACGAGCAGTACAAAATTTTATTCCTCCCTTCCAGCGTTAATAAATATTTTCCAAGCATTATAATTACGTTTTTACTCAGTGAATATTCACTTGCTGTAAATGCAATAATATTCACAGTAATAAAAGTGCCTTGCAATGCATAACGAAATTTTTAAGTGTTCTAAAGTTTCTTTTTCAAAAGCGACAGTTACCAAAGTCTTCTGGATCTTTGAATCTTTGATTATGTAGTTCTTATTCAAAGTAGTGATAGATATCAGCCTGTTCCAGAAAGTGCTCAATAACTGGTTCAAAGTTAGAGCTAGATAACAGTGAACATATACCATTTTAAATTTCAAAAACTATCTAAAACCCGACAGACTGCCAAGGATCATCAGGGGTTTAACAACAAAAACATACACAGAAATAAAACTGACATCGTTAAAAGTCATAAATTTTACGCTGTACTGTTTAATATGGTAAAACACTGTGATGCTAAGGGAAGTGAGCAATCGCAAAAAAATACGCGAGCGAGGTCTCGGTGAAAAAACAATAAGACTACGAGATGGCAAATACAACTAAGTGCTGAAGTGTAAGGTTTGTATTCGGTACCTTTGTCTCGCAGAAAAGTATTATATCTTGACCGCAAACACAAGTGCTATAACCCTAATAAAAGAACTAAATTGGTAAACAAGTGCCGTCACAAAAACAAATTTAAACTGAAACATTTTAAACCTATTTCGTAACCATGTTTTAAATTTGCAGTTCTTCTACCACGGGTACCGAACCCATACCTTGCAGTTCAGCATTCTTGCAGTTAGTTTGTATTTACCATTTGACTTACCATCACAGTGTTTCACCAGAGTTAAACAGAAAAGCATTAAATATATGACATTTATCAGTGTCAGTTTTATTTCAGAGTATGTTTTGTTTTTTAGACCCCTGTTGATCCTTTCATGGGTGAAATAGTCTGTCTTGTTTTAGATAGTTTTTAAAATTTAAAGAGGTTATGTTCACAGTAATTCTTACTCAAATAGAATTAAAAAACAAAAGCAAAGTCAGCGCAAAATAATATTAAACAATAACTAATTAAGCAATAAAAAAGTAATTTACAACAAGATCACTAAAAGTCAATTTTCGAAAAACATGCCAATCAAACTGTACTCTCAAATGTTATGATTACAATTGAAACTCAAATAATATCAAGTCAACCTAAAAACCTGTGAAAAAGACACTTGATGAAAAAACTGTCCAAAAACTGTTAAACTGCATCGAACTCGAACAAAAACTTTACAGATGAAAATAACCACCAAGCAAAATAGCTCTAGCCAAGCATTTCTGAAAGCTTTAAAGCTGCAAGTTTCGGTATAACTGATGGGGCCTCTCTCACAATAGATCTTTAAAACTTTTTCATAAAAGAATCTAAGTTTTGGCTATTGATTCAATCGCACTTTTGCCAGGAAGTTGGCGTTAACTTGCACCCCTGAAAGATGCTTGAAAATGACTTCGTGCAATAGTTGTGTTTTGTAAGAGACAATTTTGATAATTTCGGTCAATTAAACAACTGCACAACCAAAAAATAAGCACTGCATTTCCCAAGAAACTAGTAACAGAATAACAGTTTCCGCATCATTAACTTTAAACGGAACTCAATAACCAGCAAACGTTTCGCGAGCTGCAGTACTGTATAAATTAGATGTAACGATGAAAACATGAAGTATATGATGTAATTAATCTGCGTAATGTTATGTACCCGCTGCTTAGGTATAAGCGCTTGCTTAATCGCTTTTTTCAGTTACCGAAACATGGGATAGTTTACAAGGCTTTAATACTATTGAAGCTTGATGAAACATGGGATAGTTCACAAGGCTTTAATACTATTGAAGCTTGATAAAACTAAAAATTAAATCTATACCAAATCATGGGTACAAAAATGCCTTTTCTATCGTTATTAACACTAATGATCTACCTGGGTAAGTTCACTAACAAATTGGCGCTACAAATTTAAACCTGCAGCAGGGCAAATCTGGTACAACTCGGTCACTTGGCCTGGAAACGTCAATGCGCAGCGACCAATATGAGGGCAACACGTATTAGCGTTATCAGCGAAAAAACTCGATCTAAGGCCTGATTTACACCGTGCGTAAAATCGTTAGCGCACGAGCGTATTTTTAGTTTATTTTAAACAGACATTCGGTGCACACAGTGTATTTACCGCCTACCCAGCGTACAAGCTGCCAGTTGGTCAAAGTAAACTAAGGTTACGCTCGTACACTCACGATTTTACGCACAGTGTAGACCGCGACTAATCTGTGATTTTCATCGAGTTATTGCGTATTCGTATAACAACAAAACGATACTGAGCATAAAACCCAAGTTCAAATCCCAGTATGGCTAGCTATAAAAACTTTAATAAACGCTTGCTGATAAAAGTAGGTTGTGAACTCGAAAAAATCGATCGTTATGCCGAACTCGAAAAAAATTTTTTTCTGAATTTGAATAAAAACTGCAAAAGATTTCATTAAAAAATTTAAGCATTAAAAAGTTGCCAGAAGAAAAGATTTTTTGTTGGTGAAGCCGCGTAAATTGAGATTACATTTTTCTCATCAGTTGAGGTAGAATCATCGACCCACAACATAAGCTAAATAGTTTTTATCGTTTTATTCGCGATGTCCTGTTTTTGAGGCCTTGTCCTGGCGTCTCGGCCGATTAACCATTTTGTCCCGTTCAACGAGTTTGGTACGGAGTTTAGAAATTTTTGACCAACTAAACCCGCACAAAAATTGTGATTTTCTAAAGTGAAAACAATACCACAAGCGGGGAAGTTGCAGCCCTCCCCCTCCCCCATTGATCTGTCGACCAAAATGTAGAATAAGGAAAATATCACCATTCTACTCCTTCTTAGACACCAGTCTTTTGCACTGGAATGGACTCAAAAATTACTTATATTTAAGTGTTTTTCGAAACATTTGAGGAGGGCTAATTTATCAAAAATGTAACGTACAAATTAGTATAAACTTTTAAAAATCGGCTGAAAATAAGCAATCAAATTTGATTTTTTAATAATATATACGTTCACAGATAGGGGGCGCTATTCAGAATTCGTTACTTACCAATCATGTCGCTCAGCGATACTTACCGATCACTTCTGTCACTATGAAATTTATCCCAGTTTCTAAATAAGTTTATTTCTATAGTTGATTAATTATTGATTCAAGGCGACGTAGCTAACTCCTCGCTCTTCCCTCCACTAGATTGTTAGAGATATGAAAATCACCAATTATACCGGCAACTATTGGCTACTACCCGAGTTGATCGTCTTCTAGCAAGAAACATCAAAAACTTTTGCTGATACCGAAGCAGCTGTTGCGTCTTGCGTTGCGTTGCGCTTCATTGGTCCGTTTCTATACGAGGTCCTAATAGCGCTACAATTTTTGAAAGCGCGAAACACTATTACCGCAAAGAAAAAGTAGGACAAAATCACGATAAGAGTAAACTATGCAGAATGATTCGTTGACTTCGTTAATACAATATGTTGACCACTACAGTAGACCATAGAAGTATAAGGAAGTGGCTATTTTGCCTCTAGAGTCAAAATAGTGTTTTTCCTCTGTTTGGGTTAGGGTTTGGGTTAGAGTTAGGGTTGGGATTAGGGTTAAAATTAGGGTTAGAGTTTGGGCTAGGGTAAGGGTTTGGGTTAGGATTAGGCTTAGGGCTATTTTGGCACTTGCGGCAAAATAGCCTCTAGAAATATTTTGCCTCCAAATGGCAAAATAACATGGGACTATTTTGCCTCCAGAGGCAAAATAGCCACTGCCTTATTATAACGAAATGTCTTGGCGCACGGAACGTGCGCGGTTAAATAAGCAAACATTCTGATGACGTCACTCGTTTTCGGAAATTTTTATTTTGATTATTATAGTTATAGGTTTGGGTTAGGGTTTACGTTAGGGCTTGGGTTAGGGCTAGAATTAGGGTTAGGGCTAAGGCTAGTGCTTTGGGTTAGATTTTTTAGCCTTAATTACGAAATGTATGCGCGCACGGAACGTGCGCCAAGCCTTTTCCTTATTTTAAAGTGAATATTGCCCACATTTTACGAATGTGGTCAAAAAATTCTTTTAGGGTGGGAAATAGGCCGATAGGGTGGGAAAACCCCACCCTAAAATCTTTTACAAAGGCCATGTGGCCATTACTAAGTTCTGCTAGAAAAATACTGTAACCAACTTCTCTGCTATGATACAGTACAGCAAAACTTTGATCGTCTGATTCTACTCCTTTCCTGCCAACGATAAATGCAAAACGGGTGTTTTCTTGAGTGCATCAATTGTAACTTGCAATTTAAAGTATAGCATATAGCTATTGCTAAGTTCTCCTGATCAGAAATATAAAACCAACTGTTTAGTTTTATGATACAGAACCGAGTACAGCAAAACTTTGACGATCTACTACTCTACTCGATTACTGTAGATTTTCTGCGAACTGTAGATGTAAAAGTGGTATGTTTAGACTCGCCATAAAGTTGTAGTAGCGCTGCACACACTCTTTAGTATGCTTTTTCGAAACGCGTGACGCGCGCCAGTAACCTTCTATAATGCACACACATCTGCACACGTGCGCTGGTGTACAAGTGCGTCTGGATGGGCAGCCTTCGAAAGACAATCAAACCTGACAGTTTTATATTTATTTATATTTATTTATTTCAGGGGCGGATCTAGCCATTTGGTTTGGGTGGGGATCCAAATTTTGCAAAAAAAATTGAAACCGTATATAGTTATTGAACAAGAATGGCTATACTGCATGGCTATACTAGCATAGGCGTAGCCAGGGGGGGCCCCCCCCAATCAAAATTCCACTAACGACAAAAAGTTATGACAACATAGCCTGACGATGTTTAGTTGCAGTTTGTTTTCAGTAATTACGCACATAACAGTAAGTAAACAGTAAAGTAACAGTAAAGATAACGGTTTCGGCCGAAAAACCACTCTCAATTTCGGTGAAGACCTTTTTTTTTTTGGGGGGGGGGGACCACCTGATTTTGGGCGGAAAAATCGTTCGAATTTCTTATTCCGGCCCAAAATTCACTCTCAATTTCGGTGAAGACATCCGAATTTTTGAGGGTTTGGGCCCCCCCAATCAAAAATCCTGGCTACGCCTATGTATACTAGTATATAACGTACAGCGGTGTAGTCACGATTTACCAAAGGGAGGGGTTTACAATGCTGCGACAATCACAGCAAAGGGGAAGCAGGGGCCAAGTTCAAGCCATACTGAGAAAATTTTACAATTTTTGAAGCCAAAAGAAGCGATTTTATAGTAATTTTAGTCTAATTACGTCGAATCAAGCTACTAAAGAAATAAGTTGACAAAAAACATAATTGATTTTAATATTCGGCTGAAAAGGGAAGTAAGTTGTCAATCTAAATCCTTTGTAGCTACGTCACTGGCTGTATACCAGCTAGCCAAAGATAAACTTCACAGCTCACATCGAGAGGCGATATTAGCGTAATGGTAATAATTTCTCGAGAAAGCGTCTATCATGCTTTAGTTAAAAATAATAGTCTACTATTGTGAAGTTTTGAAAAATTAAAGGATCGGTACCAGAAGCTTCAGTAAGAGTAAACTACATTACAGCAGGTATATGTTAAATGTGTGTTAAATCCTCAACGAGTATAGCGCTTCTCATGAACATTCGTCTAGGATGCATTTGAGCGAAGTGATTTGCAACAGCATCAATGTTAATTGGGACACTATAGCGAGAAGACATTAGTGTTAATCCCGACAAGCGTTTATCGCCCATGGTTGAACGTAAGTGGGTCTTAAGTCGTCTCAAGAGAGAGAAGGAACGCTCGGCCGTTGCACTTGATGTTGGTAGTACTCATCCTATCATGAGCAAGGTGTGAATGTTCGGAAAGCAGTCTTTATCTGTAGCTCGCAGGGTTTCAATCAGCGTGGCTGGCAATTCACCACTGATACGTTACTTCCACAAGTATATCCATCAGTTAGATTCTGGAAGCAGCATTTGGGGATTAGGCAAATCTGCTTGCCAAAAACTAAGCGACTCCTGTTCAATTAAAAAATTTTTCTGTAGAAGTTTAGGAATAAACTGGTACATCTCAACATTTACACGTTCTTGGAATCTTTCCTTTGTTTCCGTTTGCATATGATCCACAAAAGGGATGGCAATTGAACGGATATAATACATCTTGGGGCATGGATTCGAGGCGCACCCGCAATGAGTTGGATCACAAAAAACAGGAACATTTCTTCTATTTCTTTGCCCTGCCGTTAATCTAGGAACAGTTGGTGGTGATTCGCAAAGATCATTAATTTCACTCTACCAGTCATTAAAGTGATCGCAAATATTTTTACGTAAATTCTCAATTGACAACAAAACTTCGTCTATCAGTCCATAAGCATGCCAAATATCAATGTCAGATTTTTGCAGTTTGGTAGCAAGTGTTCTAACGTAGTCCAACGTGTTGCGAAGAACGATCAACGTGCATATAGACGAAAATTTTTCAAAGTATGTCAACAATCCAGTGGCTTTCAATTTAGTATCCGAGTCCCAGTTCCAGTCACAGTCCTCTTCAAAAACACTACCAGGAAAAGTAATTTCGGTCCAGAAACAAATTAAAGCTGGAAGAAGCATGGTAAAATTCTCAAGACAATTATATCTTGCAACCCACCTTGTTTTGCTCAAGCCTTTTAACTTAGTCACCCGAGATTCTGTATTTTTGAAAGTTATAACTTTTTCAAAAAAACATTGTCGTTTTGGACTGAAATGAAGAAATAAAAACGCTTCGTTGATATTACTGATAAGGTCTCGAACCTCCGAGTCTTTGCAAGCACCGCAGATTGCAAGATTTAAAACATGACACTTGCAATGAACGTAAATAGCTTTGTCAGTTTGCGTGCGCTTTATTATGCCTTGCACCCCTTTTCCATCTGACGACATGTTCTTTGCTCCATCGTAAGCTTGGTCTCTTATATTTTGAGGATCCAGACCTGCTTCCTCCAAAAGCTTAACAATATTTTCGGCAATTTTTTCTCTCGCTGTTCTTTCCAAATTCACTAAATCAATGAACACTTCACGAACTGGACTGTTTAAAGTTTCGTCTGATTGGTCGCAGTATCTGATGCATAGGGAAAGAACTTCCTGATTGGTCACCGTGTCTGTAACCTCGTCTGCAATCACAGAATAAAAAGATGGCTTTGCTGCCTTCAAAGGAGCAAGCAAGTTTTCGTGCAAAACCAAACGTATTGAAGAAATAATTTCATTTTGAATAGTTTTCGATGTATATTTGGCATTGCGTTTATAATGTATCAGATGGTTTGCTAGAATCTTGTCACTTTTTGCAGTGTAACGCAAAAGAGCAATCAAGTTTCCTTCATTATGTGCAGCCTCGTTTTCAAAGTCAATTTTGTCATCTCATTTTCCTCTAAGCGGCAATCCTTGTCTTCCCAGCAAAGGAATAGCTTCAATAAGCCTTTTAACAACGTGGATATTGTCTTCGTAATTAGTACGATTGAGTTCACTTAGCTGACTTTCTATTCGAACATTCGGATTTCTGAAAGACTGAAGAAACATTGTTGCAGCAACAACTGCATCTTTATGATATGTTGCATTTTCATCAATGTTTAGGTACCCATCTTTACCTTTGGCTTTTTTATATTTCCGAAATGCATCATTTACAAAAACGCCAAGCTTTTCTTTCGTGCTGTGTTGTGGTCTTGTAGCAAATAAAACGCAAATTTTGCACAATCCTCCTTTAAGACTGGGACTATAAACAAGCCAAGAGTATTGCTCTAACCAAGAAATTTGAAACGATAATTGCGAACCTTTTCGAGAGCCAGATGTGACTTGAACAGATGCGACATCTTGTTTATTCTTTGGGACATAATTATGTTTCAGGCAAAGATATTTGGATTTCGGATCAGCTGTAGAATAGCTACCAGTGACAACCTGGCCAATGTCAATATCATCTGAAAATGCTGCAGAAATTTCTAAAATTGTTGACGGATGGGTGGATGATGCTACCGGCAGTGTATTGTTATTCTCGTCCGTATTTTCTGTAGTTTCAGCAATAGCGGTACCTGTATCGGAATCCATCTGCTCAAGTTCATCTTCCGGGTGTAGCGTTGCTGCTGTCATAGATGTTTGCTCTGACAAAATTGTGGAGTCCATAGTACGATTACAAGTAGAAAGCTCAGGCTCACTATCACTATGGGTTGCAATTGACAATTCGTTTGATTCTTGTAACAGCTGCTCCTCGACACTGATGGCTTGATGCTCTGAAATTGTTTCATCGTCCTGGATGTCAGATTCAGAAATAGTCAAAACCTCCTCATCTTGGCTCCTGTCCGCTGCAGTTCTAGTAGAAGGCCTGGGTGTGGAAGGATACCTAAAAAAAACAAAAAAGGCATAATGTCGTAGCAAAAATATACCGATAAACTTCTTGCCATCTATGATCAAAATCTTATTTCCTCCAGAACCTGGGGCCGTATAGTCTTGTCACTTTCATAGTGAGTTACGTAATGCCTAAGTATTATAGACAAACACAGCTACACATTATTTTCATTGCTTAAATTTCTGGAAAAGTAACTAGACTTCGGCATCAGACCACGATCATTACGAGTAACGGTTTTAACTTTCAAGTCTTTTACAGTACTTCTTATAAAATAATAGCCTAAGTGGCATAGGCGTAGCCAGGGGGGGGCCCAGGGGGCCCGGGCCCCCCCAATCAAAATACCACTAACGTCAAAAAGTTATGACAACATAGCCTAGCGATGTTTAGTTGCAGTTTTTTTTTCAGTAATTACGCACATAACAGTAATTAACAATAGTATTATTGACAACAAGTGAGTCCCGGGCCCCCAACTAACAACCAGGGGGCCCTTACTAACAACTAGGGGGCCCTGGAATCCTTAACCGACAACCAGGGGGTCCAGGACCCCTAACTAAAAACCAGGGGGCTCATAACTGACAACCAGGGGGCCCAAGGGCCCCTAACTAACAACCAAGGGACCCTTAATCAACACCCAGGGGGCCCCTAAACTGACAACCAGGGGGCCCCAGGCCCCTAACCTACAACCAGGGGGTCCAAGGGCCCCTAACCAACAATCAGGGGGCCCCGCAGTGCCTAACTGACAACCAGGGGGCCCCGGATCCCCTAATTAACAACCAGGGGGCCCCTAACCAACAACTGGGGGGTTTCGGAGTTCCTAGGGCCCTAACTCACAACCAGGGAGCCCCAGGGCCCCTAACTAACAACCAGGGGGCCCCCAACCAACAACCAGGGGTCCCCTAACCAACAATGAGGGGCCCCACGGCCCTCCTAACTGATAACCAGGGGGTCCCAGGTCCCCTAACCAACAACCAGGGGGTCCTGGAGTCCCTAACTGACGACTAGGGGGCCCCGGGGCCCCTAACTCACGACCAGGGAGCCCCAGGGCTCCTAATTAACAACCAGGGGGCCTGGGCTCCTAACCGACAAGCAAGGGGCTACGGGGCCTCTAATTGGCAACCAGGGAGCCCAAGGGCCCCTGACTGATGACCAAGGTTCCCGGGCCAGAGGCCCCTTAATGCAAATTTTTAACAATTTATATGCAAAACCTGTGAGAAATCTAAGAGTTTTGACCTAAAAGTTGCCACCTCAGGCCCTCGTTTTACGTTATTATGAACTTAATTATTTACTGCTAAAGTATTGCAGGAGGCAATGTTCGTTACTTCCCCCTATAGACCAAATCACTTACAATTAAAATTTTACACCATAATGTAAGATTCTAAGCGTGTTTTGGGATTTAATTGCAAAAAGAGGCGATTGGCTTTGAAATGTTAAAAATCTAGTTCTTTGAAATGGCTCTAAACTCGTGCAAAATGTGATCCAATGGGATTTAAATAGCTTTTTTTCCAAAAACTTACAAAAATCGCCCAGCGGCTGGGGGCTTTGCCCCCAGACCCCCATAGCCACCGGCGGCTGGGGGCTCTGCCCCCAGACCCCCGTCTGTGATACGTTTGAATACACTAGCTTACTCAACACGTCTTCCAAGTTAGACTTTTACACTTTTTAACAATTAGTTTTCGCCCTCTCCCTTCACCACAATCCTGGCTAAGTGCCATCAGGCTACGGCTTCAGATCTTCCATTCTACGATATCTTTGCCCCACAAAAAGTTACTTTTTCGGAAATTTCTGATGACGTCATTGCATGTGATTTGTGGTTTGGGCCCCCCCCAATCAAAAATCCTGGCCACGCCTATGCTAAGTGGCATAGCAGTTCAATTTCAAACAAGAATCTACCAAAGGTAAAATGTTGTCGTTATCATACCTATTTATACAGCGGTAGATAGAACAATTTATTATTACGATACAAATACGCAATTGCTTATGCACAATAATAACTTACCAAAAACTCTTCAAAGATTTCTGTTTTTTTGCTTTCGGCATGGCAAATTACACTTATTATTCGCGTACTGCTAATTATATGCGTCTAAAAATTATCGATATCATCTAGACTCGGATTCTTTCCAAACAAACTCTGTTACAAGGACAATTTTTTTGATCACATTTACTAGCAAGAGACGAAAGTGCAGCAGCGAGGAGTCAAACTTGCAATCTTTCGCTTACGAGTTCGGCACCTAACCGATGCGCCAACGAGTAGCAATCTATATTGCTTTCACTGCGATTAATCTGCTAAACAGCTGCTTACTTATTATACCGGTACTATTACTAGCCGTACCCGTAACAGTCTTTCACAGTATGCCTTTAACACCAAAAGAGTGTGCTGTTATTTTCCACTTCACGTTTGGAGTGAAGCACTAGCAGGCTGAACAATTAGGTAGAGTAGCGGCAAGGCGTTAATCTCTAGAGCGTAAGGGCTAGAGTTCGATGCTCTTTACGGCTGCCTATTCAGCTTTGCTTGCAATTGCAAGTACAGGTACCTAATTTGTGTTAAAAAATATTCTGTTCTTTTATTCACTTTATATTCTGTTAAATTTGAAAAAATAGCCTGATCTGCTGGGATTGCGTAGCCTACTTTCTCAAACTACTCGTACAGTATCGCAATTAGCAATTACTATATTGTCTTTTAGAGAGATAATGCTGCTCACAGGCGCTAGCTTCTCTTTGGTCCTATTACAGGCTTAAATCACGGATTGAAAACTAAAGTTAAGAACTTCCGAGAGACGATTTATTGCAAATTCTCATTCTACTTCGCTTGTCAGTGTTCTCATTTGTGTCAAAACAATAACAAGCAAGAGTTGAAGAGAAGGAGAAGAAAGAAAAAGAGTGACTTTCGAATTGCAACAGTGTTGGAACAGCGTCGGATGTGCTTTTGATCATATTTTTTTGATCTTTTCCATTTGAGAATTTCCAGTTTGAAAAGCTGTTGCACTGACTCACACGGCAGAAGGAAGCCATTTTCTTGACTACTGAAATACCGAAAGTTGTATACATCCTTCGTAACGTTGCACAGTATAGCAGCACATTTTATTTAGCGGTACCGGTTTGGTCTATACGCTGCGCTTCCAAATGGTACGGTAGAAAATACACAACTAAAATTCATGACAAAACGGTGGTGACTTGAAGCACACGCTAAGAAAGCGTAAATTGAAATTATGCCGTTGAAATAAGAATGTTTGCATTGTTAAATTCTAAAACGTTCTAAAAATTTTTCGAATGTCTGAAAATTTGGGGGGGGATCCGACCCCCGGATCCCCCCCTGGATCCGCCCCTGTATTTTATTTGCACCAACATACAATTTTACTCAAATCAGCAATAATTAAATCAAAAACAGCATTAGAATTGTAACCATTTTAAAGGAAACAACACATAATGTTTTGGCACAAATAGGAAAAGCAGCAAAACGAATAACGTTATATCATGCCTCAAGTCAAGGTTATATGGCTGGAGTCATCAATATCATGCATGGCTGCTACACCACAAAGAAAGCGAAAAAAAAGAAAAAAAGCAACTCAATTTCAATATTTACAGAGCAAAAAAAAAGAGGTATTTACAAACAAACTCGCATTCACACATGCATACAATCCACTCACACCATTACTCAGCAATCACCTTCAGTCACACATTCAGTTCAGTCACACAATCAGTTTCGTTACACTACAGTTTGCTTCGTTAAAAGCGAAAAATCGCTTAAAAACGCGTAAGTTTTAACTGGCCTCATTTTGGTCTGTCAATCTTTTTATTGTTGCTTGCTTTCCAGTCCAAATGCTACTACTGTGTTTAAAAGTCTGTGGAATAAACCACAACAAACTATTTGTGGTGTTACTGCCGCTCACAGAATGAGTGTTGTTGTCTCGAAATGCGCACTCCCTGGATCTTAACTTTCTGCCTTTGAGAAACAAGACTTCGCAAGTATGAAAATAATTAATATTCAGTAGTTTAGAAAACGTAAACACAAAATCAGAACTCAAACGCTCCAGCTTAAAAACAAAGGAAACGCTAAGCTTAATTCTAAAACCACCGGCCACGTACAATACTATGCAAAGTTTCTTAATCTCTCTAGCAAAGGCGAGCAAACAAAAAAAGGGCTAGCGTACATAAAACTAATTTGCAGGCGTACGTGCGTGCGATTCAAAGAAAAATGTCACTGCTCACTCTATGCCGGCAAAATTCAACTATTCACAGAGATTACAGTTTCAAAAAACGGTTAACGCCTATCGTTTCAAATATGTCCTTATTTGGAAATAATCAAAAATTTGCATTTAACCGTGACAAGTGCGAAGTCATGCGTAACAAACAGTGTTTCCAAAAATCAACTAAGTTGCGTTTCTAACATACACACCCCCAAAGCGGAGGTAACAAACCGACGCTTTCAAAAATCATAAGAAACGCTAATCACAATCACTATCAACCACGAAATCTCATTATCTCGGTCAAGATTACGACAGCATTTCTAACGAGCAACAAGACATAAATTATTTACTCAACAGTGCCTGGACGCAAAGGCGTATTCACATAGGGTGCTAAGTATCCAATAAGGTAAACACTAATCAAATAATCTTCACATATTTAAGTGCTACCATAAAAGAGTGAAACTTGAAAGATATATGTCTTCTTATAATCACAATAACACTGCAAACTATAATCGTTTAGCTAAAGAGAACAAATAAGTTACTTCGATTTTAAATGATAAGCACACACAAAGTGTAATAGTATCACATACATTCTAAGCCAAGGCCTCGGATGAGCAATAGTTATCAGCAGTTATGGACTTCATTCATAACAGATTAGATTCACACTAACAAGTAATACACAGCTCAAAGCAATTAAACAACAAAAACGATAACACGAGATGCTATTCGAAAACAAGCAATACAGTACACTTTTACAAAAAAAAACTAAAAATAAGCTACGCCTATTTTGAAGTCAATGTTCTCCGTCTTCCATGCTCCCTTCAAGGAGGCATATTTTTCGAATGTCTCTCATCAAATTCCGAGAATCTGCAGTTCTTACGCGCACTCGTCTTACCAAGCCATTACTGTCAGGCATTACTTCCTGAACTATCGCCTTTGGCCAGTGACCTCTCTTGGTTTGTTCGTTAATGATCAGAACTAAATCGCCAGGTTTGAGATTGCGGGAAGCGCCAAACCATTTCTTTCGCATTTGAAGCAGCGGTAAATATTCGGAAGTCCATTTCTCCCAGAACAGATCTGCTAAGTATTGGGTCTTTCTCCACGACTGCTTATAACCATCGGCTTTAACAAATTCATCGGGGGGAAGAAAGTCAGCAACTGATCCAGTTATAATCATTGAAGGAGTGATGGCTGAGAGATCGTGCGGTGCAGATGGTAGTGAAGTAATCGGTCGATTGTTCAGTATTCTTTCGATTTCAGTGATCAACGTAAGTAAGTCAAACTCGTCCAAAGTAGCTTCGCCAACGATTGAACGCATGAGCTTTCTCACAAGACGAAAGAAAACTTCGTAAAATCCACCTTGATGTGAACATCTTGGGGGATTAAAATGCCACGTTGCACCATGCTGAAGCAAGGTGTCGGACACTTGTTTACTTTGCCAGTTTTTAATTCCTTTTCGCAGCTCCTTGTCAGCAGCAACAAAGTTTCCTGCATTGTCGCTGTAAACGTCTGATGGTTGGACATTTCTTCGATTGCAGAATCTTCTAAATGCTTGTATGAAAGCACTCGCTTCCAAGGATTGAACTATTTCAAAATGCACAGCTCTGGAAGCCAGGCAATTAAAAATGCAGACATATCTCTTTAAACTATTTCGACCATGTCGAATTGTCAATGGTCCCATTAGATCGGTGCCTATTGCTCTAAACGGTGTGCACTTGTTAATTCGATCAGGGGGCAGATCGCCCATTTGTTGAGAAATTGGCTTTGCCTTCCAAAAGCGACAATTTAAGCAGCTCTTCAGAATGCGATTCACTGCCGACCTGCCATGAATGATCCAATAGTTTTTGTTTAGTACTGTAAGTACATGCGAAGTAGCCATGTGACCCTCTTCTTCGTGATGCTGCATAACGATCAGATCTGTCACAGGATGGTTATTTGGCAACAAAATTGGATAACGCTGGTTGTCAGAAAGAGCGGCGTGTTTGAGGCGCCCTCCTACCCGTAGAACACCATTAACAATGTATGGGTTGAGCGTTTGTAACTCTCTCAGCTCTTTGTTATGACGAAGGTCATTGTTTTGCAATAAAGCTCTTGGAGCATCAAAGTCAGCGTGATTTTGGAGTGTCTTAAAGGCTTCAGGAAACGCCTCTCTTTGCACAGCTTTGATTATTTCAAGTTTAGCTTCTTCAAGCTCGGACGCCGTCAGCAAACCAGTTTGCAGAGAATAACATCGTTTAAGACGCTTATTGCTCAAGTATTTCTTGTCCCGAAGTAGCCATGCTACTGTTCGTAAAAGGCCGTGAAAGTCCGAGTAACGCGCGAAAAGACGTTGTAACGAATTGTCCGATTGTCCATGCAAATTAGCAAAGCAAAACCCTGTGCTTTTGACTTCTGGGTCGTCACAAGTTAAATTGCACAAAAACGATGGTTGATTAGGCCATTCGCTTATATCGTATTTCAAAAACGGTGGGCCATTAAACCACAAATCACAAGCATTGCATTTATCGGGCCACACACCTCTACTAGCTATGTCAGCAGGATTCTGTTTCGAGGGTACATAATGCCACTGCTCTACAGTGGTCAAAGCGTGCAGTACTTCTAATCGATTTGCAACAAAGGTAGTAAATCTTATGGACGTACTACGTAAATATCGCAAAACCACGGTAGAATCGGTCCACAAAAACACTTTTGAGAAACTGATATCAAGCTCATTAACGACAAAATTGGTCATTTTAGCTGCGAGAACTGCAGCAGTCAACTCAAGGCGCGGCACACTCACTGATTTAATAGGTGCGACTCTAGATTTTCCTAGGAGAAAACAGCACTTCACACTACTATCACAATAGCACACTCTAATATAAATACAAATGCCATAACCGCTGATGTTTGCATCGGAAAAGGTGTGAAGTTCGAAACCAAGTATCTCCCTTTCAAGTAAAGTGAAACTTCTGTCAATGGAGATACTCTCGAGCTGAGGTAATGCCTGGAGCCATTTTTGCCAGTGCATGCCTAGTTCGAGTACATCTGCGAGATCGTCGTCCCACTGGAGCGAACGTCTGCAGGCTTCCTGCAACAATTGTCTAGCAGGCAGTAAGAAAGGTTGAATCAAACCCATGGGGTCATACGTCTGAGCAATCATAGACATCAAACCCCGACGCGTGCAAGAACGCTGCTTCACGCCGACCTTCACCATCATGCGATCGGTAGCTGGGTCCCAATACACTCCTAACGCCTTCTGGGCCGGAAGTCCACTGCATCTGAGATCAACGTTACGAGCAAGATCCTCCTGCGGAACAGAACTCAAAACCTCAACACTGTTTGACAAAAACTTTGTTAAGTGAAAGCCATCGTTTTTCAACAAACTACACAACTGCGAGATCAAAGACTTCGCAGCATCAACAGACTTACACGAACAGCAGACATCGTCAACGTACACATTTTTAAATACAGCTCTTACCACCTCCTCGCTAGCTCCCGTCAAGTTGTCCGTCGCGGTTGCTCGAAGAGCATAGGCTGCGCAGCATGGAGAAGATTTAGCCCCGAACACGTGAGTTCACATTCGAAAGTCCACAGGTTGCGCACTCAAGTCATGGTTCGGATACCACAGGAATCTAAAAGCATCTTGATCACGCCTATCTACAAATACTTGAGAAAACATAGCCTTAATATCGGCAACCACTGCAATCGGCGATTCTCTAAATCGAAGTAAAACAGCCAACAGATTACAGGTCAAGTCAGGCCCTATCAATAATCTATCATTCAAAGATATGCCACAAAATTTAGCACTACAGTCAAAGACTACTCTAAACTTAGATGCAGTTGCCACAGCGTGATGTGGGATATAGTTTATACGATCTTGAACAACAGATTCATCTTCTTTTACAGAAACTGCATATTTGCATTGAAGGTACTCATCCATTTTTTCACAGTATTGCCGAAAGAATTCCAAATCGTTTTGAAATCTTTTCTTCAAGCCATTAAGTCTTTCTAATGCCATTTTGCGATTATTTGGCAGCTTAGGTTCTTCTTCTTTCCATGGTAAACCAACAGAGTAGTGATCGTCAACTCTCTTAATTGTCTGGTTAAGTATTTCCAATGCCCTCTTATCCTCCAACGAAGGACACACTCTTTCAGGAAGGCCAATATCCTGAAAATCCTGCGACAACACTTCCAAAATCCTTTCACACGACACTTCCGAACATTCCTCCGTATCCAAGAAGTTTACCATCAATCTAGGCGACTTTATTTCTTGATTGCCTTTATTGGTCCCGTAGATCGTCCAACCCAGAAAAGTACGAAGACCGGATGGATCCCCTGGTGCTCCGACTCTAACGTCTTGCAGCTGGTAAGCTTGGTGCAAGTCACTACCAAGCAATAGTTCCACCTTCCGTTCTTTCACTTCAGGAAACACTATGTCTTTAAGATGTTCATACTGACAAGCAAGTTTTTCTGTTGGAATGCTTGCGCTAACGTCAACAATTTCGTCCATAATCAGCGCTTCTTTCAAATTAAAGGCAGAGCTTTCTTCTATACCTTGGATAGCAAGATCATGAATCTTCTTATTGACAACAGTAACTGCATTGGTGGTGTGCAGTTCGACGCTTCCATGGCTGATAGGTATGCCCAAGCGCTTTGCTAATCCAGCAGCACACAAGTTGACGCTTGATCCTTCGTCAATGAATGCGTAAGTGCACTCGTACTTGGATGGATCCGAAAACCACACCTTTACTGGAACAACTTTAAAAATTGTTTGCCCGACTGTTCGATTCCCTCGTTTGGAAGAAGTGCTGGCGGAAAGAACTGATTCCGCTGGTTGGTTCCCCGATTCACTCGACTCTGAAGTTGAAGGAAATTTCTCTTGGCGATCGGCAGATTCATTAGCTTGAAAATGCAACAGCGTGTTATGTTTTCTTCCACATTCGTGGCAGGTTAGCTTTGATCTACATTCTGCAATCCGATGTCCTTTGCGCAAACAATTGAAACACAACCTGCCTTCGCGGACTACTTGTTTGCGTTCTTGTACCGATTTACTGAGAAACGTAGGACAACTCTTGAGATCGTGTTTCCCTTTACAAACAACACACACTTGAACTTCTGATCCACTCCCACATGACTTGTTCTTCAATTGTTGAACTTCCGATCCACTCCAAGAGGACTTGTTCTTCGATTGCTGAACTGCAGCACAAACGCTTTTGGAACGTCCAGTAGCCTGAAATCCAAGTTTCTGAGACTTCTTTTGCTGCATTAACTTTCCATAAGAAGAGTCAGCTTCCGAAGCCGCAGATTCAATGAGTTCTCTTAATTCTTCAAACGTTCCACTATCCTCTCCTTGGTTGTTTAAAGAAACAAACTTTGCGCGAACTCGGTAAGGAAGTCGCTGAAACAATCCCTGCATTATGTCATCGCTATTGAGTAGACCAGCTTTGCCCCATGCCTTGAAACTCGTCTCACACTTGTACATGAGGTCGCAAAGGTTGAGAAGTCCATCCGCATCCCATTCCTTGATTTGGTTACCTTCTAATAAATCTTTCTTTATCTGTGACATTAGCTTTGTTTGGTTTCCAAAACGTCTATCGAGTCGTTCCCATGCCAGTTGGTAAGCATGCTTTCTGTCGTCGAAACAGCTAAGTCCGGAAATTATTTCAAATGCTTTCCCAATACAGGATTCCTCCAAGAAAGACATCCTCACGTTATAATCCTGATAAGCTTCCTCGACGCAGCTTTTAAACTTTCGCTTGAAAGTGTGATATTTTAAAATATCACCATCAAACTTTTCCAAACTAAGCCTCGGTACAGGATTACCATAGTTATAGCCGCCAAATGGAACACGACTTGAAACTGGAAATGGTGCACTTTCCATGTACTGCTTTGACTGCGCTTGCTGTTTATCACTACCATCAAAAGTTCGATGATACGGGTTTGCAAAAGGATTTAAGGTGCTCTGCTTGACTTCAACGTTGTCTCCTTTGGCCTTATTGATTGGTCCTGCCGCAGCACTAGTACCTTGACAACCAATCTTCTCTTGATTTTGATCAAACTTCGAAACAAGCATCTCGCATTGTTTCAATAAGCTACGGCACCCCTCTTCCGCTAGGAGGATTCTGGACTCTACTGAAGAGTAAACATCCATTCCTTCTTCCAATAGTCGTATTTGAAAATACGAAAGCTCTTCGCTCAAAGTCAAAGCTTCGTTTCTTACTTGCAGAACCTCATCTTCGGTCACTGACTCATCGTAAGGTTTACATTTTAGTATTTTCTCTAACTTAGCTAATTTAAGTTTGAACGAAAAACATTCTTTTAAGATCGTCAGGTGCAAGTCCGACTTAGGGCCATGACTTTCACCATTACTTCCTACCTGGCTAGTCGAGTCGCTTAGTTTGCGTTTATCTGTTAAATCTGGTGAACGTTGACTGGCACTGCAAGATTCAGCACTTCCACCGGTTTGCTGCGAAGTGTGACCAGGTGAGGTAACACCAAATACCTCCAACGGACGAGATGGCAAAGACATTTGCTGTGGAGATTCCACTGCAATACTCGGCTTAGGCCTTTTAGCGCCTCTAGCAACACGTGAGCTTCCACGCCCGCCACCCATCGCTTATTACCACACAGCAAACAAAATACGTTACTCTTACAGATAAAGTAGCAAACACAAACCATACACTGCACTGGAAGTCCAACCAGTACATAAACTTACTTGTCCGCGTCGAAGCGGAGCTGCACAGGTTACTCTTAGTAATCCTAACCTGCAAGGAACTTGGTTAATTCTACGATACACGACTGTCGACTACTCAACAACAACCAAGTTGTAGAATTTTTCTTTGAATTTAATGTTACTGCCGCTCACAGAATGAGTGTTGTTGTCATTTAACCGTGACAAGTGCGAAGTCATGCGTAACAAACAGTGTTTCCAAAAATCAACTAAGTTGCGTTTCTAACATGTGGTAACATGAAATTACGAAGTCAAAGCCTGCTTTTATCGCCAAGAAAATCTCTTTCCTAACTACCAAAGATCTAACGGTCAATTGTTCACAAACAGTATCGTAGCCCAGTGGCGTCGCTAAGGGGGGTAGCCCGCCCAGCATTTTGGGGTGACACCATTTTATGATAGCAATCGAACCAAAAAAGAAAACAACAAACTGTTAAACATCATTGGAAATGCTTAGAACCCTGAAATGAACTAAAAATTGATTAAAGCATCTATCGAAGCATTTATTTAGAGGGGAGCGCTAATTCGTCAAAAAAAAACAACTCACAAATTTGTAAAAATTTTGAAAAATCGCCAAAGCTAAGCAATCAAATTTGATAGCTTGTTGAGGCATGCTGAATAAAGCATGCTGAAAGATTAGGGTTACCATATTTTTCTGGCAGAGAACCGGGACCAGGATGGCAGTACGGTACGGTACGCCTTTTTTGCTAAGAAGTACGGTACGCCTTTTTTGTAAAGGTACGGGTACGCTACGATAATACGGTACGCCTTTCTTGTAGTGGTATGTTACGTAGGTACGCTGTTTGAATGTGCCTACTAAACGTTTTATGTGCAACGTGCGGACGTCAATGAAGACTCGTGCGACCGTGCCCGACGTGCACAGAGTTTACGCTATTCTCTAGTACAGTAGCGTAGTCAGGGGGGGGCAGAGGGGGGGCTATAGCCTCCCCATTGGCATGTCGAACAAAATGCAGAATGGTAAAAACACTACGTTTTTAGCACTTTTGAGACTGTTTTATGCACTGGAGTGGACTAAATAGTGATTTAAAATATCTTTTGAAACATTTGTTCAAGGGGGATAATTTGTCAAAAATGAAACCAACAAATAAATGAAAGCTTTGAAAAATGGTAAAAAATAAGCATTCAAATTTGATCGCAAGTGAAAAAATGCTAAACATAGTTGTCATCAACAAATATACTATAAGCTAAGGAATAGGGGGGGCTATTCAGTATTAGTTAATTACCCATCATTTCTTTCAAATTTCTTTTCATTAGCCCCCCCTCCCAATGATTTTTCTCTGTAAACTGTATACGAAATAGATTATTCCGCGTGAGTTTCATTGAAGTATTCGATTTTATAATTTACCAGCATCTAAACAAGAGAACTAACATTTTACCATTAGCCACCTCCCAAATAGCCCATTTATTCCACCAGTTTAATCATGTTTGCACTGCCAATTTCTAAGCCACGTTTTAAAAGCATTGTTTTTAATCAAATTAGCCTAAAATGAAGTTATTTTTGTAAAAAAATGCAAAATTTTCGAGCGCTGGGGGCTTCGACCCCAGATCCTCCAAACAACCCCCCATTGCGAATTTCTGGCTACGCGCCTGCTCAAGTAATTTGCTTACGTACGTGGTCGCTTACGTCACTCGGAAGGTTGCCAACCTTCGCGAGTCTTCGCGAGTAGTTGCCAATCTTCGCGACTGGTCGCTTCATAGGCTATTTTGATAACTTACTTTTAAAATGTATTCACTGAGCTGAAAGCGTTGTGTACTTTATTATTGAAGCGCTATTATAGCAATCACAGGTTCTGTTTCGTCATAGCGCGCTGGAATTAAAAACGAAGATTGAGTTTGTTTTATGTTATCACGCAATAACCGTGAAGAAGATGTAAAATATTGCACGCCTACATCGTAAATTTTAATTTGGCGCAACGAGATTCGAACCTTTGGAACTGGTTTATAGAAGATTGAACGTAATTTTGTATGCAAATTGGATTTTCAGACTGCACTATATTAAGCAGCGAATTATCGCCCAGTGACTGAACTTAATTTCGTTTTACGTTTGATTGTACACTGCACATCCTTTTTGTAGCGTTTTTTGTTGTTCACGTAAAATCTAAAAATCAATTAGCAGTTGGATCTTGTCAAGGTAACGTCATTAATTTTGTGTTCTAAAAATTGACAAGTTGAGTTGAGTTGTTGAATTGGAAATTGCGATATTGGAAATTCTCAAGATTAAACCTCGAAAACCGCATTACGATACTGTCAGCTGTCGTCCTCATCGTGTTATTGTGTTCTCTTCCGTCACCGTTACAGTCGTTTGGGCGAAACAGTTTGAAATCGCTCGCTCGCTCGTTTGCTTGCTCTTTGAATATTTTACTTCTGCTGTGAATAAACATCGACCTGATCTACACGCTTGGTGGAGAATTGAGCAGGATTCAAGAAGCTGAATTTCGAGATTCGAGTTCCGAGCGCGTTTCTCTGTAGCCAATCACCTTTGTTGGCACCCGGAGTGTTCCCAAACCACAGTGCCCAAACCACTCAATTAAGACGCGTGCGCAACAGAAGATTCTAGACTAAAAGCCTAGGTAACAAAACAATCTTGAGAAAAAAGTTTGTAAAGTATAAGGGAAAAACGAAGTACAGTAGATTGAATTTGAAAATAAACAGACAAGTCATTTTTTCCTACAGATAGTAGTACATAGCCTATTTATTAGCTATCAATGCTTTGTGTAGATCCTTCCACTGAAAACTTGCCATAATCTGTTTTGACGATGACAGTTCTGGGTTTTAATGCAGAAACGCAAAGAGCTGGAAGCAGATGTCAAAAGTTCTCTTTAGGTGTTTAATCAGTTAGCAAATCCTTAACCCTTTCACCATCCATGTCTCATTATGGTACTGGTAGATCTATCTTGTAGAGTGTAGACTGTAGACCAATAGGTTAGTCTACAGATACATGTAAAGCGTAAATAAACTATGTTGTTTTTTTGATGTGATTTTTCTTTTTCAGGCAGTCGTGTTATGATACCTGTAGTAAGCTAAAACAGTTGTTTGTGTTTGCTATTTACTGTAGTGCTGTTTATAAAGACTCCCAATGTTAACGCTACGATTGAATTTGAAAGCTGGAATTGACATCAGTTATGTAGTGGAGTTTTTGCTTATTGTGCAATGGATTGCTGTGTTGATTTGCTGGAGAAAGCAAAAAACATTGCAGTTTTTGCATGATTTGACACTATCATTAAAGGACAAGAATATAGCGCAGTGGTACCAGCCGTTGCTTTGAGGAAAAGTCTGCCTCTAAAACTATGTTTGATTTTTATTCGCTAGCGGAGCGCTTATCGATGTTTAGTGCAAAGTTAAATGCTTTCGATAGCATTCTATTAGTTTGCATTTTCTTGCAGTACCAGTACGTTGCGACGGTCGCGTTTACCTCAAAGAACTTCGCTCTAAACCACTCCGAGATAGCCAGATGATCTGGCCCAGATCTGAGTTTGCGCTGGCATCGTCTGGCATCCACTGAATCATGGCTTGCCAGACCTGAGCCAGATCAATACCAGATCTAAGCAGATGCCAAGTTTTTTGGGTATGATGCCAGATCTGGCAGAGGTCTATGCCGGATACGTAAGCACAAAAGATTAAAAAGCCGTTGAATAGCTTTTTATAAAATTTATTACTCTCACTTTATTATTATTGTTTTGTTTTTTCCAAAGAATTGATGTCGTTAATGTATTAAAACTGAATTTCATAAAAATTTGAATAAAAAAAGCTACCCGTAATGTAGAAATGTATAAAATATTTAAGCATTATGCAACAGCTGGTTTTGTACCTACTAGCCCTTGCTCACCTAATGAGACAATTTAATTGATTTTTAAATGATCTTTTTACAGGAATATCTGAACAACATCAGGTCCCGGTACCTCAGTCTTTGCATTTAATCTTTTTATGGCACTTTTTTAAATCATTTAGTAAAACATAATCCAACTTTGAATGACCGGTTAATGATCAACGTAGTTTATGTTTCTGAAACTGAAAAAAATCCTTTTTACCTAAATCAATTTTTTTTAACTTTAAAATACGCACTTTAAAAAGAGTCAAACTGGTTTTGCAGTTCGATTTTTGTAGATTGAGGTGGTAGAATTAACAAAAATGTTTCTGTCAGTTTTGTCTTAATTTAAAAGCAAGAAAATTTATATTTACTTTTTGTCTTTGTTTGAATCGGTTGGTCTTGTTTTTTTTTTTTTTTTTTTTTTTTGAAGTTAGCATTGATTTTTAACGTTTTTAAATGGTGAAAGTGCTCGCTTTTTGTAGAGGCTGATGAAGGCTACAGACCTTTTGTTCAAAAAGTTTTGGCAACCCGGTTTTGCGCACGGCACGTCAAGACGCGAGATTTTTAATCGAAAAACCTATGGTAGTTCGACGCTTTTTTATTTGGTAGTGACTATTTCACCGAAAATTTTCAACTTAAAGAGAATAAATCGAGAATGAGAAATATTCATCCGCGCTTTTTTCATTTGCTTTTTTAGGGGTTAAGATTAGGGTTTAGGTTAGGGTTTGGGTTAGGGTTCGATTTGGGAATAGTTTTAGAGTAAGCATTTGAGTTTGTGTCAGATTTGAGTCAGAATTAATAAAAAACTAGATAAAAATTTCCGGTGAAATAAAGCCTTCCTTTTTATTTTCCACTTGCAGCAAAAAGAGGTTGTGTTAGTAGGTTAATTTGTTAGTAGGCTGACTGTAGTAGGCTCTGTGAAACATTCTTTTGGTAGTTGTGAGCAGGTAAGTTCATTCAATCATTTTTTTATTCTTGACCACCTCATGATAATAGGCTAAAGAGATTCAATGCATGAGAATATGATGTGTAAATGGAAACAAGGAAAGGAAGAAGCCACACAACGTCTGACGTGAAAGCATGCATGTAATATTTGATAAATGTAAAAATAAGAAATATGGTTGCAACGCCTTAGATTACCATACCTATGTTGGTTAATAAGCCTATGATTCTACCTCTACATTATAGCAGATAGACTAGGGCCTACCTGCCTACCGTACCTATTGAACTTTAAAGTAACCTTACACCTAACTGCCTAACAACAACAACAAACTAGAGGAGAGATTCTAACTTCAGAATTAGTTTTAAAGTTAGATGTATCTTAAGGATGGAAAAGAGAAAGAATGACCAGCGCAAGGGACGGTTACGTACCATAGGTGGTCAACGGTACAGCTTACCGGTAACGGTACGTAGTACCGTACCTAATATTAGTTACATTGGTGGTCAACAGTATTGGGTTACCTCCGGCTGTCGGGTAATTCCGGACTGCCATGGGTACTGTATAATATAATAATATACCTTCAAAATTAAAATCATTTTCGTTTTTTCGCTTCAAAAAAGAATACAAGAAGTTATTGTGTGAGCAGTATAAGTAAATAAAAAAATTAAATCAATTGCTTCGTGCTATCTAGATTAAATTAGAGTTTGTTGCTATAAAAGGAAAGTTGAAACTGCTGAATTATCAGAAGGCTGGCTATTTCACAGCTATGACTTTGTACATGAAAGTGTATTGCATTGTTGTTTGGAACAAGCTTGTTTATAGAGCTACTTTTTTGCAACAATTGACTGCTGCTTTTATTTTATTACTAGGTGCCTTGTAATTCTTGCTTGCATTTCTTATTGCCATTTACCTTAGGTTCAAAAAAGGATATGTGTGGGTGTGCACCGTGTGCTACCTTAATTACTTTTTTTTCTTTTTTTAGAATTTATTCAATCATTAATTTATTTACACTGTCAATAACAACAAGATGACAATTCTATTGAGACATTTACTACAATAATTCTTGACAAGAGGGAGGCAATAAATTGATCTTTTTGATTCTGCAGTCCCCATGTTCATCCAGAGAAAAACTTAATTTATTGAGGTTACCTATTATTCATTAAATCAAAAGCAGGATAGTGCAATCATAATATGAAATGTAAATTTTCAACTGTAATTTGGTGAAAGATATTTCTTGTGTTTGCTTTTGAAGAGTCTTCTTAAGGTATTTTAAATTTTTCGTGGGATGTTGTTCTCAGTTTTGACTTCTTGACCTTTAATGCATTGTTGAGATTGAGTGGTCAAATGTCGGGGACTGTATAAGTTATTACGTAGTGGGTTGAATGCTCTGGTAGCGCATGAGAAGATTTTTTTTTTGTTTAATTTTTTTTTTTTTTTTTTGTTAGAAATTTGGGGTGGAAGGTTATCAGTAAATTAAGTCTGTTCCTTTAAAGTTTGAGGGTGTGCTCCCTGAATTAAATTTAATACTCTGTACGACTTGAATTTATATTTTAAGTTTATTGCCATAAAAAAAGAGTATGATTACTGGTGAATTATCAGTAGGCTGACTATTACATAGTTATGACTTACTGCATATAACAGTGTTTTCATTGTCTTTTTGAACTTGTATATGGTGTTTTTTTTTGCAGCAATTGACTACTATGCTTATTACACGGTGCCTTGTTGTTGTTTTTTTTTTGGCTTGTTTTTGCTTGCGCTTTTCTTATCACCATTTGCTTAAGAATTGAAGTCTGAAGTGGGAGTTTGGGTGAAGCTGACTTGATGAGCACTGCTCCTTTGCTTCATCCACAGTATGCATAGACTGTGGTTTCGCATTGTTCAGCTTTTACAGATGTCATTGTGTGCCTCTTTTTGTGCCTCTTTTTGTGCATGCTGAAAGAATAAACTACTGACTGACTGACTGACTGTAACCTACACTGTACAGGGTACCGGTAATTTTGGACATGAAAATAGAATTGCAATTATTATGTTTTTGTATTACCTTCCGTCAACCGGGGCGACTTTGAACGCCAGGGTGACTTTGAACACTACACTAAAACAAACTTTGTTTTCAGTTAAATACTTTTCAAGACCAAGAGCGGTCTCTTACTAGGTCAGTGTTTAAACTTCGATAGATTTTTTTTCTTTTTTGGCTGACTAGCACAAGGTCACGTGACAATGGCGTCATCATTTCAACAAAATAATTCTCAAAAATAGGGCGATTTACTACACCATTACTGTTGACATATAGATCCTCAAGTCAGGTCAATTAGCAATAGATGATTGCAGGCTCGAACCCATGAGGATGTGATCGGCAGTTTACCACTCTGCCACGCGTTTTTTTTGTATTTTTAAGGCAGAGTGCCAATTTAAAAAAAAATTCGGAACGGAGTGTGACTTTAATTTGGCTTCTAAGCCGTAATGAGAGTTGGTAGTAGAATGAGCAACTATTTTTGCTCTCTGGGAATATCAAAATATGCAATTAGGCTACGCTTATCCAGGTTATTGAGCAATATGACAATTGGTTCGAATTTTTTGTCGAAGTGTATTTTTGGATCGGAGTATTTCAGAGCTGAGTGTTGTTGTAAAATTTCGGAGCCGGAGTCAGTTAAAAAATTTCGGAGAGGATCCGGAGTGGAAAAATTAGCCGCTCCGCAACGTTCTACTTCAAAGACATGTTAGGCGAAGGCAACTTTTCGCTTGTAAGTGAAGGTTTAAGTGCATGTTGGTAGGTGTTCAAAGTCGCCCCAGAGACCGGGGCGACTTTGAACGCTTTTTGAGATAGAATATATGGCTTATGAGAGCGAAATATTTTTTTAGTTATGACAGTTCTAGTTGCTGAGGCCATAAGTGTTACATTCAGCCTATTAGCACTTTTCTTGCTTAAACCTGGCAGAAGTGACAAGTAAAAATGATTCAAAACCGTTCAAAGTCGCCCCGGTTGACGGTTTATCATCGTAGATTATTATTTCAGTAATTAAATAACTGTCTGGTCATTTTAGGTTGCGATAAAACGATTCTGCGTAGTTGCTCTCTACTTTTGCTTATAGATTAGGTTAGATAGGTTAATTTGTCCTATGAGGTAACCACACACGCTCTCAAGCATTTATACTATGCAAACCAGGGGGTACATGATAGAACGTGCTAGCGAGCTCATTAAGGCCATTCTCGCTCGCTAAAAAGCGCTAACGAACAAAAAATCTTCAGAGACAAACTGCAATTTCTGAGCCGTCTCGCCCAACACACGTTAAACAGTTCGCTCAAATTTCTTTGTGAGATGTTCGTTACTTGTGTTAGTACGTAATAAATATCTCATTGTGACGTCAAATGCATTTCTACTTCAAAATAATGTGTTCAAGAGTACTGTATGTATCAATACTACATTGTTATAGAAAAAAATACCATTACATACCGGTATGCAGTGTTCCCTACGAGCGCAAAAAAGTGCGGAAAGTGCGAAATTTTTTCCGGCATTTTGGGACTGAAATTTTGCGAATTTCGGCGTTTTTGTTTTTTGCCAAAAACTGTAGACAGCTGTGGTTCACAGTGCCTTGCTCTGGTACGTCGCACAAATCGCGGAGAAAACTTGCAGAATTCAGACGGAGGACCTCCTTTTTTTTTTTGAGATCAACATAAAACCGGAGAAAAAGATGCCTCCAACGGCGCGATGACCTTTTTTTTTTTTTTTTTATTTTGGGGGGGTCACATTGAGACCGGACAAAAAAGATGTGAAAATTTTCGGCATTTTTACATTGAGTTTAGAACGTTCGTGCTATTTCCGGCATTTTCGCAGGAGGTGAAAACTTAAAGGGAACACTGCCGGTATGCGTTATTATTCTATACAAGCAAATTCCTCAGCTGATGATAATTAATAAGTGAACGACAGAAGTTAATTATATTTTTGGATCAATGTGAAATATGAACTTTTTCCATAGTATAATTTTTTTAAACAACGTAAAGCGCCCTTGAGGTTGTTGGTGGGTAAACTCATATGTTAACAGTAACTATAGGTGTTTAGGTTTCAAAAATTTTCAATAGCGAGCAAGTCGAAGTACACTCTTCCTTTTTAGAACCGGTAAATCTTGAGTCGAGAATGGCTGTTTTTAGTTTTTTGCCGATATTCAGTCTCATTTGTTATTGATTTTGTAAAACTTTATTGAGAGCATTGACGTCATTTTTAGGGGGCATGTTTGAAACACTTTTTAATTCCTATTGCTCTGTCTATAAGTGAAGGCTTTTTTTTTGCTTTTGCAGCATTGTAAAATTGCAAAAGCGAAAAAACAAGCTTTTTTCAAGTTGACAACTGCCAAAAAATTTTTCAATTGCTTGCAAATACAAGAAAATCACTGAAATTTTATAGCTTCTTTGATTAGTTTGAATTTTTTTTTGTTTGTTTTTGGTTTATTTTGCTACCGAGGCTGGCATTGTTTTTAATTTTTTCTTAAATTTTAAACAAATATGAGCCTCGTGTTTTAGAAAATCATTTGTACAAAAGGAGTCTATTGCTATTTTTGTCAACTGGCACTACTTAGAATTTCTTTATCAGTCGAAACAGCAAGTGGTTCTCAATGCAATTCGCTTTTTTTTAGCTGTGTGATAGCAAACATGGTGACGATTTTAATTAATTTTCAGCAAAAATTTGCTTTGGTTAGAAGTTTTCAACATTTCGCCAATAAATTTCTGAACCAAAAAGATTTCTCGCACGCTTAAAGAGTGCTTCAAGATCCTCTTTAAGTTAGCAAGGAAAATGTGATGTTTTTTTACTTGAACTGCTTTCCGCAGTCGCTCAAAGCAAGTTAGCGAGAAAGAATGACATAACATAATTTTGCAAGGCTTTGCATACACGTGCAAAAATGACCTTTTACGTTTAGCGAGTATTTAATTCGGTAGTGCCTCTTAAAAAAAACTCAATAATTAAAGCGAACGAGGAAATGTCTGTCATGTGGGACCAAAATCCTATTTTATCATGATTCTAAATTTTTCGAAAAAAAGTTAAATCCTTTTCTATTCCAAGCCCAAATCTGACTTAAATTGAAAATCCATTAGAGATTGATTTTAGGAATAAAAATGATTGTAAATTGAAAAAAAACAAAGTTACATTGTTGTAGTGACTAAAAGGCTTGTGCATTAAAAAGCTACAAACTGCACTCGATAAATCCGGGATTTACAAAACAGAAAGTCACTACAAAATTATAAATCTAGCAACAGCATGGCACAAAACTAACCACAGCCCCAATTCTGCGATAATTTCAAAGAGGCTGTTAATTTAAGTAGGTTGCCAATTTGAGCACATTTGCGGAGTAATGATCTTTATTAGCGATTCAACCACAGTAAAGATGTTAAAATGGAAATTTTAATCAACATGGCTTACGCTTATCCAGTTTATTTTTAATCGACATGGTGCAGTGACTAAGATGGTGCTAGTATGGCTCAAATATTTGGTGTAGTGTATTAAAATTTTCAAAAAAGTACCTAATTATGCTTCCTAAAATCCTAACATATTATTTTAGTATAAAATATATGTTAATCTGTTATCAAAAAGGATCAATTTTGCTCGTTTGCTCTGTTAAATATGTAGATGTTCAAAATTACCCTAAAAGGGTAATTCTGGACATATCTGTTCTGACCGCTTTTTTTATCCATTCCTTAAATATTTTTTGAACTGGTTGAAAATACTAAAGTACAATATTGAAATGCACAAACGAACCCAACAGTTTCGGAACTGATTGTAATAGAGAACAGACAAAACAAAAACAGCAGAATTTTGTCCGGAATTACGCGAGGTAACCCTGCCTAATAGTTATGCCTAATATAAAGGAAAGATGTTGGTATAGTATTAATGGACGTCGTTAAGTATAAGCCAGGGCTGCCCAATTTTTTTTCTGGTGCGGGCCACATTTATGGGAGAAAAGTAATTGCGGGCCAAATGCATTTTTCCCAAGAATGAACTCCACATAATTGCAAGTTTGTTGTACAAAACCAGTGCTCACTTTGGCCAGTAATTCGAGTGTCTGTCCCCAAAAGTAAGTGAAGACAAAAAAAAAGGTCTTTGCCCAAATTGGTGCTGATTTCTGTCAGTATTGCAGGAATCTGTCCCAAAAAGAAAGTGAAGACAAAAAAAAAATAAGAAAAAAAAGTCTTTGTCACAAATCTGAAGTAAACCAAACAGAAAAAGGTTTTGTTTTAGCCTTTTATTTGCCAGAAAGTGCTAAGTAAGCCTTTCCATGAGGAAATCAACCAAGTAAAAAGACCTTGTGGGCCACACAAAACAGCTTCGCGAGCCAAATGTGGGCCAAGGGTTGGGCAGCCCTGGTGTAAGCTGTCTGCTTTGTTTTGGAATCTCTGCGACTTGTGTATGCGAGTGTGCATGCTCTCGCTCTTTTTATGCGTACACTCATTAGGGTTAGGGCTAGATTTGTGGAATAGCTAAAATCGGAAAAAAGAGAGCACATGCGTGCTCATACACAAGTTGCAGAGCTTGCGAAAAAAGCGATGGCTCATACTTAACGACACTTGTATTAACCAAGAATATCAATCCAAATGAAGTTTTTTTTTTTTTCTTAATAAAGTAGATCTAAATTTTACGGTAAAATAGAAGCTGTTATTGTTAAAATATTTGAATGCTGCTTTGAAATACAGTACCATTAAATATATTTGGTCCTCTTGTGAAGATTACTGTAATATCTGTCAAACAATATATTTCTTTATCCTAAGCGGATTGCTAACTTGTATATTCGCACTGTAACTGTTGCTCGATGTTTGTATGTGTCTTGCCATTTTTACATTTTATACTTCAGAATCTTTGTGTAGTTCCTGTGATTCAAACTGTATTGCTTATACCAGTATACCTCTAGTGATTAGTTTAGATGGCTAGTACATCAACTTGTTATTTAGTTGTCGAATACTTGAAAGAAAAAGGCTTAGCTGTTATTTCACCTTTGTGGATTAGTAATGACAGAGCCTATTGGCCTCCATACCCAGATGACAAAAGATATCAAAAAGCTGCTAAAGTGATAGAAGTGCTTGTTACCAACTGGGAAATGTATGATATTAAAGAATGGTCAAAATCTAGTAAGTTACAACAATGACTAGAATTTTTCTAAAAACAAGAAATATAAAACCTTTTGATAAAATCTGTTGGCTCATGTATATTTCGCATGCTTGAAGAGGCATCATCACTTACTATAGAATAGAAAATAACAGTAATAAAGATTAACATTTTTTTAGGGTACTGTGTTGTTACTCAGTATCCCAGATGCTCATCATCTTTCAAGGCATTTCAGTGTTGTCTACTATGGGTTAATCCTGGCATTTCTTATTTGAAAATTGATTTTGATGAGTTTTGTTTCCTTTTTGTGTGCAAAAGGTGTTACAACCGTGTGTGCATTCAACCACCACTTCCTCCATAACTCAAACGTTTAATCTCTCTGATGTGCCATGTTTTTTTTTTTTTTTCTTGAACTAGGCTCAATTTATCTTCATTTTGCAACTGGCTGTCTTTGTTGAATTGCATAATTTAAAATAGAATAAGATTGGACCAAAGAGGATTATGTAGTGGCACAGTTGTATTTATGATTTGTCCCATAAACATTAATGTACAGTAACGGTGTTTCGTGTGTACACCAGTATGTGTTTTATAGTTCTTGATGATATGACTTTACTTATTACCTTGAGTCTTTCATGGTTCTGTTCATAAACTTTACTCTTTAATTACTTACACCATAAGAAAGAGGTAGTATATGTATTAGTGTTTCAACATTTGTTTTATACATATATTTCAGTACAAGTACATGTTACATACATTGGAACTTGACGATTAGCGAAACAGTTAGTCACACCACAATTATTTGTGCTAACATTTTCTTTATCTGCACTGAAGTTCTATTGTCCTTACGTCAAGGCTTGAAAAGGCTTTTTGATAATGCTTTCTTCCAATTATGGGTAAAATCAATTAAATTCATTTCAAAGTAATGTAGAAACAGAAGATATTTTGGTGACTAACTATCTGCAACTAATCATCATGTACCTAACATACTTGCAATATTAGCCCTAAACTCGGTATTTAGATGACTTGGAACATGCTCAACAACTTCTGCTTCATCTAATTTCTTATGTGTTTTGAACACGTAAAGGACTACTTTCAGATATTTACGCAAATAGTTTGTGTCAAATATGTAATGAGTATCGTACTTTTTCATTTTTTTGAATAGAGTGGTGTGGAGAATAGTACTGCCACTTACATTTGACTGATATTAGCCTTCATCATCACCCAACATTTAGATCCATAGCATATCACAGGATCACACTTTTTGTTGCTACTACAGAATCAATTATTATTCTTTCGGTTTTAATGGCAAAAGGCTCTCGCAAAGTGCTTGAGAATCTCACAAAATATTTGCAATCAGTGAGTCAATGCATACCAGTATATTCATAGGCGTCGATTATGGAGGGGATTGAGGGTTGGTGCCCCCTCGGGTCTAACACTCAAGGGGGCGAAATATGTCTGGCTCCATCGATTTTTTGGCAAGTATTACCCACTTGGCTACAAGAAATCCAAAATTCCAGACTGAGATAAATCCAGAATGTGGCAAAGACCTTTTTTTACTCCAGACTGAAATAGAATTATTAAGTTTAATCAAACTTCTCAAAAACATCCCGCCCCCTCGGAATTTGCTTAATCAACACAAAATTGACACCTCTGGGTATATTATATGTCACTGCACGTCCAATATCACCATTACTTCCAACAATATCAGCTACTGTTACTGGACAGTGATAATAGTACCGTATTTATATAACGCTTTGCTCAACTAGTGTAGGCATTGAGTGAAGCATTATATGTTTATACCCTAGTGACACTTATGGTTAGTGACAATAGTATGTTTTCATTTTTTCTTGTAAATTTCACAACACAAATTAAATATGACCAAACTGACCTATCGTTGAAAAAAAGCTTTATCAGAAGGACATCTACGTCTCGGCCCAAAGACAATCCATTTCCTTTTCCTACACCATCTCCTGTTTTGCAGTGTAATGGAATAATATCAGACAATAGTAGGTCAATTTCTGTGCCAATAAACCTACTTTTTGTTTTTAGATGTTTAACCAGTTCAATATTCATTTAATTTAAGTGTTGGTTTACAGTACACGTGTATTACCTGCACCTTAGAACAAGTCTTTTATGAGTGAAGTTGATGCAGAATGTTTTTGCGCAGAAATTTCCACTCCACATGGTTAGGATCCACACTCTACGCGTTTAAAACGAAAAAAAAAAAACGCTCACTGTTTGAGGCTTCCATGTATGCAACAAATTAGGGCCAATTTGGCATTAGAAAACTTTGCCCAACGAACCGGAATCTGTTACCAGATTGGTCATCAACCAAGTTTCCATTGTATTAAAATTACTTACAATTTTTTCACATTTACTTCATAATGCTTTGTTTTGTAATTACTGATCTATAGTTATTATAGTTAACTGCTTAAAGAATGTTTGAATGTCTTGTATCTTGATATAATCTTACTAGGACTTAGTACTGGAAAAAATTTACAGCTCTATGTGGTTTATGAAACTGTATTTGTATCATTCATCTTTTTTGCTTGTTGTGAGGGATGGGGTAGGGAGATAAGCGTTCCCAATGCGAATATTTTGACACAAAATATGTGTATCTTTTTGAAAACCTGCGGTTATACCCTGCCACTGAGCTCTAAATATCATGGAATCTTTGCAGGGTCTACATTCTACTTTTGCGCCTAAGCACCAATGCAACCAGTCAAATTGAAATCTTGTATGGTTGGTGGCCTGGTTGGTCAATGAATAATGTACGTATATGTTTAGTCTTTTAGAGTTCGTCAACATTGAAAACAGATCTTGAACCAAAGCAGCAGGGTATCAATTCTTATGCTTTTAATCGTTTCACAGAGTTTTGTTCTATAGGTGAAAATGATAAAAGTGAGAATGACTCTGTTCTTGTCGGAGAAGATTTGCTTCAAGTGCGAAACTTTTCAGCACCTATAAGAGATCCACGTGTGTCTCTGTTGCATTGCGTATTGTTAAGTAGTGTTGACCTGTAGTGTCTAAATTATGCTTCAGCTCAAATTTTCTGCAAAACAACCGTTTGACAGATGACTATGAAATTGTCTTATAAACCAGGGAAAGCTTCGTTTCTCTGTAAATATTCCTGATAATTGTGTAAAAATTGCGGGCAAGATATCTTTGATCAAAAACATTGTCAGTAATACAAAAAGAGTGCAAGTTATATATGAAACATATAAAAATATTGCCTCATTTTTTGCTTATCCTTTGGATTCATCAAGTCTTGGCATCTTAGAAATTTCACAACCATCAGGTTTTTTGAGTGTTTGTGATTTGCAAGACATCGAACTAAAGTATGTTAGATTTCGTTACAAAGATAGCTTTGTTGTTATCCCAATGCTAGATAAATAGTCGTTTCATTGCCTTGGTATGTTTGTGTTCAGTTTTTATGTACTGGTATGGTACCTTTTTTCGATGGGTAGGTGGTGTGCAATTACTTCCTCAGTTACTCACCGACTTAAGTGACTGATTTGATTGTATCCAAGATACATTCTCTGACTGGTGCGAATATTGCTTGGCCTTAATAAAAATTTTGGAGCTGAAATTTTATTTTGACCTTTCATCATAAAAGTAGTTACTCAAAGGAATCTATAACCGTTGTGTAAGCAGGTTTTCCTCAAGCACAAAATAATGACAAAATTACTGGATACCATTAAAAGATTCCAATTTAATGTTGCGTTTACCACTCCTGCAACGTTGCCACAGAGCTTAAGTTTTGCATACTCTTCACCGTCTTCAGTGATATACTGGCTCATTCAATTTCATTTAGGCTGCAGGTGAATGTGTTTTTGTTTCTTGATGTTTTGTATTACTTGTTCATCATCATCATATGATACGATGGTGTCTAGTAAGAATAGCCTACTCTGTCTACGTTTGTATATTGTTTGACTTTATTTATTTAAGTATCTTTCTTTATTTACTGTTACTGTATTTATGAAACGAATTCTTTTGTTTTTAGAACATTCCAGTATTCAACAGCTGTAAAATTAAGGTATTTTTATGACATAGAGAGGGCTAATTTTTCTGAGGCAGGATATGTTGTGGTAGAGTATTTGGATGAGCAGGGAGGAATGCATGTAATTCCACATTGGTGGATTAGAGGTTCAGAAGCGTACTGGCCTCCTTACCAAAAAGATGAGCAAGTACAATATGCTGCAAGGACCATGGAAGTCCCATGCAACAATTGGAATCTGTTTCCGATGAAAGAATGGGCAAGGAATGGTAAGCTGGAATTTTGTTTTGCTCTGTGCTGGCGTTTAAAGCAGCCTGATACTTATTTCTGTACTATCTCTATTGGTACAGTCAAGTAAAGTTATTTTTATTTAGGTGACTGGGAAGCTGCCAATGCTCTTTTGGTGCGGCTAAAGGATTCCTCAAATGTAGAATCAGCTGGAGAAAGAGGACGTTTACGGAGGAAAAACAAAAGGTTGGAAGTATAGTATAGTATTTGTTGTGACCCTGACATTGATATGTGACCCTGTATATGAAGATGATGCATTGCAAAAATTTAAAATGATAAGCATTGTAATGTAGCTCTTGAATCGATAAAGTTGCTTGGTTATTCAGCGTTTGGGGCATGATTTTTTCTGGTGTGGCAACTTAAGCAAGCGTCTTGTTTATTTTTTCCAGTAAAACTTGTGAACTAGCAATATCTAACAACAATAACTTTTTGCCGATTTGAGGACAGTTATGGACTCAGTTTGGTTTGATTATGATCTTTAGTTAACCTCAAGTGGTATTCAAGAAATGCTACTCATAGATTCTGGTGTTGCGTTGTGCATGGACACCAAATTTAAAATCATGAGTACAAAATAGCAAACTTTAAAAGTAATAGCTGTCAACCTGTTTGAACCGTAATAAAAGCAGATTGTGATGTATATAATAGTAACTCCGGTATCCAAACAGCAAACATACCGGTAGAAGTTGTTTATGTGTTGCAGCAAAGAAAAAAAAAATGGCCATTGGGTTGGTGCTAGTGCCTGTACTTGCCACCCCAGGAATATAATGATGGTTGCAATATTAACTATGACTTTGCTGATTTCAGAAAACGAAGAGATAGTAGCTCTTCTGTGGAGCATGTTATAAAGAAAAAAAAGAAACAAAAGCCAAAACTACGTTCTTCATGTTGCAGCAGATCATTTCGACCACCTACGCCACCAAGATTATTTACAAGTAACAGTAAGTGTTGAATATTTTCTTCTATTGCCAGTGCTTAAGTACTTATCCTTGACTTTTACATGCTGTTCAAATACCAACTGCTGTTGTACACATTTATTTGATTATGGCAGACTTTCTTGTTTTATTTTGTGTTGTAGTCCATTTTCTCCCTTGAAGAATAGAACTTAGCTTTTCTTCCCTTGAAGAATAGTGCTTGCTTTGTAGATGAAACTGAAACAATAACTTTTGTTGAAACACGATGTTCTTCTTAAAATTTCAGAATTGTTGTTTTGGCTGTGATTGTAGTGCTGTTTTATATGCTACAATTGAGGTTTATAACTTCAATGATCTCAGATATATGTTTATGTGCTGAATGTCATACAGGTGCGTGCAGGATCTTTTCCTCGTTGGATTCGGATGAAGAATGTACAAGTAACGATGCCATGCACTTGAATGAAAGACCTCCAGCATCAGGTAACCTACCCAGATCGAAGGCATGTAGACGATACTGCTGAAACATTGGACCTATTTTTTGTTCGATGTTCAAGTTCACTTGGTTTGGTAGTACCGTATTCGTTTTGGTAGTACAGATTTGGTAGTACCGTAACAGTTTTTTGAGTTTTTAACTAGCTGCAGCAGTGAATCTCATTATGTTTTCATGTATGTTATGTTTGTCATAGCGGTACTTAAAAATTTTGTTTTAAACATTTTATGCATTACGGTACTGTGTGATTTTTGTATTTATTTTCGGCTGTAATTCAAGAGTAAAGTCTTTACAACAGCACCAATCGGAATTCTCTCTTAGATAAATGCATGCTTTGCAAAAGAATTTGAATCTGTAGTTGATCTAAAACTGGTTTCAAGTTTGCGCGTGTCAATTCACAGGATTCACAAAATCTAAAGTAAAGGCACTTAGCAGTAAGTCAGAAATGTACCATCATTCATATTAGTATTATGCGTTCTCGGTATATATGACTTGTTATCACAATTACAATTGCAGAGGCGAGAAACGAACTTGCATCATCACATGACTTCCTGTCTTCAAACACGATAGCTTCAAGTATGTACTATGTGTTGCTGTACTGTACAAAATGTGGAAGACATTGCTAAGCACAAAAAACGTTGCAGCTCGCGCTTAGAGGGTGCAGCTGATGGAACAAAGAAATTATACCTTAATCACATGACAAAAAAGGCCTACCGACGCTTTAGTCGACACATTTTAAAAGCTATGAAAAACTTTTCACTCTTTACCCAGTTTAATCTTCCCCTTCTTTGTTTGACTAAGTTTCACAAGAGGTATTAAAGAGTCTTACTCGTCCGACCACTATGTTTGGTGTCGATTGGGTAACACGCAAGTTTCGCTGTGCGCTGTACAGACGTGTTTAAACTACTCGTGGTCGCATGTGAGTGAATAGATCAATAATTAAAACACCTTGTGGCCACATTGCTAAGAATTGTGTAGTACCTTTTTAGCGATAGGCGATCGCTAGTATTTAAATCAATGGCGGAAGCAGTCATATGCATTATGTAGGATATTAAATAATGCAAACGAAAACAGATTCCAACAAGAAGATTCTATGATTTAAATTATTCCAAGTGTGGTTACGTGTTGGCGGTGAAAACGCATCAGCATGTAGTGTTTATATGTGCTAACATGTTTGGATCAACACTGTCATGTTGATGGAGTGGTCTAACACCTGTCCTTCAGTTAAGGGCTGCCTGCGACCTCTGAAGCCGGGTTTAAGTCACCGGTTGGTGCGGAAATCGGTTCGAATTTCACACGTGACCATGTTTTGCTGGCATATGCGGAGGTTGATTTAGCTTATGACTATGTTTTCTATTTCATTTAAATTATTTTATTAGATATTAGGATTTTAATTTCGCTTGCCGGTTGAATTTTTTTTGTTCTTGTTGATCGTGTTGAGATATACGCTGTTGGGCAATTGTGGTGTTTACTGAATGTTACAAGTAAAACATTTTTAAATTCAGGCATGATATTACGTCCGTCTTTAATGGCACTAGAAATACAATAGAGTAAGTGCAAATCAGTGCGCTGGTTGCTTATCAAAAAGACTCGCACTTTACTCCCTATTTATTTTTAGCCAGCGTCCAAGAAGAGAATAGATCTGTCGAACTACACCATTCCAATATGGAATCTGTTTTAGGTAATGATAATAACAGCAGTACGCTTAGTTTGGGTTGTATGGCTTAGCTGTTGGAGAACCGATTAATTTCAATCTGGTTACCGTTGCCGTCGAGTCTTTTTGAATTTTCAGCATTTCATGGCAGCAGCTTTATACTGATACTTGGCTACCACAAATTGCAATATGATTCTTGATCATCTTCCATTTGTTTCTTTTAATCGGAGAGATGTGGCATTTACCCAGTCAGCAGGGGTCTGTCGATAATTGTGCTGCCTCTTCTCCGCACATCTCTGTTGTTTGGATCATAATCATCTCGATTTTTTTTCTTGAATACCATCATTTATCACTTCATCCCAACTCGATGTTTCTGACCCTGATCTCACGTTTTTTACGATCATCTTCAACTTAACTGCCATGTTTCCTAATTTTAAAAATTGAGTTGGTATCACTGATCAAAGATTAGCCTGAAACTCGTCAATAATGGAATATGTTCATTTCTGTGTTCATGCTTACATCAATAGGCATACTTAACAACCAATTGAAAGTCACTTTTACTGGAACTTTGCTGTTAAGTTACTTGGTCTGTATTTCATTGCTATGATGCAATTATTTATTCCACTGACTACTTTTTTTAGAGAAAATCTTTCGTGGTATCGAAGAACTGAAGTCCGAAATGAAAAGTATGTGAAAGGTTACTGAGGGACTGAAGGATTCGAAAAGAAAAACCAGCGACAACGCAGTTGCTGGACTTTTTCTTTTTCAAACAGAAGAAAATTTAAGATCCTTCGAAAGAAGTTGTCTCAATGAAAAATTTAGAGAAGCAGTGGTAGGTTGTTCCTTGCTATTGGCATATATAAGCTACATTCATATGTATTTAATATTTGACACAGAGCTGCTTTTTAATTTACAATAATTTCAAAGAGCTCAGCATGTCGCCACAACTTTATGAAGCATAGAACGCCGGCTAGTCATTAACATCTTTAAGCCAAGTACCTTTTCAATTATCTTAGGCAATTTAAACACAGAATTCTGAAGTGTACTTTTGTTTTAAAATTAATCTCAACTGGACCTGAAATTGATTATCAAAACGGACGCTCTTAACCATTCGGCCACGCAGCCGCCATATACAGTATATTAGTATTTATAAAGCAAATTAATTATCTTCTGTTTTAGATCACATATCTCTTGGCCTTTAATGGCCGCAGTAGTTCGGAGGCCACCCGAAATATTTTGACTCATGCAATGAGCAATACTCTTGCACTGACTTACAATTTGAATGGAAAAGGCGCATCGGGAAGAAAGGGGTTTCAGAGTCTGCACTTTTATAAGCTCATCTTTGGTAAGTTTTGCATACCTCGTATAACAAATTTTTTCTAAATTATCCTATTCTGTACAGAATCGAATCTTCTTACCTTTACAACAAGGAGGTGAGCCGCTGCAAATATGAAGTAGTGCACAAAAGTATCAGTGAAAAGTGCACTATACTGTAGTAACCCTCCGCCTTTTCTACTGGGGCTCGTCACTATCCCGGTAATGGGAGTATATTCCACAGAGACCAAGCAGTTTGATGGTACCTCACAGTGTAATTCTCTTGCTTAGTAATAGAGAAGAACCGACAGTGGCTTTTCTGAACGGTTCAGACGCAGAACAGTCCAGTAGAATCTATGAGTCGGTCAACTGAGGTTTTGCAAAGTAGCTGTTAGATATTGTGTATTGACGCATATACGTGGGTGGCTGGTGACTCTGAAGAGCCCAAACTCACTTCCCAGTTACCATCACCTTTTCGTTCTAATTATGTTTGTTGAGTTGTAAATCCTCAGTTATAAATTGCTTATTATCAGAAGGCCTGTTTTCTACTATAAATAAATCAACTGAGGATTTACAACTTAACGAATGTAATTAGAACGAAAAGATGAGGGTGACTGGGAAGTGAGCTTGCGCTCTTCGAGTCACCAGCCACCCAAGTATGCGTCACAGCAGGCTAATCACTTCCTGGACCAACGAAAATCCAGGCCCAGTTATTGCTCGATCATTAGGCCTCTTGATCCATTATCCCACGATGCAGTAAAGTAGTGCGAGCGACAAACAATGTTACAGACGTCGCTGATTGAACGCCATGTGTTTGGCGATATCTTCTGTGGAGGGTATCAGCACTCGCCTCAATGTGCCTCACTACTATCGAATTGAAAGTGAGAGGTGATTAGCAGGTACTTGTGCTGATTGTTTGCAGTTAGTTATTCGGTAAACAAGTCTGGTGGAAGCAAGTCTTCATTTTTCCAGGTCATGTGTTTCTTGATATTCATCTACAAAAAGTCTTTCTCAGATGAAACACTTGAGCATCTCGTTTAATTTATATTATGTACTTGCAGCTGCAGTTCGTCGTCTCTATCCGAACGAAAATGGAGAGACTATAGGAGGAGCATTGTGAACTGGTTGGACGGAGCGAAAGATAGGGATGGAGGAAGAAAAAGCAGAAGGAAAATAGAAGTTGCGGAGGTCGCCGAGTCGGAGTTTGATGGTTTGGGTGTACTGCATGTGTTTTGTGTTTGTATGTTTTACATGTGGTTTTACTTACCAATAAACTTTTGAAAAATATTTGATTTGTGTTCGAGACTGTAGAAAATAAAAAACAAGCTTACCGATCTGGGGCAGATCTGGCACTAAAGATTTTGGTCTGGTAGAACATCTGGCAGTTTGATCTGGTTCAGATCTGGGCCCGAGTTGCACGCCAGACCACTTTTACGGTCTGGCACAGATCTGGCACCACAGTTTGCCTGTTTATGCCTGATCAAAGCCAGATCGAAAACAGATCGGGGTGGCTAACTGGGGCTGTTTGTAAGATAGAGACAAATTTATAGCTGTAAGGTCAAGCCCCCTCAGCAAGTTTTGGTTATGCCTCTGATAAAAAAAATATTTAGATTTTTTTTGTGAAAATTGTTACTCGAGCATCTGTATAAAAGTTTTGTTAGTTCCCATATTTTCATGTAACTGACGTTTCTTTCCCAGTCCAATAATTATTATTAAAAATGCAAAATGCTTTATCAAGTTTTTTGTTTAGTGGTGACTAATGAGAATGGAACAATATTAATGGACTAGCTTGGCAGCTACTTCTCTACCGATAACAATAACCTCAGCAAAAAATAGAACTCACTTTCTAGTGGTTAGATATATACTGGCTTTAGTTCTATCTGATTACACCATAGGTGGGCACAAGTTCGTTAATCCGTTAATAACGAAGCTAACTTTTTCATTAACTCGTTAATCCGTTAAAAAGTTTTTTTATGTTAACGGACTAAATTAACTTCCGTTAAGTGCTGTTAACGGACTATATTAACTTCCGTTAAGTTCTGTTAACTTCCGTTAAGGTTTTTATCGTTAATATCTTGCACCATTCATCCATCGGACCGGTACAAACCAGTTTGTACTAGTAACACTTGTTGCGTATTTGCACAAGTTTTATAGAAGAAAGCGAAGAAAGGAGCGCTTTTTTGTGGCAAACAATAAGCTGCAGCCTCATAGGTCGATTAATTATCGCTGTTCGCAATTTCCAAAGATTTTCCGATTGCCGCTTCGTTGTGCATTTGAACTTGTTTTTGTCTTGAAATTAGATTAGACTGTAAAATGTAACTTCCAAAACACAAAAAAGACCACCATAGCAATAAATATTTCCTTACAATCAGCTCAACAGCATCAATACGTGTTCTAGAAGCGAGTGAATAAAAAGAAATGTAAATTACACGCAAATTGTTAACGGATTAACGGACTTTATTCACTTCCGTTAATTAAAACTGAAAATAACGGATTAACGTTAACGGAGGTGTGAAGTTTGTTAACGGACTAGTGGTTAACGAAGCTAACGTTTTGCATTAACTTGCCCACCTATGGATTACACTGACTGTATAATTGTAATGATTGAATTTCAGACTTAAAATTGTTTACTTTGTCACTTTATTCACCATGTAAAGCAGTTAAAATTTTAAGAGACACTAAAAATGTTTCAAAATTCACAAATAACTAAATTCAGATATTACACAAAGACACAGTAAATGAATATTTAACACACTTGACACTTCTATTTTCATCAATTAGGATTGGAGTAAAAAATCACTACCAGACTACAATATTCATGATTATAAAACTTCGGAGAGTTCAAAACCATTGCTTCCAGTTCAACTTGATCACTGTCACAAACCTTCAGAAACAAGAAGACTTCTAAGAAGACATTCAGAAGAAAAAAATTCCATGTTTGCAGCTATTCAAAGAGGTGATTACTAATTAGGCCAATCCAAAAGTTCATAGAAATTTTTTTGATTTTTTGTATCTATCTAGCTCTTGTATGTAGCTTGAAACCAATTCTAAATACAATTTTTATTCACCAAGTAAACAGCTAAAAAACTTTTGCAAATTTTCCAGTATTCAAGCAATTATTCAATTGTGGTTACTTTTAAAACAACGAGCGAACAAACAATCGGTAAAAACACTATCAACACACTCAAAACTAGCCTGATGGTAGGTTGTTCTATTCATTCATTCATTGTTTATTTTTGCGTAAAAAGACACAGAACACACTAAAGCAGGAAAAAAGAAAAAAATTACAAAAGAAACACAATGTTATGGTCTTTCCTGTGAGAGGCTGCGAAAGGACGAAGTGTCCATATCCGGAAAGAAATGGCACAGTCATCGAGTCTGCAGCCTCTCACAATCGGACGACGTAATAAATACAAGTGTGAGCGATAGTTAAGTAATTTACTTAGTGTAAGATACATCATTTAATAATTCAATAATAGTGCGAAAAAATATAATTGGATGTAACGATATATGTACAGTGTATATACATTGTAACTTACAAAAGCAACCACACTATAAAAAGTAATCATTAAAATAAGCAACAGAACATGGCGCAATAAATGATTTCGCATCGAATACCAATAGAAAGTTGAGGATGTTATTTTTGCTAAAACTTTGATTTTAAATTCTGATTCTATATTCTGAAAAAAAAAACAACACCATGTTAGTTTAAGACAAAAAGAGCGAAAGCTGCTCAGCCAAAAGAACCACTGGACTGAAACAATAGCTTCTGCTATGCTGCACAAAATAAAAAGTTTTGTTTTAAAAGCTAGATACCGTGGGGCTACTGCTTTGGTGTATTCATTATAATGCAGCTCTGAGATCAAGCATAGCTATGAAAAGTCACTCTAGAATTTACAGCCTTAGCTGTCTAGATTCAAATTAACTTGGCTAGCTTAAAGCTATCCCGAATCTAACTTTGCCAACAACCTACTCTTTGGACTGATAGATATGCGCTAAACCATACAAATATACTATTTACATGATTTTCTAGCAAAATGCGATCATAAAAATCCGATCAGTGATTTAGTAGGTTATCTTACTACAGCCTGCAAGCAAGCGATGTTGCGCAACGGCTCGCGAAGGTTGCAACCTTTCGCGAGCTGTCGATGGCGTCAAATTTTGGTTGCTTCGCGTCGCTTCGCGTTGCTTCGCGTCCAATCTAAACACACCTTTAATTTGTCGTTACAATTGTTTTATGATGTCACAAGTCACAGTCACAAGTATGGCCAATTGTGATGTCATAACTATTGCTTATAGATGCTAGGACCTTTGGACTATGGTAGTCAAGTCAAGTCAAGTTTATTTTACCAAACATTAAAAGTACGCAGGAAGGAATCAGTGAAAAGACCATTCGGTCATCTTAGTCAACTGCACCTATAGCAATACTTAACGGTAATAGGCGTAAACTTAAACTTGGAAATAAATTATAATGCAAAATAACGCAAAGTAGGTAAGCTTTTGAACAACACTATCTCCCCACCCACTGGCACATTCGACGCCACAGGCCGAACAACTAAACAAAAAAATAGGTTAAAGTTACCCACCCAACCCTAATTACAACAATCTCAATCAAAAGCAGCCTAGTCCGAGGTGGGCCTGCAAAGTCAGATGTTGCTGTAGGCGGGAAAGAATTTACACCCAAGCGTCCGCCCTCAACTAGGCTATATCAAGCAACGTTGTTAACTGAACATTTACTTAAAAAATGTTTACGAATAAAAAAGAAAAGGTACTGGCAAGCTGCAAGGCAGTCCTATAAAGAAATCACCGACGGCGTAACGTCGAACACTGTTAATTTTAAGGTCAAGCCCAAGGATCGGTTGCATCTATTTCCTACAGCCCGTCTTGAAACTCATTAACCTGAATTGTAGTAGCGTAAACGACTACGATAGTAGGAAGCAAACACAACCAACCGAAAGCCCGACCCAAAGACTAGAAAGAAAAAAAAAAAAAACTAAAAGGGACAAAATTTACATACCTCACCGTAAAGGAAAAAAAAAACAAATAAAAAAACACAACTTAGTATTACCGATCACAACCAGAAACCAATACACAATAAACATACCACTCACTACCTAATTACCGTAAAAAAACTCTTCTAGTCCTCTTTTACGATTGTTTTAAAAAACGAGGCAGATACAGTAGAAACTGAATATTACAACATTGGCTATAACTACTATTCGCGTTTAACAACACATTTTTGTTGGTTCCAACAGTATTTCTACCAGAAGAATTTCTACCGGTGTAGCGACAATTTGCTTTCAGCAACATTTTTTTGCGGTCCGTTTAGAGGTCGTAATAAAAGGTTTCAACTGTATATTCAAGTTACGAAAACTAAACACAATTTGGAGCGTTTCTTTTATATACCTGTAACTAGATTGTAATGAAGAGCATTTTTTATGAAACTGCTACATTTTCTCATAGTTTGATAAGCAATTTATTTTGAATAACTTTTTAAATCTGTAGAACGAGACATCACAATCTGTTTTAGGGATATTTTTCCAGACTTTTAAGCAGCTATGATGAAGTTTCTTTTTTCCCATTTCAGATCTGGCACGATAGTGAAAAAATTCATTTGTACTTTTTTGTCGAGTATTATAACTGTGAATGCTGTCAAGTTTGGTAAAGTAAGAGTCAAACGAATTGGGTAACATTTTGTTGTCAAACTTGAACATAAAAAAATTTGGTAATTTCCATATTTATCATATCTTCGAGTTTTAAAACACCAAATTTGGGGTATAGTAATCCCGTTGAATCACGTCTAGAACAAAAAAGACAAGCCCTAATAATTTTGTTCTGCAAAATAGATAATTTCTGTAGATGACTTTTACATGCTCTTCCCCAATTAAGCAATGAGTATTGAAGAATTAAGTTAAACATGCTAAATTACACTACTTTTAGAGTACGTGTCGGAACAAAATGACGCAATTTGTAAATCATGCCACAAACGTTTGACAATCTTTTTGCAAGGTAGTCTATATGAGTTTTCCAGGATAAATCACTATTCAAATAAACTCCTAAATATTTTACTGTGTTAGTTCTGTCGATAAGGTTATAATTTATCGAAATTTGAAAATCAGAATTTGAATTCGAGGTGTTAATAATCACCATGAAAGCACTTTTTTGTAGTTAATAGTTAATTTATTTTCACTTATTCAATTTTCTATATTTTTCATCTCCAGTGAGACCTGGACTTGAAGAGTCTTAACATTGCTGTGCGATAAATGGAGATTTGTGTCATCAGCAAATAAAGTGGTTTCAAAGTGTGGCAAGGTAAATGGTAGCATGTCATATTATAGAGAAAAATTTGAACGGAAACAAGTGCGACGTTTTAGCTCAGCGTTTCTCAAACCATGGGTCGCCAAGGCTCTATAAATGGGTAGCTGACACAAGTAGAGCCCTCAGTACTTCGATTATCTTTATTTTATAGTTAGTCAAGCGAATATCCAGCAGTGTTTGATAAAGCCTTAAAAATAAAAATTATAATCCCTTTTCCAACTTCATAGTTATGCGAGATAGGATTTTCTGCTCTGGCATTCATGAAAGACGAAATAGAAACCTTTTGGATGCAGACTTGCAGAGCAGTAGCGTAAGCAGAGGTTGGGGCGGAGTTATGACATAGGTCTGTCGACTGAAATGCAAAATAAGGAAATACAACGTTTTTAGCACTACTGACAGACCCTCTCGAGGCCAATGCCAAGTTGCGAATAGTGATTCAATGGCATTAAAATAGCTTTTTTTTCCAAAAAATTACAAAAAATCGTTCAGCGGCTGGGGGCCCACCCCCAGACCTCCGTCTGTGATACCATTGAGTTACTCCCTTTACTCTAGCCTTCTCAACACGTTTCCAAAGTTAGATCTCAGCACTTTTTAATTATTAGTTTAAGCCCTCTCCCTTTGCGAAATTCTGGTTACAGGATAACAGACAACGATTGCAGATCTTCCATCCTACGATATCTTTGTCCCAGAAAAACTTCCTCTTTGGAAAAAATTTTGATGACGTCATTGCATGTGATTTGTAGTTTAGGCCTCCCCCAACAGGCGCGTCGATTTCTTGAAATCTTTGGGGGGGTCCAACTCAGTAACCAGAACTTTTTTTAGCGGAATCTTGCGAACTATGTTGGCATTGTTTGTACATTGTAGATTTTGTTTGAAATGTTTGTACGTCGCAATAGCACATTTGATGCAGTTTTGTTTTTTTTCGGTGTTATGCCGTTTAGGAAATTGAGCGTTCAGTATTTTGGAAAAGGAAAAAAAAAAACTTATTGCGACCAAAAGTGGGTTGATGGGAATAAAAGAGTATCTTAAGAAATATAACCGAGTGAAATATTTTTTGAGGTATTTTTTAAATGCGACCTCTTTCACGCTAAACTTTTGGGGCGGTTTTTGGACCCTAATTCCAATGTCACGACTTCGAAAACTTTGAAAATCGTTCCGCCAAGCCTGTCCATACTACTTTAAGGGTTGACACCCATAGGCGTAGCCAAGGGGGGGGGGGGGGGGGAGGCAGGCCACAGTGCCGTTGCCAGCGCAAACGAAGTGAGGGGGCACTAGCCGAAAGTGGGGGGTACTAAAATTAACTGAGCTTTTGCATATAAAAACTGATCTTCAGATCTTGAACGGCTCTAAATATGCGCAATTTTAAAAATTCTGTTTTCATGTCTAAAAAAAAGAGAGCAATAAGGCCGGCAGCATTTCTTAGCTTGTTTGGTCTGTGACCCATAATCGCCTGAAAAATTTATCCACAGCAATGAATGTTACCACTATCGCAACCACGATTTTGCTAAAACGGGTGAACCAAAAAATTTTTTCTTTGCACAAAATTGTGTCATTTAGGCTTAGTGCTAAACAAACTGATGCAACTCAAGCGTCTCACAGACGAGGCATAGTCACTAAATATTTAGTGACTGTGGACGGGGCCTGGGAGTGTAGTCTCCAGCTGCTGGGCAATTTTTATAATTTTGCAGCCAAAAATAGCAATTTAAGCACATTTCGCTTTTTTTGAAGCCATATGAAAAAATAAATTGCTAAAATTCAGAAGCCATTTTGAAGAATTAAATTGCTTAGCCCCTTCAGCCCCATTTACTTCAGGTCAAGTCTAAAATACGTTTAAACGCTCGCATTTTCAGGATAAATTTTCTAAGTGACTTGGCTTAGGGGGCGTAAGCCCCTTCAACCTAGTTGCGCCACTAACTGCAACCTCAAAATCTTGAGTGTGCTCGAAAAATTAAAACAGCTGGTCTTTGACAAAAATGTTTTCACGTATTGTTTCATGTCATTATCACTAACGAAGTACCGGTAATGATTCTTCAGGCTTATGTTAATCAGACAGACTATTGCTTCAGATATATGTACAGCAGTTGCTTGCCAGGATTTCGCAAAGAATCGACAAAATATCAAAAGAGAATAAGTTTGAACGTAATTATTTTTTTCCATTATTTTCTGCTGTCTTGCCGTTAACGTGATGTTCCAAAAACAGTATTTTGAGTAAACAAAATGAGGGAGGGCACAAGCAGTTGTTAGAGGGGGCACGGCCCCCTGCCCCCCCGTAGCGACGGTACTGGCAGCACCCCCACAATTAAAATGCCCTCAATGATAAAAATATTGAAACAAACCCTACTGTTTTTCAGTTTTACTTGCTTTTAGCATTTCTTACAAAAGTGCACGCGTTCAACAGTAATTAACAATGATATTAATATGGACGATGGGTGGGCCCGAGCCTCCTCAATTCAAAATTTTGCCGACAAATTTAAGTGTATAGCTAGGGTGAAATCAAGAGTTGTGTCATAAAAATTGCAATCTCACGCGCTTATCTAACCTTTTTATGAACGTAATACAATAAGAGTTTTTTTTTGTCTTCATCTATATTGACAGTGAAAATTGCAGTGAAAATCACCAAAGTGCCTGGGGCTCCGCGAAATGTAAATCTAGCTTGGGCAAAAACATGATTAGTTATAGACCTTACCAAAACCATCTATTGTACCAATTAACTTTCAATAACAATTCACCTCACCAGTTTTTACGCGGCAAAATGCTTTTGAAAAAAAAGTAAGCTTGCGAAAATGTGCATTGAACAAATTATTTAATTTAAATTAAAGGGGGCTGGACCCCTAAGTCGTTACATGTACTCCAACAGGTTATTTTTATGACAAACAAAAATTTCTTTAGGAAAATCTTCGAGTGGGTTATTATCTAGGATCGCAGGAGACAATGTGCCTTACTTCCGCCAAACTAGGACAAATCACATTCAAAATTTCACCCGAAAATGCAAGACTTTAAACGTGTTTTGGACTTAATTTAAAAGTAAAAAGATAATTAAACAATTTAACTTTTCAATTGACTTTCTAAATAGTAAAAATCTGTTTTTTTTTCAAAAAATTACAAAAAATTGCCCAGTGGCTGGAAGCTTGGCCCCCAGACCCCGTCTATGATACGTTTGAGTTACACTAGATTGCTCACCTTTTTTTTCAATTTAGACCTTTAAACTTTTCAACATTTACTTCACGTCCTCCTCCTTCATCAAAATCTTGGTTGCGTGCCAAACCAGGCCACTGCTTCTGATCTTCCATTTTAAGATACCATCGTTCCGTAAGAAGTGCCTCATTTCGAAAATGGTTAAAGACGTTATTAAAAGTGATTTGGACCACTCCAATCAAAAATCCTGAATCATCCCTGATGACACCGTCCATTAAGTCCCGCTCGTATGGCACCATTGTAATATTGAGTAACTATGCTCTGATGCTGCGAGTCTCAGTGTGTCCTCGCTCCACAGTGCCCTGTTGCAACAATGAGGACTTTCCTATCTAGACTTCACTGACAAACACACCGTCACAATGATGAGTTTGTGACGAACGCAAATAAAAATTGTGCAATACATTGACTAGGTGATAAACATACTCCTGTTGCGATTATTTTTATAAAATCTTGGTCTAGCGCTGTAATACGCAGGTTTCAAGATTTTGAGCAAGAAAAATCTGTTTAGACAGAAATGCCATTTGCTAGTATTCATGACAAATAGCAAACACGTTCATTAATATTGGGGGGTCCTTTACTCTTTGGACCCCCCCATCAATGCATATTTTTGGGGGGGTCAGGACCCCCCCGACCCCCCCGGGAATCGACGCGCCTGTCCCCCAATCAAAAATTCTGGGTACGCCTATGAATTGGAGATCGCCTAAAAAACTTTTTTAAAGATCTTTTTTTTTTGAGAACACTTGCGGCTGTGTCCTTGGTCCTTGGCCTTGGCCTAGAGAGGGTCTGTTCTCGGAAAGGCTGTCCTTAGCCTTGAATTTTTTTTTTGTCCTTGACCTTGGCCTCGAGCCTTGTGTCCTCGACTCCACCTCTGATTGTTTTGTTGAGTCCAAATTTCTATTTTTTAGGTTTTACCGTTTGTTAGTTATAAGCAAATCAATCCTCATCTGCCAAAATTCGCAAACAAAACCAATGGTACTACGCACTCGCGCGAAGTCCCAATTAAGATATAAATTTTTTTCATAAGAATTAAATGACGTTAATATCAAGCAAAATTGCGTCAAGTTCATCATGCAGTTTGAATTTTGAAAAAAATATCAAGAATTAGCAGTAGCGTACAGGCGCGTAGCCAGAAATTCGCAATGGGGGGGGGCTGTTTGGGGGGTCTGGAGGCGGAGCCTCCAGCCGCCGGAGGCTAATTGGGGCCTTTGGGCCCCCCGTGCCTCCGGAGGCTGGGGGTTTGGGGGTAAAGCCCCCAGCGCTCAAAAATTTTGCATTTTTTTGCAACAGTAACTTCATTTTAGGGCTATTTTGATTAAAAAATAATGATTTTAAAACGTGGCTTAGAAATTGTCAGTGCAAACATGATTAAACTGGTGGCATAAATGGGCTATTTGGGAGGTGGCTAATGGTACAATGTTAGTTCTCGCATTTAGATGCTGGTAAATTACAAAATCGAATAGTTCAATAAAACTCAAACGGAGAAATCTATTTTGCATACAGTTTATAGAGAAAAATAATTGGGGGGGGGCTAATGGAAAGAGATTTGAGAGAAATGATTGGAATTAACAAATACTGAATAGCCCCCCCCCTACTCCTTAGTTAATAGTATCTTTGTTGATGACACCTATGTTTAGCATTTTTACGCTTGCAATCAAATTTGATTGCTTATTTCTTACCATTTATCAAAGTTTTCATTTATTTGTTGGTTTTATTTTTGACAAATTAGCCCCCTTCCCCTGAACATATGTTTCAAAAGATGTTTTAAATCACTATTTAGTCCACTCCAGTGCATAAAACAATCTCAAAAGTGCTAAAAACGTAGTGTTTTTCCCATTCTGCATTTTGGTCGACATATTAATGGGGGGGGGGGGGGGGGGGGGCTATAGCCCCTGGCTACGCTACTGGCTAAAAACGTTGTATTTTCCTAATTGTGCATTTGGTCGGCAGTTCATTAGCCCCCCCCTAAATAAACGTTTCAAACTATGCTTTAAAGCATTTTTTAGTCTAATTCAGTGCAAAAGACAGTCTTAGAAATGCTAAAAACGTGATATTTTTCTCATTCTGCATTTTGGTCGGCAGTTCATTATCCCCCCCCTAAATAAACGTTTCAAAATAGCCTAATCCAGTGCAAACTCACAGTCTTAGAAATGCTAAAAACGTGGTATTTTCTTTATTCTGCATTTTGGTTGGCAGTTCATTACCCCCCTAAATAAACGTTTTAAACTATGCTTTAAAGCAGTTTTTAGTCTAATCCAGTGCAAAAGAGAGTCTTAAAAGTACCAAAAACGTGTTATTTTTCTAATCTAGCATTTTGGTCGGTAGGCCAATGGGGGGGGCTATAGCCCCCCCGCCCCCCCTGGCTACGCTACTGGTAGCGTAGCAGGATTTTTGAAAGGGGAAGGGGGCAGGAAATTTTGAGAATTATGAAGACCAAAAGGAAAATCTTTTCACTCGGAAGCAGTCCGTTTTCCTGCCCAAAATTAGGTGAAGACCAAAAAAAAGTCTTTACTCAAATTTAGTCCAATTTTTGGCCCAAAATAAAAATTTTCACCAAGATTCTGTCCATTTCTGTGCTCAAACTTTTTGCCCAAGTTACAAAGGGGGGAGGGCACATGTTACACTTTTGCATACAAGTCTTTGCAAATTATACTATCCTGGCGACCCAAAGGTGGGCCATGGCATTATGCCCCCCCTAAAAACGCCTCTGAATATTATTAGCAAAGTTATGCCATTTTTTGTAAAAATTTTCTGCCGTTCCCATTTTACAAGATAGAAAAAACGGCAAATTTTGGAACCACTTTTGCAGAGGTGGAGTCGAGGACACAAAGCTCGAGGCCAAGGCCAAGGACAAGGACACAAAAAAATTTCGAGGCCAAGGCCAAGGACCAAGGACATAGACGCAAGTGTTCTCAAAAAAAAAAGTCTTCAAAATTTTTTTTCAGGCGATCTCAAAAAAAAAGTTTTCAAACAATTTTTTCAGGCAAAAAAGATCTTCAAACATTTTTTCAGGCAATCTCTACTTGAGGAAACCAAAAAAAGGTCTTTGCAAATTTTCCGCAAGGTTTCTGGCGTTTTCCAACGAAGTTTTAATGGTTCAAAAATAGTGCTGTCCTAGAGCCAAGGACAGGGCAATTTTCGAGGACTTGAGGCTTCGAGGCCAAGACCAAGGACTTCAAAATGTGTTCTCGAGGCCAAGGACGTCCTCGAGGACTCCACCTCTGCACTTTTGTCTCCACTGTGTTCTTAACAATGTTGCGAATGATTCGCATCACGGACTTTCGCTTCGAAAATTTTTTTGGTGATTTCCCAACAAAATTCCCGAGCGGTAATTCGGCTAGTTTGTATATCTTACCTAGGTACAGTGTATTGTTGTATATACGCGCGAGCATGTCAGATTGATAGCGGTAGAGCATGACTTCGCCTAATTAGTTAGTAATAGAATTGTTTGCTGCTGCAAACCATCAAAGAATCCTCGTGAAGCTGCTAGCATTCCTGCAAGTTACCGTATATGATGAAGCCTCTGATTGATGTTCTTGGAGTTGTAAGTTTAACCATACTAGTAGTTACTACCATAGCCTAGTGGTATAACTTAAGAGTTTGTTGATCTTGCAATGTACCTAAAACTAGGCCTAATTGGTTGAAAATTAGGCCTAATTGGATGAAAACTAGGCCTAATCTGCTAATGGAATAGCTACTGCAAATTGGCTGAAAACGAGTTTTGCCACTGTTTCTGGTATGGTAGGCCTACTGTAAGTGTTCTAAATCTGAAATGCGTGAAAAATTTCTTGTTTAAACAGTAGCCTATTGTACTGTACGGTACATTGCTTTACAGTTTACGCTAATCAGCTTTGGTGTAAAACTGAAATACAGTATCAATCAATCAACTTTTATTCGGAATGGTTCAACACTAACAACACAACACATTTTGTGAAAGCAGAATAACCAACCAAGGAGACAGCGAAAATAACCAGGAGACAGCGAAAAAATATCCTAGCCTAGTACCATACTTGTCAAAAACTGGGCTTATTTCTGATGTTGCAAAGATACTGTAGTGTAGGCCTATGTTTTTTGTTTCGTACCGTACTGTATATTTTTTCTTGGTTGCTATGGACTGTGCACTTACAGTCTAAAATAAAGGAATAATAATATACAGACTAACAGTAGGCTAGCCTACTGTAAAACTCATGAAAACTGGGCTAATGTTGCATAGTGTAGAAATCAAAGCCTGTAGCCAGGTACCGTAGCCAAGTTGTTTTGCGGTATTGTAGGCTATCAAGAACTAAATCGGTGTAGGTTAGTGGTCACCTGCGACTGTTTTGCCTAATCATTAAGGCAGTGCCTAGAGCACTGGCTCGGTTTCCAACAAGATATAGCTGCTGCATTGGTCATTTCTTTTTGTACGTTGATTTGCTATCTCTCGGGCTGGCATCGCTGCCCAACCCATAACTCCAGACTCTAATACAAGATTCTGAAGTAAAATAATAATCAAAGAACGCAGCGCGAATCGAACCTGATTGCGAAATTTGGCAGATGCACACCCTTACCACTACACCACTGGGGCTATGCATTCAATGCATCAAAGTGATGTATCGTATTAAGTTGAGTTAATTAGAAAAAAAAAAGTAATACCTATAGTATGATACTTTTTTTAGGACGATTACGGATTAGGACGTGCGTCCTTAACGTCCTAACAAAGCGGTACTTTTTTTAGGATGCTATCAAAAATCAACTCAAATCTATTTTTAATTAAAAATTAATTGGGAACTCAATTAAAATCAACTAACATCTAGTTTTTAATAAAAAATTAGATGTGAATGTATGCTGTATAAATTGCAGTTCCGATATATACCGGTACTAAAACACCTCCGTCCGAAAAAAAGTTTCAAAGTTTTTTTAGGACGCTATCAAAATCATTCAAATTCTGGTTTGTTTTATCATCTGAACTGATTCAAAGTTTGAAGATCAATGACCAATCATCCTAAACCTGCCAACAAACTAAATTAAACTCAAATTCCTAATAAATTTGTCCTCAAACATCTTCGTCATAAAGAAGTACAGTGTCCTAAAAAATTTCCAACTTTTTTAGAACGGAGGTGTTTTAGTGCATACCAGAAGTGCAATTATTACAGCATAGATTCGCATCCAATGTTTTATTAAAAACTAGATTTTAGTTGATTTTAATTGAGTTCCCAATTAATTTTAATTAAATAAAGTACATTTGAGTTGATTTTTGATAGTGTCCTAAAAAAAGTATCGGTTTGTAAGGATGTTTAGGATGCACATTCTTAGCGTCCTAAAAAAAGTATTACCCCAAAAAAAGCAATGTAACGGCTGCTTTGTAGCAACTTTTTCATATTGGAAACCGTACCAGTGCTGTAGACACTTCCCAATCATTGATGGAAAAAAAGCTAGTAGCTTTTGTGTATTGCTATGATGGTATGGGGCTGTATGCCACTCAAAATGCTCAAATTTGGTAAGATAAGAACAGGGCTGGAAGTCAATGCTGTTTAAAAGCAAAGACAAATCGATATCGATAGTTTACAAAAAAAGCAAAGAATTGTCGATACTGTAGTCGATATCAGAAACAAAAAGGAAAACTAAAGAAATAAAAAGCAAAGACTAAAGAAGTGAAAAGCAAAGATATCGGAAACAAAAAGCAAAGATTAATAATCTATGTCGAAATGCGAACTAAAATTTTCTATTTTTCATTACGATGCACTAAAAAATTTACTGTATTGACCATTAAATGAAACTTGTGAGTGGAAAAACTATCATTACTGTACTATAGATCGAGTAAGCAGCGCGTCACAAGCCCATTGTCTGGTTCCTACTGCAGATCGTAGTAAAATTAGCCCATTTAAATCAGTGGTAAAATTCTTATATACACGCACCTTCAAACAAACACCATAGGTTAGTGGGCAACGTTTTTTGTTTGATTTTACCTTTATTTGAAGGGATAAAACTTTGTGATTCCATTTCAGGTTATTTCCGTGGTCAAAAGTGCTTATAAATGTGCATTAAACTCATTTTAAAAAGGGTGCTTTTGCACCGTTTATTAGCGTTTTAATGCTTATTTAATGACATTTGGTATTTCTGAGCAGAGTTGCGATAGGCATATGGGATAAAATAGTAAAATGGTATTGTGTTAAGAGTAGTTGCAAATTCCACCGATTTTCTAAGAATAGCAATTTGGCTTCAAAATGGGAATCACGCAGCATGTAAGCTTGTTTTAAAATTAAAACAAATAACTATATGAAGTCCAGTTTTTCGACATAAGATTAGGAGAAGATACAAACAAAAAAGAGCCAGATTCTTCAATGGAGGAGGAGTTGGGCAAGTTGACCCTAACCCTGACGAAAAGAAAAACTGTTAAGTTTTCTAATTTTATTTCTTGGGCACATTTTTGCAGGTTTTTGACTAGTTTCAATTTTCGTCAAAAGCCCTGCACAAAGGATGTGCATGGAGTGCCAGGAGTCCAGGTCTGAAGCTGGAACGCCTCGCTACTGTATTAATGACCTTTTTTGTTTAAGTTTTAGTCCCTTTTTTAGCGAAGACACTTTTAATTTAACAAGTTGCTTTTAAAAAACTTCAAATACTTCCTCAGTGATGACCTGTAATTATGATATCTGAAGTATGACCTAGATGTTCTACAGTACCCTGCCGATAATATTTTCATTTTTGAGAATAGGGCAACTAGGTTGGGTTGTTCTTGGAGTGCCCGCTAAAACATCAGTCTGGCCCAGTGGTTCACCCAGAATTTTTAAAAGAGAAGAGGAGAAAATTTTTCAAAAAAGAAATACTTTCGCCGTCAAATTTTTTTTTTACTGAAAATAGGGGTTTCCACGGTATTTTCAGTAAAAAAAATTATCAAACTTTGTTCTCGTTTGCTAATATATTGTCTAATAAATTGATCTAATGCCTTTTTTGGCGTCACATTTGCCCTGCCTTTGAAAATTTTGGATCTGTTTGTTTAAAAATGGTGATTTTAATTGACATCTTGGTCCGAAATTTCACAATAATTTTTTTTTTGGTTTTACTTAAGCATCTTTTTTTAGACTTGAGGCCAAAAGGGTGGGAGGCTGGGGGCATGGCACTGTGCTCCCTGCGTGCGCTACTTATTCGGTAATAAAAGTGTGTGAAAGGCTGTAAACTTGTGTAACAAATAAAATTTTGCTTTAACTGCTTTAATTGTTTGGCTTTCGTTCAAGTCATGTTCCTGAATTCTTGAATAAGATGCTTTGCAAATTTTACCTTCACACTTTAGAATAGAACAAGCAATACATTAAAGTTAAAAAGCAAAAATAGAAAATTCAACCGAAAACACTCATTCTTACTTACAGCGTTTTGTACCGTTTCGTGGCGAGTGTAATTTAAGGAAAAAATAATTACTATAATAGCAATTATTTGTCTAAAAAGCCCTTTTCTCTACTAAATATCGTAAGTGACATTGCTTATGGGACTATGTGTAGGGGGATTTAGCTCTTCTAAACCTTACCCCTGCAGGCTTACCGTATACATCTGTATATGCGATGTTAATTTTGCATTCACAAAATAATACAAAATCATTTACTTTGCTTTGACCTTTCTACAATGAGCTGTTAATTTAGAGATGTAGCCTTCATTCATTTCTAACATCGTCGTTGACCTTTGTTTGGTCTTAGATTGTCCTTGACTTCACATTTCACTATGTTTATGATTGTTTAGCAATTGATTTTCTGTACAGTATATCCTGTGAAGTTGTCTAGAAATGTTATTTTGTGTCACAATGATATCCTTTTTGAAATGAGTTTAATATGCATTTATAAGCACTTTTGATCACTGAAATAACCTGAAATGGAATCATGAAGCTTTGGCCTTTCAAATAAAGGTAAAATCAAACAAAAAACGTCACCCACTAACCTATATACTGTATTTGTTTGAAGGTGCGTGTATGCAAGAATTTTACCATTAATTTAAATGGGCTAATTTTACTACAATCTGCAGTAGGAACCACACAATAGGCATTGTGATGTCATCACTTACTCGGTCTATAAACCATATAAAAAATACAATTTTAGGATAACTATATAGAGCAATATAGCATAAGAGAAACGAAACGATGTAAGCTTAGGCAGACTCAACAAGAACAAAAGTAATGTTTAAAGATTCTACCAATCGACTACCACTCAATAATATGTATGCAAAAAGCATAGAATAGGCGATAATCGATGAAAAAAATTGAAAGCATAGCATCTGCGATAATCGATAACAGAAAAGCAAAAAATGTATCAATTATCAATTACTAATTGATATTTCCAACCCTGGGTAAGAAAGCATTGTAGACTTCCCAGCAGTTTTAATCGATAACCTAGTGAAAAACAATGTAAATGCTAGTTTTATTTAAAAATTTGACCTAACTGAAACTGTATAGCACAGAAACTGTAATTTTACCCCAAACTCAAATCATAGCATAAAGTGATAAAGTTTAGAACAAGTAGCCTAACTGCCTAATCTGAAATTTGGAAAAGGCAAATATGCTTGCAGTTTGCTCTCTATGCTCTGTGCTTATCAACATAGCCTATTCTCTTTTTCGGTTTAGAGGCCAAGTTGCTTTGCAAAAGTAGGTAGGCTACCAAGCTTGGCCACATTGGACGTTGAAAATTAGATATGCTGTGAGAAAAAAAAAAAAAAAAGTCTGAAGCAGGCAAGTTGTAGCCAGAAATGAGAGGCTATTGACTATTTTTGGGATCTGCAGGCAGAGCTCCAAGGGTTTGGGGATTTTGCAACTTTTAAAACTAATTTGATTTTAGCCCTACTTTGGTATTAATAACGGTTTTAAAACATATCATAAAAAGCAGCAGTGCAAAAATATAATTAGATTGGCTGTACTGTAGATCTAAAATGAATGATGACTAATGGCAGAATTTCATGCTTTTCTTTAAAAGCTGGTAAACGATAAAAAACTCACAAGTTTTAATCTATTTTTTTTGCATTTAATAACGGAAAAGGCTTGGCACACGTTCTGTGCAACTATACTGTCAGACTATAAGTTTAATAATCACAATAGCATAAAATCTGATATTTGCGGATGAGAGACGTAACGGAAATAATTGCTTATTGAAAGGAAAAGACTGTGCGTACTGTGCACATTTCATGTGCCAAGTTCTTTTATGTAAAAAAAAAATACAATTTCGTGGAAGGGGTTAATGGAACAAGATTTGAGTACTACGTGATTGGTAATTAGGTCATTCGTGCAGACGTTTTGAAATAAAACCTAAAAAAACTAACCCTAACCTTTACCCTAATCCTAGCATTAACCCAAACCTATAAGTGTAATAATCGAAATAAAAATTTCCGAAAACGAGTGAGGTCACTGGAATCTTTGTTTATTTAACCACGCATGTTCCATTTGCCAAGTCACTTCATTAGGTAAATTAATTACTGAATAGCCTCCTTCCCATTCCTGATTCTACACCTTTTTGAAGTCTGTGTTCAAGCGATCAAATTTGATTGCTTATTTTTAGTCATTTTTGAAAGTTTTTACTGATTTTTGTGCTCTATTTTTTGGTTAATATTAGCCTCTCCCTCTTAGTAAGTGCGTAGAAAGTGGTTTTAAATCACTTTAAAGCCCATATCACACTATCAGTTAATTTTTTGTTGGATAATATACTGGCATTTTTTTGTTATTCTCCAAAATTAAATTGAACAAAATTTATTACTCCAAAATCCTGATTTAATACAAATACCAGATGAAATTCAAGGTTATTTCAGACTAACAAAAAAAAAGTTGTATCTTGCTCATTACTACTTCTGTACTTGGCTAAAGATTTTATTTGCAAGAAGTTTGGAGGCTTGGTAAAGAGTTTGAAAAGACCAGATCAAATCGGTTTGATGGTGTGGAAAGTGGAAACTGTTACTAAGTTTTCTTATTTTGGTGACAGATTGAGTGCAATTGTGGATGTGAAGCAGCAGTAACAGGTAGAGCAAGAATTGGTTGGATAAAGTACAGGAAATGTGGTGAAATACTCAAAGGCAAAAGGTTTTCATTTAACATGAAAGGAAAGGTTTACTAAAGTTGTGTGAGATAGGCTATGCTGTATGGATGTGAAAGATGGTGCTTGAGAGAAAAAAAGATGGCAATTTTGAGAACAAAAAGAGTGATGATTCGACCGATTTGTGGAGTGAAACTATTGGATCAAAGAAGCAACAAGGAGTTGTGAAAGAGTATACATGTGATCAAGCAAAATGGCAAGGCGTGCTGAAGACATTAATCATATGAAAATCAGCCAGCTCTGTTGATAAGAAAGAACCAGATCAGTTATGAGATAGAGTATCTTGGTCATTATATACTGATTAGCATTTAAATCCAAAGTCGTCTTTCCTACTTTCGCAATGTCAGATGTTAAATTCATTTCGAAGTTGAATGTATGGTAGCATTTTTGCAGGAGCCATATTTACAGATTGAAGGTGGATTAGGCATGCTGCCAGTGCTGCTCCACTCATTCAAGGCTAATCTATGCCAGCTTGTTGCTGGAAGATTCGCCACATGGAAGATCCTGCATACATTGGTTGGCTGAACAAAAATCTTCTAATCCACATCAGAAGACACTCGATCGACGTTTTTTGGTTGTAAACGTCGGTCGAGTGTCTGCTGATGTGGATTAGAAGATTTGCCCCATATTGCTTCCTCGATGATTAGGTTTAGGGTTGAGATACAGGGTTGTAACATACCAATGTGTGGGAAATCTTCCATGTGGCAAATTTTCTAGCAACTTGCCAGATACAACTAAACTGAAAATTGTGAAGGTCGTAGCTTATGTTTCTTAATGCACTCTACTACAGCATTGTTGTGCAATTGCAATTTTGATTGTAAACATATGGATAATTGTAGGCGGAGGTGGGCATGTGCGCCGCAACTATTTTACTTGTGGTAGGGCTTGCAACGCAATTACTTTTAAACAGTTGTGCTGACTTTTGCGCCGAAAGTATTTTAGCAATTTTAAGGGCAATTGTGCAAGTGCAATTCAAATATGATTAGAAATGATTGTTTTTCAATCATCTATGATTAAAGTTTAAAAAAAAAAATTGACCCAGTACATAGATGTAGCCAGGATTTTAAATAGGGTGGGGGGAGGCAGCACACCGCAAATCACATGCAATGACATAATCAAAAATTGTCAAAAAGAGGGACTTGAGATGCCCATAGAATGGAGGATCAGAAGCTGGGGCCTGAGTGGACATGTAACCTGGATTTTGTTAAAGGGGAAGAACTTCAACTGAAAGTTAAAAAGGTTTCCAAAATTGCCTAAATTGGGAGATGTGGTGAGCAAACTAGTTTGACCCAAATGTATCACAGACAATGGTCTGGGACAGCCACTGGGCATTTTGTGTAATTTTTTTGAAAAAAAAAACTGTTTTAATCCTGTTTGAATCACATTTCAGCCATTTAAAATAACAAAATTTGTAAGATTTGACAGCCAATTGACAAAATTAAATCATTCAGTCATCCCGTTTCTTGCAGATCAATTCCAAAACACATTTAGAATCTTGAGTTTGCAGTTTAAGTTTTATGGCCCAGTCGGGAGAACCAAGGTATATAGCCACCTGCAATATTTTTAGCAGCAAATAATCACTGGAATATTTGCCTTGGAGATTTTTGTTTTGCAATGAAAATGACCAGTTTTTGGAGTACATGTACAATTAGGGGGTTCAGGTCCCTCACTTTAAATTCAATATTTGTTCAATATTTTTGTCAGAAGTTTTTTTGTCGTGTAAAAATGGGCTAGATAGAGGTGGATTGTTATTTGAAATTGGTGCAGTAGATGGTTACTTTAAGTAGTCATGTTATTGCATTAATTTCACAAAATGTTTAGATGAGGGACTGGGGTTGCAACTTTTAGAACAAAAACACTATATTTCTTTTGGGTTATAGATTTAAATTGGTTGGCAAAAATTTAATTTGAGGAGGCCCGGGCCACCTGGGTGTCAATACTTGAAAACACTAAAAGAAACTGAAGAAACATTAGGCTTTCTTCTAATAATTCTTATCATTGGTAGTTTTTTAATTGGGGTCGTAGGCCTCTTGGGTACCTCTTGGCTATGCCCATGACAAGGTAGGTTCATAAAAGTGTTGTTTTGAGAATTTCCATTCGTTTACTGCTTGCAAAACTTTTATTGGATTTACAGCAGGGGTTTTCTTTTGCTGAAGCCTTTCTCTCGAAAATGTTTTTTGCAGATTTTTCAAAAAAAATTCCTATTGAGTATTGAAAAAAATAGTTGCATAAAAATCTAATTTTAAGCAAAAAAAGAATTTTGTAACAATTGCTTTTCTAGAAATACGCTACTTGTTTGTAAAAAAATTTGAACTTGCTTTGGGCATTTTAAAACACTTTACTCGCATCTGTCAAACTATTTTACCTTAATTCAAAAACAAGAAACAACAAAAACTATTAGTTACAACTTTTTTGCTAGACCAGAAAAAACTTGAAAGATATTGCAAACAGTAATGACAGCATTGGCAGCTCTTATATTTAGTACTTAGAAGATAGTTCAATTTCTTTTAAACAAAAAACATGATGATTTTGTTAGCGTGCTCCATTTGTTAAAGAGGGATGTTAGTTGCTCCAGAAGCACAAAATACTAGGATCATTCAATAAATAAGGTTAATTTTTCAGTATATTAAGGACTTATAATTCAGATACAAGCTTAATTTTTTTTTCAACATAGTCTCTCATCAATTTCACACATTTTTTCCATCTTTGCACAAGCTTCCGTATTCCCTCAGCTTAAAAATCTTTAGACTGTTGTCTCAGCCAGTCGCTCACAACTCTTTTGACTTCATCATCACTTTCAAACTTTGTGCCTCTCGTGAACTCTTTCAAGGGACCAGACAGGTGAAAGTCTGAAGGTGCAAGATGTCCACTTGTAAATATTTTTTCTGCTGAAACATGTGGTACCATACACAGTTGACATTCCTCTAAGAATTTCCACAGCTTTGCACTCTTAAAACTAAAAACTTGATAACTGACTGCTGTTCAATCCTGGAGCATGCTTTCTTATCTGACATTTTTTATTTTAGGTAGCAAAAGAAATTTTATCAATTGTGAATGATAAGAAAAACAAAAAAATTAAAAAAAATTAAGCTTCTATTTGAATTATAAGTCCTTATATTGAAAAATTTACCTTGTTTATTGAATGACCATCGTATGTATTGAAGCTTGTGAAAGGTTTCCTTGATGAGCCATTAAAAAAAAAACGGTGACTCTGAAGTCATTTGCTTACCACCGCCATGATGACTATAAGTGGAATTTTTTATTACCTTGATTTCTTTAAGTCCTGGTCTTAAAGAGTCTTTTTTCGCTTGGTATAAAGACGTTGTTTGCCGAAGCGATTAAGCTAAGCGCATTTTCAAATGTTTGTATTTTTTAATTTTTTGTTTACCAATTTGGAAGCGTGCATGATTTGTTTAGAATATTGGTTTTGTACCGTAGCCTAGCGCAGTTTGAGCAGTGATTCAATTAGAATTTTACTTTCCAAAATGACACACTTACATGTGCGCTTGCGGCACAATTATTTTTTTTTGGCTTTCGGAAATGCTTGCGGTGCAACTTCTATGACTTGCGCTGCCCACCTCTGATTGTAGGTGTCATTTTTGCACCACATGTGACATTGAAATTAGCTATTTTATTTCAATCAATTTGTTTCTACCATGATGCTTACAAGTAATTTAATTAAAAGTTAATACACGCAAAGATGACTTAAAGTACTGGTACTGGAATAAACAACGGTGCAGGGAGAAAATGAGGTTTTATTCTTGGTCATAAATTATAGCCTAAGACGAATAGATAGAGTATGTAATGTGTGAATGCAACCTAAGATGAACAGATAGTGGTACGTAATAATATCTTCAGTGAATTTATTCTTGTAAAATTTGATTATTTTCTTGCATGTCATAAGGAATTTATTTGTCTTTCAGTGTTTGGAATTGCATAGGTTACTAGTAACTGGAGTAAAACTATAAGATTTTAAAGATACCTCTTTATACTATGATGAGAGTTTTTTGGACAAAATTACAGCTAAGGTTTTCTATGTTTTTCAAGTGGATGCTATTCTTCCTGCTTGCAATTGTGCTTTTGCTGGTAAGTTTGATATTAATCTGTGTGTTTACTTCAGTACAGTAGTGATTTGATTATGCTGGATACGTCAAATATTTGCTTGTCTCAGAAGTGTTTACCATTCAGTCCTTGTCTACAGGGTGTCCATAAAGTCCGTGTGCACTTTAGAAAATTTATAACTTTATTTGTGCTTGTGATAGAAAGGATCTGTAAACAGGATTTGAAAGTGTCATGTACCTAGTTTTAGTATAACTATTGAATAATTCTTCATTACAGAATTTGTAACAATTTTTGTATAAGTAAAATTTATAAGTAAAACTATTTTCTTTTGTTTTTCACAAATAATTTGAATTCCATGGCTTCAATTGAGGAAAAAGTAAACTGCGTCCTTTGGTTGGCTGAACTGAAATCTACTGTTGCTGTACAAAGAAAGTTTAGAATTGAATACAATAAAGAACCGCCTCATAGGAAACCCATATGAAAACCCATATGAAACTGTTGAACATGAAAGGGACTCTCGTAAAGTTAATGTGTGGTGTGCTTTGGGAAAAAATCGGATCATAGGGCCATATTTTTTTGAAGATCGTATTATTAACAGTGACAGCTACTTAGGTATGCTGCAGAATTACTTTATTCCGCAACTTGAACAATTAAACTTAAAAGATGATATGATGTTTCAACAAGATGGAGCTCCTTGTCACTTTGCTCTGCGTGTTAGACAGTTTCTAAATCAGGAATTTCCTAACAGATGGATCGGAAGGGGAGGACCATTTTATTGGCCTCCACGTTCACCAGATTTGACTCCATTAGATTTTTTTCTATGGGGACATGTGAAAACAATTGTGTATGCAACCAAACCTAGATCATTAGAAGATTTGAAAGCTAAAATAACTAATGTGATTTCAGGCATTACTATAAATCAATTGGCAAACGTTTTTCGTGAATTGCAAAATCGTATTACTCTTTGTATTTCTAATGATGAAGGACATGTGGAAACTTAAATAAAATTTCAACAAAACATTACAAAATATCGATTTACTTCTTTCAAATCCTTTTTACAGATTATTTCTATTGTACACAAAAATAAAGTTATAAATTTTTTAAAGTGCACACGGACTTTATGGACACCCTGTATTTGTCTCCTGTTGATCATTTACTTCATTCAAGACTCTTAAAAGGGCCTGCACAGTTAATAATAGTAATCAAATGAGACTTTCAGTCTTCCACATTGCTTTTTTTTGGTTTGGCCGACTTGGATTAACCCAAGTGTCTAATCACTTGATTGCTTTATTTCAGATTTACTTTCCAAAATTAGATTTGCGTAAATTCAATACTGATTAAGCTACTCTGTTTAGCTGATAAGTAAAAGCATTGTGTTATCTAGAATTATTGCTTTATCTTTAGGAGGCAGTACAAGCACCAAAGTTGAGAAGGAAATCAGATGACGTTGGATCAAACGATGAATATAATAGTCAGAAAGATACTGGTGAATTAAACACAGAGAATCATCAAAATGCCGCTGATCAAAACTCAAAAGATCTTTGCTCTCATATTGAACACGACCCGAAGTCTAAACAAATGGTCTATAAACTGAGAGAGTTGAAGTTTGATGGGGAGAAACGTCTTTGTTGCGTTTGTCCCCCTGGCACATACCTGGCTGGTCTATGTTTGTAAGTTGGCTCTGCATTTTTATCCTCGTGATAAAATTAACAGTGTTAATGCTATTCTTGTTTGAATCCAAGCCTATTTTTATAAGTAATAAGTTGACTCTTTGTTTTTTGTAAAAAAAAAACTTGTTGACTCTTTAATTTGCTGTTTGTTCAAAGGCATTATCTAGGAATGTAGCAATTGTGACCGAAGTGCTCATTACTCGACACTTAAAAACATAAAAATATTTTGCACTACCAGAATAAGAATTTAGCTAGATAATTATATTATTAGTTTAATTGTTCCATTTACGTTTTGCAAATTTCCATTGATTTATAAAAGAAAAATGAACCTGTAAAAGTTTCCTTTTGTTTATTGACTTTTTTTAACAGAATCTTTAGTTACTGGATTGATTTTGACGTTTGGAAGTGTTTTGCGGCTTTTTTCATTTCAGTGAGGAATGAAGACAAAATCAATGAGGTTTTTAAAGTTGGGGCAATCGTATTAAATTAGGGCATTGACTTCATCCTTCTTGCCAAACCGTTTCAGAGATATTCTACTTCAAACACGATGTAAGGGCCTCCCTAATTATAATTTTTATTGGCAACCCTGACATTTCAATGCTGTAGCCCAGCCTACCGAGGCCAATATTAACCTTTATATAAGTTAGAAGGCTTCTGTGGCTCAGCCTACTTGCAGTGTTGCCTTAGTTGCCAATAAAACGTAAAATCAGGAAGGCCGCTACGTTGTGTTTGAAGTAGAATATCTCTGGAACGGCTGGGTCAAAAAGGATGGAGTCATCGTTAATGGAATCTAATACGACTGCCCTAACTTAAGAAATTCATTGATTTTGCCTTCGATCATCGACCGTCGTTTAACTGTGTTCTGCTGCAATAAACCTTCAATTATACAGCCCTAACCACTTCTGGGCGTCTTTGAAGCAGAATTTGACAATTTTCTCTTCGAAAACTTTTTATCAGAAAGAAAAAAAGTCAAGAAAGAACAATTAATGTGATAATGAGTTAAGGTTGGGGTTGGGAGTATTGTTAGAGCGAGACAATAAGTGTTGGAAGTGGGTTCAATGTTAAAAATGGGTGTTCAATTCAATAAAAAAATGGCATGTTTGGACAAAAAAAAACAAACACAAAAACAAAACTTAAATAGCATTGTATTTGCAGGAATTAATTAGTGTTTTATAATTTTGCTAACCGCTTTAGTGGCTGAAATATATGCCATGTGTTCGCATGATTTCAATTACAAAAACATTGAAGGTCATTCGATTAATTTAGTCTAATCTACTCAGCTGCTGCCAGAAGTCAGGGATATTTAGAAATTAGATATCTCTGCTGTAAAAGTACAAATAACTACTTTTCAAAATTTTCTAAACATTTGCAGTGCTGGTGAATACAACACGACAAAATGTGAGCGATGTCCGAAAGGAAGGTTCGTTGAAGAATATGCTCATTCTCGGACTGAGTGTGACATTGAGTCCCTAACTTGCCCAGACCATGAAAACTACATATACGTTCCATCTAACACAACTATCGGACCAAGGTACGTTTTTGCTCCAACTCTCACAATTTCGATCAATCCGCAAATTCTACAATATTTAAAAGCTTTCTTTACTTAGGTTTGAACCGAGAAAGTTTTTGAGTAAAACACAAACAAAACGTGTTTTTTTTTTACATAATTTAAAATTTAATGATATGTCTTGATTCACCAAGTTACCTTTGCCCCGGACAGCGAAATGACCTTAAGGTTTATTGTCTTCAAGTCAAGCTGCCACCTGTCTACCGCACCCTGAGGCAGTGCCTCTTGCTATAGCCGAACGTCAAACAGGAAAGCTTTGCACAGCAATTTTTTACGTCTTTAATGAGATGGGAATGGAACTTCGCTGGCTAGCTCTATTATTCAATAGATCGCTGATATGTAAGCTTAAATCAAAGCTCTGATAAAGGTTTTCATGCTTCATTGATTCTTACTGAAAATTCTGTTTTGAATTGAGTTAGTGAGGCAGTTTATTCGTCTCAGAAATGAACGTGTAAGTTTAGCGATTAGTGCGCTCTCCTTCAAAACTATAGGTTTGGGATTCAATTTCCTGATCTGTCAAATTGGACAAAATGCTGCCAATGGTTTATCGTCGCTACTACACTTCATGAAAAACTTATAGCTTAAGAGCATAGACGTGGAGGTCTCGCAAACTCAATACACGCTTTGGCATCGTGCAGCATGTGTAAAAGAAGATGACATTTGATTTTGAGTTTCTTTGTTTTCAGGTGCTATTGCAATCCAGAAAAACCGCTGTTCCTGGCCGAAAACGGCACCTGTGTGCCCCATTCCTTTTGTCCGCCGGGGCAAGGTGTCATGGACCTTGGCAATGCGTTTCACGACACGGTGTGCAGGACCTGCCTCAGCGGATTTGAGTCGCTATCCACTTCTGCAACAGAACAATGCCAACCTACTAGGAGGTAAAACGAATGGACTAAAGTTGGAGACAACTCGTATTTTTCTAAAGTTTTCTTTTTGAATGCTGCAAATATCCTTAGTAATTTCTCTGTGAGTGAACTAACCATTGGTAATAGACGTCACCTAATACAGCTTTATAAAATTTCAGATATAGCTTGTTTTCGACGAGATCCGGTGATGATTTATTCGCAGAAAATAAATCTGCTATTTTTACCTAAATGCAACCAAGCGAAATTAATATGTTTGTGGTGTGAGTTAACTTTGAAACTTTCGGAAACCTTGTAACGGATAATCATAAGGGTGGGAGCAGAAGCGTGATGTAATCCTGGTCGAACATGTGCTTGTTTTAGGCATAGTAAAGTATGAGTACGTTTTTGGACGAACTTTGGTCGCATGTTCAGATATGGGCAGCGCAAGTCCTACAGGTTGCGCTGCAAGCACACTCGCAACTGCTCTGAAATTCTTGCGCTGCAAGGGTTTCCACAAGCCCAAAAAATAATTGCGCGGCAAGGGCACGCGCAAATGTGACTTTTTGAAAAGTTTAATTCGGATTGACTCATTGCTCAAACTGCGCTTGGCTGCGATACGAAACCAATATTCTAAACAAATTATGCGCGCTACCAAATTAGTAAACCAAAAAAAAATATTGATTTCCTTTAAAGAATACAAGCATTTGGAAATGTACACCGCTCACATCGCTTAACCCCTTTGGGCGAAGAAGGTCTTTATACCTAATGAAAAAAGACTCTCAGCACCCGTACTTGATGGAATCGAGGTGTTAAAAAATTCTGTTTAGAATTTGATTTTACCACCATTTTTTCTAATACTCAAATAAAAATTTTGAAAAATCGGCAAGAAATAATTTTAGAGAAAAATTTTCAGCGAAAGAAGACCCGTGTTATAAATCCAATAGAAGTTTAGTAAGCAGTTAGAGACGATTGCAGTTTTCCCATGACGACCCTTTTATGATCCTACATCGTCAATATTTTTTTAAAGTTTAATCAAAATTGATTCCAAAACAATCATTTCAGATCGTATTTAATTACGCTTGCGCGATTGCGCTCAAAATTGCTAAAATACTTGGGGCGCAAGCGTTAATGCAACCGCTTCAAAATGATTGGCGGCGCAAGCGCTATCGCAAGTAAATAACTGCGCCGCAAATGCCCCCCTCTGCGTGTGTTAGAATGGGATGTCGAAGCCATGCACCAGCGGTCCAGCACCTTAAGTAAGGAAACCAGCGAAGAGTCTTAATCCCTGTCTTGCAGATGTAAAAAGCTTTTAAAGCAATTTCGTTTATTTCAGTGTTATAAGACACCGTCAAAACCAGCAACTCTTTCCGACAACCGGGACCAATTTTAACGTAACAAGCCGTCCCCCAACTTCCCACCGTGGAACCCAGCTGTGCCCCACTACGCCTTCTCGTCATCCAGAAGGGGAGAAAAATGTCAACTCAGGATCGATTGGGGGTGAGGTTATCTGATTTTTACCTTCTTACCGAAGGCATGCCACTGGGATCATGCGAGTATAAAAAGGTGGAGGTGATGGTGTTTGGTCCATAATTATCCTTCACTCACGAGAAAGCGACGGTGACGCTTTTAATTTTAACAAATCCCCACCCGCTTAAGAGTTGAGCGTATTCCAAGCTTTCCGATTGACGTTTGACTTCCCACGTAAATTTGCTGCTTGTTCAAAACCACCAAGCAAAGATATCACCGCAAAGCGTCTTGTCCAAGGACGCAACAACATGACCAGGATGCGGGTTGAACCCAGATTATGGGATCAGGGTCGTTGTAAAAACAACGCCTTTTCGCTTTCGTCCACGCTGTTCTTTGAACTAACGCGTTGAGTGAATCGTGGCACGTTCCATACCACGTTGAATATCTTGAAAGCTGGGCCGTCTACGTCCTGGTCCTGTGTTGATATAAAATGTTGTTGCGGGCATGGGTTCGAATCCCAACCTTAGTCTCTTTTTTGATTACCCGAAACAGATTTAGGTTTGCTTTAAATTTTTTCCCATTTAGTTGAAATCAATCACGGTTTTCTTATGGTTGATTTTGGAACAGAGTTGGATGTTGCTAGCAGCACGGTACCCCTATCGCTCTATCGCACAACGCCACTCGACTTATTTTGATCATAGCAGCACTTGTAGTGCCCTGCTTCCCAATAAGTAACAATTTGAGGACCGGACCAATTTGTTATTTAAAAAATTTCAGTAATCTTCTTTCGTTTCTTTTTCAACCAAGATTCGAGTTTCAAATCAAATCTTTTATTTTACTCGCCCTACTCCGCCAAAGCGTGTAGTAAGGAGTTTGCGGGGCCTATCTGCACGTCATTGCGCCCGGGCAACACCGCTTCTTTCAAACAAATATTACAGTGGTGGCGAGCCGTTGGTAGCACTATGTTCGATTTGACCGGCCGAAATTTAAACCTCACACCTCCCGCTCCAGGAACAAACGCGTTACCGCTCTACCAACTGGGCATTAAAATACTAGTTCAGTGGTTTATTTATGCTCACGGAATGATGATTAATTGATGGCAATGTACAGAAGCTGTATTTGCACCGCATACATACGTTAGCAATTTTGTGCTTGTGTTCGTAGCGTATAATGTTATCGTATATTTCAGAAGTGGCTGCCGGTTTTGTTGGAGCAGCAATCGGAGCGGTTGTGGCCCTGTTAATAACCACTCTGTGCTGTCGTTGCTATGGCGGTAAAGTAAGTATTACTAGTACTACAATGTTTCCGTAAATTTTATGCATCAGGCGGGGTTCTTTGATATTATGTTTCGTTAAGTTGGGCATTTTTAATTTTGAAATATTTTTGACGTTGACGTTTGTAATGTAAATCGAAACGTTGAAGCTCTGATTTAAGCACGCTAACAAGGTCTGAAATGCAGCGGCGATAGCTCAGTCAATAGAACGTCGGGTTTGTGTTCGAAAGGTTCTTGGCTCCCATTTCAATTCCCGAACTGGCAATACGTTGTGTTCTTGGGAAAAACACTTTATGCATATTTCCCTTTGGAGGGACCACGTAGTTTGCTCGTTGTTGTGGCCCAGCCTGACGGAAGACTTGCATAAAGAACCCAAAAAAGGTGTCCTGCTTTGTTGTGGTTCGACTGACGCATAGCCTCCAGAAAAATGATTGTTATTGAATTACACATTGGACAAAGCTTTTTGAGCCTCTTACTTGAAGCCTTTCGATTGTTCACATGATCTTCAGGTGATTGCGATGGGCTAATTCACACAAATTCACACAAACTTGGCTCCTCTTTGTCTTGTACTGGACTGGATATTATCTAATTCGACATAGAGCCTTACTGAGTTTGGGACAATTCTTCTTGTTACGTCATATAGCAAACAATGGGGTTTTATTGTTTTTTTTCAGGCGCCGAACAGCAATGCAATCGGTGAAGACGGAATGACTTCCTCAATGGAGCTGTAAGTTGCTACTTGTTAATTATTGACAGAGCACGCCCTATGTATAACGGCTCTAATTGGCGCTGCTGACCCGGTCTTGTTAGTTTTTTAAAGCGTCCGTAGCACAAACATTATGGTTTGGCGTGCGTAGAAAACATTGTGTGAATATACTGAATGTTAAGTCAATCTTTGCTTAAAACTTGCATTTTCTATGCTGAGCTCGATAAGCAAGTTAACGTGATGTTCCGTCCTTCACCACGATGAAGCGGCAGTTCTGCTCTCGATACGAAGTTTTAGCCTTCTAATTTTTGGTTTATTGATTTTGGATTAAACGTCATGTGTCTAGAAAGGTGGCCTTGCATTTGATTCCTGGTCTGGCCATACAAAAAAGGTGATAGCTGACATTACGCTAGCCTATCTACCTGATGTTGAACACAGAACCAGCAAATGTGAATGTGAAACCTTCATCATGAATACAAAGACAAGTGGCAACTTATTTTAAAGACTTGACTGTGTTTCTATTTTCAAGATTTGTGCGAGCTGAAATGGCATCATGCGGTATTTTAGTGTTTTGGTGTCGTAATGGTGCTTTTTTATGCATGGTGTGATTACGGTGTCTTAAAATTGTGTCCATTGTTTTGAAGAGCTCATGTTTGGACTCAGAGTACCACAAATAAAGAAAAAAATTACATCCGACGGGTTACCTGATTGTAAAACTAAATGCATATATGATATATTATTTTAAATTTGCAAGTTTAGGAGTGTACAAATATACTTGCCATTCTTTAAGTTAATTGTAGATAATTTAGCGGTGGTCAACTATATTAACTGTGGAGAAAGTTTTTGCGGCTTTTCCAATTTCGTAGCAATTGTGAATGAAACAAAGCGAACATTAGAAGTTGACAGTATTAAGATCCTCAAGAGCGACCGCGCTTCTGTGATGTCATAATTGCGTTTAAGCTTAATTTTGCATCCAATGTAGTTTTTGTATGAAAACCTTCCGGCATGGGATGTGTGACCCGAATGCTTGAAATCTCTCGCGACGGATCAAGATATTGTCAGATTGAGATGCATTTACCAGATCACTGAATGTTTTGTAACTCAAACGTCATAATTATTACCGTGTTGAATATCAATTTAGGACTCTCGAAAGCAAAATTCAGTCCAGTGTTACTCTTTCACACCTCTATCTTTTGTTTACAGGAGTGATCAGAAGGATTCTAGCACTCCACCTACTCCCCAAGCAAAGCAGAACCAAAGTTCTTGCGCGCGATCAAGAGACTCGAACACCCCTCGTAACAAGGTATACTTTGAACTTAGCTTTCGTTGTCTGGAAGGCCGGTTGCAAGTAGCCTAGTTCATGTATAGATTGTGAGATTTTCTCGCAAAACTAATATCAGCCTTAAACTGTCAACCGATCCGGATTGGTTGCAGAACTTGTAGATGGTTGTTCACAAGAAAATTGATTTGTAATTGGAACGACCGACGCTCGCGTTGCGTGTTTCTTTGTTTTTACTCGGCCATTTTCAAACAATCGACCAGTGTGAAGTTTCAGACTTTTGCTTTTAACTCGAGATCAATTAAGTCTAGCTACATGAAACTGTGACAGCAGTTTGAGATTAATAAGCTGTATGTGTGGACCAAATTTCGAGGCAATTAGTGACGTAACTTTGGTTTTAGGACCCAAAAACCGTCCCGAAAGTTGGTCGTATAAAGCGGTCTCATTCAAAAACGGTTTCAGTACGGCAAAAAATATTTTACGTGGTTACGTGTCTTAAGATACCCTTTCATCCCTACCAACCCACTTTCGGCCGAGATGAGTTTTTTATTATTTTTTTTCTTTTTTTTCCTAAATCTTGTCCGCTCTTCTAACCACAAAACATCAAAATCAAATTTTTGGGCCACTCCCCGGGGATCCCCCAAAACTCATTTTTTTAAACGGCTCCAGCTAGGGTGCCACTTTTTTAATATCTGTAGATATTTGAAAGACAAATATTTTGACATAGTTTGGGTGTACTACCCTCCGGGATTCCCCAAATTTTTAAACGACTTAACCGAGGGTGCCAGTTTTTCTTATTTCAGTAGATATTTAACAGACAAATGTTTTGACATAGTTGAAGGGTATCACCCCCCAAAAATCAGTTTTTTGAACAGCTTAACGTAGGGCGCCAGGTTTTTGTTTTGATTTTAGACCATACAATTATTTTGGCATAATTTGGGAGTACCACCGCCCTTGGGGACCCCCCAAAATCACTTTTTTAAACGGCTCCATCTAGGGTGCTAGTTTTTTTGATATCAGTAGATATTTAACAGACAAATAGTTTGACATGGTTTGGGGGCACCATCCCCCTGGTGACTCCCCCAAATTAATCTAGGGTGCCAGTTGTTTTTTTGCTATCTGTAGATATTTAACCAACAATTATTTTGACATAGTTTGGGGGTACCACTCCCTCTGGGACCCCAAAAATGACTTTTTTGAACGGCTTAATCTTGGGTGTCGTTTTTTCGTTCAGTAGATGTCTAAGAAGCAAATTTTTTGATTTGACTTACTTTAGGGGTACCATCTCGCCGTAAACCTAAATGGACCCAGCAAAGTCAGTTTTTTAACGGCTTAAGCCACGGCGCGAGTGTTTTTGAAATCTAGATATTTGCATCGGTTGTTCAAAGAGGTTGCTCCTAAGTAAGCTCCCATCTAGTTGCAATTACATTTTATTTACCAAGGCCAGGAGACGCAAAAGCATTTTTCGGTCTAATGACCATTTACGGTTTCATGCAGTTACAGCATAGTGAAGTGAATTAAATCGTTTCATTTCTTTGTACTGGGATTTTTGTGACTATAAATAAGTGAGCTGGCATAAATTTATCTGATTAGCCGTAGAAACGCCCGAAAAGAAATTTGAGAAAGTCGAATAAAATGAGAATGTGAATTGTTTAATCGGGTCTTTATTATCAATTGATTCAAGCTAAGTAAAAATTTTTTTGAAAGCACAAGTGATTTGTCAATGTTGTCATCACTCGAACGCTGAAACTCGTGTACTGTAGCACAAGATCTTCGCATGTGACCATTTACAGTTCCACTTGTCTCACTTCTTTTTTTTTTAATTTCAGGACAAGGATCAGCGCAAGCGAAATTCTGAAGAACAACAAACGTTGCTACCCAGTAATTCAAGTGCTAGTCTTGCTACTGAGACCATGAGAGCGGATTCTGAACCAGTGGAGCCAAAAGAGAAAGCAGTTACAATCCCTGACCACTCATCTCGGGGAGACTTGATCCATTCCACCAGTTCTCCTAATCCCGGCAATTCCGATCACCAGAGATCTCCCATTGCAGGCGCACACCCACTGGGTGGAGAAGCTGTTTCTGGGCCGTCGGGTTTATCGAATAGCACGGCCACAAACACAACACGTAATAGTACAAACAAAGAAACTCTTCATCGTAAGTAGTTGATGTAAAAACTAAAGCCATTGCGTCATTACTTAGTTTGATTCAGCTACTGAGCAAATGCTTGCGAATGAGGTTATTTGTTGGTTGGTTGAAAAAATTGCCCGTGGATGAGATGTGATGCTATCGAATGTCATCCTTGAACTACAGCCATGCGTTGCAAAAATTCGGATTAAAGTTGCAATTTCCACACCACCCAATGAGTGGTCAATGATCACTGCTGATGGCCACCTATCAGTCGTCTCTCTCAATTCGTTGTGTTAGCGCTTGGGGCTTCTATTTTCTGACCCATTGAAGTTTTACGAGCAATTGGGATTCGTACCCATGCCATCACCTATCAGAGACCGACATCTGATGCTTTTATCGCAGCCGTGGTAGCCTTTCAATGCTGGACAGGTGTTCAGCGATGACGGAACCATATTTAAAAGGGGGCGCCGGTGGGTGGCAAAAGCAGTGACCATATTCTTTTCCCCAACAACGCATATTTTTGTATGGCTACGCGAGCAACCAGGATTTTGCTAAAGGCAAGGTTTGAACCCGAAATTAAAATTTTGTTGTTCAAATGTCTCAATATATGGTGTTTAGGAAATAACTGGCTTAACTTAAGTATATCACAAACGGGGGTTAGGGGGCGGAGCTCCAAGCCACTACACGAATTTTGTAATTTTTTTGGAAAAAAAATTGCCATTTTAACGCTGTTGGAATCACGTTTTGCACGTTTTTGGAGCCATTTGGAACTACTTAACGGCAAAAGTTTTGAAGCCAGTTGAAGAAATAAAACCCCTTCATCCCCACTCTCCCCTTTAGTGTCTTTACTTACAGGTCAAGTCCAAAACATGCTTAAACACTTTCATTTCTGGTTTAATTTTGTAAGTAACTTGACCAAGGTGGGGGGCTGAATCCCCATTACCCCACCCCTAGTTGCGCCTCTGTGTGCAGCTATAAGCTTAACGCGATTTCAATTGAAGGGCTTAGTGCATAACTATGTTAACTCATTTTTTGAAGTTTTGAGATATTGGGTTTTAAAGTTTTCAATTTTTTTGTGGTATTAAATCAGAATGTTTTTAAATTTTGATAGTGAAATGATCAAACATGTGATCACGGAATTTTTTTAAGCTAACAACCAACATAATTATTTAATTAGAACGCATTGTTTTGGTTCGTCAAACACGTGGAACCAGTAATTAACATACTTATGCACACAATCTTTTTAATGAAAGTAATATTCTCTCTGCATTAACATGTTAAGTATTGTTAACTTGTTGTTTTCGGTTTATTTATGATAACAAATACTGCCAAACACAACAGTTTGAATCAATAATTTTCATGCTCGGAATCTGCACCACTTTTTTCCAATAAAGTTTCATAAAAATGGCGATGAGGTCCTGGAATAAATTAGGTTACAAATGGGCCTCTTTTTCTTCGGATGTCTACTTCTTTCCAGACTGGGTCGTCAAAGTTTTCTTTACACTTGAAAAATCCAAAGCGCTCAACTCGTAAAACACAAACTTGGGAGATTTTGAAGGGTTCGTTGTTGATGTTTTTCGTTCTTTTAACAAAAAACTTATATTGAGTGAGTGATTAATACTGCTGTAAGTCAAGATAGACTCTGCTGGGTCCTATTTTCAAAGCATTATGTGCTGCAGCTGACAATCAAGTCGTTGCTGGCAATGAATCGGCTTTAGAGTGCTGTGGGGGCTCTGCCAACAAAAAGTAAGGTAAATATTGCATCACTATTGCTGTTGCAGTACTACTTACTAATGCATCTCAGTCGATACTTTTTGTTTAAAATTGTGCAATGCCCACTCTGATTTTTACGTACCATTCAGAACAAGATTAAACTGTTACTGTGCCGGTAAATTAAAATGTTAACTGGCATTTATTTTGCAAAGTCGCAAATAATTTTGTGCAAAACTGTGTTAACTCCACCTTTTCCTGCAAGACTATGTTAACTCATAGAGTTAGCATTGTCTTGCATGCAAAAAAGGAATTTTTACGTGAGTTAACATAGTAATGCATTGCCTATCTCAAAAATTGTGCGTGCTAGCTAAATAACACCAAGCGCAAAAAATAGATTTAAAGTAAAAACTCACCCATGTGTATTTAACTCAAAATCGCAAAAAACTGAGTTAACATAGTTATGCGCCAAGCCCTTCAATTGTTTTTAACCCCAGCTATTGCAATTTGATTTGGATTTACCTGAGTGCGCACATAGACATCACTCGAACCGTAGTAGGGGCCACACCCCCCATTGAGGTAAAAAGTGTGAGTCTACGCTTTCGTTTGGTTTCGCCATCTATGGAATAAACTTGCAAATTAGAAATAAACACGTAAATTAAGCCCCCCTAGGGCCCCCTTCCGCCACCTATGCAAGACTGCCGGTGTTGTATTACTTAACCACGGTAGCTCTGCTGGTATGATAGTTGGTGTGCTGTGCAATCCACGTCATTTCGTTTTTTCTTTTTTCCAGGCCAACTGATCGAGTACTGCATCAGATTTCTTGGGCAGCAATCAAGACATTCTTCTTTGCAGTTGGAGTTTGATGACGTAACTCGGTTTTGCCACGAATGTTATGTAGCTGTGCCAACACAAGCTGAACGCTTAGAAGGTAAGTTGTGGCTCCTGGCAAGTTTTATAGCGACGATGTGGCTTAGGGGTAGAAGGTGAATCGTGGTGGTGCTACCAGATCCTTTCCGTTAGAGGGTCGGGTTAGTGATGGAAAACTTGCTGGCTCCAGGTTCGATCCCCGAACTAGCACTGCTGTACATCTCATTATTTCCCGTTAATATCAAGCAGTCCCCCGTGGAGGCTTTCCACACTGACGAAACGCTTGCAAATACAGAAGATTGTTCTGCTTGTGGACAAACGCAAGATGCGTTGTTCATGCGCATGAATTTGGTTGCTGTTTTAAAGAAAGAAGAGACTAATGTACAATTATGTATTCTGCAGTAGAGTCTATCTATTATGTGCCCATATTTGCAATGTAATACGTTTTGTCACTTTGTAATACGTTTTAAATGATATGTGAAATACGTTTTGTCACTTTGGACTTGGAAGTAGAGGAGTTGCAGACTCGGCGATCGGCAAGCTACGCTTGCCACATGGTCTTTCGCGACTCCTCTATGAACTAAATGTAGAAATCGGTTTGTAATTTCCTACAGTTTTTTTGTTTTATCTATTTCCGTAAATTCTGATTTGTGTTTTAGTTCAAAATAAAATAAACTCTCTCTCTCTCTCTAATCTTTCAACCATATTTATTTTTTCTAATCACTGTGGATTGTGGAAAGTAGTTCTTTGCATAGAACAGCCTGCCGCATTTTGCATGATGACGTATCTCTAGCGTAAGGTCAATGTATTTCAGGAACGCCTGCTCAAAGCATGGCGAACGCAATAAGGCGGGATTATGACTTACACAGAAGACCCTATGTGAAACTCCTAGATCAACTCAGAGGACAACACCTCAATACCCTGGCGGATCTGCTTCCACGTCCTTATCTCCTCGAAATCTTATCGCAGGACTGCTAAGTAAAAATCATCAACTTTCTTTTGAAGCGACTTCTCCGATTATGCAACTTGGTTTTTAATGTCTTTTCATCAGATGAAATTATTTCTTATTAACGTTGTACACCCCTTTCAATGAAATTTGTACACCAAGTTAATTAAATGTCTTCAACTCTTATCTATGATTTCTTGGTGGGATGGCAGTCGGGTGTATTTGTTTATCGCGACCAGGTGCATCAGGTCTTAGTCCTGTTAGACATGAGACGCTAACTGCTTGTAGAGCTTGAAGTTCAAGGTTTTTGTTACAATTTTGTTAAAAAAAAATTAAAATCTGCTTTTTATTGGAAATCTAGCGCAGGAATTCTCAATTTATGGAGCCCTTAAAGAGATTGAATATTATTTACGGAGCCCTGGGGCTCCGTACGGAGCATTTTGAGAACCTACAATGTAGCGCTTTCGACGTAATTCTCCAGAAAAATAAGTGTGGAACCACCATGTAGTAGGAAAGCTGTGAAATTTTCTATCACATGTAGAAAGCAGTTTAATTTTTGCAATGACATCATTACATAGGAAGACCAGCAATGGCGTCACAATCTGATTGGTATTGCTTTTTGTAATTCAATCAAAATAACGACCAAACTCTTTAATTTTTAAAGGGCATTCAAGTCAAATTTTTCTCTGTTGACCTAAATATTTCTAAAATGCATTCTCACCAAATTTAAACTTTTGACATCTTCTCGTTTTCGAGACCCCGCAACCCTCACGGAAAGGCGGGCAATGAAGAAGCCGTTTTTAGATATTGCAGTTCAAAATCAACTATTTCACCTTACTTCGGTATTGTCATTTCAACAGTATTATGGCAGAAGATTGACTTGAAAATTGGTTTACATTGGCTTGATACGCATATACTGTACAATTCTACCGTTTAATTTTGTATTGATAACTCTGCGGCAAAACACTTACTGAAAGTTGGGAAACTGCAGTTAACTTCAATTTTTTCATAATTGGCAACCCTGGCAAAATTTCATAAAAGCTTCAAGGGGAAGTCAGCTGTTATATCTGAAAACGAAAGGTCGTAAAAAGGTCAAGTTTAGTGAAGTTAGTTTGAGAAAACCGAGCAAAAAAACTTCCCACTTGAATGCCCTTAAAAAAAGCATTCGAAAGCGTGACTGACTGACCACTGCTTGTGAACAACTTATTTTTCTAAAATCCTGAGAGGCCAAGGCAGAGTCATAGTCAAGAGGTTCCCAAATATAAGAGTACTCAAATCACAATTTTGTGAGAGTAAATCAAATTTACTTGAGGCGGTTCAGGACAAGAACACTTTGGACATTGTTTCACAAAATCAATAATGAATTAATAGCAATATGACAGTAAATGGAATTGAGCCGTCGCGATGCGTTTCGTTAAATAAAATTGGTCCCCCTTTTTTTGGCTGTTTCTATAGGACTTCTTGTGCAATGTTGCTACTTCAAAACTTATCTACATCCACCAATCATCACTACCCACTGTCCACTCAAAACCTTCAAAATTTACCACTGCTATTAACTACTGCTAAAATCTAGTACGTAAACCTACAGGCTAGGTCTACCGGTGCTTATTGCTCACATTCTAAATGGTCTGCACGAAGTTAAATTTCTAATCATAAGTATAGAAATTAATACCGAATAACAACCCATTTTTGTCCAAAAATGCAAATTATTGTAAAACATTACGTAGAGTGGGTGCTATTCCAGATACAATTTTTTTTTACTAAAAAAACATAATTGGCCTTGTCGCCTGATGAGTCCCTTGAACAAGAAGGAAACGCGTCGTGACGGCATAATTCCATTGATTGTCATGAAGCCATTGTTTATGTTGTGAAACAATGTCCCAAGTGCTCTTGTCCTAAACGTCCACAACTGAATATGGTTTTAGAGTCTCTCGAAAGATTAATTGAGCTTGTGGTGACATACGCCTTTAATCTCAACCTCCTTTTCTCAATAGTCAAAACTGGACGCTACTAACAAGGAATAGACCAAGTCGTCCTCACCGTACTTTAGAATGGCAGCAAGGGGTGTACGTTTAATAAAATGTGCTGTAACTGATTAGAGTCCTTCCATATTTGGAGATTAAATGACACAATCAATAAACTGCCTGAAAATAGTCCAGGGTAAACCCAGAAATGATCAGGAGACTGATTGAGGTTATATGCTGCATTTATTACGTAGTGTTTCAGCTGCACGTGCGACTAGCTAATGCATGATGCTGTATGCAAAAGGCTAGTTTGACGTCACTAACTTGAATGCCGTCGTGGCATCTGTTTCTGAAATGTAAGCTGGCGTTCTTGCGATTCTAGTTTTTCACTGTTTTTACTGTGTGTCTGAGAATTATACCATTTTTTCTTTGCATTTTATGAATTGGTTGTTGCACAATGTATAGTACCTTGTGCATTTACAGGGGCGTCCATGTTTAGTGTACATTTTTACCAACAATTTGTTCATTAAAAAACGACTTTTTTTCAAAAATCAGCTAGCCTTCTCCGGGAGGTACGTCGTTAAATAAATGAACGGTTTGGAGCGATTACAATTGCTAGTCAATGAGCAAAACCAACAATAATTTACATGCTTTACCTCTGCTTTGTCAGCCGCATATCTTTGTTGTTAGTGTTGCAGAAATGCTGGAACTCATGTGCGATATCTGCGGCCTTTGAACAAATATTTTCTATTGCCAAATATTCATACGTAGCAATTGTGTATAACTTTGAATGATTAATAACATTCAATCCTAGTTTTGTTGTTGGTGTTAAAGAAAGTGCTGTCGAAATCCTATGTTTTCTATCCGTGATCACGTAGTGTGGTTGCTGTGTATTCTGTAAACTTCGTTGCTGAAATTAATCTAGAGTGTTCCGTTTTTTAGTGTGAAAATTTTTAAATTAACAGTATTTTGCGACCGAATAATGGTGAAGGACTGCAGGAAGCTCTTGGCGGGATCATTTTCATACTGGTTTTGAGAAAAGCCCTATTTTTGTTTGTTTTGGCGTTTTCAGATTCTGGGAGTTTGGCCAAGTACTTTGTGCAAACATAAATTAGGCCACATGGAAGTATTTCCTACCTAGAAATGTTGCAGTTATTCTGCAAAATGTCCAGAGAGAGCAATGTGAGCTAGTGGCTGCATTTGAAAATAGTGCCAGCTTTCCAGTAGCCGCTCTGCGAAAGTAGTTGTATAATTTATCGTGCAATAATGCGAGTACCAGTGTATTCTTTGCTTTGATCAACTGCAGTTTGTTTTTTGCGTATTTCCGTTGGAGCCTAGCAGTCGATTCGTTATGGTGGCCAGCCTGAAGAAAGACTTGCAAACAGAACCCTAAAAAGTGCTCTGCGTTGGTGTCGTTAGACGGATGCAGATTGTCTGGTACACGCGAACGTACCTACTGCAGTCAGTGTATATGCTGAAAAAGCTGTTGGTTAAAGCAAAGGATAGGTCGAATGCTCACTGCAACGCCAGGCACGGTGCGTACCAAATCCTTGCCGCTTGCAGCCTTTATAATACAAAAATTGATGTGAAGTTTTATGCGGTCCCGCATTGTTTGCAAATCATTAAAAACTCACTGTGAGTTTAAAAATCGTCTCGCCTGCTTTTCCCAAATTTCAATGATACACCACGGGCGCAAGCAAATAGTGGGAGAAAAGACTAGAGAAGACCGCGCAATGCTCAGTCAAAAGAATCGGAGTCGTTGGTGTTGTTTCTGTACATTATTGCATGGTTTTTGTTAAAATGAAATGTTACTGTTGAAGTAGTCGCAATGTGTTAGTTAGAATTGCGGGATCTTTTCAGTAGTTGGTAAGAGGATGGTGTAACGAGCTGTTACGCCATAGACCTAAACTGTAAACTGGCCGCCCAGTTCTAACCAGACCCTGAAAATGATTTGAAGAGTAAACCAAGCCCGAAAGTTTGGTTTAAAAACTTGTACGATTGATCGTTTTGATGCTAAAATGAAGTATTGCTTCAGTGTTGCTGAGTAATTTTAGTTACGTTTTTGAAAAACCTAAAACACTTGGCTTGTATCAGGTCCGACCTTTTGTCAAGTTTAAGTCCCGAAAACGACCCAAAAAGCCCGGCCTGACTTGCAAAACCTCAGCGACATCTGGGAACGAAAAGAGGCCGTTTTTGTATCACCAAAAAAATGGGCAGTCACCGCTTCGGGGAATGTAAATAAGATATTCAAATTAATGTTTATGCATCGTAAAATATGTCTATTTGTAGTCAAACGTATGGTAAAGTACTTTTACGATTTTTGTTCGAAAATGTTTGTGTTTCTGAAGTAGTAATTTCTTCCAAGGAAAAAAAGTTACTGAAAAGTTTGTAATTTTTTGGGTCAAAAATTGCTATTTGATTCTACGCAAGAATATCAGATCGGATGCTCTGAACGCACCGTATTTTTCATTGTTTTAATTTACTACTTAGTACTTATGGACTAAAATTAATGTTATCAAAATTGCAATATTGGCGTTCGTTTAATTTTTTTTGTTGCGATTTTCTGTGTTAGGCTACTTGACGAATAAATAGATCATGTTTTAAATCAAACCTATATTCCGTACCTATTATTTATTGCCGTTCCGTGAAATAAAATAAACCCATCACAATGGATGGAATTGCAATAATTTCTCTTGTGCTCACAAAAGCCGTCAATTTAGAAGTTCTGCTAGCATTTTCCACAAGTCTACTACTTTCATTCAATCTATGTTCCTGCGTAGGTGCTGAACATTTAGCATCGGCAATCAGGCCCGTAGCTACGTTCAACCTCGTCTGGAATTGTTTCTATTTTTGGGGACTTCCGCGACGCTTCGCGTTGGAAGACCCTATGTTTTTTTTTTTTCGTGCAAAATCACGAATTCGGCTGCCAGAGGTCGAAAACGCTATAACTTTGAAACGGCTAAAGGTAGAAACTTGAAATTAAAACTTAGATAGGGCACACATAAATCATTCGTAATGCAAATTTTGGGGGCAATCGGTTTCGTGATACACGTTTCCGAGCTAAAAACTGAAATGCCAATTGGAGGTTTAAAGAGCTCTAGCTCGGAAAGTAATCGCAGGAGTAGAATAAAAGTTTCGAAATTAGAAGCGCCTGGGCATGCAGTTTCAACTCCCAAAATTAAATTATGACGATTCCGACTTTTTTTATTTAAGCACTTTTTCTACGGCGATAAAAACTCCAAAACCATCAACGCTATAAACTTGAAATTTAGAGATATGATAAGTTAATACATAAAGTGTACCTGCCAGAGGTGGAGTCGAGAACACGAGGCTCGAGGCCAAGGACACAAAAAAAATCCAAAGCCAAGGACCGACTTTCCGAGGACAGACCCTCTCGTGGCCAAGGGCAGGAATGCTCGAGGCCAAGTACCAAGAACACAACGCGCAAGTGTTCTCAAAAAAAAGGTCTTCGCGCAAAAATCGCAAATTTTCCGTGGAATTTTAGGCGTTCTAAAAAAAAGTTTTCTCGCAGAAAATCACAAATTTTTTGTGATATTCAGGCGAAGCAAACTGGTCATAACTTTGGCTTATTTCTGACAAATCAAAAAATAGTGCTGTCCTCGGCCGAGGACTTGGGGGCTGCAAGGCCAAGGACTTCAAAATGTGTCCTCGAGGAACCCACCTCTAGTACATGCATTTTTGGAGGTGCTAGATCACGTGATTTGAAGCAGATGCACTCAAAATATGTGATAGCAAAGTTTATTAAGTGATTTTAGTCACCTACGCACGCCTGCTGTCGTGGCCTAATGGTTCAAGACATCAGTGTTTGAAACCTAAGTGAGTGACTACACCTGGGATCAGTTATCTAGTTGGCCATCGCTTTTACCAAACCAAGATTATATTGAATCTAGCATATTTATTTTTTTTTCCATTAGGACAAAATCGCTTTTAATGTTTTTTGTTTTGACACTAAATATGATCAGAGGGTATCAAATTTCATCCTCTGAGAAGACTTCCAAAAATCAATTTTTTAAACGGCTTGAGCTAGCGCGCTTGTTTTTGCTTTGCTATTATCAGTAGAAATTTAAAAGACAAAAATATTCTGACATAGTTTGGGGGTACCAACCCCACGAAACCCCCACATGGACCCCCCCAAAAAAAATATTGTTTTTGACGGCTTAAGCTAAGGTGCTACTTTTTTTTAATATCAGGAAATAATAAAGAGACAAATACCAGGACATAGTTTGGGGGTACCACCCCCATCGGAAACTCTTCCAAATGGACCAAAAAAATCGCTTCTTTGAACGGTTAAGGTAAGGTGCAAGTTTTTTTTTTTGGTCTCAGTAGATATTTAATTGGAACGACCGACGCTCGCGTCGTGAGTTCCTTTGTTTTTACTCGGCCATTTTCCAACTAACGAGTGCGAAATTTCAGACTTTTGCTTATAACTCAAAAACGGTTTGGTCTAGCTTCATGAAATTTTGAAAGCAGTTTGAGATTAATGAGTTGTATGTTTGTACCCAGGGGCGCCGAGAGAGGGGGCAGGGGGGTACAACAATCCCGGGGCCCACGGGCTTCAGCGGGTCCGTCGAAATGTCTGTTAGAAATTAGCATGTGAGGCCTGAAGACCCTTTTTTTTGAGATCACCTAATTTTGACCGGAAAAACCGTTAGAATTTCGGTGAAGACCTTTTTTTCTTAGAAGATCACATCATTTTACATACCAAACTACAGCACTTTCTCTGTCTATGTTGGACTTCACAAAACCGGAAATCCATCATATTTGAGCTGGCCCCGGGCCCACTTTTGGTCCCCGGCGGCACTGTTTGTACCAAATTTCGAGGCAATCGGTCACGTGACTTTGGTTTTAGTACCCGAAAACCGCCCCGCAAGTTTGGCGCAAAAAGCGGTCTCAGTCAAAAACGGCTTAAGTACGGCAAAAAATAATTTACATGGTTATATGTCTTAAGACACCTTTTCATCCCAACCAACCCATTTTTGGCCGCGATGAGGTTTATTTCTTTTCTTTCTTCCTAAATTTTGCACGCTCTTCTTCTCCTAAACCACAAAACATCGAAATGTAATTTTTGTGCAAAGTTGTTAAGCTGCAAACGCAATTTTTTCTCCCGAAATTTTTTGGGGCAACTCCCCCGGGAACCCCCCAAAATGGGCCCCAAAAAAACAATTTTTTGAACGGCTCAAACTAGGGTGCCAGTTTGTTTTGATATCAGCAGATATTTAACAGACAAATATTCTGAGATAATTTGGGGGTGCCACCCCCCTCGCGGGACCCCCCAAAAATCAATTTTTTGATCGGCTTAACTTAGAGTGCCAGTTTGTTTTGATATCAGCAGATACTTAACACACAAATATTTTGACATAGTTTGGGGGTGCCACCCCCTTTGGGGATCCCCCCAAAGAGATCCCTCAAAAATGAATTTTTTGAACGGCTTGACTTAGGGTGCCTGTGTTTTATGATATCAGCAGATTTTTAACGGACAAATATTTTGACATAGTTGTGGGGTACCTCTCCACAAACTCCCCTCCCCAAATAAACCCCCTAAAATTCAATTTTTCGAATGACTAAAGCTGGGAAGCTAACTGTTTTTAACGTTATTAAATATTAAACGAATATTTTGACATAGTTTAAGGGTAGGCTACCACTCTCTCGAGAAAATGAAAATTGGACCACTCCTAAATCAATTTCTTTAAATCACTTGTTAGAGCGCTAATTGTTTATAATATTAAGTCTGTAAAAAAGAAATATTTTGGGATGGTTAAGAGGTGACACCCCTCCCCGGGAACCCCCCAAATACATAGATTCCCCAAATCTTTAGTTTTCATTTCAGCGAAAACAGTTTTTTTGTAGATATTTAAAACAGTTTTTTCGTATTTAAGCTACAACAGTTTTTTCGTAGATATTTGTAATACAAAGAATCAAAAATGCAAATAGTCGTCTGTTCGAGATAGAAGTTTAGAATTGTTGTTATTAAGGCAAAAACATAGATCTGGGAGCATTACAATGCAGAGTGTCTTATGTAAGTAAATAATATGTATTAGACATTACACGATAGCTATGTACGCATTTTGAATTTACACTTGAGCTAAGATATATGTATTTATAGTACTGATGGTGGAAGCTATAACAGACAAATTGTTCAGAGCTGGACAGCGCTGTTTCGAGCTTTTAGCTCTCATCGGCAGCCCTCAGCATCTCTAACAAAGTTATTCCCCAGCTGGACAAAACTCTGGGCAGAACTGGACACACCTTATAGTCCGGTAGAAATAGCTTTTACCCTAAAAAAATTTATAATAAGCTGAAATTTGGCACGATGGCTCAGGACCATGTCCTGAGTCACCAAAAAAATCCCCATGTTTTGGACGTGGGACTTCCCCCTTTTTTGGCCTTTAAAGTCTGACGCCTAGTGCAAAAAGCTTGTACTATCCAACAGCTAATCCAAAAGCTGTAAAAGTGCCAAGTTTTGAGCAATTGTTGGTTTTCAAGTCCAGGTATAAAAAAATTTACTTTGAAATTGATGACGTCATTGTTGGTGACATCATTGCCAAAGTTTTTTTTTTAATGACGTATTGATGGCTCGAATAGTAAATGAGAGTTAGGTTTTTGGTTCCAAATAAAAAATTGCTTAAATCAAAGTGATGACGTCACAAGCGTTTTTGATGACGTCATTTGTCAAGAGTTTTGATCGTAATTCTGAAAAAGAGTGTTTGACCAAACGAAACATTGCTAACTTTTTTTTTAATTAGCTTTAAACTTGGGAGAATTATATTGTAAATTCATTCAGTCGATTGAAGGTCAAAAACCGTGTTGTCAGTAAAGCTCTGGGGTAGCAATCAAGCAGATAAAATTTTGACCTCCCAATAGGCAGTGGTAGCCATAACGAATTAGTTTTTTTAGTAGTTTTTACAGTAATGACACTACTTTTTAAAAAAGTAACTTTTGTGGTAATTTTATAAGTTTTTAGAGGTGTTAAAATTACTAATTACAAATTAGGCTACTTTGTAAATATTACCATTCAGTAAAAACGCTTGCCTGGCTGCTTAGTTTATAAAACCGGCCAATCAAAAATTTGTTTGTTGAGAATGACACAGGGTCGTACCATGGGCCGTATGTCATTGCGTGCTAGAATGGTTTATACATGCAGTGCTAGTTTCGTCTAAGACAATCGATCATTGATAGAGCTTATAGGGACAGAGTTGTTAGTTGGGACGGGCTTTTCGGGCAGGGTGTGGGCCTAAACTTGACAAAAATTTTGGGATTTATTCGGGCCTGAGACGTGCTGTTTGTCTTAGGTGCACAAAAATATGATTAAAATAGCTTGACAACATTGCTAAATTTTTCAGACCTAACTTAAGTTTTGTTTTTTTTTTCGGGCATAATTTGGGCTTTAAATTAATTTTCGGGTTCGGGCCTGAACTAGTCTGCCCGTTTACAACTCTGCATAGGGATGCAACAAAAGCGCGATAACGATAGAAAATATACAGTCAAGCTTTTTAATTCCGCTGGTTTCAAGGAGGAGACTTCGGTGGTGGTATTTAGTTGTTTGTTTGCTTAATTGTAAACATGACCAGGCTTTATTTTAGAAAATTTTGTTTTGTATCTTTGATTAACCAACATCGATCTGAATAATCTATGGTTAACATTATGTTTACCTTCGCGTAGAATCAAATTTTGATGCTGTGCAAAAACCGATGCTAGGTATTGCAATACCCTATTCATTCATACGTCAAGTGGTAAAATTTTGTTATACCTACTACATCAATACAAAAAAAGGTCAGTATTTTGTCCAAAACAGTTAATTTTTTTAAACATTTTGTGCGAAATAAATTTTTGGGCCAAAGCTGAAAACTACGGAGTCTTTCCAAAGATTGTCAAAGAAAAAATAAACGCATGATAAACAAAGATAAATTTGCAAAAAGCGAATAAAATCACAAACGTCCTCTTTATATACTTCTATAATATTTTTAGTAACTAAAAAGAAGTGATACCAGCAGGCGAGACCGAATTTATACTGCGCCGGACCGTTTACCATATTTTCAGCCAACAAAATTGGTTGACCAAAATAAAAAAGTTTTCCACCGCTTAGGAGTCGCATTTTCCGTCGAAACTAGAGCTAAAACAACCTAAAAAAGTCTTCCCTGCCCACTGCCCAGGGATCGCAATAATGCTTCTGGCACAGTGCCATCATCGTCTCTTTATTAGTAGACCAGATACAAACGCGCGCAGAAAAAGAGAAGAGCATTGAAGAAAAAGTTTGCTCTTATTGCGAATTTTTTTGCCGTCACGCGTATTCAGCTGAATTGATTGGACATATTCGTAAAACGAGTGAACCGTGAAAAAAAAGTCACTCTGATTGGACGAACCGGCATATTCTAGAACAAATGAGCCATGAAGAAAAAAGACAAACTGTTAGTTTTCAGTTTACTAATATGGTGCTATTTTGCCGCAAGGTAAACTCGGCACTGCCGGTAAGTACTATGAAGATAATAGATTGAAAAAATACTACTGGAATGTGATAGATCAAAAATCTTTCATTATTCTCGCTGTATTATGACAAAACGAGTTGACAGGGCTCATCTTCGCGTCATTGCGCCCGGACAGCACAGCTTCCTTTGAAGAAATGTCGCAGCGGTGGCGTGCCGTTGGCAACACTGTGCCTGATTTGACCGGCCCGAGATTAAAACCTTAGACGTTAGACCTCCCACTCCAGAGACAAACGCGCTACCGCTCGACCAACAAATAGATCAATCACATAGTATTTTTTAAATTTTATATTTTGATAGCATTTTTATGTGAAAATTACCTTAAGCGTGTTATTTAGATTATTAGCGTATATTTAGCGACTTACCTGAAATTATTTATTAAAACCTGAGGAAGTGCAATAAATTTGGAGTTAATTACAGCATTAAATTTTTATTGCTCAATTTTTCTTCTTGAATCATAACGTAAGCGTGATCTGGCTTCCGCGCACCAGGACTCCAGGAGTTACAGCAGCCGGCTTGCTTTGATATGACCTTGACCACAGAAACCAAAGACCCAAAATTCGGAACCCGCTTAGTTTTAAAACAATTCTGTACTCACTCAGACCATGAGATCGACGCTCAGACGTAATACAGTGATCAAAATAACATTGGCGAGCACCGAGCCGTATCGAAGAGGTAGCATAATGAAAGCTATAACTTGATAATCATACTTAGATCCCGGACGAAATCTAGTTTTTTTTTAATTTAGCGCCATTAGAAATAGTGATGTAGAGTAGATTATTGTCTTTTTGGCAAAATTTTTCATTCAAAGTAATTTGTAACGACAATTACTGGCTACTTTTTCCAAGAAGTAACGAATACGGTAATTTTATAACTTTTTTACAGTAATTTTTGGTGACGTAGCGTCATTACTGTTATACAGTAATTTGCCCACCACTGCCAATAAGGGATTAAAATAAAATAATGCATTTTGCAGTTTATTCAAGATAGCCTTTGAATGTTTATCGAAAGCTCCCACGCGCAGTTAAAGTTAATCTGCAACTTTAGTAAGATGCAAGCTGGAGGAACGATAAAAAAATGATTAAGGCGGCGAATTGTCAAATATTAGCGTGGTTTTTATAAATTCAGATAATAATATTGTCAGACATTGCAATAATACCGCAAATACGCAAAATTATACCTGATAATAACATTGTCGGACATTATTTTGAGTAAGATAATAATATTGTCAAACATTGCAAAGCGGTAGAAATTTTGTTCGTATCAGATATATCATTGAGCTAGGCACATATTCGTATCAATTTACATATAATTACACTAGTTATGATTTTTTAGAATCATTGCATATAGGAGGATGAGGCAAGACCTCGGCCAAGGACTTGAAGATGCCTTAGAAACTCAAATTATGATGATGCTGATATTCCCAAAGTGTTGCAATGTTTCGTTTGGTCAAACACTTTTTTTCAGAATTACGATCAAAACTCTTGACAAATGACGTCATCAAAAACGCTTGTGACGTCATCACTTTGATTTAAGCAATTTTTTATTTGGAACCAAAAACCTAACTCTCATTTACTATTCGAGCCATCAATACGTCATTAAAAAAAAAAACTTTGGCAATGATGTCACCAACAATGACGTCATCAATTTCAAAGTAAATTTTTTTATACCTGGACTTGAAAACCAACTATTGCTCAAAACTTGGCACTTTTACAGCTTTTGGATTAGCTGTTGGATAGTACAAGCTTTTTGCACTAGGTGTCAGACTTTAAAGGCTGAAAAAGGGGGAAGTCCCACGTCCAAAACATGGGGATTTTTTTTTGGTGACTCAGGACATGGTTCTGAGCCATCGTGCCAAATTTCAGCTTATTATAAACTTTTTCCAGGTTTCATTGTATTTTGTCGTATTTCTACCGGACTATTAAGGGCTTGCACAGCAGCAGAGGGTTTCTAGGAAATATACGATTTTTCACTTGTGGTACTTAAAAAAAATAAGTGAAAAAATTGTTGAACCCTTGTAGTGAAAAAATTGTTAATCACTTAAGGTGTTGGTTTAGCACGTAATTTGATATGATAGGATTTTCACTGCGCTATTAAGATTTTTCTATTTGTTCAACCTACATTTGGGTCGCAATCCATGCTTTGAGAAACGCTGGCTTAACCTGATGGGTTATTTTTTTTAGAAACAGAAACCATGACGTTGATATTTTTTGACATTGTTTGGGATTTCTACTTCTCTGGAAGTTCCATAATCACATATTTTTGAATAATTGCTGATTTTACGGTAGACGAAAAGTACTTTTGAGCGTCACGTCATTAGCTGCGCTTCGATTGTTCACTGGGTTTGCTGGCAAACTCCCATCTAGTTGAAATATATTTTGACATAGTTTGGGGCAGGGTTGGAAGTCGATGCTGTTTAAAAGCAAAGATGAATCGATATCGATAACTCACACAACAAGCAAAGAATTGTCGAAACAAAAAGCAAAGACTAAAGAAACGAAAAGCAAACATATTAGAAACAAAAACAAAGATTAGTAATCGATACTGCAATGTCAACAATAATTTTCATTCCATTTTTTACTTGGATGCACTAAATTATTTGCTGTATTGACCATTAAATGAAACTCCTGAGAGGAAAAACTACGATTACCGTACTATAAAGGATATAAAAAATACGCTTTAGGATAATTATAAAGAGCAATATAGCACAAGAGAAACAAAACGATGTAAGCTTTAGCACACTAAACAAAAAAAAGTAAAGCATAAAGATTCTGCTCATCGATAACACGTGAGCAAAAATCATAAAAAAGGCAATAATGGATAAAAAAAATTGAAAGCAAAGCATCTGCGATAATCGACAACAAAAAAGTAAAGAATGTATTACCGATTATCGGCTACTAATCGATATTCCAACCCTGGTTTGGGGGTACAAACCACCCAGAACCCCCATATGGGACCATCAAAAATCAATTTTTTGAACGACTTAAGCTAGAGTTCTAGTTTTTTTTATTTCACAAAATATTAAACAGACAAATACTTGGACATAGTTTGAGGGTACCTCCACCCGCGGAAATCCCCAAATTAACCCCACAAAAATCTATTTTTTGAACAGCTTAGCTAGAATTCCAGTTTTTTGGATATCAGTAGATATTTAAAGGACAAATATTTTGACATAGTTTGGGGACACCACTCCCGTAAACCCTCCCAAAATGGACTTTTTTGAACGGTTAAGCTTGGGCGCTAGCTTTTTTGCTATCAGTAAACATTTAATTGAAAAAATGTTGACATAGTTTGGTGGTACCAACCACCCGGAGCCTCCTAATGCACCAATAAAGATTAATATTTTTTTAACGGCTTGAGCTGGGGTTCTAGTTTTTTTGATATCAGGAGATATTCAACTGACAAAAACTTGGAAATAATTTGGAGGTACCATTTCCCCGGAAACCTCCGAATAAATCTCCCCAAATCATTTTTTTACACGGCTTAAGCTAAGGCTTCAGCTTTTCAAAAACTTTGACATACAGTAGTTTACCATCCCTTCAGAACCTTCCCAAATGGACCTCCAAAAATTAATTATTTTGAACAGCTTTAGCTAGTGAGCTTGTTTTTATGGATATCAGTTTTTATGAACCAACCCCCCGGAACCCCCCAAAAATCACTTTCTGAAAGCTAAATTTAATAATATTGATTTTAGTCAACTGGGTTCCTATGCTGTGCTGGCATAATGATTAAAAGCACCAGTGTTTGAAATTGTTGTGATTGAACAGAGTTGTGTTCAAATACATAATCGGAAATCCGTTTTAACCCAACCACAAACGATTTATAATCAAGATTTTTTTTTTATGAAACAAAATTACTTTGTTTGCATTGCATACGATTGAGTTTTACAGAAATATGGGTAACCTTCAAAATATGAAGCGGAGAATGCTGGTGAAAAGGAACAGGCGGAGGTTCTAGTTTTTTTTGTGATATCACGAAACATTAAACATAGAAATACTTGGGCATAGTTTGAGGATACCACCCCCCTTCTCGGAAATCCTTAGATGAACCTCACATAAGTCAATTTTTTTGAACGGCTTAATCTAAGGCTGCAGTTTTCTTTTTTGTAAAGGCGCTATATAGAATAAAACGCTGGACATTCTTCGTGATCAAGTACCATTATAAATTAAAGTTATAGCTTTTTTTATGCTGCCTCTTCCACACGGTTGGAAAGCTGGCCAACATTAAACTAAAAAAGAGTTTACTTGCAGCCAGCGAGGCGGAATCTTGGGGCAAAAGAAAGTCCCATAGAGCTTTCTCAATTTAGTCTGCATATTTGTCAGCCCAACCATACAACTTTAGCTCTTCTAAGAAGGTTTCAGCCCTGCCTTAAACATTCTGGCAATGGTTCCTTTCGTAATTATAAAGGTCTTTCAAAATCAAACGGTGAAGTTGCTTGAAAAAGCATGATTGACGTGTTAAAATATACCAAAAATACCGCGAATTTCGAAGTATTGGGTGTGCCAGGTTTTTTCGTTTCGGAATGAAATATTGGTGTAAAAATACTTGATATATAAAACTTCATTGATTGCAAGCCCAGGAATTTAGATTTATTCAAAAAGTTGAAAAAATCAAAATTTTAATGTGAACGTGTGCTGCAATGGCCTAGCGGTTAAAGGCGCCAGTGAATAAAGCCTATGTGAGTGACTAGACGTGGGTTCAATTTTCTAGTTGGCCATTGCTTTTTCTCAAACCGACATCACATTGAATCTTGTGTATTTATTTATTTTTTTGATTATGAGAAATCACTTTTAATATTTTTGTTTTGGTAGTAGATATGATCAGAGGGTATCAGGTTTCATTCTCTGTGAAGTTCCTCCAAAAAACAATTTTTTAACAGCTTTAAGCTAGTGCGCTAGGTTTTGCTTCTGATGTCAGTAAAAAATTTCAAGACAAATATTTTGACATAGTTTGGGGCTACTACCCAAACGGAAATCCCCACCAAAATCAATTCTTTGAACGGCTTAAGCTAAAGCTCCAATTATTTTTTGTTTTTTTTTTGAATATCAGAAGATATTTTAGGGACTACTATTTTGAGATTAATATTTTTTATTTTGACTTTAGATATGATCAGAGGATTTCAGGTTTTGTTCTCTCTGAAGAAACCCACCAAATCAATTTTTTTAACGGCTAAAGCTAGGGTTTTAGTTCTTTTGATATCAGTAGATAGTTAACAGACAAACACTAGGACATAGTTTAGGGGTACCACCCCTTTGGAAATCCCCACATGAATCCCACAAAAATCTACTTTTTGATCGGCTTCAAGTTAAACTAAGGCTCTAGTTTTTATTGATATCAGTAAATGTTTAACGGACAAATATTTTGACATAGTTTGAGGGTACCATTCCCCGGGAAACCCTCCCAAATGGACCCCCAAAAATCAATTTCTGAGCAGTTAAGCTTGGGCGCTAGTTTTTTTTGATATAAAGAGATGTTGAATTGAAAAATATTTTGACATAATTTGGGAATACCAACCACCCGTATCCCCCCAAATGGACCCCCTAAAAGCCAATTTTTTAACGGCTTGAGTTAGGGCGCTAGTTTTTTGCTTTTTTTTGATATCAGTAGATATTTAACAGACAAATGCTTGAACATAGTTTGGGGATACCACCCCATCAGAAACCCTCAAAAATCAGTTTGTTGAAGGGCTTAAGCTAAGGCTCGAGGTTTTTTTTATTGATATCTGTAGATATTTAATAGACAAACATTTTGACATAGTTTGGGGGTACTATCCCTCCAGAACCTTCCCAAATGGGCCACCAAAAATTAATTGTTGAACGGCTTGAACTAAGGTGCATGTTTTTTTGGTTATCAGTAGATGTTTAAGCGACAATTTTTTCTACTTAGTTTGGGGGTACCAACCCCCCGGAACCCCATTAAATGGACCTCCCCAAATATCACTTTTTGAAAGCTAAATTTAACAATATTGATTTTAGCCAACTGGGTTCATGTGCTGTGTTGGCATAATGGTTCAATGCGCCAGTGTTTGAAATTGCCGTGATTGAACAGAGCTGGATTCAAATACTTAGTTGGACATCCGTTTTAACCCAACCACAAATGATTTTCAACATTCTTTTTCATCAGATATGAAGTTGTGCATCTGCATTTTTGGAGGCACTACGTCACGTGATTTGGGGCAGATGCGCCAAAAACTTGTGATAACGAAGTTTAATACGTGATTTTAATAATTAATTTTCGTCACGTATACACATGTGCTGCAGTGCCTAAGTGGTTAAAGGCTCCAGCATATGAAGCCATTGTGATTGAATAGACCTGGGTCGATCATCTAGTTGGTGATCAGTTTTCTCATTCTAAAATAATATTTAATCCCGCATATTTCATTTCTTTTTTATTTTGACATTACTGAAGATATGATCAGAGGGTGTCAGGTTTCACTCTCTGTGAAGACCCCGAAAATCAATTTCTTTAAATGGCTTAAGCTAGGGTGCTAGTTTTTTTTTATCTCAGCAGATAGTTAACAGACAAATACTTGATCATGGTTTGGGAGTACCACCCTCCGGAAATCCCTAAATGAAATCTACAAAAATCAAGTTTTTTGACGGTTTAAGCTATGGCTCCAGTGGTTTTTTGATATCAGGATATATTTAACGGACAAATATTTTCACATAATTTGGAGTTACCATCTACCTGGAAACCCTCCCAAACGAAACCACCAAGATCAATTTTTTTAGCGGCTTAAGCTAGAGCGCTAGTTCTTTTTTGTATCAGTACGTATTTAACAGACAAATACTTGAACATAGTTTGGGGGTACTATTTCTCCCCGGAAACCCCCGAATAAACCCCCAAAATCAATTTGTTAAACAGCTTAAGCTAAGGCTCCAGTTTTGATTGATATCAGTAAATATTTAAGAGAAAAAAAATTTGACATAATTTGGGGGTATCACCCCTTTGGAACCTTCCCAAATGGACCCGCAAAAATCAATTATTTTGAACGGCTAGAACTGGGTTACAAGTTTTTTTTGATATTAGTAGATAATTAACAGACAATTTTTTTTACATAGTCTGGGAGTACCAACCCCCAACAACTCCTCCAAAAAAATAAATTACTTTTTGAAAGCTAAATTTAACAACTGATTTTAGTCAACTGGGTTTGTGTGCTGTGCTGGCATAATGATTAAAAACGCCAATGTTTGAAATTATCGTGATTGAACAGAGCTGGGTTCAAATACTTAGTCGGACATCCGTTTTACCCAAACCACAAATGATTTAAAACCAACATTTTTTTAATCAAAATCACTTTCAACGGTTCTCCGTCTAGAAGCAGTACTATTGCATTGCTTGTTTGAAGCTTTTGCCCCATGGCCCGTTATCGAAGGACACAAGATGACCTTACCTAGGGTGAGAATCAAACTCGAAATCTGCGTTCAGGATCGCCATGTGGTAAAGACAGGTGCTTGTTGCTTTCAAAGTTTGTGACAAAAGTTCTCATAAAAAAAAAGTCAGTTTTGAAGCTGTTTTGAGTAGCGTTGTGAGAAACGTGGTACTTTCAATAAGTTCAATGAGATGTTGTCAGTCTTAATTTAGCCATTGAATACACTTGCGTCTGTTGCAGACCAATTTGTTATTATACTCTTAAATCAACGTCAAGTCATTAAGCGGGGAATTAGCCGGCCCACAGCCCACCTTTATTAGAGCGCCCACAAATCCCATTTCAGTCGAAAAATCCTTCAAACTCTCGGTAACATAATTTTCATGGCATAAATTCATGTGCATTTGGACAACGACTGCAGCATCACAGAGAAGACATGCCGGCAGAAGGCCATATAAGTCAATGTATTCGAGGGCTGGACATAAATTGAAAACTTTCTCATATTGGCGACCACTGCCTCCCCTCTTTATCGCATTCAAGTTTTTGCACAAAATGAGAACGTACATGATGAAATGAAGCCAAAGTTAGTTTTCAATGCTAGTTGTTGCTTCATAAAGGATGTTCTCAACCATCAACTTGGGAGTATTGTCCTGCGAAGCGAGAGAGACAGACAAAGAGGAAGATGCCGGATTCCGGTCCATTGTTAAACCCCTAAACACGAAAAAAAATTTTTCTGTACGCTAAGAGCAGAAATTATTTGGATCAATCAAATAACTGTAGTATAATAACTTCTCAAGATTGACAGGCCCTTCACCCTTTCCATTTGGCAAGAGAAAATTTTCTTGAAAAGAAATAAAAACATAAATAAACCAACCTATTTACTAGGCAGGTATATTTTGTAGGTAGGCTATTCATGACAGACATGTGGTTTCATTAATTTTTTTACTTAATAGGTTTATAGCGATACTAAATTTTTGAACTTGTTTGGTAGAACTTAACTAAAAGAGTGGACTTGTATCAAGATATATTGTGCTATAAATCCTTGAAATGCAAAAATTGATTGAACTAGTGTTGAAATACGATATCACCTTTGGGCAGACGTCATCGTAAAATCGTCGCGGTTTCTTTTTTCGGTGTCGTTGTCGTCGTTTATTTTATCGTCGTCGATGTCATCATCCAATTCTTCTTCGGATTGGCCAGCGATTGCTGATTCGTCACTTTCAATCAGTATGACGTCACTTTCTTGAGGCATTTTTCTGAAGTGGATCTAAAACGACTAGCGGGTAATTACTAGCAGCATTCCAAGATAGTTATTGCAAATCAAAATGTTTTAAGACCAAAGGATCGCTGGAATGTCGGCTACTTTTCCCATCTACGCTTTTTCAAGCCTGCTATTGAATTATTAGACTGCAAAAATATTGATATTCACATCTTCCTTGCTTGATGTTCAGCATTTGAAGGACAGTGGGAAACCTCCACCGCGTGTGGTAGACAGCTGGGCAGGTGGCAGCTTGACTCGAAAGCTTCCTTCGCTGTCTCCTGGCTAATGCAACCATCGAAATCTTATCAACGTTATTCAAAGAAAGCAACTTTTAGGAGAAACAACTTAAAAGCTTCAGAGTTGCTTTTGATTGGTTGAATCTACTTTATCTATTATTATTTGACAACAATAAAAATTACTTTAGGTTGGGCTTGCTCGTTCGAACTCGTGGGTGAACTTTGCTTATGACGTCCGCAATAATCATCAATGGAGAAGTAGATGTGGCTGTCTCTGTTTGCGTCATTGTCGGGCGCGTCCTACGCGAAACAACGAGGTCTTTCACTGCTTAGCTTTGGAATAGTAGAAGCTAGTACGCAAGTGGTCACTTATTATTTCGCTAGGGTTCTAACTAATCAGCGCATAATTTTGCAAGGGCAGGTATCCATTATACCTATAGACTTTATTACACACCGATCATGATATGGGATCACACTGATATTTGTCCGGAATGCTTGCTTTCGTATTAGCTTCAATTTTTCTCCTGAATTCACGTAGGGAGGTGTTTCGCTTAAGCAAAAATGTAAATTCCAGGTAACCATTTGCGTTTGGTCGACTTACAACAGCATTTTTTTCCTCTTGTTACGGTGGAGCATTTTTTTTTTTTATGAACGAATTCGCATCTGCACTATGAGCTGGCAATATCCCGTGCTTTACCTTTGATTGAAGTCCGAGTTTAACATAAATCATCTTCGCAAAAAAAATCACGAGGAAAAAGAAACGAGATTGAATTTCTCCGATCTCCGCAAAAATTTAGCCGACTATCTTTTAACTTTTGTCCTAACATTGTCACCTGGTGGCTGATTGTTTCAGAGACTTGAGACGATTCAGCGGCGTCGATTTGACGTGACCGGATGCTCTGACTTGTTGACGCCAGCGAGAAGTCGTAAGCGTGATTTTGCATCATTCTAAAAATATTCTACGCATTAAATGAAAGAATATGCAGAACATGAAGTAACAGCTCAGCTTGGACTTTTTGTCGATGCCGGAATTGCTGCTCTTCTGAATGATAAGTCGGAAGTCTTTACCACATATTCAAAAAATAACGCAACTTTTTCCCTGTGCTAGTAAATTGAAACAAAATGTAAAAGCTCCTCAAAAATTTATAATCGCTGTTGAAACCCTACGAAAAGAACGCAAAGTAAGCAAACGACTATGCAATTTTGGATATCCGATTTGATCAGCAATGCTCCCAAAATTTTAATTTTCCAGATTGTTAGCGGCAAAGTTAGTACCAAGCAACATAATATCAAGCCGTTAACGTAAATCTTACCCGGAATTGGCGTTCCTCAGTGAACCCTGCAAGCTCATCGCTTGATTGTGACGGTGCTGTCTGCAACAGAGGACTACTCCAACCAAGATTACCACCAGGACAAGACTTCCTACCGACACCAGACCTATAAGGATCCATTTTGCCAGTTCCTACACAAAATAAATTTTTTTCGGATCCTAAAAAAATGACGGCACCAGATCAATCAGTATCTGGGGTCAAGCTCTCCTCTGATCTCTCACAGGCGAGTCGTTCTTGTAATTTCTCGCTTACATAACGTTTCACCCAAACAAATAAATTAACACGGAAAAAATTCCGGTTTTACGTCATCAGATTCCAAACAATCATTCAATGATTTGTGATTGTGAAGAATACGTGCAGTCCCAGGATATTCTAGTTAAACATCTCCCCAGGTAAGTCATAGCAATACGCTTTCGTCCTCGTAGTTCAAACTTCTAAGTTTAAGAAAATGACGGATGTAAGCTCAGTACAAACATTAAGCAACCTACTTCAGTAACGAATTGGTTCCTTTCACGGATTCCAGTCGACGTCACATTACGCTTTGGCTTATCTTTGGGGATGAACGCATGGGTTAATCTTTGCTTCTGTAAAACATGAAGTTTTTCCACCACTAAGATCATCAAGCATTTATAACACTTGTCTGATTCTGCAAAATGAAACGGGTAGTAAGAGCTAAGGTATCGTTGTTTTGTTTTAAAGACTTTGAAAGATCACAACAATAAAGCTTGAGATACACAAACCAATACAAATTTGTTGTAGGAGACGCTTCCAAAATTGTGGCGAAGCCGCGTCTTAGTATTTTGTACAAACAAAACAGTGGGCATCAAATGCCAAAAGCGAAAATGATCTCACCTTATCCGTTGATGTTGTTGGTTTTATTCTTTTGTCTACAATCGTTACTTTTGGCGTAATTAGAAGAGTTTTTGGCCTAGACTGGGAAGTACTTGAAAAAGTTGATAAAATTGATTTCGGAAAAGAAACTGCAAAAAAAAACTTGGAAATAGAAGTAAACAAAAACGCATTTAGTTAAAAAAGAGCTGAGCATGCAATTGTAATTAATCCAGACTAAAACAGATACTACAGCTGGATGGACTGTTTCTCACAAAAACTCGTCGGTAGATGTTGCTGGTTTCATTATATTAATTAGCGGCTTAGAGAATAGCGCGTGTGATGATGAAGCAATAGCAATAATTTTCAATTGATAAACAAGTAATTTAAAGAATGGTATTACTACTGTATAAAAGCTTGCACTTCCAGCTGTTGTTTTGAGATAAAAGGAACAGTGTAAAGCCTCCACCGTGTGTGGTAGACGGGTAAGCAAGTGACTCCAAGACTGCAAGGCCGTTACGCTGTTTTCCTGGTCAAGACAATTGAGTACACCAAGATGAGCAATTGATGTTTTGTAAGATCAGAAATGAAACTCTGTTACAATACGTTATTTATGTTATTAGAAAAATTGCAAAGTGAAAATCAAACCGGAAAATTTAGCTCAAGTATAGAGTAATTACCTGCAGCACTGGTAGTTTGAGAAAAGCTCTCTACTGCCTTTGTGTGACGCGATGCTGATCTAGGTATTACGACATAAGATGCTTCAAAACCACTGCAATGTAAACGAGAAGTTAACCAACCTTGCACTACCTCGGCGGAAAGCACGGTTTTTGATTTGAGAAAAATATTCTAACAACAAAACACGCAAAATACTGTCAAACATAAAAAAACCGATACCGTTATTTACAGAGGTGGGCACAAGTCCGTTAATCGTTAATAACGAAGCTAACTTTTTCATTAACTCGTTAATCCGTTAAAAAGTTTTTTCGTGTTAACGGACTAAATTAACTTCCGTTAAGTTCTGTTAACGGACTAAATTAACTTCCGTTAAGTTCTGTTAACTTCCGTTAAGGTTTTTATTGTTAATATCTTGCACCATTCATTCATCGTTCTGGTACAAACCAGTTTGCACTGGAAACACTTGTTGCGTATTAGCACGAGTTTTATAGAAGAGAGCGAAGAAAGGAGCTCTTTTTTGTGGTAAATAATAAGCTGCAGCCTCATAGGTGTATTAATTATCGCTGCTTGCAATTTCCAAAGATTTTCTGATCGCAGCTTCGTTAGTACATTTGAACTTGATTTTATCTTGAAATTAGATTAGACTTTAAAATATAACTACCAAAACACAAAAAAGACCATTTCAGCAATAAATATTTTCTTACAATCAGCTCAACAGCGTCAATACGTGTTCTAGAAGCGAGTGAATAAAAAGAAATCTAAATTACTTGCAACATGTTAACGAATTAACGGACTTTATTAACTACCGTTAATTAAAGCTGAAAATAACGGATTAACGTTAATGGAGGTGTGAAGTTTGTTAACAGACTAGTGGTTAACGAAGCTAACGTTTTGCATTAACTTGCCCACCTATGGTTATTTACCTTAAAATTATAGCACTTATCTCGTATTTATGTTTCCAGATATATGGTAAGCCTATTGGGGTGCAAAAAAAAACAAATTAAATTTAATTAAAATACTCGTACACTTAAGTTTTGTACGAAAATCACAAACTGGGTATGGAAGCAAAGTACATGTTATTTAGAGTTAAGTTTTGAATTTTAATGGAACAAAACTTAATGTCTCTTGATAAAAATTATGTCCAACAAACGTGGGAAAGGTTGGCGTCAACTTGGCATGGAAACAAGGTGAACGCCAATCCAATTCAAATAAAATTTAGTTCTGCAGATTCTCCAATCAAGGCAAACCGCGAAAAAACCCAATGGCTGAATTTTTCGGTTTATCAAAAATGTTGCATCTTACGATGATTAACTTCGTAGAAAAAAACACAGTTATACCATTAAACAACAAATAAATTTTGACTAAAATTTTGCTTTGTTGATAATATATTTAAATAAATATGTACAATTTAAAAGGATGCCACAAAAAAAAAATTCATTTCGCAAAATGTTGGAAGAATGGCCGCAAAACACCTGCAGAAACCCCTCCTCTAAGAATTGATTCGGTTGACAAAAACGACGCTCTGCTGGCATTCAATATAATTGAAAAAGGAAACAAAATCTCACAAATACCTTTTCAACTCTTACTTGCTCGAGTACCATTTAATCAACTAGTTTTTCACCTTCTAACATTATACATATCCGACTCGAAGATAATTTTCATTGTTCCACTATGCGCCACTAGTGGTTGAATATTGAGCTTGTTGCAATACTTCCCCAATAGATGGCGCTCACTCTTTCCATCAAATATTGAAACGTGATCGAATTGACAATCCTGGTCTTCTTCCAAGTCAAAATTAAGAAAACGAAGCTAAAAATTATAGGGCACCGCATTATATTTTGTTTTCCAATGGAAAAGCAAAAAATCAAACTAAAAACTGGCAACAAAAAATGACTGATAAGCACAGGTCCCTTATCATTATACTTGTTATGGTGTTATTTTTAACAGCTCCTCCGAATATGCAAACTATAGTGCAAGTTAAAAAAATCTTCCTACCCTAAGTAGAATTTTAAATCCTCGTTTACCTAAAGTGACTTATTCTAACAGCAGTTCAAAAACGACTTTTAGTTTAATCAACACTCATCTTATTTCTAACGTAGTCACATCACTTTTTGCTGCCAATCAATGCCGGTTGTACAGACACCACATTTTTCAACACCCGTTTTCAGGAAACACTACGGTTGTTCAAACAACAATATTGCACAATTAACCACCACAAAGACTAACCCTGATATCCTCTTCAGGACCCGCGATGATGTTCCACTCGCATCTGATATTGTTGGGGTAGGAAAATGGGTAGTTCAGAGAAGATATTGTCCCACGGGGCCCAAACCTTTCCCTTCTCTTCCCACAACCAGAGGCAAAAACAGATTTATAAGTTGCTTGAAAACCTGTGGACGTTTACAAGTTGAAACAAATTATAATTTTCATAAACACCTAAATGTCTTAACCTGGAAGCAAAAACCACTGGAGACATCTTGATGCTGGTGAAACTATACTTGCTACATTATACAATGCCGAAACGCTAGCCGCATGCAGCTCACATAAAATGGTTTTGCGGCTCGTGAGTGGTTTCCAGATGAACATAGGAAACCATATCAATTTTCTTCTTTTATTTCGTTTGGTCACCACCTAATATTCCGGCAAAAATCGCATAAAAATATGGGGAAGATCTTTTTTGATGTTTACCTAAATTTCCGCAAGTTTTTGCATCAAATTTTACTTGACACCGCTTTCTAGTTCGGGCCGGTACTGCTTGTGCGGCCGTTCCTCTAAAACTTTGGGCACCCCCACTTGAAACGCTTGATTTTTTTTGAATTATCACTTTTGTAATTGAGGAAATTAGTTCCACAACATATCAAGATACGTTTGTAATTGTTTTGCCTTTGTGTTTTATACAAAAGATTGGATTTCTCGCTCTAACTTTTGGACTTGGGTTGAAAGAAGGACGACGTTTGACTGTTTGAACCAGAAAATCGGTTAGCTTCCAGCCAAATTAGTGGCAAAAGCAATTGTTCTAAACAAGTTTCTAAATTCAAGTCGTTCTTGGCTGATGGAGCGGGTCATCACGAAATGTGACGGGTCTACTGATAATAATTGTTCTTCGTGATCAAATTTCTGCAAGGGCTAAAACGGCTGTCGTACAGTCGGATCAATTTCTAATTTTTCAGTGTCTACCAAGCCATTGTTTTTTTAGTGTTCTGTTGAATGATCGGTTACTTTAACTCTGACCTCGATCGGTAAGTTCCCTGTTGCTTTGGAACACAACTCTCACGTGATTGGTGGTTGAAAGAAAATCCTCGGGTGTTGTAATCCCGCAAATCCGACGTACCACCCTACTGTCGCTGGGAATTCCCCCAACCTTAGTGATCTAAAAAATAGTTTGAAAGCAAGAAAGCAGCGAAAAAAGATCAGTGTAAAACTTCTTCCTACTACAACAGCTAAATTTTATAGTTTTTGTCTAACTTGTTTTTTAAGATTCAGGTCTTCATCTTATCTTTGCTCAAAGCTATTACAGCTGTTTGAATTGCGACAGCCACTGCAATTAAAGCTTATAGCCAGTTTCCACAAAAGCGGAATGGAAATAAAAATAATGGTTCTATCTTTAAATATAACCAAGTTGCCTAGGCCAGGAGACAGCAAAGGTGCCTTGTGGTCTTGAAGTCAAGCCGCCACCTGCCCACCTGTCCACAGCACACGGCGGAGACTCCACATTTTACTAACTTTTAATTATTGCTAGAAAATACAGTATCTTGATTTACACAATGCAATCGATTGGGCACGCCTGTGAACAGTCTCTTGCGTCTCATCACTTATTTCACTTCCTGATAAACGTATTTACTTGCAAGCTATCGCCGGTGCATGTTCCAGGAATTCCACGAATTCTCACTTCAGAGAAAGTTATTTCGATTAGCTGAAACAAAAAGATGGATGATGATTTTGGAAGTTTTTTGAACTTTTAACCAATATCAACGAAACCTCAACACATCTTGCTGTCTAAAAACAAGTATTGGGTTAAATAATCAAAAAGTTAAAAAATTTGTGATAATATGGATAGACATTTTACAGGTGTAAAACGGCGAGTATACTAATGCTTTATATAACTCAAAGAATGGAATTCAATCATTTAGGTTTTTGTTGAGCCCGACGTTTTGCCGTTTTAAAGTGCGAAAAGTGCAATTATTTGAACTGCTTAGATTTTTAATTGATTTCCTTTACGAGATAACAGCCATTTACCTTGTCAGGGTCGGCGTAAATGTCCCACACACAATTGGCAAAGTTGTCGTAGTTTTCTGGATAGTTCATGCTGTGGAAGGTTCCGTTTTGCCCTTGAAGAAGCTGCAAATATACATTGTGCAGTCAATTTTTCAACACTTGAGGTACGTTTACACTGGACTCGAAGCAACGCGAAGCGAAGGTTGGCAACCGTCGCGAGTGGTCGCTTACGTCACTTCCTCAAAATAGGCCAACCATTCAAAAACAATTTTGTCTAAGTGAAGTTAAGCAACCACTTGCGAAGTTAGCGACTGGTTGAAACCTTTCGCAAGTTGTCGATGACGTCAAATTTTGGTTGCTTCGCATCCAGAGTAAACGCACCTTTACATAATACGTTGTGTATTATAAAATAACTATTTCACTGGAAAATTTAATGTCAAGAAAAGATATCATCTGTTTATTCCAATGGGTGAAATTAGGAATTGCCATGGGTGGAAATTGAAAACTAGCATCTAAGGGAGTGGCTTATAGGCTTGAGGTAATATTACGTTTGGGCTTAAAGGTCAGTAATAGCAAAAAATGTATATACATGAATATATATAATTATTTAAGTTTCACGATTAAGAAGAAACTTTTTGACACATTGTAATCAAGTGATGACAAATACATTGTTTTACATTAGCGCTACCCACTTGAGGACTTTCACACTTCGATCCGTTTACAAAAGAATAATGAGCCTTGAATCCGGAATAATTTTCATAATGGTCGGAGAGAAAATGGACCTGAAAAAATCCAAAACTTTTTCTACGTAATGCAACTTCAAAATGTGTAAAGAGTTTTCAAACCGGATAATGAATCATTACACATATATTTTTTGAAAGTGATGTAAAAAAAGAACAGTCTGATCGTGAAAAATAAACAATTAGCGTAGTTTATTTTCGTGTCGCACCTCTAGTTTTCTAGGTTTGATAGATTAATTTCTTTAAACGACCTATTGTTCTCAGCGCGTTTAGCAGATTTAGCGATCAGTTGGGCCGGAGATGTGCTTGTTCGCGGACCGTTAGCTGGCGGTCAATTGTCGTGGATTCTCGCTTATACTTGTGACGGCAAATCCTCGTACATTTTCTTAGCGAAGAATTGAATGTTGCAGCGGTGGCGAGAAATTGATAACACTACTGTAAAAATTTGAATTAATCACTTTAATCGCAGTTTTTCATAATTTGAACTATGCTAAAAAAAAAGATCGAAGAGTCAGGGAATGGTTTAGCATCATCACTATGCTGCTTGAAAGTCCATTGACATTACGGTATTTAGAAAAAGAGGTTTAAAACCTATCTCAAAGCAAGATTCACGAAGAGTAGTTGAAGACTTTGATTGGTTGCTCCTTCAAAGGTTGTAGCGGCTCAATCTTCGATCGCTGAGCTCTCTCAGGCCTCACAAAAATTAAATAACTACCAAAGCAAAGTCATCACCAAAATTCAACTTGAATGCATACCTTCATGCTGTCGAAACTGGATGAGAATTTTCCAGGTCTTACGCTGCCGCAAAATTTTCCCAGTGACCTGTCCACATTTCTGATAACGTCAATAACCTACAAAATCTACGCATAAGCAAAAATAAACAAATCGCTTTTATTATTAATTTAACACCAGATTAATGAAAATACAATTGGATCAGCCCAATAAGAACAAATGCCAAGACAGTATATAGCCTATTATTTTGTTTAGTTCAACTACCAACCAGCCTTTGGCCACCACTTGGGTATACTTTTGGATGGCTGCTTAACTTGAAGAGCGAAAGGTCCATTCAAAGTCTTTTCTTGCAACGTAACAGCCACGAAGTGTGTATAGTTGTCAAGTTTAATTATAATTCAAGTATTTTTTTTATTCTGTTGATGTGTACTATGTCAAAACTAAAATTCACTTTATTTCAATTACCAGTTACTTACGCCTATATGAACAAATTAGTTCCGTTAACTAAAAAATAGCGAAAATGCTTGTGCGGTCTTCGTGTCAAACGGTTCCCAGCCCATTTGTCAAACACACAACGTAGGCTTCACACTCCGTCTCTTTTCTTGCTGAACGTCAAGCAGGGAAACTGTGCATACCAATAGTAAAGTCTCTCGTCTGACCCGACTGGGAATTGAACCCAAGTCTACAAATTGAGTAATGAGTAGCCGACGTTCTAATGCATTTGCCATATAAACACTGATCGATTTACCTCAACGTAATCGAGCCTGCAGCTATGCCGCGGTCCTTCCAAGTGAAATTCGTCAACAAACTCCAGCATCACAATCTGACCATCCGGGGCTTTCAGATTCCACCTGCAGTTCGCATTGTTTTCGTATTTGTTGGGGAAATTCATACTGAAGATGTAACCGGTGGGGTTTGTCATCACGCGGGGACTTCCACAACCTAAAATTAAAGCTTTGTGCGCAGCGAATACGGTGGTGCAACAAATATAAAATGGCTTTAAAAAATGAGGATTTATTCGCAGCGTAGCTGAAAAAGGAAAAAGTATCGTTTTTACGACGACGCTGATTGCATAATCTGGTTTAAACTGTCCACGTTGTTGCGTGCCAGTCCACGTCGTTGGGTCCTTGGATAAGACGCTTTACGATGATTACCTCTACCTGTTGGCTTAGAACAAGCACCAAATGTACGTGGAAAGAAGTCAAACGTCAACAGAAAAACTTGGAAAATGGTCAGCTCCTACGTAAGCGGGTGCGGATTCGTCCAAAGAATAGCGCCACTGTCGCTTTCTTCTGACAGGATGATAAAGGTGCATCAATCAGTTGTATATTAATATATGTTCAACAATCATAAAAGACACACAAAAGAAAACAATAAAACAAAACGCAAATAATTCGCTTCATGTTGCAGAATTAGTTACCTGACCTCCCTTCCACTTGGCATCCCGTCAACTCCAGCCTCAACGCTATGTAAGTTGCGTCCTCGGGCCAAGCCATTGGGACTACGCGAATCAGCTGAAACAAAAAAGCAAAGTACACAACTGATTGTAAACAACTGCGCAATTCTTCCGAATCTCGCACTGAACCAACTCGTAGATGCAGTCCAAGCTGCTTTAAAAACTCGCAAACATCATTAAGACGACTTAGCCGACTCAAACAGAAAACGAAGAAGCTAAAACATCAATTCAATTTCATTATCTTTGTATTGCAAGACAGTACCGAGTGGTCAAGTGGATTGAGCATCTGCTAGCACATCGGTTGACTCAGGTAACATTCTATTCCCAATTGGATCAAACAGACTATTTTGGTGATCACAACTTTGTTGTTTGGCGTTCACCGTTAAAAGAATGGTGTGAAGCATCGCTAGAAAGGTGAGAAACTGGCAGTTTAATGCAAATACCACTTTGATCAAGGCGAGAAAACAATCACTAGCGCGTGGACAAATAGCGATTTTGAAAAACTAAGTGGTAACGAACAGGGTGGCTATGAACTAGCAGATTTAGTATCGGCAGTGGAGATTGAACCAAGACTGTGTCAGTGGCAGCTTTCCTAAAAAGTTGCATATTTAATCTACCATGGTGTGGCGTGCACTAGCACAAAGCATCACTGCCTTGAGCTAAAGAGTATCTAAATCTCACCTCGGCTTGAATTGGTTTTTGAAAGAAACTTGTCTTCACGGAAGTGGAGTCGGTGTTTCCATCAAAAATTAAAGGGCCACTCCTGAATAGTAGAGTAACTTTTTGAAAGTTAGTGCAACTTTCTGATTTTTTTTTTTCAAAAAAACAGAATAAAAGCGAAATACATCCAAAACAGAGCCAAAAACCTTTAATTTTATTACGTTTCAATAAGGAAACGCAAAAATAATCCTTTGCTGTTTTTAAGGTTTTGGTTTCCAGCTAAATTAAAAAGTCATTTCTGGTATAAATCGATTCTATGGCGTCGTATGTATTTCAATATGTCCGAAAAATACCATAAGCCTTTGTAAATGGTGAGTGGATGATTGGATAAGGCAGAAATATTTCTCAACATAACCCCCGACTGCAGCCGAGAATCAAAGTATGAATATTGGATGACATGCTGATTCCTGGCCCGGTGCCCTTTGACCTACATAGCAGATACTTTAGGGCTTGAGGCCACGACATAGTAGTTATTCGCAAAAAAACAAGTTGATAACCAATGATCCAAATTACAATAAACTCGATAACTTACTCCAGTACAAAGCAGTACAAGCAACTGTTAAATATGGGTTAATTAATATTCTCCTACCACAACTAGTCTTTTTATGATTTTTCGTTTCAAGATCGAGGAGCATTTTCTTACCCATCATCAGACACGGCCAGCCAGGCAGCTTGCCTCGGGTACATCTTGTAAAGAATTTTGTAGGCTGTGATCCAAAGCTTGGGCCCGAAATAGGAAATAAATTTTCCTTGGGTTTTTACCCCGCTAACGTACATTGGTTTTCCCAAATCGACCTGAAAATAAAGATAAATAGACTAAAAACTGGAGTTCAATAAAATATGATTAGGATCTCTAATTCTAATACAACCAAATTCGAATACTTTCATAATGTTAGTGAAACCTCTTATTGGGCAGCTTGAGCTGCAGGTTGGCATTATTGGAGACATTTTATTATTCTGGAGTTAACTCATTTCAGTTAATTAGGAATGTCGTCGAGTAGATTGCGCTTAAGTTAGATCACACTACCTAATCACATCACAACAAACATCAGAGCCACAGGGTTCCAATTTGATTCTCAGTCCAAATTAAAAAAAAACAAAACAAAGAAAATGGAAAAGAAAAAGAAAGCCCAGTAAATAAATATTTACAAAAACCTGAATGCGTATTCATTAGTATGGGTTGTCCAAAGTCCAAAATTTTTGCGGGAATCGTGAACGAGAGGTATGGGCTGCAGCCCTCACCGCATATACTCCCACCAAAAACAGTTGAAGACCTTTTTTTGGTCTTCAACTTGCGTTCCCTTGATCAAAATTCTATGCTTATCTCATTTTGGTTTTTGTTCACTTGATTAGCTTGCACGCAACCTCGGCTTCAACCAATTTGACCCTTTATCGAAAAAGTTTGGCCATCCATGACTTAGTTTGTCTAAATCAGATCGTGCATAGAGTTTGGTAAAAGATCGCTCGGACCTGATTCCCAGCTCACCCACTCCTGAATAAAATTACCGATTAATTTTTTTGGTTTTTATTTAATTTAAATGACGCCATAATGACGTTTCGAAGCATAATCGTTTTGACTTCTGTATTTTATGATTCAGGTTCAAATAACAAATTTGTGTGAAAATTTAAACTGTTTTGACGTCACTAGCTAGAAACGATTTTTCTAAAAAAATTTGGTAAACACAAAGACGCATGCAAAACTTTGTGTTCGAAAATTGCCCCTTGATCTAACTCTTATACCGGAGATCATGCGCGTAGTAAATTTGGCATTTGAGTAGGTGTTTACCCATGATTTAAGGAAAAGTGTTTGGAGTCATTCAAATAACCCTGATAACAACTAAAATAGGAGAATTTTTTATTCGAATCACTTGACTCGAGAGTAAATTTATTCACAAATAACCTCTAGAAATTTAGAGTTGCTTTGGTAAGGGAAAGTTCCTTAATTTTGAGATTTTCCGGAGTCACTTTCCGAAATCAGCGCATATTTTGGCTCATATTTGATTTAAATTAATCAATCAAATCAAATCTTTCATTATACTCGCTGTAATACGCCGAAGCGTGTTACGAGTTGGCGGGGCCCATCTCCGCGTCATTACGCCCGGGCAACACAGCTTCTGTCGAAGAAATGTCGCAGCGGTGGCGAGCCGTTGGCAACACAGCGTCCAATTTGACCTGCCCGAGATTTGAACCTCAGCCTTCCCACTCCAGAGACGAACGCGTTACCGCTCGACCACTGGTCGGTTTAATCAATTAAGCTAATCAATCAATAATTTATTTACTCTCAAAAGCAACAAGATGAAAATTTGTTCGAGACTTTCAAAATACAGTTAAACCTCGGTTTTCGAACATAATCCTTTCCAGAAAGCTGTTCGAAAAGTTATTTGTTCGAAATCCGTAACAATTTTTCCCATTAAAATCAATGCAAATGATTTTAATCCGTTCCACCTCTAAGAAAACAACTTTTGTAAAGTATTTTTGTACTATTTTACACCAGAAATAAAAATGGGTAGAAGTAGATTGTGTTTTATTTTAATAAAGGATTTTCTATCTAAGACGATGAAAAAAAACAAAAAGTAAACATTTCTTAAGTTTTATGTTTAAAACATCGAAAACATTGAAGGTTAAAGGCGGTGAATCATCCAACCAATTCCGGTGGATTACAATGGCTAAAATTAAACTATAATTTTTGATATTTTTTGTTTTGATTTTGGGGCTGCGTTTGCAAAGATATTCAACAAATACAAAAAGATATTCCCCTGAAAAAAGTTTTTGGAAACTCTGAGTTTTAATCTTCCCGCCAAAACCACAGTTCACTAAACTATTAGGCCTACTGTAATCTTATTAAAGTATCAGGCCTAACTATCTCAAACTATTAGGCCTAATAGTTTAGAGATAGTTAGGCCTAAACTATTTAGAAATAAACTATCTCTAAACTATTAGGCCTACCACAGTTCTCCAAACCATTACGCCTACTGTGGTTTTGGCGGGAAGATCAAAACTCAGAGTTTCCAAAAACTTTTTTCGGGGGGACGTCTTTTTGTATTTGTTGAATATCTTTGCAACCGCAGTCCCAAAATTAAAACAAAAAATATCAAAAAATATAGTTCAATTTTAGCTACTGTAAACCACTGGAATTGGCTGGATAATTCACCGCCTTTAAGATGCACTACAACACGAAAAATTTTGAAAAATTTGCAGAAATTACTAATGAAATAGTAAAAAAATACAACAGCTCAGCTACACCAAAAATTGTGTGAAAAAAGCCGACGTATGCAGCATCATGGCGCGTTCGATTTCGCTCGGCTTCTTTCGGTTGGGTCGTGACCCGAATTTAACTTCGAAGTCCGAGACGTAATTTTTTGGTCGAAAACCGATTCGGTCGAGAACAGAAGCGTTCGATAACCGAGGTTTAATTGTATAAATAATTCTTGATAGAAGGCTTTTGGTCTTGGTCACCGAGTCTGGAGCTTTTGGTCATCGAGTCCGTAGCCCCCATGTTGGTTCAATGAAAAACAAATTTATTTAAGGTTGCTTCTTAATTACAACAAAAACAAGGCAGTGCTGCCATGTAAATATTTAACTATATTTTATGTAATAATAGATATTTTTTGTATTTGCTTTTAAACAATCTTGTTGAGGAATTTTGAATTTCAGGTGGGATATTATTCCGAATTTTAAATCCTTGATATCTAATGCATCGTCGAAGTCGAATAATTGAATATTGAGGATTGTTTAAGGTATTGAGTGACGATTCAGTTGCTCTGGTGCATAGGCGTAGCCAGGGGGGGGCCCAGGGGGTCTGGGCCCCCCCAATTGAAATGCTACCAATGATAAAAACGCCTCAAAAAGACTATTGTTTCTTCAGTTTCAGTTTTTTTAGCATCTTTGCGTACAACAGTACAAGCGTGCAACAGTAATTAACAATAATAGTGATCCAGGGGGCCCGGGCCCCTTCAATTTAATTTTTGCCAACCAACTCAAATGAGCCCCCGACAATATTTAAATGGCCCCCTACAATAATATTGATCCAGGGGACCCTGGCAACTCAATTTAATTTTGGCCAACCAATTTAAATGGGCCCCCTACAATAATATTTAAATGGGCCCCCTACAATAATATTGACCCAGGGGGCCCGGGCCCCCTCAATTTAATTTTTGCCAACCAATTAAAATGAGCCCCCTACAATAATATTTAAATGGCCTTAATTTAAATGAGCCCCCAACAATAATATTGATCTACGGGGACCGGGGCCCCTTCAATTTAAGTTTTGCCAACCAACTCAAATGGACCCCCTACAATAATATTTAAATGGGCCCCCAACAATAATATTGATCCAGGGGGCCCTGGCAACTCAATTTAATTTTGGCCAACCAATTTAAATGGGCCCCCTACAATATTGATCCAGGGGACCCAGGCCCCTCAATTTAATTCTTGCCTACCAGTTTAAATGGGCCCCCTATGATAATATGTAAATGGCCCCCAATTTAAATGGGCCCCCAACAATACTATTAATCCAGGAGGCCGGGCCCCTCAATTTAATTTTTGCTAACCAGTTTAAATGGGCCCCCTACAAAAATATTCAAATGGCCCCCAATTTAAATGGTCCCCAATTTAAATGCCCTACTAACAATAATATTGATTCAGGGGGCCGTAGACCCCACAATGTAATGTTTGCCAACCAATTTAATCGTATAACCGGAGTGAAATTAAGAGTTTTTATCAAAAAAGTTGCTGAGGCCATCATCTAACCTTTTTATGAACGTAATGCAATAACCAGGGACGGATTTAACACATGGCACTGTGCCAGGGGCCCCGCGCTCACATAAGAATTTTTTTGGTCTTTACTTGTATTTGGCAGGAAAATACTGCAAAATCCCACTGTACCAGAGGCTCAACACAATGTAAATCCGGCCCGGGCAATAACATGATTTGCGGGCGTAACCATCTATTGTACATACTTCAGCAACAATTCACCTCCACCTCGCCAGTTTTTATGCAACAAAATATTTTTGAAAGCAAATAGCTACAGTAAGGGGAATGCTCATTAAACAAAATTTTGAATTGAGAGGGCCTGGGCCCCCTGGCCGTATATGTACCCCTATAACTGATTGTTTTCATGACAAAACAATAATCTCAAAGGAAAATATTCAACTGGATTGTTATTACTGCTAAAATATTGCAGGAGGCAATGTACTTCACTTCACCCAACCTGGGCGAAATCACTTACAAAATTTAACCCCAAAATGCAAGATTTTATACGTGCTTTGGACTTAAATAGCAAGCAAAAGGACTGAACAACTTAACTTGTTCAATTGGCTTTCAAATGTTAAAAATCTGGTACCTTCAAGTGGCTCTGAATACGTGCGAAATGTGATCCAATGGCGTTAAAACAGCTTTTTTTTCCAAAAAACTACAAAAAATCGCCCAGCGGCTTGGGGCTTCGCCCCCAGACCCCCGTCAATGATACGTTTGATTTACAGTACACTTTTTTACTCAACACGTCTGCCAATTTAGATATTTTCACATTTTAACTATTGGTTTAAGTCCTCCTCTTTGAACGAGTTCCTAGTTACGTGCCAACACCAGGCCACGGCTTTTGATGTTCCATTCTACGATATCTTTGCTCCCACAAAAAATTCCTGTTTCGAAGTTTCTGATGACGTCATTGCATGTGATTTGCGGTTTGGGCCCTCCCAATAAAAAATCCTGGTTACGCCTATGCTCTGGTGGCATGTGAGAAGATGCTTTTTGTTTGTGCGAAAAAATTGGATAATTTGGATGGAAGGTTATCAATAAAATGAGCTAGACTACTTTAGCAATTTCCATCTTGATCGTTAGGTTTTGATATAGAGAATTTATTGTAAAATTTGTTTGAACTTTCAAGTGAGGAGCCACCTCTGATTATTTTTCCAGCTTATTTTGTAGGGATTTGATCAGTTTACTGATGTAGGAAGGAAAAGTAGAGCCCGAGATAAAAAGACCGTACATGAGTTGACAGCGAGAGGATAGTATATTTTGAGCAGGGCGCTTTGAGATAAAAAATAGCGAAGTTTAGTAAGGATTCTGATTGTCCTCAATAATTCATGTTCTAATTATAATATTTGACCGTGGAACTTCAATTCAGTGTCTATTGTAATTCCCCAATAATTAGCTGTTGAGGTTTGCGGCAAATGACGTCACGAGACGTCATTGCTACGTACCTACTTTAATTTAGGCATTTTATGATTCAATTTAAAAACGCAAATGTGCATAAAACTTGGGCAGTCAATGACGTCACTGAAAAAAGGTAATTGCAAAAAATCTCATCTAAAAAAGATTTCATGTTTTACTGTTACAGTAGATTAAATTATGGCAGTAACGGCATCAACTAAAAACCAGCTTTTCAAAAAAATTTAGTAAACACTAACCCGCATACCAAGATTGATATTACCGTGAATTCGAATTTAGGAGTTTCATAAGGACGTTTCCCTCCCTAACCGTGTAGAAGGCTGGTTGAATACCCTGTGTAGAATAACTTTAAACGGCTACTGCTTGTCTGCTGCCTATCTGCGTGAAGGCTGCAGTTCGTTAAAACACACAGAAGGCTGGTTCAATACCAACAGTGTAGGCCAGGACCAATATTTGTTATTTTCTGTGTCTAGTCATGTTCAATAAATCATTTTGACAAAATAAATTGATACTTCCGGCTACCTCAATCCATTGTCCAGGGAGCGCCAACGCCACCCACGCGCGATCCCCATTGAGACGTGCTTGCTCCTTTCCATAGTTTATGACAGGGACCGTTGACGAGACGGCAATCCTGTCATCCGGAATGTCCCCACTCTCCAACCCCAACCCATTTTCACAGCGGCGATGTACTTGTAGGTTGGATGGTGTTAAAACGGGGTCGTCTAAAGGCCCCTCCGAATCATCAATGATGGCAATTTGAGCGGAGGCCTTGTAAATGTGAAAAAGTATCAGATAAACGTACAAAAAACATATCATGCTGCTGTGGTTAGTTAAAAAAAGACAGCTGAACAACTTTTCTGTACAAAAAAAAGCAAAATTTTATGAAAATGTTTGTTAATTACACATATGACCACAACAATGTCGTCAAATGAAAATATCACAATTTAAACAAAATATGTCGCAATCGCGTACCAATAAATAGTTTCTTAAAACAAAAAAAATCTTTAGATTTAGGGTATAGTCGCTGTTGCGGGTCGTATGCGAACAAAAAACGTCCAAAGAAATTGAACAGAACGATTTGTTCGAAAGGGGATATAATTTTGCAATGGGATTTAGTACTTTGTCAAATCCTCGTAAAACTTCGGGCATTTTGGCGAAAAACTGGAAATTTGCTACAGGTCGTTAGCGAAGGGTCAGCTGCTGAAACGTAGACAAGACTCATATTTGATAACCAATAAGAAAAAAAACTAAAGTAACTTCTTAGAGTTTTTTGGTGCGAAATTCAGCATTACATAAAGACTCAGCTTCAAGACCAAAAGTCCTCTTTGCTTTCTGGCCAAGGCTACTATACAGCAGTAAACAATAATTTGACCAGTGACCACCGTTAGAATGCTGAATCTTCTTTGTACTTTTCTATAACTCATTCTTCTGCCCAGATTAGGCCCGGTCTATACTGCGCGAAAATCGTGAGTGTACGAGCTTAATTACAGTAGCCTATACATTAAGAAATTCGGTGTTCCTGCCCTATCAATTTTCCAGCGTACAAGCTGCCAGTTAGTTAAACTAAGGATGCGTTCACGATTTTACGCCTAGTGTAAACCAGGCATAAAAGATTTAAGTTTCATTAATGTTGCCCTGCAGCACGTTGCTTGAAACTTATCTGCGTCAAATTTTGTCTCGAAGCCACCAAATCCTTTTGCAACTTCGGACCAATCGGAAGTAATTAATTGAAGCACGCCATCGGCAGTAGTACAAGCCATAAAAGCATTAAAAGATCATCGTTGACAAAAATTTGGATACTTGTAGACAGACGCGCAACATGATTTTGCTGGGGGAAGCTTACCAATAAAGCTTTTTGGTTGAAAAACGTGTCACTTGGAAGGCATGCTGATCAAATTGATGCAAATGAATAGCATCATGGATGGATATCTTGGAGCAAAGTCCCTTGTAACTTTTTGAAAAAAACTAGCCATTTTACCGCTATTTATACATTTGCACGTTTTTACACCTATTTGACAGAACTAAATTGCCCAGCGCCTCAACACCCTTTTACTTACAGGCAAATCCAAAACACCGCTAAATGTTTGCATTTTTGGGTTAATTTTCTAAACCCTTTTAGCCCCCACCCCCCGGTTGCGTCAATGGCTCTAGACATTGAATGCTGTGCGTAGCGAATATCGATTAACTTATTCAAGCTGGTGCTGTACACTAAACTTTTGGAGGCAGTCTCTGCTAGAGATGGCAACAGCGCAGCGTACGCGGCCGCGCGCTGTTGTTGGTGCACCGCGGCGCGCAGCGTGGCAACTAAAATTTGCATTACGTCACAGCATCAGCGCAGCGCCGCGTACAAAAATTTTTTTACATTTTTTTACAATTATTGTTGGTGAGTTTCTCTTTATGAACATCAATGGTTAGTCTGGATGTAACTATTATCATACGGTAGGAATTGAAGACAATGCATGCTACTAAAACAGGAAAAGGCGCCTTCAGTTCAAGTTTATTTTTTCAGAATTCGGAGCATCCTAGAATCGGCTATTTGGGCTACAAGAAACTTAGTTTTGATCGGCTGAACGTGTTTTTTTTGACACCAACAAAAAGATTTTGGTTTTGGTAGGCTAGACTAGGAAAGGTTTAGGACGTTGGGTGAGCAGGGGTGCCGATCTTCGTTGAGCATTGGGGGGGATAACTTGCAATTTTACCCCAATTTTGCCCTATTTTCAACTTTAAGGGGATGAACCTTGACCACGATTTCTTTCAGGTGAGCAAATTAACATTAAGTGAAGACCAAAAAAAAGGTCTTCACCTAAAGAAAGAAAACTTTGTTCCCCAAATTCTAATTGAGACCGGCGCTCAAATGCACACCAAAGTCAAATTATTGGGGGGATGCAGGTGCAGGCTATTCTCAAATTATTGGGGGAGATACAGTCAAATTGGGGGGATATATTTCCCCACCCCCCTGGGTTTCGGCACCCCTGTCGGTGAAAAGATGAAACAAAGGCAGACAAAAGTAGAAGAAACATTTGTTGGAAACAATCATCAGAGTAGAGGCACAAAACAAAGCCTAGCGACAAACCCTCCCTTTACGCAATAGGCTTATCTGTTATGCCTATAGTATTGGTACAAGCCCAAGGCTAGACAACAGTTTCTACTACACATGCGCTTGCATTTCAGAGTGAAAGAGTTAGTTCAGTGTAGCCTATTCGTCAACAGGTCATGGCATCAAGAATTAGGCTTTCGGTCTTATGTCTGGAGCTTATCTCATACACGTAGTAGCAAAATTTATTCCACAATCCAACACACATGTAAACGGCAAAGGTATTAATACATAGGGTAGTTTCATACAAGTGTAGTAGCTTGTGACAGCATGCAGAGGACGTGATACCTTATATTTCATTATTTGAGCTATTGGTTCAGGATTAGTACAGTAGTTGCATGAAATCATCAGGTAGACTGGTACTGGTGCTGGGTAGATTGTTTTTGATTGCCAAAACATGGTGCAGAAAAACTGATAGCAAGCACACACAAGGCAGATTTAACCTGAAAGCCTATAATTGAAACGCTGATCTCACGTCGCATGTTTTTTAGTTTTTACTCCGCTGATCTCACGTCGCATGTTTTTTAGTTTTTACTCAGCCATTTTCAAAATTAACGAGTGCAAAGTGTCAGATTTTTACTTATAACTCGAGAATGGTTTGGTCTAGCTGCATGAAATTTTGACAGCAGTTTGAGGTTCTTAAGTTATTTGTGCGTGCCAAATTTCAAGGCAAAGAGTCCCGTAACTTCAGGTTTAGGACCTGAAAACTACTTCAAAAGTTTGGTATAAAAAGCGGTCTAATTCAAAAACGGCTTAAGTACGGCAAAAAATATTTCACATGGTTATATGTCGTAAACTCGTAAGATACTCTATCATTTCTACCTACACTTTTAGCCGCATTAAGTTTTTTTTTCTTTTTTCATTTTTTGCTTTCTAAATTTTATGCACTTTTCTTCTCCTAAACCACACAACATCTACATCTAATTTTTGTGTAAATTTGTTGGGCTGCAAATGCTATTTTGTCTCCTGAATTTTTTTGAGGCTTCTTCCCAGAACCTCCCCAAAATGGGGCCCTAAAAAACTAATTTTTTTAATTGCTCAAGCTAGGGTGATAGTTTTTTGTTTATATTGGTAGATATTTAAGCAGCAAATAGTTTGACATAGTATGGAGGTACCAACACCCCCCAGGAGCCCCCAAATGGATTCCCCAGAAATTAGCTTTTTGAACAACTCAAGCTAAGGCATTACTTTTTTTATACCGGCAGATGTTCAAAAAACAAATATTTTGACATGGTTTGAGAGAGCAACTCTTTTGAAAACTCTCCAAAATAATACCCCAAAAATCAATTTTTTTATAGGTCATAAGCTAGAGAGCTAATTTTTTTCTGATGTTAGTGAAAATTTAAGATATTTAACTTGCGGTGCGGCGTGAACTTAGTTGTGTTTGAATGCGGTGCAGCATGCGGACAAAGTTTGCGGACGCAGCGCAGCATGCGGATGCATTTTTTGTTATCCGCGCCATCTCTAGTCTCTGCATCTTCATAAGGTAAACAGCAAATAGATTTGATAGATTAAATTATGCTTACGAGCATCGTAAAAACTGTGGATAATATGGTGTATTACATTTTTTAGTTTTTCAGGCGATTCAAGTCATGCACCTTTTTCTCAAAGTTCTTATGGTTGATTGTTAGCGACTATTTCCAAACAATCAAACAATTTTCAAAATAAAAGTACTCCAAAATTAGTATCTTCATTATTTTGTGCAACAAATTAGAAACAGCCATTATTTTCGTCAAAAATCTCAAATGCGAAACGAGAATTTAGTAATTTTTTTGCATTGAGCTTTACTTTCGCTTTCATTTAGTTATTTCTCCATTTGACAACTTTGGAAGTCCAGCAATTAATTCACCTATAAGTGCCTAAGCAAATGGAAGTGATTAAAGCCCTGGAGGTTTTGATTGGGAACAGTTAACACTGACCTTACCGCCTTAATGACAATGCTTCGGCAAATTTTACCAGTTCTTGAAGCGCAATTCGGTTTCGCTTTTCAGCTTTGGTTGCTGCACTTCTAGTGGAAACTTCGTAACTTTTCATGCGATGGGACTGAAACGCTTTCCAAGTGTATTTAATGAACTCGACTCGAAACCAACTTAAATATAATACAGCAATGAAATCTCAGACTCTAGGTCTCTCTCTCTACGCTTGAGCTTCGTCGTCCTTCATGTCGCTGACTAACTGGTCAGCCTTCGAAATTACTTCATCAATATCTCCGACCATGTAAAATGCTCCCTCTGGCAGATGGTCCAACTCGCCTGAAAATTGTGTGCTCACAATCTAACTATCTTGTGATTCTTGTGACACAATGTCAATGCCTATCAAGCACTTTGCATACTTTGAGGTGGCAAGCGTTGCGTAGCCCAGTTGGTAAAGCATTAGGTAAGCTCCAAAGGCTACTGGCCCCCAAATTGATTTCCGAGCTGATCGTGCGTTGTTGTGTTAAATGGCACTGCCATTACATGTTTATTCACAAAGTTACCTTGGCCAAGAAACAGCGAAGTGACTTTCAGTCTTCGAGTCAAGCGGCCAAAAGTCTACCACAAACGGTAGAAGCTTCACATTGTCCCTCTCAATGCTGAACATTGAACAATGAACATCAGTAGGGAAACTGTAAATACCAATTTTTACAGTCTTTGGTTTGACCCGATCGGGAATCAAACCCATGTCTACTGTTTAAGTAGCGGACGCTCCATCCATTCGAGCAAAGGCTATTTCCCATTGCGGTCAAACGGTTTGCTCGTTGTGGTGGCCCGGCCAAACGAAAGGCTTGCAAACGGAACTAACCAAGGATGCTTTGTATTGGTGTGGTTAGACATAAGCAGGCAACTGGCTCGAACCGTGTGATTGCAGCTTTCAAGTGAGCCACTGAATTAACAAGCGTTTACAAACACTAAACAGAAGCCGCAGTTGGTGGTTGCGCGATCTAACTTCAAATCTTCCTGATTGTGATAACCGGTTTAACCCAACCGAAAACAAACTATGCTAGTCTAGAGAATAGCCATCAAGTACTGCAAGAATCTGGTGGCAATGCTTCGTTGATCGACTATTACACATGCCACGCTGCGACCTTCTCGGTTCGAAACTCAGCAATGGAAATTGTGACAGAATCAAAATGGGAAAAACGAAGGGAAAAACTACATAAAAACATTATAATGGAGCCAGCATAAGGCCGAAACGTTTCAAGTAATCTCACCAGCATTGGCTGTAATTTTTATGATTAAAATGAAAATATGTCCTGTAAATACTAAAGTACTCCTAACAGAAGCTCGGAACTTCCAGCAAGCACAAACACATTTTCTTAGTCACTAGCATGCCAACGAAACCCAACATTTCCCAGTTCCAACCTACCATCAAGGATCATGTTAAAACCCTTCATGGTGTCCTTCAGTGTCACCAGTTTCCCCGGCGTTCCTGTGAAAGTCTCCGCTACCTGCAAACACAAGTACATCGGCTAAGTCACCAAGGTCGAAGCATTGCGGTTGTTTACTACTTTAGGACTGATGATGCCCTCTGGGCGGAATCAATTTTAATTAAAAAATATTTGCTGTTACATGCAATTGAGCGGGTGCTCTCATAAATCGATTGTGATCGAATAGCTGCAGTTGCGGGGTCGAAAAAATGAAAACTTTTGCAAATTTGAGAAGACGGGGTCTCTTGAAATTCGAAAAATTTTATTTTGAGGTTTAGACTGCGGTAGGTTTAACGGTTTACAGTAGAACTTTGCTGAAACCACGTTTAATAATAAATTTTATTTGAAACGGCATCTGGATTCTTGCTGAATGTGAATGAAAAGCGTAAAAACTACTACCGTGGCGTGATTCAACCCGTTGCAGCCGTAGAATTTTTTACCTCGACAACTTAAAGTTCATAGTATCAGCAATCATTAAAACATCACTTGTCGGAGTAGCATAGCCAGCAGGGGGGCTGCCGGCAAAAGACAGAATAAGGAAAATACCACGAGGTTTAGATATTAATTATTCTAATTTCTTGTACCTGAAACGGTTGCGACAAAAACCTCTGAATTTTTCTCGCTCTGGTAACGACTAGCTTTTCCTCTTGTGACAACTCCCCCATTCCAAGGATTGCAATGATGTCTTGCAACGATTTGTGGTCCTGACGACACAAGCATACTTCAATTTAGTCACGGCGCTAACTAGAACGAAGTGACAACATTAAACGTGGTTCAATCAATATTATTCAGTAACACTCTTGGCAGCATATTCAAGCATCTCATGTCAAGCTCACGAACATAAAAAAAAACAGCTTGTTACGTAAATTATATCGATCAAAATAGTACGTAATATTATTATCATAAAATACGCTGCATAAAAATTGGCACAAGTAATATTACTTAATCAACCGTAACCCAGCATACGTAAATGAAGCAAATTATCTTCTTTAAAAGGATAAACGCTTGATCTAAAGACGAGGTTCCATTGCAGCTTTGCAGTTCCTATTCACTTCCATGAAGTTTATTACTATATTGCAAAATACAATCGAATTCGTGTTAAAAATTAGAGCAATTCTTAAATGAACAACGATGTGAAAAAACTTTAACCTGCAAAATTTTCTTGACCCTTCTGGCGCAGTCATAATGGTCTTCTCCCACAATGTTTGGGTCCATAATTCGGGACGACGACTCAAGTGGGTCAACGGCGGGGTAGAAACCTAACTCGGCGACTTGACGGGACAATACCGTAGTGGCGTCTAAGTGGGAAAACGTTGTGGCGGGGCTAGGATCAGTAAGGTCATCAGCAGGTACGTAGATGGCCTGAAAGCAAACCGAGAGTCAAGAAAGTGGTCGAAAGGTAGCTGGCCCCTGATCCGATCATTAAACTGGCAATGCGTCGTGCTGTCCAGGGAAAATATCACCCACCAACTATTTCCCATTGGGACCAAGCCGTCGTGAATACTAGTATCCAGCCAAGTCAATTGAACGTGAACCAACGGTTTCGTAAGAAGGTGAACGTTTGGGCAAGGTGGCTCCGGGGATAATAAAATATTTTTATAATCGCCTTTCTCAGCCAATCGGCGTCATTTGGTTCGCGGTCAGTTGTCGTGGACCCCGTTGGTATGCAGATGCGTGTAGATGAAAATCATGAACGTACAAGCGTATTCTGAGGGGGTTCGCTGGGATTACCGAATTTCTCTTCAAAACAAACTAAAGAAACGCTCACGATTTTACGTATCTTGTAGACGGGTCCAAATACTTTCTACTTTCATACGTCATAACCTCACCTGAACGGAAGTGATGGATCCTTTCTTCGTGGTGGTAATGCGCTCCTGCATTGAGCCCATGTCCGTGGCGAGGGTTGGTTGGTAGCCCACGGCAGATGGGATGCGACCAAGTAGGGCCGACACCTCTGATCCAGCTTGAGTGAATCTGGACATGTATTTTGTTAAAAGTTACGAGGCAACTTCACCGTAATGCCAAGTGCCTTTTCTGGATAGTTATACTAGACATAACATCGATTTTCCTGCTACTACACATAAAGTATATTGTGCATGTGCTTTCAACAAACTGCCCTCTTGCACACTGTCTTTCTTTGTCCTGAATCATAGAAGGAACACCAGAAGTATTGCTACACCAGAAAATTACTCAACAAGTATAAACCATAATAAAATTTCGGTAAAGAGGTGTAAATTCTTTTAAACCACAAAGCGCATATAAGCAGAAACTTGATTCCCGATAGCATTTTTATTTCATCTGTAACGTTTTCGGCGCATTTTCTATATGGCCCTCTTCAGCAAATTAAAAAGCAGTTAACAGTAACTTTAAAATTTAGAAATGAAAGGTTATCAAAATATTATCGGCAAAACACAAATGTTACAATATAACAACCACTATAACTTCATACATTTGGTATTGTGACGTATACGTTATACCTTTTCCATAGTAAAATCAAGTCAGAAAAAAAAAAAAAAATAAAGCAACACCATGAAATAACAATACTGTATTTGGTACAATGTAGACTATTAGACACACACACACGCACGCACACACACACACACACGCATGAAAAAATGTTCAAAACACATTCAAAAGAAAAGAACAACCGTTGGCGTATAATTGTGAATTCAATCGTGGTGTTAGCTTTTTGATCAATAATGCCTCCTGTATTTTGGTTTAATCAATATATAATGCCTCCTGTATTTTGGTAAACCAAAATACAGGAGGCATTATTGATCAAAAAGCTAACACCACGATTGAATTCACAATTATACGCCAACGGTTGTTCTTTTCTTTTGAATGTGTTTTGAACATTTTTTCATGCGTGTGTGTGTGTGTGTGCGTGCGTGTGTGTGTGTCTAATAGTCTACATTGTACCAAATACAGTATTGTTATTTCATGGTGTTGCTTTATTTTTTTTTTTTTTTCTGACTTGATTTTACTATGGAAAAGGTATAACGTATACGTCACAATACCAAATGTATGAAGTTATAGTGGTTGTTATATTGTAACATTTGTGTTTTGCCGATAATATTTTGATAACCTTTCATTTCTAAATTTTAAAGTTACTGTTAACTGCTTTTTAATTTGCTGAAGAGGGCCATATAGAAAATGCGCCGAAAACGTTACAGATGAAATAAAAATGCTATCGGGAATCAAGTTTCTGCTTATATGTGCTTTGTGGTTTAAAAGTATAAACCAGTCAAAGACACGGAGATAAAGCGTTTTGTCATACAAACGTAAAGTGTGACTAAACTAAACAGTCCGATAGAGATGGACAATTGGGCATAAAATCCCTTGAAAGGCAATATCTTTCAGGATGCAGTGATATTTAGTATGGATGGTTACAAAAAGCGGGAGGAAACAGAAACGCAAGTTTGAGAACAAGTGAAGGTGGTAGTGCAGAATGTCCCTAACTGAGCAAATGTGGCGCAGGGACTGACTTACCAAAGAATAATGTGATTCCTTCACCGTCCACAAACACTGAGTAATAATTGAACAACCCTAAAAAAACTATCCTAAACTGACACAAAATACCTGAAAATGTTGTCGATGAAAAGCAAAACGTCCTGCCCTTCTTGGTCTCGAAAGTATTCGGCCACGGTGAGCCCCGTGAGAGCGACGCGGGCTCGAGCACCCGGAGGTTCGTTCATTTGACCGTACACAAGCGCCACCTGTTTGTAAGTTTAACAGCATAATACAAGTGAAAACTAGTCTAGCAAGTCGCATAGTTATGGTTTAAAAATCAACAAAAACCTATGCCTTCAACAGACTGCTTAGGGGCAAACTACGTCCTCGTCTTCAGACAAAGACTAGAGGCAAAAATGATGAATAAATTGGTTAATATAGAGTCCCAACGAAAACCTAAGTGATATTGATTTCAATTCAAAGCACCGAAAAATTAATTTAAAACAAAACTTCAAGTTATGTTGATAGGAATGTCTCTCATCTTCCTAGTGGAGAGAGCACAAGTGCAACGGAGGTGACGCCAGAGAAAAACAGCGAGAGCAATGGGCAATTCCACACCACAGAAAGATTGAGTACCTCGCAACACATAAGCGGTCACTGAGCACGGATGTCCACCGGTCGCCGCTTACGCTCGATGGGTGGCTTTATTTGGGCCAGGATCTGAATTGAAACGTCAGGGTTGCCAATAAAAATTATAATTAGGGAGGCCCTGCGCGGTGTTTGGGGTGGAGTGTCTCTGGAGCGGCTGGGTCGGAAGAGGTGGAGCCACACCAGTTTGGTCGAGTACGATTGCACTGACTTTGGAGACTCCCATTGATTTTGCATTCAGTCCTCCTTTAACTATATTTTACTGGTAAGAAAAAGTTTTTTTTTCAATCTTTAGTTTTAGTCAAAAATCTTTGACTCAAGTCACTTTGCATATTCATTACCTTATATTATAATCTGTAACTGTTGTGTGCATTACAACAGCTTGCTGAAAATATTTTGTTAGTTGTTAAATTATGTGTCATGCTTCACTGCTATGTAAGGTTGCTCTAGTCTCGCCAACTTGCCTGTCGTTTCTTTTTTCCTATTTTTTTTATTGCATGCCTTTTTTGCAGCTTAAATAAACCTTGTCTTTTCATTTAAGGGGGGGACTGCTCGACTCGAAGACCCTAAACCAATTACTTCGCAGCACCCTTGTTGCCGTTAAGTTCAATAGCTGTACATGAGTCAGTCAATCATTTCTCGCAATTCTTTTTTTTTGACTCCGTAACTGTAAAGTACTGTATTTTGTTACCAGCAAGCGACTAAAATAAATTCATTCATTCACGCTATTGGTCCAATACCTCTCTTATCACTCAATCGAAATGCAAAACTGTTACTGTACCTTGGATGTATTGTCTTGAAGCGAGATGACTCCCGACTCGATCATCTCGTGATACAGATCGTTTCCTTCCCTTGTCCTTTCCCCAACCCCGGCGAACACGGAATATCCACCGTGTGCTTTCGCCACATTGTTGATAAGTTCCATGATAAACACCGTCTTCCCGACACCAGCACCCCCGAATAATCCTGTTTTAAAAGCAAAATTATACAGAACCGAAAGCACTGTTTCATATAGATCTTACCAATCTTTCCTCCCTTTGCGTACGGAGCAAGAAGATCAACAACCTTAATTCCAGTCTCGAGAATCTCTTGAGCGCCTCCAGTGTCTATCAAGTCAGGAGCCGAGGCATGAATTGGAGCAAAGCTAAACACGTATGTGTGATTCTTAAAAAAAGATTCAAATCAACTGGATATATTGACTAGAATATGCATAGGAAACGCAAGATGGGCCACATTGATTGTATAAAATAACTGAGAACATTTGCTTTTTTATGATTTGTGATGGACTGCAACTCTAATCATTCACACTTACATAGCAAAAATTTCAATCAGCATTTTAGATTTGAAGGTATAAAGTGATAACTCTTAAGTAAGTAAAACACTATTTTCTAAAATTGTTTCGCATTATGAATTACAGTGATCGATCCCACCTGCATTGGGGTGTGATCAGCGATCAACCATATCTGCCCAAACAATATTGTTATTTTTAGCTTAAGAACTTAGAACTGAAAGAGCACATTGAAGCTTTTACGCATTCCCGTTTTCAAAATATTGCAGTTCAAAATTAATAATTTTCCTCTTACTTCAGTGTTACCGTTTTATCGGTATTGTAACAGAAGATTAACTTTTGGAAAGCTGGCTTACTTCTATCGAAAAGCAGCTAATTTGAAAAGCTGGCTTACATTTATTGAAAAGCAGCTAATTTTGCAGGGATAACATTTACTTTGTTTTACAATAACTTTCCCACAAAACATTTTTTGAGAATCCGAAACATTAAGTAACTTTTTTAAATTTTGCTTCTAATTGACAACCCTGGCATAATTTCTAAGGGAAAACCTTTCCAAGGGGGAATCTAATCTGTTATATCTCAGGAACGGAAGTTTAAATTTGGTGAAGTTAGTCTTTATATTTGTAACTTAAAAAAAAAAAATCGAGCGAAAGAATTTCCGACCTGAATGCCCTTTTAAATCACGAAGCCATGCACGTCATTCAAAAGCTGACTGCCGAGGATAGTTTTTCGGGTAGTTCCTGCCGGTGGAAAATCGAAGTTTCCGGAAATGGAAATGATTTTAAAGAATAGTCATCCGGCAATGCCTAATCCTGAGCATAGCTCCTCGTAAGCGGCGGGGAATGTGAAGCATTCAATAGATTTGAATGAATAAATTGCTGTAACTGTTTGCTGTACTTCCATAATAAAATTACCCAAATTCACATTAGACCATATTTGAGTATAATTTCAGGGGTGCGAATTACAAGACTAATACAGTGTTTTTGTTAAAACGAATGCGCTTTTCTACTTAACGCCGACATCACTTTTCTCTACAGCAGAATTAAGATCCAATCAATCAACGAGGTAAAAGTAAATCTTACTGCTCCGTCGGGACTTCTCCTCGTTCATCAATGGGCTCACCAATTACATTGATGATTCTTCCCAAGGTAGCCGGACCCACCGGCACTTTAATTGGAGACCCCATATCTACCACTTTTTGGCCTCTAACCAATCTTTCAGTGGAGTCCATTGCAATAGTTCTAACAGTGTTTTGTCCTGAAAATTTCAAAATAAATTGGTGTGTTAGATTCGGTAACATAAGCCTATGATTAAAAACAGTCAAGCCTTATTAAAAAAAGGCAACTTTTAAACATTCAATAAAACCGATATCGAGTAGTATCTGTTTAAACAAGCAATGTGGGTTAAAAATGTCCAAAATGCTTCTAAAAATCAGCAAATTTGTGTAGTCAAGGACAAAATAACTGTGAGCATCGTAATAAAAACAATTTTGAAACCATATCTTGGTCCATAAGCCGTATTACGTCACGCTAAAACTTGTCGTCTTTAGACAGGACAAATTTATTGCATTTCAGTAACACTACAAAATAGCAATTAATTAGCATCCGTTTAAGGCGACAGGGAAGTTGCAAAAGACCTTAGGGTCATCGAAGCAACCACCCTCTTGTCAGAAAGGCAATTTACAAGCGAGTGCCATGGTTGATTTTCATTAATTTGTCTAATGAGATGCGACAGTTTGACGATTTCAAAAAAATGACTACTCGTCATCAGCATAAACCTTTTCATGACGCCAAAGGCTGATGTCATGAAAAGGAACATGCAAACTGCGTAAAAAAAATCTTTCATGCAAATATTTGTACGAAGATACAATGAAATAAAGTTTTTGGAGCAAGATTTGAATTTTTTGTGCGAAAATGCCCTATTATCTGCGGAAATGCAATTTCAAATCTTGACTCCCTGATACTTAATACACTTCTGATTTATTTGTATGGTAACGAGGCATTGCTAAATCATGAATAATTTCACCTAATAAATCGAGGACTGCTTTAAGTCATGGAATAAATGGTACAGAATCTGAAAGTCTAAATCACACATCACACTGTTAGCAAGATAAGTTATTTACATTAGATAGTATTACCTAGATGCTGGGCAACTTCCAACACCAATCTGTTATCTCTCCCTGCTACTTCAAGAGCATTCAAAATTTGTGGACAACCATCTGCAAAATGGACATCAACAACTGGCCCAATAACTGCTTGTATGGTTCCAACAAGTTCATTTCCAGTCAGAGAATCCATTTTCGCCTTTGGAGGGGGAGGTTTGGCACTGCGGTCTATTTTTGGTGGTTGATCATCATGAGGACCTGTTTTAAATGGTTCAGCACAGGGATCTTCTTTTTTAGGTAGTTGATCGTCACAAGGATCTATTTTAAATGGTTCAGGACAGGGGTCTTCTTTCTTAGGTGGTTGATCAGCACAAGGATCTATTTTTGGTGGTTCAGCACATGGGTCTTCTTTTTTAAGTGGTTGATCGTCACAAGGATCTATTTTAGGTGGTTCAGCACAAGGGTCTTCTTTTTTAGGTGGTTGATCAGCGCAAGGATCTATTTTAGGTGGTTCAGCACAAGGGTCTTCTTTTTTAAGTGGTTGATCGTCACAAGGATCTATTTTAGGTGGTTCAGCACAGGGGTCTTCTTTTTTAAGTGGTTGATCAGCACAAGGATCTATTTTAAATGGTTCAGCACATGGGTCTTCTTTTTTAGATGGTTTATCGTCACAAGGATCTATTTTAAATGGTTCAGCACATGGGTCTTCTTTTTTAGGTGGTTGATCAGCACAAGGATCCTTTGAATTTCGGGAGGCTTGAACAGATATTGGAGCTACTTGAGCATGTGGTTTTCTTGAAGTATTTGATTGAGGACTTGCAAAAGGATTGCTTGGTGTTGAATACGATTTAACAAATCTTGCAGCTGCTTGAACAGACAGTTTCGATGGATTTTTAGGTGGTGCAATAAATTTTGGTGTACATGTTTCAGCTGATGATGAGCTAGAAGGTATTGTTTGGATTACTTTTCTTGTTTTATCAAGTCCAGATTGATCCACTGATATCTTACACGAAGGATTGCTAGTATAAACTGGTGGGAGAGAACAAGCAGATCTATCTTGTGGAGAACTGAAATCTTCAGACTTCGCAGCATAATTTCCTGTAAAAGTTCATACTCTATGCTCATTGCTCAATTTGCCAAAAAACAAATCCTATCAATTTGCGTAAAATTTTAATTAATGGTTTTGAAAACTTTGTGCAAAGGTAAAGCTTGTAACTTTTACAAAAAATGCTCTTTACAGAAAAAAAAGGATGAGCATTGAGCAAACAACGATGAGTGATCTAGAAAACAGAGCGTTGCCTATTATTGACACAGTACACTCAGTAGCGTAGCAAGGGGGGGGGGGGAGCTTGGCACCCCTCCTTTGGCCTGAAGAGTATGCAAACTACTCCGCTTTTAGCACTTTTGAAGCCGATTTTTGCACTAAAAACGAAAATAGCTCTCCCCCCCTTTGGTACTGGAAATGAGAATTGGTCAAGGACCTGATGTGATTTGGACGAAAAAAAAAATGGGTTTCAGCATGGCCGAAGACCTTTTTTGGGGGGGGGAACACCTAAATTTGGAGAGAAAAAACGTCTCGATTTCAGTGAAGACCTTTTTTTTTTGGAGATCACCAATATTTGGACACAAAACCGACTCAAATCTGGGCTAAAATTGTTTGATGGTGTCTCCAGCCTCCAAAACAGCCCCCCCCCTATTGCAAATTTCTGGCTACGCACCTGAGTACACTCAGATTCGTTTCCCAGTGAGAACCAAACAATTTGAAATGATACTGATAGCTTTTTGTTTGATGTGTCGCAGTGCAACAAACACCATCGAGCATCTGCTGAGAGTGATGGAGAGATGGCAACTTTTTTCAACACAAGACGGAAAGTTTTTGATGCTCTCTATCTGCTGACCAAGTCAACTTGATTTGCAACATTGAAATTAAACAAAACTAATTTCGACAGATTGGCAACTAAGTTTCATCAAAAAATTTAGCTCACATAGAAGGGAAATCAAATTTAAAATAATACTAGTAATTCTGAAGACAGCAAACATTTCTTTCATCTGATTTAATCATTTATAAAAATGTGAGCTTAAAATTTTATACGTGGATAATTACTTTATGACTATAGATCTACGGCAAAAGATATCTATCTATCAACCTACTGCTACTGGTACCAGTAATAGCCAAATGAATCTAAAACTGTGTTGAAAGAGCAAACCTTAAATGATTGAGCTTTAACTTTCTGAAACAATAATATGTTTCGCGTGCAGTGACCAAATAGGATATGCTATAAATAATTGCACTAAATTTAACATCACACAATGATAGTTGATCATTTTAAGCCTTATGCCCTATGTACTGGAAATAAAAACTTAAAACTTACTTTGGCTTGCACACACAAGTAAACGTTGCTTCAAAACAATTGTAACATTCCTTGAAAATCCAGTGTATCTTCGACAAAAAACAAGCATTTTTAACCTTTTGTCTAACATTAGAAAAAGATATGATAGAAAATTATTTTCAGTGCAAACAACACACAATTAACCAATCATGCACAACAAACCAGTTGAATCGATAATTGTTGGATTTCCAGAACAGCATTGATTCATTGCAGGTTGAGATCCATATAGAATTGAATCCGTTATTTTTCATCAATATTAGTTAATTATAATATTTACAATGCAATTTAGTCAGTAATTTTACACCATGAAATACAAAAAAAAAAGAGTTCTAGTTGGCATATATATTGTAATCAAAGCCAGGAATGGTTTCATATTTATATAGCAGATAACATGGTTATATACTTTGCATAACAGTTGGTTGATGTTAATGCATTTGTCTTTGATGAAGGAGGTCTGAGGTTCAAATCCTGGGCCAGTTCAATAGAGCACAGTGTTGCCAACACTGCAGCATTTTTTCAAAAGGAACTGTGTTGCTCGAGCGCAATAACGAAGGGATGGGCCCTGCAAACTCGCTACATGCTTTGATGTAACACAGCAAGTAAAATGAAACATTTTCTCTTGAAATCCTGTGGTTTGTAATGCACTTGGAGTCAGTGGAAGTAACTATGCAGTCTTCGAAGTCCACTAACACCAGTATTTCAAATGTGACATCAAGTAGAAGGATAAGCCTACTCCTAAAAAATAACAACAGCCCATTCACTAATACGAGAAGATATTTCAGCATTAACAGAATCTTTTATAATAAAACAAATCTGATTGTAATTTGAAACCAAACGAGTTATGCTGTATTAAGTATCAACTACATTTATGCTATCACTAACCTAACTAGAATAAACATTGCAAAGCAATATCTGGAGACTTCACAATAGCTTTTGGGGGTCAATTACCTTACACCATCAACCCATTATCATAGCTTCCAAGTGCTAAATGCTAATTGCTTTTTTTCCAAAATTTTAATTTTTTTTCAAAACAAAAAATAACTTGGCTTCAAAAAATTGTTTACTAAAATAGTTGCAAACTGGTAAGATTTCAAATTTGTGGACAAAATATCAAATTTTGGGAAATATGACAGATCTGTTAGAGGGTATTGGTACTCTCAACATAGCACTCCCAAAATTTGTCATCGTCGATGTATATTAATTCTATAACAACCCTTTCTGAAAATTTCAGCTTTCCTAACCTTAACCAGCTACATGCAAAGTTACATAATGCTTTAGCACTGTTAGAATACAGAACTAAATTTGCCACTTGCCCACTATTCTGTTTCATCTTTTCAATTTCCAAATTTTGGCAAAAATATCACATCTGAAATAAAACAGAAAGTGGTTTTCAGCACAAAATACTATATGAACAACAGGTTTTTGTTTTCCTAATATTATCTAAATCAGTGTTTTACAACCAGTGTTCCGCGCAACATTGCCAGCCATTCTGCAAGAATTCATTTGTTTTGACATAACAGATATGACGTAAAGAGTGTAATTAATTTTCATAATAGTACTATTGCCATTGTGGTGATGTTTTGTTGTGCAATGATTTGGTATTACACTTCAGTCAGCATGTTTGTGGCTTTAAATGCAATCACTGTTTGTTAGCATTAGCTAGTAGTTAGTTTAGTAGCAATATTAATGAAGTTGTATTTTACAAAATTTTATATTTTTTCTTGGTGTTCCACAAGATTTTTTAAATACAAAAAGTGTTCTGTGGTTGCAAATAGTTTGAAAAAGACTGATTTAAATAGCATATGTAATTGTCAACAAAGAGCAGCATATTTACAATAGAATGTAACAACTACATATGGAGTTTTTTGGACTATAAAGAGCACTTAAATCACTAAAAATTTCAAAAAACTGAAGGTGTGCCTTATATCTGGGACAGGTTATACTCTTTTTCTCTGCACACTTTAATTCAGAGCTATTTCGACAGCTAATTTTTAGCAATAAAGGTCAATTATTGATACTACACTGCATACTCTGCTGCGCCTTATAGTCTGAAAGGTTAAAGTAATTGGAACACCTGACAGATGTGAAAAAAAAACGCTGTTTTTGGCAAAACTATAGAAATGGATGTTTCTGTTTTCTGCACAAAGCGACTGGCTTGAACAATGGACCGTTAACGTTTTTTTGAAAAAAACCTGTTATTTTAATCAAATAGATTTTTTTTGAAAAGATTTTATTTAGAAAATTTTTTTTGTGACCGTGACTTTGGCTTGATTAACAAACCACCACAAATTTTTCTTTCAAAAAATTTTTTTTCTTCAAAAAAAATCTATTGTTTCAAATAACAGTTTAACAAAATTTTGTTTAGTTTTTTTTTTTCAAAAACATATTTTTATCAATAAAAGCTTTTTTTAAAAAGCAACGTTTTTCATTTTGATTAAAATCTTAATATCTTCGGAGCTTTTTATATGATGCTTGTCAAGAAGAATCGTCAGAATAGAGATCGCAGGAAAAGGAGTGGCTGTAAAAAAAAAAGCCGAGCCATGATTGGCAAGAAAAGGATCAATAATGGAGCTCTATTTGTGTACAATCTTTAAGCTGAACACGAATTCTTTTTGTCGGCAGAGGGCGGGGTTAGAAGTTTGGCTAAAAGTTACTTCAAAAGCAGATAGATGAAAAGGGAGCAAAAAAAAAAACTGCAAGAATTTAACATTGTTTTTACTATGCTTATATTTAAAGCAAGATGTAAAAATTAAACTTAAAAAAATATCCATTTAAACATTGTTTTTACTAATTTGCTGATAGATGAATCCTTAGCTGCTGAAAAAGGTTGTACTGTATTGTTTGGTAGAGATTAACTCAAAGTAACCATGAAACATCAGGTGGCTTGCTGCATGGGCCAATATTACACCAGCAACTCATGCCCGTATGACGCAAAATTTGGTGCCGTGAGATGGAGATTGCATGTGTCCAGTAGGGTGTTGCAGCCGCCCCATAAATTTGAAAATTTTATCGTGGTAATTTCTACCTTAGGTCAAGTTGGAGGCTTTGCACAAAAACCCTTTCAGTCAAGTTTAGTAAAAATTTGTCAATGTTTAGGGGTCACACAATGACATCAAAATTTTGACAATTTCAAAAAAAAGTTTTTTATATTTTGAATGTTTTTGGACTATAAGTCGAACCTATGACCCCTTTTGATCATTTCCACTGTTTTTTGGAGTCGTTGTTTAGTACATAGCCAACAACAAAACTTCTTAAATCAAAGTTATCAAAAGTTGCATTATAGATCAACTGCCACAAGCATAATTAACATCAAATTATTGCATGTTTTTCTAATTTAATAATTAATTTCACATCTGGCCCTGATTTTAATCTGAAAAGTGCTCATTATTGTTATCGACTCAATGTCAGTCTTTTTTTTTTATTCTAGAGAGCTGTGTTAACAAAAAGTATCTTGTTAATTAGCTGTTACAATTTCCGTTTCTTTTCTTTAACATCCAAAGTTTCTCCCATATTCTTGACACTGGTTTTTTAATCAGACATCGCGCTATGCAAAAATGTTTTTTCTTCATTTTTCAATCATGTTAGGGCGTTAGTTTGATTACCAAGATTTCATTGTTGTGTTCAATTCTTTTTTTCAATGTTTGAAAAATCCTAGAAATAAGGCAAAGATCTTTTTTCATGTTTTGTCGATCTCGAAAAAGTATAATATGATTGCCTTTCCATCTTTGGATGGTTCTGAAGAAGAATGGTGGTGATGATCAGTTGTTACATGCCATAAAGGCATTGTATGGTGCCGACTGGAGTTTCGTGGTTGAGTAAATGGCATGCAATCAAAGCTTTCCATATAGGCATTGAACTTCAGCAAGAATGCGCTTTGTTTCTTCTCTTCTTCATTGATTACATGAACTGGATCGACAAATGCAACCAAGCAGATGAGTTTGCCACCATAGGAAATTGAAAAATCAGTTGCCTGCTATGTGCTGATGATTTGATTCTGCTTCAACAGAATCTGGCTTTCAGTGCATGTTACATAGGTTTGCAGCTGCTTATGACACTGCAGGAATAAAAATAAGCACGGTAAAAACTAATATGCTGCAAGTTTCAAGAAACACTAATCAGCGCTTGTTGCAACTGAATGGAGTGATGCAGAAACAAGTATACAAGTTCAAGTATTTTGGGGTTGCATTCACGAGTGACGAAAGGCAAAACAAAGAACTGCATATCCCAATTGGCAAGACAATTGCAATAATGAAAGCTTTACACTATTCAGTAGTTATGAAACGATTCAGTAGTTGTGAGACAAAAATTGTCAAAAATGAAGCAAAGCTCTCAATTTTCAAAACAGTCTTTGTCCCGTCTTACCTACTCTATCTCTGTATGGTCATGAAAATTCGACAATGATTGAAAGGATGCGATTGCAAGTGCAAGCATCCGAAATGAGGTTTCTCCAAAAAATCAAAGAGGAGTTACATCATTGACAAGGTGCACATCTCTTGAGATTCAAAAATCTCTAGAGCCACTACTTCTTCAAATAAAAGATCTCAGCTTAGACGGTTTGGCCATGTAAGCAGAATGTGTCAGAAAAACTTTCTAACAAGCTTTACTTACCAAAGCAAATAGGAAAAAAACAGTTGTACGACCAAGAACTACACTGTAGATGAATCAATATTACATTGAGCATCTAGGGTGGAATTTCTTGGGATTTCACCAAAGCGAAATGATGGGGTGATAGAAAACCATAAAGTGTGGTAGCTTTTTCTCGAGCTGCTGCCCCCGCAACCCTCACAGAAAATAGGGCAATTAGGAGAGAGAGAATTTTCCTTGAAGTTTTCAATGATTTCGTTTGCTTTTCTACAGTTTATTCTTTTAAAGTTGCATTTGTACAAATTTTTCATTTCATCAACCAGCTTCTTTACTTCCTCAATTATTTTTAATTGACGAATTGTAGGAATTCCAGCTTTGTGGCGAGAAAACATGTGCTTTCAATAGTATTTTCATCAGGTCTAGAACTAGTTCCTGGTAGCCAACAGCGAGAATTTACTGATCTAGTAGTAGAATATTACTACTATATTTACCAATGTCTATGTTTAATAGAGCTTATACATAGTAGATTGCAATAAACTCCGTATTGTACACAGAAAAACACTACAAATACAGTTTCAGTGAGCTGCTGCTGTAACTATATTTAAGTTAAAACAGCAGTTTAATAGATTTCAATGACTAGGACCAAAGCATAGTCTACATCCGTCATTCTTTATGAAAGTAACATTGTAGGCTATGTTTCACTCTGTGTAACACAGCCAGCCAAAATTGATACCGTAGGTCTAACTCAAATAGAGTTTCTGTTGTAGTTTTCCTGCACATAAATGTGATCAATTTTGACCACTATTAATTCTGAAAAAAAAAACATAACTGTAAACAGTTTTAGAAGTTGTACTGAAGTTTTTTTGAATTTATAAGACTAAAAGTGAATGTTCAATTTTGCTACGACTTATTAGTAACAAAGATTCACATAGCACCATTTAGCAGCACAAAAAAAATACCACATCCTGGGTGAAAAAAGCCTCTTTGCGATCCCTAAACCTCAATTTTTTTTTCTCAAACTTTGTATTCTTGATTTTTTTCAGCAGCCTCTTATTTTGAAGAAGGTAGAAAAAAATCGAAAGAGGTCAGGACAACTGCAACACCTTAGTGTCCAGCTTAGGTAAGAAACCTTTGGGAACATGTACTGGACAGCATTTGTTATTGCTGAAAAAAATACAATAAGAAATCAATTTAATGTAAACTTTTTTCGCTCTCCTTCCATCTATCTGCTTTTGAACTCACTTTTAACAAAACTTCTAACTCCGCCCTCTGCCGACAAAAAGAATTCACATTCAGCTTAAAGATTGTACACAAATGACGCTCTCTTATTGATCCTTTTCCCGCCAATCACTGCTTGGCTTTTTTTCTGCAGCTGCTCTTTTTCATGCAATCTCTGTTCTGACAATTCTTTTTGACAAGAGTCATATGAAAAGCTTCGAAGATATTAACATTTTGATCAAAATGAAACTTTTTTGTTTAAAAAACAATTTTTTCTTTTGGAAAAAGGTTTCATTTATTAAAAAAATATGTTTTTGAAAAAAAAATTATAAGAACGTTGTAATGAAAAAAAAAACAACTTATTTGAAACAAATTTTTTTTTGGGAAAAAATACTTTTTTAGAAAAAAAAATGCTTTGAAAATAATTTTTTTAAAATCTTTTCTGAAAAAATAGGTTTGAAAAAAATTTTTTTCCACCTCTGGCACCCAAAAGTCCAAGCGCATAAACATCTCGGCACCTAATTGGTGGTGCCTAAACATCCGCACCAAAAAGTAATAGACCTCTTGAACAATAACAGTCCTTTTCTGTACTGAGCATGTTAAAGATTAAGTGCTGAAGTAAATTAGAATGATCTAACAACAACTCCAGTTGTTAGATTTATATAAGCCTACATCTTGTATACTTTATGTTGATGAGTGTGATTATGCCTACATTGTGCATAATTCAGTGTGATGAGTAGAGCAACACTGCAAATAAAAATCTCTTGTTCTTGTCTTTAATATCCTCTGCATGTTGAACTGTAATTGTAATTACATTTTAGTTACCAAGTTGCTTTGGCCCGGAGACATCAAAGGACCTTACGATCTTCAAGTTAAGCAGCCACCTCTCTACCACCTGATCAGAGAGGCAGAGGCTTCACACTGTCCCTTTGAATGCTGAAGGCTAAGCAGGAAAGCTGTGAATACCAAGTTTTATAGTCTTTGGCTCGACCCGACAGAGAATTGAAGATACCGTCAACCGGGGTGACTTTGAACGGTTTTGAATCATTTTTACTTGTCACTTCCGCCAGGTTTAAGCAAGAAAAGTGCTTATAGGCTGAACGTAACACTTATGGCCTCAGCAACTAGAACTGTCATAACTAAAAAAATATTTCGCTCTCATAAGCCATATATTCTATCTCAAAAAGCGTTCAAAGTCGCCCCGGTCTCTGGGGCGACTTTGAACGCCTACCAACATGCACTTCAACCTTCACTTACAAGCGAAAAGTTGCCTTCGCCTAACATGTCTTTGAATTAGAATGATGCGGAGTGGCTAATTTTTCCACTCCGGATCCTCTCCGAAATTTTTTAACTGACTCCGGCTCCGAAATTTTACAACAACACTCAGCTCTGAAATACTCCGATACAAAAATATACTTTGACAAAAAATTCGAATCAATTGTCATATTGCTCAATAACCTGAATAAGCGTAGCCTAATCGCATATTTTGATATTCCCAGAGAGCAAAAATAGTTGCTCATTCTACTACTGTACCAACTCTAACTACGGCTTAGAAGCCAAATTAAAGTCACACTCCATTCCCAATTTTTTTTTAAATTGGCACTCCGCCTTAAAAATACGAAAAAAACGCGTGGCAGAGTGGTGAGGGCGGTAAACTGCCGATCACATCCTCATGGGTTCGAGCCTGCAATCGTCTATTGCTAATTGACCTGACTTGAGGATCTACAGTATATGTCAATAGTAATGGTGTAGTAAATCGCCCTATTTCTGAGAATTATTTTGTTGAAATGATGACGTCACTGTCACGTGACCTTGTGCTAGTCGGGCAAAAAAGAAAAAAAATCTATCAAAGTTCAAACACTGACCTAGTAAGAGACCGCTCTTGGTCTTGAAAAGTATTTAACTGAAAACAAAGTTAGTTTTAGTGAAGTGTTCAAAGTCACCCCGGCGTTCAAAGTCGCCCCGGTTGACGGTAAATCTCCATTTTGGAAACGTAATATCGACTCAACCACTGTAACATCTGACGTCTCACTACTTCCTTCCCTGACTCTAGAAACTACTTTTGTGCTACTTTGGTTTGCAATACTGTACAACAGCAGTGCCACAGCATTACTGCAATAGTACATGGAATTTCAGAACTTCAGTCAGCTTTGGCTTCTATCAATATTGTCAGCCAACTATCTTTTACATGTTCTGCTGTTAACTAGCTGAATGTTTTTTGTACATGATAGATGACATTCAAATGTTGAAGAATTTCTTCTATGGTTTAAAATCTTTGTCAATTTGGCATAATTTCTAACAACAAAAAATTTATATGGCCTATCAATAAAAAAACTTTACACAATTTAGTAACTCTAGACTCAAAACTTAAACAATTCCTACAGAAGGCTAATCATGACAGTTCTATACAGGCTATTCATGAACCTATCGGTACCAATTAGGTCCAGATTTCTGATTTACACTAAATTTGTGTAAGACCTGGGATACTATAGCTGATACAGCCATTCTGCCAGATGTACCGGTAACTTAGTTTATTAGTTTTATTTGAAATTAAATAGCCTACTGAAATGTATTATTGTTAAGGTCTTTGTTTCGTAAACTGGTATGGTAAAGGGTAGTGATATGCCTGTACCAGTAGACCTGCCTACTGTGGGGGCTATGATAGGCTATATGGTAGGATACTGCCTCACTAATACAGGTCTAGGTTTGATCAACGTAAAGTCTGAGATAGGCCAAGTTTTGTCTTGAGATCTGTCAGCAGTGTGGCCAAGAGGGTAAAGGCATCGTTTTTACAACAACCCTGATCGCATGATTTGAGTTCAACCTGCACCCTGATCACACTGTTGCGTCCTTAGATAAGACACTTTACAATGATTAAGTCTATCTCTGCTTAGTGGCTTCAAACAAGCATCAAATTTAGTGGACAAGAATTCGAAGAAATCCACAGGAACATTGGATCACTGGAAACTCCCAAGCAGTAAGCAGGTGCGGATTCCTCCAAGCATGACGAATGGTAGTGATTGTAATAAAAAGTGCTCAGATCGTCCAATACAGTACCGGTTCTTAGTTAGCGTCTGACACAGTCTGGTGACAGGAGGATATATTCCAGTATGTACTACAACAAGCACTAATCATGGCCTAGTAAGCTACCGGTAGGTTTTATGCATGATCTTAAAGGCCCTTCTATCCTACCTTACAAACCTCTGCGGTTATTGATAGGCTTATCAGTCAATGAGGGTACCGTACCAGCCTACTAGCTTAAGCTTAACCATTGGAACCAGAATATAGCCAACCGGTATTAATTAATCTGTAACCAGTAATACTTATAAGCCAGCTGCTAATGATACCAATGTTAAATGTTTCAAACCTGCCCCTAGGTCTCTTCACTGAAACATTCTTCAGCTTTGTAAATAGACTATTGTCAACTCTCTGCTTTGTAGGCTAGGGTGCCAGTACCCTACTGTTGCGGTTAATTTTCTTTGTCCTTTTAAAAATTAATACGGTATCGGTCGTTACGGCCAATAACTTTTTTCATATCGTTATGAAGTACTCAAGGGGCTAGGACCAGCATAAAATGCTGGAGGAAAACATACAATAGTCAAAGCTTACAATTTAGCCAAGTTTATTCAAACTGCTATACGGATTTGAAGTACTATGCTTAATTTGGTCTTAAACTAAGCAGAAAGCGATGTGGTTCACTCTCGGAATCACGTGAGACCGCGCTCGGAGTTGCCACAAAGAATTTAAGTTCTACAAAGTTAATGTTTAGTCAGAGGTTTAGTTTAAACAATGATATAAAACTAGTTTTATGTCGATGGTTTAATCAGAGTTCTCTATTGTCAGGTTATATAGAGAACTCTGGTTTAATCATGTTTTAATGAGGAATATTCTAATCCGAGCTGCAGTCGAGGACAAAACGTTTGAGGCAAAGGGCTGAAAAAATACCGAGGGCAAGGCCAAGGACCGACTTTTCGAAGACAGATCTTCTCGAAGCCAAGGACAGGAATGCTCAAAAACCAAGGACACAGCTTTGCAAATGGTCTTCAAAAACAGAAGAGGTGGGCAAAGTGCAACTTCCGCAACCTCCGCAATTGCAGAAATTGCGTTGTGCTTTAGTTTTTTATTTTTAAACATTGCGGAAGTTGCGTTGCGGACTAAAGTCTTTAAAATTTGTTGCACTTTAATTGCGCAGCGCTTTCAAATTTTTTTTTCGGTTAATAGCGCAATTTTATACATTGACCTTAATTTTCAGAGGTGGAGTCGAGGACACAAGCAGGCGCGTAGCCAGGATTTGGAAAAGGGGGGACTATTTTGAAAAAGTGAGAAAAGTGCAAACGACTTTGACCCGAATTTTCATTGTTCTTGAATCAGTTTCACACGTTTTGTCCAAAAATTGAGACGATATGTCTCGGAAAGCTCGGAAATTCAAACGTTTTTTTCCGCCCAAAATAAGGTGGTCTCCAAAAAAAAAAAAAAAAAAAAGGTCTTCACCGAAATTGAGACTGAGTTTTCGGCCGAAATCCGAAATTCAAAGGTTTTTTCCGCCCAAAATAAGGTGGTCTCCAAAAAGAAAGCAAAAAAAAAAAAAAGGTCTTCACCGAAATTGAGACTGAGTTTTCGGCCGAAATCCGAAATTCAAAGGTTTTTTCCGCCCAAAATAAGGTGGTCTCCAAAAAGAATAAAAAAAAGAGGTCTTCACCGAAACTGAGACTGATTTTTCGGCCGAAATCGGAAATTCAAACGTTTGAGGGGGGCTATTTTCCTATGGGGGGGCTATTTTCAATTTTTCCCAAAAAATCGGCCTCAAAAGCACAAAAAACGTGCGATTTTACATACTTCACAAGCCAACAGGGGAGGCTCGAGCCCCCCCCGCCCCCTCTTGGCTACGCTACTGGACAGTGGACACAAGGCTCGAGGCCAAGACCAAGGACACAAAAATAATCCGAGGCCAAGGCCAAGGACAGACACTCTCGAGGCCAAGGACAGGAATGCTCGAGGCCAAGGCCAAGAACCGAGGACACAAGCGCAAGTGCTCTCCAAAAAAAAAAAAGGTCTTTACAAAAATTTTTCAAGCGATCTCCACAAAAAAACGTTTTCCAACAAATTTTTCAAGCGCTCCACAAAATTTTAACAATTAAAAAAATAGTGCTGTTCTCGAGCCGAGGACAGGCCAATTTTCGAGGACTTGAGGCCTCGAGGCCAAGGCCAATGACTTGACCTTCGAGGCCAAGGCCAAGGACTTCAAAATGTGTCCTCGAAGACGTTCTCGAGGCCAAGGACGTCCTTGAGGACTCAACCTCTGTTAATTTTGTTCCATTTTGATCGAAATATTGATAAATGTCGGCCTTCTTTAGCAGATTATTTACTGTTTTCTGTCAAAAATTGCAAAAAATGCGGAATTTGCATTGTGTTGTGAAATTTCAATTGCGGAAGTTAGGTTGCGCTTTATATAACTTGGTACGAAAATGCCGTTTCGCAATTGCGTAATTGCGTTGCGCTTCAACTGAATCAAAAAGCTCATTGCGGAAGTTGCGATGCGCTTCAGAAATAAAAAAAAAAAAATTGAGCATTTTGCGCTGCGCTTTTACTGGTAAAAATATCGTTACGCTTTATTGCTTTGCGCTTTTGGTATAATGTTATTTGTGCCCACCTCTGAAAAAAAGTCACCGCCAAGGATGGCAGTACGGTACGGTACGTTGGTACCATACGGTACGCCTCAATTTTTGCGAAGAGATACGGTACGCTGGTACGGTACGCTTTTTTGTGATGGTACGGGTACGATACGTTGGTACGGTACATAGGCGTAGCCAGGGGGGCCCAGGGGGCCCGGGCCTCCCAATTAAAATACCACTGATAATAAAACTTATGACAGCATAGTCTAGCGATGTTTAGTTGCAGTTACGGACAATGAGGGAGCCCCAAGGCCCCTAACTAACAACCAGTGGGCCCAGGGCCCCTAACTAACAACCAGGGGGCCCCGGGGCTGCTAACCGACAACCAGGGTGCCCCGGGGCCCCTAACTGACAAACGACGGTTCCGGGGCCTCTAACTGACAAACAGGGGGCCCTGAGGTCCCTAATTGATGACCAGGGGGCCCATAACTGACAACCAGGGGGCCCTTAACTAACGACCAAGGTGTCCCGGGGCCCCTAACTGGTAACAACAGGGCCTCTAACTAACAACCAAGGTGCCCCGGGGCCCCTAACCAACAACCAGGGGGCCCCGGAGCCCCTAACTGATAACCAAAGTGCCCTGGAGCCCCTACCTGACAATCAAAGGTCCCGGGCCAGGGTCCGTGATCAATTTTTTAACAATTTATATGCAAAACCTGCTGTGAAAAATCTAAATGTTTTGTGCTAGAAGTTGCAACCCCATGCCCTCGTTTAACGTTATTATGAACTTAATGCTAAAACGTAGGCGGTAATGCAAACCCCCAATAGAAATACTACCGAAGATAAATATAATGAGAGCATAGCCAGTATGTTGTCCTAGTCCGGAATTGCGGTTTCTTTAATTCAGGATTTACGCGTACAAAAGTAAGTAATAATAATAACGACCACCTGTCCGCGTCATAATAATGTCACGCAATTCCTGGAGGTTTCAAAACAGTCAAGCGAATTGACTCGAGTCCTCCAGGTTTAGGAAAAAAGTTATTTTAAATTTATTTAAATGTTTTTTTTATGAAAGAGCTTAAGGGCGCGATCTTATCTCAAAATCATAGGCGTAGCCAGAAGGGTGGCACAGGGAGCCCGGGCCCCCCTCAATGGAAATGCCACCAATGACAAAAATTTAACAAAAAAACTTTGTTTCTTCATTTCCAGTTTCTTTTAGCATCTTTGCGTACAACAGTACACACGTACAACAGTAATCAAAAATAAATAATATTGACGACCAGAGGGCCCGGTGCATCTCCGTAATTCAATTTTTTCTAACCAATTTAAACGTATAACCAGGGTAAAATCAAGGAGTTTTTGTTTTAAAAGTTGCTACCTCAGGCCCTCATCTAAACTTTTTATGAACGTAATGCAATTATCAGCGCCGAATTTGTCATATGGCACAGTGCCAGGGCCCAGCACTCAGATTGTAAGACTTTTTTTTGTCTTCACTTAAATTTGGCAGGAAGATGTTGCAAAAATTCCCTAAGTGCCAGGGATCCCGCGCAACGTAAATCCGGCCCAGGAATAACATGTTTAGTAAACGTAACCATCTATTGTATCATTTTTCAATAACGATTCACCTCCACCTCACCGGTTTTTACGCACAAAATACTTTTTAAAAAAATAGCTAGGGAAAATGCTCATTAAACAAATTACTAAATTTCAATTGAGAGGGCCTGGCCCCCTGGCCGTACATGTGCTCCTATAACTGGATAACTTCATGACAAGACAAAAATCGCTAAGGAAAATCTTCGAACGGATTACTATTTACTGCTAAAATATTGCAGGAGGCAATGTATACCTTACTTACCCCAACATGGACCAAATGACTTACAATTAAAATTTTACACCATAATGCAAGATTTGAAAATATGCTTTGGAATTTAATTGCAAGTAAAAGGAGGATTGAACAGATAAATTTTTTGACTATGGCTTTCAAATGTTAAAAATCTAGTTCTTTCAAATGGCTGTGAACACGTGCGAAATGTGATCCAATGGGATTAAAATAGCTTTTCAAAAACGTACAAAAATTGCTCAGCGTCTGGGGGCTTCGCTCCCAGACCCCCATAGCCGCCGGTGGCTAGGGGCTCCGCCCCCAAACCCCCGTCTGTGATATGATTGAGTACACTAGCTTACTCAACACGTCTCCTACGTTAGACGTTTGCTCTTTTTAACTGTTAGTTTTCGCCCCTTCTCTTTACCAAAATCCTGGTTAAATGCCAACGAGCTACAGCTTCAGATCTTCTATTCTACGATATCTTTGCCCCACAGAAGTTCCTTTTTTGAAAAATTCTGATGACGTCATTGCATGTGATTTGTAGTTTGGCCCCCCCCCCTATCAAAAATCCTGGCTACGCCTATGGTACGGTACGCCGTTTTTGTAATGGTACGGGTATGGTACGTTGTTTGAATAATAAATCCTTGACTTTTCGCACATTGCACCGGCTTTTTGCAAGCAGAGGCAAAAGACAGCTGAAGCCGAGGTTAAATGTGTGAATTGAGATCGCTGATTTATGGGCTAGTGATTTCAAAGTCAGTTAAAGTTGCGAGTTGTTAAAAGCAAGGGTGGCAGTACGGTACGGTACGTAAGTACGGTACCGCTGGCCTAAATTTTTCTAAGAAGTACGGTACGGTGGTACGGTACACCTTTTTTGTAATGGTACGGGTACGGTACGCTTCAAAAATTGAACTTAAGTACGGTACGCTGGTACGGTACGGTTGAAGGAGCGAGGTACGTAGTACGCAAATTCTGAACGTACCGTACCGTACTGCCATCCTTGGTCGCCGCACAGGAACCGCAAATTTTTTGAGAAATTTCATGCGATCTCAAAAAAAAGTCATTGAACTGGAAACCAAAGTTTGGTGCTGTCCTCGAGCCGAGAGCAGGGCATTTTCGAGAACACGGCATTTTCGAGGACTAGTAAGCTTCGAGGTCAAAGATCATGTCGAAAGGAGTGACGAGATTGCGGTGCCAAGCTCCGAGTCATAGCCATTGGGCAGCACAGTTCCTTTTGAATAAATGTAGCAGCAGTTGCGAGTTGTAACCAAATTGTGTTGGATTTGACCAGCACGGGAATTGACTTTTAACTTCCTTTTCCATAAGCATTTGCGTAATAGTTCAACCAACTGGCCATTAAAAGCAAAATATAAACTAATGCTTACTGTAGTCTACCCTTAGTTTTAATGCCCTACATCCAAACATATCCGATTTACTAAAATAGCAAAAATTGAAGTTGAAAAGTTTGTTTTTAGCCTACGCATAAAGCCCTCAACTAGTTTTCAGTTGCACGCCCCGAAGTGGATGTTTTTTATTATTTATTGATTTTTTTTATATTTTAAATACATAGTTTCAGTAATTAGTTTTAGGTGAAAATAGTTCAAATCAAATAAATCTTTATTAAACTCGCTGTATTACGCAGTAGCGTGAACGAGTTGGCGGGGCCTATCTCCATGTCATTGCACCCGGGCAACACAGCTCTTTCCAAAAAAATGTTGCAGCGGTGGTGAGCCGTTGGCAACACTGTGCTCAATTCAACCGGTCCGAGATTTAAACCTCAAACCTCCCGCTTCAGAGACGAAAGCGTTATCGCTAGTAAGATAATAATAATCAAAGGATATCGCTACTCAAGCGTAAATAATCATCGGAGAAGTTTTCAGTTTCTAAATTTTTGCTTTACGTATTGCAGTAATACCTTATTAGTTTATTACCTTCTAAACTGCTTTGAAACTTGTTTTCATTAAGCCTTGCCTGGTGACCAGAGCCTCAAACAGAAATCTTATCTGGGGGTACGAAGACTGATATCGAGCTCTTTTGCCCAGACCAGGGCGGGAAATTGGGTGAAGACCAATAGCTTTTTATCTGGGTAAAGACCAAAAAAACTCTTCTTCACAAATTCGGCCAGCGTTTCTTAGAAATTGTGTGAACACCAAAAAAAAGATTTCTACCGGAAATCCAGCTGTTTTTTTTATTTACGCACACCAAACTACGACTAATTGAGTGCGCGTCAACATATGGGTCCTCCCGGGCCCCCTAGACCCGGGCTCGTATACAATGTACCCCCAGACCCCTCTCGCAGGCCCTGCCTGGTGACCCCCAAACCTCAGGATTTCCGAAGACTAAGCCCCAAGAACCATCAAAAGTTTTTTACGTTTTGGTGTTATTTTTACATTGTGCAAAAAGCGTTTCATACGATCAGAAAAACATAAAAACTAGTAGAATTGCCAATCATTTTGTAGCGCATTCTACTTTTTATGGAACAAACACTCAGTTTTTTTTTTTTTTGTAAGCTATAGCAAGTAAATTGGGTACGGTAATCATTGTTATATCCAGTACTTAAATTGTAGGGGAGACGGGGGGACGCGTATTTTATTGCTATGAAGATTGAGCGTCCCCCCCATCGAGATTTAGGCTTCTCCCCATCGAGCTTTGTGCGCTGGTTGATGAGAGGTAAAAAACGTACAAAGTCCGGTCGAAGATAGCACCAAATTCCGCGGGAATAGTGATGCAGAAAAAAAAACACCTGATTTCCGGCGAACACCCTTTTTTTTTTCTTTTTTTTTTTGGAGACCACCTGTTTTTGGCCGGAAAATAAACCTTAAATGTTTGATTTCGGCCAGAAAAAGGCTTTGAATTTTGGCGAAGACCTTTTTTTTTCGGAGATCACCTGTATTTGGCCGGAAAAAACCCTTAAATTTTTGATTTCGGCCGGAAAAAGGCTTTGAATTTCGGCGAAGACTTTTTTTTTGGAAAGCACCTAATTTTCTCTGAAAATTCGCCTCCATCCAATTAAAGACTAATGAAAATTTGGGTAAAGTTCGTTTACGGTTGAATCAAACTTCCAAAAAAGCCCCTCCTTTTGCGAAATCCTGGCTACGTGCCTGATCTTCACTAAGGTTCAGTCAATGCTGCAAAAGCGTCTCGCCATGCAAAATTTTACAATTTACAGTAAGTACTGGTTATATCGCAATTTTGTAAGACAAATTAGAAATCGTCAACAAGACAATATTATTCATTGTTGTCACGCGCTAATACTTTATATACGTATATAGATATGCAATACTAATAAATACTCAGTTGGGTACAAAAACCAACGCTTGATTGCTACTCCGTATTGTGTTTTTTAGCGCTTATTCTAACTATTGTTCCAGTCTGTGTTTTGAGTTTAAGTAGTATCTCCATTGTTAAAACCATAGGTGGGCACAAGTCCGTTAATAACGAAGCTAACTTTTTCATTAACTCGTTCATCCGTTAAAAAGTTTTTTCATGCTAACGGACTAAATTAACTTCCGCTAAGTTCTGCTAACGGACTAAAGTAACTTTCGTTAACTTCCATTAAGGTGTTTATCGTTAATATCTTGCACCATTCATTCATCGTACCGGTACAAACCAGTTTGCTCTGGTAACACTTGTTGCGTATTACCACGAGTTTTATAGAGGAAAGCGAAGAAAGGAGTTCTTTTTAAATAATAATAAGCTGCAGCCTCATAGGTCTGTTAATTATCGCTGTTCCCAATTTTCAAACATTTTCCGATCGCAGCTTCGTTAGTGCATTTGAACTTATTTTTACCTTGAAATTATATAAGACTGTAAAATGTAACTTCCAAAACACAAAAAGACCACCATAGCAATAAAATATTTCCTTACAATCAGCTCAACAGCGTCTATATGTGTTCTAGAAGAAAGTGAATAAAAAGAAATCTAAATTACACGCAAAATATTAACGGATTAACGAACTTTATTAACTTCCGTTAATTAAAGCTGAAAATAACGGATTAACGTTAACGGAGGTATGAAGTTTCTTAACGGACAAGTGGTTAACGAAGCTAACGTTTTGCATTAACTTGCCCACCTATGGTTAGAACCATAGGTGGGCAAGTTAATGCAAAACGTTAGCTTCGTTAACCACTAGTCCGTTAACAAACTTCACACCTCCGTTAACGTTAATCCGTTATTTTCAGCTTTAATTAACGGAAGTTAATAAAGTCCGTTAATCCGTTGATATTTTGCGTGTAATTTAGATTTCGTTTTATTCACTCGCTTCTAGAACACGTATTGACATTGTTGAGCTGATTGTAAGGAAATATCTATCGCTATGGTGGTCTTTTTGTGTTTTGGAAGTTATATTTTACAGTCTAATCTAATTTCAAGATAAAAATAAGTTCAAATGCACAACGAAGCTGCGATCGGAAAATCTTTTGAAATGGTAAAAAGCGATAATTAATAGACCTATGAAGCTGCAGGTTATTATTTGCCTCAAAAAAGAGCTCCTTTCTTCGCTTTCTTGTATAAAACTCGTGCTTATATGCAACAAGTGTTACCAGTACAAACTGGTTTGTACCGGTCCGATGAATGAATGGTGCAAGATATTAACGATAAAAACCTTAACGGAAGTCAACAGAACTTAACGGAAGTTACTTTAGTCTGTTAACATGAAAAAACTTTTTAACGGATTAGCGAGTTAATGAAAAAGTTAGCTTCGTTATTAACGGATTAATGATTAACGGACTTGTGCCCACCTATGGTTAGAACCATTATCAAACAGTTTTGTAATCGATTTTTACTTGTTTCACATGAAAATGTTTTTATTTGTTTGATTACGTTTGGCAGTAATTTCGTGCTTGATTCTCTAAAACGCAGATCACAATAAATTTGAGACTTTAGAATTGAAAACTATCTTTCTATTGTATAATGTGAGCAATTTAGCAGCATTTAATCGTACTGAAAGATAGAGTAAATCCTTTTTTAGAACGAATTGTTCTAGCAAAACTAAAAAAAAATAAGCAAAAAAAAGTTAAAGTTTTCAACTTATAGCCACAAAAACTTTAACCCCATTATTAAATTTTTGGCAAAGTAAAAGCACACTAAAATACAGTAAATCAAACCACAAAAGCCATTATTATCCAAACAATATGTTAGTTTGTCGCTGCAGACATTTTGGTTCAAAAGTTTCAAACCTTAGTAAAATCGCGTTCGTCACTGGACGGTAGGTCTGAGGTTTAAATGTTTGACCGGTCAAGTTGGACAGTTTGGACACAGTGTTGCCAACGGCTCGCCACCGCAGCAACATTTCCTCAAATAAAGCTGTGTTGCCCGCGCACAATGATGTGGAGATGGGTCCCGTCAACTCGTAACACGCTTCAGCGTAATGCAGCGAGTATAATGAGGGATTTGATTTGAATTAAATGCGATATGACAACAGTAGCGCAGCCGGGGGGGAAGGGGGGCTATACCCCCCCATTGGCATGTCGACCAAAATGCAGAATAAGAAAAATACCACGTTTTTAGCACTTTTGAGTCTATTTTATGCACTGGAATGGACTAAATAGTGATTTAAAACATCTTTTGAAACATATATTCAGAGGTGGGGGCTAATTTGTCAAAAACATAACTTACAAATAAATGAAAACTTTGAAAAATGGCCAAAAATACGCAATCAAATTTGGTCGCTAATGTAAAAATGCTAAACGTAGATGTCATCAACAAATATGCAATAAACTTAGGATTGGGGGGGGGGGGGATTTTCAGTGTTAGTTAATTACCAATCATTCCTCTCAAATCTCTTTTCATTAGCCCCCCCAATTATTTTTGTCTATAAACTGTGGACGAAATAGATTACTCCATGTAAGTTTTATAGAACTATACGATTTTATAATTCACTAGCATCTTAATAAGAGAACTAAATTTTTACCATTAGCTACCTCCCAAATAGCCCATTTATGCAACAAGTTTAGTCATGTTTGCACTGCCAATTTTTATGCCGCATTTTAAAATCATTATTTTTTCATCAAAAAACCCCTAAAGTTAAGTTATTTTTGAAAAAAATGCAAAATTTTCTAGCGCTGGTGGCTCCGCCCCCAGACCCCGGCGGCTGGGGGCTTCGTCCCAAAATTAGAGCCAACAAAATTGCGCTTTTGTGAAAAGGTAGCGTATTTGGTTTTGCAACAACTCTGTTGTACGTAAGGTGTCTTCAAGTTTACGGGGTTATTATTGTACGTGCAGTATTTTACCCAAATGTAATTCAATTAATTTATTATACAGCGGGTCATTAATTTACGGTAGTTTTGTCCACAGTCACGAAGAATTTAATGCAATTATACAATATATATCAATTCATACAACGCATGAATAAAGCTTATCAAATGTCATCTAACTATGTTACATCATAATATTAGTTTAAACGCCAAAAATTGTCCGAAATTTTTGTGATGCCTAAAATGATTTCGTCGGCCCGCAAAAGTCGTCATTATCTTAATTTAACTACCGTTACCGCTTCTCACGGCGAAGCAATCATAATCTCATTTTACGCTGTAATTACGCACAACCATTATAATAAACCCTTTTAATGCTTATTAAGTAAGGGCTTAAAATCAGAAACTAGACCACCTTAAATGAAATGCGTATTTCATTAACTTTCGGGAATAAATTCCAAAGTTGTTTTTGCTATGCTGAAAGATGAATGAATGCTCTACCAAGCAGTAAAACTTTGAAATTTCTAGCTTGGGTAGTTTTCAAGTTATTATCGAAAAATCACGGTGGGCTTCAGTGTAATTCAAGTAGGCCTACGTTCATGTGTAATTCAAGCATGTCTTTGATTATTTCATGTAAGTTTTCTATTAATAAATTTTTTTTCAAAAATTAATGCCTTTACGTCGCAGCAGGGGAGCGCCTTGACTAGTATACCTCACGGTTGTTCGGCGTTCCTTAACCTTAGTGGTTGTAGGTGATACGATTTAGCTAAATGGTTTTTGATCGTATTATTTATACGCTTAATTTTATTTATTTTTGATCGTATGTGACTAAGCCCAAAAATAAAATTTACTTACTTACTTCAGAAGCCCTCACGTTGAGAAGTCGATGCCCTGAAGAGGTTGAGTAACATAGGGTTAAGCGATATTTACTGTTACCCTACCCCACAAAAAGAAAGCTTTCTATATTTTAAACCTTGCTCTAAAAATTAACAATCGATAAAGAGCTTCTCTCTCTCTCACAGAGGGTCCATCCATTCCATGGGAAGAAATCGACAATTTGCTAAAAAACCTCAGTTGAAATTCGTTCAAAAACACCTTAACCTGTTAACTGCGGAATTTTTTTTTTGTTATTCACATCCTATTGCGGAATTAATTTCAAGAAAAAATGCCTTTTTTGGAAAAGTAACTTTGATAAATGATAAATCTGAGGACGTCATATGGCGTTCTACGCAATAGAAGCCACATAGGTTAGGACGCCATATGGCGTTCTACGCAATGATAAATCTGAGGACTATGATAAAACGTATCAATGATAAATCTGAGGACGTCATATGGCGTTCTACGCAATAGAAGCCACATAGGTTAGGACGCCATATGGCGTTCTACGCAGTTAACAGGTTAAAAAACGTTTACTACAAAACTACTCCGTCACATGAACTCAATCAGTCCGACAATTACCCTTGTCTCTCTAAGTTCTAATTCTGTGGAACATCTCAAATTTTATTTTCATTGAATCAGCTACTGATATTATTTATTTTATGCTATTAAGTGTTGTTTCCGCTGCTTTTACTGCTTTGTTTCTTTTGTGTATACGTGTTGTCGGCTGCTGAAGATTGGACCAAAATCTACAAATTGTGCATTGTCAGCGTAAACCAAAGCAAAGTCTTTGAAACAAATTTAGTGGTGATTAATTTCACAATCAGCTATATAATTACAAAAACGATGATTAACTGTAGTTTGCTTCCAAATTGTAAGGTATACATTTGATCTAGATTGTTGACGGCAGGTTGTTTGAAAGTTGGCTGTTAAACGCAGTATTGAAAACACTGACTGAACGTCAACTGCATATACAATTTCAATCTTGCATACCTTCTATGTTTGACACTTGATTGTTTCCGATTTCTGAACATCAGTGGCGCTGGGGACCAAAAGTGGGTCTGGGGCCAGCTCTAATATGACGGATTTCCGGTTGTGTGAAGTCCAAAATAGACGGAGAAAATGCTGTAGTTTGGTTCGAAAAATGATGTGATCTCCAAATTCTAACGGTTTTTCCGGTCAAAATTAGGTGATCTCCAAAAAAAAAAGTCTTTAGGCTTCACATGCTGATTTCTCAGTGTCATTTCGATGAGCCCCTCTCGATTTGATGGGGCCTCTGAAGCAAACGGCCTTCCTGAAGCCCATGGGCCCCGGGGTCATTGTACCCCCCTTCTCGGCGCCCCTGCTGACCATTGATTTTTATTATTTTATTTATTTTTTGTTTTTTTTATTTTTTCTGATTATGCTTCTCATGTACTAAAACATCTTGCCTCTTCGTTTTTTTATGATTATTACTATTATCATTATTTCTTTTAATGTATACAGGGTGTCCATAAAGTCCGTGTGCACTTTAAAAAATTTATAACTTTATTTTTGTGTACAATAGAAATAATCTGTAAAAAGGATTTGAAAGAAGTAAATCGATATTTTGTAATGTTTTGTTGAAATTTTATTTAAGTTCCCACATGTCCTCCATCATTAGAAATACAAAGAGTAATACGATTTTGCAATTCACGAAAAACCGTGGTAATTCACGAAAAACCAAACCGTGGTTTATCATGAACAGAGCCTGTCTCTTTAAATTTTTTCATCCATTTAGCAATGGTGTTCCTATGAGGCGGTTCTTTATTGTATTCAATTCTAAACTTTCTTTGTACAGCAACAGTAGATTTCAGTTCAGCCAACCAAAGGACGCAGTTTACTTTTTCCTCAATTGAAGCCATGGGATTCAAATGAATTGTGAAAAACAAAAGAAAATAGTTTTACTTATAAATTTTACGTATACAAAAATTGTTATAAATTCTGTAATGAAGAATTATTCAATAGTTATACTAAAACTAGGTACATGACACTTTCAAATCCTGTTTACAGATCCTTTCTATCACAAGCACAAATAAAGTTATAAATTTTCTAAAGTGCACACGGACTTTATGGACACCCTGTACTATTATTTTTTTCTCTCCTTTTTTTCCATTTTTTTCTCAAAACCTGCCTTCATCATTTTTAAAAATTACTCGGCGTTATCAGGAAGCACCTTGACTGAATAACTTCCGGGTTTTTCGGTGTTTCCTGGCTTAGTGCAGAGCCTACGAGAGGGGGGGCAGGGGGGGACAATGACCCCGGGGCCCATGAATCCAAATGACATTGAGAAGTGAAAGGCCCATCAAAGTCGCATGCGAACAGCTTGATTTCTGCCGAAAAATTCGTAGCAATTTCGCAGAAGACCTTTTTATTTTTTTGATCACATCATTTTTCGGACCAAACAACAGCATTTTCTCCGTCTATTTTGGACTTTACAAAACCACAATTCCGTCACATTTGAGCTGTCTCCGGGCCCACGTTCGGCTCTCGGCGTCCCTGGCTTAGTGGTAGTATTGCGTTGTTGCGAATTGTTTTGTCTACACCTGGCGCCCCTGGCTTAGTGGTAATATTGTGTTGTTGCGAATTGTTTTGTCTACACCTGAGGTGTTTTGTTTGCCATTGAGCAAATAAATTCATGTATGGAAGATGCAAGGCATAAATGAAGAAGTGAATACGAAAACATTGTTACTGCAATAGAAGTGCCTTACGAGGCAAAATTATAGCGGTCAAGTACAGCAGTTTTTTTTATAAATGTTGTTACGCAATGAACATTTTTTATGAATTACTGTACCAAACATAAATCAGGCATCCGATCCACTAGCGTACGCAGGATTTTCGAAAGGGGGGGGGTCCAGAAATTTTGAGTATAATGAAGACAAAAAAAAGTTTTTTTTTTCACTCAGATTTAGTCCCGTTTTTGGCCCAAAATTAGGTAAAGACCAAAAAAAAAGTCTTCACTCAGATTTAGTCCGGTTTTGTGCTCCAACTTTCTGCCCAAGTTACAAACGGGGGGGGGGGGGGGCATATGCCGCAATTTTGCTACTATTTTATGCTAATTACACTATACAGGCGACCCAAAGGGGGATGCCATGGCCCCCCCTAAATACGCCCCTGATCCGAAACATAGTTGCCTTAATGCAAATCTACTTTTGTAGTACTTTTTGAACCTTACCAAAAAAAAACAGATTAAAAAGAAATTGACAGAGTCAAAAAAGATGGACTTGTGGAATTAAACACCTTAATCTCAGTAACAATCAAGACGTGTACGTAGTTTTCTTAGTGTCAACAAAAATTTGATGCTCCTGTATTGCCCGATTTTCAGTTCGTGCTTTACAGTTTTATTTGATTTATACAAGGCGTGAAATCGTGAGCATACGAGAGTAGTGTTCCCTCAAAGCTGTGCGTGTGCGCAGATTTCAGAGGCAGTGCACACTGCACACCCGTAAATTTGCTGCGGACAGACATATTGTAGTTGATCAAAAAATTACAATATTGAGACCGACAATAAACTTTTCGGGTACAACAAAAACTGCTCCAATTCAGGCTGACGACCTTTTTTTTCTGATCTTCACGGAATTTCGGACACAAAAAGCGCTCCATTTCTAGATAAAGTCCTTTTTTTGGTCTTCACCTAATTTTGGACGCAAGACCCGCTTTAATTTTGGGTGAATTCTCAGAAAAAGTGTGCACACGCCAAAATTTTCAGCCTACAGAGACCACAAAAAATTAGAGGGGACGGAACATTGTACGAGTATTCTTAGTTTATTTCACCGAATTGCAGTTTATGCGCAGGTAAGCGGCACGCCGAGCGTAGCAAATTTCTGATCAAAACAATTTAAGAATACGCTCCTGCGCTAACGATTTTACGCAGTGTAGACCGGACCTAAGATAGTATCCATTTTAGAATTGATTGAAGGTGAACTTGTACGTTTTTGTAATGACAAACAGGGACATTTTGTTTTGATTATTGCGTAAAACCAATGAAATTTTCACCGTATAGATAAACTGTGCATCTCAATCTTGTATCTCATAAGGCAGTAAAAATTAATGGGAAAGGAACCACTATCATGCAATCAAGGTCATGATACGTTAGTTCTCTGGAACCTCGAAATTGTGTGCCGAGCTCAAGCACTTTTAATAACCTGACAAGACAATTAGCATAAAATCGGCTTAAAACAAAAGGATAATGCTCTCTCTCTCTCGTACTTACGATTGTACCATTGTACGTCATATGTAGCGGAACGGGCCATTCAAAAACTTGGCTTGAAAATCTTTATTCGAGTAGTGAACGCAAAAGCCAATATACTTCATCAAGCCTCATAAATGGTTTGCGAACCATCCAAATATAACATACCTTTTTTTATTTATTTTTAAAGCAAAGCAATAGAATTTAAAGAAATATTTCATTCGTGCACAGTATAGCTTCATAAATTGTTGGGAACTTGTACTGCAACCTTCTAATTAAATGCAATTACTTTGCACAAAGGTCGCGGCTTTGAGTTACATTCACAGTAAATAAAATGCTTGTTTTCTTTTTTAATTGCCGCTATCTCGCCAACTTGCGAAAACAAATTTAAGACTGAGCCGTCACAATTATCTTTCACCCCTTCCTTCATTTCGCTACTCTGGAGCCTTCAGTTGTTCCATCTCATATTCTCAATGTACCTAAATCACTCGTTTGTGGTCATTTAGAAGCATTTTGCTTTTTTGCTAAAATAGATACTGCTCGAAATCTGTTTTATTGAAAAAATAACAACTTGAGGTAATTAACAGATGCCCAAAACTTTGTTTCACTAATTCCCTTATCAACGAAAATAGCTTAAATGCGTTTGACTCCATACGATTGGCAACCTGTGTTTCGTAATTTCGTGGCATCAGAATCACATGAATTTGCAAAGTTTCTCGCACAATAAGAAATACAATGTTCAATGAAAGAAACTTCGCGTGGCATATTCTGTAAATTTTGCAAAGTTATCGTTCTCTGATGTCACGAAATTTCGAAACGCAGGGTTACCAATCGTTCGGAGTCAAACGGGTTAAATCTATTTCCGCATATAAGGGGAATGGTGGAACAAGGTTTGGGATACCTGTATATTTCCTCAAATAGTTCTCATCTCTTCAATAAAACCGATTTGGAATATCTCTTTTTAGGGTACTGGTTTAATACGCGTGTGACTTTTTTTTTCAAGGCATTCAGTTCACAGAAACAAAAATTGCATGATCTTTCCACTCAAAGAATTAGCTGCTCGACATTGAGAGACATTTTAACTCGAAAATAAATGGCCAATCACCAGGACTAAGGAATTTGTTAAAGGAACCGCTAAGGACTTAATTCGTTGAAGCAAAATGAAGAAGATGAATCACCGTGATGCCGAGTGGTTTCATCACAAACTGCAGCTGCACCGAAAATCCTCATGAAATAACGTGAAACGAAAAAAAATAAGATAAAAAAATTCGGGTCACGGTAAAAGAAAAAATCAAGCAGCACCGAACAAGACAAAAACAAAGCACATACTAACGATTGCATGACACCGCTATTCGCGAATTATCAACAGATAATATGACATCTGTTTAAAGTTTAAACTCGTGCGGCTTTGAATTCGACACAACCCCAACCTCAAGAACTCTTCTTATCTACATTGTGTGACCCATTTTTTCTTGGGTACGAAGCGAATCCATCAATATCTCCCTGAAACAAAGTATTCGAGATTAATAAGAATCAACAAGCAGAGAAACCCGGTTAGACGATTACTTTTTTTATAACCCCGAAGTTTTTTCAGTTTATTTGTGCTCTAGGTAACCGCATCTAGCACCGAGTTTCCAGTCCGCCAACACCTATTTTAAGCCTCAAAACTTCATCTCAACCTCGCAAACGCGATCAATATGTGTAATGATATCCCATCAAATCAAATGGTAATTTTAATAAGCCTTAAATTTATGGTGAACCTATTTCTGGGATTCGAGCTCCATGCTACTCCAGTAGATAACCCAACTACTGAAAAAGTGCGGCGGAAATCACACTCCGTCAAAAGTACGCGCATTTCAACCCTTACCAATTAGCAGAGCTGCCGTCGAAGGTAGGCACGACCTACCTAATTGTTTTGGGAGGGTAGGCTCACGGCTTCTAAGCCATGCGATTCCCGTCATTTGTCATCGATTTGCGAAGTGTCCCGACCGAAATATGCACCGATTCATGGTGCAGATCCTTATTTTTGGTCTTTACCCACTTTCAGGCCAAATCCCAGCAAGACTATTTTTTTGGTCTTCATCTATTTTCAAACTCAAAACTGCTCAATCTTTCGAATGCTTGCCTAGATTTTGCTTAAAGTTTTTGCCATTTCTTAGGCCGGATTTTGATCCAAAGGCTACCCACCTCTTTATTTAAGACGGAGTACTGCCAGTAAGCCCGACCAGTACCAGTAAATCCTGGTACCAACTCGATTTAAACCAAAGTGAAATTTCGCGCGCGCAGAATCACTTTGTAGAGTTTGAAGAACCCCACAATTAAAAAATTTTTTGGTAGCCATTTTCGCACAACTTTCCGTAATTTGGACGCTAAACTATTTGCATCTCACAGGATAAAAAGATAGTGATTAATAACACTATTTCGCAAACGATTGCACAGAGTATCTGCTTACTTTGCAAGTAATCAACTTACTTCACTATTTTTATACTCAGAGCAGATGACATCGTCCCTAGCCAAACCGTAGCCACTACCAGGTTCATTGTTTTGACGAAATCTAGAGTCGGAAATAACTGGATCGTTTTCCTGTTGCCACGTGGACGCTGACCCTCCAGCGACTAAAATCAGAGACGTATTTTTTAACATAGCTACTGAATTGGTGGACTTGGGTTCAATATTGTCGGGCAAAATACTTTTAAAACTGGTATTCACTGCTTCCCTGAAGAGGTTCGGCACAAAAAGGCACAGTCTGGACTACGCACCTGTGAACAGGTGGGCAAATGCAGTTGCGACTCGAAAACCCAAAACTACTTCGTTTGGAGCTGCAAGATTTGTCCGTACCAACATAGGTGCGTTTATTGATGTAACTGAGAGACGACCATTTTGCGATGCTTGAAAGATCTTTGTCTAAAACGGTTCATCTTTTTGCTGCTTTTCTCTAAAATAGTGATCATGTAACTGGGTCTCCAAAAATTGATTTGAATGTAACTTTTATCTATTCCGATGTGTGTCCAAATTTCAACTTTCTTAGTCAGGCCGTTTATAAGTTATAAGCAAACCAATAAAATTTCAAGGCTAATTTAGCCATTTTTTTTCGTTGTCCGGTGTAAAATTGCGATCACGTGACAGACCCCCAAAATTGACTTGAATGATGTTCATTTGCTAATCCCAATACTAGAAGTTAGGTGAGACCAATTCAATATGTGAAATTGAGACAAAAATTGGCAACAGAGCATGGAAGACGTTTTTCCCTTGACATGAAAATATCTCGGAAACGAAACGTTGTAAGAAAGCTGAAAATTAGTGAAGATATGTTTTAAAGTTGCTTTATCCTTTGTTCATAAATCTAAATGAAATTGATATGCAACACCCCTATAATATACACTTTTGTAATTGATAAAATATATGCCAAAAATAGATAATAATATCACCAAAATGCTGCGCGACTTGCAACAAAAGTAGGTTACCTTTGCTCTTTATTTCAAAAGTGTTTAAATTTTGAGGTTGACCATTTGCTGAAGGAACATCAACAGCCGGGATAATAAAAGCTTGCATCGATTCAACAAGGTTATTACACGTCAGGGAATCCAGTTTCTGCTCTGATTGGGTCTCGAAAGTTTTACCACATGGACAGATACTTTTCCCTAAAGAATATCCAGCACAAGGATGAAACTTATGTGGTGGATCGGCACAGCGATGTATTTTAAAAGGTAGATCTGCACAGGGATCATCGGTAGGCGTTGGGTCATCATAGGTTTCAAACTTTGGTGGAGGATCTGTAAATGGATCAAGTTTAGGTTGGGGATTAGTAAATGGCTCATGGTAAGATAGTGGATCACCCACATTAAATTTAGAAAAACAATCAATGTTAGGATAAAATCCAGATTGTGGGTTTGCACATAAATCAAGCCTTGGTGAAGGCTCCGCTCTAGGATCAAATTTGGGAAAAGGATCAGCCCAGGAATCAAATTGAAATGGAGCATCACCATAAGAATAAACTTCAGGTGGCGTATCATCCTCATCACAAAAACCAAATTTATATGGTGGATCAGCACATCGATCAAATTTAGGTGGTGGAACGATACAGGGATCTTCTGTAGGTGGTATAGCTTCTTTAGGTGCTGGATCAGCAGTGGAATAAATTTTCAAGTCTTCCTTAGATGGTGAATATTCTTTACATGCTAGACCAACACAAGGATAAGTTTTCAGTAGTGGATCTGCATTTAAAGAAAATTCTTCAGATGGTAGATCTTCTTCAAGTGCTAAATCTGCACCGGGATCAACTTTTTTTTCTGGATCTGCTTGAGCAGATTGACTAACACGAGAATCTTGGTATGGTGCTGGATTAACAGAGGAATCTCCTTTAGGTAGTGGATAAACGTAGGAATCAAGCTTAGGCAAAAATTCAAAAATGCAATTAAAATTTGGGTCATCACGAAAATCAAATTTCAGTCGTGGATCTACACAAGGATCTTCTTTAGGTGGTATATCTTCTTTAGTTGCTGAATGAGAAAAAGGATCAATTTTCAGTGATGGATCTGCACAAGAAATTTCTCGATCAGGTGGATCATCACAAATATTAATATGTGGTTGTTGTTCTTTTTTAACTCGTGGATTCACACGAGGATCTTGTTCAGGTGGTGGATTGACCATAGGATTTTCTTCCGAAGGGTCAGCAAAGGGATCAATCTTAGGTAAAGGATCAATATTCTGATGAAAATCCAGATTACCACAGGAATCAAATTCAGACAAATGATCGGGACAGAAACATTCTTTAAGTACTAGGTCAGCAGAGAGATCAATCTTCAGTGGTAGATTTGCACAAAAAACTTTTTTATGAGATGGATAATTGCCGGGACCGATTTTTGTTTGTGGAATTTTATTTAAAATTGGATCCACATTAGGATCTTGTTCATGTAGTAAATTGCCACCCGGATTTGTTTTCGATAGAGGATCAGTAAGGGGATCAACCTTACGTCGAAAATCAAAAGTACAATTTAAATCCGGATCAACACAGTAATCAAATTTAGGGATTGGATCGGCACAGAGATCTTTTTCAGGTGATAGATCTTCTATACGTGCTGGATAAGCACTTTTTAATTCAAAGGGTTTAAATTTTACTTGTAGATTCACACAAGGATCTAATTTAGATGGTAGGTCTTTGGAAGCTGGATAATCAGAACCATCAATTTTTGACGATGGGGCGAAACATAAATCTTGTTTAGGTGATTGATCACAAAAAGCAATTTTTGGTTGTGGATCTTCTTTAGTAACAGGTTTCACATGAAGATGTTTTTCAGGTGGTGAATTGGTACAGAAATCTTCTTCACGTGCTAGATAAACAGAGTGTTCAAATTTCAATGGATCCGGACAAGGATCTTCGCAAGGTGGTAGATCTTCAGATGATGGATAAGCAGAACCATCAATTTTCTCTGATAGATCGACACAAAAATCTTGTTTAGGTGGTTGATCTACATCATCACAAGAAGCAATTTTTGGTTGTGGATCTTCTTTGGCAACTGTTTCAGCATGAAGATCTTTTTCAGGCATTGGATCATCACAGAAATTTTCTTTATGTGCCCGATAAACAAAGTGTTCAAATTTCAGTAATGGATTCGCACATGGATCTTTGTAAGATGGTAGATCTTTAGAAGCTGGATATGAAGAACTATCAATTTTCAACAGTGGATCGACACAAGAATGTTTACATGGTTGATCTACATTAGCAATAGAAGTAAGTTTTGGTTGTGAATCTTTTTCAGCAGCTGTATCTACATAAGGATCTTTTTCAGGTAGTGGATTGGCACAGGGATCATCTTTAGGTAGCGGATCAGCACAGAGATTAAGCTGATGAAAATTCAGACCAACACCATGATTAAATTTAAGGAGTGCATTGCCACAAGAACCTATTTTAGTTGATGGAACAGCAAAGGGTTGGATTTTTCGTAGTGGATCTGCATCAGGATCTTTTTTATGAGGTGGATTATCAAAAAGACCAATTTTTTGATTTAGATCTTCTTTTGAAGGTGGATCCACTGGAGGATGTTTGTTAGGTGGTGGATCATCGCAGCAATTTTTTTCATGTGTTGGATAAACAGAGTGTTCAAATTTCAGTGGCGGATTTAAACAACGATCTTCTTTAGGCGGTATATCGTTAGGTGCCGGAAAAGCGGAATGATAAATTTTCAACGATGGATCGACACAACAATCTTTTTTAGGTGGTCGATTTACATCTTCATTAGGAGCAAGTTTTGGAGGTGAATCTTCGTTGGCAGCTGTATTCACATGACAATGTTTTTCAGGTGGTGGATCGGCAAAGGGATTGCCTTTAGATAGTGGACCAACATAGGGATCAAGCTGAGATGGAGGATTAACACTGTAATGAAAATCTGGACTCCCACAGGGATCAAATTTATGCAGTGAATCAACAGATGAACTTTTTTTAGTAGCTGGAACAGCAAAATTGATTTTTAGTAGAGTATCTGCACTAGAATCTTTTTTATGTTGAGAATCATCACAGAGTTTAGTTTTTTTACATGGATCTTCTCTTGAAGATGGATCCACAAGCAAAATTTTGTCAGGTGGTGGATCAGCAAACGGATCAACCTTACACGAAGAATCAACAACGTAATCAAAACTTTTGTCAGCAGAAGGATATTTTAGGAGCAGATCTGCACAAGTAACTTCTTTAAGTGCTGCATCATCACAAGAATCAATTTTTGGTTGTGAATCATTAAAACGTTCTTTTTTAGCAAGGGTATTCACTCGAAGATGTTGTTCAGACGGTGAAACAGCACTGTGATTGTCTTTAGATAGTGGATGAGTAAAGAGATTAACTTTAGGTGGTAAATTGGCACAAGGATCTTTTTTAGGTGCGGAATCAGCAAGTTTAACTTTCAAAGGGGGATCCGAGTCTTTATGTGATGAACCATCACAAGAAACTATTTTTGGTTGTGGATCATCAGAACAATCTTTTTCAGCATGCGTATCCACAGGAAGATCTTGTTTAGGTGGTAGTTTGGCATGGAGATCGTTTTTAGGTAGTTGATCCGCAAAGGGATCAAGCGATGGTGAACGACCAACAACATGATTAAATTGCGGATTAACACAAGTATCCAAATCAGGTGATTGACTAATTTTAAGAAGTGAATCTTCTTTAGACGCAGGATGAGCAAAAGGATCAATTTTGAGTAGTGAATCTCCACAAGAAAATTGTATAAGAGTTGGATTGACACAAGGATATTGTTTTTGTTGTGGAGCAACACAATTATCAACGTTGAAGGGAAGATCAACACCAGATTTAAAGTAAGATGGTGGATCAAATGTAAATGTTGAATCGGCATGAGGATCAAATTCATGGGGTGGATCAGAACAGGGATCATGTTTAGGTGGATGATCTTCCCAGGGATCCAATTGCCTTGGATCAACACTGGGTTCAAAGTTGAATGGTGGATCATCATAACAACTAGGTTTAGAAGATGGATCAGAACAGGAATCACATTCTAATAGTGGATCTGCAAAAGGATAAAGATGAGGTTGTAAATCAGCACAGTTACTGAATTTGGGCAAACGATCAATGCAGGGATCGGGTTCAGGTGGTGGATCAGCACAAGACCTAAATTTGGATGGATCAGCGCAAGGATCAAATTCATGCGATGGATGATTGCACGGATCTTCACTACGTGGAAAATCATCATGAGGATCAAACATAGATGAGCAGTCATCCCAAGCATCAAACTTAGGCGGAATAACACAAGGATCAAAGTTAAATGTTGCATCAACACGTGGATCAATCTTAGGTGCTTGTTGAACAGAAGAATCACACTTTTGTGGAGGATTGGCCCAGAGATCAAATTTAGATGGTGAATCAATACAGGGATTAAATTTACATGGAGAGTCATCCCAAGCATCAGTTGATTTTGAAGCTTGAATTAATAATGCTGCAGCATCTTGAAAAGAAAGCTCTCGCAGAGGCTTAAGCGATGCTTTGTTTGTTGTACATAATGTTTCAGTAGACAAAGTGTTGGCTGTTTCTTTCACTTTTCTTGTGTTTTGGATGACACATTGATGCACTGGTTGTGACAAGCTTGATAATTTCGATAAGTGCTTCTTCATATAGATTTGAGGGAGAAGTGGAGAACATACAATTCTATATTTTGTATTGCCCCAACAAGCAGATTTTGTCACATAATTTCCTGAAAAGTTGAAGTTTGATTACTTACGCCACAAATTCATCAAAAACATTTAGCATATTGCCGCACTTTTCAATACCATAAGGCGCACTTAAAATAGAGCTCTAGCCTCACTAGCAATGATAGAGCTGCATGCGGTTCCTAACTATCGTTCTTGCGACTCTCTTCAACCATTTGAAAATTAGTAATTTTCAATTCCAAAGGTTAGGAAATTCATCGAATCATTCTCTATCAATAGTAAAACCAACATTGCAGTACAAATGCAATAAATTCCGTATAATTTTCTACTTAGTACCTTTTTTTTTTAATAAGAAGTTAAAACGTTTACTGCTTATTTGGATATCTCTTACCATTACCTAAAATTAGAAGAAAGGTCGGAAAATGTTTAGCATCACAAAAACAGGTAATCCAACCCGACCAACAGCCTACTTTCCGCAAACAACCGGTCATTATCTGCTTAATGACATGGTTCAGAGTTTTAGTTTAATGACATTTACAATGACATATGCTGATGGTGTGCTTTGTAATTTCATGCAGTTGGTTCCTACCTTCTCCATTTTTGTTTTTGGTTAGACGACTTCTTTTTTTGTTCGGTTTTCAGGTTAGATTTTGTTCAATTGCTTACTGGTTTCTGTGGTTACATGGATTGTTTTGGATTATATTATGGATCAGCGGCATAATCAGGGGAGGAGCAAAATGGCTTTCTCATCCTACCAAAGACAGTTAGCATATTTAGCCAAACTATGCAAGCTTAGAACGGGTTTTGAACTTGAACAGAGTTTAAAAGCTTTAAAAGCGGGGTGCTGAGCAAATGATTCTTTTAGTTCACGTCTAAACATTAGGAATTTAGTCGTCTCATACGGCATTGAAAACGTGCAAAATGTGTTTTGAATGGGTTTGAAAACGTGCAAAAATGATATCCAAATGACGTTAAAATAGCAAGTCTGTTTTGGAAAAACTGCAAAATCACCCAGCGGCTGGGGCTAATACCGCAGGCCCCCGTCTATGATATGCTTGAGATTCACCTGGTTGCTTAACACTCCAACTGCTCAATACATTTTCCCACACAGAAAAATTAAACTTTAATGTTCCAGCCCACCTCTCTTTGCAAAATCCTGGTTAGGCGGCTGTTAGGGTTAACAGCGTTTTGCTTTATGCCAGCCCTGCTTGCTTTTCGATTTTTACGTTTTTGTCACCAATTTTTTCATTTGTCGAATTATTTTCTTTGGGAGCAGCCTAATTGTGCTACATTTGTTAAAATGGGAAGATCACCATGAATTTGAAGGTTTGGTGCCGCCTATGAATTAACTATTGTCTGCAGTTTTTCGCCATCATACTTTGAATTTGATTTGAGTATTTAGTTATGAGTACATCCCTTTTCAAATTGCGTTATTTGCCTGTGGCTTCTTACAACCTTGAGGTTAAAAATTTGGTTCTGGAACTAAAAAAGGTAGAGAACTCACTGCTCTCCATTCTGCTAGGGTGATTCATAAAAATCGATTTTTGATTTTTGTTTATGGGGCAACCTCTCATATGGTTACACCAGAAGAAAAAACAGTACGGTTAAAATTTTATCGAAATTAAACAAGGTTTTGAAGTTGCTATCATTCAATATTACTGTTTACCATGCCAAAAATGCTACGAATATTTTAAAATACTACACCAACCCCAAACTGCATATATGAGCAATGTGTTGTCATTATACTGTACGTTTAGGAGCTCAGCTATTCAAATAATGTAGTCTAAACAGCACATATGAATGTTGTGAGGTGTTATAGGTGTCCGAAGTCTTGGAATGGTGGGCCACTTGACATTTTTAAAAGATTTTGTTGGTTGCACAATATTACTCATAAACTGCAATGGGAACTATTTCACTGGAAAATTTTAAGTTAAAGAGAGTAAAACAAAAACGAGGAATATTCATCCACATATTTTTTATTAGCTTCTTTAAGGGTCCAGACTAAGATTTGAGTTAGTGCTGGGGTTAGTTTTAGAGTATGGATTTGGGTTTGGATTAGATTTGAGTCGGAATTAATAAAAAACTGCATTGAAATTTCAGTAAAAATTTAGTCTACTCGTAACTACAATATTTTTAACTGGAAAATTGGATGATTTTTGACATGTTCCACAAATTATGAGTTTTAAAACCAATGCTAGCCTTCCATAAAATTGTCTGAGAAAAGTGTTGATAGCCAATCTTCTGAAACAGTGCTCGACAATATACAGTAGTAAAATCAAAGCAGAATAAATAATAAAAATTACGGTAAAAGATTTAAAGCATAACGATCTGTTTCATTCTAAGGACTTATCAGTTGACATTGTGATTCGCAAAGAATGATAAAAATCTTTCATTCTTTCTTTTACAGATTGTAGTGAGCACTTGATGAGTCCTTTGCACGAAACATACTGTTGTGTTTTAAATCTTTGACAGTGATTTTTTGTGGTTAAATTGTTTTATTAAACACCAAACATGAAAGTTTACATAATAACACATCAAGAGCTAAAAGATTTTTGACTATTTTTTTTCTTAATTTTGAGAGAGGCTAAGACAAAGGTCATAGTCAAGACATTCCTAAAATGAGAGTGCTCAAACCACTGTCTTCGTGAACTCAAATCCATTTATTGTCATTAAATTATCATTCATTTTGTGAAACAATGTCCCAAGTGCTCATATCCCGAAACCCCTTATCTACTTTTTTATTAATTCTGACCTACTTGTAACTCAAACTCAAATCCTTACTCTAGTCCAAAACTAACCTCAAACCTAACCCTATCTCAATTCTTAGTCTTAACACAGAAAAAGTAAATGAAAAATGCGCAGATGTTTCTTTTTTTTTATTGTATCTTCTTTAACTTAAAGAGATAGTGACAGGTCAATTACGAACATAAATTTTCGTTGAAATGACCACCTGTTCTTTTAAGACTAAACTGAGTGTTGTGATGTCACAATTACGCCAGTTTCTTTTTTGATATGAAATTGATTTTTTTCATTTGTTTTTAATTTTTTGCTGCTAAGGCTGACATCGTTCTTAATTTGTTCTAACATGTTGAGCAAAACTGAGACTCGTGTTCCTATAAAATAAAATAAAAAGAGTATACTGCAGCAGATCTAGTGGAACATTAATATCACGTCATCTAAACTAACTTAATTTGACGGTAGTTTAGGGTAACTTACTCAAAAAAGTTCCTGAAACCAAGCAGCCGCTACAAAAAGATTGATCTTCCCTCATAAAATATAACTACCGAGTTTTGTACCAAAAAAATTTATAACTACAGTTGCTATATAAACTACAGGGTTTTGTACAAAAAAAAAACACTGCCTATGAAATGCTATAAACTATAATAAAGTGTTTGGAAAACAGCCAAAAAATACTGCTCCAACAGCAGCTAAACGTGTTCTTTTGCAGCTAAAACGCTCCCATTTTAGTCGTCACAATGGAAGTAGGATTATGCCTCAAAATAACATCAATAACTCTGAAGCAGACTAAAATTACGAGGAAGTTACTGAATAGTATATGTCAATGACCAAACTTGATTTGTTTGATGCCTACGTTCTATTAAACCCAAAAAATCATATCACAATCCCATTAAATTTTTTGGTGAAATAATCAATCGCAAAAATATTTTGCAGCCTAAGAGCTTGAACCGTAAGCTCAAAAATTTCTGTTCAAAGTATTACCTAATTAATGACCACCGCAATATATCATGCCCCAACAGTCTGTTTTACCCATACAAACTCTACAGGGGCTAAAATTTAATATACGTAGTCTTATTCAAAATGAATGCTCAAAATATTCTATTTGTCTTATTATGTTTGTCCATAGAATGTCTCATTCAAATTTGGTTTCTGTTCAAAGTACAGTATATATACATACCCAGTAGGGGAAGGCATGCTAAGTAAAATTGTGTATCATAGACGGAGATCTGATGAGTAAAGAGTATGTCCTTTGTTGCAGGTGAGCAATTTTTGTATCTTTAAAAAAATATCTACCGATATTTTAAAGCACTTAGGAAAAAAATTGCATGTTTTACCAAAATTTAAAAGAACGAAATTGGTATGGTAATTGAAAGCCATTCAAAAGAAATAAATTGCTAGAACCTTTCAGCCCCCACCCCACTTACAGTAACAAAGTTCAAAAGCTTATTTATTTGCTATGAACATAGATTTTGACAAGTGCATATGTTATGGGTTGTAGAAAAAAGACGAGATGTATCACATCGGAAACTTTGATTTTTTTAGTTTCCCCAGCTTTAACTTTAACTCCAATTCTTACCCTAAAGCTAAGTCTAACGCAAACTATGGGAAAGTTGGAAACGTTAAGAAACTTATAAAAATGTAAATGAAATATGTGGAATTAAATGTACTGTAGTTCTCAATCTTTTTTGTTCCTTTGAATATGTGAAAAAATTAAGACTATTCAGTGCTTATCTGCAAAAGCGTATCTGATGAATATAAAAAGAGTAATACTTACTTTGGTTTGAGCGTATAGATGAACATTGTTTTCCAACAACCTTACTATATTTTGAAAATCCAGTGTAGCTATGACATAACCTCAGCATTTTTTATTTTAGTCTTTGCCTTGTTCAGCATGCAAAACAGTTATTTTCAATGCCATGCCATGCCTTTTACTTTACAACAACAATAATGCTACCAATTTAGACATGAACACTTTAGCAAAATTTTTTTCTAGCACTAATCTAAATAAAACTAATTCAGCAATCGTTTGTATGAACCAGGCACTCTGTATCTGTCTAACCACACCAACGCAGAGAACCCTTTTTTGGGCTCTTTTTTAGCAAGTCTTTCATCAAGCTGGATGACCACAACAAGTAGACTGCTCAGCTCAAATAAAAAATAAGCGTTAAGTGTCTTTCCTAAAGACACAATGCAATGCCAGTTCAGGAATCAAACTGGGACTCAGCAACTTTTTGATCACTAACCCAATGCTCTACCAAGTGAGCTATCACTGCCTATTTAATGATATGCCAATGTGACTTAAAGTTTCTCATAGAATATCAAAATTTGAAGTCATGCTTGCCGTACATTGAGCTACATAACTATACCAATTCTGAGCTTGAGGTATAAAATGCAGTTTCACACAGCACCTAGAGGTGGATAGTAACAAATCACATTTTGAGTAATGATTGTTGTAATGTCGATACTTTTGCAAAAAATAACTCTTGTTGCAACGAAGTTTTTTTGGGGGGTGTTTAAACGTCTCTCGGTGCTTGTCACGACTATAATGTGCGCTTAAAGATTGAATCACCTTTATCACTTTCTTTTTTCTAAAACAATGTAAAATCTACTAAAAACAATGTAATGAGAAATACAAAATTAATGACGAAGTAATCGCAGTATCAGAGTCTTCGAGGCACAATCAAAACTATGATTAAAAGGCCAAGACACACCGTTTTGGAATCAACTTTCTTTTTCTATATTTCCTCATCAATAAAACTAGAACTACAGGTATGAACATGAGCGTAAAAAATTAAAGATGTGTAATTTGATCATATCATAACAGAATACTAAAATGTTTACATTTCTAATGAAAAGTATTAAGTGAACACAAAATACAGTTGTAATATTGTAATTTCGGGTACTTAAATTTTTGATTAAAAATTGTAAACATTTCAATATTTCATTATGTTCCAAATGAGCGGAGTTTGAATTCAACTGATTGAAAAAAAATGCTCGAATGCGTACAACAGAGTGAATATCATAACACAGTACACGCCAAACATTAAAAAAATTCAAAACCCCACAGTTCGTTTCACCCATAATCCATCCTGATGACGGGTGAAACAGACTGCAGAATTTTAAGAATTTTCTATTATAATCTGATTAGTTCTCATGTCTTTGCTTTTCTACGCTTATGTTTATACCTATAGTCAGTAGGGTGCTGCATGCGCCCCACAAAAATTAAAAACTTGTTTGTTTAAGCTTAACTATTTTTTGGTATTGTGGTTTGATCAGTACATCATGAATACCAAGTTTTAAAAATTTTCATCAATGTTTACCTCCCCCGCCAGGCCAATTTTGAGGCCCACTTTTCCAAAAATTTGCCTTTTTTTGCTACTAGAGGGCAATATGGATGAGTTTTGTTTGTGGACACGTTTTCAAAATATGTTCCATGTTAGTCTCCACCTTTAAAAAAAAATTGAATGAAATTGAGTCATCTTATCCAGAGATATTGCTATTTTATTACACTTTTAATAAGCATTGCTGCCACCAAGTGGTGAAAATTAAAGTTGAATATATCAAATATTAAGCCTTTTGATGTTAAATTTTGGTTTATTATTCATTTCAAAACTGTAGAAGTACATTTTAATGCAACATTTGGTGAGTACCTAATACTGATTTATAGGTATTTCAGTAAAATTTTGTAGGTAATTCCTAGTTTTAAAAGATTTAAATTGTTGTTACAAAACATTTCGGTGGGGTGGGGTTATTACAGCCTCTTGAAGAAAATTACAACAAACTATTTCAAAAGTTCTTTCAATAGGCTATTTATTTATTTTTTGAAATGTGGTAGAGAATCAATGGTACTTCATGAACTATGCTTTTTACTAGACTAAACTAAGATTAATGAATGTTGCAATAGCACAGCATGGGTTTATTTGTTCACATGCAATATGAGTGCCCAACGTACTAATAACAAACTGTTATGTTACATGCCACATGTTAGTCTCCATCTTTAAAAAAAATTGAATAAAGTTGAGTCATCCTTTTCAGAGATATTGTTATTTTATTACACTTTCAACATGCGTTGCTAAGGCAAAGTGGTGAAAATCAAAGTTGACTGTATCGATATTAAGCATTTCAATGTTGAATTCGTGCATACTGTCCCCTTCAAAGTTGCAAAATTGTATTTTGATGTTTGTTTTTAGGCATTTTATCACTATTCGAGTATATTAGGTATTGCGCTGTTGTTATCTAAAATTGATTGAAATTAACCATATTGCTATAATGTTAAAGAGTTGGTCACTATGAGTAACACAATTTCGAGCATCCACCAATTTGAGCTAAGTTTTTGGATTTTCAACTTAACTGATTTAACTGGCAAAGCAATATTATTCTTTCTGTATGTAACGTCGCTTATGTTTTCTTGTTTATACCTGGTTTCGAACACTCGCTCTACTGCATTTAGCTTTTCGTGTATATTTGGCTGCTAAGGATTTCCAATGATGTAATGCTACACAACGCACGTGATGTCACCGATTAAGCGTTTTACCACGCCTTTTCTACTGTATGCAAATTATCTATTGCGCAACTTTTTGAAACTGTTTTCTTGAATTTTCGCGCTATAACTCCTTTGTTCTGGGTCAGTCAAATTTGGTTGCAGTCGAGGAAGGACGTTAAATTTTTACACTCAGAATTACCAAGAATCTTTAAATTTGAAATTATTAAGTATCAAATTGTTTCAGAAATTTAGCAAGCTTTGGAGTTTCAGAATTGCAGTCCTTCCTCGAGGTCTTAAACTTGTCCTGGGTGGGTCCCATCTTATTTATATTTGGACCTTTTGTCCCCTGAGCTGTTGCTCAAGTTTGAGAATAATTATTTTACTGGACTATTGTCCTCTCTATCAAGTGTTTCCGTACCGTTTCCTGGGGGCCCACTTCAGAGACTGCGTTCTTTGAAGACTTCGATTGGAGTTAAAGCTTACTGTCTGCCTGAAGACGAAACCATCGGTGAGTTGGGTTTTTTATTGCAATTATTCTGATCAGTATTCTCAGTCTGATTCTTAAATCGTAATTATACCGTAGTTGCTACTTTCTGTTTGGATATTTGGCGTACTGTATGTGTTCAAATTGTGGGAGTTGTTTGGTGCTGCGCAGTAATATTTACGTTCGTTTTTGATTCCGAAATTGCTAATTACCGTACTTTCTACAGAAACCGTTGACAATATAAGAAGATAAGTTAACGCGTGTAGAGGCGTCAGACACGGCAGACAGAAGAGATTTCGCGTCGTCTACACTGTATTTTAAAGGACAAAAATTATACAGCAACAATGCAGAAGTACCACATTAAACAAATTGGAAAGGATGTTTTCTTTGATTTGGGATTTTTCTAGGATTGTCTTCTACAACGAACACATGATTTTGTAGATTTCCTTCCTTTTGTAGCTGGTGAAGAAAATCAGTAACCAGCTTGATCCCTCTTACTGTGGAGTCACTGCACACTCGTAGGCTGTAGATAGTATCCGTTGCCATGGCATATCCATACACAAATTATTTTTCAAGTTATTTTTAGCATCACCAGCTTACGAAATCCTCCACTAAATCTTTTGAATAACTTTCTGTCAGGATTTGAAGTCACTTTATGCCAACGAAAGTTTTTCATCCCATGGGGCTAAGGGAACAAGCTTTCCAGTTAAATACCAGGTATGTCTGGCCTTCAAGAGCAAGCAAGACTAGATAAATTTATTTCGTCCCTTGGTAACAGCACAAAGTAGAAATTAATCTGTATTTGGTTAAGAAAGCAACAGGAAAGTTACTAAGAACCTTATGGTCATTAAGTCAAGCAACCACTCTCTTTATCAGAGAGGTAATTCATGCCAATACTATGGAAGTTTTTAATTACTTTGTCTTAGAATTGTAACATTTTGAAGGCTTCAAAGTCTACAGCCCGTCGTTAGCATGTACTGGATCTTTACATGTACACAGAGAACTGTCCGTAACATGAAAAAAAACATGTAAACTGCATGAGATAGTTTTTGTAACAAAATTTGAACTTTTTGTACAAGAATACTGTAATATCTGCAGGAAAGCAATTCCAAATCTTGACTCCCTGATGTTAAATACACTTTTATTATTAATTTTGTGCAGAAACAAAGAATGTGTTAATTGCTGCAGTCACACAACTGCCTCATAGCTTGACTAGAACGATCAATAGTTTCACAAAAACATTTGTAAAAAATTTTTTAGTTTTGTTGTATAAAAAACAATCCACAAATTTAGCAGCTTCAAATTTCAACAACGGAGTACATTCCCAAAATCAGTCAATGATTCTGAAAAAGTACTAAAGTTTATTTCAAGATAAAATCGATTCCGGTCACAAAAGACCATCAATAGTTTTTTAGAAAAAAAAGTAGGTTAAAGAATTAAAAAGGGACAAAAAGTGCAACAACCTGCTTTAAACTTTGTTATGCAAAATGAAGTCATTGCGTAAAAGATTGAACACAAAAGCCCAGTGCCTTATTGTACTCCATGTTGCATTTATTAATAAACTGTCTTCACAAAATCGTCATTTTGTACTTTGTCAGTCTGGGTTTGATTCTCTGGATCTCTCCTATCAACAACCACATTAAAATTGAATAAGCCATCAGTTTGCAGAATCTAAAATTGCAAGTAACCTGGGTTCACTGAATCTCAGATATGAGCACCAACAATGCCTCTAATCCCTTGATTTTGTAAGAATTTTAATGTTTGCACACAAGCAGGATACGTGGCTCCCCACGTTATTGTACAACGCAATACTAGGGCATGTACTAAAGCATAGTCGATCTTTAAGGAAACGTTTGTTTTAGTTTATTTGAAATTCATCCTGAGAAAGCTGCAGTTTGTTATCAGTATTTTGGGCACTTATATTGCATGTGAACTAATAAACCAATACTGTGCAATTGCAACATTCGTTAATCTTAGTTTAGTCAGGGGGGCAAATCTTTGTTGAGCATTGGGGGGGATAATTTGCAATTTTACCCCAATTTTGCCCTGTCTTTAACATTGGGGGGATGAACCTCAACCACAATTTTTTTCATGTGAGCAACTTAACTGAAGACGAAAAAAAGGTCTTCACCAAAAATGGAACACTTTTTTCCCCGAATTCAGGTGAAGACGAAAAAAAAACAGACAAATTATTGGGGGTGATATATCCCCCTATCCCCCCGGTTTTGGCACCTCCAGTTTAGTCTAGTAAAAAGCATAGTTCATGAAGTACCATTAATTCTCTACCGCATTTCAAAAAATAAATAAATAGCCTATTGAAAGAACTTTTGAAATAGTTTGTTGTAATTTTCTTCAAGAGGCTGTAATAACCCCACCCCACCGAAATGTTTTGTAACAACAATTTAAATCTTTTAAAACTAGGAATTACCTACAAAATTTTACTGAAATACCTATAAATCAGTACTAGGTACTCACCAAATATTGCATTAAAATGCACTTCTACAGTTTTGAAATGAATAATAAACCAAAATTCAACATCAAAAGACTTAATATTTGATATATTCAACTTTAATTTTCACCACTTGGTGGCAGCAATGCTTATTAAAAGTGTAATAAAATAGCAATATCTCTGGATAAGATGACTCAATTTCATTCAATTTTTTTTTTAAAGGTGGAGACTAACATGGAACATATTTTGAAAACATGTCCACAAACAAAACTCATCCATATTGCCCTCTAGTAGCAAAAAAGGCAAATTTTTGGAAAAGTGGGCCTCAAAATTGGCCTGGCGGCGGAGGTAAACATTGATGAAAATTTTTAAAACTTGGTATTCATGATGTACTGATCAAACCACAATACCAAAAAATAGTTAAGCAAAATCAGTAAAGGTCGGGGCACATGCAGCACCCTAAATTAGTCAGCGATGGTGGAACCATATTTAAAGTGAGGGGCCCAAAAGCATCTTCCAGTTTTCTTGCGCCTGCAGCGCTTATTCTGTGGCCAGGTATTCAACCATGATTTTGATAAAGTGCGGGCTTGAGTCTAAAGTTTAATTTTTTTTGTTGAAGAAATGTTTCAATTTTTGGTGTGGAGGAAACTAGCACAACTTCATCATATCATGGAGGAAGAGCCCCCAGGGACAAAAGGTCAAGGGATCCAAAGGCTAAGCCCTCAGCCATTGGACGAATTTAGTATTTTTCGAAAAAAATAACCTTCTTAATGCCGTTTGGATCACATTTTGCACATTTTTAGAGCAATTTGGAACAACTAAGCACTTAAGCAGCTAAAATTTGGAAGCCAGTTGGGAGAATTAAATCCCTTTAGCACCCCTTTACTTACAGGTAGAGTTGGATTGAATTTGAATCCGTTCAGATGTTAGTGATGAATTTGAATGCGGATTTTAAAAGATAATAAACTTGAACATGGAGTTTCAAAAGTCAATGAATTTAAATGTGGATTTTTTCAAATTAAAACTTACATTGCAAAAGTAGCAATTTAACTGATTTACGGTGCAATCGTGTTCTATAAAATTTATCAAGCAAACAGAAACTTTGTGATGGTAAATATGATGCAGCAATGTACTTTGAAGTTGTTTTCGCAACTCTTTGCTTCCTAGTAAACCTGCGAAAGAACAAACTTTATGCCCAGTTGCCCGGTCCCCATATCTTCAAAGCTGTTTTTATGGCAGTGTAAGTTGAAGCAAAATTGCAAAAAAGTATAAAATTTGTCTTCTTCATCAGCAATTTTCAAAATGAGTTCATTAAAATTTATTTATTTTACTAACAGGCCGGCAACAGCAAGGGTACTAAGGTTAAGCTTTAAATTTGTTTCAGGAACAAAGCCACGACGGGAGCTGGGGGCAGTTGACATCTTTGAACGCCTCAAATCTTTTTGCCCCTCAAACAAATTTTACTTAGCAAACAAATCTTACTTGGCCAGTATTTTGCAACTTATTTTCGATTATAAATTTGTTAGATTATTATTATTAATACAGTAAGGTAAGTAAGATTGAGCAAAAGTACGCAGTAAAAATTGTTTATAGTCAGTTGCTAGATTGCATATATATCATTTGCATCTGCATAACTGCCAGTTGGACAAGCGGTAACGCAAAATAGGCCTTAAATTAAGTTATGTTTGAAAAAAATGCAAAAATCCCCAAGCACTGGGAGCAACGCCCCCAAAGTCAAACCTCTTGCCTCCGACGGCTGTGAGCTTTGCCTCCAGACCCCCAATAGTCTCCAGATTTTCATAAACCCCTAAAAACCTCCAGATTTTAATATTGCTGAAACTTTTTATAATACCAAAAACCAAATTTGAAACTTCTGCAAATTACGTTGGCAAAACAAAGCTTACTGGTTTTAAAACTATCCAATCGTCGAGATCAGCAAAAAGATATTGCTCCATCAAGTTTTGCACTTGCTCCCAAAACATCTGGCTGGCTACATGCCTGAGTTGTTTTTGTAAAATTAAGTATAAGAACGATTTAGGTTCCCGGTCACATGGCCTGACAATGCTTTCTCCTCTTACATAGAGTAGAATATGCACACTAATTTATATGCAGTGGTCTTGAATGTTAAAGTGCTGCATTTAATCTATGGTTTTAATAGCAGCCTTTTTGCAGCCTATTGAATTTAAATTTTCAAATTGAATCCGTTAACAAGCTAGAGATGAATTTGAATGTGGATTTTCAACAGTCAATGAATTGAATTTAGATTTTGTAAAGTCAATGAATTTGAATTTAGTTGTTTCAAAGTTAATGAATTTGAAAACTAACAAAAAAAAAGAATAAATCCAACCCTGCATACAGTTCATGTCAAAACATGTTTAAATTCTTGGATTGGGGGTTAAATTTTGCAAGTAACTTGGCTAAGGGGGGCTGAACCTCCTGTATCACACACCCAGGATGCACAACTGCATGTAGTTATAAGCTTAACCCTATTTTTGTCTTCCATCTCATATTTTTTTGGATAATTTTCATCTGAAAAGAGATAAATTTTTATTTTGAATCAATTTGACTTTGAGACAAAATTCATTACCAATAACTCCTGAAAATTTGAAGTTGCTAAGGTAACCGAAAGTTTCCCGAATTTTGAGGTTTTTTGACGTCATTTTCCATAATCTGAGCATTTTTTGGCCAATATTTAACTTAAATGAAGTCACAAGACGTTTTCGTGACCTAATTAACTTGACTTAGATATTTTATGATTCAGTAACAAAAACAAACCTACGTATACAAATTTGAACCACCTGTGACGTCATCGCAAAAATGACGTCATTTTTCAAAAATATGGCCGAGACGTTATCAACTCAAAACCATTTTTTCTAAAAACTTCTGGTATTTTGAATCATGTACCACAGAGCAAAACAATCAGATTTAACTTTTTTGCAGAAAGCTGATGGCTAGAGCAAGTTTTTTCAATAAAGTCAATCTTTTAGTAGTAAGTTTGAATGACGTGATTTTTTGCAGAACTATGGATAGAAACAGTACACTTTATATTCTTAATTTGATAGGTCAGTAAAAAGTCAATTTTTTACCGTTAGGTCAACATTTTTTTATAGGGCAATAAAGTCAATTTTTTGTAATTATCACTCAGTTATCAACTTATCAGTTTTATTACCTACTGCTACAAGCAAAATTTTTTAAATATTGCTGATAAAGAGCGATAATTTTAATGGGAGTGATAAGTTATGCTTACACAATACCGGTACACACTATTCAAATCAAAATGAAATCTTTCATTATACTCACTGTAATATGTCGAAGTGTGTAACGAGTTGGCAGGGCCCATCTCCACATCATTGCGCCCAGGCAACTCAGTTTCTTTTGAAGAAATGTCGCAGCGGTGGGAAGCCATTGGCAAAACTGTGTCCAATTTGACCGACCAGAGATTTGAACCTGAGACCTCTCACTCAAGAGACAAACGTGCTACCAATTGACCATAACTGGCCGGTTACACGGATGAAATGTTATGCAAGTTGCAATCGAATAGTTGCATCTAAAATGCCAATTAGGAAGCATGACATTGTTCATGCAAACATTTCTAAGGAAAAATGTGTGCAGTAGAGTGCAAACGTAGAGATTAGTTTTAAGTACCTTTTCATTATTTAATCTGTTTAAGAAAAAAGTGAATAGTATATTCATGCAGCTGCAGTATGCAAGTTTACTAAGGCTACATTAAAAATTTCCGACTGTGTGTCAATGCTGGAACTGTCAATCTTTGTCTGTCAATCTCACCCAATGCAAAACTATCAATCTTACGTGATGCAAAACACAGAGATTATTGTTACCTCAATATTTTACCAACAAAACTAAATAAAGCACTTTTTTTGTTCATGATTTCTTACGGAGGTGGTCACTACCTTCTTCAGGCTTTGTGCTAATTTAGCCAATCTGACAACAGTTTACTGTGAATTCAACTTTCAAAGTGGTGAACTGTTATCCCAATACTTTACCTACAGAACTAAATAAAGCACTTTTTTGTTAATGATTTCTTACGGAGTTGGTCACTACCCCTCTTCAGGTTTTGTGCTAATTTAGCCAATCTGATGACAGTTTACTGTGAATTCAACTGTCAAAGTGGTGAGGCAAAAATAATTAACAAAATTATTTAAATTTGGCTTAAGATTTTTAAATGATGCTAAAAGTTAAAGCTACCACTGCTTATACAATTCAATGCATTGTTAAAGAATCCCTTGAAGAATTTATGAAAAGATCCAACAACGAATTATATTGCAATTTGTGCAACTGTACAATTTTTTGAGGCAAATACTTTCTTGTCGTTAGTCATCAAAAAACGTCCAAACACCAATAAGCGTCAGGCAGCAGATCTGAGCAACTAATCCCCCCACTTCACAAAAACGTTTTTAAAGAGCAGTGACATCGATTTTGTGAAAAAGGTGACTAAGGCATTTGTATCCGCTGACATTCCTTTGTACAAGCTTAACAATAAGCACACCAAAAACCTTTTTTGTGACATTGGTTACAGTTTGCCATCTGAAACTACTGGTAGATGAACACTGAACAGTGCTGCAATTAAACGAAGATGAATTACAGTGGATACGAAATGCTATTCAAGCTAAACAAATTTTTCTGGCAGTTGACGAGAAAAGGGCACTCCATCTGGCTCATCGTATTTGAATATTCTGGTTGGAAGCCTTGAAACACCACATGTCAGTTACCAGTACCAATTGACGATGTAGTTAGAACTCTTGGAATTAACAGAAACTCTAATTAATTATCTGTTATTTTCTGATGCTGCAAAATATATGGTGACTGCAGGTGCATCACTAAAACCACTCTATCCTAAGCTGTTTCATTTGACATGCGTAGCACATTTATTGCACAATTGTGCTATGAAAGTCAGATCTCACTTCCAAGATGTTGATCAGCTAATTGCAAGTTAAATTAGTATTAATAACACTTAAACTCAAAAGCAGACAAACCAGATTTGCTACTATAGGTAACCCACCCCAGCTTGTTCTTACAAGAAGGGAAGCTGGTTAAATGCTGCTTCATATTATGAAAAGAATTTACCTGAAGTGAAAGCGATTGTGGAAAATTTGGAAGAGTTTGGTGCTTTGGTAACTAAAGCAAAAGAAAACTTGCAAACACCAGGTTTATCTGATCAACTTCTCAGAATTAAAGACCAAATAAATGTCTAGTTAAGCTTACAGAAACAATGGAAAGTGCCAAATACACCATCACAGAAGCAGTGGAAGCAATCTAAGAACTTGACTTAGAAGAAGACACTTGTGACATCAACCGATACACCGAAAGAAGAATGCCAAACAATGATATTTCCATGATAATAAACAAGGAAAAACAAAATATTTCACCAGCTGCTCACAGTTTACTTCGACATTTTCAACCCATAACTGCTTCTGTAGAGAAGCTTTCTATGCTGAAAAAACTCTTGGCAAAGGGCAAAAACTTCTAAGCTGAGAACATAAAACATTACATGATTTTACACTTTAACCACTCTGCCTGGTGATTGACTTGCAATGCTACATTGCAACACTTGACTTACTTTGCAATACCAAATACACTTGCTTTGCAACTTTTGTTGAGAATTTATGTGTTTTCATTTATTAAACTTTTGTTTTAATACAAATTCTCTAGAAAGATCATTTATTTAGTCCAAAATTTGTTAGGTCAATAAAGTCAATTTTTTGATTTTTTTTTTAAGTGAATTTTTTTATAATTTTTAGATCAATAAAAAATTGTCCTATTGATGACAATATACTATAATTTCAAATAGCATTTTGTAAAGCAAAGTAATGTACAAACAAACTCTTGCCGAAAAAAAGTCACCACAAACTCTCTTCTATGAAACAGCAAGACAAATCAAGTAAACATGCTTCAAGTAGTCTAACAGTACCATAGCAATTGATCTTAATATAACGTCCATCTATTTACTTCACAAAATGTGCCACCCAAATACACTATTCTGGTGCCAGGCCAGCTTTTCAAATCGTGGCACTTGGCCGTGCATTTGTGCTTGGGTACAATTATTGTTTGGGGCTTGCAGAAACTCTTGCAGAGCAATAATTTTAGATTTGTTGCAAGTGCGTTTGCGGTGCAACTTTTATAAGTTGCTCTGCATACCTCTGCTAGTAACAAGAAAGTTATTGCTAAGTTTGTAAAGGCATCTTCGTAGTCTAACTTTCCACTCCTTCAAAAAAGTTTGGATGCCTCTGACCAAGATTATCGTTTTAAGTGTGTCAGTGTAAGTAAAGTACACTATAGCACCCTAGGTTTAAAAAAGCCTATCTAGGTTTATGGGACTATGCACCTGTACTACGTAGGTACCAGTAACAGGTTACCAGTGTCACACAAAGCTGTCTCCTTCATCATCTGTTTTAGGCCTTGTTTACATGGTGCTTTAAAGCTTACATCCAGTGCCGTCACTACTCAGGGTCCAGGGGGAGCTGTGCTCCCCATAACAGCTGGTTGTGCCCGCAATTTCAGTTTACTCAAAAGGTTGTTTTAGGAATATCACATAAATGACAAGACAACAGGAAAAAGAAATAATAACGTTCAAACATAATTTCAGGTTGATGTTTTGAGATTGCAAAATTGCTGGCAATCAACTGTCATACACAAATGTGATGCATTAACCCACCTTATTACTGTAAAACACGTTAAGGGATGTGTTGTGGAAGAGAAAAGACTGCAGTATCTTTGCTGGTACCGTAAATCGGGGTTACTTTGCCTAAAAAAGTGATATTTTTTTGGATTTTTTTTAATAACTCCTGTTATATTGAATTGTTTTTGTTCATAATTCGTATGCACAACCTTAGTGCTCTTATATATTATGTCTTTCAACCAAATGTGTGTAATTGTAAATTTTCACTATTTTTCTTTTTATTTGCTTTGAGTGGGCAAAGTTGTCCTGCTTTAATGCAACTTTACCCACTGTGATTGTTTCAGGTTTTTTTTCTACAAAATGGTATCAATGGGTAATATTAGCACTTTGTATGACATCTTTGCCCTCTTTAAGTGTTTTTAAAAAAAGAAATTGCTAGCATTCATTCCATAAGGTAGGATTAAATGCATTATAAGCAGGAAAATTTCACAAACACTATTCCAAGTGTGCTAAATTTGATGCTTCAATTTAATCCTATTTAGCACTTCACCAAGTAACATAATTTTAATCATGCATCACAAACAGAACATAATTGTGTAATAAAAATGTAATTGTCACCGTGAACATAATCATATAGTCAACATAAACATGATCATTTTTCTGATTATGATAGCTCTTATATGTTAATTAGTGCTGTTGCATGCAATCGATTCAAAAGTTAAACCAATGTATTTATCCTTTGTTTCTTTATCATATACAAAAACAGTGAGAAAAAGAATCGTAAGATAAAGAAACAAAAAGGTAAATCAATTTAACTTTTGAATCGATAGCAAGTAAACGTAGTAATTGAAATACCAGTTCCAGTACTGGTACTCTTAACAGCTGACATACTGGTAGTAGCTGATACCAGTACCCAGTTAGCAGTGGTGTAAAGTAACGAAATACTTTTACTAGAGTAGATTACTTAAGTAGTTTTTTTCGGTAATGAGTACTTTTTTGAGTAGTTTTTTTTAACTACTTTTACTTAAGTACTTTTAGTCTGAAGTAACTCTACTTAAGTACTTATTATTTGATAAAAGTACAAAATAATTTTAAAATTTGATCCGCAGTGTTGACTGCACTTTAACTGAGGGCATTTGCAGGCAATCATTCGTAAATGCGTAGTCAGGCTATTCTCCCTTGGTCTTTTCTTTCGTTAAGTTCCGCGATTGACTGCGCTCATGTGCTTTTGAAAATGATTGCATTTTTTCTAATCAGGCACCTGTAAGCTGTTGGACATGACACAAGCAATAAAGCAGTAGGATAAGATTTGTGTTTGCTTACATCGACTTCTTAATCAGGACTAGGAACCAAAGCTCTACCGAATAGTTAGCCTGCAACACCATAAGTTAATCTAACCATTTTAACACCTATAAAATGCAAACAAATCGACAGTTTTCCTGAAGTCATGAGTAGAGTTAGTAGGTTAGGGTGCATTTACAATCGAGCTGTTTGTAAGTAGGGTGAAAGGTCCCCTAGCGTTTTGCTGTTCTGTAGGACTGAAGGATTAGGCAATTGCAGAAATTTATTGATAAGTGAAGATATGAGATCCTGTCAGGCGCATAGCCAGGAATTTGCAATGGGGAGCTAATTCAGAGGCTGGAAAAAACATCCAACGATCTTATCCCAGATTTTGATCGGTTTTCACGCAGATTGAGTAGATTTTACAGTCCAAATTTAGGTGATCTCCAGAAAAAAAGGTCTTTAAATTTTTTTTTTGGCAAACTACAAAATTTTAACAATTCAAAAAATACTGTTGTCCTCGAGCCAAGGACAGGGCATTTTTCGAGGACTTGAGACTTTGAGGCCAAGGACTTCAAAATATGTCCTCAAAACCAAGAACGTCCTCGAGGACTCCACCTCAGCTGAGTAGCACTGTAGCAGTAAAACTTCATCATTGAGTAATAAACTGATGAAATGTTTAGTTTCTCTGTTCTTGAGAACAGTGTCTTGCAGTTTGAGGGCCTGGGGTTGAACTGATAAATATGCCGCTAAGATGGTATAGCCTAGTGGTTAGAGCATCTGTATATCAAGCTGAAAATTTGAGTTCAAATCTGGTCCAGTCATGCCAAAGACTCAAAAATAGGTAGGCTACTGCAAACTGTATTTACATCTTCCTGCTTGACATTCTGCATTGAAGGTGATAATGTGCTGCTCAGTGCTTACACCTTTGTATGGTAGAGAGGTGGCAGCTTGCCTCAACGACCCTAATATCACTTTGCGGTTTTTCTGGTCAAGGCAACATGGTGAATAAATCAGTAAAACTGGAAACAAACATGGTGGAATTTAGGAATTGCATGATAAACTTCGTCTAGGCAGGTTTTCTAAAGTGCAGCAAGTAAATTGGAATTATATTAAGCTGCAGTCTAACCTACTAATGTGGCGACAGGACACTGGTATCAATCAATGTGTGACTGTGCTTCACTCACAGTTTCAGTTATGTTTCTACCGGTTTCTATCTGCCTTCACATGTCGTGAAATAAAATCAATTAAAAAAAATTCACAATAATTTTTTCTTCTTTAATCCAAAAAAAGTTTATCGTGGACTACTGAATTGGCTTTGGTGCGTGACTTTTGGCGCACTTTGTCGATATAGTTGGCTGTTCTCTAATAAGGCTCTTCCACGGTGTTTTTACTTTTTAGCATATAAATTTAACAATGGCAGTGAATGAGTATTTGAACAAATATTTTATGAATTGATTCCTTGAATATAGTAACAAAAAACCTGCACAATTTATATTTCATGACTTCTTAAGATGGTTAGAAAATTAAGTGCTTGTGGCAGTGAAGTGAAGGTAGTCAACCAGTTGTCATATGTCAATTGAATAGTTTGTTTATTATGCGTGAATACTTTCAGAAATACTTCTACTTGAGTAGTTTTAAAATGACTACTTTTTTACTTTTACTCAAGTACTTTTTTTGATCAGTACTTTGTACTTTACTTCAAGTAGTTTTTTTGTCAGTAACAAAACTTTTACTTGAGTACAATTTTTGAGTACTTTTTACACCACTGCCAGTATGTTACTATTTCAAAATCAAAGGCATCATTAACTTATTTCATGGTAGAGGCGCACTGTACAGAAACCTCCTTAGCACATTAATGCATTACACTGGTACCAGAATAATGCAGTGTCCACCTTACATGTAAGATGTGTTTGTAGATGGCTATCTAAATGTGCCAAAAACTATACATGACAATATTAGCTATTTGCATAGTAATAGCAAAGCCAGCAAGTTGTTAAAATTCATCATTTCAAAACGTGTGCTAAACAACTGTTGGTGTTCTCAATTTCAAGATGATAATGTGACACTAAGCATACTGCTAATTTAGCAACTTATTAGTTTGATTTTATACCACAGCTAATTGTCTCAGACCACAGGTACCAGATGTAATGCATGGAAAACTGGACATAAGTTTGAGCACTCTCAATATTCATACTGATGTCTGCAAATGCAAAATATCTAATTATTAAACATTGAAATCAAATCAATATTTTCATCGATTACATAAACACAATGTATGTAGAGGACAAGTTTTTGAAAGAATTACGATTGCATTTAACTCTGCCCGCATGAACATGTGGGCAAAATTAAACGAAACAAATGATTTTGAAAAAAAAATCTTTAAATTCATGTTGTTGCTTTTTGAGATTTGTTATTGCTTAAACTTGTATTTTTCCAAGTTAACCACCACATATATAGTGATATTTTTCAGAGGTACAAAATTTTTCTGCCGTAGCAGACCTTTGACCCCCAGGACAAATTTTAGAAGCATGTTTTTCCGTTTTTTTTATACATAATTTTTTTTTTTGGAATTTTATATTGGAAACATTGTTGCGCATCATGCTTTTGGGTTTTAAATTAGACCTAATATAGTTGTTCCTTAGAATCAAATAAAAAAAAAACATGAAAACTTTCTTACAAAAATTTTTACGAAACGGAAAACAGCAACTATAAAATGAGGGCAAAGTTTACCCCCGTGGGTAAAGTAACCCCGATTTATAGTACTTCTTTAGTGATAATGACATAAAAACCATAGGTGGGCAAGTTAATGCAAAATGTTAGCTTCGTTAACCACTAGTCTGTTAACAAACTTTACGCCTCTGTCAACGTTATTCCATTACTTTCAGCTTTAATCAATGAAAGTTAATAAAGTCCATTAATTCGTTAACCTTTTGCGTGTAATTTAGATTTCTTTTTATTCACTTGCTTCTAGAACACGAATTGACGCTGTTGAGCTGATTTAAGAAAATATTTATTGCTATGGTGGTCTTTTTGTGTTTTGGAAGTTACGGTACATTTTACAGTTTAATCTAATTTCAAGATAAAAACAAATTCAAATGCACAACGAAGCTGCGATCGAAAAATCCTTGGGAAGTGTGAACAGCGATAATTAATAGACCTATAAGGCTGCAGATTACTATTTGCCGCAAAAAAGAACTCCTTTCTTCACTTTCTTCTATAAAACTCGCAATAATACGCAACAAGTGTTACCAGTGCAAACTGGTTTATACCGGTCCGATGAATGAATGGTTAAAGATATTAACGATAAAAACCTTAACGGAAGTTAATAAAACTTAACAGAAGTTACATTAGTCCATTAACAGCACTTAACGGAAGTTAATTTAGTCTGTTAACATGAAAAAACTTTTCAATGGATTAACAAGTTAATGAAAAAGTTAGCTTCGTTATTAATGGATTGACGGACTTGTGCCCACCTATGCATAAAACAATGCATGAAAACGTTTTTTTTCGAAGATCAGCTGTTTTTGATTTTCAGAGCACACTCAATATTTTTACGAAGGTCACAATCAGTGAAGCACCAGGGTGAAAGGGCTTAAGCTCCCTTAACCAAGTCACTTAGAAAATTTAACTACAAAATATGAGCGTTTTAACGAATGTTAGACTTGACCTGAAGTAAGGGGGGTCTGAAGGAGCTAGGCAATCTATTTTTCCAAACGACTTCAAAATTTTAGCAATTTAGTTATTCATATGGCTTCAAAACGTGATAAATGTGATTGAAATGGCGTTAAAATAGCTACAAAATTTTTTGCTGCAAAATCACACATATTGCCCAGCGACTGGGTGCTTTGCCATCCCCTTTTGGTTAGTGCCCCCTCACTTTTTTGCACAGGCGACGGCACAGCTGACATCTTTCCATAACTGATCCATACAATTTAAATGTATTTGTCAGAAGTAGACCAGGTCTAGCAAGCTCATAAATTTATTTTTTTGATAAAGCAACCACCCTACTTATCATTACCTACCAGGCCTAACCTATACAAGTAGACACATCAAGGTCTGAGGTTGTAGATGCCAAACGATTAGCTGTGAAAAATACTGTATGTTATTAGTATCTGGGTAGGTGTATTGTAAGGGGTACGGTAGGCTATGGTATTTTAGCCTAATAATAGGCTTGTTTAGCATGTACCAACCTAATGCTATCAACAGTCTATCTGCATCAAAGCATCCACTTACGGTATTCTAAGATTTGTTTATGTAGTCTATGAAGGTAAAAATCCAATAAAGATAGCCTACTGGCTTTGCGTTTACAAGGATGTAAAACTGTGAAACGGTGTAGAAAGTCTAGGCCTAGCCAATATGGCAGGCTTATACGGTATACCATGCCAGTCCTAGCTCATGAAACAGCCTAGGCTACCGGTATCTCATAACAATAAACCTCAGACATAAGATGTTTGACTGTTTCCGTATACTGTAGGTTTCGAAAACACCGCAGCAAGTATTGCCTATCGTCCAGTAACTACACTAAGGCTACAAATGGTTGATGCAGGGGTTTTCTGCCTCTGCCTGTTCTGCTTCTACAACTTGACCAACTTTATGTTTTCATAAACTGGTTAACACAAATTTCGTCACGCATGGTATATAGCGTTCAGAGTTGCCATTAAATAAATTGTTGAAGCCATTTTCCTGGAAGACAATGGTTGATAAACAAACCTTACAAAATTGATAAGTTTTTAAAACTTTAGGTTTAATCTCCAAGCAATAATTGAGAAAAAGCTACTAGCAACAACCTAGCCCTGAAATTATAGAGAAATGGGTATGGACAAAAATCAAAGCAGCTCTGAGGTTGCGCAGTCGAGCCCGGTTGAACACAATTTGGAACGCGTCCTTTTGACATCAGATGCCCCTACAAATGAACGTGCTTCCCCCGTGGGCACAAAATTAGTCAAATAGATGTTTAAACGTGGTCAAATTAATGCAGCAGACGTAATTTAAATGATTTAATTTTTGTCTAAATGTTGTCTATTTTGCAAAAATGCATGTAGTTGAAAAGACGTCTTCACAAAGACGTCGAATATACGTAGCTCATAGACCTTGACACGTTGCTTAATTTTTCGTATTTTCGATGTCTTTGTAAAGACGTCTATTCAACTTTGTGCATTTTGCAAAATAGACAACATTTAGACCAATTTTTATTTTAGACGCTTATTAGACGTTTTGTGCCTACTGGGTCAAGAAGCCTAACGGTACCGTGGTTATTATTCTTGATAAAACGTTTGTCTGTTTAGTTTCCAAAATGTGCCCCCCCAAATAGATTACTCTGGCGCCGGGCCTGGCGTGATTCCCCTTCAATGGAAGACAGCTGTTGATGTTCCTGTTTTAAAACGAGTTTTTCGAGATCTTCCTGGCAACTATCGAATTCAATTTTTACGAAATGAAAAGTACTTGAGGTAATAATCACGTGTCCCAAACTTTGTTCCTCTATTTCCCTTATTTGCGAAAAAAGATTTAATCCGTTTGACTCCGTTCCATTGGAAACCATGCGCTTCAAACTTTCGTAAAATCAGAAAAGGATAACTTAGCAAAACTTTTTGCAGAATTAAGAACGTGATGTTTGATACTTAAACCATAGTCGTTAATCAAACATCGCATTGGTTATTCTGTAAGAATTTGCCAATTTAAAAAATTTCTTGCAAATAAGCAACGCGACGTTCGATATTCTGCAAGAAATTTTGCAGTGTCACGAAAGTTCTATACGCAGGGTTGCCAATGGTGCGGGGTCAAACGGATTAAATCCAGTTTTGTGGACGAAAGGAATATTAGAAGAAGGTTTGGGGCATGCGTAACAAACGAACATTACCAACTGCGTGTAGATAATATCATCTCACGCGTTTTAGTTGAGAGTTGAGACCGATGAAATTTAACTACCATTACCAGCAACAACAGCGTGGTTGGTTGATGAGGGCGACAAAAGCATACAATCTCTTTTCCTGGCCCCTGGGAATTAGTCAACCCTTGAATTGGATTAATTTGCATGCTATGACGCAGAGAGGGAGTCGAGGAAATAAGGCTCGAGGCCAAGGCCAAGTCCAAGGACAGCCCTTCCGAGGACAGACCCTCTCGAGGCCAAGGATAGGAATGCTCGAGGCCAAGGTCAAGGATCAAGGACACTAGCGCAAGTGCTCTCCAAAAAAAATGTCTTGAAAAATTTTTTTCAGGCGTTCTCCAAAAAGCAAAAATCTTCAAAAAAAATTTTCAGGCGTTCTCCAGTAAAAAACGTCTTCCAAAATTTTTTTTAGGCAATCTACAAAATTTCAACAATTCAAAAAAAAGTGCTGTCCTCGAGCCGAGGACAGGACAATTTTTGAGGACTTGAGACCTCGAAGCTAAGGCCAAAGACATCAAAATGTGTCCTCGAGGACGTCCTCGAGGCCAAGGACGTCCTGCAGGACTCCACCTCTGCTAATACGTACAACATAGTGTAACTTCTTCCTACATCTTAACATTTTTACTTTTTTCGCCAGAGAACATCACCACTTCTTGAACTACGTCATTGATCGACTAACAACACATTGTAAAATTTTACATTGTTTATTAGTGGTTTTGAAAACAATAAATAATAGCACCAGTTCATCATTACTGATCTGTCAACACAAAACTGCAGAAGCAAAATGCAGTGGTGGGCAAGTTACTTTCTCAAAGTAACTAGTTACAAGTTACAGTTACTTGGCAAAAAAAGTAACTAAGTTACAGTTACAGTTACAAATTTGAAAAAGTAATTAGTTACAGTTACAGTTACAAGTTACAGTTACTTTAGTGATTAAAAATTTGGACTAAAAACAGGCCTGACGGCTTTAACTTAAACTTTAACCAGCAACCACATGTATAGTCCAGTGAACACAGTGAAGAAAATATAGATAAAAGGTTATGGTTGATCAGACATGCGACTGTGCGTCCTGTGTTGGCTTTGTAATACAATTATTTTGAATGGAATTCATAAAAAATCTGTAATTTGGTTCAAAGCATGTTGTACAAAAAGTAACTGTAACTGTAACTTTTTTTAGGGCTCTAAACTGGTAACTAGTTACAAATATCGTTACATCTGAAAAAAAGTAACGAAGTTGCAGTTACAGTTACTAAAAAAGTAACTAGTTACAGTAACTAGTTACAATTGTAACTAGTTACTGCCCACCACTGGCAAAATGTTTAGTAGATTCCAAGATTAGGTTTGCGTTATTATCAATTAACGTACGTACGGTAGCTACAAAAAAAAAACAACTTCAAATTGCTTTCGGTAGTAAAACTTTCGCAGTCACCCGTCAACTTCAATAGTCCTATACACTTAGTAGCCAAATGGTAGGGATTTGTTTGGTTTTCATTAGATTTAACTACAAACTCGGTTTTTTTTTCTGAATAACACACCCCCTTTATGTATTCAACTTTGGTCAGGTACAAACTCATTCAATTTGTTGCCTTATCTTAGCTAGCTTTCTTAATTCAATTACGTCAAGAGATTTGGTTTGCCTTTTTTCAGTGTAACCATGACAGGGATCCTTGAACCGTGGTATGGTTTTTGGGATTAAGAGAAGTACAAACACAAAGTAGGGGCATCCCTGATTTTAACTTTCATTGGAAACCGGCCTGACGTTGATAATGATAACCCTGGTGACATCATTTCAGTTCTATACTGTACGTTTGCCATAACTTTAGGTACCCATTAATTTTTCCAAAGGTAAATGCTATCCAAGCAGCTTTCGTCCCGAACACGCTGTCAACCGATCTTTTGAAATAGTCGTTTTCGGCATACAGCACTGTTAATAGCAGATTAACACAAAACCAATTAGTCTTAAACAAGTAGTCGCTCGGGAGAAAAAATTGGCAAGAATATTACTGGCAAGAAACGATAAGCACAAGATATTTGAACAGCATTGACGATGTTCAAATCTCATCAAAAAACTCAAAATATTAGGCATTCTTTTGCTGCGATCTTTTGTTAGGGCGTTCTTAATTTTATTGGTAAATTTTAGTTGTTTTTACGTTTTAATTTTTCTTGTAACTCTATGTCAGTCGATTTTGATTATGAGGAGAGCGCTGTGTTTTTGATTGCGTTTACCATACTTTTCTCAAAAAACATAATTATTTAGAAGTTTTTCCCAATATGTTTTTGCCGCTTTTGCATTAGACCCTAGACTCTATTAGTTGACTGGAAACTGACAGTTTTGTTCTTTTTTTTTCACAATTCACTTGCCGATTCGTCAAATCAACGCGACTTTTTCCTTCACGGTTCACTTGTTCTACAAATATGTCCAATTGTCCCATCAAATCAATCGAATACACGTGACCGCAAAAGACCTTCACAACAAGAGCAAACATTTTTCTTCAATGCTCTTCTCTTTTTCTACGCGCGTCTGTTTCTAATCTACTAAATAAAGAGTCTATAGTGAGACAACTATGCGACTTTAGCGTCCTTGGAAAAAAAACTCATCGCTTTTTTCCCAGCGGGCCAGGCAGTGTACCGTAGTTGTAGTTTAGTCTGACGAAAGACTTGCAAACAAAACCTAAAGTTAAGCGTTTTGCGTTGGCGTGGTTGGATAAACGCAGGGTGCTAGTTCTTACAAGAGTGCCGATCGTTGTTGAGCATTGAGGGGAATAATTTGCAATTTTACCCCAATTTTTCCCTATTTTCAACATTGGGGGATGAACCTCGACCACGATTTTTTTCAGGTAAGCAAATTTAGTGAAGACCAAAAAAAAGGTCTTCACTAAAACTGGAGGACTATTTTTCCCCAAATTCAAGAGGAAACAAAAAAAAAAATGCTCCAGACATCATCCAGCGTTCATATGCAGACCAGAGTCAAGTAATTGGGGGGGATGCAGTCAAATTATTGGGGGGGATATATCTCCCCAATCCCCTTGGGTTTCGGCACCCCTGTGTTCTTATGCATGAACAAATAATTGTGGGCTAAATGACTAAAAAAGTCTAACAATAAAAATTTGACCAGTCGGAAAAAAAGGGTTGAAAAAACATTGTTTACTATTACGATTGCATTATATCACTAATCCATTCCAGATAATGCGACACCCTGGTGTAGACTCCCGGAGTGTTGGGCTGCGCACAGCCATATCCCCATGAAGTAATTCCAGCCAAATACCAGGACCCATCTTCTCTGGGACACATTAAGGGGCCGCCACTATCTCCCTGAAACACAAAACTATCAGTTGCTAAAGTCGATTAAGCAAATGCTATACCGTAAATACACCCATGTTCATAGTTAGAAACACTCGCTTTTAGGTGCGTAAACTTTTTTTTATCTTTAAGAACCAGTAAATTCTGACTTGAGGCTGGCTTTTCTAAAATTTTCACAAATTTAAGCCTCATTTGTTCTGTAAGTTTATTGAGATGTAATGTAAAATGAAACAAATTCATCTTTGCTTGCTTAAAATATTTCTTATGTTATGGATCATAATTATTGAAATAGTCTAGTTAAATCACCAATGGTAAAAAATAAAAGTATGGGGCGCTGTTTGTGTACCCTAACTTGTGCAATGTTTTTTTTGCATATTTAATTAAATAGTCGTTTTAATTAAATGTACAAAAATAAATATACAAAAAAAAAACACGTGCAAAAATAAGTATGCAAAAATTTTTGAATATTTATTACACCATAATTTGCGCAACGTTTTTTTGCATATTTAATTAAATAGTCATTTTAATCAAATATACAAAAATATATGCCGCAGAATAAACAGATGCAAAAATAAATAGACAAAAAACTGTAACACAAAAATTTTTTGCGCAGAAGTTTCAGACACAAAAATTGTTGTTGCAAAACTAAATCCACAAAAATTTTTGTGGATTTATTTTTGCAGCATCATTTTTTGCATCAAAATTTTTTTGCATTACAATTGTTTGTATCACAAATATTTGTACATTTATTTTTGATAGCAAAGAAACAATACACGTCGAAATAAAAGCGCAAAATTTTGTGACACAAAAAATGTTGATGCAAAATTTCTAGTCGCAAAAAAAAACGTGTGCAAAAATAAATCGTCAAAAATATTTGACTATTTAGTTCGTGTCCATAATGATCAAGGATTGAACTTATTCGGGCGGGAAGGTACCAGCAAGGTATAAAACTGGAACTTCAGGACGAAAGCTTCAAGCTGTACGGCAGTTATTGTAAGATGCTAGGCTGCTAGCCTGCTTATGAGACCTTTCGTTGGGCTAGGAAATGATGGTTCATTCATCCGTACCTTCCCACCCGCATAATTTCAACCCTTGGTCATTATGGACACGTACTAAATAGTCAAATATTTTTGACGATTTATTGCACGCGTTTTTTTTGCGACTAGAAATTTTGCATCAACATTTTTTGCGTCACAAAATTTTGCGCTTTTATTTCGGCAGGTGTTGTTTCTTTGCTATCAAAAATAAATGTACAAATATTTGTGATACAAACAATTGTAATGCAAAAAAATTTTGATACAAAAAATGATGCTGCAAAAATAAATCCACAAAAATTTTTGTGGATTTAGTTTTGCAACTACAATTTTTGTGTCTGAAACTTCTGCGCAAAAAATTTTTGTGTTACAGTTTTTTGTCTATTTATTTTTGCATCTGTTTATTCTGCGGCATATATTTTTGTATATTTGATTAAAATGACTATTTAATTAAATATGCAAAAAAACGTTGCGCAAATTATGGTGTAATAAATATTCAAAAATTTTTGCATACTTATTTTTGCACGTGTTTTTTTTTGTATATTTATTTTTGTACATTTAATAAAATGACTATTTAATTAAATATGCAAAAAAACATTGCACAAATTAGAGTACACAAACGGTGCTCCATGTAAAAGGTTAAAAAAGCATTGATGAAAAATTACAAATACAATGCACCAGAGGTGGAATCGAGGACACAGGGCTCGAGGCCAAGGCCAAAGCCAAGGATACAAAAAAAATCCGAGGCCAAGGACAGCGTTTCCGAGGACAGACACTCTCGAGGCCAAGGACAGGAATGCTCGAGGCCAAGGCCAAGGACCGAGGACACAAGCGCAAGTGATCTCCAAAAAAAAAAAAAAGGTCTTCACAAAAATTTTTCTAGCGATCTCCACGAAAAAACGTTTTCCAAAAAATTTTTCAAGCGCTTCACAAAATTTTAACAATTCAAAAAATAGTGCTGTCCTCGAGCCGAGGACAGGCCAATTTTTGAAGACTTGAGGCCTCGAGGCCAAGGCCAATGACTTGACCTTCGAGGCCTAGGCCAAGGCCAAGGACTTCAAAATGTGTCCTCAAGGACGTCCTCGAGGCCAAGGACGTCCTCGAGGACTCTACCTCTGCAATGCACTATGGCCCGTGTTTTCAAATTGTGTTTTTCATGCTAAGGCTGGCAATGTTCTTAACTTATTCTTAAATTTTGAGCAAACATAATCCTACTAATGGTGTTCGTTTAATTGTTCTTATAAAAAAAAGTGAAGTTGCTGAAGGGCAAAATTGCAATATTTTCTTAAAGTATTTCTTAAGTGGCCAAACAATTCAAACAGTTGATTGTACTAACGTGGATAAGCAATCCACGGATAGACCCTAATTTAGAGGAAAAAATTGGCCAATGGCCAGTCAAATTGTGATAAGAAATAAAATAATTCTAGAATTATTAATTGCTTTTCAAACATGTTCTGAGCCGTGTTGAAGGTGAGGGAAAAAATATTGTGAATAATGGTTTGAGTTTTCCGGCAATGGGACTCCACTCATATAAACAATAAAATCAATATGAAATTGCATTACAAAAAATGATCCAAATGACGATAAAATCGCTTTTTTTAACCGAAAATCCACAAAAATAGCTCAATAAGTTCAGGGTTCGCAATTAATGCTTGCCTACTTGCTCGAGGCAAACTGAAACTGCTTCGGGCAAGTTATTTTTTGGCTTAACTTGCCCGACGGGCAAGCTAACACAAAACAGCATATTAAACAACAAAAAACAGCATATTAAACAACATCAAACAAGATTATTTAGAGATGCAATTTAGGTCCGCTTTTGTTGCAATGAAATAAAATGTAAGTAGAGAAAACTGTTTCTGGGTTTATTTTAGCACTTTACAATCATCACAATGAACACTTTGTTTAATCGTACGCACATCATTAATTACAATTAACACTTCTCAATCGCACGCAAATTTTTCCATACTCAGATGAGCTTTGCAACTTTTTGGCTCATGGTGCTACCTTTTGTGAGAAAAATATTCCGCGTTTGCCGCATTAAAACTGTTTCAAATATCACAAGTACAAACCCTGCTCTGCATGAATACAACCTCAAAAATTTTGCGATTTTTTGTTATGATTATTTTGAAGATCTTTTAGCTCCTACAACTTTTGCAAATATTTCAGCTTTCTAGCTGGTGTAGTTTCCGAAATATTCGCGATTGAAAATGCATTGCAATCAAAAAATCATTTTTTGTGCCATGCATTTGAAAAAAGTCATTTTTTACATCACCGTACCATAACGAACGCGCACCAACACTTGATTTTCGAAATAGGCCAGTTGGTCGAGCGGTAACGCTCTCATCTCTGGAGCGGGAGGTCCGAACTTCAAATCTCGTGCCGGTCAAATCGGACACAGTGTTGCCAATAGCTTGCCACCGCTGCGACATTACCTCGAAAGGAGCTGTGTTGCACGGGCGCACTGACGCGGAAATGGGCCCCGCAAACTCTTTGCACGCTTCGGCATGATACAGCGAGTAAAACGAAAAATTTGATTTGATTTTGATACACGTATTATGCAAATTCAGTGTTTTTATCAAGAAGTAGATTGTACAATTTTTTCCCAAGGTAAACTGCCTCAAAACATATTGTGCCTAATTTTTTTTCGGGCAAGTTGAAATTTCCTCGGGCAAGTAAACATTTGATGTCACTTGCCCGACAGGCAAGTTTTTGAAAAAGTTAATTTCTACTCCTGAATTATTATATTTATCGCAATTTGCCTAGCCATTTTTCAAATATTTCCTTTTAAAAATGAGTTAATTAGCGAATGAAAGTTCATCCACATTTGTGCATTTGATTGTTGAAGGGAAACAAGGGCTAACTACTTGAATGGAGCAGTTAATCCTGCGATTGCAACACTACAATACACGGAGTATCTGCTTACCGAACAAGCATCCACTCCACCGTCTTCATATCCGGCACAGAGCATATTGTCTCCGACCAAGATGTAGTCACGATCAGGATCGTTGTTTTGGCGACATCTGGTGTTAGAAATAACTGGGATGTCTCCTTGTTGCAGTGCACGTGCGCTTACCTCAGAAACTAAAAGCAGAAAGACATACTTTTAAAGAGTTAACCTCAGGACAAAGTGACTTTCACTGAATCGGTAGACTCGGGTTCGGGTTTTCAATCGGGCCAAATCAAACTTCCTATAATTGGTTGGTACTCAACTTCTTCAATTCGAAGCAAAGGACTAAAAGCCAGAGTAATGTTTTCACTCTTAGAGTCTCAGTGATAGATGAACAGTGGCAGCTGGGCTCAAAACCACTCGGTCTTAGGACTCACTGTCTCCTGCGTGTGATACTGTTGACTGGGTAAAAGACAATGCAGCACCACAGGTAGCGGCTGGATCCTGGATTTACTTACTTCTTTTGTGCACTGTACAGTAAACACGACAATAACACCAAATTTTAACCAGAAGAAAGATCTTCGAGTACAAGACCATGACCAAAAATAGCTCCAACATTTGCCTTTCTTTTTCCTTTTTTAGATTTGGACCTAATTGGCCCTATGTATTTACCAAGGGTTTTTTTTCATCTTCGTATTGTATTTGAATAAATATATTTAACCTTTCCCGAACTTTGCTGAGGCTCACCTGAACAACGGGTTTGGCTGCCGCTGCGGCCCCGAAGCTTACGACAAACCAAACGTTCAACCTCAATCATTCAGCTGTTGTTTTGTAAAAATCATAGCTAAATTACAGTTACAGCTAACAAGAAGATCGAACAACGTAACTGTGAGAGGAGATAAAAAGAATACGCAGGTCTGTGAGTCGAAACCTATCTGCGATTGAGTGGATGGAGCGTCTACCACTGAAACGATAGACTTGGGTTCGACTTCCGGCCGGTTCAAACCAAAGACTATAAAAATTGGTATTCACAGCTTCCTTGCTTGACGTTCAGCAATAAAAAGGGACAATATGTTTGGTAGACAGGTGGCAGCTTGACTCGAAGACCGAAAGGTCCCTTTGCTGCCTTCTGGCCAAGGCAACTTGGCAAATAATCTGTAATTACAATTACAAAAGGCAGCAACGTATAATTAGCTATTATAGGTTGACCTGCTCTGGTACGTGAACTAGCTAGTTGATATTTGTGGAACAGATTCGTTATCGCAATGAGCAAGAATAAATTTAGACTTACTGTTGCTGATGCTGCCCCACCCGGCCACCCAACATTTCGAACCGGGGGGTGGATTTTCATTTTGGGATGAGGGGAGGCAAATAGGGGTTGAATAGTTGCCGATTGTTATTGGATCACGAAGCTTCAACAACGCGATATCGCGACGGGGAATATCGAGTCGGATAAAGTCGTGCGCCACCACGTGTTCAATTTGTGAAACCTGACTGGTTTCATCCCGCCCGATGCGGGTGTGTTGACCGGATACCACCAACCACTTGGTGGAGTTGATGGGTCCGTTTGGGATGTCTCTGAAAATGATGCCGTCAGGGCAGTTAATAATTGCAGATAGCGTAGGCTCAATTTTCTACCGTTGCAAATTCTGCAAGTGCATGTCGATATCGTTGTTAAAAAGTTGTCTTTTTGTTTTTTCAAAAAAAAAAAAAAACTGTTGAAAAAAAGATACCGTCAGTCGGCAAGTGCCGCCTTGTGCTTAAGGTTGGCGCAGAAACATGGCCGAATTTTTGACTCAAGAGATTAAAAGTTTGATTCTTCTGCAGGTACTGATTCGGTATGCTAATGCTCCAACTTTGAGTATTATAGAAAACATTTTTACAGTTTTTTGAAGGTTTGAAAAAAATTAAAAACTGTGTAAAGGCAAAAGTGAGATACAACGATAATGATCTTGATCTTCGTTTTCACAGGTCTCGTTAATCTGTATTTTGGTTTATTTGAACAGTGCCGAAAAAAAGCAACTTTGGTTCAGACGTCCAACAATTCTGTCGTTTGTAGAAATCTGGTGATTCCACTAATGAATTTTAAGATGTTGCTTTTTCTCAGTTGCTTTTCCCATCATTTTCTCAGTTTACTCTCTTAATCTTGGAAATAATGTAAAATGAATGCATTGCACTCCAACTCTCCAAGATGAAATATTTTGGTTACATTGCATAATATACTGTAAATTTATTTATGTGACCCGGGCTTTTTCAATATCCTAATAAGTTTCTGTATCAACAAGTCCGAATTTGCTAAGGTCGATTTAGTTTGAAGAATTCCAATTGCCATTTAAAATATGATAGTGATGTTTCATTTTTGAGCTTTTGCCGAAAAAAAAAGTTTGGATTTGTTCAAACTTTGTCGTTGCCAAATTAGAGTGGAATATCACATTTAAAACCCCATTCTTAATAAATAACGAAAAACTAGCTTTAGCCAGAGGCGTAACTAGAGGTTTGTGAGTGGAAGGAGGGTGGGGGGAGGGCAAGCTTCGAGAGGACCCACTCTTCGGCGGAATTCAGTTGAAGACCAAAAAAGAAAAGTCTTCACCAAGAAAATGTAGTGAAAACAATGTATACCGAAAAATTAATGATAAGCTCTAGATAATATCCTGAGTCTTACAGGCACAATCAAACCTTTGATTAACGGCCTAAGACATGTAGTTTTTCGAAATCGACTTTCGTCTTTTACTCCTCGTCAGTATCGCTAAGACTACAAGTATGAACATGAGTGTAGAAAGGCAAAGAATCGCAAATTAACCAGATTATGACAGAAAACAATTTTTTTTTAAATAATTACAATATTACAAGAGATATTTTAGTTGAATTTAAAATAATTTCCGATAGCATGCCTTAGACAGCTGTTTCGTCCAATTTCAGGGCTCATCAGCAAGGCTAGCAAGCCAAAATAAGAAATATCACCAGTGATGAAAATCTTCAAAACATACATCTTTACCAATTTATCAATTAATGAATAAATCTTTACCGATTATGTTTGTACTCGTATTACATAAATCTTTACCCATCAATTTTATGCAAACTAAGTAAATTTTAAACGAGAAATCTTTACGCAATGAAACTAAAGGCTATTAATCAAATCTTAACCGAATGATACTATATGCTATAAATCAAATCTTTAGCTAACTCTCTACTCTCCTCATAGCTCGCTTAAAATGGCTACGTCTCCAGTAGGGCAGAGACGACCCAAAACTACAACCAGTAGTGACTTTTATTACAGGTGATTTTTATCATTTGTGATACTTTTATCACTGATGATATTGAGATTTTTATTACTGGTGATATTTGTCATTTTGGCCGCCTTAACCTCACTGAAGAGCCCTGAAATTGGGCGAAACAGCTGTCTAAGGGATGTTGGTAGAAATTGTTTTAAATTGAACTAGTATAACCCTTGTGATATTGTGTTTACTTTATATTTTCCGAAAAAAACAACAACAAAAAAATGTATTCTGTCATGATCTGGTTGATTCGCGATTCTTTACCTTTCTACGCTCATGTTCATACCTGTAGTCCTAGCTATACTGACGAAGAATAAAAGACTAAAGTCGATTACGAAATAGTATGTCTTAGGCTGTTAATCAAAGGTTTGAGAGTGTCTCTAAAGACTCTGGATGGATACTGTCTATGGTTTATCTTCACCAAGAAGTTGGTGTTTGTTCAGTCAAATTTAGGTCAAGACTTTTTAAAAGAAATTTATTGATCCTGGTTGAGGAAGGTGTCATTTTTTAGTGGGAGTCCACACCTGGTAGGAGGCCTACATATGCCCTCTTGCCCCCCCCCCCCCCCGCCTGTCAATTAAATCAATGCTTATAGCTTAGTGGAAAGAAGGTCGGGGTCTGAAATCGAAATAACGGTGGCTCCCAGCTCAATTTCCGAAGTGGCCATGCTCGTTTGTTGTGCTTCCGGAATATTGCTTTGCACAATTATTCCATTACAATATAAAACAATGCAGCTTCGTAGTGATCCAACTTGGGATAATATTTGCAAACTACTCTTCACCCAAAATATGCGTGCTTTGAGCTGGAGTGGTTGACAATACCGCTACTTGGACTTGAAACGTTCAAAACTTGTAATCTTAAAAGTTAATGCAAAATCTCACTTTAAGTACAAGCAGTGGGCAGCTGTGACGACCCATTGGGGTGAAAGCAAAGCTCCGGAACAGAACGGGGTTTCACGTCTGCAATGAAAATTTAATTTTGAAAACTTTTTTCAAGACAACAAGTTAGCTGAGCTGCTGCACAAATAAAATTAAAGATTGAAGATTTCTGTTATGTTTCATTTTAACAATGTTTTTATTTGCAATGTTGATGGCAAAATTAGATAAAATCTTGAAACAATTTTCAGACCAGCTTGGACATATCTTACTTCACCAGATGCAAAGTTCAGAAATCTTAAACGACTCAAAAAGATACAACGATTAGTTTTGATATTGAAATGAGCATCTATATGCTACATTGCCTTGGTGAGAAGATAGCAAAAGATACTCGTATTCGAACAAAGCTACCGCCGTCTGCTTCACACGCGCTGGAGGCTTCGCACTGTCGTTTTGATGTTGAGCGTCAAGCTGGGAAGATGAGATGTAACTTAACTTTCAATGAAAAAATTGAGAAAAACTTGGTAAACATTAAAACAAAAAAACTAACTTTGTAATAAAATCTTAGAGAGAGCCCGATTATTTTGAAATATTTTTCCAGACTGCTGTAGTAGTGTTTCGGTTTCCAACGAAAGTTTTACCGTAAAAAGAACGCAGTAAACGAATATAACTTTTTTTGGCTGTATCGTCTGCGACTATCTACATATTTCTATAGCACAGTATTATGAACTTTGACCTACTCTCTGAGCTGGACAACCCAAGGCCAACTTCCTCTAATTGCCTCTCTTCCCCCCACAATTCGAAGTCGGGGCCGCACCGTAAGGATATCTGGTGAAATGGCCGCCTCTCCGCACGTCCAGTTACGAAAAATCTAAAGTTAATACGTCATCGATAAACCATTGAACCTTTACTGCAAAACAATCGTGCAACATATTGCTTAGAGATATAAATGATTGACAATGATCCTGCTCAAATTTTACAGAAACTCTAAAAACTAATAGAATTATAGCATAGGTGGGCACATATTCGTTAATCATTAATCCATTAATAACGAAGCTAACTTTTTTATGAACTCATTAATTCGTGAAAAAGTTTTTTTTATGTTAATGAACTAAATTGACTTCCGTTAAGTTTCTTTAACTTATGTTAAGGTTTTCATCGTTAATTTCTTTCACCATTCATTCATCGCACCGGCACAAACCGGTTTGCACTGGTAACATTTGTTTTGTATTAGCACGAGTTTTGTAGAAGAAAAAGTGAAGAAAGGAGCTCTTTTTTGTGGTAAATAATACGCTGCAGCCTAGTAGGTCTATTAATTATCGCTGTCCGCAACTTCCAAAGATTTTCCGATTGCAGCTTCGTCAGTGCATTTGAACCTATTTTTATCTTGAAATTAGATTAGACTGTAAAATGTAACTTCCAAAACACAAAAAGACCACCGTAACAATAAATTTTTCCTTACAATGACCTCAACAGTGGCATTACGTGTTCTGGAAGGGAGTGAATAAAAAGAAATGCGAAAGGGAGTGAATAAAAAAAATACAAGCAAAACGTCAACGAATTAACAGACTTCATTAACTTCCGTTAATTAAAGCTGAAAATAACGAATTAACTTTAACGGAGGTCTGAAGTGTGTAAACGGACTAGTGATTAACAAGGCTATAACGTTTTGCATTAACTTGATCACTAGGGTGGTTAAAAAAAAAACTTTTTTCCGATATGTTTGTCTCCAAGGGGCTTAAAAGGTGTGTTTTGGTGCAAAAATAACCGAGTAATTTTTTCGACTTTAATTAACATTTAGGGGCCGCGCATCCCCCCCCCCACATTTTAAGCGTGCCCCCCTAGATCACAAATTTGCCATATCCCATTAACTGCTTGAGGTAGAACCTTTAAATAAAAACCAAAAGATGCGGAAGACATGATTTTCCATAAGTGCTTGTACATTTTATTATGCTACCTGATCAAATCTTCAAAATAACTTAAAAACTGTTTTAGTCTAAAATTTTAGATGAATATTAACATTCAACTGCAATGTTGAACAAAAACAGTTTTTTTTGATTTATCTTGAAAATTTGATCAGATAGCATAATAAAATGTATGAAACACTTATGGGAAATCATGTCTTCTGCATCTTTTGGTTTTTATTTGAAGGTTCTATTTCAGGTGGTTAATGAGATATGGCAATTTTGTGATCTATGGGGGTGCGCGACCCCTAAATGTTAATTAAAGTCAAAAAAATTTACATGGGTTATTTTTGCACTAAAACACATCTTGTAAGACCCTTGGAGAAATACATATCGGAAAAAAAATTTTTTTGAACCACGTACTCTATTGCCCACAATGGAATACAGCAACCCTCTGGCTCGGGCCACAAGTGCAGGGAATCTATGCAAGTATTTTTTAACAACCGATTTGCTAAATTTGGCTATTGGCATTACACCTGAAACCCTCTCTCAATCCTTTTATAGAGAAAAAATAAAAATGCAAACGAAAAAATCTTTATGTACTAAAAAACTTTAATAAAACTAGTGAAAATGATTTTAATAAAACGCGAGGCCCATTTTTGCCCAAAATTTAAGAACAAATAAAAACAATGCAAGCTTTAGCGTCAAACATATAATTTGGAACACTAAAATTCCAATGAAATTTCACATTCAAAACCAAATTTATTCCGCACCAAAATTATGAAATTGCGATTATTCTGTACGCATTACCGTGCACAAAGACCCTGGCATTTAAACAATATTTAAAAGCAGTTAAGTTGCAGAAAAAACGCAGCAAAAACCTCACAAAAAAGTTGGTTGCAGAAAGGGAAAAAGAAGAGAACGGCTATTTAAAATAAACGTATAATGTTTCATTTATGTTTTCTAAAATAAAGAACAATTTTGAGAACAAATAAAGACGTTTGAGATTGAAAATTAAGCAAAAAATTTTGAGAACAGTCAAACTCAACCAAAACTTTTTCGGTTCATGGAAGTAATAACAAAAAAAAAACGAGCAATCAACACGTCGTATTTCCATATTCTCCGTAAATTGCTACGTTTTATATTTTTAGACAAAATATCAAAGAAATTCCGGAATAATTCGCATAAAAGTTATCCGGTACATAAACTCTAATTAACGCTCTCTGAGGGAGAACAAAGCAAAAGTGTGAAATGATAATTATATCGTCTCTTTGCGATGTCATGCATTAACAATCATTTTCTTATTGCATAATAATTAAAAATAATGTAAATGATTGATGTGAAATATTTTGACGCCTTTTACGAAAGTTTTAGGACTAAATTAAAAAAAACACTATTTCTTTAAAAAACTAATTCACAATCCAGTGGATGCTGGCTTGTCGATTTTATAGCCTACTGTACCAGTTAATTATTGCTATATTTTGTGGGTAGGGTATCATGACAGATATGTGGTGTAACGTATGGGGTGGTTCATTTATTTTTTGACTCCTTTTCAAGAAAATTTTCCCTTACCAAATGGCAGGGCTGAAGCGCGTTGTCAATCTTAAGAAAATTATTTGAAAAGATTTTAGTTAAAACATTTAAGTGAATCCTTGCATCAAGGAGTGCCAGTTTTCATACTCATAAATATGCAACATTATTTTTGAATGTTTTATTTATGATTATATTAGTTTCTGTAATTAAAAAGCAATTAGGAGCACTTAAAAACAGGCTGTGCAATCATGTTCGGGTTTTTGTACATCTCGAAACCCTTTGATCTTGTACAAATTAATTTTATCTTTTACAAACCTAAATTCAAAATTTGTATGGAAACATTTGTTTGGGTAAGGATATGAGGCTGTATTGTAAACAATCCGGCCTAACTCGCACAAAACATTGTTTTCTTGTCATTAGTGTGAGTTATTGGTTTTTCTTAATGCGTTAGATGATGAGTGTAGCAATTAGCTCCAGCTTTTCTGAAAGTAAATTTTTCTATTATATTTAAATGCCGCCTGCTGCAGTCAAATTAAATAACATTATTTAGTTTAGGTTGGTTTCTTTGTTGTGCAAAATTCCATTTCGGCACAATTCACAAGAAAGAAAGGCATTTTAAAGCTCCATCACTATTTACTTCTAGTAAAATCATATCATCTACAAAATGTTGAGATTCCGGTATCGCCTTCAAGCACATTGCGACTACAATATTGTACGATGAAAATCAATGTTTTTACTCTTTTCAAATTTTTGTTTTGGGCTACTATGATAATGAACAAAACTACACCTTTTTGCAGTTGCTTCGGCAATAAGGTTGATTTCGAATTCCTCAAAATTAAAAGTGTTAACCATTTAGCAACATCTATTGACATATTGAAAGTATTTTACTCAACAATCAAAAGATGTTGATATAAAAATTGGTGGTTGTCGGCCTAATTCAGTAAAGCCCTCGTCAGGAAAACATATCAGTGTAAAATGAAAAAGAATATGACTTAAGGTTATTTTATTTGTCATGAATGCTTTGATAATTACTTATAACCTTGTGTGGTATTCTTCTTTTTTTATTTTGTTAAGATATCTTTTTATATAAACTAACTAACTAGACAAACTGCCTATGCTACATACATTAATCAAATTTAATTTTATTACCTCACAATTATCTCCTTCATACTTGCTGGGGCACTCGCAGTCATAGGTATCCGGCAGCCCGTACCGATCACGACAAATCCCGCCATTTAAACATGGTCTGTGGACGCAAGGACTGTCATCTGCGGGATAAAATATACTCTTATATACAACTAACTTAGCAGTTTAACAAATATCCTCAAATTACTTCCATCTCGTTTTTAATCAGTATTTGGTGCATTCTTATTCATACTTCATTGGGCAAAGGCGTTTGACATTGATCTACCATTTATCACAAATCACTGCATTAGACAAAATAAGAATGTAAAAGACAAGAATAAATAACCTTGAAAGAAACAAGTCAGGAGTTGCTACTTGACCAGACTTAATTGTGTTTGAAGTCAAGTTAATAAAAATTTTGATAAAAAAAGTCATTATTTCGTACAAAATCTTACCATTTCAAAACACTTTCAAGAATAACCGAGTATACATCCCGATAAAGCAACATTCTTAATTATTATCCCTTTCCTGCTATACCCAAAACGTTTGAGCAAAATCACATCACAGAGAAGCGGTCCATCTACAGGCTTTTCAATGGACACCTCGGCGTTTGTGCCTTCAATGGAGCTACAAATGCATTACGGTACTTGCATAATATATAGTCGACGAAGAGACGTTCAAACGTATATGCTGCCTTTCCAGAAACATTAACAATATCATTCAAATGAGGACTGCACTTACTTGGCAAATAACAACGTAATGATGACGTAGGCGCGGTGGCATTGTAGCAACAGCCATACGACAAGCAAACCTCCGCTTCAGTCCTGTTACGGCGGTGAAAAAAACGACCCAGGTTCTTTGGGGGATGCCTGTGTAGCCTACATGGCATTCGATCGCTGGATGAAACCAGGCAAGTTGGCCGAATCCGAGAAGGCGAAACTAATCGGCAAAAAAATGTCAGGCAACAAGCGATGAGTATGCGGTTAAACTCTGATTAGGAGAATTGAACATTTTTTCTTATATTATTATTAGGTATAGACTATTTCACCGAAAAGTTTTAGGAGAATAAAACGAAGATGAGAAATATTCAACCACGCATTTTTTATTGGCTTTTTTAAGTCTAAAATTTGGGTTTGAGTCAGGGTTTCGGTAAGGGTTAGATTTGCGGTTAGATTTAGAGTAAAGATTTCAGTTTGGGTTGGATTTGATACTTTTAAATATACAGAATTAATAAAAAAGTAGATAAAGTTTTTCGAATTTTCGGTGAAATGATCTCTTTCCATTATCATTATCCCCATGCACCAATCAGAAATACTGCAGTGAAAAACAATGCACTGTTTTCTGCAGAAATATCATTCGCTTACTTTCTAAACACTGGGGCTTAATTCCGGTCCATTGTTGTCGATTTTCACAAAACCGGCGTCTGTCCCCAACGAGAATCGAACCCTGTGAACACTTGTATCGGCAATAGAAACGATCGCGCGGGTAGTTGGTAGAGAGGTAGCAACGGGAAATTACGTTTTGGGGCACATCAATCGGGCAGCCTAAGGGAAAGAAAACTTTGATTTGGCCTAAATGAAATCGACAAGTGATGGCAGCATTGTTTTTTACTAGCATGATCGCGACACCGCTGAAACGAAAAATAGTTTGTCCCTTGGAAATCACAACCAAAAATTACTTGAAATTTAATGAAAAAAATTGAACAAAAGCAGCGATCACCGATTATTTTACGGCATATTATGCAGTTCAGGCTGTATAGAACAATATGATTAAATTGTTATAACCGAAACGTTTTTAATTAAGATTCCATAGTGATTTTAACTGGAGTATTTTCGGCAAATATGATTGTTGCACTGTTTGGTTAAAAGCAGCTTAAGGTATTTTCCAAAATTTTTGTTATCATAATTATAATCAATAGAACAATAACAATTTACCTGAACGCTCATGATTAGATCGTAACAATTATAAATGACGCAATTTAAATCATTAGTCATCGGATGGCAAAAATTTTGCTATATTTTGGCTATGTGTGGTCATATAACGATTTCAACCATGTCGGCCTTAAGAGGTTTCAGACAGTATTTTGCTATGAAGAATTTGTTAATTTTTCACGACTCGTTTAATGGCGTTCAAAACGCTCACGAGTAACAAATCAATTATTAAAATCTCACACCCTTTATCTTAGATATTATGTAAACATATTATAGTTTCGCTTGTAATATAAACACTAAAAACTTACACATAACAAAAGAGAGGCACTTATTAAAATTAATTATAGCTATCAAAAGAACAAGACGATGTGCTACGAGAACAACATAAACCTTAATCAACAAAAAAAATGTTTAATGCAAAATATCTATTTGTAAAGCATTCACTATAATATAAAACGAAACAGCAAAATAATTTCAGTACTGTAGTTAAATTTATCTGCTGACACGTGGTTGGTGGTATCACTACTCTTCAGTACAGCAAGAATCCTGAGTCCAGCGTCCCAAGCGTCCCAGCCTTTTCGCACTGGAAAGGACTCTGATCACTGCTATGTTAAGGCCCGATCAGCTAAAAATGGGCTTCGATTCGATTCTCCAACTTTATGTTAAATTCTTCAAAAACTTAAGTCATGTCAGCTAGGAAAATTGCAACAGGACATTTTGCCAAAATATGGCTGTTGTTAAAAGGGAAAACATAATTTGCAAAAACAATTAGAAACCGCAAAAAAAAAACAAAAAAAAACATTACAATCGGTGAGCAATTTTATTACTGTATGATTTTAAATGGAGATATTCTTGCGTTATCCCAAGTGAACAAAAATAACAGAAGATAAAAGTGCAGTTACTTCTTCAACAATACTTGCAAAGATGAAACAAGCAACCAAAAATTAAAAAAAAAATTTTGCACTCACCGCAAACCACTCCAGCGGCACTCAATTCGTTTGGACAAGCCAAGGAATTTGTCTCGTCCCATCTTGTTGCTGGACATTCACTAAGTGACCTCTCATGACCTTCACATCGAACCTTCAAACGTAAAGGAAAATAATTTGCTGCACAGCACGATTACATTAAACCCATGTAGAAGACCTAAAATCAAACATAACACAATACACGTCAAAATGGGGCAGCCAAAATTGAATGGGTTGAATTCAAACTTCACTCATCATAGAAGACCTAAAAAATTGTCATTCACACCTTCCCTGCTGGACGTTCAACATTGGAGGTGCGCCTTCACCGTGTGTGGTGAACAAATGAGCAGATGGCAGGTTGGCTCGAAAACCGAAAGTTCTCTTCGCTGTCTCTTGGCCAAGGCAACTTGGTGAATAAAATGTGATTACAATGACCAGGCTTAGTTTGATAAACTTGTACCGTAATTGCAATTATCTATAAAATTGTAAAACATATTTTTTTGTGGCTCTAATGAGTGGCTATTTGACTCAAAAACCTTAACCCTATTTTGCACGAGATGCATTTTTGCTCCTGCTCTCGTTTTTTTTTGTGATAAATCCCTTCAGAAAAAAGATTTTCACTGCGAATAACTTGATTTGACTCAAAATTCATTACTAATTACTCCTAAAAATTTGACGTTGCTAAGGTAACGGGAAATTTTCTGATTTTTGAGGTTTTCCGAAGTCACTTTCCGAAATCTCAGCATTTTTTGGCCAAAGTTAACTTAAGTGACATCATAAGACGTTTTCGTGACGTAACTAACGTGACTTAGACATTTTATGATTCAGTCTCAAAAAAAAATCTATGTATAAAAATTTAACCGCTTGTGACGTCATCGGAAAAATGACGTCATTTTCAAAAATGTGGACGCCGTCACAACAATGACGTCATCAACTCAAAATTAATTTTGCTATAAAATTTTGGTGAACACCAACCTGCGTGCCAAAATTGGTGTTCGCATGACTTTTTGATTTAGGAGTTAGATAGGGGAATTTTTGCCCCCCTTTTGATGTAAAATGCGTTGGCCGATACCCCGTGTAAAAAAGAGTTAAACACATGATCAGTCTCTTTGTAGCTCTCCCAGCAATACTTTATATTTTTGTATAAGTGTATGTAGTTCGCGATATAATTATTGGTTTAAAAGATGGGGAAAAATCTGAGTTTGAGAAAAAATCTGGGTTTCATTGAAAAAACTTTCATTTTTTACGCGAAAAAAATATTAAACAAGACCGCTCTAATTTGTTTTTGCAATTCAAGTGAGTCTCCTACAACATTCAGGGACTTCAAAAAACAATTTACAGTACGAAAGCCCTCCTCTAACCCTGACTCATACCTTAGCTCTTACTCCAAGTGCTTACTAAAAATCAATCAAGCTGTGAGCAGTTAATATTGCAAAATATGGAGCTGTTGATGGAAAAACTAAATTTCATTATTTGCAACTAACTTGCGACATCACAATGGGGCCTATTCTTTGTCCAAACTCCATTTTCGGCCGAGCGATTACTCCTCCAAGTTGAAACCCGAGTTGTCGGCAGACCACTGTAGCGTCTCGAGTGTCCCACCCATCCCCGCATATTACGCCCAATCTAAACTCAGATGCAGCCACACGGACTCTGCCCATGAAAGGCAATAAGCTCCCAGCCAAATGGATCCCAACACGACGAGCACGGATTCCTAAACACACAGATTATAAGTATTATAAGTATGTATGTATGGACAGTAAAGAAATATAACTACGTAGGACAGGGATTTTTGAAGTGAATGCCAAACCACACTCTCATCGCTGCGATGTGCCGCTAGAGGCCAAAGTGGTGTTGTTCGTAAGACCAAAGTGGCGTTGTTTAGTAGCGTTACTGTATCGATCATTTTGTTGATAACAGAGTCTTGAATAGCCTAAGATGAGTAAAATCGAAGCATATCCTAACTTGAAAATTGAACTGAACTAAATTTGGGCCAGATAACAATAAATAAAAACATCTAACATCTTTTAACCTCACTTAGCGTTTCTCGAGGATTGCGGACAGAAGTTGGATATGAGCAGCTTCCATACTTTCATTATTTTTTTTTTGTTGAATCGTGGCAAATAAGTTTTGTTTTGTCTCTCAATAAAATAAAGCAAAGCTAGTAAATCCAAATGAAATAGACTATTTTGTCGAAAGTTTTAATTTAGTTTTTTTGTTATTAATTCTGGTCCAAATTTAACCAAATCTCGTTCTTATTGTAAAAGTAACCCCAAACCTAAACTTAATCCAAACCTCAACTCAAACCCTACTCTCAACCCTTGAAAAGTAAATGAAAAATGCAGGGTGAATATTTCTCACTTTCGTTCTATTCTTTTTAACTTAAAAACTTTCGGTGAAATAGTCACTCGCAAGGAAATTTACCTAAAATCGGGGGCGCGTTGAGAAAAGTTCTGAGCGCATTATTCGGATCAGCATCGAACAATTGAAATGGATCAGAATAAGGTGAGCCAAAACCCAAATGATTGAATGGATTGATATAGGATCGAAGAAGTGATGACGTCATCGATGAGGTAGTTGGATTTGTGACGCCAAATCTTGGTGTTGTTCGAATCAGTGAAATTCCATTTTGCGATTTTGAAAAGTGTTTCGAAAAGTCAAAAACACTTCGCTTTAACTTTAAACGGTGTGCACTGCCAGTATTGGAAGAGTGCTGGGGTGACGATGCTTTGACGGTTCGATAACTTAAATTTGACGCTTGGGCAACACGCGTAGCAACAAATATAATAAATAAACAAAAACAATACGAGGTCCGCATACTAAAAGGCAAGATAAACATTTTCTGCAAACTTGTGCAAAGTTGAAGAATTTTTGTCTAGCTTCTCTTTCGAAATTTTGTCTCCGTTACATGCTCAGTTGTCTACATACTCCATAATAATAAAAATCTAAGCAAGTTTCTTCTTAAATACGGCAGCAAAAATTCTGAAAAAGTTTTGAAAGAGAAAGGTTTTTATAATATCCATCAATTCATATATGATACCTTTGATTTACGTGGTAATTATAGCGAACAGGCTTTTTCTCTGATCTTATAATTCTGTACATAAATCTTTTGTTTTTTGTTTTTAATCGGCTAGAGCACAATGTAAGCATGCGAAAGCGCAAAAGAAAGTCCGTGCATTTTAAAAATACACAGTAATTTTCATGCCTATTTATGTATGATGTATTAGCTCAACAAATTATGTAGTAAGATGAACGTCCACCGGCTCCCATCCTGAACCGGCAATTCGTTTCTATGTCCTAGGGAAAGAAACATAACATGTATTCCCTACCGGAACCAAGCGGTCTGGTGTAGTTGTAGTCCAGCCTGACAAAAGAGTTGCAAACAGTATCCATATAAAATAATTACTGTTAACGTGGTTGGACAAACACAAAAGGTCTGTCTGATAGACATAAATGAATGAAAGTAGGATGCGCTTAGTTGCTCAGTAATCGGCTTCCAAACCAACTAATGTGAATGCAAGGCCTTCACGCAAGTTGCGTAAACAGTAAAGCCCGCAGTGGCATTTTCATGAAGCGTACCCATATTGCTACAATGTACTGCGTTTTTTTTCTTTATTTTGAGCTAAATACAACATTTTGACAATTTGGTGTCTCTGCGACACTTGTTAAGTCTGCAAGACGATACACCTACCAACAGAACCAAAAAAGTATATTGATTAGCGTTGGTACGGTTAGAAGATGCAGACTGCTTAGTTTAAACGCTTGAATGAATGACTAAATATCATAAACACGGCCGCCGAGAGGGGGGGCAGGAGAGGACAATGACCCCGGGGCACATGGACTTCAGGGGGTCCACCAAGATCACACTGAAAAGTGAACAGCGATGGCTGCTGTGCAAGTAACGTGCAGATATTATCATCACATTGGAGCAATGCTCTAGGGCTTTCTGCAAAGAAATAGGTCTTCTTTTGTGGGGCGGAGGACAGTGCATATGAATATTATTAAACTTATTTGAAATATACCAACAACAGTAATCAGCCATAAACGCTTAAAATCAGCTCGTTGAATATTGAAGACTTTTTTTGGGAGATCACTTCAAAATGCGTAGAAAATAATGGCATTTTGCCCTGAATACCTGTTTTGTTTTTTTTTTGTTTGGAGAACACTTCAAAATCCGGAGAAAATAATGTCAGCATCATTAATCTAACATTAATAATAAACCAATTCATAGAAATTTTTCATTCCGTGCAGTAATTGTAGCTATTCAGTGTGAAATCGTCTTATTAAAAACTCTTATTATGCTTACGCCGCTGGATAATTAAATAAAAAATCAGGAAGTGTGGCTTGTAACGTTGAATTAAAATATTAAGGGGCCCAATATTTAAGCTGTCCCTGGGTCCACGTTTGGCCCTCGGCGCCCTTGACCACAAATACCGTTAGAATTTTTCTCAATGCACAAACACAAATGCAAAGTCATGTTGTAACTAAGAAGTGAAAACTAACAACAATCAAACAATAATTTTTGTGTGCAAGAACTGAACGTTGAGTAACAAAAACACCTTGGTCATGCAACGTGACAGAAAGGTTTGGAGGAATTGTTTGTTTTGGTATTGTTGGCTCTGGAGTCGGGATGGCGATTAAAAATCGATTTTTATCGTTTTCACGACTTCGGTCGTTGCCATAACAGCAAATTCATCTTAATTTGCCCGTCAAGCCCATTTGGAACAAGAATGCAAATATCACCAAATAATTTTTGCATTACGTCAAGCATTATTATTAGATTAAACTAATGCGGATTAACCAGCTATTTTAGATGTTCTGTTTCGAAATAGAAATTATTTTCATCACTGAAAACTTTTGTCATAGTATCTGTTGATCTATTTTTGAAAATGGCCAGTCAGAGAAAAATTTTTGTTATTTTTTGCATGTAAATTATTATATTTTTTGCTGTTAAATAAATACCTTTTGTATTTTTTTAGCGCATATTCATACAACAGTTCACAGCCCTTTTCGAGTTTTGAAAATTTGAGGCACCAACACCACGCGACATGATAATTGGTTCCTCATAGTCACGCCTTTCAAAAATTTAGAAAAATATTTGTAAATATTTAAAAATCGAGTAAAAGAGTTTTTGAAAATATTACTTTTCCAAAACCCTGGCTCCGTAAATTTCAAACTATAAACATAAATGAATTTACAAGATTCATTACAGGAATCGTGTTCAATTAAATTCCAGGCGTATACCTTATATCAGTGCACGGAAAGCATTTTTTTACCAAAACATTTCCTACCAAGAGCAACTTTCTTCCCTATTAATTCTGTATATGCTCAATTATTGATTTCTGCTCCACCCTATGAACATAATTGCAGATATTTGCAAACAAATATTTTCCGAAAAACTACCAGAAAACAATAAAGATGGTCTTCATTTATTTAGCATTGCTCCAATACGGATTGGACTGCAATTTTAGCTTTTCTTGTACATGTTTGCAGAAAGTTGTTGGTTAATGAGAATTTGCCGTAATCATATTTGTTTTAAAATAGTTCGTACCAATCTGTTATGGATTATGGCAAATTATATTCCGAATTTTCCAGCTCGAATTGCAAGAAAACAAGAGATTATCGGATTATTATGCGCGCTAAATAATTTACTATTTTTCTTTTGTTCTTTTGTATTTAAAGATACGTTCAAACTATTCTTGTCGTACATATTTTCAAATGCTTTTCAAAATGATGTTATATTTTATATAAAGAGCCTAAAACTATGCTTTACATCTCTGCTGTTTTAGACAAGAAAAACGAAAATAATCATTTTGCTCAATTAGAAATACTTAAGCCGCATAATATTGTATAAAGTATCACTAAAATGTACTTGGAAGCACTTTACATTATACAAAATACTGAAAACTGAATTTACAATTATATAAAATACTGAATTTACAATTATACGAAATACTGAAAAAAGTCTGAATTCATTTTGGCAATTCAGATGCCGTTTTGAATGGACCAAAAACACATTTTGTCAAAATATAGTGTGTTATAAATATATTTATTGTTCGATAGATTTAATTATTATCGTTTCCACCGTCAAATTTTGTTAGTTTCCATTGGCACTGAAATAATAACACTTTATAGTTACTTCAAATACCTTACTTGAATTAATATAAAATATTCAGAATCCTGTGAATGAAAAACTCGTTTAATAAGAAATATTATATCAGCAATATAATTAAATGCACAAATGTTAACGTAAATTGGATTTCAAATTTAAGTTCCATATAACGCTGAACTCTGAAAAGTTGCTAGTGTCTATGCATAGTTATGATCGCAAAAGCATTTTTGACAATTTCCAAAAGGTGATCGCAAGTCGATTTACACTAGCTTGTACCCATCCAATAACTATTTGCAGTTTTCTCCGGTTTGAATAAAAGGAAAACAGAAAACAATAAAAAGTTAGTATTGGGATATAACGTAAGGAAAACTTTGTGATCATTGTCGCGATTTTTAAAATTTCTGTGAAGCAATAAACCCAACCATGACCTTACTAATCATTATAGTCACCATCAGTTTCCCGCTGTCTTTAATTGTGAGGTCATTAATTACTCGAACGAACTATGCCATTGTAGCTGAACTAATTAAAAGTCTCAAACTATACAGTATTACCGATTAGTAACTATACGCACCGACAAAAATGCAATTATTGCTATTGTTACGTAATTGCTCGCAGTTTGTGATGTCAACTAATTAAAAGTCGCAATACCATACAGTATCGCTGATTAGTAACTAAGCACCGACAGAAATGCAATCATTGCTATTACTACGTAATTGCTGAGGCTTGTGATGTCAACTGACTTCAAAATTTTGTTAATTCTAAGATTAAAGCTTTCAATTTCAAAACAATATGTGTTCCCATTCTCACCTATGGTCATGAATCTTGGGTAATGACCGGCTAAGTGCGATCACAAGCAGGCTTTGAAAAATAATAATTGTAATTAATAAAATTGTAATTATTAATTACACGATTTTGCTGTAATTGTAATTGAAAAGTTTTCTGCCTATTTTTAATTACAATTACTCTGTTATTCACAACGATAGATGATAACAAAATGTGTTTAAACAATATCAATTTTCCTCCGGTTGCAAATCGATATTTTCTACCAGTTGCAATCCAATTTGACGTCACAAATCGAATATCAAAGTAGGTTAGGGATAGTTAGAGTTAGTTTTAGAGATAGGGTTAATCATAATTATAACTTAGCATCTACTTTAGTCATAACCAGCACTAACTCTAAACCAAAAAATAGCCCAACACAGAATTGGCCTGTGACGTCAGATGTGACTTTAGCCGGTGGTAAGTAACTATTGTAACTTCAATGATATTTGTGATATTACGATTTTGAGTGCTTTTTTCCTTGTTTGCCCTCGTGTGCATGTCAAAGCGACACTAATCATTCTATTTTGTATGACCATGCTAAATACGTAATATTATTGGTAAAAGTTAAAATAGTGTTAAATAGTAGTTGTAACGTACACAAATTTCAACTTTTTTACAATTTTTAATTGTGTTAAAACTTATTTCCTTTTGCACAAATAATTGCGGCATGGTCTAGCTAAAACCATAATGTTGCTGGAAGCGATATGAATTCAATAACATACTTGACAATGGCTTACAAACGAAATTATCTATCGCAAAAACTAAAGTTAAACAAAGATTGATGGAAGAACAAACATAGAGAGAAAAAGGGGTTTGATAGGTCGGGTATAGAAATATAAAACAAATCCACAGTTTTTACCAATGCTGTCGCTCCGAATGCCAGGGGAAACCGTGCCCCTCCCCCCCTAACGACTGCTTGTGCCCCCTCCCCATTTCGGTTTACTCAGAAAACGTTTTTAGAATATCATGTAACGACAATACAACAGGCCATAATGGAAAAAGGGATAGCAAAGTTCAAACATAATTCTCGCTAGAAGTTATCTCTCTTTGCAAAATTGCTGGCCACCAACTGCTGTACATAAATGTGACACAAATAATTTGTCTTATAAACACGCGTTTATAGACACGCCGTTTTATAAACGCGGAATAGAGATGTAAGCCTACAGAATCAATACCGGTACTTCGTTAGTGATTATGGCCTGAAACAATACGTCAAAACATTTTTTCAAAACGCCATTTGGTTTTGTTTTTTAGAGAACATTCAAAATTGTTTTAGGTCGCAGTCAGTTGCCCAACCAGACGGAAGAGGCTAAGGGAAAATTTAACCCCAAAAATACAAGCGTTTAAACGTGTTTTGGACTTGACCTTAAGTATAATGGGAAGGGGGGGGGGGGGGGGGGGGAGGGGGCTGAAGGGGCCAGGCAATTTAATTCGTTCAATGACTTCTGAATTTCAACAATTTACTGTAGTTATTTATATGGCTTCAAAAACGTGTAAAAAGTGATTGATGTGGCATTAAAATTGCTATTTTTTGCCGCAAAATCACAAAAATTGCCTAGCGGCTGGAGTCTCTCCCCCAGACCCCCTCAGGGATACGCTTGAGTTGCATCGGTTTGTTCAGTACAGGGCCTAAATTAGACAATTTGTGTGCAAAAAAATTTTACTTTTGGCACAGGCTTCCTCTTTCTTAATAAAATCCTGATGCGCTTCTGGTCGCATTCACTGCTGCTGACAGATTTTTCAAGCAATTTTTCGAGCGGCATCAGAGTTGTAAACGGGCCGACTAGTGTAGGCCCGAACCCAAAAATATAAGCCCGAACCCGGCCCGAACCCGAAGACTAATTTGAGGCCCAAATCATGCCCGAAAAAACCCGAAAGTTAACTTAGGTCTGAAAAATTTAGCAATGTTGACAAGTTAGTTTGATTATAGTTTGTACACCTAAGACAAAAAGTACGTTTCAGGCCCGAATTTTAAGCCCGAAATTTTTGTCAACTTTAGGCCCGAACCCGGCCCGAACCCGACCCGAAAAGCCCGGCCCGACTTACAACTCTGGGCGGCATACAAAACGAACTAAGTAACTCCACCGGCCTTAAGCGTATCTTTTTTCAGACATGAATACAAAGTTTTTAAAATAGCGCATGTTTTGGAGTTGTAAAATATTAGTTTTTATGTGCAAAAGTTCAGTCTATTTTAGTGCACCCCCCTCTTTCGGCTTAGTGCCCTCTCACGCCGTTTGCTCTGGCGACGGCACTGATGTTGACATAAGCAAAACTCGAGCCTCGAATGTAAGTAAATTGGTTGCAATGTTTTGAGAATCTTTTCATTGTAAGTGTAATTGAAACTGTAATTGAATTACAATTACTTGAGCTTGAATAATTATAATTGAAAATTTTAGGTAGTAATTGTATTTGTAATGGTAATTAAAGCAAAAACAAGTAATTTTTCCAACCCTGATCACAAGTGCAGGCGTCTGAAATGAGGTTTTTACGAAAAATCGAAGGAGTTACAGTTGTAGTAGTAGTATTCTTTTATTGTCGAGCAAAAGCAAATACACAAATTGCTAATTCAGCAAACATTGGACGACACGATTTAGCACGTCGAGAAGAAGCGAAAGACCAAAATAAGAACGTCGCTTAATCAATTACACCATTTTATTTCACTGCTATTCTTGTGATACTAAAATATTCTGTCTTGTAGCCTGCAGTTTGACCAACTGTCGTTGACGTATATTCAACAAGTCTTTGTCTGAACAGAACAATTCTGTTGTGATTGTAAATTTTTTGTTTTTTATTTTTTATTTTTGGTGTCTTATATCCTGCTGTTTGATCATTGATCAAATTGTCTTTGACGTCTATTTTCTTGCCTGCATATAACAGTACATTTTGTACATAAGCATTACTTGTTATTTGCTAAAAGGCTTTATGACTGTAGCACAATGGCGTAATTTATCGCAACAATAGTTCTAATAATTTTGTATGTTTTAAGCCTCCAGGCTTTGCCACGTTTTTCTGACGATGTTCTACAACAGGCAATGTTGTTGCAGGGTGTTTGTTTTGCATCTTCGAAAAATAAATTTAAATTTAACAAGGTGCACAGCTCTGGGATTCGAAAATTTCTAAACATCGAGCCGTTACTTGTCCGAAATTAAAAGATCTCAACTTAGATGATTTATTCATTTAAGCAGAATGTCTCAGGAAAGACTTCCCAAACAAGCTTTACTTGCCAAAGCAATTGGGAAAAGACCAGTTGGACGACCTAGAACTTGATGGACCAATTACAATGAGGATCATGGATGGAATCGCTTGGGACTTCACCCAAGCGAAATGATGGAGGTGATGGAAAACCGTGAAATGTGGCCGCTTAATCTGGAGCTGCTGCCTCCGCAACCCTCACGGAAAATCGGGCAATGAAGAAAGTAGAAAAGCAAGAATAAACTTTAATGAGGCCTTTTATCTGTAACAGCAGAACCTGATCTGAAATGGCAGTAACTCTCACAAGGAAAATGCTTAGGATACCAAACTAGGAGTGGAACTTTGGCTTCTGCTTTTTTTCAGAAAGAAAACCAAAAATTTTAAACTCGTTAATGATGTTACTGGTTGTTTCAATGTCTTTCGTGAAAGCGCTTTTCAGCAAATTTTATATACGTGCAAATTACGTGCTTAACTTAAAAACCTTTTTCAAAGATTATCAAGAAGACTCTAAAAATTGGTAATATGAAAAACAGATATTGAATCTTGAACTCAAAATTATAGCTGTTAAATTTAGTGCTCGGTTTAACAATCAACCGGTATAATTTAAAAAATTTTTAGGATTGGCTGTTTTAGTTCAGTTTTCTTTTACATTCTAGTTTTTCTTCAACAAATCAAAATTTTCGATACCAAATGCGCCCTCTGCTTGGCCATCATTAAAAGCATTGTTACGTCATAAAGTAACGGTTGTTGAATCGGTGCAGCTCTGCCATTATAACATTATAATCTTTTTTTTTGAATCCGGATATATTTACTCCCTAATGCCACCTTGCGAGCTAAATTTAATTCAAGAACTAAATAAGGTAGAGGAGACAAACAAAGTAACAATGCCAAACTTTTGCATATTTCTTTGTGTTGCACTGCAGTTGGGGCAGCGGTGAAGAATAAAACCCAAGCTCTCAAAGGCGAAGTTTTTGCTCCCTGCAACGAATTCCGTAAGTGTATGTATATATCTGTGTCGATAAAATCGTCTTACGTTCTTCCTGAATTTATGTTAGCTCTGTAAAAAACTTATTTAGGTTCCGCTAGAGTTGCTGATGACGTAAGGCGGTCAAGGAAATAACCGATAACCGATCAGTGGTTGAGTGGAACGGTAGATACGTTTTTGATTCTACAGCGGTAGACACGGTTTGATTCCCGGTCGGGTCAAACCAAAGACTATAAAAATGAGTATCTACAGCTTCCCTGCTTGACGTTCAGCAATTGAAGGGACAGTGTGAAACCTCCTCCGTGTGTGATAGACAGGTGGGCAGCTTGATTCGAAGACCGAAAGGTCTCTTCGTTGTTTTCTGACCAAGGCAACTCGGTGAATAAAATGCAACTACAAGGGTCACATGTTAAATTTTCCGAATGAAAGTTGGATTCTTGTTGCAACCTACTCATTTGATCTAGGTTTACATGCGTTTTATCTCCGCTATAGACGTATGTAAACTAATAGAAAGTATCGTGGTAATGACGTAAATGAAGAGACACGTGGCAAATGTTCCCTAATATGGAGCCCAAATTTCAAATGCCCCCAAGAGCAACGATTTTCTGGAAAAAAGTCTTGACCTAAATTCGACAGAAAAAATGAACTCATGGTGAAGACCTTTTTTTTGGTCTTCACCAAAATTGCTTCACAAAGTGGACCCTCACGTTTGTAGAAGATTGTCCCCCAAGAAGAGAACTGTTTGTAGTTACGCCACTGAATTTGTGAATGATTGCTGCTGTACTCTGTTAGGAAGACCATGGAAAAGGAGGACGCTTAAAATTAACTTTTTTACAATTGGCAACCCTGCAGCCAAATCTTTTTTCTCGGAGGGCAGCGGAGGTGGGACCCACATCTCTCACGCATTTGTATTCAGCATTGTGCCGGGGCGCTCAAAGAAAAAATGTTAAAGGGCCGAAGGAGCAAAGAGGCTTGTTGTCAAACATCATAAAACAATCAAGTGGACATGAGACTGCAGTTGTACCTTAATTAAATCCAGCTATAGAATGTCTGGTGAGTACTGGTGCTGAAAGCTCCCCAAGCAGAAAGCTCCTCTGGAAGCTTTAGCTTTTACACTGTTCATATGGGATAAAATACAATACAATATTTTACGGCGCTACACTTAGCTGCTTTAGCAAGCAGCTGATAGATGATAAAAAAGATTTAAAGCCTGCATACCATCCCACAAAAACTCTCTGGTGGCAAACTTATCAACCTAAAGTAAATACAAGAACCCTCCTCACAAAAATCATGACAGAATAAACGACCAAACGGAATCCAAAGTAGAATTGGCAAAGCAAAAGTTATTCTAAGAATTCTGAGATAAATATATATGCTCTTTTTATTGCTCTAATATATAACTGAAATTAAAAAAGGAGGACATTTGTACGTTTGGCGTTTGGTGAGTCCGGCCGGACGACAAAGGCTGGAAAAACCGGACCGGCCGGCCGAAATTCCGTACGTACGGTCAGTTGGTCACCTTACACACTGCACAACATTTTATGTGAGAAAAAACAAACATCCATGACAACCAGACAAAATAAAAGATACATTCACAGATAATGCCCATATCCAGCAGTTCAAGAAAAATGGAAGCAAAGAAAACTAAGAAAGATTTAAGGAAATAAAAGACACCAGGACAAAACAAGACTAATTTATTTCATCACTCAGTAGCAGGAAACAGCACGAAGTAGAAATTAATTACAGTAGCCTTCTTTGAAGAAGGCAACAAAAAAGTTGCGAAAGACAAGCAACCAAAAAGGAGTGAATTTATTAACCATTTCAACCTTATATTATTTCAATTGTGTCTCTGCAAAAGCGATATTGTAGGGTAAAATTAAACACAAAATGTAGTAAAATGGCAAAAACCAGCCTGCATGTCTTAAAAATGCCAATAGCATTTTACGAAAACCAAAATGCTTTAAAAGCGGCTTTTAATTTTGCGTTATCCCAAAATGCACTAAACATATGGCCCGCATGTCTTAACAATCTTAGCATTTCTTGAGCATTTTGCGAAATCCTGAATGCACTAACCGGCCTTTTTTTGCTAAGAGGGTGGCTTGAACCAAAAGTCAAAATTTTTTGTTCGAAAAATGTCTCATTTAGACAAAATGTCTCATTTAGACGGCGGTGCTGAGCAAACTTGTGCTACTCAGGTGTATTACAGATGGGAGTCTAAAGGAGACGCCCCTAGTAGCTGGGCAATTTTTATGATTTTTCACACAAAATATCCATTTGGATCACGTTTTGCACGTTTTTAAAGCCATTTTAATGGACTTAATAGCTAAAATTTGGAAGTCATTTAAAAGAACTAAATTGCCCAACCCATTCAGCCAGCCCTTGCTTGTCAATTTTAAACCATGTTTAAACGTTTGTATTTTGGCTTAACCCTACTCCCCTAGTAGCGCCACTGATTAATTTAATAAGAGTTTTGCAGTGCGAGGCTGGTACGTGGTATTATGATATCAGAGAAAAAACTGCTTAGTGCATTGTGTGTAAGTACAGTATTAAAAAAGTCAGATCGAGCTTTAAAATCGGCTTTTCGGGTTCAAAGCTGAAAGCATTCAATTGGTAGTTTTTTTGCTCGTTTTTTCTTAAAAAGTTTTGACAGATTCGAAGGCCAACTTCACCGAATTTGAGCTTTCAACAACCTTTCGTTTCCGAGATATAACAGCTTAGATTTCCCCTTAAAAAGGCACTTTTTCCTTAGAAATCTTGTCATGAATGCCAACTAGAAACAAAATTTCAAAAAAGCAGAGTTGCTGTCAAGACAAAGTAAACGATCAGTAAATTGTAGTGGCTGCTTTTCAAGTAGATATAAACTGCTTTCTAAAAGCTAATCTTCTGTCACACTGACAAAATGACAACACTGAACTAAATGGAAAATTATTGATTTTGAACTGCAATATCTTGCAAACGGAAAGACGTAGAAAGTTCAGACTTGTTGAGAATGGGGTTTTGACTTATCGTATCGTTTTGGTCCACAGTGCAAAACTTAATTTGGATGCTCGTTTGATTTTGATGTGCAGTACTACATAAATTTTTGTTCGGCAGGTTGCTTTAATCCTATATTACACTGGGGGGTTTTCCCTTCTTGAGTTTTCGTGATAAATCAGACAACAAGAAGATTTTTATTTCAGTTAACTTGACTTGGAGTCAAATTTATTCACAAATAACTCCTGAAAATTTTAAGTTGCTAATAGGTAACGGAAAGTTTCCGAATTTTGATGAGGTTTTCCAAAGTCACTATCCGAAATCTGAGCATTTTTGGCCAAAATTTAACTAAAATGACGCAATAAGACGTTTTTGTGACATAACTACTTTGACTTAAGCATTTTATGATTCAGTATTAAAAAAACCCATGTACAAAAATTGAACCGCCTGTGACGTCATCCAAAAATACCATCATTTTTCGAATTTATGGCCGTGACGTCAACAATAATGACGTTTTCAACACGCAAAACCAATTTTTCTAAAAATTTTGGTAAGCACCAATCCGCATCCGCGCCAAATTTGGTGTACCCATGTCGTTTGGTCTAGGAGTTAGATGAAGTGTAAATGAAAAATGCGTTAATCAACCGTAAAATATAGAGTTAAACTAGGACTAAAGGCAAAAGCAGTGAGGTATCTAAAGTTAGGCCAATCGCATAAGAATAGATTGGCGTTGACTCTATTTTTTTTTGATTCAGCCGTTTCAGAGGTATTCAACTTCAAACATGATGTCGGGGCCTCTAATATGCTATAAATTTTAATAGTTTTTATTGGCAACGCTGACGTTGATAGCCTTAGTATAGTTAGCGACGCCATTCCAGTTCTCTTCTAAAGCAACGATTAGGCTTCTGCATTGATTCGTTTCTCTGTGAACTAGTCAGTTTGATCTTGTCAGCAGAATAGATACGAGCTGGAAAAGAGAGTATACCAACGGTGGACGAACTGTGGCTCGCGAGCCGCATGCGGCTCTCAAACATGAATTTTGTGGCTCTTGTATCGAATCGTAATATCACAAAGAAATTAAGATTATCCTTTATAAATATCTTATCTCGTGTTTGAAATTGTTTTCATTTATCGATGTATTTTACAGTGATAAAACAAGTATATAATTTCATAGCGCTGTCAATCAAAGTTATACCAACTGTGATGATGAATTGCAGTACAAACACTTCAAAGAATCAAGGTAGATATATTTTCCCGGAGTTGTAAAACACTTCAAAGAACGCAGCCCAAGTGTGAATTTTGCCTTACAGGGCAACAATCACTGTGCTTTTCAGTAGTGTAGCCAGGAGGGAAGGGGGACTACAGCCATTACTTTAATTGCAGGGGGGACGAGAGTTTGAAAGTTAGCGTCCCCCCATCGAGATTTGAGCGTTATATGATCTGGCAAAAAAGGATCTGTTAGCACAAATAAATCCCACAAATTTCGGCCGAATATAGTCCCAAATTGCGGTGAAGACCTATTTTTTTGGTCTTCACTTGATTTCGGGGCAAAAAATTTTTAATTTTTGGTGAAGACCTTTTTTTTTGTTTTTGGTCTTCACTCGATTTCGGGGAAGAAATTATTTGAACTTGAATCATAATCTCCGCTAAAGTACTTTCGCATTCCGAATGCGTTTGGTCAAGGCTGCAAAAGCGTCCCCCAATATTTTACAGTTTAAGTCAGTGTTTCTGAACCATTTTCTTCTGCGACCCAAATTTGTGTGAAAACCCTATCTGCAAGAACAGCTGCGACCCCACTAAATAGCTACAAAAAGTAAAAAAAAACAAAAAAAAACAGAAATTTTATTACACAACATTTATTGACATTCCGCTTCAACAATTTTGAAATCGTGGCTCAACATCACTCAATGCTAAACGCATTGGATACTCTACATCAGGCTCGTTGCAAGAAATCCGCAATAATTGGGGGCTGTTTGGGGGGTCTGGGGGCAGAGCTCCAGCGCTCAAAAATTTTTTGCAAAATTACTTAATTTTAGGCCTATTTTGATTAAAATTAATACGTTTGAAACGTGGCATAGGAATTGGCAGTGCAAATACAATTAAACTAGTTGCATGAATGAGCTGTGTAGGAGGTGGTTAATCGTAAAATTTCAGTTCTCTTAGTTACAAGCTGGTAAATCATGAAATCCTATAATTCAATGAAACTCACACGGAGTAATCTATTTCGTCTATAATTTACAAAAAAAAGATGTTTGAGAGAGGGGGAGAGGGGCTATTGGAAAAAGATTAGAGAAAAGTGATTGATAATTAACTAACAATGAATACTAAATAGTCCAACCCCCTATTCCTACGTTTATAAATTAGTTTTTGACGAAACCAACGTTCAGCATTTTTAAACAAGCGATCAAATTTGCTTGCATTTTAAAACAAGCGATCAAATTTGCTTTCGGCCATTTTTCAAAGTTTTTACTGATCTATGAGTTCTTTTTTGACAAATTAGCTCCCCTAAATGTATGTTTCAAAAAATGCTTTAAATACCTTTTTGGTCCATTTCAATGCAGAAGACTGTTTCAGAAGTGCTAAAAACGTGGTATTTTTCTTATTCTATATTTTGGTCGACAGACCAATGCTATCGTTTTTCCTGGCTACGCTACTGCTCTGCATCCAGACGGTTTCTATATTTGTCTTTCATAATGCTAGAGCAGAAAATCCCATCTCATATAAACATGAACTTGGGAAGCGTATTACAAGTGAATTTCTAAGACTTCTTCATGCAATATTGGATATTCGTTTGCCTTACTATAGACAGAGGTGGACAAAGTAGTCGAAAAATCTACTTAAGTAGAAGTATTGTTACTCACTCAAAAATGCCTTTCAAGTAAACGTAGAAGTATGGCGAAGCATTTCTACTTAAGTAAAAGTAGGAAAGTAGTCAAAATTAATTCTACTTAAGTAATGAAAGTAGAAAGTAATTTCGACTTTCACGTGTTTGTTTATTCTTCGAAGGTTTGCTGTTGTGACGCTTACGATCAGTGTTCAAGCAAAGCCATACTTACGGTAGCATATCAAAAAATCAAAGTTTTATTATTCTCTTGAAATTACACCGAAGCGTGTTACGAATACGATTTAGTAGGGACTCTGGGCTCATCTCCGCGCCTGGACAACACAGCTTGAGAAGAAATGTCGCAGCGATGGCGATTCGTTAGCAACACTGTTCGTTAACCGGCTAGGGAATTGAACCCCAGACGGGCCGCAGCAAACGCAACGCCGTTAACCGCTAATCTTTTTCGTATGAACCAGGAGTAATGCGCATGTCTAGTTTGTCTACTGTACCATGCTAATCAGGGTTCGGTATGCTTTTTTTTTTTAGTGAGACTGAGTCAACACCTGGTATTTGATGCAACGCAAAAACACTCTACCCTAGATGACCTGTAAATGAATCGTCGTAACGATTCAATAAGTTTCGTAGTACTGTACAGTAAAACAAACTCGATACGTACTTAGTGTACACGTTGTGAGGTGGAATAATGTACAACTACCTAACGGTCGAGTTCAACAATCCATTTAAACTTTTATTGGATTAAACCTGCTATGTACAATATGAAGTAAGCCAATCAGCAGGTCACCACAGATTCGTAACATGTAATTCGTACAAATCTTCACCCGGGTATACGATATACCAATTGGTATGCGAAACGGTAATTATGGTACACGGTATACAGAGGGTATACGAAACAAAACTGTGATCTCCAAAAAAAAAAAAAAGAAAATGGTCTCCACTTACATTCGGGCTAGATTCGGTCCAATTTTGCCCAAATGTAAGTATGAAAAATCGGATCTACAAAAAAAGTCTACACCGCTTACACGGGCTAGAATTTTTTGTGGAGTATACAAAGTTTTCGAAAATCGCAAAAGGTATACCACGTAAAAAAAGATTGAAGAGCACTGATCTAAACAATGCATTACTCTGCTCGGATGGCTAATTGTATAGCTCGTATGCCTCTAGAGCGGTAAATGACAGTCACGCAAATGACAGTAGGCTGCTAAGATAGTTTAAATACAGGCTAGTCTAAATCTTATAATTTGTCAATGCTGGTACTACGGTAGTAGCCCAAACGCTTACTGGTATATACTGGCAGCTATCGGTCTAAGTGAAGGCTTTCAACTACCGGTATCTATCTGCAATACTTCTTTGGAAAACCTAACAAACAATAAAGTACACAATAATACTGCACCCACCTAAAACAAAGAAATTCCAGAAAACCTTGCCAAACCTCAAAATTGCGGCTCATTACCGGTACATAGACTGTAATCACAGTGTACCAGACTTCTGTTTCGCGTCCTGCACGAACATGTTTTCGATAAGCAGAGTTGCCAGATATAATGAGACAAACAAAAAAACTTCAAATCGTGGTCATTGGTCAAATCATCATCAAAAAGGATTGGCTAGGTGTTTACTTCTACTTTACATAAAAGTCATTACTACTCAAGTAGCGTTACTTCGAGAGGATTTTACTTGAAGTAAAAGTAGAAGTATCAGAAATGAAAAATACTTAAGTAAGTCGCTCGTTACCGAAAATACTACTTAAGTAGTCTACTTAAGTAGTACTACTTCGTTACTGACCACCTCTGACTATAGATCAAAGATAATTAAAGTACCGAGGGCTCTATTGAGTCAGCGACCCATTCATAAAGCCTTGGCGACCCACATTTGGGTCGCTACCCATGGTTTGAGAAACGCTGGTTTTTAAGTTCTGGCAATAGCCCCCCTCCCGATTGGCCTGTGGACCAAAATGCAGAATATGGAAAATACCACGTTTTCAGCACTTTTGAGACTGTTTTTTTTGCACTGCATTGGACTAAAAAGTGATTTTAAGAATCTTATGAAACATATCTTCCGAGGGGGGGCTAATTTGTCAAAAATAAAACTTACAAATCAGTAAAAACTTTGAAAAACGGCTAAAATAGCAATCAAATTTGATGGTTAGTGTAAAATGCTGAACATAGGTTTCATCAAAAATATATTATAAAATCAGGAAGGATGGGGGGACTATTCAGTATTACCAATCACTTCTCTCAAATATTTTTTCAGTAGACTCCCTCCAATTATTTTTCTCTATAAAATATAGACAACTACGTATAAGTTTTATTGAACTATAGGAATTTATGATTTACCAGCATGTAAACAAGAGAACAAAAATATTACCATTACCACCTCCCACACAGCCCATTTATGCAGGGTGTCGAACCGTTTCAAATAACGGTTCTGGTTCAGGTTTAATTCCTGCTCAAAATATTTTAGCGGTTCAGGTTTGGTTCGGGTTCACTTGAGCACCGTTTTCGAGGTTCAGGTTCACTCAAGTAAAATATTACCGGTTCAGGTTCGGTTCGGGTTCATTGACTTAAAATTTAACTGCCGTTACTCGTTTCGTCCAGAAAAAAAAAGGAGAAATTGCTGATCCTGTTGATGATCACCACTGCTCTTATTGTGCGTGTACCAGCGCCAGCGGCATCCGGATATGGAAAAATATATTCTTACTTTTGTTAGGGGTTCAGGTTCGGTTTGGGTTCACTTGAGCGTTTGGGTTCACAATTTTGAGGGTTCAGGTTTGGTTCAGGTTCACTGAAGTAAAATTTTGCTGGTTCAGGTTCGGTTTGGGTTCACCAAAATGAAACGGTTCATTCGGGTTTACGGTTCGGGTTCAGGTTCGGTTCGACACCCTGCATTTATGCAACCAATTTAATCATGTTTGCACTGCCAATTTCTAAGCCACGTTTTAAAAGCATTAATTTTTATCAAAATATACCTAAAATTAAGTTATTTTTGCAAAAAAATGCAATTTTTTTTGTTTGGTGGGGGCTCCGCCCCCAGACCCCCGTGCTTTCAGAGGCTGGGGCTTTGCCCTTAGACTTCCAGGCCCCCGAAACATCCTCTCATTTCGAATTTCTGGTTACGTGCCTGGTGGTTATATTGCTGTTATGTTATTTTGTGTAAACTGATTTTGCGACTCGCTGGTGTTTATGGTGTTCCGCAAGCGGCTCTTTCTTTGAACAAGTTTGCCCACCTCTGGAGTAGACTATAAGGTAGCCTAGGTCATAGGCGTAGCCAGGATTTTTGATTGGGGGGGGGGGCCCAAATCACAAATCACATGCAATGACGTCATCAGAAATTTCCAAAAAAGGAACTTTTTGTAGGGCAAAGATATCGCAGAATGAAAGATCTGAAGTCGTGGTCTGTTGTCACTTAACCAGGATTTTGGTAAAGGGAGAGGGCGAAAAGTAATAGTTAAAAAGCGGAACTGTTTAACTTAGAAGACGTGTTAAGAAAACTAGTGTATTCAAACGTATCACAGACGGGGGTCTGGGTGCGAGCTCCCAGCCGCCGGTGGCTATGGGGGTCTGGGGGCAAAGCCCCCAGCCGCTGGGCGATTTTTGTACGTTTTTGGAAAAAAAAGTCCTTTTAATGCCTTTGGATCACATTTCGCTCGTGTTCACAACCATTTGAAAGAACTAGATTCTTAACATTCAAAGCCAATCGAAAAATTTTGATTGTTCAATCCTCCTTTTACTTGCAATTAAATTTCAAAACACGTTTAAAATCTTGCATTATGGTGTAAAATTTTAATTGTAAGTGATTTGGACCATGTAGGGGGAAGTAAGGCACATTGCCTTCCGCAATATTTTAGCAGTAAATAATAATCCACTCAAATAATTTCCTTTCATGAAGTTAAGCAGTTGTAGGAGTACATGTACGGCCAGGGAACCCAGGACCCCTCACTTCAAATTTAATAATTTGTTCAATGAGGATTTTCCTAGCTACTTTTTTAAAAAGTATTTTGTGCGTAAAAACTGGCGAGGTGAAGGTGAATCGTTATTGAAAAATGGTCCAATAGATGGTTACGCTTACTAAATACGCTATTCCCGGGCCGGATTTACATTGCACAGTGCCTATGGCACTATGGGGGTTTTCGCAACATCTTCCTGCCAAATATAAGTGAAGACCAAAAAAGTGCTACTATCTGAGGGCGGGGCCCTGGCTTGGCGCCATATGGCAAATCCGGCACTAGTTATTGCATTACGTCCATAAAAAGTTTAGATGAGGGCCTGAGGTAGCAACTTTTAGGACAAAAACCCTTGATTTCACCCTGGTTAGACGTTTAAATTTGTTGGAAAAAATTGAAATAAGAAGGTGCGCCGGGCCCCTTGGACGTCAATATTATTTATTGTTAATTACTGTTGCGCGCGTGTACTGTTTGTACGCAAAGATGCTAAAAGAAACTGTAAATGAAGAAACAAGGCTTTTTTTGTCAAATTTGTGTCATTGGTGGCATTTTGATTGAGGGGGCCCGGTCCCTCTGGGCCACCCCCTGGCTTCGCCTATGATTTTGAGATAAGATCGCGCCCTTAAGTTCTTTCATAAAAAAAAATTCAAAGCAAAATTAAAATAACTTTTTTCCCAAAACGTGGAGGACTTGAGTCAAGTCACTTGACAGTTTTTTGAAACGTACAAGAATTGCATGACATTATTATGACGTGGACACGTGGTCGTCATTATTATTACTTACTTTTGTACGCGTAAATCCTAAATTAGAGAAACTGCAATTCCGGGCAAGCACAACATACTGGCTATGCTCTCATTATATTTATCATTGGTAGTATTTCAATTGGGGGGTTTGCTTTACCGCCTATGTTATAGCATTAAGTTCATAATAACGTTAAACGAAGGCTTGGGGTTGCAACTTTTAGGGCAAAACTCTTAGACTTCTATCAGGTTTTGCATATAAATTGTAATGAATTTAACTTAAGAGGCTTCTGACCCGGGACCCTTAGTCGTCAGTCAGGGGCTCCCTGTTTGTCAGCTAAAAGCCCCGGGGCCCCCTGGTCGTCAGTTAGGGGCCCCGAGGCCTCCTGGTTGTCAGTTATGGGCCCCCTGGTTATCAGTCAAGGTCCCCGGGGTCTCCTGGTTGTCAGTTAGGAGCTCCGGGGCCCCCTGGTTGTCAGTTGGGGCCCCCTGGTTTTCAGTCAAGGTCCCTGGGGCCCCCTGGTGGTCAGTTAGGGACCCCCTTGTTGTTAGTTAGGGTCACCAGGGCCCCTGGTTGTTAGTTAGGGACCGCCTTGTTGTTAGTTAGGGTCCCTGGGCCCCCTGGTTGTCAGTTAGGGGCCCTGAGACCCCCTGTTTGTCGGTTAGGAGCCCTGGCCCCCCTGGTTGTCAGTTAGGGGCCCCGGGCCCCTGGTTGTTAGTTAGGGGCCCCCAGGTCGATATTTAGGGGCCATGGGACCCTCTGGTTGTCAGTTTGGGGCCCCGGGGCCCCCCGGTTATCGATTAGGGGCCCTGGTTATTAGTTAGGGGCCCTGGGGCCCCCTGGTTGTTAATTAGGGGCTCCGAGGCCCCCTGGTTGTCAGTTAGGGGCCCCAGGGCTCTTTGGTTATCACTTAGGGGCCCCGGGGTCCCCTAGTTGTTGGTTTGGGCCCCATAGTCGTTAGTTTAGGGGCCCCCTGGTTGACCCTCATCGTCATTAATGTTATTGTTAATTACTGTTATGTGCGTTATTGCTGAAAAAAAACTGCAACTAAACAGCGCTAACCTACGTTGTCGTAATTTTTATCATTGGTGGTATTTTAATTGGGGAGACCCGGGCCCCCTGGCCCCCCCCCCCCCTGGCTACGCCTATGGCCTAGGTAACAAACGTCTAACAACAAGCGAAAGTAAGGCTGCTAGAGTTTTTAGAGTAGTAGGCCATTGTTTGCAATTGTAGATGGAAAAGTTTAATCTAGGGTCACAAAATACTGAAAGCATGTACAATAGGCTTATTCAAGTGCTAGCAGTCATATTACCAGATGTTAATTGATTGGTTTTAACTGCGTCTGCTCCTCAATCAATAACGCGTTTAACAAGATTCAAATTTTAATTCCAACTTCGATATATGATGAAAACGGGACGATCAAACAAACGATGATAAACGAAGCGGTGAAAACGGAGTGCTGATAAACGGTTTCTGAAAACGCAATTCTTTTACTCGTAAATAATTTTACCGACATGCAAACGCATAGAAATCATACAGGAAAGTGACGTTTCTACTCGCGCATTGTGACAAACTACAATTAGTTACGAAGTTATTACAGTTCGCAATGTTTGAATTCACAGAACTTTATTTACACAGCGTGTATGTTTGCAGCGGAACCTCCTGATATAGCTTCATTCAAGATTTTCACAATAATTATCGATAGTGTTAGTGCATTAAAGAATAGGATTATAACCGTAGAAGTAAAACACTAAACATTTCACTTACCAATGAGTTTTCAGATGCAGACACAATAATTTTGTTAATTGGACCAATATTGTTAGCTCGAACTTGGAACGGCAAATCAAACTGTCTGACTAATCAAAAAAAAGGGGGGAGGAGGAGTCAGCTAACCGAGGAGGGTGCCAACAAGCACCAAATAAAAAGGGCAATGGCTCCAAGCTAAACTGAGCTCAAAGCTCTAAAAATGTGGACAATTTGCAGTCCCAAAAAGGTTTCTTGAATACGGACAATTTTTTTTTTTTTTTTCATCATATTTTTTATTTATTTACCAAGTGACGTCATATCACTAGAAATAACTGCAACTTCCTCTAGGTCTATCACCAAAGCATCGAAATATGCAATTCCTTTAAAACCAAACACACAAACTTGCAGAGTCAAAGCGATATTTAGTCACTTGGTGAGGAGACAGCGAAGGACCGAAAGGTCATCTAAGTCTACTGCCACCTCACCAAGTTAAGGTTAAAAAAAGCTGCTTCTAGATTTTCTCAGTCTGCTACTTTCTATGATAAAAAATTTTACGCAAAATTAAAACAAAGTATTGCAAAGATATGTACACTTTGTACAGTGTATACACAAAACTCACAGTCACCATGTAAAGAAAATGCAAGACAACATTAGAATTGTTCTGACTCTAAGCATACTAAAAAATAAAAATGCTGTAACTACAGATTGGATAGAAATAAAATTAATAAAGTTCATAATGCTTATTTATGTTTTATAGAATTTAAAGTGGGCAGTTGGAGTGAAAAAAAAAAAACTTCTTGCTTTGTTTTGTATTGTTTGTCAATATGTCATTAGTACTGGTACAATTTCCAATACCAGTATATATTAACCTCAGTCAGTTATTGCAAAATTACTAATAATTCATGGGCACATCAAAATGAGAGATGACGTATTGTATAAATGTGTGATAGATGAATGCACCAAACTCATGCTATTCAAGCAATAGAATAGGTTATTGTTGAACTAAAGCATAAATATGCAACTATGATTCCTGTAATTACTACTGCATTGCTGATAGAAAGCTGTTATTCTAGCTTTTATCGGTTTCATAGTTTGATAAAAAATGAGCTTTAACAGCTTTTTTAAATCTGTAGAATGAAACTTCTTTCATACTGCTTGGGAATTTCATTCCAAACTTTAATTCCTGCGAATGATAGAGACTTTTGCCCTAATCTTGTTCTAGTTCTTGGAAGAAAGAAGTTGTTTTTGTGGCTCAATCTTGTCTTATGTGTATAGCAGTTTTTTATTAGGTTAAACTTATCTGAATTTGCAAAAGATAATACATTATTGTGAATTTTGTACATTAGCTTTGCAGTTTCCAGAGAGTAAATATCCTTGAGTTTTAAGCATTTAGCTCGATAGAACAAAGGATTAGTATGCTCACGATATCCACTTCCAGTTAACAATCTGATGCTTCTTTTTTGCAGAATAAAGAGAGGTGCTAATGTTGATTTTGAAGCAGTCCCCCAACTACTTATGCAGTATTGTAGATGAGAGTATATGAGGCAGTGGTAAACAGATCTTAATGTTTGCTCATCTACAAAGTGTTTTAACTGATTAAGGGCCCAAGATCCCCTTGCTACCTTTGAACATTGTTCCTTGATTTGTTGTTTCCAATTTAGATTGTCGTCTATGAGAACACCTAGATACTTTATGTGATGTGATTGCTTGATTGGATTATTATCTATTGATACTTTGAGTTTAGGTTTATTTTGTTGTGTTATCACTACCATAAACTCAGTTTTATTAAAGTTAATTGATAATTTATTCACCTTGAACCAATTGCTTACATTGACTAATTCATCATTAATGTTTTGTTGCAGTGTTGAAACATTAGAATGGGAGAGAGTAAGGTTTGTATCATCTGCAAAAAGATGAATTGTGGAATTTGAGGCAAGTGGTAGATCATTGATATAAATATTAAATAACAACGAACCTAGAGTTGATCCCTGAGGAATCCCGCAAATAACATCTCTTGACTTGGATTTATATTGATTTACAATTGTATACTGTTGACGGTCAGTCAGGTAACTTGCTTGTAACTGTAATGGTAATCCTCTAATTCCATACTTTTCTAGTTTCTTGATCAGTATTGTGTGATTGATGGTATCATAAGCTTTTCTTAAATCTAAGAAAATAGAACATGTATTGAGCTTTTTATCCATATTGTCAAGTAGCTTATTGTAAATATCTAAAACGGCTTCATTTGCTGAGCAATTTTTCTTAAAACCATACTGGTTTGGACTAATCAAATTATTGCTCACAAAATAATTGTTTAGTTGATCAAGCAGACACTTTGCAAATAGTTTGGCAAAAGGATTTAAAATAGAAATAGGGCGATAATTACTGCATAATTCTCTTTCTCCTTTTTTAAAAATTAGAACAACTTCAGCGGTTTTTAACACTTTTGGAAAATATCCTGTTGATATGCATGCATTAAAAATGTTAGTTAGAACTGGAGCTATAACAGAGCTTGACATTTTTATATACTTTGCAGGAATTCCATGTCTTCCTGTTCTTTTTGATGGATTCATAGCTCTGATGTAGTTTACTACTTCTTCTTCAACTATTGGTTCTAGAAAAAATGAATTGCAACTACTCTGAATCAAAGATGTGGCATTAAATTTGCCATCAATTATAGCTGGTGTTTCGATTGTAGATGCAAGGTTAACTCCTATCTCTATGAAATATTTATTGAACAAGTTACTGATGGCCTGTGGACCTTGTGCACTTTCACTTTTGGAAGCATACATTTTATTAGGAATGTTATTTTTTTCACATTTTTCAAGTGAATAATTTTATTTATAATTTTCCAAAGCGACGAGGTGTCATGCTTATTATCATTCACTAAATTTTTAATGTAAAGTCGTTTTGCATATTCCTTAATATGAGTCAGTTTATTTCTATAGACTTTGTATTGTGCCCATGTATTACTGTCATTTAATTTAAGGGCTCTTTTGTACAATAAATTTTTTTTGCTGGATTGATATAAGGATTTCTTTGGATATCCATGGTTTGTTTTTTAGTTTTGTTTCCTTTCTGCTTTGTTTTCGTAATGGTGCATGTATGTTTAAAGTCTTATGAAAAATGTCAATAAACTTCTCAGTGTAGTTGTCAATGCATTCCTCTTTGATATCACCTAATAGCTCCATTCCTTCAGTTAAATTTTCTAGAAATTTTTCTACTTCAAAATTTTTTGTATCACGAATTAGGGTGACAGTTGATTTTTCACTCTTGGGCAGGCTTAAATTAGAACACACCATTACTGGCAGGTGATCACTTACATCTTCCACCAGAATAAAACTTTTGTGTTCACCCACTACATTGTTTGTATAAACATGATCTAAAAGAGTTGAGCTTGTAGTGGTTATTCTTGTCGGGTGTGTAATTAAGGGAATGCAGCCTAAGCTATATGTTAAATTCATGAAATCTTTAATATTGATATCAGAGTTACTTTTCAACAAATCTGCGTTGAAGTCGCCTCCGATATAATACATCAATTTTCTACTATTCAATTTTTCAATGGTTGATTCAAAACTCTTGCAAAACTCTGATAAATTCTGTTTAGGGTGTCTGTAAATTACCCCCACTATACATTTTTTGTTATTCCCTAAATCTAGTTGAATCCACATATCTTCACAGTTAGGAATGTTTAAATCAAACTCCTTGCAAATTGAAATTGATAAAGACTCCTTAATAAACAATCCTACTCCTCCCCATCTTGTAGTTGTGCCTTTGTGGTAAAAATGGTACCCATTTAACTTTGCATTGTATACCTGTAACAATTTAAGTTTGGTTTCACTTATAGCAATGATATCAGGTAAGATATCATAATTTGTTAAAAGTTCATTCAATTTATCAAAATTTGCATTTAAGCTTCTTATATTCACGCAAAGCAAAGAAAATTTACACTTTTTGTTAATAATATTGGCTTCGGCCTGTGAGCAGTATTTTGAGTCAACCAAACCAGAATTTAAATCATTTAGTAAGCTTTTTATCTTGTTGTCTACCTGTAAGCATTTAGCTGGGAAAAACGAATTATTTGTGTGATTATTATCAAAGTTTAGTTTGTCATCATTTCTCATTTCATTTAACAATTGCTTATCATCTAGGGTTTGAAAAGGAAACGATTCACTGTAACAATTTTGGCAGAGGTATGGTTCAGTAGAAGAACAAAGAGTGTGAAATTTAAGGGGACTAATGACTGTGCATTTGAGATGAATCCATCCAACACACATATCACACTGAATAGCACACTGGTTCCTTTTACAAGGTCTTAAACATATTTCACATGGACATTTAACTGGCATTATCAAGCAGTCAAACCAATGAAAGGTAGTTAGACAAAATAGCAAATTTAAAATCAGCCACAAAATATGCAGAAAAAGTTGTTTTGAATTAAAAATGAAAACAGGTGAAAAGTATCCTTCAATATACTGGTAATTATAAATTTAGACAAAAAGGTAGGCCTACAGAAAAAAAAAAAAAAAAGTCAGATCCAACTATGTACACAAAAATACAAAAACTACTAATGTCAGATCCTGCTATGTAGTCACAAAACACTAAAAGAGTGCTGAGTGTCAGGTTGAAGTATCCTTCTTATTCATACACCCAAGAGTTGTTAGCACAGCAATAATTGTTAAGTTCACCTTCTTTAAACCATAAAGCTATTTCTTTCTTTGCTGTTTCCACAGAGTCAGATCCATGACATATGTTTCTCCCAATGTCAATACAATAATCTCCACGAAATGTACCAGGAAGAGAATCAACAGGGTTAGCCTCTCCAAGCATTTTACGATCAGTTTTAACTGCTCCTTTTCCTTCCCAAACCATTGCCACAACTGGCCCAGACAACATAAATTCAACAAGTTTTGGGAAAAATGGTTTTAAACTGAGATCTGCAAAGTGCATTTCTAGCAAATCTTTACTGGCAGTTGTCATTTTCATGGCACAAAGCCAAAACCTTTCTCCTCGAAACGGCAAATTATTTTGCCAACTAAACCCAGCTGAACACCATCTGGCTTCACTGCAATAAAATCTTCAAGAAAAAGTTGGATTTGACCAAAGAGGGGGGAGGCTTGAACCAAAAGTTGAAAGATTCCACCACCAACTATGAATAGGCCTACCACTAGGCCTACCGTTTAACCTCTTTTTCCTTATTCAAATAGAATCAATATCCCGTCCTAATTAACCATAACTTGAAATACTTTGCTTGCTGACTCCTTTCTTCACAAAGATGCCTCAGGCCTCTACAGAAATTCTTGCTGACTGATTTTACCGTTGCAAGTTCTAGCTTAGAGAATTACAAAATTTACACCACGGAAAATCTAAACTGCAAATTAGTAGCACGTCATAAAGAAAGTAAACAGAGAACCGGATCAAATCAAAAAAGTGCGCGCGTTTATGATGCAATGGCTAGCCACCGAATTGACATTACTAACAATCGGAGTTGTAGACTCGGCATGGACACAACGGCCGCAAAAAAATAAATAAATAAAATGGACCAACATCAGGTATGAGTTTGTATTTTGTAGCCGAGTTATAAAAACCTTATTGCTAGGCTAGACTATGGTTTAGACTGAAATGTATCTGACTGCTTGTTTTTACTTGAGAGCGCTGGGCTAACAAATAGTCTACTCTTTTTACCTAGCAAAATCTGTTGTCCTAGCAAGATCAAACTGAATCCTAGCAAAATGACTCAATGCAGTGGCTTAATTGCGACGTTGCTTTAGATTAGAACTGGGGAGGAGTCGCTAACGACGCTAAGTCTATCAGCGTAAGAGTTGCCAATAAAAATTATTAAAATTATTATTGCGACGTTGCTTTAGATTAGAACTGGGGAGGAGTCGCTAACGACGCTAAGTCTATCAGCGTAAGAGTTGCCAATAAAAATTATTAAAATTTATAACACTAGAGAGAGACCCCAACGACGTGTTTGAAGTAGAATACCTCTGAAACGGCTGAGTCAAAAAGATGGAGTCAACACCAATCTAGTCTAATACGATTCGCCTTACTTTAAAAACCCCCATTGGTTTTACCTTTAGTCCTCGTTTAAGTGGCGAGAGAAAATGATTACTGCAGGAAACAGCCTGACACATTTAATGAAGTAACTAATATCGAGTAAAAGAGTGGTTAGTGGTATATAATCAGTACTTAAATTGTAGGGGGAACGCGGGGGGACGCGTCCCCCCATCGAGATTTAGCGTCCCCCCATCGAGATTAAGCGTCTCCCCATCGCGATTAAGCGTCCCCCTATCGAGATTTGAGCGCATGATGATCAGACGAAAAAGAGCCAGCCAGCACGAATAAATCCTTCAAATTCCGGCCAAATATAGTCTCGAATTGCGGCGAAGACCTTTTTTTTTTGGTCTTCACCTGATTTTGGGGAAAAACGCTTCAATTTTCGGAAAAGACCTTCCTTTTTTGGTCTTCATTCAAATTCGCCGACGGAATTACGTAATTTCCACTAAAGTACTTTCTCATGCCAAATGCGTTTGGTCAAGGCTGCAAAAGCGTCCTCCCATACAAAATTTTACTATTTAAATACTGTATATATAACTGTCATCTGCTTTTCGTTATGAAGCGTTTAGCAACTACGATGCGACTTCGTTTGTTAAATGTTTGTTGTTGTTTTTTCTATTGTTTATTTATTTATTTTTTCTTTATCTTGCCATTTTTCTGATCGCTAATTTATATTTTCTAATGTCACAGTAGTACAGTACTGCGATACTTGCTCCAACAGTCTTACTCTTCGTTATCGAGCTCTGTTTGAAATACTAATATCAACCACAGACTATATTTTCTAATAAAAAAATGCATCTTTTGGGCATACGATATACATTTAAGATTGCCATTTTGGCATATTCGACCAAATTCTAGAAACTAAGCGCTTTAGTAAGTTGTTTGAAAAAAGTGCTTTGACGTGGTGTGGTTAGAAAGGTGCAGAGTGTCTGGTTTATAACGAACGAACTGAAACAGGAGGTCTGTGGTTCAAATCTCAGGCTGGTCAAATCGGACCCAGTGTTGCAAACGGCTATTGCCACCGCTGCGACAGTTCTTCAAAAAGAGTTTTTTGCCGGTAGGCGTAATGAGGCGGATATTGGCCCGCAAACTCGTTACACGCTTTTTCCTAATACAGCAAGTATAATGAAAGATTTAATTTGATGCTAGCAAGAGTTTGCCAACGGGCAGATTACCGCGAGTGAACATCTCGAAAAATGCGCTTAAAGAGCAGGTCCGTCCTGATGCACGCAATTTTTTCCGAATTGCAATCAAAAATTCCAGCAAGGAAAACGGTTATCCAGCTGGCTCCCAGAATTCCAATTTTGTGTATGAATTTTGTGGCCAAAAATTTATAAGCCGCCCTGCAGCCTTTGTCGGGGGAAACACCATTGCAAGTGTCACGAATAATAATTTTGAATGCCTTTTTTGTGGTTATTTGCCGCGCCTTATATATCAGCTGTGTTGCTTTAACCCTATTTTGCCCGGGATATTTGGCCAACGCATTTTATAAGGGGGGCAAAATGCCTCCCCTAACACTTACTACTAAACCAAAAGTCATGGAAATACCAAAATTAGAATGAGAGTTGGTGTTCACCAAATTTTTTTGGAAAAGTGGTTTGAGTTGATAACGTCATCATAGTAATGTCACTGCCATATTTATGAAAAATGACATCATTTTTTTGATAACGTCACAGGCAGTTCAAAGTTTGTACATACTGTAGGTTTAATTTTTGATACTGAATGATAAAATGCCTAAGTCAAGTAGGTTACGTCACAAAAACGTCTTATGACGACATTTAAGTTAAATTTTGGCCAAAAAACCCTCAGGTTTCGGAAAGTGATTGCGGGTCTCAAAATTGGTAAACTTCACGTAACCTTAGAAACTTGAAATTTTTAGGAGTTATTTGTGAATAAATTCGACTCAAAGTCAAGTTCACTCGAAATAAAAACTTTTTTCTGAAAGAATTTATCACGAAAAATTGGAGAAGGTGGTCAAAAAAGCTGCCCTTAAAATTGGATTTATGGTTTTGCCGCTATTTTGAGTTGGAGTTTTTGTGGTAATTCTTTCCGGTATGTTTTACCATCTTTCATAGTCAGCTGGTTCTTTTGTTGCTTAAGACTAATTAATTGCAATATTTAGACTTAAAGTTTATGACGCCATAACTACTGTATATTACAATTTGGTTTTGTAAGCTTGTCCAATGTATTCCTTTGTCAGATTTACTTTTGTATTGTGACGTAATAACAATTTTTTGGCCAGTTGGTTGAGTGGTAACGCGTTTGTCTCGGGAGTGGGAGATCTGGGGTTGAAATCTCGGGCCGTGTCGCAATGGCGGCAAAAAGATACATCATTTTATCACCGTTGCGATATTTCTTTGAAAAATTTTGTGTTGCCCGCGGGCGCAGTGATGAGGAGATGAGCCCGCAAACTCGTTACACGCCGCGAGATAGTACAGCTAGTATAATGAGAGATTTGATTTGATAACCCTTGACATGCGTGGTCTGTAGCTTTCTTGGCAGAGGTGGAGTCCTCGAGGACGTCCTTGGCCTCCAGGACGTCCTCGAGGACAGATTTTGAAGTCCTTGGCCTTGGCCTCGAAGGTCAAGTCCTTGGCCTTGGCCTCGAGGCCTCAAGTCCTCGAAAATTGGCCTGTCCTCGGCGCGAGGACAGCACTATTTTTTGAATTGTTAAAATTTTGCGGAGCGCTTGAAAAATTTTTTAGAAAACGTTTTTTTGTGGAGATCGCTTGAAAAATTTTTGTGAAGACCTTTTTTTTTTTTTTGGAGATCGCCTGAAATTTTTGTGAAGACCTTTTTTTTTTTTTTTGGAGAGCACTTGTGCTTGTGTCCTTGGTCCTTGGCCTTGGCCTCGAGCATTCCTGTCCTTGGCCTCGAGAGTGTCTGTCCTCGGAAAGGCTGTCCTTGGCCTCGGATTTTTTTTGTGTCCTTGGCCTTGGCCTCGAGCCTTGTGTCCTCGACTCCACCTCTGTTTCTTGGCCTATTACGCCGGATGCACTGGTAGGATTGTCTCAGCAATCCATTGTTAGAAGCTGTGTGACGTAGACGCAACATCTTCTAATTATACTCAAGAAGTCATTAAACGCTAAGTAAAATGCTATTGAAGAGAGCATAAACTTGATGCATCTATCTATTTAGTTTGATCCAGCTTGGAACTGATCTACATTTTTTTGCTTCATGTGTAAATGCTCTTTTTAACAACTTACAAACTGACCAAGCAGTGATCTAAAAAAAATTATAATCGTGATAAAAGATACTGTAAATGTAACATACACGATGAACGCGGTTAGGCAAGAAAGAAAACCAGACCAGCTGGATAAATAAATAAATAAAAACAACAATAACAAAAACACGTTCACACGTGAGCGATCGATCGTTTCAATGCGTTTTGTTTAGGCCGCTTTACATGAAACAAACTGAAAATTTACTCAGCGACACTTCAATGAGCCTCTATATAACTCGGCCTAAGTCGTTCAAATGAAATGAAACGCCATTAGTCGCCTTGATGTGAACGTGTACTTACAAACACTCAAAATATGCTGAAATATTATCATTAGGTAAAGAATTTTCGCATTTTTCTTTCGACTCGGCAAGCGAGGCGGCGCTAAACTCGTTGGTAATTTCCCGTTGCGTCGGAGTCCGAAACGAGCGGAGTCTTATGTTGAACATTTTTTGAACATAGATATAGCCACTTCTGTTCGATTCATCTGGGGGCTCGGGCTCATTTATGTGGTTGTTAGTCCTTATTGTGTAATAATCATACGGCAAGAATCTGCATCCTGATGTTTCCTGCGTTTGTGTCGCGTTTCTTGGGATTTTGTCTCGGATCGTAACGCGCAAAATAAGTTGTTCTTTATCAGTCAAATGTGTTTCTCCACAAAGATACTCGATACACGCATGCTCAGTCGCCACACCACGTAAACTCACACTCGATGGAGCTTTCAAAGTGTTCGTTCTCCAGCCTAGAACCAGCAAAGAGTTTCTAGCGCTTCGGTTTCGCAAGGTTGTGACTTCAAGTTGAATAGGCTCAGTGTAAATAAACGAAGGATAATATTGAACTTGGACTTTGACATGGCAGTATTTCAAGACAGGCTTGGGAGTGCTCGGCCTTTGGTTCGGCATTCCAAATGTTAAAATCACGTTATTGCGGAAGTGGTACCTGTACCTGGACAGCACTCTTCCGTCATGAATTTCCGCATTGTCACGAAACACATAGGTCTGTAAAGATGGACTGGTGTCGCGACACTCGTCTCTGGTTCGAAAATAAGCATAATGGCTTGTCATGTTGGTCGAGTTGTGGACACGACTGATGTCCAAACTGTCCATTCTGGACGAAATGTTGGATACATTTTCAAAAACATTCAAACTCTCGGTCATTAAATTCATCTCTTTCACTCTTCCCATGTTGCTGTCTGGCACATTTGGTTCTAAAAGCACGAGTTCGTTTCCCAGACGAGATGCTTGCAACATCCCAGTGTTGTGGCAACCCACAGGGAGGCACGCCCCGTTTGGGTAACTCCGAGAACCGGTTAAAGCTTCAACTTTCGATGAAAACAAAGGTTTGTTATTTCGTTTGCTACGCTTCGATGACATCAAAGGTCGTTCTTCGTCAAGAGAATCCAACTGGGCAGCGGTGAACGAAATCTTAACTCCCGGAACAGGGTTGTTGAGAGCGTCGATTACTTTGGCCCGCAAATAACATGGGATCTCACCAATCCCCAAACTCCAAGCTGTACTTAGTCGTCGAATCTTCGCACTTGCGCTGAGACCCTAACAAAAAAATCTCGTCACCAGCCAAAGAAATAACGGATAATAAGTAACTACATTAAACATATTGGTACGTCTAAACTAAAAAATAAATGAACTACCCCAAGAGCTACATTTTGAACTCAACCACAATGCATTAAGAGTCAGCAGTTTTGCCATTTCCGATTATATCCTGCAACTTCTAAAGAGTGTTTTGGTGGTGGACAAGGATGGCATTATGGTACAGTACGATACTCCTCAGTTTTTGTTAAGAAGTACGGTATGTCTTTTTTGTAATGGTACAAGCAAGGTACGTTAATGGTACGCTGTTTGAATTTGCCTATTAAATGTTTTGTGTGCAATGTGTGGCCGTCAATGAAGATCCATGCGACCATGCCCAGCGTGCACATAGTCTAGGCCATTCTCAAGTAATCATTATAGCCTCTTAATTTGTCGTTACAATTGTATTGTGATGTCCAAGTCACAGTCACAAGTATGGCCAATTGTGATGGCGTAACTATTGCCTATAGATGCTAGGAGCCTAGGACTATCGTGGCATGTCATATATTGAAGAAAAATTTGAACGGAAACACCTGCGACACTTTAGCTGAATAATCAGTGGTTTAAAAATCCCAGACTTTTCGCACATTGCGCCGGCTTTTTGTATGCAGAGGCAAAAGACAGCTGAAGCCGACGCTAAATGAGTGAATTGAGATCGCTGACGAATAGGCTAGTGATTTCAAAGTCAGTTAAAGTTGCGAGTAGTTAAAAGCAAGGATGGCAGTGTGGTACGTAAGTACGGTACGGTACAGCTCAATTTTTGCTAGGAAGTACGGTACGCCTTTTTTGTATTGGTACGGGTACGGTACGCTTCAACAATTGAACTGAAGAACAGTACGCAAGTACGGTACGGTTCAAGATGCGAGGTACGTAGTGCGCAAATTCTGAACGTACCGTATCATACTGCCTACCTTGGTGGGGATGTCCTTTTCAAATATTTTACAACAAATTGTATTCAAACATTGTTTCTTGTTTAACAGTTTTTATGAGCAGTTTTGTCACTATGAATTATGCCAGAGATTTCCTTCAGCTAAAGGTGATAATGAAAAGCGAGTTGATGATTGTGATTTGATGACAATATTGGCGTTATAACTCAGAACAATTATTTGAAAATGTTTTTCTCGTTTTGGCTTATCGGATCTTGAAATTACCTATTGTAAACGCTCTAATCATTATCCTCTAACCTACCGTTTCACCGTTCTTCGTGTACTTGGGTTCCACGCTCAGACTTTCTCTATCTTCTCTCCACAGCCCAGTTAAATCATCAAGGGCCCATGATTGTAGTTTCATCCCCATTCCGTTGGTGATGAGGTTGAACACCACAAACTTCCCCGGACGCAAATCGACCCTGCCTTTCGATGAGTCGTCGTTTGATAAGGAGATGGACAATGTGACTGGAAGCAAATTAAAAAGTTAGGCCGTATCGTTGTCAAGTTTTATTTTATTTTATTTTGTCAAGTTCAAGGCCGTATCGTATCGTTGTCAAGTTTTATATATTTACCACGTTGTCAAGACTTTATAGACCAGTAGACGACATCAACAACTTTAAACTTGACTCACGCTGTCACTTGCCCATCCAGTTTATTTGCGTTCCACAAACGATGAAAACTTTACACTATTTATTACTTCTTTTTAATGCTAATAAAAGTATTTTTATTGCTTTTGATACCACCCGATCGGTAATCGAAATAAATTTACGGATTTAGTAACTACGTTCTAGCGACTATGCTTTCTGATCGAAAATATTTACAAACAACTGGTCGGTCAACTTTGGAGCAACCCAAACTTAAAAAGCGATTGAGAAGAAAAAACCAACCTGAAGGTGAAAGTAGTAGCTCGTCCCCCATCAATCCAATGGCTATTGGGTTTCCAGGCTCAGATCTGTACCCATTCAATTGGCTTTGGGTTGGGGAGTTGTGATCAATGAGAGTAATGCCAACTTTCACGACCCCAACATGAGGGCCGGAGTGTCGGTCGTGGACCAGGGAGTTGGGCGGAATTATCAGTTTCATGCGGTGGCTATAACCGTCCGACACCCTGTGGTAGGTTAATTTTAAAAATAAAAAAGAAAAGCCTCCTGCCAGAACTTCTAAGAATACATAATCAATGCTAAGATAGTACAAAACAAGCTGGATTGATCACAAGTGTTGGAATAACATCCATTAAGTTTGCGTTCAACCAGAACTGTCAGTATCGATGATGTCATACTCGTACAACTCTGACCAAGTCGATTTTAAAGTTAAAGCGGTATTATTTTAAAGTTAAAGCGGTATTCCAGGTTAATTTGATCTTTGTCATTTAAAGCCTCTTCAGTTTAGTTATTTGGACTGTCACAGGCCTATAGTCAGTTCCATTCTGTGAATAAGAGCATGAAAAATGAGAGCATGGTGCATTTTGCGCATGATACATTGAATGAGAGCAGGGTGCTACAAAATGCCGCACCGTAGAAACAAAGAGACACCCTAAATTTAGAACGAGAAATGCAATTTTATGCGTAACGTGAAAGTTTTTTTACTCGTACCACAAGCGAAAGGAATTATATTGGCCACTTACTTGAACACATGCTGGAACCCTTCTCTGGAATCAAATACTTCAGTGATGTGAAAGGGCCTCATGTGTATGGTGTGGAGTGTGGATTCTCCTGGGAGGACCACAAGGTTTTTGACTGTTGTAGTGTAACGACGAAGCATCACGTCAGTCAAAATAATTGTGACGTGTCGTGTTTCCAACGGCAAATTTGGAAATGAGATGCGGAACGATCCAGTGCTGGACGAGTAACCAACCGTACGCCCTTGATGTGATAGTTTCATGTATGGTATTGGCTCATCTGAAAGCAAAAGAATTGGTCGTCTTACATTCAACCTAAGAGGTTTTATTGCAGTGTTATGGGCCTAGGTCGGTTCGTATCGACTTTCAACGGTAAGGAAAACTTCCGATGAAATTTTTGAACAGTTACAATAAGATTCTTTTGAGTGGTTTTTCCATTTACTTATTTTTTTCTCAAAATACACCACGTCTCATCTCCCAAAATCAGCTGCTACTGAGCTGCTTAACAATGCAAATCAAGGCAAGGTTTTTAACTCAATGTCTCCAACGCTGCCTGGACTTGCACAAAATGAATATTTTGTAGTTCTAAGTTTTAATTCTGTTGTTTTTGAAATTACATCACTTAGGATACGCAGCACAATATAACAGTATCTCAATGGAGTCTGCGTTATTTTGGAGAATAAGCTTGATTGTAACCAGTTGAACACAGGCTCGTAGCCAGGATTTGAAAAAGGGGGGGGGGGGCTTTTTTGAAAGAGTGAGAAAACTGCAAACAACCTTGACCCGAATTTTCATTGTTCTTGAATCAAAATCACAAGTCTTATCCAAAAATTGAGACGGATTTTTCGGCCGATATCGGAAATTCAAATGCTTTTTCAGCCCAAAAACAGGTGATCTCCAAAAAAAAAGGTCTTCGCCGAAATTGAGACGGATTTTTCGGCCGAAATCGGAAATTCAAACGCTTTTTCAGCCCAAAAACAGGTAATCTCCAAAAAAAAAATTAAAAAAAAAAGGTCTTTGCCGAAATTGAGACGGATTTTACGGCCGAAATCGGTAATTCAAACGCTTTTTCAGGCCGAATCACGGCATCTACTTCACAACTTCGGCACCCAATTTTCTTTGGGGGGGGGGCTGTTTTCATTTTTTTACCAAAAATCGGCCTCAAAACCACCAAAAACGTAGATTTTGCATACTTTACAGGACAATGGGAGGGCTCGAGCCCCCCCCCCCCCGCCCCCCTGGCTACGCTACTGGTTGAACAAGGTGAATATTAAATTGAAGATGGCAATGGGTATTTTTTTTCATTGAAACCTGGGCAATTGGAATTTCCAAACTGGAAACAATCACTGTATTGACAAAAAAGAAATCGTGAGGCACATGCTACTGTGTTAACGTGGCACAATTTAATCATGCACAATAAAAAACAAAGCCTGAGAACTCATCACGTTTTGATGGAACAACTCACAGTACATGTGAAGACACGAAAAACAAAAGCAAGAAAAAAACTCGCATACGTACCGTTGTGAGTGTTTTTGACTACTCCTTCCACCACAGTTGTTCTTTCCGAACAAACAACGCAGGAACACTCGCGAACTACCGTGATCAGAAAGGAAGTGACGTAAGAATGATGGCGACACTTTACCATAACTGGGCTGGTTGTGGAAGCTTGGCAGCAGAGGCGATTGGGGTTGCAGGACGATACCGGAAGAGTGATTGTGCCCGTTGACCCATAACACGGGTCTCCGGAACAACGCCCCAAGTTTACATAGTATTCTGTAGAAAACAACTGTTCGTTAATATTTCTTGTTCGTGAGAGCCTTTGTGACAAAATTAATGCTTACGTTTTTCATCATCAACAGTGACGTAACATCCATCCGGTAATGAAACTCGATTAACCTTAGGAATCGCATTGCATGAATGCATTTCTGGATCTGAAACGATTGTTAAAAAAATTTGTAATTTACCAGTAACGTTATTACATTATGCTTTGCAAGAAAACAAATACAAAAAATTGCTCTAAAACGACGGCCAGTCTTTGGATTCTTATTCGGAATCTGAGTTGAAAGCCGGTCCGGGCTTTTTGGGTCAGGTTCGGACTTAAAATTGACAAAATTTCGGGCTTGAAATACGTACTTGCCTTATGTTTTCCCTTTTAAATGCTATAAAAGCGTAATTGAAATAAATTTAATGATATTAACTTTGCTGAACTGAATGACGACTTCTGTGTTTTACCATCAACACTATAATCATTACACAATTATTATTATTATGTCACAATTTATCAGCAATGAGCAATTTTATTTTTAACGTATACGAGCAATAATAGCATACATTTTTTAAAATCTAAGCTAATTTTCGGGCCTGAATTGGCTTCAAATCACTTTTCGGGTTTGGGCCTGTACTTGTCGGCCCGTGTAACAACTCATGTTCGTAATCAACGACTTAAACACTCGGGGCCAAACTTCAACAGAGTGGGCTCGAAAATTTTCGGACATCATGATAGGCTAAGTCAGCGCACTTAGACTATGCTTAGACGCAAGAAGAAACTGTTTTTATTTTCAACATATAGCAGCCAGCGCTGTCGCCAGAGCAAACGAAGTGAGGGGGCACTAGCCGAAAGTGGGAGGGCACTAAAATAGAATGAACTTTCGCACACAAAAACTGATATTTTACGGCTGCAAATTATGCGCTCTTTTTAAAATTTTGTTTTCTTGTTTGAAAAATGGGGCGTATAAGGCCGGCAGTGCTTATTAGCTTGTTTTGTATGCCATGTAATCACTTGAAAAATCTGTCTACAGCAGTGAATGGGAACAGAAGCGCGACCAGGATTTGGCAAAGAGGGAAGGGCTGGAACCAAAAGTAATTTTTTTTGCACAAAATTCCCTAATTTAGGCCCCATGCTGAACAAACCGATGAAACTCAAGCGTATCACAGAGGGGGCCTTGGGGCGAAGCCCCCAGCCACACGGTGATTTTTGTGAGTTTGCTGCAAGAATAGCGATTTTAATGCCATTTCAATCACATTTCTCATGTTTTTGAAGCCGTTTGAATAATTACAGTAAATTGCAAAAATTCAGAAGTCATTGAAAAAATTAAATTGCCCAGCCCCTTCAGCTCCGCTCATAAGTACGTAAGGTCTAGTCCAAAACACGTTTTAACGCTTGTTTTTTTGAGTTATATTTCTAAATAACTTGACTAAAGAGGGCTGAAGGTTTCTTTACCTCTTCCTCGTGGTCGCGCAACTGATTGCGACCTAAATAAAATTTTGAGTGTGCTCTAAAAACAAAGTAAACCAAAACGGGGGGCACAAGCAGTCGTTAGGGGGGTGGGGGGGCATTGCCAGTCTGATCCCCCCGTAGCGACGGCTCTGATTGCAGCCAAAATAAACGCATTTGTTTTCAACTTTTTTTCGAGCTCAGTGTAAAGTTCAGACTAGGCTTTGATTGAACTTACCGAAATACTTTAAAGATGCTGAGCCGGAATGATGCGACCCATGAACATTTATCGCTTTGCACGAATACGAGCCAAGGTCTTTTGAAGCGACACGCGGCAGCACCAAAGTCGCGTTCAACTTGTCGCGTTTCCAGCTTCGGTTCCTTTGGCTTGTGTCATTTAGACGTTCTCCATTCCGATACCATTCCACTGAGGGTGCTGGGATGCCGGTAACTCCACAGCAAAACGAGACTGTACGTCCCATAGTTACAACCTAAAACCACAGTACTGCTTATTATACTTACTGTAGATCCTAAAATATACAATACAGTATTAATTGTGACACTGAAGAGTTACATGTAATCTTAAGCAGGTGCGGGTATCTACAAGTGCAAACCATGTCAGTTGCGTTTATGGTGCTGTCCTGTGACAGGAGGATAACTATGCAATTACAACAATAACAATAACGTTATCTGTCGATTGTGATACAATAATCTTGTTGAATTCTTTTGATCTTGAAAGCTTAGAACTTTCAACATACTGTATTTTTCACGTCTCATTTGCCGATCTTTTTAATGATTTTTAATCTATCGGCGTGGCAGCAACAGAATCACAGACCACTGAGCATCATTGCATAATCAGGTAGTATGTGATACTACGTAAAGTAACTATTTCAAATGTGGAGATTGATTTAGCTCACTTGAGATTGCGGATCTTTTACCACGGACGCAGGAAACTCGCAGAGTCTTTTGTTGAACACGCAGTGCCATCCACCGCCTTTGCAAATGCTAGAACATAACAGTAGCAATTTAAGACAAATATGAGTTTATCGAATTTTCCCAAATTCAAGATATCAATGCTGTGCAGTGATTGAAACAAAAGTGCAATCGTTCAAACAAAACTACAGCAGCCCGTTGTTGCAGAAGTTGGTACGAGCATCAATAAGGATATTGAGCCTGCCCGTTCGTCCTGCAAGATTTGCATTGTGGGAGCTTCAGATCACCACTGTCTATGCGGACTTGTGCAAAGGATAATGTCCATTCATTCAAAGATAGGCTGCCTTCTGGTCATTCGGTGGCAGCTGCCTGTGCAGTAGTTGAGAAGGTAATGAGTAGTTTGTTCGTCTATATTATCACACTAGCTCAACAATGTCGCTACAATACAGTGCGAACTCAAACTTGAACTCAAAGAATTTGGTCTTTTTTGCAGAACTTAAACTCAAAAATTGAAATTAAAGAATTCCAACTTGAGTTCGGACTGCAAATATCTCATAAACTTCAACAAGGTTAAAAATCGATCAAATTTGCAGTCATATTGTTTATCATCAAAAATGTGTCAAATGTTCTCAAAGATCACTGAGCCACATCAACGTTTAACAACTCATTACTCACCATTGCCGACAATTTCTTTCGTGTCGCGATCCGTTCGCAAACACCATGCCATTAAATTTACATGGACACGCCGACACAGGAATACACACACCGTTGTGAAACACTTTGTTTTCAGGGCAATAACACCCAGCAACACACTTGCGCTGAGACAAGCACACCTTTCCACCCCTGACCTTGCTGGGGCAGTAACGTATGCAGTTGGGTCCGCACTCGGAATACAACATCCCTCCCGAGCAGCTGATGGCTGAAATCACAATGCTTGTGAATACAAATAATTACCAGGAGCTAGTTTTTCCCGTGTTAGTTGGTTCTCTAATAAAGCGCTTAGTTCTAGAACAAGAGGTCTAGGGTTCAAATCCCGGGCCAGTGAAATCGGGAACAGTGGCGCCATCAATCGACAGAGCTGTCACATATTTTTAAAAGTAAGATAAGATTATTTTCTTTGTGAAGACGCTATAGTTCAGGCGCAATAAAGGAGATATGAACACCGTTAACTGGTTAGACGTTTCCTTGTACAGTAAATGGTAACACTGTGCAAAGTATGACAATGCCCCTTAACAAAATGTCCTTTGCAAATTGGTGTCCAAGTTTGTGGTTTTGACTTTACAGTTTAGGCTACTCTACATTCTATCCCAGCTTACATTTTGCAGCTGACATTGAGAACGTTTTTGATAATGACGTCACAATTTTTTTAGTAACATCGCTATGATCTGCTCTTACATTTGCTGTTGAAACAGTTGTGGAAAAAGGACCACCGGAATAGAAAATTTTACGCAGTTACATAATTAGACAAGGAGGTGTTTAGAGACCAACAACAAACAAACCTCATCCCGTAATTGAGTTTACAAAACATGCACTGTGAACAAAACATGTCCAGGTAAGTTGCTAGTCTACTGGCCGCTTAACGAAGTGGAAAATAGTTCGACGTGCAACGCTAATCCGAAACAAGTCAAGATTAGATCAAATTAAAAACCTGACACATGTATGAAAATGATGTCATCATAGTCAATAGCAAATGCGTCTGATTGCTCGAAGATACTTCATCGCCAAGGTCAAGTATTTTTTAAACAGGCGAATAAATATATTTTTGTATATGAGTATGAATAGATTTCTACCTGTTGGGACCCAGGAAACCAGAAGGGTTTGAAAAATATGTCCTACTAACATTTCAACTGTTATAGCTGAGGTCCTACATCAAGTGGTCAAGTTTGCACGCAAGCAACACTAAAATTACCATTTAACACCATGGTTCCAACTTACCACAAAGTTCAAACATTGGATTTTTTCATGAAGCATTTAAAGATCCCACCTCATGTTATCCTACAAACTATTAGTATTACCGGTACACATTAAATAAGTTCCTTCAACACAGGCAACTTACGACAAATATCCGGAGTCCTCCAATTCAGCTCCACTCCTTCACGGAGACATTCCTCAGCGTAGGCTGACAGTGCTATGCAGAAATACATATTCGTTTTCTGAAGAACAAATACAAAAATTATTAATTTTATGCCTAACAAGTAGGGTATGTTTTATCTTTTACGTTCTATAAGTAGGGTATGTGTAATGCTTTTGTACAAATTTAGAATATGGTGCAGGAAAAACGACAAACATGCTAATTTCTGTTGAAAACAACACAGCCTTAAAATTCGTGTTCAACCTGGGTGTTTCAAACTAAAGCTAGTGAAATTAATTCATTAAGATTTCAATTTGAATAAGATTATTGCTGATGATGAACTAACTACAGTAGTTCGAAACGTCTACAATGAACATGATTTTTAAGACTCTGTCGTTTTTAATAAAAATCGGAATTATCAAAAAATGTCACTGTTAAAAAAAGCTTCCTTACAAATAGAATGAAGTTTGAACGCTTTTCTAGCATCAACATTTACGCTACTGCATCCAAGTCTAGAGACATTGTTTATCTGCTTATAGCAAGAACTCAAAACTATATTATCAAAACTGCGGTAATGTAAAGATTAAAGACTATTTTTAGCCATGCGAAAATAACGGAGATAGCATGAATTTTTCATCGTCTGCTAATGGATTAATTAGATCTAACCATTTGAACGAGTCTTAACTTTGACATACAATAAACACATTGAAAATGTACCCTGCATAAAACCTAAATATTTTTAAGCTAATCGTTCTATCTGTAAACTTTCAGTAACGTTCATGGGAAATCTGTCGTCAGAATATCGCTACAACAATTTTGATGTCGACTTATGACTTGACTCGGTGGTGGGAACGGACGCAAATTGACCTTTTACTGCGCAGAGGAAGTTGTTTGATTTCCCAACAACCAATGCTGAATGATATTCAAATGAGCAAATGGTAATACGTGCAGCGGCCATAGCTCTATTGGTATAAGCATCAGGTTAGGGGTCGAGAGGTTGCTAGCTCCAAGTTCGATTCCCTCACCGGCAATGCGTGGTTGTGTCTTTAACAAAGACGTTTTACTTTTTATCAAAGACAAGCAGTGTACTCGTTGCGGAGGTCCAACTTGACGAAAAACTTACAAACAGAACTCAAAAATGGGTCCTCCTCGTTGGTGTGGAAGCCAGACGCAGAGTGCCTGGTTCATACGAACGAACGAAAGGTGAGGTTAATATAAATTCTTGTCGTCTGTGTAAAAATTTAATCAAAAGAAACTGCTCTTACCACCGATAGAAGTGCTGAATGGTAGCAGATGAAATTCAACTTGAACAGAAATTTTAGTTTTTAGTTTCTTAGTCGATTGAAAAACAGTTTTTGTTTGCTACGATAAAAAAAACAACATTATCCTAATGGAATTCATGGATTGTGCAAGCAAATAAAGTTAAAATGAACTAAAATAATCTTTGCAACTTACTGCAAACTCCTGATTTTTGTAAATTTTGTGTTACCAAGGGTCTTAAAAATACAATTAGTATTATCAGTACAGTATTTCAAAAATGAAAATACTCTCATATTCAAACTTTTAACAGCAGCTAGGTGGCATCGGTGGGCAGTTTAAAATGGGCTAAGTTAGTCGGTATATTACTAGAACGTGGTCAAATTTTTTCCATGTAAAAATAAACACTGTCAAACTGAACATAATTGTGTCCAAGCCTAAGCCGCTTATAAATATGTTAATGTATTCATAAGCTGTTTATATGTTTTAAGTAAAGCTTTCACCTTATGGAATTAAAAATTTCTGAAAGCCAGTATTGTGTGGCAAAAAATTTCAAAGATAGTTTCTAAGAGATAAGAAGATGCAATAATATTTTGACAATAATAATAATAATATTATCAAAGGATATTTTATTAAAAGTTGCGAAGATTTCAATTTTAATTTTTACCTTTAAAAGCACTAACAACAAACGGAACTGATTTCGATCCAAGTCTTTGGAAGTTATTGCAATGCAAGTAGTGTTTGTGATATCGCTGCGGCAAACCAACTAAGAATTTCTTTTTGCTACAGAAAAAAAGCCGTTTCATCTAATGTTGTTTTATGATGTTAATCAGATATTCTAACAAGCCATTAATTTTTATTCTTATCACTAACTCCAGGATGCAAAAATCAAGTAACAAATTTAGCCTTTCACTAACTGCGCAAGATTGCATCTAAGGTATGACGTAAGCTTATACTGGATTTCCTAAATCCCAGAATAATAACCATTTTTTGTGGTCATTTTGCAAGTTTTTTGTCAGACTGGGTCACCACAACGAGTAGACTGCTGGGCCCCAATGGAAAATAAGCGTAAAGTGTCTTTTCCTAGGACACAACGACGCATTGCCATTCCGGGAATCGAACCAGGGGTTAGCAAGCTTTTGATTACTAGCTCGACACTCTACCACCGAACTATCGCCGCCGCAAAGAGTGGTCTGTTGATTGCTAAAGAGTCCAATCTCGAGCTGCACCCAGCAAAACTGATGAAATGTTGAGGAGTAAAAAGCATAGATGGCTGCCTTTAGCAGTAACATGTTGTGCCATCACGGCAGGTTACCGCAGTTCTAAAAACTACACTCTGATAAAAACCAACAGTCTGTTTCATCCATAAATGGGATCATCATCAGGGGTATATCTTATTCGGGTAGAAGATATACCCCTGATGATCCCATTTATGAGTGAAACCGACGGTTAGGTTTTTCACATTTTAGTTTTTACTGTTTTTGAACTGTGGTTATCTACTGTAATTTTCGCTCTTAACTCTTTGTTGTATAGCGTTTAAAAAAAAACGTCATCAACCACAGACTGTTTAGTCATAATTACAAGCGGAGATCTTGAACTCAAAAGAGTTCAACTGAAGAAACCGCTCAAATGAACACATTAGGCAGTGTCACACCTGAAATTTTCTCAGCGACAAATTTGTTTGGAGGCTGACTCAGTCAAAGTTACTTTACAAGATACAACAGAGATGTCCAAAGTCGCGGCCCATAAAGAAATTCAATTTGGCCTGCGTAGAGATTTCATGTTTGGCCCGACGCTAAAGTTGTAGTCAGTCAGACGAAAGAAACTGGCGTAAAGTCCCCACCGCATATTTTTGGTATTTACCGCAAAACACTAGCGGAGACTTGGTCCTGAACCGGCGAGGACTTTTTTTCGCCCCACCTAGAATTCGAGAGAAAAATGAGCTAAAATCGGCGAAGGTCTTTTTTTTGGTCATTACCTTGAATTTGAAAGAAAATTAGCTTTGAAATCGGATAAAACTGTTTTTCTTCATTCATTTCATCTTTTGTGGTATTTGAATAGCCCGCATGCAAACTTGCTGGGTATAATTTGGTCCTCCATCGAAAATGTGTAAGCACCCCTGGCCTACTAGTTTAAGCTCATCCTTACCTCCAAAGACGTGCTGCAGATATCCAGCATGCAAGATGTGATGAAAGTGCCAACGCTCACAACGTTGTGGCATTTCCCAAAGCGAGTTTTGTCCGTCAGGTAGATGCAGGTGGCTTTGGCTTGCCTCGCCACAACTGGACTCCGACCACAAATTCGATTGAGGGTGCTGACTGCCGAGCAACTGAATATACAGTTCAGTACGTTGCTTCAATTACTTACTCTGACAAACTTACAAATAACAACTCAAAGTAACTAGTGATTGAGTGGATAGAACTTCTGTCACTGAAACGGTTGACTCGGGCTTGATTCCCGGTCGGGTCAAACCAACGACTATAAAAATTGGTATTCACAGCCTACCTGCTTGACGTTCAGCAATTAAAAAGGACAGTGCTGTGAAGCCTCCACCGAGTGTGATAGACAGGTAAACAGATAGCAGTTTGACTAGAAGACCGAAAGGTTCCTTGGCGGTCTCCTGGCCAAGGTAACGTGGTGAATACAGTGTAATTACAATTACAATCATTAATATTTTCAAGACTTGGAGTGTGAAATCTAAAACCATAAATCTAACTTAAACCAAATACTGTTAAATCATTGTCTTCAAGATCTTCGTCTGAGCTTGGAAACATTTTTCATGCAGCTGTTTTTGGCATAATTTATGAAGAGAATATAATATAAAAAAAATGAGCACTTTTACAACATATTGATGTACGGTATCTCAACGTGAGCGGTGGAGAGGCATTATATATAAGGTGTGCAACGTACAACATTCTGCTTGTGGTGTGTGTTTGTGTGGATATGTGTGCTTGGTTTATGTTTTTTTCGTATTTATATTCTCACCTAAAATTAGCATTCCCATCTTTCGCCGCCCAGCTTTGTCCAAATTCTAAATCCGAGCCGAGGGTTCTTCCTTGTGGAGACAGATTATCATCAGACGGGTCTCCGTTGAAGTTTCCACACAAACCCTGGGTTCTCCCCTGGTACTTTCCCGCCACCACTACGTAAAACCTATGAGGAGTAGCCCAACGAATTTCCAATATGTTTTCGACTTGTAAGGTCAGGTAGAGTCCAAACTGTAAAAAAATATGCTCAGTCCAGACCATAGTTGTAAACGGGCCGACTAGTTCAGGCCCGAACCCGACTCGAACCCGGCCCGAACCCGAAAACTAATTTGAAGCCCAAATCACACCTGAAAAAAATGAAAATTAAGTTGGCTCTGAAAAACTTAGCAATGTTGCCAAGTTATTTTGAATATATTTTTGTGCACCTAAGACAAAAAGTACTTCTCAGGCCCAAATTAAGCCCAAAATTTTCGTCAACTTTAGGCCCAAACCCGGCCCGAACACGAGACCGACCCGAAAAGCCTGGCCCGACTTACAACTCGGGTCCAGACGAACAAAACCGGACATTACTAATTAATTATGAAACATGAAGTGCATTCCACGCACAGTCTCCACAAAATCGTCATTTTGTTCTTCTTCGGTCTGGTATAAATTATGAACTGAGTTATATCCTCAACGTTATCGAGTGAATGTTGGTAGTTTCCAGCACTGCCTAAACCCAACAACAAATCACATCTTCGAGGAGTACCCATTCTATCAGCCGCTACATAAACACCAATATAGGCACAGCCGCTCGTCTAGAGACACAAACACAATTACAATAAAATATCTGTTTCGCTGTTAGATGTCCAAACATCTGATGTATTCCTAGTAACTACACTAATCTCATACCCAACACAACAAAAACATCAATTATTGCGATAAATTGTCTCCTGAGTTTTTGAAAAAAAAAAACGATATCACTGTTCGTTATAACTTAGCATTAAATTTTGTTTAAGATTTTGAAAATTTTTCACCAAGCATTTACAAACTAATTGGACAGTGTCTTTAAAATTACAAATATCTGTTCAATTTATAACTAATTCATGTTAAAAATACATGGCATCACGACGAAATTCAACCAATCAACCTGCACAATGGAAAAGTTGGCGTTGTGCGCATGGAATGGTAGCGCAAGTGGCACTCCATTCAATAGCACGGTTTGATCTCGCCCCAAATCGACAACTGCCGACAATCCTGGGAGCGCCAACACAACACTGACTTTCCGAACACAGCTGAGACGCGACCCGCACGCGACGTTATATTGAATAATCTGAAAGAATAAACACAACTTTTAACCTCTTATGTTCTCTTTCATTTTTTTTTCATTTCTTGATAAATCTCTTTTCAAAAAAAGATTTTTGTTACAAACCAATTTGAGTTTAAGTCAAATTTATTCACAAATAACACTCGAAAATTTGAAGTTGCGGGGGTTAAAAGTTTTCTAATTAGTTCGTCGAAGCCCCTTTACCAAAAATTGAACATTTTTTGGCCCTTAATTGAGTTAAAAAATCTTTAAAAATGTTTAAGTGACGTAGTCACTTTGACTTACCCATTTTTTTGATTCAGTTAAAAAAAGCACTGGGAGAAAATGATTTGAAATTGTCCATAACACCATTAAAAACGGTCTTGACGTCGCTATGTTGAATGTTGATACCAACTTCGTTATTCAAAGACATTATCGTGAAGGCAATTTCAAATAGCATTTATTTAACCCAATTTAGCTTTAAGTGAAACCAAAATAATGTCTCCAAATTGAATTCATGCTGTGAGAATTGCTATTGTAAATTTTCATGCTTGCAAGCCGAATTAGATTTTCATTATACATATAAATCGCATGAAATGACTTGGGGAAGCTGAAATTTTGTCGAAAAAAGTGGTGACATTTGTCGTCTCTATGCATATAAGCAGCTCTTTTGTTCTAGCCATATCTGCAATGATGAGCATTAAGAGTTTATCCCAATTTTTCATTGGAATAAGCTTCGTGATGTCCTGACGAAGCCAGTTAGTAAAGGCGGTCGAAACGTTGGCGATAGCTTATTTCCAAATTATACCGCATTGTTGTGCTTAACCATTCCATATTCAAACTATTTTTTAGAACACGAAATCCCACCTTAAACGTGTTACCAGCTACATCTTGCGACAAAACGTAGCTACAGTCCCCTTGAAAGTTAAACTGTCTCCCATCAAACGTAGTGTAATGGGGATCTCCATAGCTCGAACAAACTCCTGAAATATCAAAGCTTTGTATTGATTGGCGTCTTGTTGAAGAAATATAACTTTGAAGTGGACAATGACTGATCAATAGACCTCAATGTGAAGAACAGTAAATACTCGTATAATATTGATAATCTCACAATAAAATACACGACAGAGTTATAAATGGGGCGACTAAATCAAGCCTGAATCCACAAATATAATCCACAAATTCACAAATATTAGCCCGAATCTGAACCGAAACCGAAAAATCATTTGAAGCTTAAAGCCGAAAAAACCCAAGAGTAGTAGTTAGATCTAACCAATGTATACGATTAATTGCTTTTTAATAATTTTAGTCTGCTGCAACGAAATAAAGCTACTTTTTGATGATGATAAATTGTGATTCAGTATATTTAATTGTTTACTAATATTTAATAATGTATTGATGCGTAAATCAAGTCTTCATTTATTTAGTGTTGCAAAGCTATTTTGACTACAGTATGTTTTATAGCATCTAAAACACAAAGCACGTACATCAGGTCCGAATTAAGCCCAAAATTTTGTCCAGCTTAAACCCGAACAGGAGCCAAAAAGCCCGGCCAGAATTACAACTCTGATACACGATGATTGATCTATCATGACATCACAGTTTGCTACCGAAACGAGTAGACTTGAGTTTGATGACGGGTCTGGTACAAGGCTAAAAAAATTGGTATTCACAACAATTCTTCTTGTTGTTACGCATTGAAATGAGATAACAAGCTTTTATGGCTTGTATTGGAAAGGTGACCACTTGGTAAATGGAAATATAAATGCGATCAAAAATACCTGGGCAGGCAAACGCGTTGCATCTTTTCATTACTGAAAACTTTCCATGGCAGGTCTTCTCATTGGGAGGAACCCCCGTGCACTTCCGCCTCTTGTACTTCCAACCCCCACCACAAGAGGCGGTACAAGGAGACCAATTTGACCATGGAAGCATGCGCCCTACAAAGTGAAAAAACACGGATAAAAATATGAAAGTAACAAACTAAAAATTGCCTTAAACGGTAAAATATTAGAAGATTAGAAGTGTAATATTTGGGAAAAGTTACGAATTTCTGGAACTGTATTTTAACAGTGTTACTTTAATTGGCAGTATCTTGGCAAATGCTGTATTTTTGCAATCTAAGGTAATCTACAATAATACATATCTAAACACAAATATGGTACAGTACTTGCACAAACGCGACAATAACATGGAAACAGTCATAGAATTCTCAGGTTAGTGTTTATACGTCTAAGAAATAATATCATTAATTTGTGTTGTAAATAAACATTTTGAGAATTTCCATGTATTGCGTTACTTGTAATTTGATTCTTTTGGCTGCCGCAAAACATGTTAATGAAAATGTTTCCGTAATTTAACCAAGCTGTGTTGGTTTTGCTACAAAACTTAATTATTCGATAAAAATCAAAATTGTTCTCCTATTATTTTGTAACAAAATATTGACAACGGTAGAATAGTTAAGAAGGAAGAATGTCAATGTGTGGGCATTGTGATGAAAATAAACAAAAACATGTTTCATAATACAGTATCCGATTTGGCTATTTCTTGTTGTAGCTATAGGTATATGAATTTCCCACTTTGATTACAAATCGAGAGAAATTTTGGTTGAATTCTCAACTTGAATTGAATTCTCAACTTCAACCAAACTCTCAAACTTTTGTTGAGCTGTCCGTTTTTGAAATAGAGCATTAGGCCAATAATTTTCAGCTGAATTTGAATGTTGGTAAATGCAATCAAATCTTTCATTATACTTGCTAAACTATGCCGATACGGATAAAGAGTGGGCGCATTTAAGCGAATTTACACAATATCCGTTTTTCGTCCGTTTTTGTCTGTTTTTGGTTCTCCATGAAAAAGTATGCGCTTTTCCGCATGCACTTTATACGTCCATGTCCGCACTAACTGTTAAAATAATGATAAAAAGTTTGTTCAAAAATTTTGTGTATGAGCGATGAGAGCGATATTTCAAAACATTGCTGTACTTCCTTAACAAAATTTTTTTTCGGAAAACTTTTGTCCAGCATGTGACAATCTGGTTAATGCCGATATAGACATATAAAAATGCTGACCAAACAAAACACACTTTTTTCATGGAGAAGAAAAAACGTATGAAATCAGACAAAAGCGGATGAAAAACTGATACTGCGTAAACCCACCTCTTTTTTTGAAGATTTGTCGCAGACAAGACAGTTTTTTGAAGAATTGCCGCAGTCAAAACCGTTTTTTGAAGAATTGTCGCAGCCGTAACAATAAAGCTGTCGGAAATATTGCGATCAATTTGACCGGCCAAAGATTTGAACCTCAGAACTCCCGCTCTAGAGACAAATGCGTTACCACTCAACCGGCCTGCTAAAAATTCCAATGTTATTAGAATTTTTATACTGTTGATCGATATAAGGATTAGTGTTTTCATGAAAGTATTTCATGAAGTATTAAATGCTAATAAAATCCTTAGACCTTATAATTTTTCAACGCCCTCAAATGCACTACGTTCATGTAAAAAAGTCGCATTTTTGTTCAAAAAAGATATTGAGAAATTATTTTATAGTGCAAAATTGCTTGATTATGACGTTATACTTCTTGGCGATAAACTAACGCATAAACCTACGAGCAAGTTTCGTTTATCTTGAGTGGCGGCGAATAACAACTTTAATTATCAGATATAAAGTTGTAAATGTAAGATAGCCTAAACAAATCATTCGAATGAGTGTAATTCTGCAGTTTGTTAAGGTATCAAAGGGGCGCATTTTTTGTAAACACTAGATGCTGATGAGAACTTAAATATAGCCGTGCTGCGTTTCAGTAGCTAAAAGCTGTTGCTGTTTTGGGCTGGTTTTAAAAATGTAGATTAAACTGATAAAAACTTGATTATGCGATCATAATTACCGGTGTTGAGCAAGTCATAATTATACTGCGATCATTAGCCGGCAAACCAGGTGTGAAAATCGCTTTGAAACCTGGGAAAATATTTGGCAACATCGCATTCGACGTAGTATGATGTTGCTGAAGGAAAGACAAAGCTAAGTCGATGCTTATCACTCATTAAAGTCATTTTCATCATGTTTTGTCAAATGTTTTACAAGAAAAATTGAATTTGGTACAGGTGCAAATTTTGATTGTTTGCTTTAGCACTTTCATTGCGTGAAATCTTCGGCGCTTCAAAGCACCGTCATGCATGGCTGCTACTATAATAATGCCGCCATTGTTTAAGCGACGTTGGTGGCGCGGTCTATAAAACCACTAATAAGTAACACTCGCGAACATCCGGCGAAGAACGCGAACTTGCAATTATTTAATCTTTTACACTTTTCTAAAACCTTATCAGCAGATAAGCTCGACAAAAATCACCTTTGATCATCAATTTAGCTTTAGCTTGCATGGTATCACTCGTTGTCATGGAAACATGACAGCTGTACGTTCCGGCGTCCTCGCGTGTTGCCCGTCGTATCACGAGTCGGTTTCGCTTCTTCACGATTCGCCGGTCCCTACTGTCCAATGTCTGACCGTTTTTAAACCACGTGACGTTGACCTGAGGTCCGTGGTCAATCACCTTCAGCAAAATAAAACACTGTACGGCACAAAAATTACGTATAAAACTAATTATATGACTCAGTGACTTAGCGAAGGGGGTAGTCGGTGCAATCGCCTACTCTCCCTGACAGCTAGTCAAGCCATTGATTGTATAGTATAGCGTGTACCTGGACCTCAACTCAGGAGTCTAGAACATCTGAAAAAGTTAGAACTTTTTGATCTTCTCTTAGAATTTTTTGACCCTAAAAAATCAGACTTCCGAGATGGCGAAGATGCTTTTTGTGTTCACATTTTGGCACAATCCTCCATGAATAAAATCCTGTTGCACGTTAATAAAGAAAAACAGAAAGCAAAACCAATGGGGTATCGTATCCAAAATTATTGCAATAGTATTCGATTATGTTTGCATCAACTTTATTCATTTTGACCCAACAGTTCCAGATATACAGTGTATTCTACTTAAAACACATTATTGTGTCCCTCAACTTTATTGCAACATTGACAATTTCAGTTTGCTTTAGATGATGTAAAATACAATTTGCGCCACCGTCACGTATCGCTGATTACTGCCACAATATTCGATAGTGAGGTCATAATAGGCAGATAACGACTTTAGTATGTGTGGGCTTGAGTTCGAAACCCATCGTAGCCACTTTTTCTGACAGCTCAGAGTAGATTTGGTTTATGACATTATGTTTTTTATTCTTTTTTCTCTCAAAATACAGTACTTTAATGAAAACTCGGAAGAGACTACTTCACCGAAAATTTTTATATATTTTTTTACTCTGACCCAAATCTAGCTGAAACTCAAATCATTACTCTAAAACTAACCCTTAACGTACTGTATAATAACCCTAATTTAAATTCTTACTCAACACTAAATCTTAACCTTAAAAAAAGCACATAAAAATGTGCAGATGAATATTTTTCATTTTCGTTTTATTTTCTTTAACTTAAAAATTTTTGGTAAAATTAGTCACTCCCTAAAAACTTACAAGAAGCTATTCGCCAATGCCGACAAAAGACTGTATTAGACTCCTGCCTTGTTAGAAGACTTAAAGGTCATGGCACATAAACGCTGTTATGCAATGCTTCTATTATGTTACGATGTTTCTATTCTTTAAAAACAACTATTCCAACAACTCTTGGTTCTACCTGGCATGGGAACACTGCCGTGTGTCCTTCTTTGATGCAGCGGTCCCGAGGCTGTCTGCGGAAGGCCATACTGCTGGGGGCCGGTAACTTAACAATCACCATCACGGACTCAAATGCAGTTCCTGCTTTGTTCTTAGCCCAGCATCTGTACTTGCCGGCATGGGTGGCGTTGACCTGAGCCAAAAAGATACAAACAAGATAAACGGTGTTTTTTGTTTGTATCTTAATCTTTTAGGGTGAAAAATTTTCAGTTATAGGTGGAAAGCATCAACAAACATGAAAATCAGCGAATTAAAGTTTTTTAAATTTAGTTTTGCCATCTACTACACCTTTGATTTAAAACAAAAACTAAAATCAGTAAAAACACCAAGAAATATAATTATTTTACACTGCTCTGACCGACCATCTTTGAGATTTTCATCCGGTTCTCGGCAAATAATACTTACTTTTGATTATAAAGGTAGAGAATAAATTCAGTTCCTAAGTTTAGGGAGGTAGTCGCGCTCATCTAACTGGAGGCAAAGTTTTTAGTCTCCGGCTGCTAATCAAATACATCCGCAGCTCCGCAACCTTTGAAGCTACAGCATGAACCGGAGGCGCAATGACGTGGCGTTGCGCCCTACAAGATCTTTACTCGATTCGGCGTAATACAGCAAATGCACTGTAGTATAAAGATTTAAATTTTTAAAATATTTTCTAAAAATGCAAAATCAAAAACCATGTACGTGGCTAATCTTCAATCGCAGGACACCCGAGGCCACCGAATATGAGCGCAAACGGGACCCGTTCTTAAACCAGGCGGCGCGCGGTGTTGGTTTTCCTCTTACGTGACAATCGATGGTCGCAATCGGATTTCTAAAAGTAAAAAAAAAAACATACACAGTAGAATTTCGAGTTTTTCGACTGAGTTCGATTCCCGACCAGGGAAAGCCACATCAACTAAATGAAGTTTGGTTTGAAGCGAAAATATAATTTCAAAAAATGTTTTAATTGCAAATTATTTGAAAAAAATATAAAGACATTACGTGATATAGGTTGGATGTGCTTCAAAACGGGCTGGCTGGAATGCAATGTACCCAATACATGAATAACACATAAAAACTTCACGCTTCGAGCACGATTCTCAATCGTGAAAGGGGCACATTTATCGTAAATTGTTTAGAGCAAAAAACGTTGTTTCAGGATATTTCATAATAAACGTTGCTGAAAAAACTGAAAATTCTTTGCTCTGAAGTACTGTATCATAAAATTTAAAATATTTTCTCGGCACTTTTTTCCATTTCACACATGCCCAGTTTTTGCTGTAACAATTGAGCACATTCTATGTAACATAGCTTTGGACTGTGACGTGTAAATGCGAAATTCTTTCAAAAGATTCTCACAACCTGTAGGCCTTGCAAGTGCTATTTGTGGTGTAGGGTTACTGTTTGGTTTGGCAATTTTAAGCTGCTTGTTTTAATTAAACACAACTGGTAACAAACTCAGAGCTGCCTTGAGTCTAAAAACATTACCCATCCTGCTCACCCATGTGTGACGGTCATTGTTTTGGCCAATGACGTAATAACGGGCGGTGAAGTCATTTCAATGTGAGCTGCAGCGGTTTCAGCCCAACCATCGCTGTCGCGTTGCGCGTGGCACACGTAATTTCCGTCAACAGACAGAGTTGCATTACTCACGAACAATTGGGACCTCCGGCTCCCTGGCCGATAATCTAAAGGACGTTAAAAAAAGATAAGAGCTGAGAAAAATTGACATAAAATACTGTAGGAACAGAAATTTAAAGTAAATTTAAAATCAAAAGCTGGAGCAGCCTGTCCTGATTTTATGTTGAAACAAATGTATTGAGCTTACTAAAAAAGAAAGATAAATTTTCAAAAATTTCCAAACTGCCCAAAGCCTTTTCAAAAATTTCTCAACAAAGCGCTGAATTTTTTTTTTTACTTTCAACGGACACTTTTAGGAAACACCCCTGATGATCCCGAAAATGATAAAACAACCGACGAGGTTTCAAGTTTTTAACTTGAACTGCAAAGTGATGCGTTTTATTCGCTTTAGAGCCTAGCTTATGCCATCAAACACTTTTTGAATTGCTTGAAAAGAAAAGTCTTCTCAAGGAATTAGGCAGTCAAATTGGACACTGATTATCTCTAAGCAAGGCAAAAGTCCATCCAAAAATTTGCCTCTAACTAAGTTATTGTGAGTGGAGGACAAAGATCAATGAATCAAAATATTGTAGCAACAGAGATTTGTAGTATGCACGAAATATAAAAACCGAATTTAATAGGCAGAAATAACTGTATCGCTTCGAATTTAACTTCGTTAAAGTTTGTCTCTGACTAAGTTCAAAGCTGAATTTACTTTGTATTCGTTACAAATATAGCGCTTTTACAGACCCTTTTTCAGGTCTGGTTCTTGGCTCCAAAAAATGTGCCAATCAAAGAGTTTTCAGGTGGTGCAGAATTTGAATAAGAATATTGAAAGTCAAAGAGTTTTTATGCCACCAAAAGAGAACATCGCCAAAGTGTCAGCATCAGGCGCGTAGCCAGAAATTCGCAATGGTGGGGGCTAATATGAAGGTCCGGGGGCGGAGCCCTCAGCCGCCGCTGGCCAATGGGGGTCTGGGGGCGGAGCCCCCAGAGTTCGAAAATTTTTTCATTTTTTTGCAAAAATAACATAATTTTAGGGCTATTTTAGTAAAAAATAATGCTTTTAAAACGTGGCATAAAAATTGGCAGTGCAACTGGTAGTACAACTGGTTGCATTAATGGGCTATGTGGGAGGTGGCTAATGATAACACTGTAGTTCTCTTGTATACATGCTGGTAAATCATAAAATCTTATTATTCAATAAAACTCACACAGAGTAGTCTATTTCGTCTATATTTTATAAAGAAAAATAATTGGGGGGGGGCTAATGAAACGATATTTGAGAGAAGTGGTTGGTAATTAACTAAAACTGAATAGCCCCCCCCCTTATTCCTGAGTTTATAATATATTCATTGATAAAATCTATTTTTGGCATTTTTACACTAGCGATTAAATTTCATTGTTTATTTTTGGGCATTTTTAAAAAGTTATTATTGATTTGTGACTTTAATTTTTGACGATTTAGCCCTCCCCTGAATATTTGCTTCAAAAGTTGCTTTAAAACACTTTTTAGTCCATTTCAGCGCAAAAAACAGTCTTAGAAGAGCTAAAAATGTGGTATTTTTCTTATTCTGCGTTTTAGTTGACAGGCCAATGGGGGGCGATAACCCCCCCTGGCTACGCTACTGCTTGTTTAGATGCTGGTAAATTATAAAATCGAATAGTTCGATAAAACTCACACGAAATAATTTATTTCGTATACAGTTTATAGAGAAAAATAATTGGGGGGGGGGGCTAATGAAAAGAGATTTGAGAGAAATGATTGGTAATTAACTAATACTGAATAGCCCCCCCCCTATTCCTTAGTTTATAATATATTTGTTGATTACACCTATATTTAGCATTTTTACACTAGCGATCAAATTTGATTGCGTATTTTTGACCATTTTTTAAAGTTTTCATTTGTTTATTTGTTTCATTTTTGAAAAATTAGCCCCCCCCCTGAATATATGTTCCAAAAGATGTTTTATATTACTATTTAGTCCAGTGCATAAAACAGTCTCAAAAGCGCTAATAACGTAGTGTTTTTCTCATTCTGCATTTTGGTCGACATGCCAATGGGGAAGGCTATAGCCCCCCCCCGCCGCCCCCCTGGCTACGCTACTGGTCGCCATTGAGCATTTTTCCGGCATCACCCAACAAAAACCAGGCATATCGAAATTAGGAGCCACGCCTGCAAAGTGGACATGCCAAAACGCTGGTAAAGTTTCCGAAAAGTGTGTTTTTTGTCCATATTATCCAGTTATTCTCATACCTATTGTTGCATCTACGTCATCCGGGATTTCCCATCGTATTTCTGGTAGAGGATTTCCGCCGACACCACAAGTCAGGTTAAAGCTGCCCCCAACACTAACTGTTTGATTTTGGGGCGTTTGGGTGAAGCTTGCTGCTGCGTAACAACTCCATCTTGCGGAAGTGCAAGTGCTGAATAATTGAAGTAACATTAATGCCGAAAATCGAAACCAACAAAACACTAGTCTTGGAAACAACAATAACACAAACAACAAAAACCAAAAACCAACTTTCCACGGCCTCATCATAGCGGTGAGGTTTTTACTTAAAAAAGGGTCGAAAAGGCAAAATAATTCTTTCAGGGGTCTATAACCGTTTGTCACCACTAGCTATAAATCAATCTTGTGGAAAGCTTTACAATAAACACAATATCCGAGAAAACAAAAAACATAAATGTCCGTCATAACTGCGTCATCAAAATTTGCATCATTCAATTGGGTCATCAAAATCTTCATCACTCAATTGGGTCATCAAAATACTTCAACGAAATTACAAAAACGCAAAGGAAATCAAACACTCTACCACATCTCATTATTGATCGTCATCGTCATTTCTGGTGGGTATTCCATGGAGCCTATTCGGCACGGACAAAGATCCGTCTCTATGCAGACACCGCGGTGGAGAACCTCGTGTGGAGGGCAGTGGCACCCCCTGGTGCAGCTGGCGGCACACCTCTCCAGGGGCAAGTGCCTGCTAGTACACGTCTGCTCACAACTGGGGCCGCACTCCATAAAAATCTTCCCTCCAGAACAAACTAAACATTGACACGAACGATCAAAAAATTGGGAATTTTAAACAATCACCATGATGAAGACAAACAATTTAAAACTTTTACGAAAGCTACGATCTTTGATCATTGTACCTAAGCAATGCGTGTATTTATATCTTGATTTATCGCGCGTATGAAAAAATATGCTTCAAATTTGAACTACATCATAAACATTTAGCTTAGCCTTAATGCTTGATCATCGTCGTGGCTCTAAACTAAGGCTTCAATACCAGTTAGGAAGTTACAATGCAAAACTCATGATTTATCTTGAAGATGCGTCATTAACAAGAAGCAGCCAAATACGAAAAGATCGTTTTTTTATAGAATTAAGGAGGCATGAGTAGAGAGTTTTTGCGTTCTGTTAGGTTTTAGAATTAGAAGCAGGAAGAATTATCGTTAATCCTTTGTAAAACCGTTTTACAAGTTGGCTTTTCTCAACAAACTTTACTCGACCCTATAAACAGAGACTTGTTTCCGTTTCGAATAAATCCGGTTCTCCTGTTATCCTGAAAAGAATCAAGAAATCGAATATGATGCAATGATGACAGATTAAGAAAAGTTTAACACGAACAGAACAAAGCAGCAAAAATCTTTTAGTCTAAAAAAGTGCGTTACTTTGAATTCTAAAAGCAGCACCGATAAATTGCGTTGCTTTGCATTCTTGAGTAACAAAAGTTTGAGCAAAAAAATACAAAATTGAAAAACTACTGAAAAAAAAAAGAAAAATAATAAATCGATTTTTATGATTGTTTACGATGTAGATAAAAATCAAATCGCGACTGCATTTAATCAGCCAATGACAAGGGTTTATACGGGTGTGTTGCTCCATCCAATTTATTTTAGGTTTGGCCTTACAATTAGCACTTTTATATGCCCATTTTTCGGGCCCGGTTCCTGGCTTCATCAGCAACTGTTCACTGTTGAGTCAGGCCAAACAAAGGTGCTGAATCACGAAACAACCGCGCAATAGTTTATACTGTACGTTGACGATGCTTTTTTGGTGACGTTTTTGGAGACGTATGAACTCTTTAATTGGGACTCTTCTTTCGAAGTTGGACACTTTTTTGATGTGACTCAACATTTTCCAGGCTCCGAAATCAAAAGTTGGGCCCGAAAAGTGGACATGAAAAAGCGTTAAATGTGCACTTCTTCGTCACTTTTTTTGGTTCTTTTTCTGGTTATGTATTTAAGTTTTTCTTTTTTTGCGTTTTTTGTTGTCGATTTTTATTCGTTTTTTCGGTCCCTTTTGTATGAAGAGAATCAAAAAGTACCTAAATGTGAACATGCAAAACGAATATTGATTCGGATGTCATCACTTACCAGGGATTGATGACGTATGAGTGACGTTGATGCACTGTTTTGGTTGATCTCGCGTTGTCCCGTCCGTTATTATCATCGATTTGAAAGTGACCTGTGACGTCATTTTATTAAATTATCATCCATTTATAAGAAGCTGATAAAATTTAATTAAGAGGTCACAATAAGAATTTGTGACCTCATTAAAGGTCATTACATCCCTATATGTCATCATAAAAGTTAATAATGAAAAGAGCTCGATATTCTGACTTAAAAACCTTAATAGCTGAGTCAAAATTGATACCTCGTACTGAAAAACAAATCTATGAAAATGCTGTCGTTTTAAAGCCTTTGTTGCACCAAATACTTCTTCAACGGTTACTTTTTTTAACCCATTTTTTTGCCGGTTTAAAGGATAAAATGATTCCTTTTTCTGCGTTCATAATTCCCTACCCCCGGCCCAGAGTTGTAAACCGGGCCGGATGTTCCGGTTCGGTCTTAATATTGAAAAAATTTTGAGCTTATTTTGGGCTTGTTGATACATGCCTTTAGTTTTACTGTAGGTAGCAATAAAACCAAAATAACTTTGCAATACTGAATGAAAACTTCATTTAAGTATCAATACGATTATTCGTTCACAATTTTTACTTCAGCGTCACAATTTGTCATTAAGTAGTTTTATTTAGTCACAACAGACAAGTTATCTTAAGGAAAAGAGTAATTATTATGATTTAACCTCAAAGATTTTTTTAAACCTTTTCTAACTTTCGGGCTTTTTCGGGTCTGCATGGTTTGGGCTTCAAAGCATTTTTCGGGTTCGGGCCGGATTTGGGCCTGATCAAGTCAGCCCGTTTACAACTTTGCTCCGGCCTACAAAGCTAAATAAAGTAGTAACAGCCTCCCCAGAAAATATTCCCTTCTTCCCTTAAGTGAAGACATTCGATTATAAAAATAATGCTGTTGGCAACTCTTAATTGATTGATGTAACATGGCATGCGAAATCAAAAATTTTAAATCTATCAACAACATCTTTCAACACAACCTGAGTTGTACCTCCTTCAATTTATGAAAAGCTAATCTATCAGTCAAAGGAAATTAATCAAAAAATACACGATAAACAACATAATTTTAAAAAGCAAAGAATTGACCAAAAGTTTTATTTTGAGCTTGACTTTTGCATCGAATTTGGAGTCATCGATTTAGACGTCATAATGAGGAGAAGTGTTCTCGACATTTTTTCATTATTTGCTTCTTGGCAAAACAGGTTTAAAACTAAATTCACCGGCATTTTAGATATTCTTGATCTTTGAAGAAAAAAGTCTTAATCCCCAATTTAGAAAATAAATGTTTCGATTCATTTAAGTTTTCTGGTTTTGTTACGCAATTTTAACGCGAACTTTAACCTCAACCTATAGCACAAACCCCAATTAAAAGCGCTCATATTTTCTCAAAATGCCCCATCAATAACCAGCATTCAATGTCCACCTCTTCGTCGAAAGAATTTCACAGAGAACGTTTTTGTCTTACCCTTCGCAATTGCGGTATTATTTGCCACTGAAAGGCAAATCTGAGACCCAAAATATTGACACCATCAACAAAATTTTGGTCGATAAGGGTAGCAAAAACTCAATAAAACAAAATAAACGGTATATTCATAGACTTTCGCAATTTTGAATTCTCTGCTTAAACTCATAAAACGTCTTGACCTTTTACTATTATTTCTAGCTGAAAAATGCAATTTAACCTACTTTTTTGTGCATTTTGCAAACAGTAAAAATACAGGATGAGAAAACCAGCAGGGCATAAATTACAGAATAATTATACAATAGTTGATTGTTCAAGATACTTATGATTTTTATTGTCCTTGGTTTTTAATTTGATACGTATTATGATCGAACATATAGCACCAATGCTATGGTAAATTGTCAGTTTAAAGACGCAAGTCCAGATTGCTAAATTTTATCGTAAGAATGATATATTCTGAACCAAATATTACGACCTGTAACATTTGGTCTTTGAAAATAAACTAATTTAGTACAAGTAAATCTAAAATTATTACATGCTTAAAGCCATGAACTCAGTGCTTTTAGTGATAGAAAAAAATTCAGTATACATTCAATATTTACAGGCTCTTTTTTCAGCATCAGCCATTTTTGTTCTTGCAGGAATTTCAGTGATATATCTTTGCTAATTTTTTACTGCATATTAATAGAACTCTGCCGGGGCCGATCCAAGCTTTAACGACCCAGCTTTTACCTGAACAGGGAATTTGGATTTCGTTTTGTGCTGTAGCAGTCTGTAGACGTTGATGTGTGACGTCGAATCTTCGCGCGTCTCCTCGATCTGAATTGCGTTCATCCGAGTGCAATTCACCCAATAATCGATACGGTTTCGATCGTAATCGATCTGTACCGACAAGCTGAAGGGATCAATCAAATCGTTAGACAGCTGAATTCAAATAAAGTGTTTAAATCAAAAAAAATAAATAAAATCTTCATTATCCTGTGCTCGCTGCATAGTACACCAAAGCTTGTAACGAGTTCGAGGGGTCCATATCCGTATCTTTGCATCTGAAGGTCCTTTTGAAGAAATGTCAAAGCGGTGGCAAACCGTTAGTAACACAGTGTCCAATTTGACCGGCTTGAGTTTTAAACTTCAAACCTCCCGTTCCAGTGACGAACGTGTACCGCTTGACCAACTGGCCGGTTATAAACTCCATCACAGTTATAAGCCAAACCTTCAACACGCTGCGGGCCCATCTCAGTGTCATTGCTCTATTTGTAAAACCCCTTACGAAGAGATCATGCAGATTGGTCCGACAAGTGAACCCCAGATCGTCCGTACCATAAGGCAAACGCTTTAACCAGCGCTAAAGAAGCGAATGGCAAAAACAGCTATAAGCTTGATTATTTATACATTTTTCTAAAATGTTAAAAGCAAAACTAAATTTTTTATCTAAATTTGCCTTGAGCATTATAGTTTATTATTTTGCAACAAAAGCACTTCGTGGACAGAATTGTTGTGTAAAAAGAGAATATACAGGATGGGGTACCGGTACGGGGAAAAGTTTTGGTTCTGGTCTACATCATTTGCATTCACGTTTCCCGGTGAGCCATACATGTATGTTTTTCCGCTACAAAAATCCCAAGAAGTAAATGGAGTAAAACTCTGATTAATTTATTTATATTCTCTGAAAATGCCGAAGACATTTTGCCACAAGCTTACATGCTTCATTCGTAAAAACCAGGGCCTACGTCATGCAATTTCAATTTTTTCAAAACAACTTCTGGCGATTTTAGCCGGTATGATAATGCGCTAGCAGACAAAATACCATCAACACTGAGTAAACAATTGTGACAAATTGGATCGCACTAAGTAGCTAATCGTTTTGATAGAGAATTTTTCAAGATTTTTAGATAAATATCAAATTTTTCAATCCATAAAGCAATCCGATTTGTGGTGGTTTTGATTTGGACGAAGTTCGAAATTTTTCTTCAATCCTTATCCACTTTTACTATCTATCGGCTTAGGTGGTCGCAATGTTACAGGGAGGGTCGTATTGTTACGTCACTCGACACCTTGTTAGATAAGGCAGAGTCATTGATTGTAAAAATTTATTTGAAATTATTAAAGTTACTGTGATCTTTTATCAGTAGTAATCCGGAAAAAAAGAAAATCACAGACCATTTTCACGTTTCCTTGCGGATTAAAGCGATATAAAAGCCATCAAACCCAATTTGGAAATCGCATCTACTTTTTAACAATACTAAACCCCACTCTAAACTGGAACAGCAACCACTTCAACATTCTAACCAACACTATTAATATATTAATTCAATCCTATTTCGAAGCTCTAAAAGTGTAAACGTAAATTGTACGAGTAAGTACGGAAAAATACTATATTTTTCTGTCTTGAAACAAAATTGTTCCAGTGAAATAGTCACTTCGTAAATCATATTGGAGAAACGACAATTTGCGTTTTTGACGTCACATAAGTTATTTGAGCACAATCGTTAAAAAAATTGTGACTAATAAACAGCAATAAAAAGCTTCAAATAGTATGCGGCAAAGGCGGCGTCAGAAATTTAAATACCCTCTATTCGCACATTATACAACCCTTTCTTGAGTCATAAAAATCTAAACTTAGTTTATCATAATGCAAAAAAGAATGGTGGCTAAAAACAGGATGGGTTCGACATTCAACATGATACTCTAACTTAATATTTGTTTTTTTGTATTTTAGCCAACCTTATTTTAAATGATTAGCTTCGCCCTCGCCCAAACCAATAAAATCTACTTCAACAGTTTTTCTAAGTGTGACCAATTCTTCGGCTAAATATAGAATGGCTCATTGCGACATTTCGTATGTGACAGCTGCATGTTATAGCTTCAGAATTGGCACATATTTTTCAGCTTTGAATAAAAAATCTTTTTAACTCCAGTTTTGAAAAAACTCATAACTTTGAGCTTATTATGAAGTATAACCTGGATATTTACGAAAATGCTGCATTAAATTATAATCGATAAAATTCCCCAGAGTAAATTTTGATTGAGAACCGAGTTTATTTTTTCTACGACAACAAATTTTTTTACGAGTAGTTGTATGAGTGTCAAAATTGCTTTCACCATTTTTATGAGTATTTCATTGTAATTTCACAGTAAACTTAGTATTTTATGATAAACTTGGTTGTTTAGTCTGCAAAAGTAATAATGCAAAGTGAGTGCTGTTCTTTTGGTGGCCAAAAACTACTAATTGGTGGAAAGTGTGAAGAGGATTGCAGCTACCGATTATTTTCCTTTCGAGGGATAGTTATTCCCAGCATCTCTGACGTCTGGGCTATTTTGGAGCAACCGCTATCATAAGTCTAAGCTCTTGTGGTTACGCGTGGTGTCCGTAAAAAATTTGTGGCATACTTCATAGAAATTGTCAGCAAAAATTTCAAAATTTTTTTCAAACATTTAAAGCCGAAATGGAAAATAAATCATTTGAAATAAATGAATTGGTCGAGCGGTAACACTTTCGCCTATGAAGCGGAAGGTCTAAGGATCAAATCTCGGCCGGTCAAATCGGACGTAGTATTGCCAACGCTCGCCGCCGCTGCGACATTTCTTCGGAAGAAGCTGTATTGCCCCGGCGTAGTGACACGGAAATGTTGTTACACGCTTCTGCGTATAATGCAGCGAGTAAAATTAAAGATATATGATCTGATTTTATGAGGCCTTACCGGATGTTGAATTCCGGATGTTGAAATTCACACACGAAGGTTCAAAAACACAAAAAGTGTTCTCCGTTACTCACTTGTGCCAATGGTTCAGCTCGAAATTTTCTCCCTCGAGCGGAGTTGAAAATTTTTGCCGCGTGCACCATCCGGAGTTCCTATACTCCAACCGCAGACTAAAAGTTTTTTTGGCAACTTTCGAATATAATCCAAACCAAGAAGAAGCGGATTCAGGGCTTCTCCGGAACACAAAACGTCTTGCTCCATCCCCTGTTGCCCTCCTTTCCAAAGATCGTCCAATAATAAGATACCTAAAGTCATTTAATTATGACGGCAAATTGAATAATAATTTGCTTTTTGCGGTTGGGTGTTTTGTTCTCCATCTACCCGATTATAATAACTTTAGTCATTACTATGTCTGCTGCAACTTCATTTGCCGGCGATATTCGCTCAGTTCAAATAAGCTTGTATAATGTATGAATGTCCTGTCAAACTGTTGTCTAACAAGTCAGTCAAATAACTGAGGTTTCATCAAACCACTCGTTGCTTGCCACGTATTTTTTTGCACCATTTTAACATATAGCTATCCATTTTAACATTTAGCTATCCACACATTTGGATTCTTTCGTCATCAAAATTTTTCCACAAAAATTTATTGACTTTTTGTGACTTCATAATACTCGTATTAATCAAACAATTGCCGAGCTTCACAGAGTGCACACACAGATCCGAAGTAATGATAGCTATCAAAAGTTCTTACCCACTGCCTGAAGTGTTGCGGAGTCGAAACTCCGTTTCAAATCCTACGTGCTTTTCTTTTGTTCGTTTTGAAACACGGAGCGGGTTAATATAATTCGCTGGACGATGGTAACGAAGAATCCGTTTCGGAAGTTTGGAATGGAGGTGAACTCCGTGATTAGACAATCTACGTGATGATGATGAACTTCGGTGCGGAGTTCGACCCCGACTGCTGTTTTGATGGTGAATACGGGCAGATATTAACCATAATAAATTAAAACCATTTAAATTCTGACCGGAGTCGGTTTCGGAAAGAATTTGATTTGGCAGTTGTGAACCAGGGTCATTTAAGTCTTCTTCCGGCCTCTCAAGGTTTCTTTCAATGGTAGATACTTGAAATATTCTAACGCTGCTGACAGAGCTTGACCCTGCAAGATAGTATAATATTGACTGATTAATAAGTAGGGATTTCGCATGGCTAGTTTGGCAAAAAGCAAGAAGAGAACTCGCCGACGATAATGCTTTGCCGTCAGGTTTCTGCCCCCCTGAAAAGCCTAATGGCAAGACATCCTACTGGGGGCATTACTTTATTTAATCGGTGGTTTTTAACTGATTTTACTTCATTTAGGCAATTTGTATAGAATATCGCAGCAGGATTATATATATATTAATTTTTGCAGTCATAATACAGTGGAGCACTGTAACACAATTAATTTTAAAGTTAAATTGCAACATCTTGACGTCCTTCGTGGTCGACTCCTGGGAAGCCATGTCAACTTCCACTGGCAGTTAGGTGGCCAGAACAACCACCAACCCTGCTCGAAACAGCGCTGTCCAGCTCTGTGCTTTAAAGTTAAATGTTGAAAACGTCAAAATGTTGGGTCGCTTGTTGCAGCTTTTGTTGTCTTAATTTTAAACAAGATCAAGCATTTCGCTACTAAGATAAAAGTATTATGGTATCGAAAAACTCATCAAAAGCATGTTTTCTTTTTTTGTCGTTGAAAAAAAGCGTCTATATATTTTTAGTTAAAAACATTTCTTGCTAAAAAGTAAAAATTACAAAGTTATAATGATGAAATAAACTTGATCGTATAGACTGAGAATTACTTGATGTTTCTAAGTGGACAAGCCAACGTCGACATGTCAGCATTATAGTCTACTTTCAATTTGCTAACCACCTGAAATTTTCAAGTTTCACAGTAAATTTGCGGCTATGAAAGAATATCCGTCATCAAGTCATTCAACCGTGACCTAACGAAACAGTTTTTTCAATTATTTGCTCACATTGTTTAGGTTAAAAACCTAACTTGAAATTTTTCTTTAAAAATATTGATCATTTAAACTAAATAAGCAAATAAGCATTACAAAGCAAAGACTTTGTTGCAATAACAATTAAGGGCTGAAAACTTCAAAAATCAAAGCTAATCCACAGCCTATAGTGTTTGTTTAGTTCAAAGTTATTTAGTTCTTCTGATATTTTGAGAGAGACAAATTATTATCTAAGTTCTAACCTCCAACTGTATAATGCAGGGTCCGATTACGTTCCCGAAATTCGCTGATAGAATTTTTGGCTATACAACTCTGATTGCATTTTTGTTGCTTTTAACCATTTATTTAAAGCACTCTACTGAATGTTGGGCACTAATAATCACAATATTAAATCAATATCTAAGCTTTAGGAAATGAAGCTGCTCTACTATCAGCCTACGCATTTTAAAAATTGAAAAACGGGATTTAAAGCATTTTTGAACCTACCCTTCAAGACATTATTCTGAAAATCATAATAGTAATAATAATGTAATAATAATAATGTAGTCATTTGTATAGCGCCGTTTCCTGCAAGGTAGCAGATCAAAGGCGCTTTGAAGAACAAATACAGTTCAACAATATGAAAAAGTAGCACACTAAGTCACAGGCAACCAAAAATTTTGGTTCCCTATAGTTGACATATCGTATACAAATCATACCATTATCGTCATCATCAATTTAAATGAATACATGACAAACAAAAATTTTTATTGTTCTCTTTGATTATATTTTGAATTATACCGTAAATACAAAAAATAGTCATTTTTAATTTTTCTTTAAGCTTAGCTAGAAAGTTATCCAATTTTAACACAGCATTTTTAAATTTTTGAGGAAATAGAATAAATTTGACTAAATGCTTATTGTGCATTTTGTGACCTAAGTCAAAAAGCACACAAAATAGGACGTTCAATATACCACTCCCGTACAAAAACTTATTATACGAGCAAGAGCAATAAAAGCAATAAAAGAATCTATCCCCGGGTCATTACTTCCGGGCAACACAGCTCCTTTTGAAGAAATTTCGCTGCGGTGGTAAGACGTTGGCAACACTGTGTCCCATTTGACCGGCCCGAGATTTAAACCTTACATCTGCCGCTCCTGAGGCAAACGCGTTATCATTCAAAAATGACCTGTTTAGGAAAACAATCAAAACAAAATAAATTATCCGTTACCTGTTATCGAAGATCTAGTTACTTGTGCAAGTGAAACAAAAATAAAAAGTGCAATATTTTTTCTTGTTCCCATGTTGACAGGTCGTTCATCTACTTCTTCATTATATAAGATTACTGAAATGGGAATGCAGGCTTATAAGCCAAATCTATGCCTAAGCAACGATAATTTACGTTGGAGTTAATCTAAAAACTTTGAAAAAAATCTTTGAAATTTGAAAAAAGTAAAATTATGTAAAATAAGAGGTTTGGTTTGGTTTTGTTTTTAAAATCCCATCTCAGCTTTGGATATTTACTGAGTTTGTGGTTGTTCTGTTACGATTCTCTATTTTATTGAGTGTTTAATTTTCAATTCAACAAAGAGATAGCAAATTCAGCTTTCATTATGTTTTTGAAATTTTCTTCTCAGCAAAAATTCTATCATTGCATTTGAAATAAATACAGTAATTCGGCAGCAGTTTTTGTCTACTTCGCGGTTGTTTCTCAAAACTACAATAGCTAGAAAACTCAGTCGCTTGGCTGGGACATTATCGCTCGAACAACCTACTCTTGACCACATCAATGCGCTTCACTACATAAATGTAACGAATTTACGCTCTTCTATTTTGTTTTGTGCATGAACAATCTGAGAAGCTCTGCCTTTTGAGCTTTTGTTTTAGTTTCGAGGTGAAAAACTGAGAAAAAGGAGAATCATCGGTGGAAAAAACAGCAGCGAACTTGACCCAGAGTGAACCCAGTTGCTGAGTATGATGGAACAATTGGTTCTAAAAGGATATCGGGGGAAGGTTGTCGGTCTGTCGTCGAGTGAGGGATTAGGAGCCTGAATTTTTCAGATCAAACTTATTCAATGTGCGGTTGTCAATGACGCCAGTGACAGGCCACCTTTCAAGAATAAGGTTAACAAGACAAAGTGCTCTTCTACCACCTGGCAAATGAGTAACCACAAATAGAAAATTTTCATTTGTTTATCTTTATGAATTAACCTTATTTTATGGGAAACTGGATACCAGGTTCTTAATCTAGAAAGTTGAAAAATGCCTAGGGTACAAACAGTGGGGCACGTAAAATGAGCGTCAATTGGATTAAAATGGGAAACTAAATCTTCCCAAACTTACCTGATTAGGGCCATAAACTTGGGAAAGTTTGGGGTTGTCTTAATCTGACTTAGGCTTAATCTTGAAAAATTGCGCGAGTAACCGCAAATTTGGCAGCTCGCATGCCGTTCCGCAAGAGTGAACACCATAATGATCATTTTAGCCGCCAAAATAAACAAAATATTCTAAAAACGCAAAGCTCTTATTAAAAGCTAAAACAATACATTACTTATGCTCTTTTTTGATTTTTCGATAGAATATCGACAAAATTACAAAACAAAACTTTAGCTGATAGTAACATGATTTCTAAAGAGAAAAAAATTCTTCAGCTGCTTGCGTGTACTATTCCTTATGCATTGTCATTAAAAAGCAGAAAAAATACAACTTTTATCTTAAAGCGTGAGCTAAAAATTATTTAGGCTCAACTATCAACCAATCAAAAGGTGTAGGAAGGTGCTTGACGCGAACACTAGCCGCGCACTCCGCAGCTCTTGTAGTCTATTTTGTAACTAATTCCCTCTCATCGTATATATAGCTCTTCATCTAACGAAAATTTTTTACAAACTCTACTATAATTAATTAATAATGTACATTATACGGGCTTAGATTTTAGTGATACCACAAATGAATTAAATGCAAGCCAGCTTGGAATATTGCGGCAGCACAAATAATCTGATTGCAATAAATACTACAGCAAAACAGCTTGAATATAAAAAAGGAAAAGACTGTTTTATTAAAAATTTTTATCCACCTTTTAGTTAATTCTAAATCAAATCTAACCCAATATCAACTTCTTACTCTAAAACTAACCTCTATAGCTTAACGTAAACACTAATCTTAACCCTTAAAAAAGTAACTAAAAAATGCCCGGATAAGCATTAAGTATTCTTTATTTTCGTTTTATTCTCTTTAGCTTAAAAGTTTTCGTCAAACTGGACACTTACAAAAAAACAACCGTAATACCGAAAAGTATAATTTGAAGATAAAAAAACAACAGGAAAATGAAAATTGTCAATTTGTGCAAATCAAGTAGTCTTTAGCTCTTGGAAAATGTCTAAGTTTAGAGATAGGTTAAAAAAATAAATTTAATAATTCAGTTAAGCAGAGCTTCCAGAAATTTTGAATACACAAAAATCTTTTCTTGCGGATGTTCAGTTGCAACGTAAATCAAGTTCTCATTCCGTGACTGGAAATTCAATCTGTGGCCTCATTGTCTAAATATAAATTACTGATATGCAAAAACGTTTAAGTTTACACTTTATATAGGTGCAATAATATCAGTACAGTTTTAGCCACTGGTAAATTGTAACCATCTTACAACCTGTCTTGCTTATTAATTCTCTGAGTTAATCAGTATAGCACAAAAAGTCGCATTTTAAGATGCTCCAGGCAAACTGCAAAGTTCTTTTGTTTATTGATATTGATTGGAGATAGTAGGTAGTCGTATTAGGTGAAAATTTTGTCTGAAAACCCGGAAATGTTGTGAAGTATTAACAGACTATCAACGTCTAGATATTTAATAACATCTTTAATGAACATATGGAAGAACCGCAAATGTCCCTTTAACGATTGTTTAGTTAAATGCTAGTCATTTTTAAAATAAACTTCAACAAAACAAATTAAAATTAAAGATGTCTGCAATTTTATTTGCGCAGAAAACTTGAACAGAAAAAAGTAAAAAAAAAGGTAACTGCTGCACTGAAGTAGCCCATGACTGACCTTTGAACCCAAGTTTAGGTAATGAATTTATGAAAAACGTGGCTGTATATAAAGGCTTCATTCGGAGGAAGTCGAAAGTGGTTGGGTCGCTATTAAAATATTATCGATGCTTTCTACCTAAACAGTCGTGGAGAGTAAAAAAAGAATCAATGATCTACGACTTGGTGGTAGCTTTTAGACAGATTTCGGTAATACAATATTTATCTACGTTTTACGCCCCTTGTGAGCTTGACCGCAATGTTTTTTAAGTATTCGATATTTGTTTCATGTTAATTTTCCTTAATCGGAAACGCGAGCGCTATGATTATTTTGTTTCAACTGCAATAGTTTTAAAATCTTAATTTTTCAATGAAAAGAAATATCTTAAAACGAAATAATTTGTGTATTAAAGAGAATGGACAAAATTAGTGCAGAAACACAGTGCATTTTTGATTACATAATGCATATTTTTATGCTCTTACCAAATTTATGTAACGACGGTGAGATTCGAACCCGTCTTTGATTGAACCACAATCTGATATTTTGAAGGGCGGCTCCATCCAAATGTTGTTGTTGTCCGGGTTTGTGACGGTTTGCGGTGCGACGTTAACGGAAATATCGATTTGAATCGTAAGACACATCACAAAATGTTACTCCCGGTTTTACCTACCGTATATAGGGTCAATGAAAGGTGCTCTGGTTTGGTTTCCGCCATGGAAGACAACATTTATAAGGAAAACACCACGTGTTTGTATCACTGCAGGGGTCTCACAACTGGACACCTTAAGCAATTTGATGGTTAGCGGTTGCGTGTAGGGCATGATATAAAATCAAGACGATTTTTTCATATTCCATACAGACAATTTTCTTCCATTCCATTTCCATTCCATACTAACAATCTTTCATTCCATTTTCCATTCCATACTAAAATTTTCTTCCATATTCCATTCCATTCCGAAGAACTTTTACACCGAAAGCAATGCAAAGCCTAACTTGCACCTTTACAGTGTTGTAAGCAACGCACTCGCGAAGGCGCGCGTAACAGTACAAAGATGCAACGATCGGTATCTGGTATGCACTGGGTTTACTGATCACCGCAGAACTTTGCAATCACACCAAATATAAAATTTGGCATAACCAAACTGCTAAAGAACATCTACCGTTGTAGAAGTACCAAGCTTTAACACCAAAAAGAAGTACATGCTTAAAGAGGGTGAAGCATCCAGCCAATTCCGGTAGTTTACAGCAATAGCTAAAATCGAAATAAAATTTTTGAAATTTTTCGTTCTGATTTTCGGGGCTGCGATTGTAAAGATATTCAACAAATGCAAAGGTATATCTCCCCCAAAAAGGTTTTTGGAAACCCTAAGTTTGTTCTCCAAGTCTGAATTTTCTGAAAAAGAAACGGTTTATCGAAATTGAATTGGTCATGTGATGTTACTGGAAGGGTAAATAAGGTGGAGCCCTCGAGGGCACATTTTGAAGTCCTTGGCCTTAGTCTCGAAGGTCAAGTTCTTGACCTTCCTTCGAAGCCTACAAGTTCTCGAAAATGCCCTGTCCTCGGTTGACGATAGCACTATTCTTAAATTTGTTAAAAATGGGCTAAGGTCATCATGACCTTAGTTTTTTCTTCGCCTGAAATTTAGCGGAGAATTTGCGATTTTTTGGGCGAAGATCTTTTTTGTTTGAGAGCACTTGTGCGTTGTGTCCTTGGTCCTTGGCCTCAAGCATTCCGGTCCTCGAGAGGGTCTGTCCTCGGAAGATCGGTCCTTGGCCTCGGATTTTTTTTGTGTCCCTGAATGGAATGGAAGATTTCAAGAATGGAATGGAAGACAATCTTCCATACTTCCATATCAATTTCATGCTAGATTTTGTGCATGGTATTTACAAAAAAAAAATATTCTCACTGAAGTATTCAACATCTAATTAGCTTAATATACGAGTATTATTTTTTGAAAAATCGTGGTACTGCGGTTGTGTATATTGCGCAAATAGTGTACGTGTGTCATCATAGTAAGTACATTGCAATTTGCAGCATTTTACAGTATTACGCCGAAGCGTATAACAAGTTTGCTGGGCCCATCTTTGCGTCGGTGTGCGCGGACAACACAGCTCTTTTCGAAAAAAGGTCGCAGCAGTGGCGAGCCGTTAGCAACACTGAGTCCGATTTGACCGGCCCGAGATTTGAACCTCAGACCTCCAGCCCAAGAGCCGAACACGTTACTGCTCGACCAACAGGCCAATGTAATTAAAAAAATTTTTGCTCTGATTTTGAAGCAGCGGTTGCAAAGATCTGAGATTATCAATAAACACAAAAAGATATGCCCCTAAAAAGTTTTTAGAAACCTTGAATCTGTCCTCTCAGCCTAAATTCGAGGGAAAAAAAGAGACTGAATAATATTCAAAGGTGGAGTCGAGGTCACAAGGCTCGAGGCCAACGCCAGGGATACAAAAAAAATCGGACTCAGTGTTGCTAACGGTTCGCCACTGCTGCGACCTTGTTTCGAAAAGAGCTGTGTTGCCCGCGCACACCGACGCAAAGATGGGCCCCGCAAACTCGTTATACGCTTCGGCGTAATACTGTAAAATGCTGCTAATTGCAATGTACTTACTATGATGACACACGCACACTATTTGCGCAATATACACAACCGAAGTACCGCGATTTTTCAAAAAATAATACTCGTATATTAAGCTAATTAGATGTTGAATACTTCAGGGAGAATATTTTTTTTTTTGTAAATACCATGCACAAAATCTATTATGAAATTGGTATGAAAGTATGGAAGATTGTCTTCCATTCCATTCTTGAAATCTTCCATTCCATTCCATTCTGGCATCTTTCATATTCCATACCGAAATTTCTGTTCCATTCCATTCCATTTTGCATTCCATTTTATTCCATTTTCCATTCCATTCCATACCATGCCCTGGTAGTGTGAGCTGATTTTATCGGTCTAGATTTGTTGATTTATGAGTGTTAACGCGTTTGCCTCACGAACGAGAGGTTTAAGGTTTCTTTCTCACTCTCTGATGTTAACTACTCGCCATAAAACAACCTGTTTTTGAAATTAGCCAATTACCTGGATCCATGAGCAATTTCATGAAATGGGTCCTGCCATTTGTAGTGGCTTTCGTAAAAAGAATAAAAATTTGATTCTAAAAAGTATTTCAAAAAATTTAACATCATTTAAAACGTGAATATCTCAAAATTTATGTGCTCCAAGTCAATCAAACGTGGCAGGTATTAGAGCCAACCAAATAAGTCTAATTTACTATCGTCATTTGCACTCCATTGTCAGCACAGCAAATATGTTACTGGTTTTAAAATTTTACCCTAATTTTTAAAGTGCGCTCCTTTTCACGCGGGGTTGAACAAACTGTCCCCCTAATTTACTCCCAAACGAAAAATCATGAGAACACCAAATTTGGCATACGAGTTAATTGGTGTTCACTAAAATTTAAAGAGAAATTGGCTTTGAGTTGATGGCACCATAGTAGTGACGTCACGGCCATATTTTGAAAAAAATAACGCAATTTTTTAAAATCTTTTTTTTAATAACGTCGTAGGCGGCTCAAATTTTTTTGCATATAAATACGTTTTTTGAAACTGAATCGAAAAATGCCCAAGCCAAGGTAACTACGTCGCGAAAATATCTTATGACGTCATTTAACTTTAATATGGGTCAAAAATTGCTCAGATTTTGAAAAGTGACTTCCGCAAACATCAAAATTCGGAAACGTTTCCTTACTTTAGCCACCTCAAATTTTTAGGAGTTATTTGCTAATAAACTTGAATAAAAGTCGTCGAGTTGGTATGAAGCAATTTTTTTTTCGTGAAGGGAATTATCACGAAAAATTTTAGCATTTCAGCAAGATAATTACCAACAAAATTTTCTAAAACCGTTAGCATTTGTTATGAAGACGAGAGGGTGTAAAGGACAATTTTAAACAAAATTTATATGATTCACCCTAATACCTATCAAGTTTAATTGACTTGGAGCATACACTTTTTAAGATATTTACGTCTAAAATAATGCCAAATTTTTTGAAGCACCCTGTATTTAGTAATTTTTGCTCTTAGTTTGTTGGAGCACCTTTGATCTAATTCCAGTTTAGTGTCTATTGATTACTTTTTTGAATCAGGTGAATCCAAGCTATACTTATTGCACTGTAATTCAAGTTTAGAATTTTCTCGATACATTTTTGAAATTTGAAATTTAAAAAGTACACTTAAAAAGTAAATTTAAAAAGTAATTTAAGAAGTAAAAACTGTACTTGGTAATTTTTGTGCAAATCCAGCACCATGATATGAAATCAAACCAGCAACTTATTGAGTCATATTGAAATTCTCTTTACAGCTGCTTGCGCAAAGCTATAGAAGCTCGATTGCGCCAATTTTTGACTAACTTTTTGCGCTGCATCTGCACGCTAGAGGCGGTGAATAGCGTTATTAATCTCTTGCTCAATGTTGGATTATTGTTGTAATTCACGTTAAATAGTGTTGTTTCTACATTCCTTTTTTTGCTTATTATGGCGCAAAAAAATAAAAAAAAGTTAAAAGTTCTAAGTGTATATAGTACAATTATCACCTTTACAAAAACTTCCAAACTTTGGCTTCAAACTTACAAAATTTCAATCAGGGTCACAATGTTCCTGAGGCTCATGTGGGTACAGTAAAGTTAGGTGGATTTCAGTTTGGTGTAATTTTGCATTTTTAAAGAATGTTAAATCAAAAATACACGAACATATTCAGTGATGGTGCAAAGCATAAAAGTGACCTTAATAACTCGCAGCAAAAACTTTCAAAATTTAATATTTGCAGTGAAAATTTAAACTATAAAAACCAATAATTTCAACAATTTACTAAAAGTCGAATTTCTAACATAAAACGCTTTTGCATCGAAGCCTCCAGAAATTTGTCTCTCTTGAGTAGCTGCCAAAACAACACATGTAAACTTTCAACAGCATTATGATAAATTGATCAATGAGTTTAAAAGATTTTTTAAATTGCATGTAATGAACAGATTCCAATTTTTGTTTTCGTCAGGTTTTGAGTTAAGCTAGAGTTAGAATCATAAGTGGGCAAGTTAACGCAAAACGTTAGCTTCGTTAACCACTAGTCCGTTAACAAACTTCACACCTCCGTTAACATTAATCCGTTATTTTCAGCTTTAATTAACGGAAATTAATAAAGTCCGTTAATCCGTTAATATTTTGGGTGTAATTTAAATTTCTTTTTATTCTCTCGCTTCTAGAACACGTATTGACGCTGTTGAGCTAATTGTAAGAAAATATCTATTGCTATGGTGGTCTTTTTTGTGTTTTGGAAGTTACATTTTACAGTCTAATCTAATTTCAAGATAAAATAAAATAAGTTCGAATGCACTTACAAAGCTGCGATCGGAAAATTTTGGAAATTGTGAACAGCGATAATTAATAGGCTGCAGCTTAATATTTGCCACAAAAAAGAGCTCCTTTCTTCGCTTTCTTCTATAAAACTCATGCTAATACGCAAAAAGTGTTACCAATGCAAACTGGTTTGTACCGGTACGATGAATGCATGGTGCGAGATATTAACGATAAAAACCTTAACGGAAGCTAACAAAACTTAACGGAAGTTAATTAAGTCCGTTAACATGAAAAAACTTTTTAACGGATTAACGAGTTAATGAAAAAGTTAGCTTCGTTATTAACGAATTAACGGACTTGTGCCCACCTATGGTTAGAATTGATACCTACATGTATTGACAGAATTCTAGATTCAATCACCTTAGCTACTTGATCAATATTTGCTTTTAGCATCGTCAGTTTTTTGTAAGCAGAATGCATTTAAGTTTTATCGTCAGAGTATAGTACCCGCCGATTTTTGTTTCAACAAATTTATTGCCGTGTTTTAATGGGTAATGCATTTAGTGATAGCTGTATTTTCAATGCTTATAGTTTATTGCTGAATTAGCTTTAAAAGTTGCTATTGAATTGCTTTGTAGCCTTTAATGGAAGTAATGGCAAGTTAAATACTAATTTTTTTCTACTCAATTTGATGGTTCCCTAAATCAACAAAACAAAGTTTTTCTTTCAAAAAAGGCATTTTATGATTCGTAGCGTTTGCGGTACGCAGCGTTAGAGAGTGTACGATCACCAACGCACAAGGTCGAGGGTTCGAATCCCTCTATGTCGCTTTTTATTCTAACTTTGCATGTAAAATATTCAACCGAAGTTAAAGAATATAGTGCAATGTAAAAAAAAAAACTAAAAATATTCGATAGCCGATTGTTAGTTAACTTAAAAGTGACCAGGATAAAAGTATTGATAAAAAGCAGACATAAGTTCTGTTTTTTAGACCGTTTATGATAGTTAGACCAAGTTAAAGCAACTCTTAAACCATGACAGAGCGAACGTGAGGGCTACAGAGTCGTTATTGCGATAATCCTGATCCCATATGATCTATTATTAGCGCGCACCCCCGACTGAAATCATTGTTGAACCTCGGGTAAAACGCTTCACGACGATTTTCTTTGCACCGGCCAGTTAGTCGAGCGGAAACGCGTTCGTATCTGGAGCGGGAGATCTGAGGTTCAAATCTCGGGCCGTTCAAATTGGACAGAGTGTTGCCAACGGTTCACCACTGCTGTGACATTTCTTCGAAAGAAGCTGCTTTGCTCACTGTCTAAATGACACGGAGATGGGTCCCAACAACATGGTACACGCTTCGGCGTGATACATCGAGTGAAGTAAAAGATTTGATTGATTTGATTTGAGAATTTTTTTTCTTGTGACTTCAAACAAGCTGCAAATTGAACTGGAAATAATCCAAAAATCAACCAGAAGACTTAGAAAACGGTCAAAACTTAAGCGGATGTAGATCCGTCCAATGGATAGCTCCGTTGGTGGCTTCTTGTGACAGAAGGATAAAAATGAAATCAGTTTTTTAGGTTGACTCGTTATCTTTGAATACGATATTTTCACAATAATGCTCGTAGCAAAATGAAATAAACCACCGATATGTTACAGTTGTAGTGGTATGATTTAAATATAACTTTACTAACCCATCCAAAACCGATGAGCCTCATCAAACAAATAAAGCGTCTGCGTCTGCAATAGTAGGCTAAGGATCGATTTCCGATACGGTTAATCCAAACGATTCTAAACAAAATATAACGGGACAGTTAAGACTTGATTAGGTGTGGGCCGGGAGCAGCTTAACTTAAAGACAACTTTGCAGTCTCCCCGCCATAAAACAACTATTCGAAACGGTTGTGCAAGGGTTATTCTAACGTTTCTGATTCTGAAGTTTTCAAAAATTTATCTAGGACAGAATTTCTAAATACAGTTATGTCGTGGTCTGCTTCGAGAATTGCTATTGTGACGTCGATTTTGGCCGGTTTTGGACTTGGAATTGGAATTATCATTGGCCATTTTGGGATAACTTCCCCTACGACAGCCCCTCCCACAGTTGCACCCCCTCCGACTGAGGATGAAAGTATAATTCAGAAACTCATGGACGAAATTTCAGCCAACAACATCAGAGAAAATTTAAGGTCAACATGTTCTTTTATGTATTTTTTTCATTATTGCATCATTTTTGCGTTATTTTCTGGTTTTTGCATTCAGTTCTAAATTTGCTTTTTTACGTTTAGGTTATGTTATTAGATTAACATTTTTTACTGTTTTTTTTTTTTAGAAGTTTGACGGAAAGACCCCACATTGCGGGCAGAGACCAAGATGAGAATGTTCTTGTCAAGTTGATAGAAGAGAGTTGGAAGGCCAGCAGTTTCGATTCCGTGCGCGTCTACTCCTACGACGTCCTCCTTTCCTACCCGAAACAGGGGGACTCCAATTACATAGCAGTGGTGGACCAGAACGGAGATGAAAGTGACGTGTCCCAGCGTAAGGAGTTGGTGATCGACTCCGAGCAAAACGACACAACCGTGGTCGATCCGTTTAATGCTTACGCAAAAGCCGGGGAACCAGAGGTAAGTTGTTGATGACGTAACAAAGTTTTTCGAAATAAGTGTTTTCTTTGTTTGATTTATAACGTAACATTTTTAAAAAACAGTATGTTTATTCTAATCAACTGGCAGCTTGTACGCAGGAAAGGCGGTATCCCGGCGTATTGAATTTCTGCTAAAAATAAACTAAGGATACACTGACACGCGCGTGATTTAACACACCCAGTGAAGACCGGGTCTAAACCAGAACCCGATCCAAATATTCCGGCCCGACAAACAACTCAATGTTACTGTAGGGCATTTCATATATTTTGGATTAAACTTAAGATTCCAGCCCTTTTAAGCACTCATTGTTAAAAGGAATAATCCTTAATATAACCAAGACAACCCTGTATAACTGATTCAACACGAAAATTTTGTTTACATAGGGAGATCTTGTTTACGTCAACTTCGGACAAATTGAGGATTTCATGTTGCTGAATCGAACACTCAACATCAGTACTTCGGGAAAAATCTGCATCGCACGGTACGGGAGAATTTTCCGCGGAGACAAAGATGGGCAAAGTCAATTAATTTTATATCAGCATTTCGCTAGAGTTTACAAGATTGGTGTCATCTTTCTTGCCTTAAATAGCAGTTAAGCGGTGACTTAATAACTCAAATCAAAAATTATATCTTTATTGTAGTTACTGCATTACGCCAAAGCGTGTAACGAGTTTGCGAGGCTCATCTCCGCATCATTGCGTTTGGGCAAAACAGCTCCTTTCAATGAAATGTCGCGGTGGTGGCGAGCCGTTGGCATGACTCTGTCCGATTTGATCGGCCCGAGATTTGAATCTCAGACCTCTCGCTCCAGAAACGAACGCGTTACCACCCGACTAACTGCCTGGTGAGTGATGACTTAGCAGTTTGACCATCAAATTAAAGGAATAGCACCAAGAGATGGTGCGCAATAGACAACAACGTAATCAACAAAATTTTGGAATTGTTTCAAAATCTTCAAAAAACATCACAGTATTAACCCTATAGCAGAGATGTAAAGTAACAAGAGTAGCTCTACTTAAAGTAGCCTACTCAAGTAGAATTTGTCGGTAACGAGCACTTTTTAAGTAATTATGTTTTTGGATACTTTCTGCTTTCACCTGATTAACATTAACGTAACATAACGCTACTTACGTACATTTTATACTAAAAGTAGTTTGTAGGCTTAGTAATATAATAAATTGAACAGGTTTCATGTATGACGACATCACAACTCATCACAATAATCTAGCGAGGAAAGGACACAGCTTGGTAATTAGTATTAGTAGCCAACTAATCATGTTGCGTTACTGCTATTAAGTGTTATAATTGAAATACTTTACCACATTCATGCTTTTGGTACGATTAACGATGGAGCCGTTGATAATACTGAACTACTGATATATGTCCGCATTCAAAAATCGCTAAATTTTGGGCATTTACAGTGGTTTAGGCTCTCATTTTAAAGCACGATATCACATATTTATACATGGTATTTAGCAACATTCATAGACCAGGATGCAGAAAACACAAGGGTCTAGTAAAAGAAAATTTTTTACTTGGCTACTTGAGTAGCTTAAAAACTTGTTTACTTTGTACTTTTACTAGCTTAGTTAAATGGTTTAGTACTTTCTACTCTACTTGCACTACATTTGATCGTCAGTAACAACACTTTTACTTAACTATTGTTCCTGACTACTTTTTACACCTCTGCCCTATAGCTACTGGGCTATTTTTACACCCTATTTGTATTCGGAAGGGGGGGCAAATTTGCCTTACCTGTCTAAAAACCGATTGGTAGGTGATAGAAGTAAGATTTTTTGCTTGTTGAAGCTATTTTTGTTAAATTTTTAAAGATAAATATTTTGAGGTTGTGACGTCACGAAAACAATGGTGACGTTATCAAAACCAGTAAATCCTTACAACAACACGCAAATTTGTCTAAATGCTGCGAAATATTATTTTCAGTTTGAACCTTTGTTGTTTCAAAGACTTCTCTGATAAAGTCACCGAAGGTGATGACGTCATCATTCATGGTGAAGTCACATGCACGATGACGTCATCTTAATAGATTGTGTTGATTATTATTATTAGTAACTTTTTGTAACTGAGATGTAGCATAATTTACAAAATTTTTGAATACTGCTGTATTATGTTCATTATATCATTCAACAGCTGACGAAAATGAATATTTTGGTTATGCAAACGCAGTTTGTTTCGAGAAACAGCAGAAAAAGCAATATTTTTACATTATAACGTCATCAATGACGTAATAATGATGCAATGCATGTATCAGTAAATAAAATATTTTATTCCAGCTAAAGATTTGCATCGATAATGAATACGCAGTACAATGAATAAAATATGCACACTGATAAGCATGCACTGTGCTCAAAAACTGCATAAAACTCCCTAAGTGCCTCTGACACAGACAAAAATGACGTCAATTCCGGTTGTCCGGCTGACCCCAAACTTTCTGAAAATGTGTGTAATTAAATTTGATTCAAAGTCAGGGTGCATCAAAGCAAAAATTTTTTTAGTTTAGGAGCTATATTAAAATAGCCAAGAGGGGGGCAAATTTGCCCCTCCCCCCGGTACAAATAGGGTTAATACAATTAACAAATCAGACAAACTTGCTACGCTCGAGCAATAATGATGTAACTTACAACAATGTTATGACCACCTGTTGAACTGTATCAAGAAACGAAGGACCCGTAGAGATTAAAGTCGGAGGGAACCTTGTAAAGTTTGGTGAACTGCAAAAATGCGCACTGCAACATCCAGAATTTTGTTTAAAAAGTGCTTAATGTCTTTGTGTTTTGCTTATTCTTAATCCCCATAAATCACGCCCTTGGGTATGAACCAGTTGCGAGTCCTCCGAGGCAAATTCCTTAATTCCCTCCCCTTTGCTGTCCTGGTTATAACATCTTTAAATTCAGAGGTGGGCAGTACCGCGGTACCTTGTACCATGGTACTGTACCGCTGTACTTTTTAGCACCGTTATCGGTACCGTCGGTTCTTTTTTTAAAAATGTATCGTTTTTCTCACTTTTTTGGTCGGTACTCGCTAATAATCGATACTTCTTTTGTGTTTTGTCCGAAATGGAGCTTTAATTTATTCAAACTCCGTACGAACTCTGTACAAGTAGAGAAGGAGTGAGGGCAATTGTCGACCCACTCCACTGGCTACGATTTATGTGCTACGGCTGTACGGCAGTTTGCGGTGTGACGAAAAGTACAACTATATGTGATGCAGTAGAAAAATACTTTGTGACATCACAAGAGATTTCCAATCGTAGCCGAAAGCCAGGGTGGGCTTTATATAACACCGCGTTGACCTAGTTAGTGGTTACTGGTTAATTGGTTACATGATTAGGCAGGACATGGCAGTGACTATTTTGCACAGCTTTTAGGTTAGGCTGAAGCAGGGCTGCCCAATCCGTGGCCCACGGGCCACATTTAGCCCGCGAAGCTGTTTTATGACGCCCGCAAGCAGGGATGGGCAATTCAGAATACCGAATCCAGAAGGATCGAAATTCCAAACCATGCGGAATCCAAATTGAACTATAAAACGGATAATTGAAACCGGTTTTAAATTAACGCAATTTCGTTGGTAGAGATTGTTTGCAGTTAATTCTCACATAAAAGTGTAGTGAGCCATTAGCTCCGTAATTGTATGAGCGATGTATGCTCTCAATTTACGCGCACTTTGATGGCGCATGCTGAGCGCATGATTGTATCAACAACGCGCGCAAAGCGGCAGTGGCGTTGCTAGGGAAAGGTAGGCGGCCCGCCCCGGCTGTCGCCATCAAACAAAAAAGAACAACAATAGGTTTAATATCATTGGAAATGTTTAACGCACTGGAATGGACTAAAAACGACTAAAAGCATCTTTTGAAACATTTATTTAGAAAAGGGGTGCAAATTTGTCAAAAATATAGCTCACAAACCAGTAAAACTTTAAAAAATCGCCAAAACTAAGCAATCAACTTGGATCGCTTGTTGGAACATGCTGAATATAGGTCTCAAAAAAAAAAAAAAAATATATATATATATAAACTCACGAATAGAGGGATGGCTATTCAGTGTTAGTTAATTACAAATCACTTCGACTCAATTGTGGTTATATTAGCCCCCCCAACCAATTATTTTTCTCCTTTAAATATAGACAAAATGAATTACTCTGTGTGAGTTTCATTGAACTAGAAGATTTAATTATTTACGACACCAGCTTTTAAATAAGAGAACTAAAATTTTACCATTAGCCACCACCCACATAGCCATTGCCCATTTGTGCAACCAGTTTAATCATGTTTTTGCTCTGCTAATTTCTATGCCTCATTTCAAAAGCGTTAATTTTTATCAAAATAACACTAAAATTAAGTTAATTTTGCAAAAAAATACAAATTTTTGAGCACTGGAGGCTCCGTCCCCAACCCCCCTAAACAGCCCCCCCCATTGCAGATTTCTGGCGACACGCCTGAGTCTAATCATGTTCGGGGTTGATTGAGAGCGAACTAGGAACGCAACTAAGTAGTGAACATTTAGAAACACTCAATGTCATGCACTGCGATAAAGTGCTGCTTTAATTAAGCAAATTGTTGAATAAATTTCTTTTTTTGATATCGGTGATGGTTGACTGGTTGTTCACTTTTTCAGCAAATTAAGTTAATTTAAACCAGAATAGGATTCGGTATTCTGGATTCGGTTTTAGTTATTCGGAATAATTCTGGAATAGCGAACTATTCTGAAATACCTATCCCTACTTCAAGGTCTTTTCGCGAGGTTAATTTCCTCGTGAAAAGGCTTACCATTTTGTGGCAAACAAAAAGACGGTTTAATCAAAACCTTCATCTGTTTGGTTTTCCGGCCATCAGATCGGATTCGCGCCGAAGACCTTTTTTTTGGTCTTCACCTACTTTTGGGGACAGATTCCCAAAGTACCGGCCGAAGTGAGCAACGATTTCGCACAACAAACTTGCAATTATTTGGAGTTTAATCTTGGTAAAGATTCATGTGGCCCGCAATAACTTTTCTACCGTAAATGTCGCCCGTACCAGCAAAAAGGTTTTGCAGGCCTGGGCTAGAGCTAAAAGACCAATACACTTCTTGAACAAAATAAATCATAACCTTCTTGTTTGTTACGTCTGTTTCCCATTTTCAACAACGACATCACTGATTAATGAATTGGTGGTCAACTGGCTATCCTACTCGACCCTATGAAAAATCAAATCCACAACCTATGGACTGCTGTCCAAATGCCGTGACCACTTAGCCAACTTTGCAAGCAATGAACAGTGACATTGCTAATAGTATTTCAGAATTACCCTTGGTAGTTGTCAGCTTCTTCAGGTTTCCGATTGCATTCTTACTTAGTTAATTTGCTGCACATTGATCGACCAAGCAGAGATAATCAATCGTCTTAAAAGCATCTTATCCGAGAATGCAACAAGTAACAACGCTTCGGAAAGAGTAGAACCACTTGCCTTACAATCATGCCAGTCATTGAAACAACGCTCCTGCCCCAGGCACGTAGCCAAGGGGAAGCAGGGGAGAATTACCCCCAAAATTTTAGTTTGCCCCAAACAAATTTCATTGAAATCAGTTTTAGGACGGAAAGAAAAAGTGTTATATTATTCTTGGTTTGATATTCATGAAATGGTGGCTTTCCAAACTGAAAAACTTTTTTTTCTTTTTTTTTGACATCACCGTAATGTGGAGGCAAAATCAGTTCTTCATTCCGTGAAGACCTTTTTTTGAGATCGTCCCCAGTGCGAAGCCATTGCCCCCCCAAATTTTCGCTTGCCTCCCCCAAAATTTCGTTCTTGCTACGTGCATGTTCTCCCCGCTGCGCCACGCAGCCGACTTACATGCCGTAACAACAACGAATTCTGCGTTTCACCAGCAAATGCAGCAACAACATCACCAAAATTTTTACTCAAAAAAAAAACAAAAAAAAACTGGAAAAATAAATTTTTATTCAAAAGTGAGTACCTACGTTTTAAAATTTTATGAACCAAATTTTAAAAAGTACCGAGACCAGTACAGTGTACCGTTATTGTCGGGAATTTTTTCAATAAGTACCTAATATCGTACTGTCGGTACCTTTTTGAAAAAGTATTTGTACCGTTATCGTCGGTACTTTAAAAGTACCGAGTGCCCACCTCTGTTTAAATTATTGGAGTTGAACCCCACTCGTTCATTGAATTTAAATCCAACGGTTTAAGCATCTAAGCAAACGCATTAAACCGTTTAATTTTTATGCTATAAACAGCCAGCCACGCGGAGGAGTATGGATGCAAAGGACTGATCCTTTACTCCGATCCTATCGATTACACAGTCCCCTGGGAGGACGTTTATCCAGATGGATGGTTTCTGCCAGGAACTGGGGTCCAAAGAGGAACGCTTTGGCTTGACAACGGAGACCCCGAAACGCCAAACTACCCCTCAATACGTACGTAATCAATCTATTTTAAAATTTGCATGTTTCTGTTCAATTTGAAAATAGGTTTTTGATATAATTATACCTGAGGCCCGTTTTTTCTGAGTATATCTGAAACAAATTTAACCAATATAACGTAATGTTTGCTGTTTGCTTTTGTTTTTTTATGAGAAATATCACACATCACTTTTTTTAGAATACGCTGAATCGCTACTTATGATATAACTTTTATGCTCTTTTTGAAATTGTAGTTTAAAAATTTCATCTGCTGGCAACATGTCAGCAGATATAAAAAGGAGAAAAACTTAATAGAAGCAGATCTAATGATACAATAAATTTACAACAATGTCTCGAAATTTGCATCTGAATCTTCCTCTACTTCATGAACCTGACAAAAAACCAAATCGCTATTTAATACTGTGGCGAGGGTAACTTGTGAGGCAAACCAAACATTCTATTTTGAAAAACTGAGGTTAATTCAAAGCAGTCGAAATCAATTATATTGTCTGAAAAGTTAGGTTATTAATATTATTGACGCTGGTTTCTTCACCATTTTATAGAATTGACTTATAGCAAACTGATTGAATATCTGCATGAGATCTTTGGTTTATTGCGTGTAATAATGTCGCTTACTGATAGGTCTTCTTTTATTTGATTCCTATAAAATCGAAAATTCCTATAAAATCCTATAAAATTTGGCTTGGATATTTGGGACAAAAAGGCTTTTAGTTTTCTATTGTGTTTCAGCAACTGCTTACCGGGTACCAGAAGATGAGTTGAAATTACCCCAAATCCCGGTCACTCCAATTGGGTACGTTGATGCTATCAAGTACCTAAGAAAAATGGGTGGACCTGAGGTGAATGACACTTGGAAGGGAGGACTTAACATCACCTACAGATACGGACCGGGATTCACTGGGGATTACAGCACCAGGTGAGAACAAAATAATTGATGACTATTTTACACTTTATTTTTGTGTAAAATAATTGTCGAAATTTTACTGCGATACGGTTATTTCTGGTTCGGTGTCAAAGTAAAGACTTTGAAATTATGCTTTATTACTTCCCTATTTGACGTTCAGTATTCAAAGAAACTGTGTGTTAAGCCTCCACCCTGTTCGCCAGGCGGGCAGGGCAGCTGGGCTTGAGGCAGTTTGACTGGAAGACTGAAAAACGGCTTTCGAGCTCCTGAAACGGAAGACTCGGGTTCGAATTCCGGCTAGGTTAAACCAACAACTATAAAAATTGGTATTTAGAGCTTCCGTACTTGACGTTCAGCATTTAATGGGTCAGTGTGAAGCCTCCACCGTGTGTGGTAGACAGGCGGGCAGGTGCTGGAAGCTTGACCGGAAAAACCAAAAGGTTCCTTCGCTGTCTCCTGGCCAAAGCAACTTGGCGAATAAAATGCAATTACTTTGCTGTCTTCTTGCAAAGGCAACGCGGAAAATTTTATTAGAATTGCATTACTTAAAATCACGTTCAATAAAAATATGTTTAACTCCTTTAAAATTCCATTTTTCTGCATTAAAATTCTTTTTCCAAGCTACCGCATTTTTGAGTGCATTTTTCAATTTTTAGCCAAATCAAAATGTCAGTGAAAACTGAAACCGAAATCGCTACAGCAAAAAATGTGATTGGATTTATTCGGGGAGCCGTGGAACCAGGTTTGTGAAAGATTGGTTGGTTTTAATATTGTTACTAATTTAGATTTTTTTCGGAGTAAATTCACCAAAAAATATTGGAAAAATATAAAACAGTCCCATGCACACGTATTTATCTGCTGCTTTGCGTTCGCGAAATAAAAAAGGCAAAGATTTCAAGGGATGGAGATTAAAGTTACTACTAAGCTTGGGTTTAGGATAAACTAAAAGTCATGTTGAGTTGGGTGTTAAGACTTCTTCCTCACCATTATCACTGCAAAGTCTGTCGTTCAAATCTCAGGTACGGCATTGATAAGATGTTTCAGAAGCTGTCCTTTCTATACAACTATCTATGATGCAGTATTGGATAACCGTACTAAGAATACAATCAACACAAAGAGGACTGCTCCTCCCTTCCTGCTGCAAGCACGCACACACACACGCACATCTTTTTGAGCCTCCTGTGCAGTATATCCAACAGATGTAGAAAATACCGCAAAATCAAATATTTAACAAAGTGCAACAACTGATCAAACTATATAACATTCTTAAAGTGTTAAATTGTTAATACAGTTGATGGTATACGACATTTTTGGGGCCCAAAAATAGGCTACTTGTAAAGTACAGTATTTTGAGAATGCGAAAATTTAAAACTTTCCCTCTGGAATTTATTGGTGAACGCTGACATGTGACAGTGGGACTTGTAAAGTTTATTTGATTGGTTAATTACATCATAAATTTATGTTAATTACTCGGCTTTGTTTTCTCATGGTGAGCACACAATAACTTGTGCTAACAAAGCTTCTTTTTTCATTTCGATTAACATCCATTAGGGACGTAAACATCATTTTAAATAGCGTCGTTAAATCAGAATGTACTAATGTAAATAAACGTCCTCGTCTTTTTGAGGTGATTTATATTTAACTTTTTTTGTTATTCCAAAGTTGAGGATAGTAAAAATCTTCTCGGCGCCTGCAAATATTTTAACAACACAAGGTTTTGAAGTTAAGTATTACAAATAGAAAGCTAATAAGTTAGGATTCATTTACAGATTTATTAAATTACATGCAGCCTACAACAAAATAAATTTAATAAATTGAATTAAAATAAATTTTAATACAAGGCCACCATACGCTTAAAACATAAATAATTACCAGTTAAATATGGTTGAGAGACAAAATTTGTAATAAAATACACTTAAAAAATACAACTTTAATTCAATTTGGCATAATTCAATTGGAATAAGAGCAAACGAAAGTGCTAGTTTCAATGTCGGTTTTGTCCAGGGGAAGTAAAGTTCAGAGCAAATAACATGCATGTTAAGTCAAGTTAACTTTCTATCAAGTTTCTCTTCATTGCCTGCTTTTTCCTGAAGGTTACTGGGGCAACAGCTCGAGATTAAGCCGCCACGCGTCACGCTCTTCCATCACCTCCATCATCTCGCTTGAACTATAACCTGATTGTTTTTCTAATTAATTATTGTGTTCCTGAAGTTTCAAATGTCAAGTCGCTGCTGAAACCGTCTGATATCAAATTCCAGTGTAAAGTGTTCCCTTTTGAATCGGTATTTGCGCCAGAACACCGTTGTAGTTATTTCATACAATTATTGTATTTTGCTCTGCTTTTACTGCTGTATATCATCGAGTACTCTTTCAGACGATTGACTATCAACAATTTTCTAGTTATTTGATACTAAGCATAATTATACATATAAGGGATGGAACTTTGAGTGTATTTGCAAAATCAGTCAAAAAATCATCAAAATTACTAAATTTATTTGTAATTTCTAAAAATGATAAAATTAAAAAAATTGATTTCGGTCTCAAAGCATCATCGTCAATTTCTTATTAAAATAGATTCATTCTTTTTGGAATAAAAAACTGATGATGATTCTTTGAAGCCGAAATCGATTTTTTTGTTTTATCATTTTTAGAAATTATAAATATATTTAGTAATTTTTATGAATTTTTGACTGATATTGTGAATACACTTCAATGTTTCATTATTTATGAATCGTCACCACGAAATCGTCATCTTAATAGTTCTTCGGTCTGGGTTTGATTCTTGGATCTCCCCAGCAACAAGCCCATGAGATAGCCAAGCATCAGTATAGCGTTGTAATTGCCTCTCTAGTTCTCCCATGTGCAATAATTCCATTTGTTTTTTCAGACCGATACGTTCTTCTGGGAAACCACCGAGACGCGTGGGTTTTTGGGGCAATCGATCCCTCCAGTGGGACCGCAGTCCAACTCGAATTGGCCAGAGCGTTAGGGGAAATGATAAACCAGGGCTGGAGGCCTAGAAGAACAATCGTGTTTTGCAGTTGGGGCGCCGAAGAATATGGGCTAATAGGATCAAGTGAATGGGTAGAGGTAGGTTTGAGGTCAAGCTGCATTTTTCGATTTGTAAGAAATAATTTTTTCCCTAAATTGATACTCGTAGTATTAGACCACAACGAGTAACAAAATCATTGGGACTCGTCGCCGTTAAATGCGCCCGCTAGCCTGCGAGCAACACAAAATTCAACAACGGTACGCAAACCGAAGTAATTTCGAAGATTGATCAAACCTTTCTTATGTCATTTACAAGCAAACATACAAGGATTTGACAAGTTTCAACAGCTGCGAATCCGTTAATTAACAGCTTGCCTCTTTTCAATAAAGAGATGAATCTAGGTGCATAATTAGTCATGGCTTTCACAGCAAATTTTACAATGACACAACTAGGTTCAAAACTCACATACAATGAAAAAAAAACAGGACGCACTAACTAACACTAAGTACTCTTTTTTTTTTATTTTTGGAGCATTATCACTAAAAAAACATATTTGGCCGCCAGTTTTATTCAGTTTCAAGTGTGCATTATTTCTAAAGGCAGATCAACCGGTCGAATTTGAAACAAATTCCCGGTTTGCCGGCCGCTGATGACGTAATAGCAGCCCCAACAAAATAGGTCGGTAACTCGGTTCTTTGTTAAAAACAGATCGAGCTTTTCAAAACATGACACCGTTGAATCGATAATTAAGGCCTTTTTATTATAACCTAAAAATACCAAAAAATTGTGGTGCTTAACTCAAGTTAGGGCAGCTTGCGGTAAACCCCTTCAACGGATTCATTATTTTAAAGCGCAAAGCTAACTTTCATAACTTTAAAATTTATCTTAAAATTCAAAATTAACAAGTAAGTCAATATTTGATTGATATCAGGTTATCAAATCGCTCTGTATGAAATATCCTTCTGATGATTGCATGTATGGAGAAAACAGACTGTTGTGGATCACAAAGTCTAAGGTTCAAATCTCGGGCAGATCAAATCGGACGCAGTGTTGCCAACTGCTCGCTACCGCTGCGGCAATTTTTTCTGTTGTGTTGCCGAGCGCAATAGCATAGAGATAGGCCACGCAAACTCATTAAACGCTTTAAAATAGTTCAGCAAGGTAGAATTGATGTTTTGATATTTTTTTTATATGCTGTAAACAATTTTTGCAGGAATTACAGAAAGAGCTCCAGTTTCGCGCGATTGCGTATTTAAATGTCGATATTTCCGTTCAAGGAAACCATTCCTTTCGCGGTAGCGGAGTCAGCAGCTTTAGGGATATCGTGTTTGACGTCACAAAACTGATTGATAACCCCGACCAGGCAGAAGTGACAGCTGGGCGTACCAAAGTCTACGACACCTGGCTCGACCGATGGGAAGACGCGGACACAAACCTTCCTGTGTAAGTTCAGCTGTTCATCTTTTAGTCATATCGCGAAAATCTATATCGGTCAGTTGGTTGAGCGGTAAAGCGTTCGTCTCTGGACCGGGAGGTGTGAAGTTTAAATCTCGGGCAGTTCAAATCGGACACAGTGCTGCCAACGGCTTGCCTCCGCTGCGACATTTCTTCGAAAGAAGATATGTTACCCGGGCGCGATGATGCGTAGATGGGCTCTGCAAACTTGGGTAAACGCTTTGGCATAATACAGCGAGTATAATGAAAGATTTGATTTGATTTGCGAAAATATGTGAACGTTTCAGTAGATGATAACTTCAAGGCAATGATTGAAAGGGATGAAATAGATCATCAATTTCCTTTTCTACTGTATTGACAATTAAAAATAGAATGAGTTTTGTCAGTCGAGTAATCCGACATAATTGCGAGTTTTGGCTTTGTTTTTCTTATTAGACGAAAAAAATTAATGCGTTTAATCATGTTGCTTAAAATAAATGATGGGATCGAAATGTTTCAAATTTGCTTTTGCGAGTTAATTGTACGGAGGTTGTATCGCATTAATTACACTTGGTTACTGAGGTGGAGTCGAGGACACAAGGCTCGAGGCCTAGGCTAAGAACACAAAAAAAATCCCAGGCCAGGGACACACTTTCCGAAGACAGACCCTCTCCAGGCCGAGGACAGGATTACTCCAGGCCAAGGCCCAAGGACACAGCGTGGAGGTGTTCTCCAAAAAAAAGACAGGTCTTCGCTCAAAATTTTCCGCAAACTGCAGGCGATCTTCAAAGAAAAAGAAAGGTTTTCACCCACAAATTCGCAAATTTTCCGCAATATTGGTGTGTCAAAATTTTTTTTTCGAAAATTCGCCGGTGTGCTCCGTGACGAAACAACATTGTTCATGAACTTGGCACGTTTTCAACAGGTCAAACAATTGTGCTGTCCTTGAGCCGAGGACCGGGCATTGTCGAGGACTTGCAGGGTTCAAAGCCAAGGCCAAGGACTCCAAATTGTGTCCTGGTGGCCAAGGACGTCCTCAAAAACTCCACCTCTGCTTGGTTACGTCACTTTCCATTTATCTGATGAGCGCTGTAAATTCAAAATATAATTGTTGCGAATTAGAATTATTGTTCTTGTTAAATTTATTGTATTGTAGTATTTGATACAACATTAAATGGATGATCTCCATAAAAAATTCCTTAAAATGATATCTAACAATGAATGCCTAACAAGTAATTGTAATTACATTTTATTCACCAAGCTGCCTTGGCCAGGAGACAGCGAAAGGACCTTTCGATCTTCGAGTCAAGCTGCCACCTGCCCACCTGTCTACCACACACGGCGGAGGCTTCATACTGTCCCTTTAATTGCTCAACGTCAAGCAGGGAAGCTGTGAATACCAGTTTTTATAGTCTTTGGTATGACCCGACCGGGACGCTCTATCCACTCGACCACTGATCGGTTAGAGGGACAGTATGAATATTACAAGTAGTAAAGTTGTAGTCCAACTCTATGACATAAGCCCTAAGCAGATCCCCAGCAGGGCTGCATTGTTAATTTATAGATATCAATTTTTTATGTCATAATTTAGCATTTATAGACAATTGCAATGATCAGATTTTACAGACAAGCTGTGCTTTGAGAATATCATTTGTGACTGATCAGTCATAGGGTAACTTATTGCGTATGTGTGGGTATCCTTTTTGATAGCAAAATCTCTGTAAATCCGTTTAGTATTAGTATTTTTGCTTATGAAAATTTTTGTGAAGAAGTCATATTGCTGTGCACAAATTATTTATTTTGCTTTAGGTTTGGGTCTTTAGGCTCAGGTAGTGACTACACTGCTTTCCTTCAATTCATTGGTGTTGCGGCTGTGGACTTAAGATTCACATATGACGAGGTGAGGTATAATTGTGCAAAATGTAAGCACATGTTCAGTTCTTGCTACAGCGTGTGTGTACAGTAGACTATACTGTATACAATAACTCACAACAAGCATTATTTTGCAACAAATAAAAATTTTTGTAAGTGTTTGCAACAAGCCAATATAGTTCAATCACAGCCTTTTTATTTCAGAATATCGGTGTCGCTTCCTACCCTGTTTACCATTCTGTTTACGAGACCTTCAATTACGTCAGCACCCACATTGACCCCGAGTTTGTCATCCATCGTGCCATGGCGCAGATATGGGGGGAAATGGCGCGACGACTGGCAGACTCGGTTATTTTACCTATCGATTGTCGATTGTACGCGAAGTTTTTGGAGAAGAATCGGAATTCTTTGTACGAAGGTTACGGAGAAGAAATGACAAGAGAAGGAATTGATTTCAGTAGGTTTTTACAATTTTGGCGTACAGTGGTTCATTCCTTCTTTTACACGTATACACCTAACACTTCGCGTCTGTCTTACCGCAACAACATTGAGCACCTTGTTTGGATTCTGCTTCGAAGTTTTGATACTGGGCAATCACAATTACAAGTAGACTGTTCGGCCCCAAAGCGAAAAGTGATATTCTCAAGAACACAACTCGCAACGACAGTGTATTGATGTACGGTGGTGTCTAAGGTACGATGTTGCATCTGCTGCAGAAGGATCAGTGTTAATTCCCGACCTAGTCCAGTGATACTCAGTGTTATCAACAGCTTGTCTGGTTGCTCAACATCTTTTTGTCAGAAGCTGCATGCTGTAGCCCGTATTAATGACTCAAAGGTAGCTCCTCCATTCGTTACACACTCTAGCCTATTGTAATCAGTTCAGTAGACTAACAGCACTTGATTTAATTTTTTAAGATGGCAGTCCCTTAATCCGCTGATTGGCAAGGCATAAATTCTTGAAAGAATTCAAAAAGATGTAGAGTCACAGTCCAACGTAGCCACTAGTAAACGTAAAATTGGATACTGTACATTGGTTCATGATTCAAGCCGTAGAGAAGCTAATGTAGTTCAACCAAGCCGGTCAACCGCATTGAGACGCGTCCTGTCGAACTGGATGTATGAGTTACACCGTATGTCAGTCATAATAGCATATACTCACAAAAATCATGAAAAACACATTGTGTAACTCATTAGGTGGCTAAACTACTTTTCGACTTCTTTTTTCAGTTTAGTGAGAAATCAGGATTAAAGCTGAGGTAAGCACATTTATTGATTTAGTCTTAATATTTGTGAATTGAACTTGTTCAGATCAAATGGACTCCGCAATCGCAAACTTCACCCGCGCTGCAGAGGCCATTCATCAAAGAATCAACGACATTGACGAATCCAAGTGAGTAAATAATCAGAGTTGGGCAAGTCTGCAAGTCCGCAAATCCGCAATTGCGGACTAACGAAAAAAGTTGCGGACATGCGGACTTGCGGACTTTGGCAGTTTAAATTGCGGACTTGCGGTTGCGGACTATTTTAAATTTTAGTCCGCAATTCGGCAAGTTTTATACAAATATTGAAATTTCTTCCTATTTTCGTCAAATATTCATGTTTTTACCCAGTCAAACATGAGAAATCAATTTAATTTTTTCGAGTTCAAGTTCGGCAAAAATATCAAGTTTTTCGAGTTCAGGCTGACATAAATACTAGGTCTGCTTTTCGACTTAATCGCTTTCTTTTTGTTGACATGCTGTTTGGTAACGTGAGAAACGAATACATGCCGCGTTCTCATCTTTTATGCAAATAGTTGGTTGATTTTTTAGAACATTTTAGAACACCCTTTTGTGCTTGTTTTAAGAATCTTCTAGAACTGTCATTGTGGTAATTTTAACTGTATTGTCTTTAGACCTCTAATCTCATAATCTTTAAGTTTGCAACTAGTGCTCAAATTAGATAGTGTTCGACAGCACGAGTGATGTGGTGTCTCAAATTTTCGTAGTTTAGTGTATCAAGTTAGATGTGTAGTAAGTTGGTTGCTGATGTTTCTATTTCTATAGTGAGACCTCGAAGCAGTTTTTTAATAGTATAGTCTAGTCAAGTCTAGCATAGTGTTACTATAATCAATAGCGTAAATTTTGGTCTAGTAAATTTTAGTTAATTGATATTGATTTGGCTAGTCGATAATTGACTTCTTGTTTTGCCGTGCTCCTTTGGATGAATCAAATTTTTGGTGTTCTGTGAGGAATAACATTGTTATATTTATATCCAAAGTGTGGTATGACTGCAGAAATATGAAGGATACGGCACGCGGCGAGACAGGCTATTACAAGCGGGTCTAACCTGATTCAAATTGGAGTCAACACTGTTTTCTCGAGTTCGGCAAAACAACCGACTTTTTTTGGGTTTAAGTTCGAATTTGCAGACCTGGTTCAAAGTATGGGTTTGTTGTTTTTTACCGTGAGTTTACATAATTTGCCACTGAGGTATCATTTTTTGTACTGGTAGCCAGTGCCGTCGCTACGGTGGGGCCAGGGGCGCCGTCCCCCCCTTACGACTGCTTGTGCCCCCCCATTTTGGTTTATTGAGAATGCTTTTTTGAGCATCGCGTAACAAGACAACAGGCAATAATGGAACAAGGAATAATCATTTTTAAACATAATTCTTGTGTGAAGTTTTCTCGATTGTTTGCAAAATTGCTGGCCACCAACTGCTTTATATAAATGTAACCCAATAATCCGTCTTATTAACACGCCTTTACGGATGTGTCGCGGAATAGGGATGTATGCCTACAGAAGCGTTACCGGTATTTTGTTAGTGATTATAACCTGAAACAATACGTGAAAACATTTTTTTAAAAGACCAGCTGTTTTTTTTTTAGAGCACACTCAAGATTTATTTTAGTTCGCAGTCAGTGGCGCAATTAGGGGGAAGAGGCTAAAGGGTCATCAGTCCCCTTTAACCAAGTCATTAAGAAAATATAACCAAGAAAAGAATAAGCGTTTAAACGTGTTTTGGACTTGACCTAATGTATATGGGGGCTCAAGAGGCTAGACAATTTAAATCTTTCAATGACTTCCGAATTTTAGGAATTTACTGTAATTATTGATATGGTTTTAAAACGTGCGAAATGTGATTCAAATGGCGTTAAAATCGCTATTATTGCCGCAAAATCGCAAAAATCACCCAGCAGCTGAGCCCCTCTGTAACACGCTTGAGTAGCAACGGTTTGTTCAGCACAGGACCTAAATTACACAATTTTTGTGCAAAAAACATTTACTTTTGGTTCAAGCCCCCTTTCTCTTACTTAACAAAACCCTGGTTGCGCTTCTGGTCGCATTCACTCCTGTAGACAAATTTTCTAAGCGATTATACCGGCCGCATGCGAAACGAGCTAATAAACGCTGCCGGGCTTTTATGTATCTTTTTCCAAAGATGAATGAAAAATCGTAGCTCTAAAATATCAGTTTTTAGGTGCAAAAGTTCAGTCCATTTTCGGCTAGGGCCCTCTCACTTTGTTTGGTCTGGCGACGGCACTGCTGGTAGCGTGTGCTTATCTCATTCCTAGAGTATTTATTGAAACTAGGGACTAAAAATTTAGTAATACGATTAGTTATATGAATGTTTTTTTGCCTTCCACTGCCTTTGCTTTTTCCTGCTTCGAAAAAAATTGTTTTCTTAGAATATATTGTTACAAGCGGAAATGCGGATTGTACTTTGCTATTTGATGGCTTCTCACTGTAATTCAATGGCTTTTAATCCTCGAATCCCTAGCTTCATTGTAGCATTTTTGAGGGTTCGCCGGAGGGTTGTGAATTATGCTTCCACGCAGTTTAGGCACCTACTGTATAAGCAGAAGCGCAACCAGGAGGGCTGGGGGCTAAAAACCCTTATTCAAGTCACTCAAAAACTTTAACCAAAATTACAAGCATTAAAATCTGTTTTGAGTTGGACCTGAAAGTAAGAGGGGCTGGGCTATTCAATTCTTAAGTTTGCCATCCGAAAAATCAGCTCAATAACAAGTCATGCTGTGGTACATTTACTACAATCAACGATTGTGAGTAATTTCTTTTATTGCGAGGAATGTATTCACCATACGTTTGCTATACTTCCCACAAGTCACAACTTTTGCCTTATTTTTGTCAATCAACTCTGAGCAGTTCACTTAGGGACGTGGTTGATTGCAAAACTTTTTCAGTCGGTTCATAAAAAGTTGTGGACTTACGGTGCGGACTTCAAATATTACGAAGTTGCGGACTTGCGGTAGCGGACTTCAAGAATTACGAAGTTGCGGACTTGCGGTAGCGGACTTCAAGAATTAGGAAGTTTCGGACTTGCGGTTGCGGACTTCAAGAATTAGGAAGTTTCGGACTTGCGGTTGCGGATTCAAGAATCTCGAAAAGTCGTTGCGGACTTGCGGATGCGGACTAAGCTTTTAAACGTCCAATTGCGGACTTGCGGATTAAGAAAATTGAAATTCGGTTGCGGATTTGCGGACTGCGGACTTTAAAAAAAACTTGTGGTGCCCAGCACTGTAAATAACAAACATTCAAACTTGGGCGCCATGAAATACTGGTGTTTCTACGTGCTTGCATTGTACAAGTACAGTAAATACGGTATAGTATACTGCTTTGGCCAAGAAATAGCGGAAGGTCTCAGCTGTCTTCGAGTGAAGCTAGCACCAAACGACCTCTCTATCCCACCATTTAGTGACTATGATCGCACTCAGTGGAAGAAGCTCTGCACTCTCCCTCTTATTGCTGAACATCAAGCAGAGACGCTGCAAATGCTAATTTTGAAGTCTTCAGTTTGACCAACCAAATAAAGGGTCTGTGAATTGACCGAGATTGAAATTGAACTGAGTCTACTAGCACGTCATCATTAGCGTATAATCACTTGTACTGTGCAGAATAGATTACTTCTTTTTTTAATGAGTTCGCTTTTCGGAGCCGTTTTGATCGTTTAGTTGAAATTTTCCTTGCTCTTTGTTATTCATAGAGCACGATACTACTGTACGTTCGGCATGTCACACAATACAACCTCAGTGATGTGCTGGATTACGCAGGGTATTTAAATGAAGTTGAAGTTGCTTTTTTGGGTGGTAAGGTACAGAGCATGTGCCTGCTATTTCTCAATTCTCAATGCTATTTCTCAAATTTCTCGAACTAGGCCATCCCTCAAATTATTTTCATTTCTTTACGAATACATCCACCCGTATATTTTGACAGCCTTATGGAAGTTCGAGCCGTGAACGACCAGCTGATGCAACTAGAACGAGCTTTCATCGACCAAAACCCTCTGTTGGGAAGGGTGGCTTACAGGTGAGGAACAAAAATGCGGTTGATTTGTACTGTTAGTTTGAGAGAAAAATTATTTAGTTTATCAAAACTTTGGGTGGATTGCATTGCTGCCTGCGTGGAAGATTTGGAATTGCCACAATTTTGAAACTAGATGAATCTCTCTGGATATTACGGGCATGGTCATTTTTGACGTCCCGTTGAAGATTTGGTTTTGACGTCACGCCTTGTATTTTCTTTATCGAAACGGTTTAGTTTCTAAAAGCTACATCAACTACTGGTTGGCTACTCAGTAAAAATGGTTGATGTAGCTTTTGAAAGTGAAGGATGTCTATATGATTAATTGGATTATAATTTTAGAACATTTACAGACCACTTTAACGTTAAGTAATAGAAGTAAAAAGCAATCAAGACTTTATTTATCTTAACCTAGGATCTTTATTTAAGACTTTATTTATCTTAACCTAGGACTTTATTAAGCTAATCTAGGATCATTAATCACAGCGGGAACGTAGTTTGACTGGTAGAATCTCGGGTTTTTGATCGAGAGATTGCTGGCTCCCGTTCAATACCCAAACAGGTCATACGTAGTTGTGTCTTTGGAAAAGACACTTAAACCTTATATCTCTTTGGAGCTAATTAAGGAGTCTACGCGTCGTTGCACACAAAATACTTGCAAACCAAACTCATAAAAAGTGCTCTACATTAGAGTGGTGATAAAACAGACGCAAGATTGTAGTTGTATTGCAAATTTATTCTCCTGTCGCCGGACAGCGTCAGAAGCTAACTATTGGACGATCCGCACACTTTGCAATGACTATTTCGTGCTTGGAGAAATCCGCACCGGCTTAGGAGTTTCTAACGATCATTGGTTAATGTGGATTTTTTCAAAATTAATTCTTGTCCAACGAATTTGCTGCTTGTTTGAAGCCACCAAAATAATCATCGTAAAGCGCCTTGACCAAGGACGCAGCAACGATCTCACAGTGTTTCAAACGCATGAGCGAATGAACTAGTATGCAGTAAATTGATTTAACAAACGTTTGATTTTGTAGTTGTTTCTTTTCTCATTTTTGAACTTCAAATTTTGTTGTTTCAGACACGTCATAACTGCTCCTAGTCAACATAATTCGTACGGTAATACCGCATTTCCGGGAATTACCGACGCACTATTCGACATCGATCAAAGTCCCGATCCAATTGGTAGCTGGAACGAAGTGAAACGACAATATTCAATTGTTGTCTTCCACATCGTGTCAGCGGCTGCGACGCTTCAGCCGTTTGTGTAGATACATCAAGGCAAATCTACCTGCAAGACAACAAATGCATTGACAGAACGCTTTAATGACAATTGGCATAAAATATTGTTTATCCTCGGGGATAAGTTAGATGATGAACATCAACACTATATTTTTTCCAGCATTCAAAAAGTTTTGCCTTTTCAACATGATGCGTAGCTTCGTCTATAAAACAAGATTTTAGAACATTGCCTTAATTTTTATTTTATCAATTATCGTCACATAAAATATTATTGATTTGAATGTCTCGCTACGTTTATCGGTTATGTTTTCCATACCTGGTTGAAAGAAAAAGGTTTTACACTGATTTAACGGTATGTAACAGTACGTTATTGAGTGAATATGACGTGTAAGCTGAATGAAAATATTTTTTTTTACCGAAATCCTATTTGAATAATGTATTTTGTGTTAACCGTTCAACCGTAATTAAATTCTAGAGAGCATTTCTGTTTTCTGAACAGTTTGGTGTAAATGGAACAAATAATCGAAATGAAATACGAAATCATTTGTATGATTTTGTTTGTTGTTTTCTTGCTTGCGTTTGCATTATTGATGATTTGTGGATTAAAGATTGTTTAAGAAAATTGTTCCACTGTTGATGATGCATGAGCAAATAGGTTGGGTGTAAAAGGGGCTTTATGCTTTTCCATTTTTGCAGCTTGCTGATTTGACTTTCACTTCTCTTAGGCGCTGTCCTTCCAAAAATCCGCAGTTTTTTAGCGGTGATATTAAACGTTAAAAGGTCGTCCAGCTCATATTTCTGCGAGAGTGATTGGCTTTCAGCAGGTGTTCGTCTGTGTCATCTGCCTTTCCACGCTTGCATAGCGGTGGGTTGTTATATAATCTCTTTGCGAACACTGCTAAATCTGCGGTGCTTCTGAAAGCTTTGTTGTTGATAGGTATCTGGCCCTATTTAACGACATGTAACAACCTAAATTGGAGGAAATGGAACTCAGAACTTACGATCGTTGAAGGTAGCATAGCTGATATGTATCGCAGCATTTTTGAAATGATGACTGCAATAGCCCATAATACGTAATATGATTCAAGAAACAATAAATGTCGTATGACGTCACAAAAAGCATCTTGAGTGGGAGCGGCTTGGCGACTGGACTCGAAAACTTTAAGTCATAACTAGGGCCAATTTTGTTTTGATCTAAAAAAAATAATTTTTGACTTTATTATTGCTAAATTTCGACTTTATTATGACTTAACATATTTTGGCTTCGTATGACGTTTTGACGTACGGATTTCATAAAATATGCAGCCAAGCGGTGGATGACAACATAATGTAGAAAAAAGAGCCATTCTGCCCACCGGTTGCGCGTAAAAAACTGCCAAATATAGCTTATACATGTTACTGCCTCTACAATTTTTTAACAAACATCATACAATGCAATTTCAGAATTATTTATTCAAATACATCAGCATGTATTTTTTGACATTTTTGATATCAAAATCTCTGTCTTTTCTCAGTAGTTTGCTCAGCATTGGGAATGATCGCTGAACAGCAGCAGAGGTTGTTGAACTTTTTGCAACAATGCTAGGTGATAGGAGCAATAGCCAAGTTGGTGCAGTTTATTATTGCTTCTAAATCTGATTGGAATAGTCGTTTTTTGATGTAAGCTTGAATTGAGCAGGGGTCGTCCACAAAATACATATTTTTCAGCAGTTCGTATGCTTCTGTCATTGTGCAGTCACTTGCTTCTAATAGCTCGACGTTAGTTGCTAGAGTCCGGTATTGATTAATACGAACCCATCAAGTCTGGCACCAAACCATCCACATTGATGGCTTCTTTTGCTTTGCTGACTAAGAGACCTTCACCTGTCCAATTTTTAACAGTGGTACGAACAGCAGGAAGGTTTTCGCTGTAGTTTAATGCAGCTCTAAACCAAGTTCCCCTTCGTGTAACCGGAGGTGATGGCAGACCAGCTTCACGAAAATCATTTTTGCAATTATTGTTTTGATTGTTGCTGCCTTTATTGTTGCCATTACGTCAACAATAGTTTTACAGAAAGCACGAACTCGCATAGCGATGTAGTAATTGAGCAATGCAAGTGACAAGCATCAAAGTATAGGCTATAATTCCTTTAATGTTTTGCCAGCCAAAGACATGTACCGAACAGCATCTGTTAAAAAAATGCAAAATTTTCTCGCTTGGTCCCCAATAGTCGCAATACGTCATTTACAGTGCATAGAATAATCTTGCTATTAATATTGCTACTGCTTTCAAGTGGAAGGTACTCAATACGAAATGTTTTATTTGGGGTATCCAAGCTGCCCACTAGTACATTAATGTATTATTGCTTACCCATTTCTGCTTCATCCACGATCAAAAATACTTTTTTGTCCTGGAGTAGTTCTTGAATATTCTCCTAGTTTTGGGACGCTAATTGAGCAACGCTGGCACGTGCTGCAGTTTCAATAGGTAAAGGTTTTCCCATTGCAACAAACAGAAATTTTAAAGCATGGTGATTAAGTTTATAGAGTGGGATATGTGCTGTTAGAAATGAAGAGACTACTTTTTCCTTGAAGTTCGCTGGATCGAGTTTTATATAGGTTTGCTTACCTTGAGAGCTGCTTGTCCTTACCAGTTTAGCTTGGTGAAGCTTACGCTTTCGGTGACTCTCCACAAAAAAAAATTTATTACATTTGACCAATACGTTGCAAAAATTGCATCGTAAATCGCCAGCTGGAGTTTCCCCAACCTCATTTGGATATTAACGGCATAGTTTCCTAAATTTCGCTGTAGTCGATTTTGCTTTTTTTTTGGCATTTTCATGCAACCAAATTTTTCAAGCTATTCAATTTCAAAAAGGGTATGTGTTGAGAGCGTAACGCTTTTATAGGCCTACGAAATTGTGTTGCAATAACGGATTTAGTTTTAACAATGAGAACTGAGAATTCGAATTTGTCACGTGTATTTACGTACGCAATTATATTGCGAACTTGGTTGCAACACATTTGTGACGTTTGTAAAATTCTACGTAACTTTGAGCTGTAAGACTTTCTTTTAAATTGTATGAAACAACATATTACGAGTATAAAATATTGACAAATGCTCAAAAATTCAGAAAAATCAAGAAAGAATTAATTTTTTGTTCTTTTTTGTAGAAGTTTTTGATGAGAGACGATTTTGACAAATTTTGACTTTGTTTTGACTTATAAACAGGACATGGAATGGAATGGAAGATTATTTTTCCATATTCCATACTGGCTATTTTCTTCAATTCCATTTTCATTCCATACCAGAAATCTTCCATTCCATATTCCATTCCATGCTACAATTTTCTTCCATGTTCCATTCAATACTTCCATACCAAAAATTTCTGGACTACAAGCAATGCAACAAACATTTTGCTCATTTGCAATGTTATAAGTAGGGCAAGTTTTTATTGAGCTAAAAATAAAAAAAATTGATTCAAAAATTAAAAAAAATTGACTTTATTGACCTAAAAAATTTAGACTGAATAAATGGTATTTTTTGAGATTTTATATTAAAGCAAATATTTAACAGACGAAAACACACACAATTTCTCAACGAAACTTGCTACACAAGGCTATTGCTATCGCAAAACAAGTCAAGTCTTGGGACATAATTAACTCTGCAAGCTAGTAATCACCAGGTGGACGCATTAAAGTGTAAAATCATGAAAATCATGTAATGTCGCACATTTTCGGCCGTAAAATTTCTGTTCTTGGCCAACAGTTTTTTCAACATGGAAAAGCTTCTTTCTACAGAAGGAGATGTGGGCTGAGAATTTTGAAGCATGTGATACACAGCAGGTGAAATATCTTGCCTTTCCATCTTTATTATTTCAGAAATGTCATTGTTTTGCATTCTTTTTTTAATGTATTGGTTGATGTTACAAGTGTCTTCACGGAAGCGTACGCAGGATTTTCGAAAGGGGGGGCAGAAAATTTGAGAATAATGAAGACCAGAATGAAAATTTTCCAGCCCAAAACCAAGTCCGTTTTCCAGCCCAAACTAGGTGAAGACCAAAAAAAAAAAAAAAAAAAAGAAACGAAAGGTCTTCACTCAAATTTAGTCCAGTTTTTGGCCAAAAAAAGGTCTTCGCCCACCGTTTCTGTGCTCAAACCTTCTGCCCAAGTTACAAAGGAGGTTAACATGCCACAATATTGCATACTATTCTATGCTAATTATAATACCCTATCATGGCCCAATGCCCCCCCCCCTAAATATGCCTCTGCGTCTTCACCACAGTCAAGTTCTTGGATTGCTTACACTAGTTCTTTAATGGTATACTTCGCACTTTCCATCTTTTCTATAAGCTTAACTAGGCATTCATATTGGTGTTTGATTTTCAGCAGTTGACCAGCTAAACCCCTTTTTTGCTTGCTAACCTTTGCTTGAGTTACCAAGATCCCAGAACCTACAAAACTTTCCACAATTACTTTTACTTTAGGCAAATTTTTTGCGTAATACAAGGCAGCATTTAACCAGTTTCCCCATCTTGTAGGAACAGGCTGAGGTGGGTATCCAAAAACAGAGAATTTTGCCTGTCTGGTTTTATTTTTAATTGTTACTGCTTTGATTTTTGCAATTAGCTGATCCACATCTTCAAAGTGAGATTTGATTTTTATATCAACAATTGTGCAATAAATGTGCTACGCACGTCACGTGAAACAGCTTGGGATACAGAGATTTTAGTGTTATACCAACAGCAATCATGTATTTCGCGGCTTCAGACAGTAATAGGCAGAAGAAGCTTCTGTTGATTCCAAGATTTCTAACAGCATCGCCAACTGCTTGAGCAATGATGTTGCTATTAGGAGCACATTTTAGAGGTTGACAGTCATAGAAGAAACTGACGTGTGGTGTTTTAAGGCTTCCCACGAGAATATTCAAGATTTGCGTGCCAGACATAGTGTTCTCATCAACAATTAGAAAAATTTGTTTGTCATGAACAGCATTTCGTATTCTCTTTAATTCATCTTCGTTTAATTGCAGTATTGTTCGTCAATAAGTAGTTCCAGATGGCAATCTGTGACCTATGTCACGAAAGAGGTTTTTAATATGCGTATTGTTAAGCTTGTACAAAGGATTATCAGCAGACAAAAATCCCTTGGATACCTTTTCAACAAAATCGTACGTGTCACTGCTCCTTAAAAACGTTTGCGAGATTTGGGGGATAAGATCTTCAGATTTGCTGCCTAACGCTTTCTGATGTTTCGACGTATTTCGATGAGAACCAACAGGAAAGCGTCTGTTGCAAGAAAATCGCATAGTTACACAAATTGCAATATAATTCATTGTTAATACTTTGCATAAATTCGTCAGGGAATTCTTTAACTATGGATTGAATTTTATATGCATAGCAGAGGTGGAGTCGAGGACACAAGGCTCGAGGCCAGCATGGCCAAGGACACAAAAAAAATCCGAGGCCAAGGCCAAGGACAGCCTTTCCGAGGACAGACACTCTCGAGGCCAAGGACAGGAATGCTTGAGGCCAAGGCCAAGGGACGAAGGACACAAGCGCAAGTGCTCTTCAAAAAAAAAAAGGTCTCGAGAGTGTCTGTCTCGAGAGTCTTCACAAAAATTTTTTAGGCGATCTCAAAAAAAAAATTTTTTTTCAAGCGATCTCCACAAAAAAACGTTTTCCAAAAAATTTTTCATGCGCTTCACAAAATTTTAACAATTCAAAAAATAGTGCTGTCCTCGAGCCGAGGACAGGCCAAGTTTCGAGGAATTGAGGCCTCGAGGCCAAGGCCAAGGACTTCAAAATGTGCCCTCGACGCCAAGAACGTCCTCGAGGACTCCACCTCTGATGCATAGATAGTTTTAACTTTCGGCATTATTTAAGAATCTAAATCACTATCTAAAGACAAATTTAAATACTTTATTAAATGAAATCGAAATACCTAGGTAAAAAATATTTAATAAAAAAACTTGCGGAACAGTTTGTTTCACCGATCATCAGGGGCATCTACGTGTTTCAATTTTAAATCAGCTCTAACATGTTATCGAGCACTTCTTGAAGTGCTGGCACTACAAATGTTTTCATTGTGTTACTTCACCGGTTTGACAGTTGAATGCACAGTAAACTATCGCCTGTTTGGCTACATTTGCAAAAAAAAACTGAAAAGGAGCTGTTTTCCTCAACCTAAAAAATCAAAGACTAAAAAATGCTTTGTTTATTTAGTTCCGTTTGATAAGTAAACAACATCGATTTAGAATAAAGATGCCTCCTGCATTTTGCACTGTGAAAGCCAAAGCTAACAAAAATTGGCAGTGCCAGCATTTAATTACCCTTGAAGTTTTTGTAAGTGAGACCTTTTACAAACGTATAGCCTTAGTTAGCTTGCAGACTGCACTTTCTTAAATAAACTCTAATTCACTTCTTTATTTTTATTTACTATTTAGCAGACTAAATAATAAAATGTTAGTCCAAACTAACAACGCAGATGCCTCTTTGTGTCTGAACTAACAACTTAGATGCCTGTCTGCATTACACTGCAATTATTTTTCCATAGGTGGGCACAAATCCGTTAATCGTTAATCCGTTAATAACGAAGCTAACTTTTTCACTAACTCGTTAATCCGTTAAAAACTTTTTTCATGTTAACGGACTAAATTAACTTCCGTTAAGTGCTGTTAACGGACTAAAGTAACTTCCGTTAAGTTCTGTTAACTTCCATTAAGGTTTTTATCGTCAATATCTTGCAGCTTCGTTGTGCATTTGAACTTGTTTTTATCTTGAAATTAGATTAGACTGTAAAATGTAACTTTCAAAACACAAAAAGACCACCATAGCAATAAATATTTCCTTACAATCAGCTCAACAGCGTCAATACGTGTTCCAGAAGCGAGTGAATAAAAAGAAATGTAAATTACACGCAAAATGTTAACGGATTAACGGACTTTATTAACTTCCGTTAATTAAAGCTGAAAATAACGGATTAATGTTAACGGAGGAGTGAAGTTTGTTAACGGACTAGTGGTTAACGAAGCTAACGTTTTGCATTAACTTGCCCACCTATGTATTTTTCGCAAAAAACTTAAACAAGATTGTTCCTGCTAAACTAACCACAAGACGTATGAGTCCCAAGCAACTATTCAATTGCAACAAACTCGCATGTTTTATTATCCAATTTTAACTATTGCATCACATTCCTTTGATTGCGACAGATATGGTAATCTGCACTCCTACCGAGTAACAAGTAGTTGACATTGCAAAACTAAATAAAGAACGTGTAAATAAACTTTTAAATTGATACTTTTTCGCACCAATACTAAAGGGAAACTTTAAATAATGGTGATGATAACTATACAAAATTGACTTTATTGACCTATAAAAAAAATTGACCTAATGGTAAAAAATTGACTTTTTATTGATATTTCAAATCAAAAACGCGAAACTTACTTTTTGTATCCAGAGTTCTTGCAAAAAAACACGTCATTCAAGATTACTACCAAAAAATTGACTTTATCGAAAAAACTTGCCATACGTTATAAGCAACCACTCGTGAAAGTTAGCATAACTATACAAAGATACAACGACTGGTATCTGGTATTCACATGGTTTAATACATAGGCGTAGCCAGGATTTTGGATTGTGGGGGCCCACACCGCAAATCACATGCAATGACGTCATTAAAAATTTTCAAAAGGAGGGATTTTTTATGGGACAAACAATGAAAGATCAAAAGCTGGGGGTCTGGTTTGGCACGTAACCAGGATTTTACTAAATGGGAAGGAATAAAATCGCAAGTTAAAAATTTTTACAAATATATTAAAATTGGGAAACGTGGTGATCAAATTAGTGCAACGCAAACGTATCACAGACGGGGCTTGGGGGTGGAGCCCCCAGCCCCCGGAGGCTATGGGGGTCTAGAGGCAAAGCTGCTGGGTAATTTTTTGGAAAAAAATAGCCATTTTAATGTCATTTGGATCACATTTCGCACGTTTTTAGAGCCACTTGAAAAAACAAAATTTTTGAGATTTGAAAGCCAATGAAAAAAATCCATCCCTTTCCTTCAGATCAAGTCCAAACCAGGTTTAAATCTTGCATTTTGGGGTTAAAGTTTGTGGCTTCATTGTTATTCAAAGTTGGTAGATGTTGGAGGTGGATTTTAAAGTTATTTAAAGTTGGTACATTAAATGCAGTAGATGGTTACTAATCATGTTATTGCAATATAAAAGCTTGCTGGGGTCTAAAACATATTATTGCGTAAAAAAGTTAAATGAGGGCATGCTATTGCACCTTTTAGAACAAAACACTGAATTTCTCTCGGCCTGTACATTTAAATTCGTTGGAAAACTTTAAATTGAGAGGGCCCGGGCTCCCTTGTTGTCAATATCAATATTAAGTACGCGTATACTGTTGCACTCAAAAAATGCTAAAAAACTGAAACTGAATAAACAATAGGCTTTGTGTCAGCGGGCTTCTTGATTACGCCTATTTGTTTAATGATTACCGTAGAAGTTTGCTTTCACATCAATTATAAAATTTGTCATAGCTAAAGAACATATACCGTAATAGAAATACCAAGCTTTAACGCCCAAAACAATTACTATACGCTTAAAAATTAACAATATTAACAAAATTAAGCTGATACGGGAATGAAATAGCAAATACGAATTTTCGTGACGAGGGGAGAAAAACAAATTTACAACTGGCAAATTGTTAATCTCAAATAATAAAAGAAGTCAAACCTCTCAAAGTCGTCAACTATAATAACATCAATGCTGCAAATTGCTATGCTTATACTTGCTATGATGCAATAAATACACTGTTAGCGTAATTTACACGACCAAAGTACCGCAATCTGTCGACAAACAATAGGCGTAGATATTGAAGTTGAATACTTCATGACAATATTATTTATCACTACCCGACATCCGCATGTGTTTTTCTGTAAATACAATCCACAAAATCTAGTATAGAATTTGCATGGAAGTATGGAAAATTGTTTTCCATTCCATGCTTGAAATCTTCCATTCCAATCCATTCTGACATCTTCCATACCGAAATTTCCGTTTCATTCCATTCCATTTTCCATTCCATTCCATATATGCCCTGCCTATAAACCCTATCAAAAACAACTCTTGAGCAACCAAAATCAATTTTAGTAAATTTTGATTATGTATCAAAGCCCTGAAAAAAAATTGACTTTGTCGACTTTAGCGAGCCTTAGTCATAACAACGGCATTGATGGAAATTGAGATAGATAATTGTATTAGAATCGGTTGAAATAAGCGTACTATTTGTCAATTTATTATGACGTGATAGTGCTGTCGCGACTGCTACTTCATACTAGTCCATCATTTTCAGGTTTGTTGTTTTATTTCTTCAATACGAGCACTGAAAAGCTGTTTGAAAGCAACTATTAATATAGAATAAAGAAGCTGTCAATGAACTGTGACGTCACCAAAACGTCTCGATCACTTCGACTCGATGCAAAACTTTCAGCTGCAACAAAATGCCTTGCATCAATCTAAGATCGATAATGATTTTGAAATGGCTTGAAATTAGCAAGTTTGTCAGTTTATTATGACCTCATATTGAAATCCCGATTACGCCGAGCATGCTTCGCACCAATACAACACTTTCAGGGCCCACATGGCAGAAATTTCCTCGTTCTTATTAATAACAAAAATTTTTTGAGAGGCGCTACCGAACGAAATAATCGCTAAATTATTTTTTAAAATAAAATTATTAAAAACTAAAGCAAGAGATTATTTTTGCTCGTGCATCTGAAGCTCTGAGAGCTCGGTAACGTCATTTTCGCTCGCTAAGTTTTTTGGATCGATTGCGAGATATAACTCCAGTAAAAAAGGTCACATTTTCCTTGCCAACTTAACAAAGATTTTGAAGCACTCTTTAAGCGTGCGAGAAATCTTTTTTAGTTCAGGAATGAAATGGCGGAATGTTGAAAACTTCTAACTACAGCGAATTTTTGCTGAAAATTAATTAAAATCATCGCCATGTTTGCTATTAGACTGCTAAGAAGAAAGCGAATTGGATTAAAAGCCATTTGCTGCATCCACGGATAAAAAAAATTGAATAACGCCAGTTAATAAAAATCAATACACATTTTTTATAAGAGCAATTTTTTAAGAACACGAGGCTCATTTTTGCTCAAAATTTAAGAACAAAATATTAAACCAATGCCAGCCTCGGCAGTAAAATAAACCAAAACCAAAACCAAAAGAAAAAGAAAATCAAATCAATGAAAGAAACGAAATTTTGTGCTGAATCAAAACGATAAAATTTTAGTGATTTTCTTGCGCTTGCAAACAAAATTGTTTGCTTTTTCCTTTATTAACTAATTACTATCAGTCGAAGAATTTGCAAGCTTAGAATAATAACGCTTGGCTAATAGTATCTTTTTCCATAACAATTGCAGTACATACCGTCATACAGCCAGGCGCGTAGCCAGGATTTGGAAAAGGGGGGGGCTATTTTGAAAGAGTGAGAAGTGTGCAAACGACCTTGACTCGAATTTTCATTGACCTTGAATCAGTTTCAGACGGTTTGTCCGAAATTTGAGACGAAATGTCTCGGAAAGATTGGAATTTCAAAGGTTTTTTCCGCCCAAAATTAGGTGATCTAAAAAAAAAAGGTCTTCGCCAAAATTCAGAGTGATTTTTCGGCCGAAATCCAAAATAATTCAAACGTTTTTTCCGCCCAAAATTAGGTGATCTCCAAAAAAAAAATAAAAAAAAAAAAAAAGGTTTCAGCCAAAATTCAGGGCGATTTTTCTCCCAATTTCGCAAGTTCAAACGTATGAGGGGGGGCTCTTTTCGTATGGGGGGGGCTATTTTCCATTTTTCACAGAAAATCGGCCTCAAAAGCACAAAAAACATGCGATTTTGCATCCTTCACAAGCCAATGGGGTGGGCTCGAGCCCCCCCGCCCCCCCCCCCTGGCTACGCTACTGCATACAGCACAATATATGCTTGAACGCATTATTTTGAAATGGAATTGCATCGGACGTCACAATGGGATATTTATTACGTACTAGCACAGGTTACAAACATCTCGTTTAGAAATTCGAGCGAACAGTTTTAACGCATATTGGGCGGGACGGTTCAGAAATGGCAGTTTGTGTACAAAGTTTTTTGTTTGTTAGCGCCTTTTAGCGAGCGACAATGGCCTTTGCGAGCTCGCTAACATGTTCTGTCATGTGAGCCCAGGTTTGTAGTTTTATTCAAATTTTTATTCAAAACCGACGAAGCGAAAGCAGGCGATGAAGGTGACCTACCGAAAATGAAATTATTACATTCGAAGATACTTTATCGTCTCTAGTGTTGAAAAAGTTGCACGTTCACTTTACATTGAGTGGCGGCCACCGACTAAAAATCGTGCACAATGGAATCAATGGGAATGAAACAACTGTAATATTTTCTATACTGTGGTATGGGTCAGATGGAACACACACGATGCAGAGTTTCCCGTATAACCTAAATGGGTCATTCTAGAAGACACCCCGTTAAACTAGGTAATAAATAAAGCAATAAAACCACGAAAAGTTGTCTTGCCTATTTAAATTTCGGATTTTCTCTTCAGTTTTTGTTGTTTACATTATAGGCTACTGTACAGTACAGCCATCTCATTCTAGATTCTCTGATTCAAAGACTAGATCTGAAACTCGACTACTAATCGCATAACCAGTGACTGTTTCAGCTCATAGGCCTTACATTCTTAAGTTTTTGATATAGCCGGCAGTGTCATGAACTTGCCACTTAATCAGATTTAAAATAACGCAAAACAGCCAACTGCAAAGCAATTACCGGTACCAAAGCCTCACATTAAAAAAACAAAATCCACAAAATACTGGTAATCGAAGTTCATTTCGCTAACCGCCCGCGATTTGACTTGATCATTCGTTTTGCTTCAGTTGTAAAATAAATTAACTATATTTTGTCGGGAAAATAGTTTAAAAAGTCTTTCCAATTGAAATAACGTATTATGAAAGTACAAAATCAATATTATTTGTGAAAAAAAAAACACGAAAAGCTATAAATGATAAACTGCACGGAAGTACAATATTGTTTGATCGAATTCTTTTCTTCGCTGAAAAAAAAGAACTTGTCAAGACGTTATATACTTACACAAGTAGATTACAAGTATTACAAAGTTTGCATTGCCAATCAAAATACATCCTGAATATATCCAACAAATCGTGATTTACTTTAGAATTGCACATAATTGAATACCTTGTTGAAAAGATATTTTCCGTGTCAAACAATCTGGGGCAGATCTGGCGCAAGTGAAAAGATCATTAAAAATTCAAAGCACGTTAAAAAAGATCTAGGCCAGACCTGGCAAGAACGGATAGAAATTCGACTTTCATAAGCGGTCTGTGGGAAAGATTTCGGCCAGATCTGTAAATAACAGATTAAGTGTATGCCCGATAAAATCCTGTTCTGGTTCAGGTGAAGTGGCTATCTGGAATATGCTTTAGTTCTACTCTCACATCGGGGTTTTTGTACAAATTTTTCTTCCAGTATTTTTTCTCTCTATTCAGATACCTTCTTTTCTACAGTAGTGTGGTTAGCAGCTATTTTTTATACATTTTTTATTGTTCCATTCATTTTTGTAGTTCCTCTTTCTATTTGCTCTTCACTCAACGGCCCTAATCCTTCTGTTCCTATTGCTCTGAATGTGGCACAAGTGTTCCGAGATGACAAAGAAAGATACGATCGCATCGCGAGAGATTAGGTCTTCAGATACATGTCTTAGATTTTGCGGACATTAATGCTGTACAATTGCAACGCTACATCACTGCAAGAAAAAAAACATGAAGAATCTCTTTCTCTTATAAATGAATACTATCATAATTTTTTTTGAAATATTACTATTGAAATGAATTCGATTTCTCTTTATAAGGTACTAAGAATTTTTAATGGTCTACTTGTTGTAATAGTGAGTTGCAAAATTGTTGTAAAAGACGTGGTTTCAAGACAAATAATTTTGTGTTGTATATAATGTTTTATCGTGTGATAATTAACGTTTGCAAGTTATACAAAACCGTCTTGTTGTAATGACAATTAGCATATTGTAATAATGCCTTCCATCATTAGAGATAAAAAAAAGAACTACACTGTTTAATTAAATGCTGTAAAGATTATATTGCGAACACCAGAGTGTTTTTTCATACGTAGCAATCAGAACCAGCAGTGTACGTTAGGGCAATGACTAAAATTTTTTTTGCAGAATTTTGAATTGCCTGCAATGGCATGAGATGAGTTTTTTATTATGTATGAAGAATTTCAAAACAATTTTTGAAAATTTTACAAAAAGTTCCCCCACCAACCCAATTTTCTGACCCCACTTGCCCAAAATTTTTGGATTTTTTGGTTTGTGGTGCACAACAGCGACAATTTGCAAGCTTAAACACCCTTTAGGTGTTTGGGCCTTATAACTACACACAGTTTGAAAACAATTTGAACGGAATTGAGCAATAGGTTCAAAAGTTATGAGCAATAAAGTGCTAAACTTGTGAAATGCTGCCTCTAGCGGCAGAAATGCAAAAAGTACTATAATTGGCTTATTATAGTGTGAAATTGATGTCAAATTTTATTTTAATGGTTAGGAAACAATTAAACAAGCATTTCAGCAAAATTTTTGTCATTTAAAAGCAATATAAATGATTTTTTGTGCTTAGGTTGACATACTTTTAACTTGTTAAAGCTTATGATAGTTTCAAATTCCAATTTTGAGTAGTAAAACTCTTAACGTTGTCCAATTTTTATTATGTCATTGCAATCGTGTTCACAAAAGTTTACTGCAGAAAACTAAAACCATCGATCATTTTTCAAATTTGTGCACAAAGGTACTTCAAACACCTTCAAACTATCAAGGATATTAAGGCAGATTGTTGTGAGCTACCGTACTAAATTGTTTTTCTTCCTCACAAAAACACCATCATAAACTATACCCAAACTTCAATGCTAGTAGGTAATCTAATCAAAAGCATCAAATTTCCTTTTTTGGAAAGTACAACGATTTTTAATATTTGAAGTACGCAGATTAGCAGGTAGATCCACATCTAAGCGAAGGTACTTCAAACACCTTCAAACTATCTAAGCGAAGGTACTAAGTGCACAAAGGTACTTCAAACACCTTCAAACTATCAAAGATATTAAGGCAGATTGTTGTGAACTACCGTACTACATTGTTTTTCTTCCTCACAAAAACACCATCATAAACTATATCCAAACTTCAATGCTAGTAGGTAATCTAATCAAAAGCATCAAGCTTCCTTTTTTGGAAAGTACAACGATTTTTAATATTTGAAGTACGCAGATTAGCAAGTAGATCCACATCTAAGCGAAGTTGAGCAACATCACACTAAATTTGTTCTCCCTCTTCTCTTGAAAATTCAGTCAAAATACGCTGTAGCACGCAATCAAAAGCAAAAAAAAGAAATTTAAACTTCGTCACTAGCAGACCTTAAAAACACTTACTTTAGTATAGCATTTAGTTAAAATTTAGCACAAAAAAAGCATTAAAAAGTGACAATTTTTGCCAAGCGACTGATTTTTTACAAAAATATCGTTGCATTTAGAACCACACTTACAACTCTTCAAGAAAACTAAATTGTACGATGAGCTTTCTTTTGAATGATGTTAACAATCATGATAATTCTTTTACGTTGGGATGACGAAGGGATTACTCTCAAGCTGCATTCACACGGACGACTTTTAGCCAGGTGCCTAGCCAGGAATTTGCAATGGGAGGGGGTGTTCAAAGGTGTGAAACCAAACTTAAACAGTTTGTATTTGGAATTGGAACGTTTTTTTGCCCGAAATTAGGTGAAGAAAGCCTTCACTTGGATTTGGTCCAGTTTTTTGCCCAAAGTTAGGTGAAGACCAAAAAAAAGGTCTTCGTCCAGGTTGGGATCGAGTTCTGCGACCGAATTCTCTTCAAGTCCAGAGTCAAAGTAGTCACATTCTCATTGCTAATGCCAATGGGGGGGGGATATTTTCGCTTTTAGTGCAAAAATTGGTCTCAAAAGTAATAAAAACAGGGTATTTTGCATACTTTGCATGCCAATAGGTAGACCAATTCCCCCGCCCCATATGGCTACGCTACTGCTTTCAGCGGTTAGAATCGGCATTTTTCCTTTTAATTCTTCCTCAATTGCTCTTGTTTCTTTCTTTATCGATTTGAGAAAAAAAAAGGCAAAATGCCGATTCTCGCAGCTAAAAGTCGCCCGTGTGAATGCAGCTTCAGATACATTCTACTCAAGGCCAAAGCCAAAGGGGAGCCGGCTGGCCCAAGACCCTTCCTGGAAATGCTTTAGCTTCCTTGGCAATGGCGCAACTAGTGGTTTTAGTCAAGGAGAGCAAGCTTCACCACATATTTACGGCATTTTTCTATTAAATTTGGTTGAGAAAACAAAACGTTTTCACCCTAAATTTTATGCTTTTTTTTTCTGCCAGATAATGGTGAAAACCAAACCAAAGAACGTCTTCACCAAAAACTCAATGCTTTTATTCGTATCATTTTTGTTTTTAGGTGAAGACTTTTCCCATTTTTGTCGTTTGCTTTTTTGTAGAAATTTGTTGCACCTGGGGGCCCATGTCTATGGGAGCCTCTGTGGAGTAAGAAAAAAATTTTTAAAAAATAAAGTTTTAACAAAAATTTGCAGAATTTTTATTCTTTTTCATAACTCCGCATGTAAAATAAAGCTACGAATATCAGTTGTATGTTGCAACTCCCCGTTAATAATGAACCCTGAGATTTGTCGCTAGCCACGTGTCTGAACCCAAGCGGTCGTCTTTTTAAAGCAATCCGCCATCAACACCAATTGCTACTGTTTAGCATGTATGATTACGTTTAATTTAAATTTTAAAAATATTTCAAGTTTATTTTTCAACATCTTATTATTAGAACAGTGATGTTTTCCTCTATAGTCACAACAATTCATGAAATACTAGCTGTAAAAATAATTATACCATGAAAAGTAGAATTTGACATTAATTTCACACTATCATAAGCCAATTATAGTACTTTTTGCATTTCTGCCGCTAGAGGCAGCATTTCACAAGTTTAGCACTTTATTGCTCATAACTTTTGAACCTATTGCTCAATTCCGTTCAAATTGTTTTCAAACTGTGTGTAGTTATAAGGCCCAAACACCTAAAGGGTGTTTAAGCTTGCAAATTGTCGCTGTTGTGCACCACAAACCAAAAAATCCAAAAATTTTGGGCAAGTGGGGTCAGAAAATTGGGTTGGTGGGGGAACTTTTTGTAAAATTTTCAAAAATTGTTTTGAAATTCTTCATACATAATAAAAAACTCATCCAATCCTATAGCAGGCTAATTTTTTTTTTTTTAGTCATTACCCTAGTGTACGTGTTGTAGGGGGTGAGGCATCCAGTTAGAAGCATCTTCGATCCTGTATAAAATCCCGAAACATGAAACCCAGAACCGACAAAATCCCGAATCCAGCTTTTACTGTAGCTGGGTGCTTCACTCCCTAGCGGTTCGAAACAACCAAGTAACAAAAACTGCGATGGAGCACAAATATATTCCAGAACAAAATGAAATGTTTTTGTGCTTGAACAAGCGGACAAAAGTGTACTGTACAAGTGTTTATACTTGAGAGTTAAAATTATTACTCTTTATTATCTTTGTCAATCACTGTAAACTTTGTGGTTCACCACTTGAAATTGGGACATATTAGGCACTTTGGTTTGAAGATTTTTTGGGTCTATCTCCAGTCCCTCCTACTCTTTCCATTGGAATGTTCTCAACACCTGTAGAAGCATCCGGATGATTTTGTCGCTGACCCGCATCTCTTTCATCTTTGTTCGGATTTTCGTTGGGGCTTTGCGGCTCTGAATTAGCTTCACCAGTCTTTACATCTTTATTAAGAAAATGTCGCGTGGCGTCAATATCATCTGACAACTTCTTTTCCAGTTCTTTCCAAAAACTTTCGAAAACGAGCTCGTTTTTCTTCAAGTCTTCAACATATTCTTCCAATATGACGTCACATTTTTTGTCAGATAATTTGCCAGATTTATCTTTGACCTGCCAGTACGCAGTAAATACAATAGAATTACCTAATTAAAATGTCATGACACATTTAACCAGCGCGGTTGCTGAGAGCGCAAAGGCGTAGTTTTTACGACAACCTCTGCTTGATAAATTCGAGCAAGCAGCAAATTTAGTGGACAAGAATCCGAAGAAATTCACAGAAACGTTGGATTACTGTAAATTTCTAAGCAGGAGCAAATTCCTCCAAATTCAAGCGCGAAATACTGTAGTTATCGCAATGAAAAGTGCACGGATAGTTTAACAGCTAGGGTCTGACGCTGTCCGGTGTCAGAAGGTTAAACGTATAATTATGCTCAACAACAACCATGCTTTTATTTTTCTGTGTCTCAGCTGGCAGCTTCACTCACTTGTAAACTTCTTCAAGTCAATGTCGGCAAGGTGACCAAATTGGCAAAGGCGTCGTTTCAACGACGACCCTAATTGCACGGTTTGGGTTTAACCCCCACTCTGCTCACGTTGTTGCGTCCTCGAATAAGATGCTTTATGATATAATTACCTTTGCTTGGTGGCTTCGAGCAAGCAGCGAATTCAGTGTACAAGAATTCGAAGAAATCTACAGGAACATTGGATCACTGGTAACTCCTAAGCAGATGCGAATTCGTTCAAGCACGAAGTAGTCAATGCAATTAAAAGTGTGCGGATTGTCCAATATTTAGGCTTTGAACAAGTTTAGATTTAATATTAGCGTTTGTTTGAAGCACTATAAGAGCGAAAATAAGTCGACAGCATGGCTGAATTGGTGAAGGCATCGTTTTTACGACGACCCTAATCGTATGATCGGGTTCAACCTGCACCCTGGTCACGTTGTTGCGTCCTTGGATAAGACGCTTTACAATAATTATCTTTGCTTGGTGGCTTCGTACAAGCAGCAAATTCAGTGGAAAAGAATTCGAAGAAATCCACAGGAACATTGGATCACTGGAAACTCCTAAGTAGGCGCAGATTCCTCCGATCACGAAGTAGTTACCTCGATGAAAAGTGTGCAGATCGTCCAATAGTTAGTTTCTGACGCTGTCCGGTGACCAGAGGATAAATATGCGTTACTACAACAACAATACAACAACCCTCTTTGCTTCTACACTGCAAGGCAGCATGTTTAGCTCAATTTTGTGGATTGCTTGGCAACTAATTCTTGTAAATAAGAACTGAAGAAGTTAAAAATGTTTGTTACATGGTTGTCATGATTAGCCTATGACCAACTCTACAAGTCAGGCCAGCGGTTTGGTGGATAAAGCGTTTGCAAATAAAACGGAAGACTTGGGTTCAATTCCCGGTTGAGTTAAACTAAAGACCTTAAAATTTTTATTCATAGCTTTCCAGGAAGTCCGTTCAACATTAAAAAAACAAATTTAAGCATCTTATAATCGACGATGTAAATCAATTAGTTGGTAGCAGCTTGACTTGAAGACCATTAGATCTCTTTGGTGTCTTTTGATGAGAGCAAACTGGTAAAAAAATATGAAAGTTATACAGAATGGATAGGACCATGCTAAAAGAACGCGGCAATTTACTTTTTCGACAACAGAAGAAACAAAGGCTTTTGTAATTGCTTCTTCCATTTCTTTTTTGCATTTAGAGCTAATCGTTGCTCGAATGTAATTCATTGGTGATAGACTCCGAAAAATGATATAGATTGCCAAAGCAACAAAACTGAGCGCAATTGCTATACTCCACCCGATTATTTGGGAATACCGTACGTTGTTTGTATAGTCATCGCTCGGTAGAAGCTTTTTCTGAATAAAAAAAAGTTCCACAAAATTCAGGAGATAAAAAGAATTCTACAAACTTAAGGAAATAAAAACATTATCACCAAAACATGAAAGCATAATGTTAAACAGTATGTTTACGTTGTGACGTCAATGCGTTCATTCAAAACTATCCTCTAGTTGATTTTTAGCCAATAGACATTAGGCAACCCCAAAGTTCTTACTAATAATAATAGCATATGAGGCGGATAAACATATTCAACAGAGAGCCGATGAATTCAGGAGTCAAATTCCACTACTTCTAAACTGGCTGCTCTGCCTAAAGCTACAGGACGGCAACGTCACAGGAATCAAACTTTGGTTTTGCAATAAAAAATTGTTGAGCAATTGAGCAAGTTTTTATTGAAAAAATTCGTTTTTCTGCTATCAAACACTTCTACGTAGAGTGCTCCTCCTGCAGATCTCATATAGAGATACAAAACGCCAGAGTTCAATTTCTTCTGCTGTTGATTCACGCAAGCACTTAAGCCAAATGTCAAAAACTGTTTTTTAGGCCTATTTTTTTCTTCAAAACAAAGCAAAAAAAAAACAACAACTTACAATTGGAGTCGAGCAGTTCTGGAATGGGTCAACAGTAAACTGATACGGAAGTGGGGTCACAGCACAGGCAAAATAATCTCCATCCATAAAACTCAGAACAATCCATGTGCAAAACCCTATGAGAGAACCAAAAGTGTTGCAAACTGATCGCAGCAATCTTCTGCGTTTTCTTACTCTTTCTTCTTGCTGCTGACAGTTATTTTCATTTTCCGTTGTTTCAAGACGACAGCAGCCAGTTATTTGTTTCCGGAAAGGTACGTTAATTGCAAATCCAAGGAACAGTAAAATAACTGCAGGCCCAAAAATAAACATGGAGCCATACAAAGCTTTGTTTTTTGCTTTATCTTTTTCCATTACACAAGGGCATTCAAAAGCCACTTCATCAACAATTTGGTTGACACTTATGACAACTGATGCTGCCAAGATGCCTTCAAATGCAGATTTATGCTTTGAAAAAATTTCAGTGATTTTACCAAAAATATTTTTTGGTAACATTTTCAATGCTATGTGTTGTACTGTTTTAATATACGGTACTTCTCAGCCAAACTAAACAATATTCTTTTATCTTTTTTGATGTCATGAAATTTGCTATTACAGTACCGTATAAGGTGACTCATCATTTAAACAAAGCAAGATAATCTTTATTTAGTCGCTCAGTAACAATATAATGGCATATCATAAAGATTGATTAAAATTGCGACAGAAAAGTTGTTACTTGGCGGTCATCAGGTCAATCAACAACCTTAATTGTCATGAGAACTTACTGATTTAGCCTGCATTGAGGTTTCCAAATTTTTTGGTGAAATGCACCCTTATTAGATTTTTTTAAATCGTTTATTTATGAATATAAATAAAAACATTCTTTATCTACGCTTAATACAAAAAGCAACAATTTTGGATTATGTTAGGAAAATCTTTCAACTGTCGAGCTGTAACGTGTTCGTCTCTGGAGCGGGAGGTCTGCGGTTGAAATCTCGGGCCGGTCAAATCGGACGCAGTGTTGCCGACTGCTAGCCACCGCTTCGACGTTTCTGTGGAAGTTCTAAGCTGTGTTGCCCGGGCGCAATGATGCGGAGATGGGCCCCACAAGCTTGCTACACGCTTTGGCGTAATACAGCGAGTATAATGAAAGCTTTGATTTGATATAAACAGGGCATTAACAAACTGCTTGTTCTCAATGAAATTTTTCAAGCCCATTGTCAGTTTTTACGGTACAGCAACCTTTCGATCGCTAACACGACGTTCTACTATTTGAATTTTGCTGCGGCTATAATATTGAAATAATTCGTATTGTTTAAGACCTATTGGGTAAAGGCCCGTTTATACACGGCGGAAAACGCGGAAAGCGGTGCGAACACATCAGCGGCGTTTGCGAAAAAAAGGTCAAAACAAAATAAAATAGATTCGTTCATACACAGTGCAAACGCAAACGCGAAAGAAATTTAGTTCGCGCGGAAAATTGCGTAGATTGTCTCTTGAGAGAAATTTCTGGCAGCGTTGGCAACGGCTTTTGTGTTGAGCCAATCAGAGCTCTCAATGTATACTACGTCACCATATGGCAAATAAATGTAATTCAACGCAGCTATAGCACGTAATGAACACAAGCTTAGAAATTTATTGACGACGACATTCTTAAAATTTATCGGCGTACTATTTACTGCAATAAACGTTTGACATTGCATAAAGTTTGAAATTAATTTCAATCGGCAGACCGCTTGTTTTCTCGACTACATCATTCTAGTTGCAATTGAAGTTAAACGATTATGCTAACATTGTCGTTGTTACTTTTAGGAAAAATACAAAAAATTTTTGAGTGAATATTTCGTAGTATCATTTTTGTTGTTTTTCACGTAAATAAACCTTTTCCTGTCGGTCTAAATATCAATAATGTAGTACAATCTTTTTTTTCTGTGTAAGAACGAGTAAATTTAGGCCGATGGTGATGACGGTTTTGAAATAATCACAAATTTTGACTTCATTTGTTTCCAAATTTTATTGGAGAGACACAAGTTCATTTTTGCTAGGGTAAACATTGATGTTATTATTGATGAGTAGCGTAGCCAGAGGGGGGCGGGCCTGTCAACCGAAATGCAGAATAAGGAAAATACCACGTTTTTAGCTCTTCTGAGACTGTTTTTTGCGCTGGAATGGACAAAAAAGTGATTTAAAGTATCTTTTTAAACATATGTTCAGATGGGAGCTACTTTGTCAAAAATTAAAGTAAACAGATTAATGAAAACTTTGAAAAACGACCAAAAATAAACAATCAAATTTCATTGCTAGTGTAAAAACGTCAAGAATAAACTTTATCAACAAATATATTATAAACTCAGGAATAAGTAGAGGGGGGGGGGGCTATTCAGTGTTAGTTAATTACCAATCACTTTTCTCAAATATCTTTTCATTGGCCCCCCCCCAATTATTTTCTTCATAAAACATACACGAAATAGATTACACTATGCGAGTTTTATTGAATAATAAAATTTTATGATTTACCAGCATGTAAACAAGAGAACTGCAATATTATCATTAACCGCCTCCCACATAGCCAATTAATGCAACCAGTTGAATCATGTTGTGCTGCCAATTTTTATGCCACGTTTTAAAAGCATTATTTTTTATTAAAATAGCTCTAAAATTAAGTTATTTTTTGATAAAAAATGCAAAATTTTCGAGCGCTGGGGGCTCCGCCCCCAGACCCCCAAAATAGCCCCCCTCATTGAGAAGTTCTGGCTACGCGCCTGTTATTGATCTTGATTATTGAACTAAGCAGTATGATCCAATGGCTATACCGGTTGAAATCTGGCTACTATTTTGTTACGATCCGGTATTGTAAAATTGAAGTTATCGTTTTGTTTTTTGTTTTGTTTTGTTTGTTTGTTTTCTGTTTTTATTTGTTTTAAATTAACTTGTGTTTCAATTGAACTGTTCTTATAAAAAATAGAGCACAATAAAAAAATCAGTTATGGCATTAAAGAAATAAAGAGTTGTTCTCTGCAAGGAAACATGTCGAGTTGTTTTCTTCTCTTAAAAGATCTTAAACAAAAAAAGCGATTGCTCTCCGGTAATTAGTGTTGTTTATTTTTTAATGTCGTTGTCAATTAAAATATTCTCAAAACTGATCAGGATCAAATTTTCAAATGAGCTACAGCTTTTACAATACGGTGGACTTCAACGTGACAGACAATTCAATTCATTTCAATTCAATTGGCATTTATTTTTGTAGAGAAAGATATTTGGCAATATAAATAAGCATAGCTAGACACGCGGCAAAATGGAGCAAAAAGATTACAGAATAGTCATTTCTGATGAGAGGTTACGAAAAGAACATATGCCATTTCCTGGGAATAGCTCAGGGCCCTTTCCAGGAAAGGTGGGGTCGTCGAGTCTGCAACCTCTCATCTTCAGTATAAAATCTTAATAGCACACAAACCAGATCCTCTCAGTACAAATGAAAAATTGCGCAGGAAATTTATAAGAAATACCGATGAATAAAACAAGTATAACAATACGCGCTGTACAACGTACACATTGACAAAAAATACTACCACACAGCTATGACAATAATCTGCTTAAATAATGCTATTAAATAGCAAGTTGATTGACCCGTTAGAAAAGAAATGACCGAAGACAACACTGAGTCTGTGTAAATGCAACATCAAAAATTATTCAGCCAGGAAAACCATTTAATTAAGGTAAGTCCGGGTGCTTTCTTAAGTAAGAAGGAACTATATGGCACTCTTTTTTCAATATAAAATTTTTTACCCTTTTTAAAAAGATAAAATAACTCTTTATATGCAGCCCTTTAATTTCTAATGGCAATTCGTTCCATATTTTATGACCATTATACAGAATCGAACGTTTTGAAGTTGACTTTTTGTGTTGGAATGCAGCAGCCCAGTTATCATCACTAGCAAACCTGGTCGAACAATTATGGGTTTCTGACGGAGTCATAAAGAAGCTTTTGAAACAGTTTGGGAAAGTTTTACTTTTATATTTAAACATAAAGTTTAATATTTCTAATTTAAATTTGACACAGATTCATTAAATTTAGTTGCTGGTACATTGGCAATAGTTTTGTTTTAAAAGAACGTGAATTATTTATAATTTTAACAATATAATTTAGTTCAATCTGAATAGTCTTAGTCATAGATGGGCAAGTTAATGCAAAACGTTAGCTTCGTTAACCACTAGTCCGTTAACAAACTTCACACCTCCGTTAACGTTAATCCGTTATTTTCAGCTTTTATTAACGGAAGTTAATAAAGTCCGTTAATCCGTTAACATTTTGCGTGTAATTTACATTTCTTTTTATTCACTCGCTTCTGGAACACGTATTGACGCTGTTGAGCTGATTGTAAGGAAATATTTATTGCTATGGTATTTTTTTTTGTGTTTTGAAAGTTAGATTTTACAGTCTAATCTAATTTCAAGATAAAAACAAGTTCAAATGCACAACGAAGCTGCAAGATATTAACGATAAAAACCTTAACGGAAGTTAACAGAACTTAACGGAAGTTACTTTAGTCCGTTAACAGCACTTAACGGAAGTTAATTTAGTCCGTTAACATGAAAAAAGTTTTTAACGGATTAACGAGTTAATGAAAAAGTTAGCTTCGTTATTAACGGATTAACGATTAACGGACTTGTGCCCACTTATGGTCTTAGTGTATTTGGTTGCAGTATTTCCCCAAGATGTGACACCATAGTGAAGGTACGGGTAAACTAAACTACAATAGACACATTAAATTTAGTTGCTGGTACATTATAAATACTGGGTAGCCCAAGAATCTCCGTTAGGCTGAAATTTGGAATTTTATTCCAAGTAACATAAGAAAGTTTTCATTTTGCAATTCAAAAACGATTTTCAAAACATATCTACTTCACTCGTCTGATTAGTATAGATCTGTCGTTCAACACTCCGTTGACGAATTGTATAATTCATTCAATTGCTTTTATTCACTGAAACGTAGTGAATGCAATTTGCGATGAGGTTACTGTGACTTTAGTTAACGAGAGATGTTGTTCCTCTTCATACTGGTTGGTTCATGCTAGCTCACGTAAGCATTTTGGATTCTTTTATTGCCTGATATTTACCTCTTGTAACCCTCGACTAACTTAGAATTTAAAGTCATTTTTTTCAACATGAACGAAGATGGCTACTGTCTTGAAGACCTTACGATTTTTACATAGTTTCTCTGACGCTGCTCTCGTCTATATTATCTTGTTAATATTTCGACGTACAGTGGCTCATTCAATCTTTTACGTTTATATACCAAGCACCCTGCGTCTGCCTTATCACTATAACATTGAGCACGCTGTTTGAATTCAGTTTGTAAGTTTTGAGACTGAGTAACCACAACTACAAGTTCTGCTCGGCCCCAATAGGAAAAAATCGAAAAGTGATTTTCCAAAGGACACAACGACTGTGTTGATGTGTGGTAGTTATTCAGGTACTATGTTGCATCAGCAGCTGAAGGATGAGTGTCAATTCAAGAACCAGTCAAGTGGTACTCAGTTGTTATCAACAGCTTTTCTAGTTGTTCAACACCTTTCTGTAAAAAGCTTCATGCCGTGTAGCCCATAACATTGACTCAAAGGTTGCTGCTCCGTTCGTTACATGCTCTAGCCTATTGTGATCAGTTCAGTAGACTTACAGCACTTGATTTAATTTCTGAAGATGGCAGGCTCTTTTGATTGGCAAGACATAAATTCTTGAAAAAAATTCAAAAAGCAAATAAACTACACCATGAGTTACACCACATGTCTGTCATAACAGCATAGGATGGATCATTTACTTTTCGACTTCTTTTTTAACTTTAGTTAGGAATCAGGATTTAAGCTAAAGTAAACACAATTAATGATTTAGTTTTAAATTTTGTGAATTGAATTTGTTCAGATCAAATGGGCTCCGCAATCGCAAACTTCACCCGCGCTGCAAAGGGCATTCATCAAAGAATCAACGACGTTGATGAATCCAAGCGAGTAAATAACAAACATTCAAACTTGGACGGCCTGAAGTGCTGGTGTTTCTGCGTCTTTGCATTGTACGAGTACAGTAACTACAATATAATATACTGCTTTGGTCAGGAGATAAAGAAATGTCTCAGCTGTCTTTGAGTGAAGCTACCACCAAACCACCTCTCTGCCGCACACAGTGGAAGAAGCTCCACACTGTCCCTTTTTATTGCCAAACGTAAAGCAGTGACGCCGCTAATTTTGAGGTCTTCGGTCTGACCACCTAAATCATGGGTCGGCAACCTTTTGAACTAGTGGGGCACATTCAGTCAAAACAAGGTTCCAGCGGGCCGCCACCATTCTAGCGGACCAAAAGAGAAAGGTCTTCGCCAGAAATTCAGGTCTTTTTTCGGCCAAATTGGTGGAGAAGACCAAAAAAAAGGTCTTCTCCAGAAATTCGGCCTTTTTTTGGACGAATCGACGGCGAAGACTACAAAAAAGGTTTTCGCCAGAAGATGAGAATCATATTGGCGGTTTATTGCTGCATATCTATCATTGAAAAAAGAAAAAAAGTAGCGGGCCGGATGACAATAAAAGGTCGCGGGGGGGGTAAAATGCTTTGGCTGACCGCATCCGGCCCGCGGGTCGTACGCTGCCGAACCCTGACCTAAATGAAGAGTCTATGATTGAACCCAGCTTGAAATCGAACCCGAGTCTACTAGCACGTCATCATTAGCAAATTCTCACTTGTATTGAACACTATAGATTACTTGGTTAAAATTTTTCTGGCTCTTTCTTATTGATAGAGCAAATACAATACAACGTACGGCATGTCACACTATAGAACCTCAGTGATATGCTGGATTACGAGGGGTATTTAATTGGAGTAGAAGCTGCTCTTTTTGTGGGTAAGCAACTGACCATAGTTCTTGCTATTGTTAATCAAACAAGGCCATCCCTGAAATTATTTTTATTTCTTTACGAATACATCCACCCGTATATTTTGACAGCCTTATGGAAGTTCGAGCCGTGAACGACCAGCTGATGCAACTGGAACGAGCTTTCATTGACCAAAACCCTCTGTTGGGAAGGGTGGCTTACAGGTGAGGAACAAAAATGCGGTTGATTTGTACTGTTAGTTTGAGAGAAAAATTATTTAGTTTATCAAAACTTTGGGTAGATTGCATTGCTGCCTGCGTTGAAGATTTACAATTGTCACAATTTTGAAACCACATGAATCTCTCTGGATGCTGCGGGCATGGATCGAATCTCATTCGTAGTCATTTTTGAAGTCCTGATGAAGATTTAATTATGACGTCATGCGTTCTATTTTCTTTATCGAAACGGTTTGTTTTTTAAAACCTACATCAACTACTGGGCTACTCAGTAAAAGTGGTTGATGTAGCTTTTGAAAGCGAAGGATATCTATAAGATTAATTAGATTATAAATTTAGAATATTGACAGGCTACTTTAACATTAAGTTAGGTAGTGGAAGTAAATAATAATCAAGAATTTATTTATCTTGACCCACATAAGCTAATCTAGTATCACTAATAAGAGTGGGAACGTAGTTTAATTGGTAAAATGGCAAATTCCTAATCGAGAGATTGCTGGCTCCAGTTCGATACCCGAACAGGTCATGCGTTGTTGTGTCCTAGGGAAAGACACTTAAAACTTATTTTCTTTTGGAAGCAATTAAAGAGTCTACACTTCATTGCGCGCAAAATACTTGCAAACAGAACTCCAAAAAATTGCTCTACGTTGGCGGGGTGAAACAGACGCAAGATTGTTGTTGCGCTGCAAATTTATTGTGCTGTCGCTGAACAGGGTCAGACGCTAACTGTTGGACGATCCCCGCACTTTTTATTGCAATGACTACTTCGTATTTAAAGAAATCCGTACCGGCTTAGGAGTTTCCGGGGATAATTGGTTCATGCTGATTTCTTCAAAATTAATTCTAGTCCACTGAATTTGCTGCTTGTTTGAAGCCACCAAGCAGAGATAATCATTGTAAAGCGCCTCAACCAACGGAGCAACAACGTTCTTACTTGGAACGCAAGAGTGAACGAACTAGTATTAGTGGATCTGACAAACCGTTGATTTTGTAGCTGTTTCTTTCCACATTTTCGAACTTCAAATTTTTTTGTTTTAGACACGTCATAACTGCTCCTAGTCAACATAATTCTTATGGCAATACCGCGTTTCCGGGAATTACCGACGCACTATTCGACATCGATCAAAGTCCCGATCCAATAGGTAGCTGGAACGAAGTGAAACGACAATATTCAATTGTTGTTTTCCACGTCGTGTCAGCGGCTGCGACGCTTCAGCCGTTTGTGTAGGTTCATTATGACAAATCGACCTGGAAGACTGCAAATGCATTGACAGAACGCTTTAATGCAAATTGCATGAAATATTGTTTATCCTCGGAGATATTCTAGGTTAAGAACATCAACACAATATTTTTTCCAGCATTCAGAAAGTTTTAACTTTTGAACATGTTTGTAGCCTCATCAAAAAAACATGATTTCAGAGTATTACCCTAATTTTTATTTTTATCAATTATTGTCACATAAATTTGATTTGAATGTTTGGCAACGTTTATCGGTCATGTTTTTCGAACCTGGTTGAAAAAAAAGGTTTGTGGTGAATGTGACGTGTAAGCTGAATGGAAATATACTTTTTTCACCGAAATCCTTTTCTATATAATGTATTTTGTGTTAACCGTTATGCTGTAATTATAGTTTAGAGAGCATTTTTGTTTTCAGGACAGTTTGTTGTAAGTAGAACAAAGACTCGAAATGAAATGCGAAATCATTTGTATAATTTTGTTGTTGTTTTCTTGCTTGCGTTTGCTTCTTCTTCTTTCTTCGTTGCCCGATTTTCAGTGAAGGTTGCGAGGGCAGCAGCTCGAGATTAAGCCATCACACTTCACGGTCGTTCATCCCATCCATCATTTCGCTTGGGTAAAGTCCCAAGCGATTCTATCCAAGATCCTCAATGTAATTTGTGAATGAAATTTGTTCCACTGCTGACGATGCTCGAGCGAATAGGTTAGTTGTAAAAGGGACTTTTTACGGTTTCCGTTTCTGCAGCTGGTGTTAATTTCCAACTTGCTGATTAGCCTGTCACTTCTCTTAGTCGTAGTCCTTCCAAAAATCCAGTTTTTTAGCGGTGCTGTTAAACGTTGAAAGGTGTTCCAGCTCATATTTCTGCGAAAGTCGCTGGCTTTCAGCAGGTGTTAGTCTGCGTCATTCTCCGTTCCACACTTTCATTGCGGTGGGTCGTTATATAATGTCTTTGCAAACACTGCTAATTCTGCGGTACTTTCATTTTTTAAACATGTTTGCAGTGGCTACCTAACTGCATAGTTTGCATTAGTTTAGGGTTTTGCAGTCTTTTTCCGATTGAAAGTTTGCATAATGCGCTGGGGAAATCTTGCGTCAAATGCTATGGCGCAGTGCAAAAGCCCCTCATTTATGCAAAATGCAGTGTGAACGGTGAAAATCCCTTCAAAATTTAAAGTTTTCCAGCTGCGAGCAGGACTCTAAGTTAACTTGTTTCAACAACTTGTCCATCTAGCAAGCGATATCAAATGTTTACTTGCCTGGATGGAAGTAGTTGATGCAATTGGTTTGCTTGGTTAGGCGGAAGAGTGGTACCACGTGAAGGTTTGCCATACACCGCCAAAATTTTTGAAGGCAACAACACCAAGATGGAGTGCATCACCACATGATCTGCACAATACTGCCTTGGCACTGTCTTTCTCAGCCGCCGAGTATGCTAGCCCTGTCTGGTAGCGTTCAGCCCATGCAAGTCACCTGGATCCAGTATGAAAGCTGCCGCTTGATTGCTGGCTGTCTAGAACCAACTCTTACAATCTCCATCTTCCTGCTGGCACTGCTCCCCCAGAGATATGTAGAGAAGCCGCTAATGCTCATAATAAGTATGTGATTCCCGCCACATGTTGTTCAACTACAAGCCGCTCCATCAAGGTTGAAATGAAGAGAAAGCTTTCGGCACTGCGTAAATTCTTTTGGAGGAAGATTACAAATTGGAGAGAGGAAGCTTAAAAAAAAAACTTTGAAGAGTTGCCATCAAGCAATGATTTAAATATCAAACCCGATGAAAGTCTGCCTCCTGGATCACAATTAAAGTGGAAAATATGGCTCTGCCTTAAAAAGTCTTTCCAACTGTAATAACATATAAAAGTACAAAACCAATATTATTCATAAAAAAAAAACACAAAAGGCTAAAAATTGATAAACTGCACGGAATTACAATTGTTTGAATTATTTTCTTTTCTGAAAGCAAAAAAAAAACTTGCGCAGCATAATATATTGGTATTAGGCCGGGATCACACAATCAGGTTTTTTCCACAATTTTCTAGCATCACTCGTGTGAAATGTCGCGCAAGTCCTTTACTCACTATTGCGGGCACCCGTTGCCAATTAAATTAAACAGCCCGAGTGAAAATGAAAATCAGCATCTGAAAAGTCTTGCTGAGTTTTTGCGGGGAAATAGAACCGAGCTCTATTTTGCCAGCAAGTTTTTTGAAAGCAGCCGTTCTCAACGAAGAAAACTGAGCTTTCAGCCTTGCCCTTGAAAATATTGCGCTGCAGAATACAAAAAATGCTGCCGAGGTCGACATAGAAAACGAATACGCCACAATTATCAAGCGAAAACCTAATACGAAGTTTTACTTAATTTGATTTAATCAGCAATGACGCATTATAACCTTGTGCCTGTTGTTTTCTCATATTTGTTTACGATCGCATATTCATAATTATCTAGTTTAAACATGAAATCGAACTTTTAATAAGCAAAATCAAAGAAAAACATTTACCGTAGATTGTAAAACTTAAGCGTTTATTCTTGCAAATTTTTTATTGAGTGATGCAGTGCATAATAAAGTAAAAACTTCTTCACGCAAGATGTTTTTTTACTACTTGCTTTTAGCAAAATCCGAACTTAAATTAAAAAATTCGACATTTCGCAAAACTTCTACTCTAACTCGGAAAAATAAATACGGTTAACTTGATTAGCTAAAATTGAACTCACAAAAATCTCTCAAGTGTCCATCCATTATTTGCGCTATTCTGTTAAAATATTAAGTTGCATTTCACACTTACATTTTACAATTGGTGGAGAACAAAAAACAAAAAAATCAGTGGTAAATTAATTGACGCTCAACAAAAACATTGTAATTCACTAGAAACAGAAAATATGAAGTTATTTTTTATTTGGTTAGCCAACAAAAGCATATTCCGGATATCGGATAACAAATTGCCGTTAATAGTTATACGTATACTTCAACTCCAGTTAAGATCACTTGAAGGTAAAATTTTGCTCAGGATAATATGGTGCATTAATTTTTCCTTTTGAATTAGTTATATTACGTCTCGATAATTCAATTTGTCATTCGGTTGTAGCACAAATATCAAAACATTTTTTTCTGACAAAAATTTGGGTTAAAAAATTGACATTCATGGCCTGTTTATCTTTTCACTTGTTATTCCTGAATTTCAGCTTTCTACGTTTTGCCGTTTTCCAGTTATAAAGCAATTAAATAAACTTGGAATATTCGCATTTACGCGCGTCGCGAAGTACCAGAAAATTGTCGAAGCACATAATCACTATCGTCGCGGCAAGCTTCAGAGAAATTCCATACTACTGTAACCGCGAAAACACGTTCAGAGTGAAAAAGCTACGACTGAAAACTTGGACAACTTCCTGGCAAGAAGCTGAGAAAGAAAATAGCATCTAGATGTGATAGCTCCAAAAATATTGATTCAAACAAATTGCACAAAAAACTTGATCGTGTGATCCCGGCCTTACACAAGTAGATTACAAGTATTACAAAGTTTGCATTGCTAATCAAATTATTTTCTGAATGTATCGAACAAATCGTCTTTTACCTTAGAATTAAACATAACTGATGCATTGTTAAAAAAATATTTCCTGAGTCAAACGATCTGGGCCAGATCTGGCTCAAGTAAAAAAATCATGAAAAATTTAAAGCATGCCAAATGACATCTGGGCCAGACCTGGCAAGAACGGATAGAAATTCGACTTTTATAAGCGACCTGGGAAAGATTTGGGCTAGATCTGTAAAGAACGGTTTAAATGCATGCCCGATAAAATCCAGTCCTGGCCCAAATGAATTAAGTGCCTACCTGGGATATGTGTTTGCTCTACTCTCACACCGAGGTATTTGTGCAGATTTTTCTTCTAGTATTTTTTCTCTTTATTCAGATATCTTTTTTTCTACAGTAGCTAGCAGCTATTTTTGAGCATTTTTTAAAATTTCATTCATTTTGTAGTTCTCCTATCTATTTTCTCTCTACACAATAACCCTCATCCTTTTATTCCTCTTGTTCTGGATGTGGCCCAAGTGTTCCGAGCTGACAAAGAAAGATACAATAGCATCGCGAGAGATTGGTCTTCAGTTACGCAATTTTGATTTTTCGATATTAATACTGAACAATTGCAACGTTAGTTCACTGCAAAAAAAAAAAAAAAAGAAATGTCTCTCTCTGTTATAAATAAATACTCTTACAATCATCATTATTATTGAAATATTATTGTCAAAATCAGTTCGATTTCTCTTTGTAGGTATTTAGAATTTCCTAATGGCCTTATTGTTGAAATAGTGCGTTGCAAAAGTGTTGCAAAAGGCGTGGTTTCAAATCAAATAGTTTTGCATTGTATGTCTTATTTTGTTGTGTGATAATAAGCGTTCGCATGTTATACAAAACCGTCTTGTTGTATTGAGAATAAGTGTATTGTAATAATGCCTTCCATTATTAGAGACAAAAAAACTATTCTGTTCAATTAAACACTGTGAAAGTTTTATGACGAACATCAGAGTGTTTTTTCATGATTAGCAACTAGCAAGCAAAGCCAGCAGTGTACAAGCCGAAGGGGGTGAGGCATCCGGTTAGAAGCATCCTCGATCCTGTATAAAATCCCGAAAAATAAAACCCCGAATGGACAAAATCCCGAATCCAGCTCTTAGTGCAGCTGGATGCTTTACCCCCAGCGTTGCGAAACAACGAAGTTACAAAATGCGATGGAGCGCAAATTGTGTATACAGTACAAAATTAATTGTTTTTACACTCGAATAAGCAGCTAAAAGTGCTGTACAATAGGGCATTGAATCAAATTTGCTTTAGAATTCTAAATTGCCTGCAATGACATGAGATGAGCTTTTTGTTATGTATCAAAGATATCAAGACTATTTTTGAAAATTTTGCATAAAGGTCCCTCACAACCCATTTTTCTGATCCCACTTGCCTCAAACTTGAGTTTTCTTATTTGTGGTGCATGGAAGAGACAATTTGCACGCTTAAAAATTTTAGGTAGATGGGCCTTGTGATCATGGCCGTAGGAGGCGGGGGGGCAGGGAGCGGTCGCCTCCCCATTCGGTTCAAAACGTCGAAAAACGTCGAAAATTCGGGCAAATAGACTATTCATTTGGGCACGCCATTGGCAAAAAAATGTTTCAGTTTCAATGAAGACTTTTTTTTTGTTCGGAGAACACCTCAATTTGGACAGATAAACCGTTCAAATTTCAGTGAAGACCTTTTTTTTTTTTTTTTTTTTTTTTGGAGAACACCTTAATTTGGGCAGAAAAAACCGTCTTAATTTTGACAGTGAAAGGCAATGCATCAAGTCATTTTTCGGGCAAAAATTTGGTGCCCCCCCAAATCATTTTGAGCTCCTACGGCTGTGCTTGTGATTACACGCTGTTTGAAAAAAAATTGAACGTAATCGAGCAATAGGGACAAAGCTATGACTAAAAAACTGATAAACTTGTGAAATGCTGCCTCTAGCGGCAGAAATGCAAAAAGTCCTATAATTGGCTTGTTACTGTAAGATCGATGGCAATTCTTACACTTTAAATGGTGAGAAAACAATACTACAACAAACATTTCAGTAAAATTTTGTTATCTAAAAGCAATAGCAATAATCAACGTATTGTAATAATGCCTTCCAGCATGAGCATGGCCGTAGGAGCTCAAAATGATTTGGAGGGGCACCAAAGTTTAGCCCGAAAAATGACTTGATGAAAATCTTCGTCAAAATTGAGACGGTTTTTCTGTCCAAATTGAGGTGTTTTCCAAAAAAAAGGTCTTTACTAAAACTGAGACGGTTTTTGCCAATGGTGTGCCCAAATAATCAGACTATTTGCCCAAATAATTAGACTATTTGCCCGAATTTTCGATATTTTGAACCGAATGGGGCGGCGACCGCCCCCCCTGCCCCCCGCCTCCTACGGCTATGATCATGAGAGATAAAAGACAATGCTGTTCAATTAAACACTGTGAAAGTTTTATGACGAACATCAGAGTGTTTTTTCATGATTAGCAACTAGCAAGCAAAGCCAGCAGTGTACAAGCCGAAGGGGGTGAGGCATCCGGTTAGAAGCATCCTCGATCCTGTATAAAATCCCGAAAAATAAAACCCCGAATGGACAAAATCCCGAATCCAGCTCTTAGTGCAGCTGGATGCTTTACCCCCAGCGTTGCGAAACAACGAAGTTACAAAATGCGATGGAGCGCAAATTGTGTATACAGTACAAAATTAATTGTTTTTACACTCGAATAAGCAGCTAAAAGTGCTGTACAATAGGGCATTGAATTAAATTTGCTTTAGAATTCTAAATTGCCTGCAATGGCATGAGATGAGCTTTTTGTTATGTGTGAAAGATTTCAAAACTATTTTTGAAAATTTTGCATAAAGGTCCCTCACAACCCATTTTTCTGATCCCACTTGCCTCAAACTTGAGTTTTCTTATTTGTGGTGCATGGAAAAGACAATTTGCACGCTTAAAAATTTTAGGTAGATGCGCCTTATGATTGCACACTGTTTGAAAAAAATTTGAACGTAATCGAGCAATAGGGACAAAGCTATGACTAAAAAACTGATAAACTTGTGAAATGCTGCCTCTAGCGGCAGAAATGCAAAAAGTCCTATAATTGGCTTGCTACTGTAAGATCGATGGCAATTCTTACACTTTAAATGGTGAGAAAACAATACTACAGCAAACATTTCAGTAAAATTTTGTCATCTAAAAGCAATATATGTGATTTTTTGTGTTTTGGTTGTTATATTTTTAACGTGCATAACCTTAATTGTTTCTAATTCTAAATTTGAGTGGTAAAACTCTCAACCTTGAACCATTTTTGCTTATGTCGTTGCAATCGTCTTCAGAAAAGTTTACTGTAAAAGTAAAATTGTCATTATTCAAATTTGTATAAAAGGATACTTTATATGCATTCAAACTATTGTTGTGAACTACGTACAACCACACATTGTTTTTGTTTTGACAGAACAACGCTTTCATGAAGTATACCCAAAACTTCAATATTGGATGGTAATCTAATCAACAGCATAAACTTTTCTTTTCTGGCAAGGCACAACGATTTGTTATATTCGAAGTACGTACATTAACAACCTAAGTAGATCCACACCCAAGGGAGTTTGAGCAACATCCTTCTAAATTTGTTCTTGCAACACTCTCTTGAAAATTCAGTCAAAATGCGCAGCAGCACGCTACCAAGAGCGAAAAAGAGAAGTTTAAACTTTGTTGCAAGCACTACTTAAAAACGCTTGCTTTAATATTTATTGACATACAGCAGAGTTAAATTTTAGCACAAAAAGCGTTTAAAAATGACAATTGTTGCCATAAAGTTTCAAACTACCGCTCAGCGAGTAACAGATTTCTTACAAAAATATCTTTGAACAGAACCACACCTTCGAATCTTATTCGAGAAAATTTTGTTGCATGAGGATTCTTTCGAATGATGCAAAAATGACATACCAAAAAAGCAATCATGATAACTCTTTTAGCTTCTGATGACTGAAAGATCCCTCTCAAATATAGTCTACTTAAGGCCGTAGCCAAAGGAGGATCGCCTAGGCCGAACCCCTCCATGGATATGCTTTAAACCCCTTGGCAGTGGCGCAACTTGTAGTTTGAGCCAAAGGAGGGCAAGCTTCACTGAAAATTTGTTACATTTTGGTATCAATTTTAGGAGGATAAAACAAAGTTATTTTACCGTAAATTTGATGGTTTTTTCGAAGGTGAAAGAAAATAATACACAAAACACTCTACACCGAAAATTCAATACTTTTATCCGTATCATTTCTATTTTTGAAGATTTTTCCTACTTTTGTCGTTTGGTTTTTTCCAGAAATTTGGTTCACCTAAAGGTCTATGTCTAAAGTAGCCCCTGTGGGGCAAGGAAAAAACAAGGTTTTTACAAAAATTTGTGGAATTTTTAATCGTTTTAATATCTTCGCATATAAGAAAGGCTACGACCTGTTATATGTTGCACCTTTCCTTAAGCTATACCCTGAGGTTTGTCGCTGGCAACGTGTCTGAGCCCAAACAGTCGTCTTTTCAACGCAGTTGTTGAACTTCCGTCTTGAAAGACTATTTTAAAGCGTTCAGCAAGTCCACCATCAACACTAATTGCTACTGTTTAGGATTACGTTTATTTAAATTTTGAAAAAAATCTTTAGTTTATTTTTCAAAATCTCAGTATTAGAACAGTAATGTTTTTCAATGACAAAATTTTATTAAATGCTGCTATAAACAAATCCTTATTAAAAAAAAAGGAATTTGACATCAATTTTACACTATAATGAGCTGATTATAGGGCTCTTTGCATTTTTGCCGCTAGAGGCAGCATTTCACAAGTTTAGAATTTTTTTGATGATTACTTTTGATTCCATTGCTCGATTACGTTTAAATTTTTTTCAAATAGTGTATAATCATAAGGCCCATCCACCTAAAATGTTGTTAAGCATGCAAATTGTCTCTGTCGTGCGCCACAAACAAAAAACTCAAATTTGGGGCAAGTGGGGTCAGAAAACTACATTGATGAAGGACCTTTCTGTAATATTTTCAAAAATTGTTTTGAAATATCTCAAATAAACAAAAAACTTATCCAACGCTACAGCAGACTAAATTTTTTCTTTAGTCATTGCCTTATGCTGTACAATTATATATGCTTGAAAGCTGAAATAATCACTCTTTATTATCTTCGTCGATCACTGTCAGCTTGGCAATTGGGCATATCCGTCACCTCGGTGTGAACATTTTTTGGGTCTATCTCCAGTCCCTTCTATTCTTCCCATTGGGATGTTCTCAATACCTGTTGAAGTATTCGGCTCATTCTGTCGCTGCCCCACATCTTTTTCACCGGTGTTCGGATTTTCGTTGAGGTTTTGCAGCTTTGAAATAGCTTCATCTGTCTTTAAATCTTTATTAAGAAAATGTCGCGTGGCATCAATATCATCTGACAGCTTCACCTCCAATTGTTCCCAAAAACTTGCAAAAGCGTACTCGTCTTTCTTCAAGCCTTCAACAAATTCCTCCAATATTATGTCACATTTTTTGTCGGATATTTTGCCAGGTTCATCTTTGACCTGCCAATACGCAGTAAATAGAATAACGTAATTAAAATGTCATGACACATTTAGCCGGCAGCGTGGCTGAGGGTTCGAAGCCATCGTTTTTACGACAACCTCTCCTTGGCGACTTCGAACTAGCACCAAATTCAGTTGACGAGAATCCGAAGAAATCCTCAGAAACTTTGGATTACTGCAAATCGCAAAGCAGGTGCGGATTCCTCCGAGCACGAAGTAGTCGATGTAATGATTAGTGTGCGGATTGCCAATAGTTAGGTTCTGGCGCTGTCCAGTGACAGCAGGATAAACATGCACTACTACTACTTGAATACTATCTTCCCAGTTTCCAAAGTGTTCAATAGACATGGGCCTAATCTAGTTAGCAGCACAGGAAGTTCAGTTAAAAATTAAAAATGATTAAATAACTAGCCTACCTTCCACATAACCCATTTATGCAACTAGTATAATCATGCTTTTGCACAGCTAATTTCTATGCCAGGTTTTAATAGCATTAATTTTTATCAAAATAGGCTTAAATTAAGTTATTTTTGCCAAAAAATACAAAATTTTCGAGCGCTGAGGGCGTCGCCCTCAACCCCCCGTAACAGACCCCCTATCGCAGATTTTTGTCTAGGCGCTTAAATGCAACAATTCCTCTTCGCTTCTGCACTGCAAGGCTGCACGTTTAGCTCAATTTTGTGGATTGTTTGACAACTAACTCTTGTAGAAAAAACCTACAGTAAGAAGTCAAATATGTTTGTTACATGTTTGTCATGGTAGCCTATATCCAACTTTAAAAGCCAGGCCAGCGGTTTGGTGGATAAAGCGTCAGTAAATGAAACGGAAGACTTGAGTTCAATTCCCGGTTGAGTTAAACTAAAGACTTTAAAATTGGTATTCATAGCTTTCCTGGCAGTCCGTTCAACATCACAAGAAACAAATTGAAGCCTCTTATAACCGGCGTTGTATTGTATTGTAATTACATTTATTCACCAAGTTGCCTTGGCCAGGAGACAGCGAAGGGACCTTTTCGGTCTTCGAGTCAAGCTGCCCCCTGCCCACCTGTCTACCACACACGGCGGAGGCTTCACACAGTCCCTTTAATTGCTGAACGTCAAGCAGGGAAGCTGTGAATACCAATTTTTATAGTCTTTGGTTTGACCCGACTGGGAATCGAACCCAAGTCTACCGTTTCAGTAGCAGACGCTCTATCCACTCGACCACTGATCGGTTAATCGGTTGTAGACCGGTTAGCTGGTAGCAGCTTGACTTAAAGACCGTTAGATCACTTATGTGTTTTTTGACTAAAGTAAACTGGTAAAAAAAGACTGAAATTATACAGCATGGATAGGACCATGCTAAAAGAACGCGGCAATTTACTTTTTCGATAATAGAAGAAACAAAGGCTTTTGTTATTGCTTCTTCCATCTCTTTTTTGCATTCTGAGCTAATCGTTGCTTGAATGTAATTCATTGGTGATAGACTCCGAAAAATGATATAGATTGCCAAAGCAATACAACTGAGCGCAATTGCTATACTCCACCCGATTATTTGGGAATACCGAACGTTGTTTGTATAGTCATCGCTCGGTAGAAGCTTTTCCTAAATAAAAAAAGTTCCACAAAATTCAGGAAATAAAAAGAATTCTACAAAATTAAAATAATAAATACTTTATTAACAAAACATAAAAGCATAATGTTAAACAAATTTAATTTAATTATTAACAAAACAATAAACAGTACAAAACAAAACAAATTTAATTATTAACAAAACAATAAACAGTACGTTTACTAGTGACGTCAACTGATCAGTGGTCGAGTGGATAGATTGTCTGCAACCGAAGCGGTAGACTCGGGGGTCGGTTCCCGGCCGAGTCAAACCAAACACTATAAAAATTGGTATTCACAGCTTCCCAGCTCGACGTTTAGCGATCAAAGGGACTGTGTGAAGCCCCCGCATTGTGTGGAAGACTGGTTGGCTGGTGGCAGCTTGACTCAAAGACCGAAAGGTCCCTTCGCTGTATCCTCCTGGCCAGGGCAACTTGGTGAATAAAATACTATTACAATTAATTAGTGGATAGGTTTAAAAATTCACCAAGAAAAGATGTGATTAGCCACAAAATTGGGGATCACAAACATCAATTCCGTCGAAAAGACCTGGGTGGCAGTAATCTACTAAGTCGCATCACTGCTAATCTAGGATCACTATTAAGCCATCATGATTACAAGATTCGCATAGGCTAGGAAAAAAAAAACTTTGATGGATAATCGGTACCGGCAAAGACCAAAGCATAACTATTTCGTTAAGTCATAGAGCTCAGTCAAGTTTTTGACCGAACTACCACCAAGCAAAACAGTTTTACGAGAAACAAAAATTCTCTGTAGTAAAAAGAAATTTGACAGTAAAATAACCCTCCATGCAATGCTCAGGATAGTGCTATTTCGGTCAATACCAAACCTCGTCAGCTGAGCTGGCATGAATCGAAATGAGTAATAACAAAAATTTTCTCACTATTTATAGAATTTCTAGTCGCAGAAAATAGTTCGAGCCAAAAAAATATAGAAGGCCGAAACAAAAGAGCAAAAAATCGGCAAAACCAACCATAAGTTCCGCAGTCAAAATTATCTTTTTGCCAGCGATCAAAATGCAAATGAAGCGTTGAAATCGGCTACGACTTTTAATAAACCTGTAAAAAAATTATGCAAATTAGCCGTTGAAATTGGCCATGAGTTTTGAACTAAAAACTTTTTTTGGAAGCAAAATTGTGCTTAAAAAATGTAAAACTTTGAATTTTTTAGAAGACTAGAAATTCAATAAATAGTGAGAAAATTTTTGTTTTTTACTCATTTCGATTCATGCCAGCTCAGCTGACGAGGTTTGGTATTGACCGAAATAGCACTATCCTGAGCATTGCGTGGAGGGTTATTTTACTGTCAAATTTCTTTTTACTACAGAGAATTTTTGTTCCTCGCACGACTGTTTTGCTTGGTGGTAGTTCGGTCAAGAAATTGACTGAACTCTATGTCTTAACGACATAGTTATGCTTTGGTCTTTGCAGGTACCAATTATCCATCAAAGTTTTTTTTCCTAGCCTATGCGAATCTTGTAACAATTACAATTACATTCAAAACTTAAATCTTCTTTTTTATTTCTAACCAATACGCAATCCACAAGTTTTTAATAATAATAATAGTATTTGAGGCGGATAAGCATATTCAAAAGATAGGGGATGAATTCAGGAGTCAAATTCCACTACTTCTAAACCGGCTGTTTCGCCTATAAGACGGCTAAGTTATAAGAATCAAACTTTGATTTTGCAGTAAAAATTGTTCTGCAATTGAGCAAGTTTGTATAGAAGAATTTGTTTTTTGCTACAAAAACTTTTTTTTAGAGCGCTTCTCCTGTCGGTCTCATTCGTGTAGAGGTACAAAACGCCAGAGTTCAATTTCTTCTGTTGATTCATGCAAGCACTCAAGCCAAATGTCAAAAATTGTTTTTTAGGCCTATTTTTTTCTTCAAAACAAAAAAAACAAAAAAACTCCTACTTACAATTGGAGTTGAGCAATTTTGGAATGGGATAACGGTGAACTTGTACGGAAGCGGGGTCACAGCACAGGCAAAATAATCCCCATCTATAAAACTCAGTACAATCCATGTGCAAAACCCAACGAGGGCAAAACCAAAAGTGTTGCAAACTGATCGCAGCGATATTCTGCATTTTCTTACTCTTTCTTCTTGCTGCTGAGAGTTATTTCCTTTATTCGTTTTTTCAAGACGACAGCAGCCAGTTATTTGTTTCCAGAAAGGTACGCTAATTGCAAATCCAAGGAAAAGTAAAGTAACTGCAGGCCCAAAAATAAACATGTAGCCATACGCAGCTTTATCTCTTGTAAGACAAAAACTAGACAGCAATGAATCACAAGGAACACTTAAATCTTCTTCCATTACACAAGGGCATTCAAAAGCCACTTCATCCACAATTTGGTTGACACCTATGACAACTGATGCTGCCACGATGCCTTCAAATGCAGATTTATGCTTTGAGAAAATTTCACTGGTTTTACCAAAAATATTTTTTAACCCTCCTGCTTTTGGCAACATTTTCAATGCTATTTGTGTAATATTATTTTTAAATACTTTTCAGCCCACCTAAAAAATAATCTTTTGTCCCATCTGATGTCATATTAAATTTAGACAAGACAAGAAAATTTTGTTTAGCCGCTCAGTAACGATATATAATGGCAGTCATAAAGAATTGCGACAAGGAAGTTGCGAAAGGACCTCGCGGTCATCAAGTCAAGCAGCCTCCCTAATTGTCAAGAAAGCTTACTGATTTAGCCAGTATTATTGAGATTTCCATATTTTTTAGTGAAATGCACCGGTGCTAAATTTTATTTAAATCGTACATTTATGAACATAAATTAAAGCATTCTTTACCTACTCTTAAAACAAAAGGAACAATTTTGGGTTGTGTTAGCAAAATCTTTCATCAGTCTATAAATAGGCCATTAATAAACAGCTTGTTCTCAATAGGGTTTCCCAAACATATTGTCAGTTCTCGCGGTACAGCAATCTTTAGATCGCTAATTCGACGCTCAGGGATGGGCAAGATCACCACCTTTTGGTGATCTTGAAGATCAAGATCAGATCATCCAAAAAATGTGATCTTGAAAATTAAGATCAGATCATTAAAATAATATCATCTTGAAGAATAAGATCAGATCACGATCTTGATCTTCAAGATTACAATCTGATCTTGAAGATCAAGATCGTGCCCATGTCTAAAAACACTTATTTTTGACTGACACCTGTTGCTGTCAGCAACCTAGCTTTTTGGCTCTCAGCTGCCAGGACATCAGCAAAGAAAGAGGCTTTGGTTCCTACGGGTATTGGAACTGCTACTACTACCGGAACTTGTTTTTTCAGTATTAGTTCCTGGAGATTTTTTTTACTACCGGTAATCTGTTAATGGTGTGCAAAAAAAGAGTGCTATTGTCGATAGGATGCCTCAAGCCTGCAAACATTCGGTTGTTAACGAAGCAAATTTATGATCAATTTTCTCCTCAAGTTAGCGGGGTAGGTACTGCCGTATTGGTTCGTACCTGTCCTGTCTGTACCACGGCAAATGCGCATTACTTTCTCCAATTTAGACTTCATTTCCTGTCGAAGCCATGAAATAGCTTAAGAGTAACATATAACCTGACCTCGGTGATGCTTACCCTACACGATATTTAAAAACGAAAGTGATGTCAAGATCAAGAGTACACGAAAAATGTGATCTTCAAGATCAGGTCACGATCTTGATCTTCAAGATCACCATCTGATTTTGAAGATCAAGATCGTGCCCATGTCTGTCGACGCTCTATTATTTGAATTTTGCTGCGGCTATAATATTGAAATAATTCGTATCGTTTAAGACGGAACGGGTAAATGGCTACTGCCTACTGGTGCGTTAAGGCCGCACGCAAAGCTACGCGTTCGTGCCTTCGCTTGAACGAGCACTGAAATTTAAAACGCTGGACAGTGAACGTTGCTGTTTCCAACGGCGAGTCCTCATCAGGAGCTCTGAGAATAGTAAAGGTGCGATGATCTAAACTTCATACAAGTGGTAAAAAGCTACTTATAATCAGGTATTCCAAACATTCTTGGGCTTTGTACAGCATAGATCATCACGAAAATTACTGTAGTCAACAGTATATTGAGCACTACTCATAGTCAAATGTGCTCCTTCGCGAGTGGTCGCCAACCGCATGTAAAAGTGGGCGAAGAAACATCGCGGTAAAGGTGGAAAATACGCGATGTCCGGTCAAACGAATCTTTAAGATAAACGTTTGAAGAATTTTGAGTAAAATTTAAGGGCATCAAAAGATTATTCTGTGCATATTTTCAACCAAAATATTGAAACTGGCTGTTGAAATTGCTTCAACTTTGATGCCATTGTGGCATGATGAAAATCCTCTATTCCCCATACCATTGCAGGCGGATCCCGTACACCTCTTCAAAAGACACCTTCCAGAAACTACATCTTCCCGAAAAACACTTGGCAGAAATGATATTAACCCGAATGTACATTTCCCTGAAGGTGCACTTGCCAGAAATTACATTTTCCGGAACAAGCATTTGCCAGAAATTACTGTACATTAGCCCGAAGGCTCATTTGACAGAATTTACATTTGCCAGAATTAACATTTGGCCGAAATTGCATTTCCCGAAGACTTATTTTCCAGAATTTACACTCGCCAGAATTAACGTTTGGCCAAAATTACATTTTCCCGAAAAGTTATTTTCCAGAATTTACACTGACCAGAATTTGCATTTGGCCAAAATTATACTTCCCCTAAAACTTATTTTCCGGAATTTAAACTTGCGGGAATTTACATTTGGCCGAAATTGCATTTCCCCAAAATCTTATTTTCCAGAATTAACATTTGGCCGAAATTACATTTTCCCAAATTATTTTTCCAGAATTTACACTGGCCCGAATTTACATTTGACCGAAATAACATTTTCCCGAAAACTTATTTTCCAAAATTTACGCTTGCCAGCATTTATATTTGGTCGAAATTGCCTTTTACCGAAGACTTATTTTCCAGAAATTATATACATCTGTCCAAAGTTGCCTTATTGATAGAATTTACATTACGAAAATATACAATTATGCTCGTTCATTTTCAAAAATTATTATATTATTGGCGTAAAATAGAAGAGGCAAAGAAAAGTATTCTCTCACGTCTTGTAACTAGTTATGACAAACAATGTTAGGTTTAAAATATTTTTGGTCTTTGACAAAATTAAGTGCCATTTTTAACACTATTTTTCTAAAGTTTATGATATATTTTGATGTTTTCAGAAAATTACGGTATTTCAATAGTATCTGAAATTCACAAAGGTATCAGCAACACAAACGTTGTATAAGTTATTCGAAGTATCTTAGTCAGGCGCTTAACCAGAAATCTTTGCATTGGGAGGCTGTTTTGCGGGTTTGATTGCCGAGCCCACAGCCGCTGGAGGCCATGGGAGATCTGGAGGCAGAGCTCATTAGCCTCTGAAACATTTTGTATTTTTTGCAAAAATGACTTAATTTAAGGTCTATTTTGATAAAACCGAATGTTTTTAAAACGTGGCATAAAAATTAGCAGTGCATAAAATTGATTAAACTGCTTGCAGAAATGAGCTATGTGAGAGATAGCTCTAAAATGATAAAATTTCGGTTTTCTTATTTACAAGCTGGTAAATCATACAATCCTATAGTTCAATAAAACTCACAAAGAAAAACGAGTAATCTATTTCGTGTATATTTTATGGAAAAAGTTATTTGAATTTCAGTTTTCTAAAATAAAATTTGACTAAAAGATAAAATTTCATTTCTCGTATTTACAAGCTAGTAAATCATAAAATCCTAGTTCAATAATGCTTACAAGGAGTATAGTATTTCGTCCATGTTTTATAGAGAAAGATAATAATTGGACTAGGAGCGGGCTAATGGCACAAAATTTGAAAGAAGTGATTAATAAAATTTGAGAGAAGTGATCGGTAATTAACTACTATTGATTAGTCTCCTGCCTATTTCTAAGCTTAAATATTTTTGTGATGAAAACCCATGTTTAGGATTTCCAACAATTGATTGCTCATTTTCGGCCATTTTTCAAAGACAGTTTTTACTGCTTTGTGCATTTTATTTTTGACAAATCAACTGCGAGAGGTGGAGTCGAGGACAAGGCTCAAGGCTCGAGGTCATAGCCAAGGACACATAAACAATTTGAGGCCAAGGACAGAAATGCTCGATGTCAAGGCCAAAGACTGTAGACACAACGAGCAAGTGATCTCCAAAAAAAAAGGTCTTCGCGCAAAAATCGCAAATTTTTAGTGAAATTGCAGACTAAGAAAAAAACGTCATGACCTTGGCCCATTTTTTAACAAATCAATAAATAGTGCTGTCCTCGCCCAAGGAAAGGGCATTTTCGAGGACTTAGAGGCTTCGAGGCTAAGACCAAGTACTTTACCTTCAGGCCAAGGACTTCAAAATGTGTCCTTGTAGACGTCCTCGAGGACTCCACCTCTGTCAGATTTCCCCTAAATAAATGTTTTAAAACGTGCTCTGAATCATTTTTAAGTCCTGTTTGCCCCTCCTACTGGTTGCGCCACTGACTGCGACCTAAAAAAAATCTTGAGTGTGCTCCAAAAAAACAAAAATAGCTGGTCTTTCAAAAAAATGTTTTTACGTATTACCTCAGGTCATAATCACTAACGAAGTTTCGGTAACGATTGCGTAGGCTTACATCCATATTCCACGACACATTCGTAAAGGCGTGTTAATAAGACGGATTACTGCGTCACATTTACGCACAGCAGCTGGTGGCCAGCAATTTCGCAAAGATGAATGGAGAAAACTTTAAACGAAAATTATGTTTGAACGTTATTATTTCTTTCTCCATTATTGCCTGTTGTCTTGTCATTACGTTGTGTTCCAAAAACGTATTTTGAATAAACGGAAATGGGGGTAACAGCAGTTGTGAGGGGGGGACACAACCCCCCTCCCCCGTAGACGACGGGATTGTGTCCGCGGCTGCGACGCTTTCAGCCGTCAACTTAATCTATTGACAGAACGCTTTTCCAATTCATACTTTTGAGACAGTTTCAAATGCAAGTTTGCTGAAATATTGTTCATTTTCGTAACCGTTCCAGATAACCTGGATGTTTTTTTGCAATTAGAAAGTTTGTTAATCAGATTTAGAATGGATATTTTGGTATGGCAATTCTCGAATCTTAATATGCAGTTTATGATAAATTGTGCACTATTTACAGTAAGCATTTTCCAAAAAATCAATAATTGCTTTAATTGTTCTTTATAATGAATTACCAACATAAACTGCAGCATTTAGTTTTTGTTTTCTAGTAATTATCATTGCTTTTGAGGCTGGTTGAAAGAATTATTTGTATCTTTATTTCAAATTAAGCGCTTGATGCTTGAAACGAAAATGACGTGTAAATTGAATGAAATATTGTTTTATTCCTTGAAAAAGCTTTTTTCTACATCATGTTGATTATTGTCATTTGATTGTAGAGAGCATAATACTGGTTTGGAAGAGACTTTTTCATCGAAAATTTCAATCTACTTTTTTATTAATTCTGACCCAAATTTATATCGTTAGTCTAAAACAAACCCAGAACCCAATACAAACTCAAATTTTAATCTTGATCGTTATTGTACATGAAAAACGTGCGGATAAATATTCCTCATTTTTGTTTCATTCTCTTGTACTTAAAAATTTTAGTGAAATAGGTACTCACGATTAGTTTTATAAACAGTTTATTAAAATGGAGTAAATGAAACAAACGAAAGTCACAATTATTTTGTTGCTGTTTCGTGGCGTAATTATTTGCGTTTTTTGTAAATGAATGACAAACTACTTTATATGGTCGCTTTTTTGATGAGCCCCATAAGGCAAACCAGCAAAATGGCTGTGATTAGTCTCATTCATATCATTTGAATTTACATAGAGAATATACACAACGTTATATATACTGTATAGTTTTCAGGGCGTATAACGACGACTCGACATAACTGAGATTTGAACATGCAGCATCCGATTGTAGAAGGTCACTTTGCTGATATTTTTCGCAGCATTCTTAAAGTCATGACTGCGTTGCTGATAATACGTAATGTGAGGACATAATTTCAGCAAGTTTATTTAGATTTAAGTTAGCTTGGGGCACTGCATGTGTGACGTACTAAACGACATTTAACTGCAAACTAGCGCATCAAGTTGTAACATGGCAGCACTGTAGGTAAACTGGAGGAAATCATTATGAGAGATTTAACAAATTCAACTAAAGAAGTAGAAATGAGTTAGCATTTCAAACTCAAAATCTTCAGATCAGGGTGACCATCCTCACCGTCGCCGTAAGGTGGAAAAGGAGGACGCTTAAAATTAACTTTTTTACCATAGGCAAACCTGCAGCCAAATATTTTTTTCTTAGAGGGCAGCGGCGGTAGGACCCAGATCTCTCATGCATTTGAATTCAGTTTTGTGCATGGGCGCTCAAACAAAAATGTTACATGGTCGAAGGAGCAAGGAGATTTGTTGTCAAATACAAAGCAATTAAGTAGACTTGAGACCACAGACTTTGAGACCACTTTATTACATCAAGCTAGATTGTCTGGTAAGTGCTGGAAGCTCCCCAAGCCGAGTATGTGGCGGAGCCCCGAAAGCTTTAGCCTTTACAATGTTCATTTGGGATAAAATACAGCTTTTTGTGGCATTGTAGTGCTACAGATAGCTGTCTTAGCAAGCTGCTGATAGGTGACAAATAAGATTTGAAGCCTGCAAACCATCCTATAAAAAGTCGCTGGTGACAAACTTATCGACCATAAGTATAGACATGAAACCTATACCCCATGAAAATCACGACGTAATTAACGGCAAGATGGAATCCAAAGTGGAACGGATAATGCAAAAATTATTTTAAGAGTTCTAAAATAAATATATGCTCTTTTTATTGCTCTAATGTATAACTGAAATAAAAAAGGTGGACATTTGTACGGCGGGTAAGTCCGGATAGAAAGGCTGCAAAAACCGGACTGTCCGACCAATCAAAACCGGACTTATGTATGGTCTTTGATCACCCTATTCAAAGTTTAAAAATGTGCTCAAAAGAATATGTAAGTAAAGTGGAGGATCTAAAATTGACTCCAAAATGCATTCAATTGCGGCCCACATTTTAAATCTTATTAAACTTGTTGATGAATATACTTTTATTTTATTTTGCAACTTGTAAAATAATCTCCTGAAAGTTTTTTCATCGAGATTTTGTTGAAATTCATTGAATAACTTTACATGTCTCAGAATAGTTTCAGATTTCAGAAAACTTTTTCTTGCAAAAATACGGTTGCTATGTTTACGCATGTAGTTTTGTTAATTGCAATTTTTGTGTTTTCATTTTCCAACGCTACGTGGCGCCCCAGTCTTTCAATTCGAAGTAAACGAGCTGTCGGAAGAATACGTAAGTCAACAATCTCAGCATTGTGACGTATGTGAAATAAAAGTTATATATAATATCTGAGATTGACTTTTGCATAGACTGATTAATGGTGGATTAGATGTCGGCAGCGTGGCCGAGTAGATAAAGACATTGCTTTTACGACGACCCTGATCTGATGATCTGGGTTCAACCCGCACCCTGGTCACGTTGTTGCATCCTTGAATAAGACGCTTTGCGATGATTATCTCTGCTTGGTGGCTTCGAACAAGCAGCAACTTCAGTGTACAAGAATTCGAAGAAATCCACAGGAGCGTTGGAAGCTCCAAAGCAGGTGCAGATTCCGCCAATCACGAAGTAGTTACTGCTATGAAAAGTGTGAGGATCGTCCAATATTTAGCGTCTGACACTGTCCGGTGACAGGAGGATAATACATTTCACAGTAAATCGCATATGATTTGCAATATTCAGCTAATAAAAAGTTCTACAGAATTAGCTTGTATGCCATAATATTGAATTTTAGTGTATAATATACAGTAGGTCAAAAAATTAATCAACACTAGATGCGATCAGCCATAAAATTTGGGATTACAAACATCAATTTTGACGAAAAGACCAGGGAAACAGTAATCTACTCAGTTAACTTGGTTGGTACCGTTATCAATCGGTTTTCCTAGCCTTATGCGAATCTTATTCTGACTGAATTTTAGAAAGGCCAAATACTGGACACTATATTAACATATCAAACAATTTTTGAATAAGGTGTAGCAGATCGTAAAGTGCAGGGTTTTTAATTTTTGACGTGTACTGTGCTATGACACAGAAAGATTTCAATAAGGTTAATTTCTTAGGGGCATTTTTTGCTGAATTTAATCACTACGTTACATTGCAGCACCGAATGTAGTCGGGAATTGCGGGGAAGAGCTTTCGGGCCAGATGGGGTTCATTGCGAGTCCTAATTTCCCGGGAAGACGTTACCCCCTTTCATCTTCTTGCAATTGGACGGTTACGGTGGCAAATGACTCGGTCGTGAAGGTGAGTTAGGAGAAATGACTTGTTTCAAAAGCAGTTTGATAGCGGAAGTAAGTGGAAAAGGTTGAATGATGTAAAGATTATTAAGCCCACCGGTCAATTGGACAAGCGGGAACGCGTGTGAATGTATAGCAGAAAGTCTGTGGTTCGAATCTCGGGCTGGTCAAACCAGATACGGGGTGTTGCCAACGACTTGCCTCTGTTACGGAATTTCTTTAAACGAAGCTGTATTGTCCAGGCCCAGTGACGCAGAAATGGGTCCCGCAAACTCATTACACGTTTCGGCGCAATACAGCGAGTTACAATGAAGATTTGAATTGAAGCAATAAGCATTATACTGTTCAAAGCAAGAAAAAATTATAAACCCTATTATTACAAGAGCAAGAACTAACCTTGATATTATACAACGAGTAGACTAGTACAACTTTTAACCTAGATACAACAAAATAGATTCAAAGTTAGTTTGGTTTTAGATAACATTCGTCTACATCGATATGGAGGATGGACCGGTACAGAAGCGCGGGAGTTGCGGAGCTGACTCGATTAGTATTTACGACAGGAACAACCTCGGGTTGCTGGTCGGAGGCCAGAGGTGGGAGTGCTGCTGGTTGTTGCCATTCGTTCATTCATGAGCATGAACTTACTGCCAACTGGATTTATTTAACCATACCTAACTGCTGTACGCAGAACTTTGCAAGTCTTTCTTCAAGTTCGGCAAACTGTTTGACGGTTTGACGGCCATGGGAAATAAACGTTTAGTTCTTTTTTGATAAGAATATAGCAGCAGTATTGTTTTATTTCTGGCAATTCTTAGAACATTAAAAGTTACAGTTTGAAATAACAATTCACCAGAAAAAGGTTACAGCGAAAAAAACGATGTTTTTTTGTGTTTTTTTTACTGATATTTTTTGGCGTTGTATCCATTCCTTTGATGTTCTATACATCAAGCTTAAATCTCTTAAAGTTTGCAAAAAGTATCAAATACACCAAATGCAGTATTTCATAAACATTAAATTATTTTGTATTGAATTTTGACCTTTCAAAAGATTTTATCTCGTAATTTGACATTAGCAAAAGTATTTTAAACGTCATAAATTTCAAATATTTCGGTATGTTTCAAGCCTGACATTTTTAGCTATCATTTGCAAAACAAGGTCGAAAGCTCAATTCAATAATCAAGAATAGTATCTAAAACAAAATACATCTACTGAATACAGAGAAATATCTTTACCAATATTATAATATTTTAAAAGGCAACAAACAAAAATCTTGATTGTACAATTTGTCCATCAGCAAAATTAAATAATAAACGGAATATTTTTTGACGTGATGTTTTTGACGTTTTATTATAACCAGAGTTTTATTATAATCCAATACACAAAATAAAATGCGTTTTATAATCCAAAGGGTGTAGGTTCAAATCCTGTGGGAGCACAATTTTTTCGCATTGCTTCTTGCTTTATGTAGTCGTTGTTTTGATGGTTCTTTCCTAGGCTTCCGCGTCGGTAACCTTTGGAACAAAAAGCACGTAAACAATTAAACTGAATATTGCTTTTCATATTCATTCAAGCATAAATGATGTACTGCCCAATCACACCAAAACAGAATCTGGTTCTGTTTGCAAGCAAGCCTTTTGGTGAATCAGACCACTCCAACAGGCAGCTCGCTTGATCCTACAATCTTGTATACAGTACAAAGGTAAATTATTTTAAGTTAGTGTCTCTTCGAATGACACTAGGATGCATTGCTAGTTCGAGATTCAAACAGGGAGCAAGCAATCAATTGACCGCTATCAGTAATATTGTGACGAAAGCGATGGTGTAGCTAGAGGTTTGTGCCTGTGGGGTGGTGCAAGCTTTCAAAGGGTCCACTATACGATGGAATTTAGGTGAAGCCCAAAAATGTATTTTCGTCGAATTTAACTGAAGACTAAAAAATAAATTTGTTTTGTTTTTTCCGTTGTATTTAGGTCAAAGACTTTTTTGCGGAAATTCGATACTCCTGCTTGGGAGTGGACCAATTTTCAAGTAGTGGACCCACATCTGGTAAGGCCTGAAAGGCATTTGCCCCCTCGTCAGTTACGCCAGTGTACAAAAGTCGTAGATTGCAAAAACCAGGTTGGGTTGACTTGTGAATATACTGTGCATCGTACAATACCATCAATTTTTAGTCTAATTTTGTTGCAGGTTTTGTGGACACGACACCATTTTTAACCCAGTCTACTCAAGTACCAATGAAATTCTTGTGCAGTTTATATCCGATGAAGCTATCCAACGAAGGGGGTTCGCCATCAAGTGGGAGGAAGTTCCACCCCTAGGTTAGATGCTAAAAGTTTTTTCGGGGCATGGGGATAGAGGCAGAGTTGAAAACGGGCCGACAAGTAAACAGCCCGAACCCGGCCCAAACCAGAAAAACGGTTCGAAGCCCAAACCAGGTCCGAAAGTTAAGGTAAAAAAAAACTTTTACGTAATAATTGCTACATTATTCCATAAGTGAAACAAGCGGAACTGATTTAATGGTTCACAGAGACATTACGTCTTACAATCCTACTTCATTTGACAACACCTTAGTGCTGTCTCCCCATCGAAATGGGCAATCGTTTCAACCCCTAGTGACGCAAGTGAGGCGGAGCCCTCATTGCTGGAGAATTCCAGTGTTTCGAAGTCAACTAACTTCATCACCAGTGTGAAGAGGAGTCGAGATAGTACATAGAACTTTGATCCCTGAATTAGGCTAACTCAACTGGTAAATTTCAAAAACTAAACTATCGGTATAGGCCCGAATCCGGCCCGAACTCGACCCGAAAAGCCCTGCCCGACTTACAACTCTGCTTAAGTATCCTATGGTTTGCGTCTGGTCACTTTATCTAGCAGTTGACTTTAAATTATTTGCATTTATCAGAGTTGATGTTTTCTTGTGATTTCGAAATGACGAACGGCTTGTGCCCTGGCTGGAGTCAGCTTTCAGATGACGATTTTGATTGGTCGTTCCGCAAAGGCTCCACTCCATCCTTAAACACTGGTCCGAGATACGATCACACTCTGAGTCTTCAAGGTAAGGAAAATCAATGTGTATCAATCAATGGTTCGTAATCGTTAGTGGATTGTATACTGCATAACAGTCACGTTAAACTTGCGGTTTTTATAGTCCATTCATACCACAGCTATTTTTAGATTTTTGATATTTAAATAATTGATTGGTGGTACAGAATTTAACTATAGCTTTAAATAAAACCGGCTTCATCTTTTATTGATTGGGTAGCCTTGAAAAAGGCTGTTTTAAGGTTTTAACGCTTTCGTCTAGCTCTCTTCAGAAACCATCGCTAGAAAAAGATAGAATGAAAAAAAAACAATGCGAATTGATTTATGAAAGCAGAGAAAATCGCTGATTGGTCAAATAATCATCGCTGATTGGTTGATTTGTGTCGTTTCGTTTGCGTACAGAAGTAGCGCTTGTGTGTTGTGTACGCAAACGAAACGACACAAATCAACCAATCAGCGATGATTATTTGACCAATCAGCGATTTTCTCTGCTTTTATAAATCAATTCGCATTGTTTTTTTTTCATTCTATCTTTTTCTAGCGATGGTTTCTGAAGAGAGCTAGACGAAAGCGTTAAAACCTTAAAACAGCCTTTTTCAAGGCTACCCAATCAATAAAAGATGAACCCGGTTTTATTTAAAGCTATAGATAATTTTTGATATTTGTAACTACAAACCTTTTATGCATAATAATTAATTGTTACGTTAATGACAATAATTGTTTCAAAAAAAAAACAACTCCACATATTTTTACTTGAAGGTGGAGCACCGAGAATATGCCCAATTTAGGAAGGGAAAAAGCATGTTGGTAAGAGTATAAGATCCTAAAAAACTCTTATCTTTTGTTTTTTACGAAAGTTCTAAAACGCGCTCACAAATCCAGGTAATGTTTTGCCGTTGTGATTTTCTTCAGGCCGATACCGAGAAGGTTCTTACGCCTTTGTAGAAGCAACCGGAAAGCGTCATGGGGAGGAGGCGATTCTGGTTTCTCCGCCTTTTCGTCTCGCTGGGTCAAGTTCCAATTGTTTAGTTTTTTGGTAAGCTCGCTTCTTAAAGGTTGATTATATTGATGGTATAAAGAATTAAAGATAAGTCATACACTATAATATGCATTCTCGTCAGCGTTAAAAAAGAAACGTGTTTTTTGCTAGATTTTGTGCGAACTTTGCTCCGTTGCTTTATGTAAACTGGGCGGAGCATTTTGTTAGACTAAGCTTCAATCGACAAATTCTTTTCAAATTTATGTTTAAGTACTTTATGTCTATTCAAGTTAATTTTTGCGGAGATATGTCAAAAGTCAAAACATCGAAAGTCTAATTATTTCTAAGTTATTACAACGTTAAATTTGAGTCTGTTGACAGGTGCTACTATCGTTTTTTGACCTCATTCAAATTATGGTAAACAAAAGATTTTGACTTCATTTAAATATAGTAAAACCTCTATCTTTACAGCCTTTTTCACCCCCCCACAAGATTCTCAAGGGGGAATTACCCGTGAGTGTGAAACAGGCGCAGCGGTTTCCCATCTCTTGTTGACTGTAATTTGAATTGTTTTGTTCCGGATTTTCCATTGAGCATCCTTTTGGTTGTGACGTCAAACCAGCACACAATTGAATTTTTTTGGCTAAGAAAGTCAAATTTTCTTTCAAAAAGTTTTAATTACCTGTAAAATATAGGTACCATATGTGGGGTAACGGTATGGGGTCAATGAAAGTGGCCAGGGTCCCGGTGGCGCAGCCTCGAACCTCAGGGAGGATCGTCTTTGAAGTTAGTGGGGATCAGGGAGAGCTCTGGAAAGGAGCGAGAATCAATTTGGAAGGCGGTGGAGAAGCGGTGCAAGTAAGAAATGACTTTGTTATGTAATACTCAATGATTTATTTTTGTGTGCGTTAAATTTTGCTTTGCTCATCAAGTCAATCAGTTGGTATATGAATCTGGCTACTTTAAAAGTCAAGAAGCACGATATGTTAATTGGAAATGATTTAGCTTTGCGCTCTTGAATTACGTCATAATCGTAATTATTGTTAATTAAATAATTTGTCAGGGATCGTAACAAATTACTGCAATGAAGAATATTATAACCAGAGGATTACTGGACGTACCCTCAAACCAATTCAAATTATCAACCTTTCGAAAAACACGATTTTACTACAAATGTACAAAAATATTTTTGGATGCAATTTCCAAAACAGTGACAGACATCACTAAGGTCCGGTCTTCACAGGGCCTAAAATCGCGCGCGTGCGAGCCTATCCTTACTTTATTTTTACGAACTTGCAACTTCTACGCTGATAAGACAGTACACCTAGCGTACCGAATTTCTGTTTAAAACAATCTAAAAATACGCGCACGATTTTACACCCAGTGTAGCCCAGGCCGGAAACAATAGCTTATGGCGTCATTTCTAGTCCTCATATAAACAACGTCATTGCAAAAATGGCTCTTTCTAGTCGAAAGTTTAGCTTTGCCTCGGTACGCAACTAAACATAAAATCAAAATCAAATCTTTCATTATACTCGCTGTATTACGCCAAAGTGTGTAACGAGTTTACGGAGCCCATCTCCGCGTCACTAGGCCCGTATAATACATTTCCTTTCAAAGAAATGTCGCAGCGGTGTCGAGTTTTTGGCAACACTGTGCCCGATTTGACCGGTCCGAGATTTGAACCTCTGACCTTTCGCTCCAGAGACGAACACGTTACCGCTCATTATTTTATTTTCAGTTTCTCTTCATTGGCGATCGAGGCCGAAATTTCAGAAGCGACCTTGCGATTGATGACATCACTATTGAACCAAATGCATGCAGTTAACCATTATTCTTTCTTTGCTTGATACCTCGAAATGCTTTTGGGTGAGCTTTAAAATCTCGTCTATAAACAAGAATTTAGTTCAATTCATCGTCGTTTTTCTTTTAGATATCGAATACGGCATAACAAATTAGATCTTTAGTGTCACCACGTGTTGTTTCTAACCAAATATTGTTTCGCGAAATGGCGTTAAAGGTTTTGCAAATTAAAGTGAAACGTAGAGTAAGTGGAGCAAGAGAGGACGACTGAAAAGCACTACCTACTTAGTACAATTGTAGTAACCTAGCACGGTTTTTACATGAGTTGAACATAGTTGCTTTTGCTATATTAAGTGGCTGGATCTTTCTGCGCAGCCCAAAAACAACAGTGCATGGGAAAACGCGTCAGCAGTGTCTAAAGCGCTGGCAACAATAGATTTACTGTACTATCGAGTATCGACAGTGCTTAGAGCAACTGTGGATGCCCGACATGCGTTTGCAGCGCTCTCAAGCGATTAGTTTCGTCAGAGAGTTGCTTCTACCACATAAATTGGCCAGATTTCTCTAGCGCTCAAAACAACCGTAGTTACGAAAACGTTTCTGCAGTGTTTAGACTCTAGAGCACTGGCAACGATAAATTTTAAAAAATAAATAAATAAATACATAAATAAAAATTAAGAGTAGCAAGTTTAAATTAAATTTAATTGAAAGGGTTGGTTCAATTCCTCTTCCGCTGCTCATTTTTTCCGTATAAAAGCATTTGTTGGAAAATGTAGCGTTTGTTTTAGTTGTTTTTTTAATCAGTATTATGAATAAAATATTTGTTGGTCGTTCTTTGTACAATTATTCACAAAGAAAGTCCATAAAGCCAATCTTCGTTTTGGTACATCGAGTTGGATCGGACCTTTTTTCCCAGTGGGGCTGAATATTGTGGAGAGACAAATGACGTAATTGACGGTTTGATTTTCTTCACCACAATCAAAGAAAAGCCGATCAATGATCGAGTGGATAGAGCGTCTGCTACTAAAACGATAGATCTGGGTTCGGATTTGGGTTAGGTCAAACCGAAGACTACAAAATTGGTATTTGCAGTTTTTCTGCTATTTATGACGTTCAGTATTGAAAGGAACAGTGTGAAGTCTCCACCATGTGTGATGGGCAGGCGGCAGCTTCACTCGATGACCGAAAGGTCCCTTTGCTGTTTCCTGGCCACGGCAACTTGGTAAATTGACACCTAGAGTAATTACAAATTACCATCAAAACTAGCTGAAGTGTGCAATCCCCGCCGATATAAGCTCTAGAGGAAATGTCCAACTTCTACTTTTAGGCGATGCGAGGTGGTCCAATCAATCGCTTCGCAATCATTTTGCTGAAAATCAGCCCTCGGCTTATTTGGCAAGTTTCTAAGAAAATTCATCAGAAGCGAACAAATAACATAAAAATGCAATACTGCACTATGTCACTCGAACTCATTATATGTCTCTTAAAAGTTTTTCATAACTTTTTACTTTTCCATTTGACTTGACTTTGATTTCATTTTTAGCTCATTAACACTTTAAGAAGCGAATATCAAATGACTGTAAAAACAATAGGCTAACTTGTGCTGAACAACGTGGTGCGTGTGCTGGAGACCGCAGATAACGTGTGGAAACTACTCCTGGATTGATACCTACACTCATCTGTGTTGGCTACACTTGCGGAGTATCGAATTTGTCGAGCCGTAGAGCTATCACTGTTCACAGATAATAATTTCGATTTTTTCGAGATCGAATGCTGCAAAAGTTGGAATCAATAGCTGCGAGTTTTCTAAAGCAGCTCAAATAAATAGGTACAGAATGTAAACAAGTTAGACCTCTCAATTCTTACTACTGTAGGGATCAGATAGCCCTTTCAGATTAGAGTTACAATACAGCCCTCTTCATTTCCACTTGTTAGCGCACTTTTCGAAACAGAAGAGCAAAAGAAACTCGAAACCCCTCAAAAGAGTTTTTTAAATGAAACAAGTTTTTAAAACAAGGATTAAATTAACTTTTAAAAGTGCGCGCATTATCGCGTACATGCAACGCAAACAAGGGATATATTGTTGGTAATATTGTTGGGGGCTGACGTAAGGTGTTTTTCCCATATAAATTTACTACGAGCTAATTACCAGCAGCAATTAAATGGAGCAATGCGGCAATCAAGGTGTCCAAGTGAAAGTTGCAGAATCAAATTTTGGTAAAGAGTGCCTAGGAATGCGTCCACCTCTAGAATGGGAGGTCTGAAGTTCAAATCTCGGGTCGTTGAAATCGGACACTGTGTTGCTAACGGTTCGCCGCTACTGCGACATTTCTTGGAAAGGAGTTGTGTTGCTTGTAGGCGCAATGACTCGATATGGACCCCGCAAACTCTTTACACGTTTCGGCGTAATTCAACGCGTACGAAGATTTTTTTGGTTTGCCGCCAAGCCGTTCAAATTTATGGTGATTTTGCTATTTTAAGAGCTCTTTCACCCAGAGGTAATCCAACAAATGAAAAAAATGGTGGCAAGAAATTCTATTTCTCAAAAACGCGCGACCCAACAATACCATGCAATCGAGTCCAGAGTGCTTTGAAAAATAAACTGTAACTAACGGTACAGAAAGTTCAGCTAAATTGTACCTATGTTGTTTAGTCATTTTTTATGCATGTATTTTTGGTTATGTGACCTGGTCTTACGTTTTTCATTACTGTTTCTTGTGCCCAAATACAATACAATACAATTCAATCGGAGTAGCCTGTTGGGCTCAATTTTACCAAGTCCTGAGCCCAATTGGTTCAAGACCTGCTTGTTGAGTAGGATTGTATTTTCTTGAAGAGCTAGGTCTCTACCACTCCTTTTTTCATTTGAACGCTGCAGATTGCTCTTTCGCGCAGGTTTCGCACCTTCAGACATGATCACGCCCGGCCCATAAACATCTATCCCGTTTACGTAACAATATAAATAGAAATTGGGTTGGTTGCGCAAAATCTGAAGAGTGTAGCTCATGTAGCTGTAACTTTCTTGAAAAGCGCCTGTTGCAGAAAAGACAAGACAATCGTGTCAAAAATTTGCAATATTGAACTTTAGCACCTAATTTTCTTTGGCTAGTTCTTCGTCAGAAAATTCCTTTAGTTTTTTTCTTGAATGATGATATTAACCTCAATACCAACACTTTTTCTGCGCCTAAAATTTGATTTGTAGAAACGAAAGCAAATATTAAAATAAAAGAAAAATAAACGCAAATAATAATACTCTGTTCATTAATATTGCATAATGACGTCATTAACAAACATTATTAGCGACCGAACGGGTCTCTAAATCTGTTTTTTGATTGGTGCTTCAATTCGAAGTTGTCCATGAGACACCAACACCGCTGTGACGTCATAAGGATCAACATCATCTGGAAGGCGGTAGTTACGCTTGAGTTCACTACAACAACAGCAACAATGTTACGTCACTGGCCCATAAAAATTCGCAATACAATACCACTGAGAATATTTTCTCTTCCTGCTTCATCAGGAATGAGTTTTAAAAATGACAAGCAAAGTAGTGAAATCAATTTGTAATAACAGGATTTGAAAGATTTGTAACGATTTTTAACAATGCAATAAAAGTCAAAATGCAACAAAAATTAAAACAAAAAGTTTAAGGACAAAACAACGAAAATCTACGGTATGTCTAAATGACTCTCACCGCAATATCCAAGCGGGGTTTCCATTTGATTTTTGAGTTTTTGCATTAACTAGCAGCCGGTCTCCCTCGGTTCGGACAGTAAGCTCGCTCATTCTGAAAATAAGTTAACACTTTTTATGATAATTGATATCGCATTAATGTTCTGAAAAATATATTAGTTGCTTAAAATTTTCACGAACTCAAAATAAAACTTCTGTTTTAAAATCAAAGTAAAAACGTCAAGAATTTTATTTAAATATTTTGCTGCGCAAATTCACTGAAAAAAATTCACTAATTCAGTAAAAAAAATTCTTGTCCAACCTGTTATGACATTGTTCCACTTATTCTTTTTAACCAACTCATTTAGCATAACTTCTTCAGGTCGAAAAATGAATATGAGCGGGTCATCCATAGCAGACTTCTTTATTGCACACAGCCACTTGTAAAATTTTGCTCATAATCAACTCTTAGGCCAAGTACTTACTCGAATCCTGTGACGTCAATTTCCAGTTCAAACTTTTCCGATGTGAGAGTTTTCTCCTGCTTCAAAACACCCACAAATTTGGGGGTGCTTTTCTTTCGAGGAAACTCTCTGAGGTGTAACTCTGATCGGAATGTTCCTTTGTTATCCGAGGATGAGGTTGTAGTAGTCACTAAAACTGGTCGAGGTTTAGGTTGTTGTTTCATTTTTGGAGGGGGGAGCACTTTTATGTGTGCCTGAGGTTTAAGAGATTGTTGAAAACGGTGGTCTTCTTCCTCCCATAGTTTTGCGCATTTTTTATCAAACTCCTGTAGGAGGGAGTTCACTTCCTTGTCAAAATCGGATTCAGAAAAAAGAAATGGAGTAAAAACTAAACTAGTCGAATCCGTAACGCTCCTATCTTGAGCCATCTGAGGGGCTGGAGACGAACTTGTTCTCACAAAATCACTGAACTGTACAGTTTTAGAACAAGCTTTGGTCATTCGTTCAGTGTTCTGCGGTTTTCTTAGCATTTTTACGTAAAATTACCGTACAATAGCTAAAAATAAGAAAGTTTCTTAAAAAATAATAATTCTACTGCAAATGAGATGCAGTAGTTTATTCCAGTTTCTACGTGCATTAGGTCTTCGTAGCCTACTCTTATATTAGGCCATGGGTCAACAATCAGATTGAATTAGCACATTGAAGTTGCGCAGTCTTTTTTTACTGTTCATGTTATATACAACGAAATACAATTACAGCATCTTTAACCAATTTTGTTTCTGTTTGTTTTATTCATAGTTGATCGACAGTAAAAAGAATGGACTTGCTTAATTAGGGTAATATAATACATACAGTACGTATTGCAAAATGCGTCTAACCTTCGCTGTTAAATCAAAAACTTGCTCTGCACTTTTTAGTGGTCAAATGGCGACTACTACTACCGGCAAACAATTGTTTGTTTTCTATTCCATTATTCCACCTCTATTCCACCTCACAAATTCTGCTAATCAACTTTTAGCTCCTAACACTTGCCAACTAAACACAGCAAATGCTGCTGCATCTTGTTCGAATTGGCGTGGAATAAACCTACTAATCTCTTCTGACACCTTTAATCCGTAGTGACTTAAAGCGGCCTCATCAACGGTGCAACAAAGTACCTTGCTATTTGGCTTTGAGTTGGCAACATGGTGATAACTGATAATATTTAAACTTGCGAGCTATAAAACCAAACCCTAATTCTGCGAATAAATGAATACAGTGAAATAAGTGCAATATTTCTACACTTTCTGCTAAGCTGCCTCCTAAGATAGGGCGTTTTACAATAGTTACTTACGTTTACTGATTTCTGATACGAGGAAATTTAGGAGGGAAGAAAATGATGTCTGAGTCAAAACTCGAAACTTAGGTCTAAAGCTGATGCAGACCATTTAAAGCAGTGGTTTTCAACCTGTGGGCCGCAGAAGTATTTTGCAGTGGGCCACAGAGCATTTTGGTTTGAAAAAGTCGTATTTGCACGATGAGCTGCTTATTGATTTGGTTTGAAAGCTTGCAGTTGTGGTGAATGGCGAGTTGACTGTTTTTTTTGTTTTTTTTTTTTGGGGGGGGGGGAGATCACCTGTTTTCAGCCGGAAAACCGTTTGATATTTGGTGAAGACCTTTTTTTCGGAGATCACCTGGCTTTGACAGAAAAACCGCCTCAATCTAATTTAAGACTGATGAAAATTTGGGTCAAGTTTGTGTACTGATGTTTCAAGCTTCCCAAAAAGCTCCCCCCCCCCCTTTGCGAAATCCTGGCTACGTTACTGCTCAGAATAGTGGAAAATTGCAATTGAGCAATACTTTGAGAATGGGGCCATGGAAAATTTTTCAAAATGAAAATGGGCCACGGTTAGAAAAAGGTTGGGAATGACTGATTTAAAGGGTGCTCCATCGTCGCTTCTATGTAATAGGAGGATGAAGACCAAGCAACCATTCAAAACTGTTTGTCGGCTTAGTTTATTACGCAGAATGTGTGCATTTTTTCCACGAAATAAATCATAAAAAATGTTGAGCCCCATCCCCAAACTATTGCATTAATGAATTTATACACTAATGCGTAGAAATTCTTCGTTAGAAATCCTTCGTAGAAATCCTTTAATGCACTAATGCGTAGAAATCCTTCAATTTCTCCTACCTTGTTTGACCTCTCTTGCCCTCGCTTTTACTTCTTTAATTGCTGTCACGTGACTGGCAATCAGAGCAGCGATAATCGCGCGATTATTGTCGGAGAGCAGAGTAGCTCAATCAACTCCGTATAATATCCGTGACTATGGGCGTGAAAAGGTGTGCTCGAATGTTTGCAAGCGAATCTCAATTTCAAAATTTGCTCTCTGTTTTTAGAACAGCTTTTGGTTTTTGCATGACGTCAACAGCGCTGCAGACAGTAACTCGTAAATGAGCTTTTTTTTGATGTCATTTATTTTTACGCGTCTGGTATATCTGCACTTCTGCCGGAATCGAAACCGGGGCCGAATATTGAAAAAAAATACAAGTTAGCTTACTTAGAAAAACTGGTAATTTGCTTCGTCCTATGCAGACGAAATGTCAATTGAATGATCTATGGCCGCACAATGAAATTACGTCGCAATAATTAGCAATTGCAGTGGTTGACTTTAATTTGCAGCAAACTTGTCGGCAACTTTTATTTTAATTCTACCATTATTATGTAACAAGTAAATAACGTGCTTGTTAGCGATAGTCACAAAGAGGTCGATAATGGTGGCCCCACAAAAAGCGCGCGAGGTCTAAGTTACGGCCGTATAAAGTAAACATGAAACTAGATCGCTCAGTTTTCTGTTTCGGGACTCCAGCAAACAAAAACTAGAAACACTAATCGAAGTTTCTTTTTAAAAGAGGCTTTTATTCGAAAATAAAGAACTTTGTGTGCTCAAATAATCGCTACACAATCAAATAAACACAGTGATAAAAACAAGCAAGAAAATTGAAGCACGAATAAAATGATTGACTGCTAATCATCACCAAACCACAAAAAGCAGCATATTTAGCCTGCCCACATGACTAAATAAAGAACCAAAGTCCTCGGTGGCTCACGGTGTTTCAAATCCAATCTCCAAAGTTTGGTTTGAATCAAAGGTTGTCTTTTCAGCAAAGAAGCCATTGTGGAGAGGCTAAACATTATGCCTTTAAGCACAATAGCCCGCTGAATGATAGCTAGAGCAAAAAAGCAGTAATGGTCACGACATAGAATAAATCACCAATAGTCTAAGCAACCTATTGCGTTCGCAGTTCTTTCCAAGACCAGGCCGGTCCAGCAATTTCTTTCATGAGACTTCATCTCGTGACCTCCGGCCGTTGAGAAGTTAACAGTAATGAAAGATACAAGGATTGAGACCACGTAAAATATTGGCACCGAAAGCGCTGTTCAAGAAATAAGCAGTTTATGAAAAGTCTGATAGGGCAAACATATTGGCAGTAACGGCTATTTCTTTGCACAATACCACTTCTAACGCTTCAAAAATAACGAAATCGACTGAAAATCACAGTAAACGAAAAGAAAACCCAAGCAGTGACGGCTATCAGCGATGCTGATAGAAATTTGACGAGCGATTTAGCTTGGAACATTCCAAAAGAGAGTTTGTTTCGTCAATTGATGTAATGGGACACACTTCTGAAGTCACTTGATTGTGTGGCAACGCTACGTACAAACAGTCTACTTTTGGACGCGGATTTACAACCAAGTGGCCAGGTGGTGTCGATATTGTGCGCACGCTAAGGCCAGGTTTTGGTTGGTAAATACTTTTCTTTATGGCTTGGTCGTATTTAGGCGGTTGTTTTCGAACAATGCTGCTTTGTGATTCGCGTTCTTCTTCACCCTCGATGAATCGATCGTCACTCGGTCTTCGAGATTTCCAACAAAACCGACACCGCTTTCGCTTTTTGCAGTGTAACCATAAAAATAAGCCGATGCTAATAAAGAGGGCGACGGCGACACCGAGAAAAGCGAAAGTCACCGCCTGAACGACCGGAACAGACGCCTGGTCCTCTTTTTTCTTTTCATCGGATGGAACTAAATCGCCAGCTGCCACCAAGTCGTGAACGCGCGCGTCTGACGAGTGTACTTCCACCTGCTTGAAGATATGTGTCACTTTGATCTTCGTAGACGACTGCTTCTTCGCTAACGTGGATTTCGCCACGTCATCGATGACGTCATTCATTGGAGGCTGCTTTCCACCGAGCAAGCGGTCCAGAGCTGATGAAATTGATCCTGATGAGTGGGAAGTGGTTGCTGGTGCACTAGTGGAAGATGTAGTGGTGCTGATGGGTTTGGTGCTGTGCTGAGAGACTGGGAGTCGGCTGATGACAAATCTCTGAGTGCGTTTGTCGCATCGCGCGCCTTCGAAACCAGTTCTGCATTGACAGGAGTAAGATCCTTGCTTGTTGATGCAAGTTCCTCCGTTTTCGCAAGCACCTTGGCCGAGAATCGAACACTCATCCACATCTTCGGTACAGTGTCTTCCAGTGAACCCGCTCGCACATTCGCAGCGGAAATCGTTGATCAAATCGTAGCAGCGACCGCCGTTGGCGCACGGTCGCGTGACGCACATCATGACACGCGTCTTACACCTGTCGCCAGCAAAACCTTTGGGACAAGCGCATCTGAAACAAAGAAATTCGATAAGACCGCTGTCGAAATCGGGCTAGTGGTTATTGAACTAATTAATAGATAGCAAAACATGGACCTTTTTCACACCTCCACTTTTCTAGCACGCTTTTTGGTTCTGATTTTTCGATTCCTTTTTTACAGCTCTTTTTTGAAGGAGAAAAAGTGCGTATACGCCGAAAGGTACCAGCGATTGCTGTGCTCATTCATTACATGCATATTTGGAAATTCAAAACCGAAAGCTGATTTACTCCTTAACCATACACAATTCTGTGTTGTTAAATAATTTTAAAATTTTCTGACAATAATCCAGCACACGAAGACATCTTTAGTTTCACACAAGGCATTTGCTTTGTTTTAAATGAAGTCTACTTTATCTCAGAATTTTAAATCGCAATCGACGGAAGTCCTGTTTCATATGCTACAAGCGTAATCTTTGTTCCATGGGGTAAGTTGAACCTGTGCCATTTGCATAAGGAATTGTATTACGTAAAGAGCAGCAACAGTGCAACAGCAGCTAGCACTTTAATATCAAACCCTTCTCACCTTTCGCACCCGACGAAATCATTTCCAAACACGCACGTTCCTCCGTTTAAGCAGTAAGGTTGGCTAGTGGTAGTGGTGCGTGCGGGAGGGGTGGTGCGGAGGCCACAAGTTTTCCCAATGTACCCCTGGGGACAGGAGCAGGTGAAGCTCCCTTTCCCATCGTTGGTGCATGTGCCCCCATTATGACAGGGATGGTTCCTCTCACAGTATTGTAAATCTGAAAAATAAAGTTCATATTACACGCTAATTTTTAAAGAAAAAAAATGTGAAATATAATGAACATCAGACGATAAACATTTCAAACAGAAACAGTAAATTCATAATATTCTAAGCTTTTTCTCAAGCTTGAAATAAAAAAAATAAAAAATTCAAAAATTTAATCCGAAAGTGGGCTTGCAAATAACAAAATTTCATAAACACTAATCTGACATCATTATTGTTCATTAATAATGACGTCATGAGCAACTAAAAGTAATCAAAAAATTACGATGATAAGAAGTGAACATCGGATAGAAAACAGCATTCACCAAAACCATTATTCAAGATAATGCATACCTAGCTGGCAATGCCGACCTCCATATCCTTCCTTGCATTTGCATTGCCATGGGAGGTCGCAAGTTCCATGCATGCACCCGGGTGAAAGCGCACACTGATTACAATCTTCTCCCTCCCAACCAGCATAGCAACTGCAAAAACATGAATAGTTATAAGAAAACAATATCATCGACATTATTTGCAATTGTCGAGTTAGTGAAACTGTGCAAGTGCACAAACACAAAAAAAAAAATGGAAAAGCTACAGCTGTCACATCTACTTCGTGATTTTTCTACACTACCATATTGTTTTGAAAAACAGCCATATAGGAAATTCTGCATTGCCATAAAAATTGCTTATAAAGAAACACAAAAAGTTCATATCGGAAGTAAGGAAGGGCGAAGAGATAGCAATAGTTAAAGGTTTAACAGATGTACGTAAAATTAATTGTAAAACTACCAAAAAAATGATAAAAATCGAGTTTTGTTTTCAACTAACACAATTGAAAACAGAATTTAAAAAATTGTATACGAACCTGCAGTCACCGTTTGGTTGGCAAAATCCATGGTTCATATTGCATCGCTCAGGGCATGACAGATTGTGGTTGGTAGGGGACTCTAAAAATATAAAAAGTTTGTTAGTTCGTAGTTTTACGTGGACAACCAAAAAGTCAGTTCGTTGTTTTACAATAATTACATTAGCTGTTTACTCAAAAATAGCACTTGTGATTCAATAAAAACCAAATTCCGCAAGGCAGAATTTCTCACAAATTTATAGCAATTTTTAATATCTCATGTGAATTTTGCAGATGAAACATTGGGAATACGAGCCTGCTTCAACAAGAACCGGTCAGTGCACACAAAGGCCAAGTGATATATCGATGACCGAGCATTGGCCGCGGTTATTATGCAGTGAGATAGCGAAGCGTATGTCGCGTGGCTCCCGACGGAGTTGTTCTTAATTTCGTTTGTTCTGTCACAATCAAACAACTGAAGACAAACGCTAGATGTCTGTGCAAACATTTCGGTAATTCGATTAAGGAAAATTAGCAAACAAGCAGGCATATGTTTGCTGAGCGTTTGAGTCGCGTGGCCCTGCGCGGCGGCTGTCGTGTTTTGCAAATTATTCCCTATTGGCAGCTTACAAATTATACCTAACACCTGCGTTTGAAATAATCCAATCTTAAAAACCTCGACGAATTGCTACGCGGCAAAACTACTACAAGGTGCTCCATGTGCCATGCCAGAATTCGGCACATATTCAATTCGAAAACGTTGTAATTAGACTTATTGTTCACCAGATCATTGAATATGTCAATTTGCTCATATTTTAGGTGTTTTCATCAATATAGCATTAAAGTTTTTATAAACATTGTGAGCCTATATGATTATGAATTTTTAAGACTATTTTTGACACAGCAAATAATTATTACCACGTCAGAATTACCAATCAAATATTACTATAAAAATGCACTAATAGAAGGTTTTAGAAAGGATCCATCTTAACTCCCAGAAAACAAAATTACATTTTATTACAACAATGAAAATGATAAAAAAATTTATAAGGTTTCCGCTTTGTTTTGCTTAGCATTGAGTCCTTGTCTCTTTAATTGTTCGTGGGAATCTCGGCTTCGTTATGGGCAGTCCTAGTCAAGTTGGCGGCCCCAAAACTTAGATCCCCTCTTTAAAAAACTCTCCGGCTTTAATCTTGCCCCTCTTGTAGAGGTGACGAAGCAACAAGTGTTTTGAACGTCATAATCTCGTAAGTGTAATGAAAACAAAAGAAATTGTTGGTTTACTTATCAATCTCTTATACGAGCAGATTAAATCAGAAGTAGCTGTTTAACAATGAAAAAGTATATAAAATTTTTTGAAGTCAAATTTCGGATTTCCACTACATAAAAGCGTTCGATTAATTCGGATTGATAATGAATTTGGTAGTATTTTCAGCACACCATACAATGAGATTGACCAATAACCTTTTATCAATAATAAACACTAAGCACTGTACGACGTACACTGTACAGTTTTAAACACTTATACACTTATGCCGTACAGGTATTAAGGCTACACAACTATCATTTAATTGTGATGAAATAAAAGTTTCACTTGCAGTTTGAAAACGTTTGTGGTACGGTAATGTGTTTTACAGCGATTCTAAACCGAGTTTACATCATTGGATTAACTATCAGTTACAATTTCGAATAAACGCGAACAAAAAGCGCTTCTACATTATGGGGCTGATACAATAGCGGGCCTCGCGAATGGAACATTATTACGTTTCGATGTTTACAATACTTACCGTTGTTTATTCCCACGACTTTTCCCGCCATAAACATCGAAATCAAGACAAGAACAACGGTCAAACCGCTTAAATTCATCTCAAATTATGATTTGCCTCCTTCTTCCAAACTCCAATCAAAGTCGTTTCAAAAATATAAAAAATGCAGCAAAATGTACGATACTCCAAATTACAATAAAATTCTCTAAATATACATCGTTATATATATTACTAAAAAAACTAGACTTTTGTAGGTATAAATATTGTTAATGATGTTTGAAACTACAGGGCAGCCAATCCTTTACGCTCAGTCAAAAAAAAAAATCCATCCAAAATTCAAAAAAATCAAATAAAATATGTTAACTTAATGAAGAGGATATCTAAAATGAGCTTCCAAATCATATAGCTGCCCTATCGAATGCTGACTTGCGGATTATTTACACACGCTATCCTTTTCAATGCAATTCAAGAAAATGGCGAAAATTATCGAATGATTGCTTTAACGTCTATTGACTAAAGATAGACTTAAAGAGCTAGTATTTCATTAAATTTGCCTATTCGTTTATATCGACAGTAATAAATTATTATCACAAACTCATCTTAACTTCTGCTTAAATTGCCTTGAACTTGCAACCTAATAACTAGCGATTAGACAAACGTATATTCTATCCGTGGGAAAATATATTCGCTGGTTTATTCCTTGTTAATGTAAAATATAAACCCCATGCAGGTTTCTATAACCTAAAGATAAAGATCGACATAAAAGCTGCCACTTCAAATCACTTTCTACCCCGGGGCGATAGCCTGTCACTTGACCGTGGGAAGCTTCCTGCTTTGCGGAACTTGTATATACCAATATTCTGGCACTTATACGCAGGGGCTAAATTTGAGAATTTCTGGGTGTATCCAAGTCAATGCCTCTCCCTACGCACAAATCAAATTTTCAAACTCAAATATTTGCCATTTTTTGCTTTACTTAATTGTGACTCTCATCCATTTTTGCTGATTCCGTACCAGCACTGGCATCAAATTGATTCCATTGTGCATAATCTTTTAGTGTAAAACTAAAAATGTTAATTTCGCTTTTTACCAACCAAAAACTTCGAATTTTGTAAATTAGGTCAAGTGCGAGCTGGAGCAAAAAAGATATTCTGCCTGCCTTGTGACTTTGCAAGGAGGATCCACGTAACATATTAAGAACGAGATCTCAGAAAGCATAAAAAATTGTTAAGTACATTTTTTAATTAGAACATATATATAAGTACAAGAGGCTCATTTTTGCTCAAAATTTAAGAACAAATTAAGAATAATGCCAGCCTCAGCATGAAACTATAATTAGATACAAATAAAGCTGAAAATTTGTGAAAATCTAAGAACAGCCAGCCTCAACCGAAAAAAAAATACTAGTTCTTATAAGAAAATACTACAAACTGTTTGAATCGTTACACACCTAAGCTGCTTTATCCATTGTATATCATGTGCAGAAAACATTATCGACGCATATGTTAACTTCGCATCAAAACGCTTCAGGTGCCAGAAGAAAATTGTCAAAGTTTGTGAGAAAGTTTGTGCCTCAATTTATCTTAATTCGATCACCGATCAACGAAAAAATTGCTCGTTCAAGATCTGTGAGAAAATTTATCGCTTCCTAACAGTAAATAAGCAATTCTAGTTTAGTAAACTTAACTGCAATATATTTCCCCGAACTGTCAAATCTTTCAAAGTGAAACAATATGTCGGGGAAAACATTATCAATAAAAATTCGGGCTTTTGGCGACAAGACAAACCGCGTTTACAAGCCGAGTAATTACTAAATTAGTTCAATTGAAAAGAAACGACTAAAAGGCATGCAAGAAAAGCTACAGTATTTTAAACATTTCTTGACCTGCCTACCACACCCACCTACTCCTACTTTTCATCGTGTAAATGATGCAATAATATGAGCTCAGAAAGAGTATTTTACCAGAACTTTTAACAATATTAAATTTTTTGTTGCAGTAAAACTCAGCCCTATTCTACTCCAACGTCCAATAAAGCCTAAGCCCTAAGTCCAACCCCTACATAATCCTAACTTTTATCCTGAAAACCAGTTACAGACAAAAACTATCCCTAAATCAAGATTTTTGGTCATCCACTTCGGCTATTGACTAACTAGACTACGCACTTTTCCTATTAGACTTTAGCTTAATGTTGTATGTTTTATAAAGTGTAGTAACATACTGCCGTTAATAAATCGTCGACTTTATTTTTTTAATTCGTAGTGGTCCGTATTTGAAAATGCCTTACTAACTTCTACCCGACAATTTAAATTCGAGCACAGCCTTTGACCTCACAATACCCACAATTATCATACAATACCATGTTTCAAAATAATTCAAGACAATGCTAAAACTATCGTTTTAAAATTTCAAAGGTTTTGTGACTAATACATCTGACATACTTGTAACTTACTATTATTTTTCTAAAATTGCTACACTTGTAAAAAAATTCCAACAAATTTTTGATTGTAACCGCAACTCAAATTTTAATTTCAAAGACACAAGCTGCCATTCTGCTGTTCCGTTTCCCCTACGCTACACTACGATCCACAAATGACGCCAAACAAGCGTCTGATGTGGGTATTTATTGGTACTGAAGTTACATCGCGCAAGAAAAAAAGGAATTTCAAAGCATTTGGGAAGCGTTGTCGCCTGTGTCTTAGAAAAAAAGAAAATGCCAAAATGCGACATCTGTAATCACTACAATATGACAATTAGAACACGGCCGTTCCACTTATGCCAGGTCTAAATGCTTCAAGAATTGGCACGCGCACAACTGGAGGTAACTTGTATGATGTCTATTTTGACAGATTGACTCTTATTTTCTGTAACTAACTTTGTTGCAAATAACCCTTTTTGGCCCTTCTATAAAATACAAGCGACAGACTGCATCTGCAACTTAGTAACAAGCATTAATCTTATTTGCTCCGAAAACCTCGTCTCACAATACTGCAGCCAGAAACACCCTACGTGCTTATTAGGTTTTGAAACTGAATCAAGTTTTGAAAAACCAAAGCAAGAGCAATTAGTTCTTAAAAAGGCATTCAAGTCAAGTTTTTCACCCTTGAACAAAATGTTGAAATAAGCCTAAAATGTATACATACCAAATTTAAAATTTCTACGCCTTAAGAACATGCAGTAACTTTTTTAAATTTTGTTTCTAATGGGTAACCCTGGCAAGATTTCCAAGGGGAAAAAGCCTATCTAAAGGGAAATCTGATCTAGTGTATCTCGCAAACGGAAGGTCGTAGTAAGCTAATTTTTGGTGAAGTTGGCCTTCAGATCTGTTAAAAAATTTTGAGAGAAAATCGAGCAAACAAAATTCCGACATGACTGCCTTTTTAAGATCAAAAAAAAGTTTGTGCTCTCATCGTTATAAGATTAAAGTTTTTTTGCATTGATGCATGTTTTTAATTGCCGCGACTTAATGAGGCGGGGCTTTTTTGCCCTCAATGAAAATAATTGAAATCTTAATTTTGCCAGAACAGTCTTATCTAGTACTTGAAAAATTCTGATCGAAATCTACCCAAACTCAAGTCCTTACCGCAAAACTAACCTTCGAAATGACCCTATCCTTAATTCAAATCCTAATCTTAACTCTTGGAAATGCAATAATTGAAGTGATCGTTTCTTTAACTGAAAAAAATAAACGTTTTTAACGTTTTTCATTATGTCCTCATCTGGCTCATCCAGTTTAACACACAATGTAAAAATGACAATGGTGTTACACGAAATATCATTTGAAGAGGCAAGGCTCGAAAAGCGGTGAAGATATTGGGATTTTTCCTCGACCAAACAATACGCGAGGTGGTTGAATTATTGAGGAATATGGCGAGTAGGACAGTTCAGTTGATGGGACGTTTTGGAGACTACAACAGTTGAAATGAAATACGAGAATGATAAAAATGGAGTTTACACGTTTAATGTTCAAAACCGATCGGTTTTCGAGTGGATATAGCGTCCGCCCCTGAAACGGTATACTCCGGTTCAATTCCCGGTCCGGTCAAGTAAAAGACTATTAAAATTGGTGGTCATGATAGCTTCTCTGCTTGACGTTTAGCTCTAAAAGGAACAGTGTGAAATATCCTGCTTAAGTGGTAGACAGGTGGGCAGGTGGCAGCTTTACTCGAAGTCCGAAAGGTCCCTTGGCGGTCTCCTGGCCAAAGCAACTTGGTAAATAAAGATATACTTACAACTCTGTCTGCGTACACTGCTCTTTCTGCTTATCTGCCTTATATATGATATTTTGTTATTACGCTTTTTTGAGACTATTTATTATTTTTTAAACTTAAGCGTCGGCAGATGCAGCAAAGTAGGGTAGCAGATGCAAGACTGTCAGGGTTCAAAGTTATAAGCTTATTACTGGAGTATTTCGCGACCACAACAATATAATAATTTATTCATATGATACTTTTAACCACTTTTTGCGGCTCTTTTTGTTATAATATATGGCAATAAAATACATGAATAATTAACCTTAAAAGAATCATCGTTATCTTAATCAAATGCACACTGGTCGCGTGGCATCCTGCATTATTAATAAAAGTAATAATTTGAGAAGAGGCAGCCGACCGCCCAACATATGATTGCACGAGCAAAGAGTTTTTCTAAATGGATTTACATTCTAAATAATTAATGAGGGCGGTTCTGCAAATCCCGCGCGCCAAATTTGATCTTATCCTGTGAGCTAAGAGCTGAAATTTGAGCAGGGGCCCAGTACGCAAACACCTAAGCCAGAGCTTTATTTAACAAGGACAAGATGAATTACACACGAATAAAAGACTTTTTAATGTTACAATTAAGGTACTTAGTTACTATTCAATACAGCATTTAGGCTATTTAAGTTTCACACAAACCTAAAGAATAGCTTGGGTGTACCTTCGTCTCAATTAAATCTTGCTTTCAATGAGCGATCAAAAACTGTTTTCTATTTGGCTTTGAAAATGAGGGTTTTAGAAAACATGTGCTCCGTTTCTCAAACGCAAATTGCTGCTGTTATGTTGCGGCTACATGGGTAGGGGACGCAAAACAAAACCATTGAGTTTAGTTTGAAAAAGGCTTGATAATAAGTTTTAGCTTGCAAAAACCAAACTTTACCTTAGTTTTTTTTCTAAAGTAATGAAATTATTATTTTTTGTTTTATTCCAACCATTGAAGCGAAAATATAACAGATGTAACCTCAGACCGATGTTTGCGTCGATCGTACATTTCCCATATGCTTTGCCAGTCTTATACGCTGGTTTCATTCCGTAATTCATTCAAATGATTTCGTGTATTATTCGTTACCACAAAGCAGCAAGGAAGAACATTTCCGGATTCTGTGTTCATAATCGAATTAATTAACTTGGTAACGAAGAATATGCATGTTTGAATTGTTTCATTATATAAGCGTGCGTTAGATCACGTGCTGTTCACGAAGTCGAATTACATCTGTGATGCGACAAGCACATTTTGGCACGCGCGAGCGACCCGTCATAAATGACACAAAAAGGCTATGCGAGGAAATACAACATGTTTCAGCGAACGCTTGATGGCAACTTACAAGATGAAAAATTGTCCTGTTTCTGCAAGATCATATTTCGTTAGTAATACTGTTCTGAAAGCTTCGTTATAAACTATTCATTTTTCTGACAATTTGATCTCACGTCAGGACAAAATCAACCAAACTGCATCAAGCCATTAATCTATCTCAATATCAGTTGGGTGCCATCCTAATGGAAAAAAGTGCTCACTGCTTATGTATCATAAGAGTTCCTGACGCGAAGCAAGGCAAAATTGTGGGGGTAAACGTTTATTGGTGGGGCCAAAGCTGTATTAAGCGAAGCGATGGGAGCAATTGCTCCTGGGCCACCCGAAAAAAATCCCTAGACGGAAAAACATGGTCAAGAAGGTAAATGCGTTGTTTTTACGACGACCCTGGCCGCATGATCTGGGTTCAGCCCACACCCTGGTCACGTTGTTGCGTCTTTGAATAGGACGCTTTACGAAGATTATCTCTGTTTGGTGGCTTCGAACCAGCAGCAAATTCAGTGGACAAGAATTCGAAAAAATCCACAGGAACATTGGAAACTCCCACGCAGTTGTGAATCCCTTAAAAAACACGAAGTAGTTACTGTAATGAAAAGCAAGTGGATCATTCAACAATTAGCGCCTGACGCTTTCCGGTGACAGGGGGATATATATGCTCTACAACAACAACAACAACAAAATATATGAAAAAATCATCAACGTTTCTTGAAAACGCCAAACTTTTTTGGGGGGGTCAACCCTTGCGTCTTTGTACAGTATCAAAATGAGATTCGCTTGCTTCGAAGTGTCATAAAAAACTATGATTAACGATATTGCGATATAGAGTTAAATGGTTTTATTTATATTTTTTACTCTTTATAGTTCAATTTAATGCTACGTTTTTCTCAAAGTTTTAAAATGAACAGTATAGCGACGATTTCAAAAAAAATCAAAATACTTTTGAACCAAAAATAAACCAAAGCACTGTGGTTGCAAAAGTTTAAGCAAACAAGTCGAAAAAACCATTATACTGGTCGAAAATCACAAAAAATTTATAAGCAGTCGATGGCTTGGCTCCCAATTTCTAAAGTCTCCGGCGGCTGGGACCTCTCAGAACCCCGCTTTCACCAAGGTCAAGAACTTCAGCTTGCAGATACCAGCTACGGTACATCAATTCATTTTACGGAAATACATTGGCTTTACAATGTTTTCGGATCATAATATTAAAAAAAAATTCATGAAAAAAATTTGTCTAAATACCGTGATAAAGTTAGGCTCTTGAAAATTGAAAAAATTGAAAAAAACTATACAGTTAGGCCCTTGAAAATGACTATTTTCTGTTTTTAATATTTAGCTGTACCCATTCATGGTCTTGTTTCATTACCAAAACCATGCCACGGTACGGAGAGTAATATTAACCTACATTATGCTGACGCGTAAAACTTCAAAATAGCATTCAATCATTTTAAAACTGCTTATTTTAAATTTTCATCAAAAACTTTACGAAATGCAATTTCAACGTTGAGAAATGCTGAAAAATCCCCGATCGTAATTTATAAAAATGGAGTTCAAAAATTGTCCTTTGCCCTTGACCTCGACCATTCCTGTATTTGGAACGAGAACGACTGTCCTCAAAATGTTGGTTTTTGGCCTTGGTCTCGAACGTTGAGTACTCAACTCCACTTCTGCTGTATAAGTCTAACACCAAAATAAAACTCCCCCATATGTTTGCTTTCAAGCGACCGAAGCGTTTTCTATGCTTTAGTTGAAAAGGGGTCAAATTGAAACAAAATTAAAACGCGAGATAGCGTTAGTAAAAAATTGTATGCGCCCAAACTCCTCAAAAGTTTTTAAATGCAGTTCAATTCTACTATGTTGTAAAAACTGTATATGTATCTCATTTCAATTGCTTTGCTTGTACTTCAATCACGAGATTGTTTAAGCCAAATCCTAAAAAGTTTGGTGAAGTGTTTAAACTGGAAATAAAGAATAGTAATTTAGCCTTTGTACCAAGCTCATTTGCTGATTGCAAAGTAATCAATCTAACACACAAGCGAGAAAAGTTTTAATTAGGCTTCCACAAGATTAGCCGGGTTACAATTGTGAGCAGATTAAGCGTATTACCGATACACAATTGTTTGATCGTTCTTTGTCATGAGTTTTTCAATTAAAATTTTTCCGATTTTTTATTTGAAGTTAGCGAATCAACTATGAACAAGATTGACTACAAAGAGTTTCGTGCAACACTAAGCGAAGTGGTGACCCAATTATTATCTGACTTCTGTTTCAGCTTCGTTCAAACAAAACCGATCTGTAATTCTTCCATTTTGTTTGTGGATTTAGTTTGCATTGGCTCGCTTTCATCAATTCCACTGGTCTACAGAAAATATCTGCGCACTTTGCCAGTTGACTACTATGTCATGTATCCCAAATTAATTGCATTTTTTGGTTCTCCTTGAAACCTCTCTTATTCACGCACCGTTATTGTAGGAGATTTTTACTGCGCTGACGTTTCGTCGGCCAGATTGGAAGACATCTCCAGAACAATTGAGAAAACAAACTGAACACTAGGCTTTTAAACTAATAATGAATTTCGAAATCTAAAATTTCCGGAGTGGGTGGAGAGGCTGTTGGCTTTGTAAACCATAGTCGAGTGGTTTCCGTGGTGCCCGCAAAGATAATTATTGACATCCTATCAATTTCGTTCATGTTAACATCTACCCAGTATTTAAATAAGACCAAGAAAAAGGTCTTCGCCAAAAATTGAAGCGTTTTTTCGCCGATATTAGGTGAAGACCAAAAACAACAAAAAAAAAAAAGGTCTTAGCCCTCAGCTGAAGCGTTTCTTTTTCGAAATCAACTTTCCCTTGCAATTTGGTTCTATATTCGGCCGGAATTTGTTGGATTTATTCATGTTGGCTAGCTCTTTTTCGTCTGATTATCCAGCGCTCAAATCTCGGTGGAGGACACTTAAATCTCGATGGGGGGACGCTAAATCTCGATTGGGGGACGCGTCCCCCTGCGCTCCCCCTACAATTTAAGTACTGTATCTACCATTGAGAAAGCAAAATAAAGGACAAACAGATTTAATTCGGAACAGATTTGACACGCCGAAGAAACACGAAGGCTGAAAAAACAGTTTGGCACTCAGCTTTTCCGCAATTAAACAAACTAACGAAAAAACGGCAAGATCTCCAACGAAAATCCACGATAATTTAGAAGAGACTTACTACTTTGGGTAAATTGGTCACCAACGCTATCGACTTATCTCCCGCAATTCAACGACACAATTTGAGAAAGACGGTTTTTCTACTCCATCTGGTAAATGCGCTCTTTGTGGGCACCACAGTAATTATTCGACTATGGTTTATAAAACCAACAACCTCTCTACCTACTCTGGAAATTTCAAAATTAAAAAAGCAATTAGCTTGTATAAATTTATTTCTTTATTTTTTTTGGACAGTAGGCCTACCATAAATTTCGAAAAAACACCAAGACACTTTTGTAACACAGGTACTTATATACACGCTCTTGCAGAATTTGCAACGGTAGAGAACCGAACCTTTGTCCTTGCAAGTCTGATTCCGATTCTTTTTCTTCAAACGTTTATTATCATTATTAAACAATACACATCACACTAAACGAAAAAAAAAACAAACAAGGCATACACAATTACACGTACGTAACGCAGACAAATAACATACATAAAAAACATCATATTCATGAGTATGTTTCCAAATAATATATCTGGTGATATTACAGACTACCCCCTATTCTTTGCCGCTTAAATATTTCAAAATGTAAGTTTTATACAGCGCAGTATGTTGGTCAAACCATAAATTTATTTTCTACCGGATGGTGTCACCATAGAGCAATATGGATAAATAATCTCGCAAAAATTTTCGATGAAAATAATGCCAAGCTCTACTCCGACTTATTGCAATTAAACATAACTTGTATTATTTTTTAAAACCTAAAATTTCTGATTGTTATACGGTGATGTTTGTTGACAAACCTAATCCAAATTCCTTGGATTTTACTGAGGCACATTCGTTGCGTATGACCAAAGCCACGATAAATGTGCAGAAAAGGATTTCGCCGTGTATTTAACCCGCAGTAGGTTTCGCAATTTGAACTACCTTTGTTGGTCGAGTGGTAACGCGTTCATCTCTGGAGCGGGAGATCTGAGGTTCAAATCTCGAATCGGTCACATCAACACGATGTTGCCAACGATGCGATATGTTTTTGAAGGGAGATGTGTTGCTCTCGCGCAATGACGCGGGGATGGGCCACGCAAACTCGTGACACATTTCGACGTAATACAGCAAGCATTATGAAAGTTTTGATTTGGATTTTGAAATTCACTAACTACAGTATTTGGTTTTAGATTTCGAAATTTATCGTAAGTTTACAAGGTGATTGATTAAGTGGTTTCCTTAATTGTTCTGAGGATGTTTGCCAATCTGGCTAACGAAACGTCACCGAAGTAAAAACCAAAGTCTACTACATGGGTGCCTTATTATGATTGCTTCTCACCCGAAGGCAAAAATACAAAAAATTATTAACTATTCCGTTTCCCCTATTGGGTAAAGCTAAGCTTTTCGGCAAATGTAAGACCATTTTTTTTCGTTTATTTATGCACATTATGCTCTATTCTCCTTCCTATAAACGCCATAACCAAAACATAAAAACAACTCAAGAATGTTCTATACACCGGTGCAGAATGCAAATACATTTGAAGAAAATAAATACTGTGAGTACAACAAACAATAAACTATCACGTCTTCTCTTTGCAATTTCACTTCGAATCGTTTGAAAGTTTCTCGCATCGCTTAACACAGGAGCGCCCAAGATTCGGTCAGCGTCGAGACTGCACTTTTGGCCCGCTACCAAAGTTATCGTTTGCAACCGAGAACGTAAGATACCGACGAATAGCCCTCACCGCGTATTATCGAACAAGAGCAGAAGGACTTTTTTGGTTGTATTTTTTCAAAGAAAATTGTCCAAAACCGCCGAAGAATTTTTTTGGTCTTCGCCTTTTTTTCCATACAAAATCTCAATGTTTGTCTGATAAAATGAATTTTTTTGCTCAGTTTGGTTTTCGTGGACTTGACTGGCCCCCACGCAACCTCGCTGGGTCTAATTTGGCCCTACATCGAAAAAGTTTGAGCACCCCTAGCGATCTGTTTTATTCGATCTGCTGCAGTTAAGTTAGATTTCGATTAAAAATTAATCCAACCACTTTGGCCGCTTGTAACCGAAAATTTCAAAATCAACTCTGTATTTCTCGTATAGCTGATTGACCAACTGTTTTGGTAATTTTTTGAGAGCCGCTTTAACTTTAGCCTCCGTGGTCTTTGGAAATATTGCTTTCTTATGGCGAGCTGATAATCCTAGAATGCCGGTTAAGTTTCCAGTATCAGCGTTAAGCGTTTCGAACTAGATTATTAAACCATAATGGGCGTTGCGAGGATAGCATTGTTTGTAAATTGGAGTCCAATGGTTGTCTTGATACATGTCACCAAACTGTAAAATGTATAGATGATGAAGTCTCCAGAGAGAGGCGTTTCATAAGCATTGTTTCTTAGAGCCAGATTACTGCGAAAATCTCGGCAGAGTATTTCAATTTGACTGCCGATCTTTTTGTAATAACGTGAATGCGTTTTGTTGGGAGAAAACTTGTCATTGAAAGCTGATAGAAGTCGGGCTAATGGGTGCCAAACCGTAATCGCCTGCAAACAGAAAACCGAAGCATTCAGTCAGACTACTTCACAAGGGTATGGTGTAAGCGGCTATTGAAGCAATAGGTTGGTGCGTGTGAAATCTTCACTGCTAGTGGTGGAAAGGTGGCAGTTTTGACTCGAACATCACATTTCGATGTTTCCGATTCTAGGCAGTTCGAAAGATAGCAGGAAAATAGCAATTTCCACTCAAAACCATTCCACCTTACCGCGACATTCGATGCAGAAATAGTAACAAACACGTTTTCCATGATTCACATAATCAGGCAAAATGGTGCTTTACCTTAATCGATTCTTTCCACTTCCTCGTAATAATCCGCGACCTTCCTTCGTATATTTGCTTAGTATTCAGGGTGGTTTTGCCATGTTTTATAGCAGCTTTTCCGCGAGTTCGGTTGCGTTTAACGTCTTTCCACGTGTGAATGTCTTCCATGATGAGAAATGCAGTGAGCCAGCTACTGAAGCCGCACTTGCGCACGTAGCACATGGAGAGCCAAATAATCACCAACAATTAACACTGGGGCCAGCCTGACAACGGTATAGAGGCAGCGTTATTGCTTCCGGGCGTCTGGTTATTGCTTATGGCCTCTTTTGTGGGGTGCCTTTTACCAGTGCTGCCGACGTAAACAAATAAGTAGGTATAGGCTCTATTTCACAGGATCGACAAAAGTGGTTTTGTAGCGTCCAAAGTGAAACGGTCGTTTCCCAAATTTAGCTGCATTTTTTTGTAAATCTAAAAAAAGAAGGTTTGCCAAAATTCGACGACGAGAATTAATTAATAATAAGTGAGGAAAATAGCTGGCCGAAACAGCTGAAAGCCTACCCGCGACGGCAGCATTGCCCTTTTTTCAAGAGCTCCTTTCGCCGATGAGTTTTGCTTATGGGGCACTTTTGCTGGAAGATTTTTTTCGTGGGTCCTGGAGTTAATTACCTTCATTCCCCCAGCCCAACACTGCCCTTTCCACAAGCAACCACAAAATAAATTAAGGTCAAAATATATCACTAAAATTTCCAAAAATAAGTACAGGACAGAATTATGAATAAATTTAGGATGTATCAGAAAAATCAGAACCCCAAGATAAGCACTTATTCCTAACACCACGTGGGCAGTTTTCAATGTTTTCAAATTAAATGCCAGTAATTTTATAATTTACAAGGATTTCCATTTAAAATTTGCAATTAAAAGGAAAAACTTACGTTGTATCATTTGGAATAAAATGAATGCGAGATTATTCGGCTCACGTAAGGAACCTTAACAGTCCTCCCAACGCAAGCCTTCATTATAGTTAGCTTTCTCTGTTGCTGCATGCGGATAAACGACGGGTTTATCTTGCTGCGGTCAATCCGGAATTTATACCATTTTGTTCCACTGCGGATAATTAATCTGGTGCTTGAGTTTTTGGCCGTCAGAAACTTCTGAATTCTCCATATATTCAGATATCGTGGAGTGCGCAACTAAAATTATTTAAAAAAACAGATTAAGATGTGCTGAGATTTAATACATGCAAGACTGCAAGTACGAATCAAGTACGATAGGTACACTTGTTTTTTGAAACAATTTTGTAAGAACACGAGGCTCATTTTCGCTCATAAGTTAAGAACAACGTCAGCTTCGACATGATAAAAATAGTTAAGACCAGCACGACCAACTAAAAAAACAACAATTTCTGTTTCACACGGAGAAAAAATGATGCTTTCAAATGGTTTCCACGGCACAGCAATTTAGATCTTTTAAATAGCTCTAAAGACGAGCGAAATGAGATCCAATGGCGTTAAAATGGCTGTTTTTCCAGATTATCCCAAAACTACGCCATTGACCACCATTACCCTAGTTTTGAGGGTTCGAAAGGTGCGTCAGGCTAGGAAAGGTTTTTGCAAATTCAAGCACTTGATCGGACGCATTTGCTGTGGTGAAAAAGCTAAAACTTCACAGTTCCAGAGTATTACTTGGTATCGATCATATGCGTAGCCAGAATTTTTGATTGGGGGGGCCCAAACCACAAATCACACGCAGTGACGTCATCAAAAACTTAGACAGAGGAAGTTTTTGTGGGGGCAAAGATATCGTAGAATGGAAGATCAGAAGCCGTGGCCTGGTGTTGGCACGTAACTAGAAACTCGTTCAAGGGGTAGGAGGGCTTAAACCAATTATTAAAATGTGAAAACGTCTAATTTGGGAGACATGTTGGGTAAAGAAGTGTACTGTAATTCAAACGTATTATCTACGGGGGTCTGGAGGCGGAGCCCCCAACTGCTGGGCGATTTTTATTAATTTTTTGAAAAAAAAATCTGTTTTAACACCGTTGGATCACATTTCGCACGTATTCAGAGCCCCATTTGAAAGCCAGGAATTGAAAGCCTCAAAGCCCTCGGGCGGCGCCCCCCTCTCTAGCGACGCCACTGACGGAAGGGCTTTCCGGCTTTCTTTCACTACTGCGAACAGGGTAAGTTAATACTTGTTTATATTTAAGTAATATAATTTGTAAACCCGTTTTAAACAAGTTTCACTGACAACAGAACTACCGTTGTCAATTTGAGTATACGATAGCATCAACGTTTCAAGTTTCTGCCAAAGCATACACAAGACTAGCTGTAACCTCAATCCGCTTACCTGCTCGTTTTTCAGCAATACATAATTATGGCTACCAGTAGGCTTCTCTTTTCCGCAACTTTTTGTGTAGAATATCACTACGAATATACCAGTAAACAATACTTAAATTATAGGGGGGACGCGTTCCCTGATCGAGAGTTAGCGTCCCTCCCATCGAGATTTGGCGTCCCCCCATCAAGATTTAGACGTCCACCCACCGAGATTTGAGCGCTGGATGATGAAACGAAGAAGAGCCAGCCAGCACGAATAAATCCTACCAATTTCGGCCGAATATAGTCTCAAATTGCGGTGAAGACCTTTTTGTTTTTTGTTCTTCACCTGATTTCGGGGAAAAACGAAGACCTTTTTTTTTTTTTTTCGTCTTCATTTAATTGCGGGGACGGAATTACATAATTTCCCCTAAAGTTTGGTCAAGGCTGCAAAAGCGTCCCCCCATGCAAAATTTTACAATTTAGGTACTGCCATTAAGCCAACATTTAACCGATCAGTGGTCGAATGGATAGAGCGTCTGCTACTGAAGCGGTACACTCGGGTTCGATTCCCGGTCGGGTCAAACCAAAGACCATAAAAAATTGGTATTCACAGCTTCCCTGCTTGACTTTCAGCATTAAAAGGAACAGTGTGAAGCCTCCGCCGTGTGTGGTAGACAGGTGGGCAGGTGGCAGCTTGACTCGAAGACCGAAAGGTCCCTTCGCTGTCTCCTGGCCAAGGCAACTTGGTGAATAAAATGTAATTACAATTACAATTACATCCAGCTAATTTTTGGTCCTTCCTGGTAAGAGATGACTCTTGAATTCAATGAACTGTCACAATCTTGCTCGCAGTCGCTGTGATTTATAGCCAAAATAATTTGACTTATTTCAATCAACGAACAAACCTTTTTCTCTGCAAACTCTCAGAGGCACGCGCACGCTTAACACGATCTGCAGCTAGACCAACTCTGATCTGTGAGCACTGACGTTGAAATGCAAAAGGCAATATACACGGCTCTGTAACATCATCGTAATTAAGCTGTTGATGACATCATAAGAGCTTTTTAGGCATCAATGCAGTGAAAACACAGAAATGCATTGCAGACATGCAATAACAAGGTGCTGTTGAAGCTAAAAAGCGCATCACGATCGAGTGCGCTGTGCCGCAAACTTGCAAATATAGTGACCGAACGACTGCATTCAGCAGCCTTGTTTGCCCCCTTGTCTTCAATTCGAAATTATTCTCGGTCAGAAGGTCTAACTACTTCTAGGACTTGACTAAGTAATTGTAGGAAAACCATATTTTTGAGTCCGCTGTTTCTGAATGATCCCTATAAACAACTTCTTTTCTATAAGAACAATACGAGGCTCGTATTATCCGAACGCAAGGCTCATCTTCGCTTAAATTTAAGAGCAAATTAAGAACAATGCTGCTTTCAGAATTCCCACAGACTAAGAAATATTTCAATCTATACTGTCAAACGCTTTGTCAAGCCTTCACCACTCTCGCAACCTCAAGAGATTCGGTGAAAAGTTTTTATTTAGAAATGCTTAAAGCTATAGCAGGTAAAATTCATCAACAAACCAAAACTCAAACTATACCAGCGTACCTGCATATTCTTAAAGGTCACTAATAGCCAGCAGAGTTTTTAGGGAAGACGATTATGCCTGGCCTCCCACACTTTGGTTAGGAATGCGCTTGAAGATTAGCGAAATCCAAATTCGGGAGCAATGACGTGACTTGTGTTTTGTCTTCGCCCCCCTTTTATATATTTTTTTTTACGCCACTGCAAGGAACTTTTTTACATGTCCACTTTTTGGCGTGTTTTTCTCTACAAAATCAAGAAACGAATCGCTAAAGAAGAATAGAAGAAGTGGACAGGTTTCAAGGTCATTAAAGCAACGCTGAGTGATGCAGTCCAAAAACTCATTTGGGTAGGCTTTACAAGTTTTGTTCCATTTTTCTGTCATTTTCAAGTGAAGACCAAAAAATAGATCTTCACCAACACTTTGTTCTTTTTTTCTGCCAATTTCAAACAAAAAAGTTTTCACCAAAATTTTGTAGCGTTTTTCGATCAATTTAAGGTAACGGCGAACAAAATTGAGCAATAAGTTAGGGCTACTGTTAGATAAAACAGTTGGAAGCCTACCTTGCCGAAAAAAAAAAACCTTAACAATAGCATTGCATACACTGAGCACATGCAACCTGCAATATATCCACATAATGTGCTATGTGTTGACGCAGCTATTCCATAACGTATAGCACAGGTTCTTAACCTTTTTGTCTCGTTTACCCCTTGCCAAATGAAAAAAGTATTATTTACCCCCATCTTTTTGGAGGTCCACAGATTTTTACGAGTCTTGCGGTGATCTCCAAAAAAAAGGTCTCCAGTCCGGGAAACCATCAAATTCTCCGATTCTGGATGTGTTCTCCAAAAAAATATGAAATAAAAAAAGCGGTCTTAAGGTCGGAAACCCACAATTTTCTACGAGTTTTCCGCAAATTCCCGCAGGTTTGGTGGGCTTGCTTTTAATTTGCGGAGCTGTCCTCTTTTTTAGCAACGAAAATATGGCGCAACGGCATTCCCGTGCAACACTATCACTTTTTTAATACTAAAAATTGAAGTTTGCTTCAGTTTATAATTCAGCAAATTTACCCCCTCGGTGTACGTAAAATTTACTCCCATTAATTTACCCCCTATTTTAGGACCGAATTTCATTACAAAAATTAGGCGTTTAAAATACCTACTGTATTTAAAAAGAATTGAAGCGAAATAGTAAGCAGTGGTCTACTTGCAGTGGAGCATGTAATCATGCATATAAAGCTACTGGTATTAGCTACTGAAAAGGTATCTTGAAAATAGCCGCCTATGGTATGCCCATTACCCACAATTGCTGTTTTTTGAAACACATAAAACAAACTAATAAAACTTAAAACAAATAAAAGCAAAGAAATGAGCAAATTAAACAGAAATAAAATAAATAAATCAAAAGAAATAAAACTTGTACAGTGTCTTCCCAGTTTCCAGAGTGCTCAATGGATAATGAGCTAGAGCCAGTTAACGAAGAAGAAAGTTCAGTTAAAAATTAAAATCATTAAAAATTTTTAAAATTTTTAATGATTTTAATTTTTAACTGAACTTCCTGCATCAAAATAAATATATGTTGTTTCACTCTGCAAATAAATTATTGTCCATATTTTATTCGATATTGGGAAAAATTTAAAAGTGGCAAGCTCGCTATAGGACTATACTCACACAATTACGTTGAAGCGTGTAACGAGTTTGCGGAGAGTATCTCCGCGTCATGATTGCAATTGGACTACACAGCTTCGACCAAATAAATGCCGCAGCGGTGGCGATCCGTTAGCAATACTGCGTCCGATTTGACTGCCCAAGATTTGAACCTCAGACCTCCAGCTCGAATCTGGATGAATAAATGCTGTGCTAAAAATTATTCCAGCATTTACTAAAGAGTTTTGGACTTGAGTACTGGCAAATAAGCGTGGTTTACAATAAAAATGGTAAATACGGAAAGAATAAGCAAATTCGCTAACTTTGATGCAGTATCATTCTGTACAAACGATTGACTTACTTCTTTCTTTCCATTGCGATGAACAAAATAATATACATAGCAACTTAAACTCGCCTTGTAAACCAGGCCAAACGCATCTAACAAAATGATTAATAAAATGTAGCACAGCAACTTGCATTCAAATGTGCAGGTGAATATTTTCGTTTAGTGAATGGAACTGCAACTCGAACGTGTTGAAGAAATTTCCTACTTGCTTTCGAATGACTCTTGAGCAATTTAAAAGAATATTAACAAAAGTTGGATCGGAAAATTCTAAATAAACCACACCAATTGACAAATCAATCAAATTGTTTATTATGCTCGCTGCATTACGCCGAAGCGTGTAACAAGTTGGCTGGGCCCAAATCCACATCTTTGCACCCGGGCAACACAGCTCCTTTCGAAGAAATGTCGCAGCGGTGGCGAGCTGTTGACAACACTGTGTCCGATTTGACCATCCCGAGATTTGAATCTCAGACCTCCCGCTTCAGAGACGAACGCGTTACCACTCGACCATAAAATTTGCCAGGCAAGCTATTTCTTTAGTCTAGACAAGCATCTAGCGATTACTCTTAAGTGAACCAAACAATTCCTTAAGAACGGTACAGGGTAGTTAGCAAATGACAGGTTTGTGATTCAATCAATAATGGTGATCAATTTCTCACGGGACCGACTTTTGGAACTTTCTGAAGAATATTGCTGAGCACAGACTTCCGGTAAGGAATTGCTGTTCATAACGTCCCGATAAAAACATAAAACTACTTTCACCACTGTTGATAAGGTAGATAGAGATCGAAAACGCAAGTTTAAATATTTGGGCATTACATACAAAAACTTTTCAAAAATAGACCAAACAAATCACTTTTAAGTTGTTTAAATGATAAAACGAAAATATTTCATAATGCACTGTATTCTGTAATTGTTTTATCGCTGCAGAGACAGATTTTTAGCAGCCGGAGGCTGTTATACCTCAATCGGCGTATCATACAGGACTCATAAGTCAACAACCATCATTACTGGAACTTGCAGCAAAATATGGGAAACTTATCAGGAGCAAATGATGTCGCAGTCAAGCTCACAAACCTTGATTCCAAACGGAAAAGCATTCCAATCTCATAGGCAATTTCCCAATTGTGCTGGGGCGATAGACGGTAAGCACGTGCATGGTAGGCACGATACATGGTAAGCACGTGCTTCTACAAGTCCAAGCACAGCCTGGATCAAGTTTTTTCAATCAAAAATGAACGCACAGCATCGTTCTCATTGCTGTGGTTGATGCTCACGAATAGATTCATATTGAAGCATACGGTAGGCTCTCGGATGGCAGTATATTTTCAAAACTGCTCTCTTGGACAGACCATAGCCACTTTATTAGTAGACTGGAAACTGACAGTGTTGTCTTTCTTTTTCTTCACGGTTCATTTCTAGAATGTGCTGATTCGTCCAATCAGCGTGACTTTTATTTTCTCGATTCACTCGCGCCAGGGGTGCCGGAACATCGGAAGGGCAAGGGGGAGCAGCTTTTTCAAAGGGCACTTTCAATACTGTACGTACAGTCATTACCACCCATTGCTCGCTGATACTGTCACAATTAAACACATTAACAAGGCCAGAGTACTGAATACGTCGCTTAAACACTAAAAAATAACAAACCAATTAACAAAAAGCAGGTCCAGCCGCCGGAAGCCATTGGGGGTTTGGGTGCAATGCGCCCAAACGCCGGAGGCAAGGGGGTTTGGGGGCAGAGCCCCCAGCGCTCGGAGATTTTGCATTATTTTTTTTTGCAAAATTAACTTAATTTTAGGCCTATTTTAGCAAAAATTAATACTTTTAAAACGTGGCATAGAAATTAGCAGTGCAAATACATGATTAAACTGGCTGTGTAAATGGTCTTCGAAGGCGGTGGCAAATGGTATTTATTAGCGTTGAATTGCAAGCTGGTAAATCATAACATAAAAAAATCACAAGTTTTAACCTAATTCTTCTGCATTTACAAAAACAGGTAATTTCGGAAATATTCATCCACATCCCACCGAGTACTTTACTGTAAAGTCTGGACTAGAAATAGATCTTGCTTCAGTTATTGCAATGAATTTTATATTTCTCCGGTTTGACCGAGGGGGGGGGACCCCTTAAATCCACCACAGAACGTCAGCGTCGATCGTTCCAACTAGGGCTACAAACAAATTTAGAAACTTGAATGGCTTGGGAGTATTGCTTAGGCTTACAAACATAGGATTCTTGAGTTTTCAATTTGAAATTTTGTAGCATCATCCTATCTTCCAAGCGTCAGTTTGAACTGACGGCGCTAAATCGGATGTCACAGGCTAACCAAATGCATTCCACAAGATTGTTCATTTATTGCGCTTTGTTTAAACATCATTTAACACACGCAATTTGTTAGGTTTTAAGTAGCGACTATTTTACCAAAACTTTTCAAGTTAAAAAGAATAAAACGAAAATGAAAACTATTCATCCGTGCTTTTTTATTTGCTTTATTAAAGGGTTAGGATTAATGTTTGAGTTAAGGTTTGGGTTAGGGTTGGGATTAGTTTTAGAGTAAGAATTTGAGTTGGGTTAGATTTGGGTTCGAATTAATAAAAAACTAGATAAATTAATTGTCTCTTCCAATTTGTTACTATTGATTTTAATGAACTTTATTATCGTCACTTAGTGGAGAATATTTGCTAATAATAAAAAAATATATTTTTTTAATAAATTGAAAATTGTGATGGATTTTTGGATCGACAAAAAACTTTTTTTACGTTTTATTTCAAGAAAAGGGCTTTTTTGGTTCACAAAACACTAAACTATAATCACTAGAATGTTTCTTGTGGCTCCAGTACTCTTTGCGTGTCGTCAGTTTAGTCGGGCAGTACTGCCCTTCTTGCCTTCATAGGCGTAGCAAGGGGGGCAGGGGGCCCACCCCCATAGGCGTAGCCAGGATTTTTGATTGGAGGGGGGGCCAAACCACAAATCACACGCAATGACGTCATCAGAAATTTTCAAAAAAGGAACTTTTTGTAGAGCAAAGATATCGTAGAATGGAAGATCTGTAGCGGGTTGGCACTTAAACAGGATTTTGGTAAAGGGAGAGGGCGGAAACTAATAGTTATAAAGAGCAAATGTCTACCTTAGGAGACGTGTTGAGTGAGCTATTGTACTCAAACGTATCACAGACGGGGACATGGGAGCGGAGCCCCCAGCCGCCGGTGGCTATGGGGGTCTGGAGGCAAAGCCCCCAGCCGCTGGGCAATTTTTGTAAGTTTTTGAAAAAAAAACTATTTTAATTCCATTGGATCACATTTTGCACGTGTTCAAAGCCATTTGAAAGAACTAGATTTTTAGCATTTGAAAGCTAATCGAAAAAATTTAACTGTTCAATCCTCCTTTTACTTGCAATTAAAGTCTAAAACACGTTTAAAATGTTGCATTGTGGTGTAAAATTTTAATTGCAAGTGATTTGGTCTATGTAGGGGGAAGTAAGGCACATTGCCTCCTGCAATATTTCAGCATTAATAGTAATCCACTCGAAGATTTTCCTTCAAGATTTTTGTTTTGTCATGAAGTAAACCAGTTATAGGAGTATATGTACGACCAGGGGGCCCAGGCCCCCTCAATTGAAATTCAATAATTTGTTCCATAAGCATTTTCCCTGGCTATTTTTTAAAAAAGTATTTTGTGCGTAAAAACTGGCAAGGTGGAGTTGAATCGTTATTGAAAAATGGTACAATACATGCTTATGCTTACTAAGTTACTAAACATGTTATTCCCGGGCCGGATTTACATTGCGCGGGGCCCCTGGCACTATTGGGATTTTTGCAACATCTTCCTGCCAAATATAAGTGAAGACCAAAAAAAGTCATACTATCTGAGCGCTTGGCTCTAGCACTGTGCCACATGGCAAATCTGGCGCTGGTTATTGCATTACGTTCATAAAAAGTTTAGATGAGGGCCTGAGGTTGCAATGTTTAGGACAAAAACCCTAAATTTTACCCCGGTTGTACGTTTAAATTGGTTAAAAAAAACTTGAGTTAAGGGGGTGCGCCGGCCCCCCTGATGGGCAATATTATTTATTGTTAATTACTGTTGTACGCGTGTGCTGTTGTACACAAAGATGCTAAAAGAAACTGAAAATGAAGAAACAAGGTTTTTTTGTTAAATTTTTGTCATTGGTGGCATTTCAATTGAGGGGACCCGGGACTCCTGGGCCACCCATCCCCCCGGTTACGCCTATGATTTTGAGATAAGATCGCGCTCTTAAGTTCTTTCATAAAAAAAACATTTATCGCAAAATTAAACTAACTTTTTTCCAAAACGTGGAGAACTCGAGTCAAGTCATTTGACAGTTTTTTTGAAACCTCCAGGAATTGCATGACATTATTATGACGTGGACAGGTGGTTGTCATTATTATTACTTGCTTTTGTACACGTAGATCCTAAATTAAAGAAACTGCAAATCCGGACAAGGACAACATACTGGCTATGCTCTCATTATATTTATCATTGGTGGCATTTCAATTGGGGGTTTGCATTACCGCCTATGTTATAGCATTAAGTTCATAATAACTTTAAACGAGGGCCTGCGATTGCAACTTTTAGCACAAAACTTTAGATTTTTCACAGAATTTGCACATAAATTGTTAAAATTTTGAATTACGGGGCCCATGGCCCGGGACCCTTGGTCATCAGTTAGGGGCCCCAGGGCCCCCTGGTTGTCAGTTAGGGGCTTCGGGGCCCCTGTTTGTCAGTTAGGAGCCCGGGGGCTCCCTGGTCGTTAGTTAGGAGCCCAAGAGCCCCCTGGTTGTCAATTAAGGGCCCCAGGGCCCCCTGGTGATCAGTTAGAGGCCCTGGGGCCCCTGTTTGTCAGTTAGGGGGGCCGGGGCCCTCTTCTCGTTGTTAGGGCCCCCTGGTTTTTAGTTAGGGGCCCCAGGGCCCCCTGGTTGTCGGTTGGAGGCCCGGGGCCCCCTGGCTGTTAGTTAGGGGTCCCAGGGCTCCTAACAAGAGGCCCTGGTTGTCAGTTAGGGGCCCCGGGGCCCCCTTGATTGTTAGTTAGGGGCCCTGGGGGCCCCTGGTCGTCAATTAGGGGCCCCCAGGGCCCCTTGTTTGTCAATTAGAGGCCCCGGGGCCCCCGTTTGTCAGTTAGGGGCTCCCGGGCCCCCTGGTTGTTAGTTAGGGGCCCCTGGGCTACCTTGTCGTTCGTAACTGCAACTAAACATCGCTAGGCTATGTTGTCATAATTTTTTATCATTGGTGGTATTTTAATTGGGGGGGGGGGGCCGGGCCCCCTGGGTCCCCCCTGGCTACGCCTATGCCACCCCCCTCCCAATTGAAATGCCACCAATAATAAAAATGTGACAAAAAACCTATTGTTTCTTCAGTTTCATTTTTTTAGGATTTTTCGCGTACAGCATACACACTTACAACAGGAATTTTAACAATAATATTGACCACCAGGGGCCCCGGGCAACCTCAATTCGGTTTTTGCCAACTAATTTATATGTGAAATCAGGGTGAAGTTAAGGGTTTTTGTCGTAAAAGTTGCCATTTCAGGTCCTCATGTAACCTTTTCATGAACGTAATGCAATAACGAGGGGCTGATTTACCATATGGCACAGTGCAGGGGGCCCCGCTCTTATGGTAAGATTTTTTTCTGGTCTTCACCTATATTTGGCCAGAAGATTTTGCAAAAATCTCGAAAGTGCCAGGGGCCCTAATCAATGTAAATCAGGGCTGCGAACACGAACTTGAACTCGAAAAAACTCGGTTATTTTACCGAACTCGAACTTAAACTCGAAAAAATAATTTTTCTGAACTGGCCCCCAATCAAAAATCCTGGCTACGCCTATGCTTGCCTTCCCTGGTAAAAGGGCAGGAAGGGAAGCTGCCCTTCCCGCTCCGGCATCACCGACTCACTCTAAGAATGTGTCTAATCAAATCAAGCAAATACGCATGACCGCAAAAAAGCTTCGCAGCAACAGCAAACTTTTTTTCTTTAATGCTCTTCTTTTTGTCTCCGCGCGTCTATTTCTATTGTATTGAATAAACAGTTTATGGACAGACCCTTGTAAATCAAACATGAAATCTACCTCCTCCGTCGAATTACCTCGGTCTGTGAAAAGACTGCCGTTTGTTTTCGTAGAATATGAGGCGTTTCCTTTAATGGAAAACCTCATGCGACCTTTCCCTGGACAAGGTTTAGATTTAGAAAGGAAAATTTTCTATGCTATCGGCTCAGTCGTGTACCAGAAGAATCGTGGAAAATGCATTTGAAATTCTTTCCGCCAAATGGAGAATGTTGAAACGGCCGATGGCATTAGCCCCCATCGGAGCGGAACTATAGTGGTTAAAGCAGTTTGCTGTTTGCACAATATTGAACGAAACGACGCAATTCAATCAAAATGTTTGGGCTACATCATCAGCTCAGGAAAGAAAACGATCGAATGATGAGCGTAATGTGGGATGATGGTGTAAATGAAGAAAATAGCAATACCTATAGATTCAAGAAGAGAAATCAGGAAAAATTTTCTAAACATTTTGCAAATGAAGGCAGTGATGTTTTTGGCAAATAAAAGCAGTTACAAGATGTGCATAGATTGACGAGTTCTATACAAAACTGAGCGGCCATGCCACAAAAAAAATTATTTAGACTTTAACATCTTTTGTTCTTTTTCAAACTTTGTGTCGTAATAAAATTTTATTTTGAATTAAACTTAGCGAATGACCAGAGCTGTCGCTACGAAAGAGCCAGGGGGCGTGCCTTTTTGGTTTACTCAAAATACTGTTTTTGGAAAATCACGCAACGACAAGACAACAGACAATTACAGAAAAAGGAATAATTACGTTCAAACGTAATTCTCTTTTGACGTTTTCTCGATTCTTTGCGAAATTGCTGGCAACCAACTGCTGCACATAAATGTGACGCAATATTCCGTCTTATTAACACACCTTTACGAATGTGTCGCGGAAGAGACGTGTAAGCCAGCAGAATCGTTATCGGTACTTCGTTAGTGATTGTGACATGAAACAATACGTGACAACTTTTTTCCAAGGACCAGCTGTTTTGATTTTTAAAGCACACTTAAGATTTTGAGGTCGCACTCAGTGGTGCAACCAGAGTGAAAGGGCTTTGGCCCCCTTAGCTAAGCCACTTAGAAAATTTAACCTGAAAATACGAGCGTTTAAACGTGTTTTAGACTTGACTTGAAGTAAGGAGAGCTGAAGGAGCTAAGCAATTTAATTCTTTGAAATGACTTCTGAATTTTAGCAATTTAGATGTTTATATACCTTTAAAAAGTGCGAAATGTGGTTAAAATGGCTTTAAGATTGCTATTTTTTGCTGCAAAATTGCAAAAATTGCCCAGCGGTTGGTGGGCTCCGCCCCCAGGCCCCCGTTCACAGTCACTACGTGTTTAGTGACTATATGCTCATCTGGAACACACTTGAGTTGCATCAGTTTGTTCAGCATGGGGCCTAAATCAGGTAGTTTTTTCTGCAAAAAAAAGGATTATTTTTAGTTCACCTCTCTTCAGAATCGTAAGTCGGGCCGGGCTTTTCGGGTCGGGTTCGGACCTAAAGTTGACAAAAATTTCGGGCTTAATTGCGGGTCTGAGAGGTGCTTTTTGTTTTAGGTGCACAAAAATATAATCAAAACAACTTGGCAACATTGCTAAATTTTTCAGACGTATATTGACTTTCGATTTTTGTCGGGTGTGATTAGTTTTAGGGTTCGGGCTTATATTTTCGGGTTTGGGCCGGGCTCTGGCCTGAACTAGTCGGTCCGTTTACAACTCTGCCTCTCTTAGCAAAATCCTAGTTGCACGTTTGGTAGCATTCACTGCTGTAGATAGATTTTTTAAGCGATTACGGTCCACAGACAAAACGAGCTAAGAAATGCTGCCGGCCTTATTTTAAAATTGCGCATTATTGTAGCCGTACAAGATCTGAGGATCAGTTTTTATATGCAAATTTTAGTGCCCCCTCACTTCGTTTGCTCTGGCGACGGCACTGCAAGTGACGTGGAAACATATGAAGTGAAATCAAAAAGATCTTTTAACTTGTCAACAATTGTGATCACTTGCATTAGAGCATTCACTCTTTAGTCCATAGGTGTTATAGGTAAAATTTTTTAAGATCGTCCAAATCGGGCACAGTAAACAGCTCACCATCACCGCAACATTTTTGGTAAAAAAACGGTCTTGCCCAGGCAAAATGACAGAACATAAGCTCCGTGGACTTTTTGCTTGTAATGTACACTTCGTTGTAATGCTGTAGCGAGATGATTAAAATTTGATTTCTTGAATTTAAGGAAACACCATGCAAAATTCAAATTTTTCTACTGTCAGCTTTGCCACTGTCAAGAACTATACGCTTGCAACAAGATACGATTTTCTTTTTTGTTGTTAAACCTACTTGAAGATTTCCAAACTTGCTCAAATATCGTCAATTAACAAGTCAACAATTTCAATAAAACACAATCTAACCTTTCGTAAAGTCTATGTAAAATAAGCCAAATTTTGCAATCTAAATTGTTGATTGTTGAGCGAACGTACCTTTTTCAGTTCAGTTCAGTTCAATTTATTCGCCACATTATGCATCTATGGACACCAGCAAATCAATAAATACTTCATTTGGCAAAGAAAAACAAATAAACAATACAATATTCCAAGTGCACATAAACACACAGCAGCAGGGATGGCTACGAATAGACCTTTCGGTCTTCAAGTCAAGCAGCCACCCTTGAGGTTAAGTAATTACTAACTTACTATTTGTTAATTCAGAAAATCTGAGAATCTAAGCGACGAGAAGTCACAAATGGTGGTGACACTGAGTCATTAATTGTAGTTACCCAAAATATGTTTCTTAAGTTTACTTTTAAATAACCTTGGAGTTTCTGTTTGGATATTTGAAGGGATTGCATTCCAAACCTTGACACCTTTATATTTAATGGATCTTTGAAGTCTTGCTGTTTGAAATCTAGGTATGTAAAGAGATAGATTATTAGATGGAGAGGTGGATCTGGTTAGTCGAGTCGAGATTTTACTTGTTTTAACGAACATATTAGACAGTTGTGGAGGTAGTTTTTTTAGAAAATGTAGATGCACAAATTTAGCAGTTTCAAGGTCGCATAAATCTGGTAGTTTAAGTATGCCAAGTTCTTTAAAGTAAGGAGTAGCATGATCCCGATAGCTGCCGCCGCAAGAAAGTTTTATGGCTTTGTTTTGAAGCGTACTCAATTTTGTTAGATAAGAAGGAAAAGTTTGTCCCCATATTATCAAGCCATATAATAAGTGGGGGTGAACCAAAGCGTAGTATAATTTAATCATGGCAGTTTGAGGAAGGAAATGTTTAAGTTTGGACATTATTCCAACTGCTCGAGATATTTTATGTTCGATTTCTGTAATATGGACGTGGAAGTTTAATTGAGAATCGAGATGAACACCCAAGTATTTAAAACTTTTTGAAGTTGATAAGGGTGTATCATTTAAATACAAGTATGTTTGTGGTGTGGTTTTTCTTAATTTAGGTGGAATTATTAGATAATTAGATTTGGTGGGGTTAAGACTTATTCTATTAGCCATACACCATTGGCAAACTTTTAGTAGGTCGTGATTCATTTTGGTTTCTAGGCATGGTATGGTATTACTGTTCAAGATTAAGCACGTATCATCAGCAAATAATCTTGGAAGGCTGCAAGCTGAGTTTGGAAGATCGTTGATATAAAGTAAAAATAGTAACGGTCCTAGAGTTGACCCCTGTGCAACTCCATATTTGACTGACTTTATTTCCGAATCAATGCCGTTAATACTTGTGTACTGTGATCTATCAAGAAAGGTCTCTATGAGCACGTTCGATGGTCCTCGTATACCATAATGTTTAAGCTTAGTTAATAAGATATCGTGCGGTACACAATCGAATGCCTTTCGCAGATCCAGAAAAATTAAGCCAGTGAAAAGATTTTGGCTAATGTTGTCATATGCAGTTGAAACAATGTCCAAAACGGCATGAGTGGTAGAGGTATGTTTTTGGAAACCGTATTGGGTTTTATGTATTACATTGTGCTTTTTCAAAAAAGCCAAAAATCTATCGTAAATAAGACGTTCAAGAATTTTTGCGAAGCAAGTCAAAATCGAGATTGGGCGATAGTTATTAGGATTAGTTTTATCTCCTTTTTTGTGGATGGGAATGATTTTGGCGCGGGTACAGCTTTCAGGAAAGATGCCATTTACAAATGCGAACTCGATGAAGCATTGCAGGTAGGGTGCGATATTGGGAGCAGCTATGCGAAGGAAGTAGGAAGCAGCAGCTATGCGAAGTAATTTTCCAAAATTTGTACATTTTTTTCTTCATAGGGATCAAAGTCTTGATCTTTGCGGCGTTTCTTTGATGGAATTCTGTAAGTGGAAGGTGAGTTGGTTGTGATAAGGGTTTCAGCTGTGGGAATGTTGAAGCTACATCCTTCAATAATCACCAACGACCGGCGATCATTTTGGGCCATTTCATTGGTGGTATTGTCCTGGTTATCATGCCAAGTAGAGCCTTTGAAAGTATATTCAATTTCATCGCCGTATTGCTGCCCACTTTCCGCAGGTATGTTTAAAACAAAAATCGGCTTTGTAGGGGTGGGGGGTAGTAGATGGAAGAGAAGACCATGCAGTGCTGCAAAACGCAAACTCGAACTGTGCTATAGCAGATAACGTACAACTATAAAATTTATGAGAGCAAATAAAATAATTAAAGCAGTTGCAAAAGCAAAGTTGAATAGTAAAAATGGGGAGGATGATTTGCTTATTTTACCTAATTTTTTGTCAATTTTGAACATTAGGGAGGATGCCGCTCGAAGTACAGCAGCGAGTTTTGAAGTTATATCAGACTACCATTTCCCAACTACAATTTTCACCAGTACTCGAAGGCATTAAACTACTAATGTAATAACACCTAAATCAGTACTAGAGACTTCAATGAAGATCTTCACAAAATTACAAGAACAAGAAAAGAAACAAACGAAAGACATGCTTCAAAACACAACAAAATTTCACGCAAAACGGCAGAAGAAAGCTAACAACAAACTATATACCGTACATGTACATTGTAGCATCACTGAAAGACTTCCAATTTAACGATTAATTTGGTTAGACTACCCTGTTCACTAAGAAAGAAATGAGAATAGAAGTTAGTCCGATGGCGTTTTTTTGCAGCACTTGAAATTCGTTCGCGCGTGCTATTATAAGATTCATTGCAACTTACGAAAAGAAAAGCGTTTTAGCTTGTCTGAGCACAGACTCTAATAAGTCTATGGTCTGACGAAAGGCCAAGATGTGCATTACGAGCAGTTACCAGTAGGCGAGCAGTAAATATGAGTAATGTACTATCGCCCAAAATGAAATCGCAAAGTTCGTGTTTTACTAACGTCAACGAAAGTTCAACTCATTTCAAAACAATACTGCACCGACGGCCGACGCCAAATGTTGGGGGGGGATGCAGCAGAAATTTTGCGGGCAAGCATTCCTCCTGGAACAGCACCACTGGTGGCCCTGTCACTCAATAGTAAACTATGAAACATCTACGTCCTACGTCGATCTTTTAAACTCAACCTTTGCCTGAAGTGAATTCCGTAACATAATACTGTAGCAAATTCCGAGCAATACCAACAGTAAACCTAGACATAACTAGATGGGAGCCTGCAAGTAACCTCAGTGAACGATCGAAGCATGTTTAAAAATGTGATTCTCTGAATAGTTTTTCGTTTCTCCGTTAACAGAGAGCTATTCAAAAACAATTTTTTTAAGCCCTAAGGGGGTTGAAATCTCAAACAGTGTGAAAATATACTATTAACCACGCAGTGACTGATCCTAATAAAAAGCACATCTTGCAAGTTTAAGTCATTTAAGTTAGTTATATATCTGTTACTATTAATCACATTCGCTCTTTAGCTTAAGCCGATTAAGAAATACGCGACGAGAGCGTCCGTCATTCCAACTAACCTTTTTGATCGCAAAAACGGTTCCAAAAAGCTCATACAGAGTTCGGGAAATCGCGCTGTCCGATTTGTCTGAATCTCTTTCTTTTTTTTTTTTTTTGTCGCACATATTTGCCTCTTAATGACTTCCAAGGTTGCCGTGCATGATGACCTATATGCATAATATAAATGATGGCTTTCAATCTTTTATATCGACAGAGTAAAAAAACTCATTGATACTACAATCAAAGATGGCAGTACGGTATGGTACGTTTAAAATTTGAACACGGCGTAATTTAAAAATTTACTGTACCTTATTAATGTGACGTAACAAAAACAAATTTTGCATGCGTGCCGTACCTATACGTACCTTTCATCAGATGGTACGCTCTAAATGTATCCTACTTGAAAGATACCGCGCGTAGGTCAATCAAAGCGCTAAACTTATCATGCTTGAGAGGTACGGTATGTAGGTAAAAAAATTGCTAAGGTTTTTTCGAAGTTTTCGCTTCCGCGCTCTAAAAAAAGTTTTAATTGCTTACCGGCAGTGCCGTCGCCAGAGCAAACGAAAAGAGGGGCACTAGACGAAAGGGGGGGGGGGGGCACTATAATGAACTGAACTTTTGCATATAAAACTGATCTTCAGATCTCGTACGGCCACAATAATGCGCAATTTCAAAAACTCTGTATTCATGCCTAAAAAAAGAGACGTACACTGCCGGCACCGTTTCTTAGTTCGCTTTGTCTGCGGCCCATAATCACTTAAAAAATTTTTCTACAGCATTGAATGCTACCAAACACGCAACCAGGATTTTGCTAAGAGAGGTGAACCAAAAGTAAATTTTTTTGCACAAAAATCGATTGTTTTAGACCCGTGCTAAACAAACCGATGCAACTCAAGCGTGTTACAGACGGAGCATAGCCATTAAAACTTTAGTGAATTTGAACGGGGACCTGGGGGCAGAGCCTCAGCCGCTGGGCGATTTTTGTGATTTTGCAGCAAAAAAAATAGCAATTTTAATCACATTTAGCACTTTTTAAAGCCATATGAATAACTAAATTGCTAAAATTTAGAAATCATTTTGAAGAATTAAATTGCTTAGCCCTTTCAGCCCCCCTTACTTCAGGTCAAGTCTAAAATACGTTTAAACGCTAATATTTTGAAATCAAATTTTCTAAGTGACTTGACTAAGGGGGCCTGAGCCCCTTTACCTTGGTTGCGCCACTGATTGCGACCTCAAAATCTTGAGTGTGCTCTAAGAATCAAAAAAGTTAGGTTAATCCTTGAAAAGTTTTTTCACGTATTGTTTTATGTCATAATCACTAACGAAGTACCAGTAGCGATTCGGTAGGCTTACACCGCTCTTCCGCGACACAACCGTAAAGACGTGTTTATAAGACGGATTATTACGTCACATTTATGTACAGCAGCTGGTTGCCAGCAATTTCGGCAAACAATCGTTGAAACGTCAAAGGAGAATTACGTTTGAACGTTATTATTCCTATTTCCATCATTGTCTGTTGTCTTGTCATTACGTGATGTTCAAAAACAGTATTTTGAGTAAGCCAAAATGGGGGGGCACAAGCAGCCGTTGGGGGGGGGCACGCCCCCTCCTGGTCCCCCCGTAGCGACGGCACTGCTTACCGGTATACAAAATAATATTCTAAAATAGAATTCATGAATATCACTTTTACCAAGTTTGGAGCTTTTTAACTCATGCGACGCCTTTTGGCCTTAATTCTTGGGGAAAAAAGGGGAGGAGAACAAATAATCAAAACTTAGAAAACATGTCATAAATAATTTACAGGCGCATAACGATGCATCGTACCAACACAAGTACGGTACGTATCGTCGTCAGCGAGTTGCAAACTCCGTTACGTAACGTCCTTGCATGGTACGATACTTTAGTACGTTCAGTGGGCACATTCAAAAAGCATTCCAAATTACCGTACATGTACTTTCACAAAAAACGCGTACCATACTTTTCAGCAAAAATTGTGGCGTAGGCTACCGTTGCTGCACTGCCATGCTTGACTACAAAGCAAATGCAATTTACTTAATCAAAAATTTTCTTGTCGAGCTTAATGAGACGTCGTTTCTGGCTATGGTTATTTCATATTAATCAGCAGTTTTTCAATTTTCTCGTTCAAGGCTAAATGGCAATTCAATTAGTACATCGATTTATCACAACACAATATGTACACGTCACATCAAAAGATGAAAAATTTAAAACCCATCCCTGCAGTCTGTTTTACCCGTAATCCGAATTATGAGGGGAGTCTGCTAAAAGAAAAACAAATATAAAAATCTAAAACTTAGAATCAGGGACAAAAAATAGCATGAATTTACTCCAACTAAATCGATAATTGACGACTTTAAATATGCTAAGTTATTCTTCCTCACACTAAGCAAATAGCAATCAGTTAACAGAAAAAAACTCACTAGTGACATGTAACTCTTTCAGTCTTTCTCTAATTTTTTCCACGCATTATCCTTCATATTTTTCTTGAGATACGATTCGATAGACACAATGCAAATGCATGGAAAGTTTTGAATACAATCAATCAATCAAATCTTCATCAAATGACGAGTTTGATGTCGTTATTGGTGTAAAGTGTACTACGGCTTACAAACAATTTAACATAAGAAAATAAATCTGGAGATAGTTCAAAAGAGCAACAGCTAAGGATCACGTAAAAACTACGGCTATGATAAAATCTCCACTCAAGTTAAAGTTTTGAACCAGCAACTAATTTGAGGCTTGATAAAACAAATAAATCTAATTTTGCAACTCAACCGACCAATACAATAAATAAAATCAGTCTGAACGTCTAGTAACTTAGAGCAAAGACTAGACCTAAAGTTAGTTTACAACTATCTAAATTAGGTTAAAAGGCGAGGCCTAAACTAGCTCACAGCAGTGCTTTCAGGCAGTCAACCTAAGCACGGTTCCTGTTCACAGCGCTGTCCAGCTCTGTGCAAAGATTTTATGTGTTAAATAGTTACTACATATTACAATGTAGTCAAAAAATGTTTTGTTGCGTCATATTAATTTCAAAGACAACTTTGAATAACTACTTTTCGCTTGATTTAAAACGCGCTGGTATTCTGCTGTATCAGCTGCTTGAACTATAGTACCCAACGAGGAGGAAACCGGGCCTGTTTAAGACATGAGAAAGACTGATAGGTACATCGACCTGACTCATTTTCGATTTCAATTTGTATACCGTAACGTATTAAAAATATTAATATATTAAAAATGTTAATTTTTTTCTTTTTTTGTTTATTCCATATTTCTGTCATAATCAATGTGTATAACAATAAGTAATATTCAACAAGAAGAAGTAATTGCATATGGTGAAGCAGCCATGAAGGCGTCTTAACAAAACGGCATATCGTTTAGTTACTTCTACCCTTTTCTTGACCCCTGTTATTATACTTGATGCTTTCAATGAATCAAGATCTTGAAACAAATTAACTGAACTGATTGCGCAAAATCATTTGAATCAGCTAATAAGTTTTCATTAGACTCAAATATAAACCAAAATGCGATACGTAAATAATTATAACGTAAGATGCAAAAATAATAATGTGTCCGATGTCAACAATCAACATTATCGATCAATGTTACATAACTATCGAATGACTTTTTTATTTTATTCATGTTTGAAAGCAACGACTTTTCACGAAGATTTTTGAAACTACAGTTTTGTATCGAAAACCAAATAACGAATACGGGGGATAAGAGTCAACCTTGCAAAGACAAAGTTGCTGTTGAGTGGGATGGAGGAAGAAGCGTTCGACAGTAAGATTGATCCTTGTGGCGTGCGTGGAACACGAGTTATGTCCAACTCTAGCATGTGGTAAGCAAGTACTGTCTAGCATGTGGTAAGTGGGTCCACGCAAGATGCACGGATAAGAAGAAAGTTGCAGTTTATGGGAATAAAAATTTTGTTTGTAAAAAATGTAGAAACGTGGTAAAGAACTTTAAGGGACCAGCAGATGAAAAATTGTGTGAAGGTGTGGAAACTGTAAGCAATAAGCAAGTTCACTTATGTAGGTGACAGATTAAATGCAACTGGTGGGTGCGAAACGGCGGTAACAGCTAGATTAAGAATTGGTTGGATGAAGTTTAGGAAATGCAGCGAAATGCTCAAAGGCAGAAGGTTTTCATTAAAGATGAAAGGAAAAATTTACAAAAGTTGTGTAAGATCAGCTATGTTGTAAGGAAGTGAAGCATGGTGCTTAAGAGAAAACGAGATGGCAATTTTGAGAACAGAAAGAGCTATGATTCGAGCGATGTGTGGTGTGAAGCTATTAGATTGAAGAAACAGCAGGAGTTGATGGACATGTTGGGCATAAAGGATTCTTTAGATAGCATAGGCGTAGCCAGGATTTTTGATTGGGGGGGCCCAAACCACAAATTACCTACAATGACGTCATCAGAAGTTTTCAAAAAAGGAACTTTTTGCGGGGCAAAGATATCGTAGAATGGAAGATCTGAAGCTGTAGTCTGTTGGCAATTGACCAGGATTTTGGTAAAGGGAGAGGGCGAAAACTAATCGTTAGAAAGTGCAAATGTCTAACTTAGTAGACGTGTAGAGTAAGCTAGTGTACCCAAACGTTTCACAGACGGGGCTCTGGGAGCGGAGCCTCCAGCCGCCGGTGCTATGGGGGTCTGGGGGCAAAGCCCCCAGCCGCTGGACGATTTTTGTAAGTTTTTTGAAAAAAAGCTATTTTAATCCCTTTGGATCACATTTCGCACGTGTTCAAAGCCATTTAAACTTTTGAAAGATAGATTTTTAACATTTAAAAACTTTTGAAAGATAGATTTTTTAACAATAGATTTTTAACATTTGAAAGCCAATCGAAATAATTTAACTGTTCAATCCTCCTTTTACTTGCAATTAAAGTTCAAAACACGTTTAAAATGTTGCATTGTGGTGTAAAATTTTAATTGTAAGTGATTTGGTCTATGTAGGGATAAGGCACATTGCCTCCTGCAATATTTTTGCAGTAAATAGTAATCCACTCGAAGATTTTCCTTCAAAATTTTTGTTTTGTCATGAAGTTAACCAGTTATAGGAGCACATGTACGGCCAGGGGACCAGGCCCCCTCAATTGAAATTGAAAATATTGTTCAATGAGCATTTTCCCTAGCTGTTTTTTAAAAGTATTTTGTGCGTAAAAACTGGCAAGGTGGAGTTGAATCGTTATTGAAAAATGGTACAATACATGGTTATGCTTACTAAACATGTTATTCCCGGGCCGGATTTACATTGCGCGGGGCCCCTGACACTTGGGGGATTTTTGCAACATCTTCCTGCCAAATATAAGTGAAGACCAAAAAAAGTCATACCTTTTGAGCACAGGGCCCTGGTGCTGTGCCATATGGCAAATCTGGCGCTGGTTATTGCATTACGTTCATAAAAAGTTTAGATGAGGGCCTAAGGTTGCAATTTTTAGGACAAAAACCCTCGATTTTACCCTGGTTGTACGTTTAAATTGGTTGAAAAAAACATGAGTTAAGGGGGTGCGCCGGCCCCCCTGATGGGCAATATTATTTATTGTTAATTACTGTTGTACGCGTGTACTGTTGTACGCAAAGATGCTAAAAGAAACCGAAAATGAAGAAACAAGGTTTTTTGTTAAATTTTTGTCATTGGTGGCATTTCAATTGAGGGGGCCCGGGCCCCCTGGGCCACCCATCCCCCAGGTTACGCCTATGATTTTGAGATAAGATCGCGCTCTTAAGTTCTTTCATAAAAAAAACATTTATCGCAAAATTAAACTAACTTTTTTTCCAAAACGTGGAGAACTCGAGTCAAGTCACTTGACAGTTTTTTGAAACCTCCAGGAATTGCATAACATTATTATGACGTGGACAGGTGGTTGTCATTATTATTACTTGCTTTTGTAGGCGTAAATCCTAAATTAAAGAAACTGCAATTCCGGACGAGGGCAACATACTGGCTATGCTCTCATTATATTTATCATTGGTAGTATTTCAGTTGGGGTTTGTATTACCGCCTGAGTTATAGCATTAAGTTCATAATAACGTTAAACGAGGGCCTGGGATTGCAACTTTTAGCACAAAACTTTAGATTTTTCACAGGTTTTGCGTATATATTGCTAAAAATTTAAATTGCGGGGCCCCTGGCTCGGGACCCTTGGTCATCGGTTGGGGGCCCTGGGGTCCCCTGGTCATCAGTTAGGGGCCGTGGGGGCCCCTAGTTGTTAGTGAGAGGCCCTGGGAGCCCTTGGTTGTCAATTAGGGGCTCTCATTTTTCACTTAGGGGCCCGGGGCCCCCTGATTGTTAGTTAGGGGCCCTGGGGCCCCATGGTCGTTAGTTAGGGGCCCCGGCCCCCCTGGTTGTCGGTTAAGAGCCTCCTGGTTTGTTAGTTAGGGGCCCCGGGGCTCCCTCGTTGTCCGTAACTGCAACTAAACATCGCTAGGCTATGTTGTTAAAATTTTTTATCATTGGTAATGTTTCAATTGGAAAGGGGGGCCCAGGCCCCCCTGGCTACGCCTATGTTAGAAAGGATGGCTAAAGCAAACAGCATACGGTGGTACGGTCATGTTTTGAGGAAAGAAGATGAAAATATGATAGTGGAGGCTTTGAAATTTGAAGTGAGTGGTAGAAGAAGAAGAGGAAGACCGAAACAAACGTGGAAAAAGCAAGTGAAGAATGAGATGAAAAAAAATGGACTGGTGAAAGAAAATGCATGTGATCGAACGAAATGGCGAGGCGTAGTAAAGACAATGACCATACGAAATCCGGTTAACTCGGTCGACGGGGACAATACCGGATCCAACATGTGATGATGATGATGAATATCCCAATCGGAAGATTTTTTAGTTGTTACGCAGTAATTTTTTCAACAAAATGACGATCACGAAGAAAATAAACTTATTTATAATTTTACGAAAAAAATTATTTTAAAGTTTAAAAAAATGTTAGTTAAAGCCAAATCAAATATTTCATTATACTCGCAGTATTTCGTCGAAGCGTGTAATGAGGTGGCGGAACCCATCTCCGCGTTATTGCGCCCGGGTAATACAGCTAATTCTAAATAAAATTTAAATCACAAATGACTTCCTTAACATTAATATGCATGTTTTTCCGAATACCACATGTGGCTCCTGGTTTTGGCTTTAAATCATTTTTCGGTTTTTGATTTACATTTTCGGCTTCGGACCTAAACTAGTCCATCCGTTTACAACTCTGAATTAGCTCAGCTTTTAAAATGTGAATGCAGACTACCATGTTTTCTCTTTTCATTTTCACATCCCTTTTGTTTGTAAATAATAACATCCAAATACCGATTAAAAATTAATCCAACCACTTTGGCCGCTTATAACCAAAAATTTCAAAATCAGCTCTGTATTTCTCGTATAGCTGATTGACCAACTGTTTCGGTAATTTTTCGAAAGCCGCTTTAACTTTAGCCTCCGTGGTCTTGAAAGAAACTTTTGGAAATATTGCTTTCTTATGGCGAGCTGATAATCCTAGAATGCCGATTAAGTTTCCAATATCAGCGTTAAGCGTTTCGAACTTGATTATGACGCCGTAATAGGCATGGCAAGGATGACATTGTTTGTAAATTGGAGTCCAATGGTTGTCTTCATACATGTCACCAAACTGTAAAATATAGTTGATGAAGTCTTCAAATAGAGGCGTTTCATAAACATTGTTTCGAAGAGCCGGATTACTGCGAAAATCTCGGCAGAGTATTTCAATTTGACTGCCGATCTTTTTGTAATAATCTGAATGCGTATTGTTGGGAGAAAACTTGTCATTGAAAGCTGATAGGAGTCGAGCAAACGGGTGCCGAACCGTGATCGCCTGCAAACAGAAAACAGAAGCATTCAGTCAGACTACTTCACAGGAGTATGGTGTAAGCGGCTATTGTAGCAATAGGTAGGTGTGCGTAAAACCTCCTCAGCTAGTGGTGGAAAGGTGGCAGTTTTGACTCGAAGATCACATTTCGATGTCTCTTGCAGTCCCAGGAAGTTCATTGTTAGAAAAAAATAGCATAAAACTTGCAATTTCTACTTAAAACCATCAATACCGCATCGGACATTTGATGTAGAAATAGTAAAAAAAAACACATTTTTCATGATTTACAAAATCTGGCAAATGATACTTTACCTTAATTGATTTTTTCCACTTCGCCGTAATAATGCCCGTCCTTCCTCGGTATATTCGCCTTATATTCAGGGTGGTTTTGCCATGTTTTATAGCATCTTTTCCGCGTGTTAGGTTGCGTTCAACGTCTTTCCACGTGTAAATATCTTCCATGATGAGAAACGCCGTAAGCCAGCTACTGAAGCCACACTTGCGCACGTAGCACATGGAAAACTAAAACATCACCCATTAACGCTTCGGCCAGAATGATGACAGTGTAGAAGCTGCGTTATTGCTGATGGGCGTCTGCTTTTCGGCTTATTGCTATTGCTTTTGGCACGGTTTTTGGGGTGCCTTTTTCCCAGGAGCCCCATTTGCGGGTGGGTTTTTCTTGCAGGGGCACTTTAGCGGTGGGCTACTTTCCGGGAGTCCTTGAAGCAATTATTCTCATCTCCCCACCAATTGCGTAACTATAGAGGTTTGAGTCAGGGATAGCAAGCTTAGCTAAGGGTCACTAACCGTCACTCGAGTATGTGATAACATGGGCCATTATGAAGACGAAAAATCCGAGCAGTGGCCAGCAGCAGGCGCGCAAGCAGGGTTTTTGCAAAGAGAAGGCTTGAACCAAAAACAAATTTTTTTTGTTCAAAAAATGTTTCACTTGGGCGGCGTTCTGGGAAAAATGGTGCAACTCAACCAAATCGTACCATAGTCACGCGAAGTCCCAGCCGCCGCGGAGGCCTTGGGAATCTGCAGAGCCATATTTAAGATTTTGCGGGAAAAAACATTTTAACGTCATTTGATCACATTTAACTTTCTTTTGAAGGTTTTAGAAAGAACCGGACTGCATTCTAAAGCATTTGAAAGAATTCAAATGCCCGGGCCCTTCAGCTCTCTTTTTACAACAGATTAAGTCCAAAACAAGTTTAAACCATTGATTTTTTGGATTGCAATATAATTAACTTAGCCGAAGAATGAGTGGCTGAAACTCCCTTATCCCCTCTGGTTACGCCACTGCTCAGAGTAACCTAAGATGCCGCAAAGTGCCAATTTTTTAACTTAATTTGAAAATTATCATTCCTGAACGAATACTTTTGTCTGTAAGCGTCGTTTTTTAGGAGGAACAGTTTTTGCATTAAAAGAACATTCAAGTCAAAGTTTTTTTGCTCGGTTTTCTCTCAAAACATTTTGGCAGGTCTTAAGACTAAATTTACCTAATTTGAGCTTTCTATACGACCTATCATTCCCGAGATATAACAGCTTATATTTCTTCTAAGAGAGGCTTTTTCCCTTCATAAATTTTGACAGGTTTGCCAATCAGAACTACAATTTCAAAAAGTTACCACATGTGCGTTTTTTATTCCATACAAGTGTTTTGAGGTAGAATTGTTGTCATGAAAAAGTAAAGGGTCAAAATTTTTAATTAACTGCTTACTACTTTTTAACTAAATGTAAGCCGGTTTTCCAAAAGTTAATCTTCTGTCGCAATACAGCTGGCAACATGGCAACACTGAAGTCAACAGAAAATTGTTAATTTTAAACTGCAATGTCTTGAAACGGGAATTGCAATATCTTGAAACGGAAACTGCCATATCTTAAAAACACAAACTGCAAGTATGACTTTCAACGTAGAAAGTTCAAATTTGGTGAGAATGCATTTTAGGCTTAATTATCCCAACATTTTTGTCAACAGTAAAAAAACTGTACTTGAATGCCCATTTAAAATGAGAGCAACACACAAGCAATCAGAACTGTTTTGCTTCTATACTCATCTGAAAGTTCTGATACTTTGCATTATCTTGTTTTCCAAATCAGCGCATGTCTTTTTAGTTTGTCTGTTAAATCAACTTCAATCTTGTAGCTTTTTGTCAACTCCAAAAATAGGCTCACGCACAATAATATTCCACATGCAATATTCCACATGCAATATTACACTGGAGCAAACAACGCCTTACAAGCATTATTCGAAAAAGCATTTGAGCAAAGGTTTGGAGGAAAAAAACATAGCAGTAGCAAATCTTATCAAATATGCATAAACTGAAAGTTTATAAATTAGTGTAGAAAGCAAAGGAAGCCGAATGGGGGCCCATTTCATAAAAGGGCCACACATTTGAGTAACTGGTGTTACTGACGAGGCATTTGCCCTCAGTTACACCCATCCCTTAACACTGTCCTTTTCACAAGCAACCACAACATAAATTAAGCTCAAAATGTACCACTAAAACTTTCAGAACAAGCTTTGGGCAAAATACAAATAACTTAAAATTTGTGGGTACCCTCAAGGTGTTCCAGGAAAATCAGAACCTCAAATACACGTCTACACACACGCTTTACTTAACCCACGTTTGCTGTCTTTGATGTTTTCAACTTTGATGCCAGTAATTTCATCATCTATACAAGCATTCCCGTTTAAAATTTGTGATTGAAAAAAACAAATACCTTACATTGTATGACTTGGAATAAAATGAATGCGAGATCACTTGGCGAAGAAAAGGATCCCGAACAGTTCTCCCAACGCAAGCCTTGATTAGAGTGTGCTTTCTCTGTTGCTGGATGAGGATAAACGACGGATTTAGCTTGTTGCGGTCAATCCGGAATTTGTGCCATTTTGCTCCATTGCGGGTAATTAATCTGGTGCTTGAGTTTTTGGATGATAGAAATTTTTGAATACTCCTTATGTTCAGATGTCGTGGAATGCGCAGCTGAAAGAGTTTAAAAACAAATGAAGATGTGCTGAGACTTTAATCATGCAAGTACAAATAGAGTACACTTTGTTTTTATAAAAACAGTTTTAAAAGAATACGAGGCTTATTTTTGCTCCAAATTTATGAAGAACGTCAGCTTCGGCATGATAAAAATATTGAAAACCATCGGCCAAAAAATAAACAATTTCTGTTATACCGTGCCGAATACAGTATAAATCGAATTACAAAATAAAAACATTTTTGAAACATGTCCAGAGAGCGGTGTAGGACTGTAGGTTACTGCTTGTTCTTGCAATTTTGACAAAATTTGTGAAAATAAAGAACAGCCAGGCTCAAAATCATTTACTTGTACTCATAAAAAAAGTACCAGCAATAAACAGCAGGAATAAAGTTCATTTTAATGAATAATTTACATTCAAAAATACAAACGCTTTCGCCTTTCATCAGGCCTCTTCAGGTATTAGTTAGATCATAGGTACCATATATATGCGATATAACGGACCATACATCGGAAAAGAACCCAGGCGTTTTGTTTGTCGATCAACAAAATTATTTATGTCAAATTTGATGTCAAGGTGTCTGGCATTTACAAAACCTTCAAAATGGGGGAATATTCTCAGCTAAAGTCGCGCACTCCTCTCTTGCTCTGCTCAAATGTCGTTTACAAATTTACAGGTTTGTGTGATTCGAACTTAACTTGCATTGGTAAGTGAACTCGACATTTGAGTACCAGAATAGGAGAGCACCTGAATCTGGCTAGCCAGCATAAAAATAGTGCGATTAAGGAACATATACTTTTGAGTACTGTACGTTCTGATGTTATTCGACATGACTTAAATTCTTTCGAGGTTCTGAAACATTGTAAATCAGACTTTCTGGCCAAAATTCATGAAGCTTTATTAATAACGAAACGTCGAGCTACCAATTAAGTTATATGCTCATTGCTCGTGCTTTTTGTTAAATGTCTACAACTGATAGTAACGCCTGTTGATTAATGTGCAGTTTTTTCCCCACGAACTTTTTTATTTTCCATTAGTAGATAAATTGTTGACCTGTTAAATATGATCAGTAGCGAAACCAGGGGGGGCTCGAGCCCCCCATAGTATGCAAAATCGCACGTTTTTGGTGCTTTTGAGGCAGATTTTTCTGAAAAAATGAAAACAGCTCCCCCCGAAGGGACTTAAGTGCCGAAGTTGTGAAGTCGTTGCGGTGATTCGGCCGGAAGAACCGTTTGAATTCCCGATTTCGGCCGAAAAATCCGTCTCAATTTCAGTGAAGACCATTTTTTTTGGAGATCACCAGTGCTTGGGCGGAAAAACCGTTCGAATTTCCGACTTCGGCCGAAAAATCCGTCTCAATTTCAGTAAACTTTTTTTTTTCGGAGATCACCTGTTGTTGGCCGTCTGTCTCAATTTCAGTGAAGATCTTTTTTTTTTGGAGATCACCTGCTTTTGGCCGATAAATCCGTCTCAATTGAGGATAAACCTTGTGAATCTGATTCAAGAGCAATGAAAATTCGGGTCAAGGTCGCTTACAGTTGTCTCACTTTTTTAAAAAATCCCCCCCCTTTTTTTTTCAAATCCTGGCTACGCGCCTGAATGTGATTGATGATCTTTATTGTTTTACGCCAGGTTTGACTTGAAACCTTGATATCGCTTGATTTTGTATTTTATTCTTTCCAGTTAGTCTGAAGGTAACACGGCTGTAATTTAACTAATACCTGAAGTGGCCAGAGGAAAGGGGAATAGGTTTGTATCGTTAACTGTAAATAAATCGTTAGCAGAGGTGGAGTCGAGGACACAAGGCTCGAGGCCAAGGCCAAGGCCAAGGACACAAAAAAAATCCGAGGCCAAGGCCAAGGCCAAGGACAGCCTTTCCGAGGACAGACACTCTCGAGGCCAAGGACAGGAATGCTCAAGGCCAAGGACCAAGGACACAAAGCGCAAGTGCTCTCCAAAAAAAAAAAAAAAGGTCTTCACAAAAATTTTTCAGGCGAAGGTCTTCACAAAAATTTTTCAGGCGATCTCCAAAAAAAAAAAAAAAAAAAAAAAAAAGGTCTTCACAAAAATTTTTCAAGCAATCTCCTCGAAAAAACGCTTTCTAAAAAATTTTTCAACCGCTCCACAAAATTTTAACTTTCCAAAAAATAGTGCTGTCCTCGAGCCGAGGACAGGCCAATTTTCGAGGACTTGAGGCCTCGAGGCCAAGGACTTGACCTTCGAGGCCAAGGCCAAGGACTTCAAAATCTGTCCTCGAGGACGTCCTCGAGGCCAAGGACGTCCTCGAGGACTCCACCTCTGATCGTTAGAATGACATGAGTCTTGCTGTTCATTGCTATTATTTGGCTAAATAAAATTTCCACTATACCGAAATTACATGAAAGACGGTATAAAACAAATGAAAACTTCAGTGCAACGCACGTAAGTAACCAAGGTTGGCAGTTCAGTATGGTACGTTCAAAATTAGAACATGGCGTAGCCTACTTCAAAAATTTACCGTACCGCACTAACGGAACCTAACAAAGACAAATTTTGCATTCGTACTTACGTACTTTTCATCGGATGGAACGCTCTAAACGTACCGTTTGAAAAGTATGGTACGTAACAGAGTAGTAAACGGGCCGACTAGTTCAGGCCTGAACCCGAAAATATAAGCCCGAGCCCGGCCCAAACCCGAAAACTAATTTGAAGCCCAAATCATGCTTAAAAAAACCTGAAAGTTAAGTTAGGTCTAAAAAATTTAGCAATCTTGCCAAATTATTTTGATTATATTTTTGTGCACGTAAGACAAAAAATACGTCTCAGGCCCGAACTAAGCCCGAAATTTTTGTCAACTTTAGTCCCGAACCCGACCCGAAAAGCCCAGCCCGACTTACAACTCTGGTACGTAAGTCGATCAAAGGATGTAAACTCTAAACGCACCTTATCTGAGAGGTAGCGGACAAAGGTTAACAAAATTGCTAAGGTTTTTCTGAAGTTTGCGTTTTCCGCGCTCCGAAAGAGGTTTAACTGCTAGAGGTGGATACGAGTAGCATTATACCAAAAGCGCAACGATATTTTCAACCAGTAAAAACGCAGCGAAAAATGTGTAATTTAATTTTTTTGATTTCTGAAGCGAAGCGCAACTTCCGCAATACACTTTTTCATTTAGTTGAAGCAATTGAAGCGCAACTCCGCAATTTCGGAACGGCATTTTAGTACAAAGTCAAAGTGCAACTTAAATTTCGCAACTAAAATTACAAGACGTAATCCAAATACCGCATTCTGCGATTTCAGACAGAAAAAGAGTAAGTAATTTGTTAAAGAGGGCCGACAGTTATCAATATTACAGTTGAAACAAAACAAAATTAAGTTCAAAGCATAGAATCGTGCAACTAACCGAAAAAAAAATTGAAAGCGCTGCGCAATTAAAGGGCAACAAATTTCTAGGACTTTAGTCCGCAATGCAACTTCCACTATGTTTCAAAATAAAAAATTAAAGCGCAATGCAACTTCCGCAATTGCAGAAGTTACGGAAGTTGCGCTTTGCCCACTTCTGTTAATTGCATACATATTTTAAAACAAAAATCATGAATATCAGTTTTGCCAAGTTTGGAGTTGTTCAACTCAAATTACGCCTCTTGGCCTTAACTCTTGGGTGAAAGGGAAGGGGAACAAATAACTAAGCATCAGACCAGTGGCATATAACTAGATGATACGCAGCTCTTTTTCCCACTCTTTTTCCTCTTTGTTTCTTTATTGTGCGGATTTTTGCTCTGTCTTAGCCCGCGCTGATCAGATGACAGTGACTGTATTGTACAGCTTTTGTCTTGCTCAACTAACAATGGGGTAGCAGCATAGGTGGGCACAAGTCCGTTAATCGTTAATCCGTTAATAACGAAGCTAACTTTTTCATTAACTCGTTAATCCGTTAAAAAGTTTCTTCATGGTAACGGACCAAATTAACTTCCGTTAAGTCCTGTTAACGGACTAAAGTAACTTCCGTTAAGGTTTTTATCGTTAATATCTTGCACCATTCATTCATCGGACCGGTACAAATCAGTTTGCACTGGTAACACCTGCTCGTATTAGCACGAGTTTTATAGAAGAAAGCGAAGAAAGGAGCTTTTTTTTGTGACAAATAATAACCTGCAGCCTCCGAGGTCTATTAATTATCGCTGTTCACAATTTCCAAAGATTTTCCGTTCGCTGCTTCGTTGTGCATTTGAATTTATTTTTTTTCTTGAAATTAGATTAGACTGTAAAATGTAACTTTTAAAACATATAAAGACCACCACAGCAATGAATATTTCCTTACAATCAGCTCAACAGCGTCAATACGTGTTCTAGAAGCGAGGGATTAAAAAGAAATGTAAATTACACGCAAAATATTAACGGATTAACGGACTTTATTAACTTCCGTTAATTAAAGCTGAAAATAACGGATTAACGTTAACGGAGGTGTGAAGTTTGTTAACGGACTGGTGGTTAACGAAGCTAACGTTTTGCATTAACTTGCCCACCTATGGGTAGCAGCATAGGTGGGCAAGTTAACGCAAAACGTTAGCTTTGTTAACCACTAGTCCGTTAACAAACTTCACACCTCCGTTAACGTTAATCCGTTATTTTCAGCTTCAATTAACGGAAGTTGATAAAGTCCGTTAATCCGTTAACATTTTGCGTGTAATTTACATTTCGTTTTATTCACTCGCTTCTAGAACACGTATTGACGCTGTTAAGCTGATTGTAAGGAAATATTTATAGCTATGGTGGTCTTTTTGTGTTTTGAATGTCACAACGAAGCTGCATGATATTAACGATAAAAACCTTAACGGAAGTTAACAGAACTTAACGGAAGTTACTTCAGTCCGTTAACAGCACTTAACGGAAGTTAGTTTAGTCCGTTAACAAGAAAAAACTTTTTAACGGATTAACGAATTAATGAAAAAGTTAGCTTCGTTATTAACGGATTAACGGACTTGTGCCCATCTATGGGTAGCAGTTATAACAAATATCGTTGTCTCAGGAAGTTGTGGCTTTGCGTAATTTACGTAAAGTTTTGTCAACTACTAAATTACCCCCCAAAATCCAATTTTCGAGTAAGTTTTGCGTAAAATACATAAATATCTACATGTTATCACAACTTAATGTTACGCGTCATCACTGAAATGTAAACATGAAGTGTTTTTTTTTTTATTGTTGTGGTTTCTCATTTCTTCTGCTTTTCTGAGTCAAAATATGTAAAATGTTTTACACTTAACTGATTGAACTACTCCAAATATGTAAGTGTCAGTTTTATGTTTCATTTTGTGTTGTTGTGACGGTAGCATTGAACTTTGAAGAGTCAAGAGCGTATGTTAATTTTCGTTGCTTCCATGCCAGAAATGGCACAAATAAACTGAATTGAATAATGTCGAAAAAACTTGCCGAAGTTTTCTACGGCATATAGTATGCTTTTTTTTTGTAAGAACCAATAAATATTAAGTTAAGGCTGGTTGTTCGTAGTTTTTTGCCGAATTTTAGCCTCAATTGTTCTTCAATTTTGAAAACACGGATGTAAATTTTAGCTACCACATTTGTACAACTGTTTAAGATGTTAATTTTAGCGACCCTATTTGTAAAACTGTTTAAGTTGTTTAGTCCCAAAGCTCTGTGTGCTTGAGTGAATGTTTTTTACTGCTTTTGCCGCAACGCAAAATTGCTCTTTTTTCGACTTGAACGACTGCCAAAAATTTTCTCAGTTACTCGCATTGAGCGCAACAGCATTCTTTAATCTCGTAATAATAGCAATTTTGCTCGCAAATACTAGACAACCACTGAAATTTTATCGTTTTGAATCAGCACAGAATTTATTTTCTTTTATTAATTTGGATTTTTTTTCTTTTTCGTTTGTCCTTAATTTATTTTTGCTGCTGAGGTTCAAATTTTTCTTAATTTGTTCTTAAATTTTGAGCAAAAATGAGCCTATAGTGTTCTCATAAAATTGTTCTAAAAAAGAGTGTATATGATTAGTTAGATTGTATGTTTTTGATTTCTTTTTTTTAAGATATGTTATCCAGTGGTGAAGTATCTCTATAAAAAACATTAACTTCTACTTTGGAATGCGTAGCCTTTGCCGCTGAAAAGTCTTCCTTTTTTTTATGCAAAAAAAATTGATTTTATAATATTTTTGCGTGAAATTTCGGCTGCAAATTTTATTTTGGAGGGTCGCCGCTCAAGAAATTTTAGCTTTTTTCATTAAGAAAACCGTCGATTTTGAGACGTTTTAGTGAAAAAAATTTGAATTCATCAAAATAATTTAGTGAAAAATCACGGGTATGTTTTGAAATTGATCGCAGAGAAACTCCAAAGCAGATGCGGTTTTGTCTAATATACAGCACCACCGTTGTTTCGTGACAGCAGGATAAAGCAAAAATAAATCATCAGCTACAGCATACGATCAAAACTCTACTGATGTCTAACTTAAACCCTTCTACCTTTGAAGATTCATATATTTTACCAACTTCTTGCGAAAAAGCGTCAACGCACCTTTTTTTCAGAATTAGTGACTGCAATACGTCCTTGTGACCTTCGGAAAGACACTTAAGGCATATTTCTCATTAGGACCAAACAGTCTACCCGCAGTGGAGGCCCAGCCACACAGGAAAAAATAATGGCTTGGATTAAGCCATTGAAGTCATTTACTGGCTATCTTTCAGCCGATAGCTTATATGTAGCCAATGACTTCTTTTCAGCCAAAAAATGGCTACGTATAAGACAAATTTATGCAAATATTTGATTGGCTTAAATATAGCCAATTTTAAGTCAGGTTTTTGGCTTATAAAAATAATGGCTAAAATTAAGCCACTACAGTTATTTCGTGGCTATCTTTAAGCCATCGACTTACATTTAGCCAATGGTTGTGTGTTTAGCCAATTCCTGGCTGTTTATCTCGCAAAATTGATGCTTGCGTTTGTTTGGCTTAAATCTAGCCAAAATTGTTTCAAAAAGAAGCCATTGTTTGGCATACACGTTACAGTCGGCTTTGTAATAGCCATTTTTTTTTTGTGATTTTGTGAGCCAAAAATTTGACCAAACATTTGGTGATACGTGATTAGTGGCTTACAAAGAAACAGCCAAATAAATCAATAAACTATCTATAAGCCATAGAATTGGCTAAAAAAACTAAACAAAACAAAAAATTAACTCTGGCTATTTGTGAGATGAAGTTTATTTGACCATCGATGGACTTCTTATTTAGTAGACTAGAAACAGACGCGCGGAGAAAAAGAGGAGAGCATTGAAGAAATAAAGGTTGGTCTTGCACTTGCGAAGGTTTTTTGCGGTCACGTGTATTCGACCGATTTGATTCCACATATTTGTAGAACATGTGAACCGTGAAAGAAAAAAGTCATGCTGATTGAACGAATCGGCACATTCCAAGAACAATAAATCAACCGTAAATCAAAAAAGATAAAACTGTCAGTTTCCAGTCTACTAATAAAGAGTCTATGGTATGACTGAAATGAAGCCAAGATTGTTTTAAAAACAACCCATGGCTTACAGATTCGATTTAATAACCAGAAGAAGAGTCCTCGAGGACGCATTTTGATGTCCTTGGCCTTGAAGGTCAAGTCCTTGGTTTTTGCTTTGGCCTCGAAGCCTCAAGTCCTTGAAAATTGCCCTATCCTCGGCTCGAGAACAGCAGTATTTTTTGAATTAAAAATTTGTAGATCGCGTGAAAAGAATTTTTGAAGACCTTTGTTTTAGGAGATCGCCTGAAAGATTTTTTGAAGAAGACTTTTTTTTCGGAGAACACTTGCGCTTGTGTCCTTTGTCCTTGGCCTCGAGAGGGCCTGTCCTCGGAAGGGCTGTCCTTGGCCTAGGACTTTTTTTGTGTCCTTGGCCTCAAGCCGTGTGTCCTCGACTCCACCTTAGTTAATAACAGTCAACTTGTTTTATGGATTTATGTGAGCCATTTCCAAATTATGAATTGTGTAAATTGCATAACTTCATATGTTGATTTATTGGAAAAAAAATAACTAAACTTTAATATTCTATATAAAGCTGCCATTGAGACATATCGCTGACCATCCGATGAAAAGTGATTTAAGCGGCCAGTTGGTCGAGCGCTAACGCGTTCGTCTTTGAAGCAGGAGGTCTGAGGTTCAAATCTTGGGCAGGCCAAATCGGACACAGTGTTGCCAACGGCTCGCCACCGCTGTGACATTTCTTCGAAAGAAACTGTGTTGACGGGTTCAATGACGCGGGAATGGGCCCTGCCAACTCGTTACACGCTTTGGCGTAATACAGTGAACATAATGAAAGATTTTTGATTTAAGTTTATTGGTCAAAAAATGGCAATAACAGGCTGAAAAAAATTAAGGCTTTAACGGAAAGCGAAAGCACGAGCAAAAATATGGCCTTACTTAACACAAAAATTATTAAAAACTCCATGCGATAAGCAAGCCGTTTCGCCACCAACAGACTTGGTACCAGGGCCTCAGAGAGAAACTTTTCCTGGGGGTACGAAGATCGACATCGGGCCCCCCCCAAAAAAAAAATTTGTCTGTTTTTTTGCCCAAATTTAGTCTGATTTTTTGGCCTTAACTCAAATTCAGTTTTGACTTTTTGCCCAAAATTAGGTGAAGTGCAAAAAAAAAAAGTCTTCACTCAAATTTAGTCTGATATTTTGCCCAAAATTTGGTGAAGAGCAAAAAAAAGGGGGTCTCCACTCAAGGAGATACGCTTCTGGGTGCGTACACCAAAACTTGACACAGAGACATCTGAACTCTTTCGGGCCCCCTGAGTACCCCTTGTACCTCCCTCTCGAAGGCCCTGCTTGGTACCAGTTAGCTTTGGTCGACCCCCAATCTTACTAGCTGTCGGGATTTTTGCGACACATCTTTCTGCAAACTCCATCCGCTAGATACCCAATCCTTCAGCTTAGGAGGCTCTTCGTCAGCATTAACTTGAAGTTGGCTAACGACATCAGATATGACTGTAAGCAGTGGAAAATATGCAAAAAATTACTACACACTAACACCTATAAGTTACTGGGTTGCCATAAATTAACAGAGGTGGAGTCCTCGAGGACGTCCTTGGCCTCGAGTTAAAATTTCTGTTAAAATTTTCGTTTTGGCAGTTTCGCTTATTTCGAATCTTAGAAGGAACACTGGTTGAACCAAAATCGCTTTTGCAAAGTGATGTACAGATGTATTCCTTTTTTTTTTAAAGATAAAGAAATCAGTCAAGCATAAAATTGCTTTTTTTCAAACTTTTGTCTTTCACGAAATGAAATGCGGTCAGAAGCGAAATTACTTAGTAAAAAGGCGAAATCAATGTGACGAATTCACTTTGTGGCAAGGTTACTGGCAACCGTACGGATATGCCTATAGTATTAAGCGTAACCACTATGGAAAAGGTGTCACTTAAGCAGAAATCAGTTGCTCTTTTCAGGTTTGAGTGAGATCTAATTTACCAGTAGCCTAGGCTACACAAGGTAGGTACTTTTTGCTATTGCTAATCCAAAGTTCTTGTGAACGCTAAATAACTTGCACTCTAATGGTGTGAATAAAAACAGGGGATATAGCATATTAGAGTGATAGCAGATATAGCTCAGCTAGGTGGTCTGGGGAAGCCCTGGTGTGCTCCCAGATCCCCTGAAGTTTTAGCCTTTTAATGTTCTTAAAAAGCCTACTGGTAGGTTCTACAGTATTTTGTAGGCTGTTTGTTTAGAATTACAGACTGTGTCAGTAGACTTTGAGGACTGCATATTGGTAGTCACTTCCAGCTTCAACTGACTGGTGGTGTGGTACTCACCACAGAATCTTAAGTCGTCGGGGATGACTTTGATCAGCGGGGTGACTTTGATCACCTGGGGTGACTTTGATCTTTCCCAGAAAACAACTACAAATTGCAAAATCCGTTGTCCATGTAACTTCACATGGTACTTGGAGTTATGTGTGGTTGCTTGGTCACGTGATTAAGTTGCTTGGTCACGTGGCTTGGTCACGTGATTACTATTTTTATCGCCAAAATTTCATTTGGTGCCAATTTTGGCTTTTAGAACGTGGCGGCTCGCCACTTCAACGCAAATTGAGATTAATACCACGTGAATGGAAAACAAAAATAAAGCAAATATTCAAACAATACTCGGCAGCACTTTTAGCAACGTGGTACACTTTCCCTAGTCAGTCTTCACTTTCCTTTGTTAAATTTGCCACAGCTAGTCTTCAGGTCTTCTTTTTTGAAATCGAAAACACATTATCAAGCCACGTAGCGCAAATGTACAACGTAATAGTGCTTGCGAGTTAATATTGATCTCAACAAGAGCTATATATTTGATTGGTTCTGAAGGAATCGAACCCCTACCCTCCCGAACCCGAGGCAGATGTGAGATGGCCATTACCTAAAGCAAACCCCTGTAATTGTACTTCAATCCAATGAAAACTAAATTGTAGTCCTCGACAACTTTTTAAAAAACATAAAAATGAACAAAGTCATCCTTCAGATGAGTTTACTTTGATAAAACGGCAGTTTTATATGAGTGATCAAAGTCACCCCTGGCACGGGGTGACTTTGATCAAGCATTAGGTGGCAGTATGCTCACATCACGTGACACTAATTGAAAAAAGCAATGTGTCATAAGAAAGCTCAGCCACAGAGTGTTACGATCAGTCGATAGAGAAAGATGGAACGGTAATGTGGTAGTGTAGATCAGAGCACTTGAAGTTAGACGGGTGATCAATGTCACCCCCGACGACGGTAAGGTACCATACCGATATGTCATAGAATAGGCTATCGTATAAACCCATGACTTATCATTTGCTATTAATTGCAGGTAACAATTTCTGCCTGCATTTTCAGATTGTAATGTTGTTTTTCATTCTTGTTGTAAAATTACAAGATTGTGCAGGCTAAGAAATTTTGAATGATAATGGTAGGCCTACTGTAGGTACCTGCTAAGTCCAAAGCATAGGCTACTACCGTACTGTAGCAAGCAAAACAGTTGTGCAGAAAAAAAAAAAAAATCTGTAGCTCAGTAAATTGAATTTTGAGAATGTAATAACCCTCCAAGCAATGCTCAGAATAGCACTATTTTGGTCAATACCAAAACTCGTGTGGTAGCCTATTGCTTACAAATGTGTTTCTTTTTTTTTTGGCTTACGAATGCAATTGCTAGTGGCTCATTTCTTCATTTTGTCGGCAGCGGAGCAGAGAGGGTAACGGTGTAATTTTTACGATGACTCTGGTCGAATGATCTGGGTTCAACCTGCACCCTAGTCACGTTATTGTGTCCTTGGATAAGACGCTTTACGATGATTATCTCTGCTTGGAGCCTTTGAACAAGCAGCAAATTCAGTGGACAAGAATTTGAAAAAAATCCACAAGAACATTGGATCATTGGAAACCCCTTAGCAGGTGCGGATTTCTCCAATCACGAAGCAGTCGTTGTAATGAAAAGTGTGCGGATCGTCCAGTAAGTTAGCGTCTTACGCTGTTTAGTGACAGGAGGATAAATATGTGTCACAACAAGAAGAAATAAATACTTTTTTCATGCTGTGGCTGGCATTGTTTTTAGTTTGTTCTTAACTTTGGAATAAATATGGAGCCTCATATTCTTCCAAAATTGTTTTCACCAAAAAAATTGGTCTACTTTGTTTGCTAATTCTGACTTGGTAGTGTGCATAATTTGTTTTGAATAATAGTTTCATATCATAGTGCAATTTGAGCAGTGAGTTTATTACAATTATGCTACTGTATTTTTTAAAACTTCACATTTGTGCTTGTAAGCACAATTATTTAGGGGGGCTTGCGGAAATCCTTGTAGTGTAAGAATTTTTGGAGTAGGCCTAGTTGCCCTATGGGCATTGATTTTATGACTTGCACTGCCCACCTTTAACGTTAACCTGGATTGAAACATATGAGATAGCCTAGGTCAGAGCTGGTGCAAAAGTTGTTCCTCTCAGCTCTTGCCGTAAGGTTGAAACAAAAGTTACCTTATATACTCATGAAAAGGTCGCAACTTTTTCTTATATTTTTTAAAAAAATATAGGTGCAGCCAATCCGCTCGACAGTGCAAATCGTCACCAAGTCGGAACAAAATCAAAAGTTTTCGGCTATTGCAAGTACCGTATTTTTCAGCAAATAAGCCGTTATAGACACAAATTATAGTGAAAATGTGCTATTGCCACTGTGGTTCCATCAAATATGGGTGCATGCGCTTGTGCACACACATACCAATGCGAGACAGTTTCATGACCGCACACGCACATGCAATTGCTCAGTGTGTGTTGGATTTTCCCGCTTTGTTAAAAAAAAAACGGCTTTGCAATTTCAATGCAATGCAGTTCAATGTTAAAAAAACAACCAATTGCAGTAATTTTCGAAGTTATCTGTGCAAAAAAGCTAGGGAAAGGGCCTTTTAAATCCCTAGATTTTCAGTGCGACTTATGTGCGAGTCAACTCTAAATTAAACTTTTTTAACACAAAACTAATAGTGCGACCTATCGGCAAGTATATATGGTAGTTGTTTTTTTTGCAGCTTTGGGTAATCTAGTTGTGTAAAATATGCCTCGCTTAGCTATGCTTGCACAAATAATTGGTTTGTCTTCTGATGTAATTGCAGCTTTTGAAGGTAAGGTGTTCCTAGATGTTATTTTCTTAAGAGTTTTTGTAAAACATTGTATAAGTACAGTTGTCTAAACAAAAAAGATTAACCAACACGTTAGCAGTTGCCCGTAGCCTATCATTTAAAGGTGTTTTGTAGACACAACTTTTTGTGCTATAAACAAAAAGTAAATCTACGCTAGCCTACTCTTCAAATTAGCGCAGATAGCGTTTTAACTGATGATGCTTTACGTACTTTTAGCAAAATGTTTTAAAAAGAGTAATTGCTTATGTGAATACTGTACCGTATGATATTAGTTTTTCTTAAGGCCGGGATCACACAATTAAGATTTTGTACAATTTTCTTGCATCAATGTTTTTGGAGCTGTCACATCTAGTCGCTATTTCCTTGCACAGTTTCTTGCCAGACAGAAACGTCTGGGTTTTTCTGCAAACAAATTGCCGAAGCTGTCACAAGTATTTTTTGCATTGCGTAGTAGTTAAGGAATTTTCTTGAAATTTGCAGTGGCGATAGTAATACTATGCACTTTGGCAGGCAATTCATTGTTATTTCTCGTTTGCCAAAATGATTTGAGCTTATTCACAAAAGCAAAAAGCTGCAGCTATACAATAATAAACAGCTATATGAGTTCTGTCGCAAATTGCGTGCGCAGACTATGAAATCTTTTTTCGACCTGCATTGAAATGAATATATAGATGGAAAATGTCAAAATAAGTTTGTTTGTGTGGGACTCGTTAGCGTATATCGTAAAATTTTTCATGCTATGTTATCTATTAGGGCAATAGAATGTGCATAACGTTGCATGATTGGTCAAGTTATATTAAACCAGGTATGTTCTTTCGGGTACTTGCGGTTACAGAGGGCTCAATAATTGGACGTCAGGGTAAATTGAAGCTTTTTTTATTTTTAAATTAAGATTAACTAAATAAGAGCGGTTTTGTTTGGTTTCTTACAAAATCAGCTTGAAATAGCTGAAAATTATCTGAAATTTATCTTAACTGCTTAAAAATGCAACAGGCTCTTTTGCCAGCGGACATGTCGAGTTTTAACTAAAAAAATATTAAAATTATCAAAAACGTATCTCTAATTGCATAATCTCGGCTCCAGTGAAAGCTGGGCCGGAAGATTTTTCTGATCAGATGGAAATTTTTAATATTTTGGTTAAAGCCAGATCACACATTGAATACTTAATAAAGTTTAATTCCTACTAAATAGTCAGCAAATGCGTACCTCCATTTGATCTCCATCTAAAATTTCCAAAACTTCCTTTTAAGAATCTGATATTTTTGCTCTATTCTTGTACTCAGAATTAAATGTGTTCCACAAGCACTGCCTTTCATTGATTTTGCTAATTAAAACATCAATTTCATGAATTGACCACGACGGCATGTTGATCACTATACTGCAGTTATGGTTAATAACTTTTCAGAATCATTTTCGAAAAGGCCAAGCTCAAGTTCGAAGTAGGAAAAGTTGGGTAATCGATAAGCGATTGTGAACAAAATAGCAGGCAACACATTTAGGTCTTTAAAGAAATATGAGAAAAAAACAGGCACAATGTTATATTATGTCATTGTTGATTAAATCAAAAACGTGAAATTTCTTACAGCATTTTCGCTTGATAATTGTGACGCATTCGTTTTTTGCGTTGACTTTGGCGACAATTTTCGTATTCTGCGGTTCACAATTTTCAAAGGCACATCTAAAAGCTCAGTTTTCTTTGTAGAGAATGGCGGCTTTTAGAAAACTTTCTGGCAAAATATAGCTTGGTTCTATTTCCCTGCAAGAACTTAGCTAGACTTTCTAGACACTGATTTTCATTTTCACACAGGCTGTGCAATATAACTGATGACAGGTGCCCGCAATACTATGCCATGGACTTGCGTGACATTTTTCACGATTGATGCAAGAAAATTCTGCAAAAACTTAATCATGTGATCCAGGCCTAACAAAAAAATTGTGTTTATGAAATTCATATTCAACTAGTAATTTCTGGTGTCATGAAGTTTATTTGGGGTTTTTAGATACCAGTATTCATAGAACTTAGCATTCACCAGACAATGTTTGTTGAACGCATGAAATTTGTGGTCAGTCAAAAATAGCCCAGATAATCCAGAAAAATACTAGCCTACTATATTTGATTACTTACCATGCAGTTCAGTGTGTCTTTAATACAAGAGCCCAGCAATACCATTCTTTCTGTTGAAATTAGCTACAAAAATAGCATCGTTTACTGTTGAAATTACTGAAGTTGCTATTTAACCTGTAGCATATGGCTGATAAGGTTGCTATAGTTCTATTCTATGCAATTCTGAGGCTAGCTGATGAGAGAGTACTTAGACAAAACAGAACTGTTTGGCTCTGTAATCTTCTGTTCATTTAAGCTGTTGCAGTTCCGTTGTTCTGGCTATGCCTGCAGGGAATATTGTAAGGTGTGTCAAAAGTAAAGTGCTTATTTCAGAAATGATATATAACTTATTGCTCAAACCAACCCTTTTGTAGCACTGGTACTAAACGCTAATATTGATAATCAGCTATGCACTCTTCCTTTGAAACAATCTTGTGAAATGAACCCAAGCATTCTTTTGAAAATTTGAAACTGTTATATCTTTGCAATTTTGTTAAATATTTTGCTTCATATGTTTTTATTCTCGTTAGCAAGAATGGCACTACATTATGATAAGTTCATAATTTACGTACTATTTACTTCGCGAGTTTCATTATATCGTAACAGCGTAACATACTGGTATCAAAATTCTACGTTTAAATCATATCATAAACCAGAGTGAATTTGGACTATTGCGAAAGTTGTTTTTTTTTAATGAAATTTTTGTGAAATATATTTTGCTGAAAAAACTTCAGATCGTTTACCATGCACCCACTTTGTTAATTAAACATTTGCTTCAATTTTTAGTATTTTCTTAACTGCTGATCAAAATCTGTTCAAATTCACCCTGCTGTCCAAATCCATCCAAGCTTACGGTATAATATCTAAGTACTGTACTTTTACCTAAAATTTGGAGTAGAATGTAATTGCATACCATACTGCCTTTTTTAGGGTTTACAATGTACGCTGTATGTACCAGTACCTCAGAAATTTAACTGTATTGCTCAAGCATGACGTACGCTAAGGGTACTTCTGCTGACTGATAAAGAGTACTTTACTTGTATATCATGTGCTGTACTGCCGTCCTTACTCATCAATAGAAAAAAATTACTTTCAGGAGTATAAAATCATATCTGCTTAGATGCTGGCATAGCTGTTGAAGATCTTCCTTTCTTTGAAGGAAAAATGAAAGCAGAGTTCAAAAAATTTTAAATTTCTACACGAAGAAGGTTTAAAGAATTTTTTGATTTTTTAACTCAGGTTAGTATGATTCAGACATCAAAAATCAATTTTTGTTTGAGTAATAGCATTCAACATTTTTCAGCTGCGAGGATGTGCTTTTCAATAATTCCAATGTAGTTGCTACTTTGAAAACAAAACGTACAGCACTGGTGCTGATAGATGGCAAGAAAGGAACAAAAGTTTTGCTACTGGTGGTCTACAGTTGTCAAAATTCTTCTTATTTCCACCTTAGAGTCTTAATGAAGTAGATTGATTAATTTCATATAACTGATATATACTTTTACCTCAAATCACTAATGCAAAAATGATACTCAAAGGTTTGCATTATTTAGTATCATTTTGCACTTACATCATCGATTTTGATTAGTTGGCTGTGATGTGTTATTGTTTCACAGTTCTAAATGTAAAATATCGAACCACTTTATGAGGCTATGCTAATCGTTAATGAGCCACTATGGGTATTTAATTGCAGTTTGTCAGTTTCTTACTCTTGAACTGCACACAAAGAACTTCAGTGAACTACTTACTGCATGGCAAGTCTACTTCTCTCTATTTTGCAACTAAACGTTTTTTATTGTGATGCTCTAGGTTTCAGGTGTTCTTGTTTAACAATTAACGTGCCAAACAAAGTATGCTTTGTCAAAATCTTTACATAAATCAGTTGTCGGTATCGGTCATGTGCTTACCAACTGACACAAGCTGCCATTTTTATGTTTAGAGGGTTTAAATTGAACTGGGCCACAGTCCACTAGTATCGAGACTACGGTCTTGCTATAAAATATCGTACGTGGTTTTACCGAAGACAAAATGACGCTATTCATTTCTTGCTTAGGAAGACTATGATGCCACATGAATGCGATCATAAGCTGAAGTTCGTAATAGAAGTTTAATAGCAGCAAAGGTTGTATGTAAAATGCAAGAAATTTAGTTCTGTGTATTGAATTATGTTGTAGCTCATATACTGCGGCTTCTTATACAGGTCTTTGTATACCTTGTCGAATATCAAGTTAGCTTGTTCAATGTTCAGCAATAAGCAAAATAATTAATGTGCTTTTGATATCTTTAAAAATGTCATTTTTGTTTTAGCTTATCAAAGAATTACTACGGAAAGAAAAGATTGTCGACAACCAGATACAGCAATCCAAGCAACATTGGGAGGTCTTAATACAAAAATCTCTTGAATTTTTTTATACCGATGCCGAAATCAGCGAGTTTCATGTAATGCAAAAGTTTCTTAGCTACATGATTTCAGATGCCGAGTTTTTGATCGTGTTCTATGAATTGGCTAAGAATCAAAATCATCCGCATGCGGTTGCAATAGAAGATTCAAAAGGCGTGGAAAAGGCTTCTCTCTTCATCGAGCGTTTTATTGGTCCCGATCATCCACGTATGATACTATTACAGTATGTATATCTTGGCTTCGTATAACGTTTTTTCACCGCTGTTTTCACCTGGCTGCCGAGTCGACTAAACTGCAGTGGTGAATTGCACTGTGTTTGACCAAGCCTAGAAAAGCAAAAAATCAGTGACTATTCTTGAGTAATTGCTGGAGTTGGTGGTGTTCACTGTTCATTGACATTTTGTGTTTGTATGTGTAGGGATGTTTTGTCTAAATTTAGATTGAAAAATGCATTAATGTCAGGACAGTAGTTAACTGGCTATGACTTATAAGATCAACCTCTATTTTAACATTCCTGGCTTGCTGTTCATGCCGGTTTCTAGCATTCGCTGTTTGTAGCAAGAGTGCAAGGGCAATTCTCCAAACACCGCCATACGAAAGACTACGCCTAATGTAGCCTATAGTCATCAGTATAGGCGGTAACTGACATCGGTAAGCCTAGTATGCTTACCTTAACATGTTGAATTTAATATCAGCAGTCGTCAATTTTTGCTAAAAACAATAGGCTTAGCTTACCAGTATAGTTTCAAAAGTAACCATTTTTTTATTGCAAAATTTGTCTAAATTAAACTAATGTAAAATTTTTGGGCAAATTTTTATTTACGGTATTTTTGGGAAATTCCGCACTGTTTTCTCCAATTTTGAATCTTAAATGGAGCTCTGACTATAGGCTACTGGTAGTTCAGTATTTGCGCTTAAAAATGCATAACTGATAAAACAATGTTTTTAGATCTGATATTGATAGGCTACTGGTAGCTTTATTAATCAGTTATCATGTTTAATTGCAATTTATGCCGTGACAAGTTTGCTGATTTCTAAGTGTGTTGTGTTTCAAAACTCTTCAGTTTTTTTTTTTTTCTGTACTCTGAACGTCTGTAATATGTAGCTGGTAGCACTCCTTCAATTAGGCTGCTAACATTGAACATTAGAGTGGCTCAAGAAATACACTTTTGTTTCAAAACCAAGAAGGTGCCCCTAGAATTGTTCAAATATAAAACCAAACATACTACATAGAGCCAAGATAATAATAAGCGATAAAGCACTTCACTCGAATCAGCGTGAAACATGCAATAACTGACTTTTTTATTAATTTCTCTGAAGTTTTTTTTTTTATCAGACTTTTATAATAAAAACTGTGAACTTTTAGTAGAGGCGTAATTGGCAAAAAAAAAAATTAAATTTTCCCAGGCCTAGGCCTCAACAGTAACTTAGTCGCAGTTATATGCCATTACTTTCCGTAGATTGGAGCACTTGCAGCAATGTCGGCTCTCATGATTTGAAACTCAGCAAACTGGTGATACCTTCTCTACTCATAAAAAGTTTTAAAGTGTCGTGCTTGTCGCTTCCTTTGTCACAATAATCAGTATAATAATGAGTTGCTTTCTCGAATTGTTTTTGCCACGTTTGCTCTAGTTATTATCGTGTTCATTTATTATCAAGCTTGGAGCGACAAATTTGAGAAACTGAAATTTTTTTGATAGTGTAGAAATTATTGGAGTCTTGTTGTTTTACCTTATGATCTTGTTCGAGATTATATTATTCGTAATTGGCAGTTTACGAGTCTAGCTATAGTGTTATTGTTGTAGCTTGGTTTAGCGAATGCCGAGATAAGAATAGAGTTTGGGATGTTAGCATATTCGTAGCTTTTGAAGTGCAAGTTTTAAATTGGTTGGCGTAAGTTTGTCTTAATACTTTCGATTATTGCTTTTGATTATTTTTACTAAATTTCTTTTAATTGATTATTTTGATATATTTTATATTTGCGCTAATTATGCTTTTTTTTTCTTTGAATAAGATTGTACTGTTACCGTAGTAACTACGTGTTTGAGAATTCGAAAAACCTCAGCAGCGACGAATTCGCGTTTTTAAAGATCCCGCCGTCCTTACAGTACTTCGCTTTTTGCCATGTGGGGCATTAGTGTAAGTGAGTTTGTGACACCCTCCCAGTTTACAGATAAATTTGTGATACTGAATGAAAAAAATTTTTGACTTGGTTTGACTAAACTGTTTAGTTCTTACCACAGCTTTTTAAAATTATGTTGCTGCAAAGGTTCACATTACCCTAAGATGCAGAAATTGAAAATTGACAATTAAGTTGGTTCAAGTCCAGTTCTAGCTTTTCAGCGGTTCAAGATGACTGGTGAAGACAATAAATTTCTCACAACTTGTGCATATAAATTGTATAATCACTGAAAACTTTTCAAAAATGTAGTTTCTTGACTCGTGACAATAACTTGACAAAAAGAGGTAACAAGTTGACGATAAGCTTTGAGACAACTTATCTTGAGTAAAGTTACGAGGAAATATGTTCGTAAAACGTTGCGAAGGTATCCAGAATTGAAAAAGCCAAATTTTACTACTTTTCGCAAAATTTAGAATAGATTTTAAAACTTACGCAACAGCGCTGTGACACTGCTTTTCAAAATTCTAGAAACTTTTTTAGTCTGGTCACTAAAGTCATAACGAAATAATCCAAAAAAATTTGGTTCGCTTTTATTGGTTCTTTGCTTCTTTAAAAAAAATAACTCAAAACAATTTTTTATCATAATGCCAATCGCAATCAATTTTTCTTAAAAATTTTAATTTTGATATACTTTTTGTTTTTTTCACAAAATATGTTTTATAAAAAATGCAAAGAAGCAATCTTGGTTGTCATGAATGCAAAGCAACGGCGATTCTGAACATTTTGAGAGGTAAAGCATGAGTTGTGCGCTGCCAGATTAGAAAGTTTGTTTGTTTTTCTGGTTTGGCACCCCCAAAAATTCAAAGTGGATTCGCGCAGCCAATTCTCAACCAATCGAGCTGAATTTTTTTGAGTGGAGTTTTTCATGAATTTAAACAATTTTCTTGATTTTGAAACAAAAAAGTACTTTTGAACCACCCTAGTGAACATGAAACTACATGGTTATACCATTTTCAGGTGGTGTCTTCATCATTTTGCAACCTAAAGTGCACAAACTCAACGAAGGCCAATGGGTTTTTTTGTTAATAAATTTCGTCTGTGCAAATGGTTTGTTTTTTCTGTGAAAGAAAAATTCATACAGTTTTTTCTGTCTTTCGCCTAAATTATTATTAGTGCTATGTTTGCCGATTTGGGCTGCTCCTCCAATATACCTTTGAAACCAAATTTATACTGTAATTGCTGCTGAAGGCTTGCACCATCCCCATCGGTAATCGATATAGTAGTTTTCCGCCGATTTTTTGACCTACTTTTTCGTAAAGTGCAATTCGTTTCAGCCATCTGTATTGGTTTGTATGGTGTGCTATTGCTATTGGCTGGGTAAATGTGCTTGCTGCGATTTGCGACTGCTGGCTTAATGTTGGTCACTAGGTGAATTGCAATGCTGTTCAATATCGTCGGACGTTTCAAACGTCATTTGTAATAGTGAAAAGATGAGAATGTAGCGCTATGTTTGCTTTTATATACTTTGAGTTTCTATCCCTGTCTTTTGCTGCTATGCAAATACGCTGTATCATGTTGGAATATATTTTTCCAATAGCCGACCAACATCCGACTAAATTAGAAAGTGATTCGATAGCTGCAAAAGGTGAGACAAAACGCAAGGTGGTATACAAGCAAAATGTATAGCGTTGTTAAATGTTCTCGTGATTTAACTATTAAATGGCGATTAGAATGCCGTACTATATTTTCCAGCATTGGAAAAATGCACACATTCCACCTATTTCTGACTAACATTAAGCCAGTAGTCGCAAATAGCACATCTTATGCAGCCGACAAATGGCTTTCCGAAAGCCGAAAATGTAAGCCAAACGTTCGCTAAAACGAAGCCTATTTATGACTAAAATTAGCCAATAAATGGCTATCCGAAAGACGGAAAGTTTAGATAGTTGGAAAAATAAAGCTCCTTTTGTGGCTTGAATGAAGCCAATTTAGTCGCCTTATCGGCTCGTAATTAGCTAATTTTTGTATCTTATGAAGCCGTCAAATGGCTCGCCTCAAGCCGGACAAATTATCCAAAGTTTGGCTTAAATATAGTTAGTTTTTGGCTTTTACTTAGCCAATTTCTGCATTGTATAAAGCCGTCAAATGGCTCGCCTCAAGCCGGACAAATTATCCAAAATTTGGCTTAAATATAGTTAGTTTTTGGCCTAAACTTAGCCAATTTTTTTTCCTGTGCAGAGGAAAGACTTGCAAATAGAACCCAAAAAAGTGCTCGGCATCATAGCTGTAGCTAGGATTTTTGATTAGTGGACCCCAAACCGCAAAGCAATGACGTCACCAGAACTTTTCAAAAGGAATTTTTAATGGGACAAAGATACCGTAAAATCGAGAATCAGAAGCAGAAGCCTGAGTTACCAAGTAACCAGAATTTTGCTAAAGGGGGTAAGGACTTAAACCAAAACTTGAAAAGTTTTCAAAAAATTGTAAATCGGGAGAGATGGCGAGTAAACTAGTGTAACTTAAACGTATCACAGACTAGGGTTTGGGGGCAAAGCCCCCGGCGCTGGGCAATTTTTTGTAATGTTTTAGAAAAAATTGTTTAAGAAAAAAAAATTCCAAGGCCTTTTGGATCACATTTCGCACGTTTATAGATCCATTTAAAATCACTAAATTTTTAAGATTTGAAAGCCAACTGAAAAAATTAAATTGTTCAATCTTCCACTTGCAGGTCAAGTCCAAAAAACGTTTAAAATCTTGCATGTTTAGGTTGAATTTTGCAAGTGGCTCGGTCTAGGTAGGGTGAAGCAAGATGCAATGCCTCATGCAATATTTCTAGCAGCTAGTAAATAATAATTCACTCAAAGATTTGCCTTGGAGATTTTTTGTTTTATCATAAAAATAACCAGTTTTAGGAGTACATACGCGATCAGAACGCAGGCTCGCTCAAATCAAATTCAATAATTTGTTCAATTAGCTTTTTCCCAAGCTAATTTTTTTTTCAAAAGTATTTTGTCGTGTTAAAACTGCTGAGATGGAGGTGGATTGTTTTTCAAAGTTGGTACAATAGATGGTTACGAGTCATGTGGTTGCATTATGTTCACAGAAAGGTTAGATGAGGGACTGAGGTTACAACTTTTAGGACAAAAAGCCTGAGTTTCTTCTGGATAATACATTTACATTGGTTGGATATTAATATTGTACTGTTGAACGCAAAAATGCTTAAATAAACTTAAGCTGAAAAAAAGCTTTGTTGTCATTATTTTTATCATTGGTGGCAATTCAATTTGCCCCCCTCTCTCCCTCTCCCCCCCCACTTGGCTACGCCTGTGCTAGGCGTTGATGTGGTAAGACAGATGCAAAGTGCCTGGTTCATACGATTGATCGAGTGACTACAGCAAAAATTCATGACCTATGAAAAATGTTGGAGCGGATGAGTATGATTTGGACTATTTCATTCACACTCTTTAAACGATTAAGAACGGACACGATCCTATTCTGAATCGGCTATTAAAGACCTGTAGAATCAGCTCCAATTTCTAAGATATCGCTTTCACTCAAATGACATTAACATGAATACAGAGAAGTTCCCTTTAAACCACCCTTAATTACTTTGCAAGCACATTATTAGCGCTTCAACCGACCTTTTTCAAACTGCGCACCAATCGCCAGTGCCAGAGAAAAGCAGAAGAGTGAGGCCTGCAGCCAAGCGTGACCAAGTAGAGAATAAAATGAGCGCATTCGCGTAGTTTCGGATCATCTAGTTTTATGTCATTGGTCAGACCATAGGCAAAATAATGGATTATAAGGTTACACGGTCATGCCAAAAAAAAGGGGTTCAGATTTGCAGTTCATTGTGAAATGTTTTCCATATTATGTTACATAAAACAATAATCTGCAGTATCTATCCTGAGGGGTTGTACTTACTGTTAATTAGTTAGAATCCAGCAGAGGTGGGCGTTGCGCAAAATAGTTCGCAAGTTGCGCAATTTGCGTTGCGCACTATGCCTTTTTTTTCGCTCTTGCGCAAGTTGCGTTGCGCTCTATGCCTGTTTTTTCAGCGCTTGCGCAATTTGCGTTGCGCTCTATGCCTTTTTTTTCAGCGCTTGCGCAATTTGCGTTTGCGAATCGGTAAATCTAATATTTGTTGCGCTTTAATTGTGAATTTTTTTCCAAGATGTGCAATCACAAAATAATTTTTAAATGTTGATCTGCATGTCTTTGTCAAAAAATAAATAAATTTTGATTTTACAGATTTAAAGCATGATCACGAGATAGTTGATACAAGCTGATTGGTGATAGAAAGATTTTTTTTCTTGTTTTATTTTCTTCTGCGTTATCTCCTTTTTTTTCTTGTTTTGTTTTCTTCCGCGCTATCAGCTTTTAAACCGCTAAACGTGCTGTTTTTGAAGTTTGAGCGATTGAATATATCAAGGAGGACTTGTGTGTGACAGAAATCAAGGGTGCCAGTTGGGACAGAGTTGTAAGTCGAGCCGGGCTTTTTGGGTCGGGTTTGGGCCTAAAGTTGACAAAATTTTCGGGCTTATTTTGGGCCTGAAACGTACTTTTTGTCTTAAGTGCACAAAAATATAATTAAAATAACCTTGCAAAATTTCTAGATTTTTCAGACCTAACCTAACTTTCGGGCTTTTTCAGGCATGATTTGGGCTTCAAAATAGCTTTCGGGTTCGGATCGGGTTCGGGCTTATATTTTCGGGTTCGGGCCGGGTTCGGGCCTCAACTAATCGGCCCGTTTACAACTCTGAGTTGGGAGATCCCTCTCAACCGGGTTCTCCAAAATTTCGAACTTTTAAACCGTTAGAGCTAGATGAATTGGATTTTTTAAATGGGTAAAAATCAAAAATAAACTAAACGTAACAAAAATTGGGGGTGCCACAATGGGGGTTAGCCCCAAACGGGCCCTCCAAAATTCAAACTTTTTAACCACTCACGCTGGACTCATGAAATTTTTAGGGTGGGCAAATATAAAAAAACGTTTTCCCAAACGGGCTCTCCAAAACTCAAACTTTTTAACCTTTTAAAATGGATACATGAAATGGTGATCCACTAATTTTCAACTTTCCTATTTGAAGCAACCTTTGCATTTCTGCACCATCAGCTTCTTTCGAAAGGTGCTTCTCCAGTGCAGACTTGACTGTGAGCGAATTCAGAATGCAACTAAGTGGTGAACATTTAAAAGCACTCAATGTCATGCACTGCAATAAAGCGCTGCTTTAATTAACCAGTCGTTTGACAAATTTTTTCTGAATATTGGTGGTGGTTGACTGGTTGTTCACTTTTTCAGCAAATTGGGTTAATTTAAGCCAGATTAGGATTCGGTTTTAGCAATTCGGAATAATTTTGAAATAGCCAAGTATTCTGAAATGCCCATCCCTAGTGGTACTACGTGGGCTTTAGATAAGCTATATTCCAAGGCTGCCCAACCCGTAGCCCGCGGGCCACGTTTGGCCCGCGAAGCTATTTTGTGTGACCTGCGAGGTCTTTTTGCGCGCTTGATTTCCTCATGGAAAGGCTTACCATTTTCTGGCAAATAAAAAGGTCTAACGTTGGTCTTAGCCATCAATGCGGCTAAAAAAAGGCCTGAATTTCTTGGTAAAAACTCTTGGTAAAAATGCATGACGCCGCAATAACTTTTCTCCCGCATTGTAGCCCGTACCAGTAAAAAGCTTGGGCAGGCCTGCTACATGCTGTATACGGCTGAAAGACAAAGGGTAATGTATTAATATTATATCAGGGTTCGAAATTAACTTTTTTGACAACTTGGCCGTCGGGCAAATGTTATCAAATGTCTATTTGCCCAAGAAAATTTCAACTTGCCCGAAAAAAAAAGTACTCTAAGTTTTGAGGTTAGCTTGGAAAAAAGCACTGAATTTGCAAAATACGCAAAGTTTCGAGAATCAAGTTTTTGTGTGCGATCATTAAGATAATGTGATGCAAACAGTAACTTTTCCAATCATGCATCAGCAAAAATTGATTTTTTGATTGTAAATATTTCATTTAATATTTAACGATCATAATTATTAATTACCGTTGTGGTTTGTTGCAAACGTGTTATTATTAGCGAATATTTTGGAAACTACACCAGCTAGAAAGCTAAAAGATCTTCAAAATAATCATAACAAAAAAATTAAAAAATTCTTGACGTTATCTTCATGCAGCGCAGGGTAATACTTGTGGTACCTGAAACAGCTGTTAGCGTGGCAAGCGCCGGAAAACTTTTCTAGAAAAAAAACGGAACATTTTGTGCCAAACTGTTGCTAAACATGTCCAAGAATCGAAAATCTGCGTGCGATTAAGACGTGTTAATTGCGATAAATAATGTGCGTACTATTAGACAATGCATTAATTGTGATAGTTACAAAGTGCTTACTAAAATAAAGCAAAGAACGGCTTTCTCTACGTACAAATTTTACTTTATTGCAACAAAACCGAGTAAATTGCGTCTTTAACTAATCTTGTTTGAAGTTGTCTAATACGCTGTATTTTGTTAAGTTGCCACCGGGGAAGTTAAGCTGAAAACTAACTTGCCTGCAGCGATTTCAGCTTGCCTCGGGCAAGCGGGTAGGCGTTAATTTTGAACCCAGTATTTAGTTTAAGCTACCTCACTTAATAAATACGAAATACTTTTTGTTTTTTGTACTGTAATTAGTAGCCAAAAACTTGGCCTCTACAATAGAAAAAAGATTAGATGAAAGGGTCGGAAAAGCAAACGACAAAATCACCAAAGATTGCTTTCCTGCCTACAAGAAAGATGCGTGGTTGCAAAAATTCAAAAGAATCAACACTGCTATTCCTAGTTTGGCCACCGTCGAGAGATTATTTGCTATTGGTTCTGATATTTTGCGATCGAAACGATCGTCTATGACGAAAGAAAATTTTGAAAAGTTTGTTTTGCTGCATGAGAATGAAAAGTGTTTAAAAAAGTCAACGCATTATTTCTGAATGTGAGTGAGTGGAGCTTTTTTTGTTTTGGTGTTTATTTATTTTTATTATTTTTTTTGTTTTAGAGTTTAACTGTTTTTTTCAACAACAAAAATAATTCTTTCTTCGGTCTTAGATATGTGCCTTTAGTTATAAAAGCTAAACGCAATGCAGTTGGTTTATTCCAGGGCAGCTTATAGTTGAAGATGGTACTATGTTTGTACTTTCATATTTTTATACTTAACACCAGCGCCTGCAGCGCGCTTTTAAAACTTCGATTATGCAAAAATTTGCACTCAAAAACTTTTTTAAATAGCGAAATTTGTGCGCGCTTCTCAAGCAATCAAATCGTAGTTGCGCTGTACTATTTTCAATTTTTGGTTGCGGAATTTGTGTTTGCGCTTTAAAACGTTTAGAATTTTCGTTACGGAATTTGCATTTGCGCTTTAAGCTTTTAAGATTTTGGTTGCGAAATTCGCATTTGCGCTTTAAGCTTAAAAATTTTGGTTGCGGAATTTGCGCTTGCGCTTTAAGCTAAAAAAATTTCGGTTGCGGAATTTGCACTTACGCTTTAACCTTCAAAAATTTTGGTTGCGGAATTTGCGCTTGCGCTTCGAGCTTAAAAATTTTTGGTTGCGGAATTTGCGCTTGCGCTTTACGGTGTGTTTTTTAAACGCCCAGCTCTGGAATCCAGCAGAAGTAAGCATAGATACCGTATTTATTCGAGTATAACGCGCACTCGTGCATAGTGCAGGGACGTAACCAAGGGGGAGCATGGAGGGCAACTGTCCCCCCATTTCAGTTGAACGTCATTTTTAAAGAAAGTTTAATGCATTTTGTGCCTAAATACGTTACTTTGCCCTCCAAAAATTTTCTTTGCCCCTCTCAAATGATTTTGAACAAAATATCCTAAGTAAGGCAATTGCAAGTAAAACCATGTTTTAAGTCTGCAAAGACCTTTTTTTTTTGGTCTTCACTGAAATTTGGGAGCAAAATCAGCTCTATTTTCTGTGAAGATCTTTCTTTTCAATTTTTGGAGATCATCGCGAACTTATTGCCCCCCAAATTTTTGCGTGCCCACCCCCAAATTGTTGCTTGCGCCTCGAAAATTTCGCTTTGGCTACATGTTTGGTATAGCGCGCCCTTAGTTTTTTGAATGAAAATTGGTATAAAGTATTTTTCACTATTTGCAGGTCAGACCAAGAATAGTTAAATGACAAGTGCTGTTGAAGACATGCGGCTAAGACAAAAAATTTCTTGATAACCGTTTGTTGCAACATCAATGTTATCTTTGATATTGTATCAATTTTGTCACAAGTAGCACTGAATCTGCAATGCCACGTTTTTCTCAATGCAGAGGAAATGTCCAACGCACGCTCCACTGGTGCATGTGCGTGTGCGTTCACGAAATTGTCTCGCATTGGTATGCGCAATGCGCATGCATGAGCGTAAGCACATATTCGATAAAATGTGGCCTAGTGGATAAAGGCGTCGGTGTTTGAAACCTTTGTGAGAGAATTTGGTTTGACTTCACATTTCGCTACAAAACTCGTATACACTGCGCACTCTTAATTTTTGATTGAAAATCTGTACAAATTTTGCACGTTACACTCGAACAAATACGGTAATTATTGTCAAAAGTCTTATCCACGAATGAAGCAACACGACAATGGTGTGAGTTGAACTAGTGGTTCTCGCCTTTTCGGATATTAATAATTCTTGCAAAAATGACACACTTCGCCACGTCCCGTGTACAGTACTGGTTAGTATTCTAACAGCACAATTGTTCGTTTGATTCGTATGAACCAGGTACACTGCGTCTGTCTAACCACTCTAACGCAGAGCACCTTTTTTTGAGTTCTTTTGGCAAGTCTTTTTATCAGGCTGGGCCACCACAACGAGTAGACTGTTGGGCCCAAATGGGAAATAAGCGTAAAGTGTCTTTCCCAAGGACACAACGACGCATTGCCAGTTCGAGAATCGAACCAGGTGTCAGCAACCTTTCGATCACTAGTTCAATGCTCTATCACTGAGCTACAACCGCCATAACAGCACGACAATAAGGCGTTTACATTGTACAGATTGCTCGACGAATTGCTCCAGCCAGGAGACAGCAGAATGACTATATTGTTTGAGAGTCGCTGCCACCAAAGTCTACCATGCAAAGTGCTTGCTCCTCACTGTCCCTTTAATGCTGAACAAGCAGCACGAAAGCAGTAAATACTATTTTCTAAAGGTTTTTGGTATGACTCGACAAGAGAACGAACCAAGGTCTACCGACTGCGAGGGCGCAAAGCGGATCTTCTGACCACTGTAACAACGCGTCAGTAAATATCTGAATAACAAAACTTGTGGCGCAATGCGAATAAGCCTCACCAACAGAATTATCGGCCGTTTGGCTATTATTTATAGCGTTTCCATTAAGTTGTTACGTCATAATAATTGATAAATCCCGAGGAGCACATGTCGTGCTGTCACGTCACGTGTCACCTACTCGGCTGGCGGGATATTAGACACTCTCAGAACTCAGAACAGGAGTCATAAATAATTTGCAGACGCCTAACAATCAATACAGCGCTCTAACACAAGTACGGTACGTAGCGTCGTCATCGAGTTGCAAACGTCGTTACGTAGTATGTAAACGCACTTATATGTTTTCGGGTTCGGGCCTGTACTTGTGGGCCAGCATGCAACTCTGGATAGAATTAAAGCTAACTAACAATTTTTGTGTTGAAAATCGCCACTAAGAATCCCAATTAATAAACTACTGTATCAGAAAAAAACGCTGCATGTAGAATTATTGAAAAAGCGAGTATGAAATTAAATATAAAAATAGTTGTTCGAATGCCTGGAAATATGCGAGCTACACTTAATCAACTTTCACACGACGTTATGAAAATGCGAGTAGGCGAAGCTCCGACCAAAAATTTGTGCAATTTTAGGAAAACCTAAGGATTTATTATTTTTTGCGGGTTTACAATAGTGGGTATTTTGAAGGTGAGCCCCCGGACAAATGTCTTCAATGCCTTTCTCATTAACACAGCCCTGCTTGGATCCCCAGGTTACTTTTTTGCAGTTAAATACCATATGTTAAATTCCACGAAGCGTCATTTGGCGGCCGAAACTTAAGCTATGATTCATTGATAGGATCTAGATGCAAGACTATATAAAGCATGGCTAGTGGCTACTCAACTGGCAGACCGCGGTCCACATCCGGACCTCCGGAATGCTAAATGCAGACCTCCACACTTTCTTGAAGTTGTTCTAGGGACTTCTTGGTGGGGAACTCACTCAATCGGTCCGGGAGCTAAGCCAGACCCAAATTGAAATGAAGACCTTTTTTGGTCTTCAATCAATCTCGGGGACCAAAAGTGTCACGAATTGCGGTGAAGACCTTTTTTTTGTCCTTAATTTTTTTGCTGGACCGGACCCAACAAGTTTTCATCTACTGCATCTGGACCTTTTCTAAATCTAGTTGAGTAACCCTGATACAAAGTAAAGAGCGACATTACGTGCACTAAACCGTAAAGAAATGATTGGCTTGAAATTAGGATTGGGAAAGTGTGGGAAAATTAAAGTTTTTCTAACTTAGCTTTTACGGTATTTTCTTTCAAATCTCTTTAAAAATTGTCCTATTTCATTGGAACGTCACAAAAATTGCTATTTTTCTGCAAAACAAAAAAAATCACAAGAATAGTTCAACGGAGGCATGGGGACTTTCAAAAAAATTTACAGTATTTTGAAATACTTTTAGATAATAATGTCATAGTCGCTGTGTGATATTCAAAAAGTATAATTTATGATAATATTTTAAACAATTCCGTACAAAGTAGTCGTTTAACCAAGCAATAAGGTTTATGTTTGAGAAACTGCTCAAAAAGTTCAAATCAAAAATTAAATTGACTATAAACTTACAGTATATTGAAATACTTTTAGATAATAATGTCATAGTCGCTGTGTGATATTCAAAAAGTATAATTTATGATATTTTAAACAATTCCGTAAAAAGTAGTCGTTTAACCAAGCAATAAGGTTTGTGTTTGAGAAACTGCTCCAAAAGTTCAAATCAAAAATCAAATTTACTGTTTTCGAATAATCATCAAAAACTTAACGAAATGCAATATCTTCAGCACTTGAAGCTTAAAAATAAGGGACATTCGCCTACCATAATTTAGAAAACTTGTATTTTTAGTTATTGTCTTTGGCCTTGACCATTCCTGTCCTTGGCCTCGAGAGGGTCTATCCTTGAAGATACGGTCCTTGGGCTTGGATTTTTTTCTGAGTCCTTGATCTCGAACGTTGGGTCCTCGACTTCACCTCTATTGAAGCTACGGTAATAAATGCTAGGACTGTGGAAACATTCAATTACACCAGATCATGTGTCCAAATTTAAAATCTCAAAACTCTTTAAAGCTTGTTCCATGTTTTGAAACGTGAGGACAACAAGATCTTTTTTAATACTGGTCCGGTTTCCTATTCGTCAGGAAAGTAAAATCTTATTCAAACACAATCAGAATAAAGATTTTGCACTTCTGAGGGTTCGAAAGATGAACCAATTTAGCAAGAGATTTTTAATTTTGCAAATTCAAGCACTTGATCTGGTGTATTTAAATGCTATTACAACTGAAAAAACATCGCATACCTCTTTGCTAAGACGAATCTGCAATCTCAGGCACAAGCTTAAAAGGAATAGAACTAACAGAAGGTGGTCCATAATGCGCTTGTAAAACGGCATCATGTTGATGCTTCTTCAAGCTTGTTTCATTGATCATTATTTCGTGAGTTTTGTAGAAAAATTTGCTGAACATGCATCTGCGAATAACGCCATATAGGCTAAGCTATTTGTACTATAGATCTTTACCGGTGGGTAAAACTGTTTAATCGACACAATCATGTGCAAGTACAAATATGACTTTCATGCTGCCTCTAGTATTTGCTGATAGACGACTGTAAAACTTCGGCGATACCTAAACACGAACGAGCATTGGTTTGTTTCTTTTCGCCACCGCCCGAGTCGGAAGCAAATAAACGATTTGTGCTCAAATGATAATAATCAATAGACTACCAGTAGGCCTACGGTACCCTACCGATGCAGAGACACAACCCTTTCCATTAGGACATTTGTTAATTCAGACATTGTTAAACTTCACAGATCAAGAATGTTACCGGAAGGCTAGATGATACCGATAGCCCGAAATAAAAACGGTAGAGGTAAACTAGTACGTTTGCCCACTGCACTGATTTAGGCCAATTTTTTAGGATATTTATGATAGGCTTATTTGTTTTATATATAATCCGCCACCAAACATACCGGTAGTTGAGTAAGATAGCCTAGGCTATATTACCGTTGCCGACTGATTGATCTGATTAGCTTACGGTAGGCTAGCCTGTACCCCTATTTCATGATCTCAAAGAATCTTAGTGACTATGTCTTGACTCTGGACCACAATAGCGGATTAACTTTCGAATGGTTTTGCTTGGTCTATTTACATAGGCTAAGTACCGTATATGGCATAGTATGAAGCAACGTTATTTTTTAGTGACGTTGGTATGAAGCGGTATGAAGCAGTGTTGCAGAGTCGGAGTCGGGAGTCGGAGTCAAGGGAGTCGAAGGTTTTTACGGGGAATCGGAGTCACAGTCGAAAAAAGATTTTGTCCGAGTCGAAAAATATATGCTCGACTCCAAACCCGGCGCCACGGGGGGGCATTCCAGGGCCGTGCCCCCCTAAATGACTGCTTGTGCCCCCCCCCAAACGAAAATTGTGCCCCCTCAAGCGAGGACTGTGCCCCGAAGAAATGAACAGGTTCGGGGCTGCTGGACTGCAAATCGAGGCCGAAATTGGTGTTTATCACTGGAATTTTTGTAATTGACACCGGATTTCACGACATTTTTAGGATGAAGAGCTTTTATTTTTGAGATCACCAGTTTTCGGCCGGAAAAAACGTTTGAATTTCTGTATTCAGCCGGAAAATCCCTCTGAATTTTTGGTCTTCACCTTGTTCATTTGATCCAGACTGGGATAAATTTCTCGTGCCCCCGTGCCCTTCTCGAATTCACGTAAATAAACTTCTCGTGCCCCCCAAAAGTTATTTCTGCCATCCCAGTCACGCTATCCTGGCGCCGGGCCTGCTCGAATCCCAGTGTTGCACAAAAATCTGATTAAAATGTAAGCTACGTCCTGTGTTAACGAAACTGTAGTCAAGTTGCATGTAGCATTAGCACGCATTAGTCTGGCTGCAACAGTATACGCTTATATTTACATCTTCACATTTTTAATCTGCTGCAGTGTTGCAGAGTCGGGGTCGAGGGAGTCGATGGTTTTTACGGGAAGTCGGAGTCAGAGTCGGAGTCGAAAAAAGGATTTTGCTGGAGTCGGTAATCAGACTCGAACGGAAATAAATCCCGGGAGTCAGAGTCGGAGTTCGAGTCGAACCGAAAAAATGGCTGAGTGTCAGAGCCGAACTGGTTTTGCTTTGACTCTGCAACACTGGTATGAAGGGATAATATGACATTCATATGTTGCCTTTATGCTCCACAGCCGGGCAGCCGAAACCCGTTTCGAGATGAACTAGCAGAGAAATTTTGCAAGAAACCAAGTCAATTTTCTTTTGTTTTAATTGGTCACCACCTACGATTCCGTCAAGATCATTAAAATACCGTGAAAACCTTTTTGCCACTCTTTGCATCAAATCCCACCAGAAACCATCTTCTAGTTCGGTCCGGGCAGGCGCGTAGCCAGAAATTCGTAATGGGGGGGGGCTGTTTTAGGGGTCTGGGGGCGGAGCCTCCAGCCGCCGGAGGCCAGTCGGGGGTCTGGGGGAGAAGCCCCCAGCCGCCGAAGGCACGGGGGACTGGGGCTGAGCCCCCAGCGCTCGAAAATTGTGCATTTTTTTGCAAAAATAGCTTAATTTTAGAGCTATTTTAATAAAAAATAATGCTTCTAAAACGTGGCATAGAAATTGGCAGCGCAACATGATTCAACTGGTTGCATTAATGGGCTATGTGAGATGTGGCTAATGATAACATTGCAGTTCTCTTGTTTACTTGCTGGTAAATCATAAAATCCTATTATTCAATAAAACTCACTCGGAGTAATCTATTTCGCTTATATTTTGTAAAGGAAAATAATTGGGAGGGGGGGGCTAATGGAAAGATATTTGAGAGAGCGATTGGTACTTAACTTACACTAAATAGCCCCCCCCCCCCCCTTTATTCCTGAGTTTATAATATATTTGTAGATAAAATCTATGTTTGGCGTTTCTACACTAGCGATCAAATTTGATTGTTTATTTTTGGCATTTTTCAAAGTTTTCAATGATTTGTGAGTTTAATTTTTGACAAATTAGCGCCCCCCCCCCCTGAATGTATGTTTCAAAAGATGCTTTAAATCATCTTTTAGTCCATTCCAGCGCAAAAAACTGTCTCAAAAGAGCTAAAAACGTGGTATTTTTCTTATTCTGCATTTTGGTTGACTGGCCAATGGGGGGGGGGCTATAGCCCCCTCCCCGCCCACCCTGGCTGCGCTGCTGGGTCCGGCACTGATAATGCAGCCCGCTCAAAGTCACTGCAGCCTGTTCCTGAAAAAGTTTGGGAACCCCTGCTATGGACCGCATATAATAGTGCAGGCTTTATTTTGGCTAGGCTTAACAGGCCGACTAACTGAGCTTTCAGGAATTTAAGTCAGTTCAGTTCAGTTCAATTTATTCGCCACATTATGCATCTATGGACACCAGCAAATCAATAATACTTCATTTGGCAAAAAAAAACAAAAAAAACAAACAATACAATATTCCAAGTGCACACAAACACACAGCAGCAGGGATGGCCACGAATAGACCTCTCGGTCTTCAAGTCAAGCAGCCACCCTTGAGGTTAAGTAATTACTAACTTGTTATTTACTAATTCAGAAAATCTGAGAATCTAAGCGACGAGAAGTCACAAATCGTGGTGACACTGAGTCATTAATTGTAGTTACCCAAAATATGTTTCTTAAGTTTACTTTTAAATAATCTTGGAGTTTCAGTTTGGATATTTGAAGGGATTGCATTCCAAACCTTGACACCTTTGTATTTAATGGATCTTTGAAGTCTTGCTGTTTGAAATCTGGGTATGTAAAGAGATAAATTATTAGATGGACAGGTGGATCTGGTTAGTCGAGTCGAGATTTTACTTGTTTTAACGAACATATTAGACAGTTGTGGAGGTAGTTTTTTTAGAAAATGTAGATGCACAAATTTGGCAGTTTCAAGGTCGTATAAATCTGGGTAATTTAAGTATGCCAAGTTTTTTAAAGTAAGGAGTAACATGATCCTGATAGCAGCCGCCGCAAGAAAGTTTTATGGCTTTGTTTTGAAGCGTACTCAATTTTGTTAGATAAGAAGGAAAAGTTCGTCCCCATATTATCAAGCCATATAACAAGTGGGGGTGAACCAAAGCGTAGTATAATTTAATCATGGCAGATTGAGGAAGGAAATGTTTAAGTTTGGACATTATTCCAACTGCTCGAGATATTTTATGTGCGGTTTCTGTAATATGGACGTGGAAGTTTAATTGAGAATCGAGATGAACACCCAAGTATTTAACACTTTTTGAAGTTGATAAGGGTATATCATTTAAGTACAAGTATGTTTGTGGGGTGGTTTCTCTTAATTTAGGTGGAATTATTAGATAATTGGATTTGGTGGGGTTAAGACTTATTCTATTAGCCATACACCATTGGGAAACTTTTAGTAGGTCGTGATTCATTTTGGTTTCTAGGCATGGTATGGTATTACTGTTCAAGATTAAGCAGGTATCATCAGCAAATAATCTTGGAAGGCTGCAAGTTGAGTTTGGAAGATCATTGATATAAAGTAAAAATAGTAACGGTCCAAGAGTTGACCCTTGTGCAACTCCATATTTGACTGACTTTATTTCCGAATCAATGCCGTTAATACTTGTGTACTGTGATCTATCAAGAAAGGTCTCTATGAGCCTGTTTGATGGTCCTCGTATACCACAATGTTTAAGCTTAGCTAATAAGATATCGTGCGGGACACAATCGAATGCCTTTCGCAGATCCAGAAAAATTAAGCCATTGTAAAGATTTTGGCTAATGTTGTTATATGCAGTTGAAACAATGTCCAAAACGGCATGAGTGGTAGAGGTATGTTTTTGGAAACCGTATTGGGTTTTATGTATTACATTGTGCTTTTTCAAAAAAGCCAAAAATCTATCGTAAATAAGACGTTCAAGAATTTTAGCGAAGCAAGTCAAAATCGAGATTGGGCGATAGTTATTAGGATTAGTTTTATCTCCTTTTTTGTGAATGGGAATGATTTTGGCGCGGGTACAGCTATCAGGAAAGATGCCATTTACAAATGCGAACTCGATGAAGCATTGCAAGTAGGGTGCGACATTGGGAGCAGCTATGCGAAGGAAGTAGGCAGGAATGTTATCATGGCCGACAGCTTTGTTAACCTAAGCCACAGTCAGCCAACAGTCAACCTAAGCCACGCAAGATTATGTAATGTTAGAATGCAATCAAAAATTGTTACGTCATACTTTTGGTAACCCTACATTAGGCAACTTTAAATAACAAACTTTTTTTGTTACCGCGGCCAGTTGGTCGAGCGGTAACGCTTTCGTCTCTGGAGTGGGAGGTCGGAGCATGGTCAGATGATTCAAATCTTGGTTCGTCAAATTGGACACAGTGTTGCCAACGGCTCGTCACCCCTGCGACATATCTTCTTCGAAAGGAGCTGTGTAGCCCTGGCGCAATGATGTGGAGAAGGGCCCCACAAACTGGTTACACGCTTCAGCGTAATACAGCGAGTATATTGAAAGATTTGATTTAAACTTTTTGTGTAGCGTCTAGTTGGTCGAGCGCTCGAGCGGTAACGCGTTCATTTCAGTGCCGTCGCCAGAGCAAACAAAATGAGGGGGCACTAGCCGAAAGTGGGGGGCACTAAAATAGACTGAACTTTTGCACATAAAAACTAAAACTTCACTGATAAAAGCTTTGCGCTATTTTAAGAATTTTGCATTCATGCCTGAAAAAAGAGGAGTTTAAGGCAGGCAGCGTTTCTTAGCTCGTTTCGTATGCCGCCCATATAATCGCTAGAAAAATCTGTCTGCAGCATTGAATACGACCAGACGCGCAACCACGATTTTCCTGAGAGGGAGGGGCTTGAACCAAAAGTAAATTTGTTTGCAAAAAATGTATAATTTAGGCCCCGAGCTGAACAAACTGATGCATCTCAAGCGTATCACTGAGGGGGCTTGGGGGCAGAGCCCCCAGCCGCTGGGCAAATTTTGAGCTTTGCGGCAAAAACTAGCAATTTTATTTCATTCACTTTTTGCACGTTTTTGGATCTATATGAATAACTACAGTACAGTAAAATGCTAAAATTCAGAAATCATTGAAAGAATTAAATTGCCTTGCCCTTCAGCCCCTACCCCCTTACTTCAGGTCAACCCCAAAACTCGTTTAAGCGCTTATATTTTGGGAAAATTTTCTAAATGACTTAGCTATAAGCGGCTAAAGCCCCCTTAGCCCTTGCCTCTAGTTGCACAACTGAGCTGCAACCTAAAAAAATCTTGAGTGTGCTCTAAAAGAACAAAAACAGCTGGTCTGTCCAAAAGAATTTTTTTTCTGTGTTGTTTCAGGTCATAATCACTAACGAAGTACCGGTACCGGTGACGATTGGTGTAAGCTTACATCCCTATTTCACAACACCTCTGTAAAGGCGTGTTGATAAGACGGATTATTGCGTCACATTTATGTACAGCAGTTGTAGGCCAACAATTTCGCAAAGAACGGAGGAAACTTTAGACGAGAAGTAAATTTAAATGTTATTATTCCTTTTTCCATTATTGTCTGTTGGCTTATCGTTACGTGGTGTTCCAAAAACGTATTCAGAGTTGACCGAAAATGGGGGGGCACAAGCAGTCGTTAAGGGGGCATGGCCCCCTGGCCCCTCGTAGTGACGGCACTGGTTCATCTCCGAAACGGGTGGTCTTAGGTTCAAATCTCAAGTGGTAAATAGGACACGATGTTGCCAACGGCTCGCCACCGCTGCGACATTTCTTGGAAGAGATGGAGCTGTGTTGCCCGCGCGCTATGACGCGGAGATGGACCCCGCCAACTCGCTACATGCAAATTGAAATTTCTCATTTGGGACCTGCAGTTGCAAAGATATTTAACGAAACGAAAAAAATATTGTTAGCGCAGTTTTGAACTCTGGTTTTCAGTTTTTTGTCGTTTTCTGATTTCTGCCGGATTATTCAGTTTTGCGTTTTTTCTAAACGTTTTTTGCGTGTCTGCTCGAATGACGTAATGCTATACAACCCGACGCTCGACCTTTTTTTTAGCCTAATTATTTTTTGACTTCTGCTGTTTGAAGACTGTCAAGTGTTTTGGAAAGACCTTAGGCCTACTGTATGACTACTGTTTTTGAGATTGGCAACTGTATCGAAAGCCAATTATTTTTTAGTCTCAAAACGGTAGTAAGTGTGTCTTTTTTCTGTTAGGCGTAGGCTTATCTAGTATCGTGTTATGGATCTTTTTATTTTATCTGCAGAAAACCGCCAGATCGCCAACTTGTACTGCTAGTTTGCCAGTTTGACCGCCAGCTCGTTCGCCAGATCACAAGCTAGCCCGTCTATTCATTTGCCTTCCATTAGTTTCATTTTGACTGCACTCGTCCGCAGGCATGTAGCCAGGATTTGGAAAAAAAAAGGGGGGAGGCTTTTTTGAAAGAGTGACACAACTGTAAGCAACCTTGACCCGAATTTTCATTGCTGTCGAATCAGATTCAAACGGTTGATCCGAAATTGAGACGGATTTTTCGGCCGAAATCGGAAATTGAAACGGTTTTTCGCCCAAAAACAGGTGATCTCCAAATTATTTAAAACAAAACAAAGGTCTTCACCAAAATTGAAACGGATTTTCCGCCAAAAAACAGGTAAACTCCAAAAAAAAAAAAGAAAAAAGGTCTTCACCAAAATTGAGACGGATTTTTCGGCCGAAGTCGGAAATTCAAACGGTTTTTCCGCCCAAAAACAGGTGATCTCCAAAAAACAAAAGGTCTTCACCGAAACTGAGATGGATTTTTCGGCCGAAATCGGAAATTCAAACGGTTCTTCCGCCCGGCTCACGGCAATTCTTTCACAAGTTCCTCACCAAATCCCTTCGGGGGGGGGGGCTGTTTTCGTTTTTCGAGCAAAATCGGCCTCAAAAGCGCTAAAAACGTGCGATTTTGCATACTTTTCAGGCCAATGAGGGGGGGCTTTTGGGGATATGGGGGGATCATTTTATGAACTTTATTGTATCAACCTCCTCGGAATCACACCACTCAATACTTAAATCGAATCGAACTTTCATTTCCGTTCAATTAAATCCAATTTAATACATCTTTTTTGTCTTTCTATTTTTTAACTAAAGGCGATATTTAAATCGAATTGAACGTAACTCTTTAGCAGAACACGAGCAACACTTACGACTACTACTTGATCGCTTCAAACGAAACGGTGTGGCATTAAACAAAGAAAAGTAGAACAAAGACAATATCAATTAAATCAGTGCCGTCGCTACGGGGGGGCCAGGAAGGCCCTGCCCCCCCTAACGACTGCTTGTGCCCCCCATTTTGGTTTACTAAGAATCCTTTTTTTGGAGCAGCACGTAACAACAAGACAACAGGCAATAATGGAAAAAGAAATAATAACAATTAAAGATAATTTTCGTTCGAAGTTTTCTCGACTCTGCAAAATTGCTTGCCACCAACTGCCGTACATAAATGTGACCCAATAATCCGCTTTATTAACACGCCTTTACGGATGTGTCGCGAAATAGGGATGCATGCCTTCCGGATCGTTACTGGTACTTCGTTAATGGTTATGACCTGAAACAAAACGTGAAAACATTTTTTTAAAAGACCAGTTTTTTTTAGAGCACACTCAAGATTTATTTTAGGTCGCAGCCAGCAGTTACGCAACCAGGGTATCAGCGCCTTCAGCCAAGTCATTTAGAAAAAAACAAAACAAAAAGAACAACCGTTTAAACGTGTTTTGTACTTGACCTTAAAGCATAAGAGAGGCTCAAGAGGCTAGGCAATTTAATGCTTTTAATGACTTCTGAATTTTAGCAATTTACTGTAATTATTCATATGGTTTAAAAACATGCGAATTGTGATTAAAATGGCGTTTAAATTGCTATTTTCGCCGCAAAGTCGCAAAAATTACCCAGCGGCTGGGAGCTCTGCCTTCCGGCCCCCTCAGTGATAGGCTTGGTTGCAGTGGTTTGTTCAGCACGGGACCTAAAGAATACCATTTTTTTGTAAAAACATTTACTTTTGGTTCAAGCCCCGTTTAGGAAAACCCTGGTTACGTTTCTGGTCGCATTCACTCCAGCAGGCAGATTTTTCAAGCGATTGTACGGGCCGCATACGAAATGAGTTAAATCCTGCCGGGCTTATACGTGTCTTTTTTCAAACATGAATACATTATTGTTGCCGTAAAGCATCACTTTTTGTGTGCAAAAGTTTTAGTGCCCCCCATTTTTCTTTCAGTGCCCCCCCCCCCCCATTTTCGGCTAGTGCCCCCTCACTTCGTTTGCTCTGGCGACGGCACTGAATTAAATTTATTTCGTTGCGCAATATCCGTTCATTACGCAATACCACTCATAGCAATGAGCGATATGTGCCAATAACCGGATACAGCAGACAATTATACTAGGACAAATATATTAAATTCACTCGGTCACCACAAACTAAACGTTAGACTGTTACAGATATCCTACCAAAAAGTTTTTGGAAACTTTGAATCTGCTCTCGCATCTTGATGCACTCTTAAGAAAGAAACTGAATAATATTAACCCTTCCAGTACATTACGTGACCAATTCAATTTTGTTAAACCTTTCCCTTTAAACTATTACTTCTACTCAGTAGTCAGAACAAACAAGTCCTATTGTGATTAGACTGATTTCGAGTAAAACCTATGCGTTTTAACAAAACCGTGCTGTAGCATTTTTGCTGCATCAGGCTTTCATCGACAGAAAAAAGCAGGGTAACCATAACCAGGGCCTCCGAGAGGGGGGGACAATGACCCTGGGGCCCATGGAGTTTGGTAGGCCTAGCCATAGGCGTAGCCAGGGGGTAGGGCAGCTCCCCCCCTAATTGAAATGCCACCAAGGATAAAAATGTATCAATAAAGCCTATTGTTTCTTCAGTTCCTTCTAGCGTTTTTTCTCATACAACAGTAATTAACAATTGACGTCCTGGGCCCCCTCAATTCAATTTTTGTCAGCTAATCTAAATGTATCTTAACCTGAGAGAAATTGAGGGTTTTTGTACCAAAAGTTGCTACCTCAGGCCTTCATCTAACGTTTTTATAAACGTAATGCAATAACTAGTGTCGGATTTATCATATTATGGCACAAAGACGCCCCGAGCTGAGATGGTGAAACTTTTTTTGTTTTCACTTATATTTGGCAGGAAAATGTAGCTGAAATCTCCAAAGTGCCAAGTTCCCGCGCAATGTAAATCCGGCCCTGGCAATAACCTAGTTAGTAGGCCTAACCAGTATATACTTAAATTGTAGGGGGAGGCGGGGGGACGCGTCCCCCCATCGAGATTTAGGCGTACCCCATCGATATTTAAGCGCTGGATGATTGGACGAAAAAGAGCCAGTCAGCACGAATAAATCCTACATATTGCGGTGAAGACCTTTTTTTTGTGGTTTTCATTCAATTTCGGGGACGGAATTACATAATTTCCACTAAAGTACTTTCGCATGCCACATGCATTTGGTTAAGGCAGCAAAAGCGGACCCTCATGCAAAATTTTACAATTTAAGTACTGGGCCTAACCATTCGTCGTAGCATTTTTCAATAACGATTCAACTTCACCTCGCCAGTTTCTACGCGATAAAATACGACTTTTGAACAAAAATTAGCCAGGAGAAATGCTTGTTGAAAAAATTATTGAATTTAAATTGAGGGATTCCGGACCTCCTGGTCGTATATGTACTACAAATGGTTAATTTTAATACAAAACAAACAACTCCAAGGAAAATCTTTGAGTAGATTATTATTTACTGCTAAAATATTGCAGGAGGCAATGTACCTTATTTTACCCTACTTGAGTCAAATAACTAACAAAATTTATCCCCAAAATACAAGATTTTACACGTGTTTTAGACTTCAATTGTAAGTAAAAGGAGGATTGAACAATTTAATTTTTTTAATTGGCTTTCAAATGTTGAAAATCTAGTTCTTTCAAATGGCTCTAAACACGTGCGAATTGTGATTCATAATGGCATTAAAACAGCTAATTTTCCCATTAAATTTCAAAAAATCGCTCAGCGGCTGGGGGCTTAGCCCCCAAACACCCGTCTGTGACACATTTCAATTACATTGGTTTACTCATATGTCTCCCAATTTAGACATTTGCAGTTTTAACTTTTGGAGTAAAGAGATACTGATCGAATTCGTTTTTTTTTTCGAAGAAATGAGAGCTACTTGAGGCAATAAAATGGTGACGCAAAAATTTCTCCCCGATTTCCCTTACTCGCGGAAATACAATTTCTCCGTTTGACTCCGTACCAATTTGTGACATCACACCAGGCATGAGTTTGCAAATTTTTTCGCTGTCTCAGGAACACGATGTTCGATGGAAAAGGTGAAAAGATTTTATCTTTAGACAGCGATTATAATTCAAACTCAATTCATCGGTGGCATTATACGAGTGATATAATCTGTTGTATCAAAGTTAGACCAGCTTTGGTGATGGTTTTAGCCCATCAATGATATCAAATTTGAAGCCTAAAACGATCAAACTGTAGATCAGTACTAGTAGCCTAGGTTTGCAGGAAGTTCAAATTAAATAGGCCTACTGTAAGCTATTGCCTACTATAACAGCACTAAAACAACACCAACCTGGTCTACCAGTCTTACTCTTCCCAACTGTTTTTCACTAAGCTAAGGTAAGTTCCGTTACCGATATCGTACAACCAGCAACAAGCAGTGTCATAAAATAACAGAATGGGTATACCGGTACATGTGCATACTCAGCGTGGGCTAATCTCAGATCTCTAATCAAAAACTAGCGCGAAAGCACAGTCGGCCTAATGAAATACCCACAACTTACTAACTAGTAGCAGTAAGTAGCCTAACCAAATCTGAAAACTTGGGTTCTAGGCTACTAATAACGTAGCCTACTGATCTACAGTATGATCGTTTTGGGCTCCAAATTTTATATCATTCATAGCCTAAAAACATCACCAAAGCTGGTCTAACTTTGATACAACAGATTATATCACTCGTATAAAGTCACCGATGAATTGAGTTTGAATTATAATCGCTGTATAAAACAGAATCTTTTTGCCTTCTTCATCGAACATTGCTTTCGTTAGTCAGCGAAAAACTTGGCAAACTCATGCCTGGTGTGATGTCACAAATTCTTACGGAATCAAACGGAGAAAACTGTATTTCCGCGAATAAGGGGAATCGGGGAGAAATATTTGGGGCACCACTTTATTACATCAAGTAGTTCTCATTTCTTCAATAAAACCAAATTCGATCAGGATCTCTTTAAGTTCTCTCCCTGCAGCAAAATCCTGATTACACCCAAAACAGGCAACGGCTTCTGATCTTCCAATCCTCAATATCTATATCCCACAAAAAGTTCCTCTTTCAAAAATTTCTGATGACGTCATTACATGTGATTTGTGGATTGCCCCCAACCCAGTCTAATATCTTGGCTACGCCCATGGGCTCTGCGCGGTGAAGCAACATGAAGAAGTTTTTCAGTCATCTTTCCAATTTCTTTAATTGGCTACGGCATAAGCTCGGCATATCTAAGACAAAACTTTTTGCTTCTTTAAGCACAATCGCACATGTCTTTTAAACGCCATAAAGCTTCTCCTTAAGTTGAACATGAAAATAAGACAAAAATGTCATACGCCGATGCAGACTACAGCCATGCTAAAAGAGGAAATGGTAGAAAAAAAGGGTTTATGAATTACCATCAGACCCTCACAAAAATATGAAGTTCAGCTTCCAAAATAAAAGTGCACACCATCATGTTATCTCGTTGCAATTTCACTTCAAATTGTTTGAAGGTTTCTCGTATTTGCTTAACAGATCTATTTCATTTGATTGTTGTGTTCCAAAATCGTCGCTACAAACCAATCAAAAAAAGAATTAATCCAACCAGTGTGGCCGCTTATAACCAAAAATTTCAAAATCAGGTCTGTATTTTTCGTATAGCTGATTGACCAAGTGTTTAGGCAATTTTTCAAAAGCGGCTTTAACTTTAGCTTCAGTGGTGTTGAAAGGAACTTTTGGAAATACACCAATCTTGTGATTGGCTGATATTCCTAAAATGTGAGTCAAGTTTCCAATATCAGCTTGCAGCGTTTCAAATTTGATTATGACATCAAACTTGCCAAAGCAAGGAAAACATTGTTTGTAGAATGGAATCCAATGGGTATTTTCATGCTTTCTACCAAAGTATAAAACGTAGTTAATGAAGTCTTCAAATAGAGGCGTTTCATAGATATTATTTCTGAGAGTCGGGTTGCTTCGGAGATCCCGGCAGAGTACTTCAATTTTACGGCCTAGTTTTTTATAAAAAGATGAAGCCGCGTTGTTGGGAGAAAACTTGTCATTGTAAGCTGAGAGGAGTCGAGCAAATGGGTGTCGAACTGTGATCGCCTACAAACAAGTAAGTCAATAGACAGAAGAAGAATTTAGACGTTTACAGTAAATAATGCAAAACTTCCAAACGAACCAAAAAATCGCAGGTTGATAACAAATTATAAGAAGGAAAAAAAAAAGTTTTTCGTGTATAATACCGTATGGTTAGAAGTTAGAACAAGTGGTATTTTTCAATTCATTGTCTGGCAAGTGTTAGCTTCGTAACACTAATGTTACCAACCTACAGGCGGTGATTGAAGATGATTAAAGAGGGCAGAGATTAACTGTACGTCGTACAAATTTAAAAAATACAACTGTCCAAGTTTATTATCCAGATTTTGTAGTTTCATAACTAGAGGTGGAGTCCTCGAGGACACATTTTGAAGTCCTTGGCCTCAAAGCCTCAAGTCCTCGAAAATTACCCTGTCCACGGCTCGAGGACTGCACTATTTTTTGAATTGTTGAAATTTCATTGGAAAAAGCCAGAAACCTTGCGGAAAATTTGTGAATACCTTTTTTGTTTTCATTTATTGGAGCATTGGCGTAGCCAAAGGGGGGGAGGGCTATGGGCCCCCCCAACCCCAATTGAAATTTCACCAATGACAAAAATGTGACAAAAAAGTCTATTGCTTTTTCAGTTTCTTTTTAGCATTTTTCGCTTACAACAATAACTAACAACAATATTGAAGACCAGGGCCCCGGGCCCCCTCAATTCAATTTTTATCTGGCAATTTAAACGTATAACCCGGAAGAAATGGAGAGTTTTGCCCTTAAAGTTGCGATCTTAGGCCCACATCTAGCTTTTTTATGAACGTAATACATTAACCAGGGCCGGATTTACCACAATATGACGCAGTACCAGCTAGGGGCCCCGCGCTGAAATCGTAAGACTTTTTTTGGTCTTCACCTATATTTGGCAGAAAGATGTCGCAAAATCTTCAAAGTGCCCCCCTGGTCGAACATGTATCCCTATAACTGGTTATTTTCATGACAAAACTAAAATCTTTAACGAAAATCTTCGCGTGGGTTATTATTTATTGCTAAAATGTTGCAAGAGACAATGCACCTTACTTCCCCTACCCGGACCAAATCACTTACAATTAAAATTTAACTCCAAAATGCAACATGTTAAACGTGTTTTGGACTTAAATTGCTAGAAAAGGAGGATTAAACAATTTCATTTTTTCAATCGGCTTTCAATAATATCAAAAATCTAGTGTTTTCAAATGGCTCTAAACACTTGCGAATTGTGATTCAATGGCATTAAAATAGCTTTTTCGTCCAAAAAATTGCCCACCAGCAGGGGCCCCGCCCCAGACCTCCAAAGCCTGTGGCAGCTGGGGACCCCGCCCACAGACTCCCGTTTGATACGTTTGAGTTACGCTAGCTTTTTCAACACGTTTTCAAAGTTGGATACCAGGCAACGATTTCAGATCTTCCATCCTACGATATCTCTGTCCCACAAAAACTCTTAAAATTTTTTGATGACGTCATAGCATGTGATTTGTGGTTTAGACCTCCCCCAATCAAAAATCCTGGGTAAGCCTATGAATTGGAGATCGCCTAAAAAACTTTTTTGAAGACCTTTTTTTTGGAGGACACTTGTGGCTGAGTTCTTGGTCCTTGGCCTAGAGAGGGTCTGTCCTCGGAAAAGCTGTTCTTGGCCTTGGCCTCAGATTTTGTTTGTGACCTTGGCCTTGGCCTCGAACCTAGTGTCCTCAACTCCACCTCTGTTCATAACATAAACTGTTACAAAAATTAAATCAATTTCGGTTTAATTTTGTTGCAAATTTTGCGTTATTTGTAGTGTTTTTTCACATCGCGAAAACATGCACAAACCACAAAATTTTTGACCAATGTTCGATGATACTTTAAAAGATTTGACAATGTTTGAGACGGTTCGACAAAAAATCGTACCTTGTCGGAGGCATATTGTCACCTGTGGGACTTCACCATAACAAAATCGGTTTAAAAGAAAATTTCCTCACAAAATTATATTCCATGGAATGATACTTTACCTTAAATGATTCATTCCACTTTGTCACCATAGTAAGCGGTCTTTCTTGGTATATACGTTCCAAAGACAAGGTGGTTTGACCGTGTTCTATTGCTCCAATTCCTTGTGTTCGATCGTGTTTAAGGTTTTTCCACGTGTAAACGTTCTCCATGATGAGAAACGCAAAAAGCCAGCTGCTGTACCCGCACTTGTGTATGTAGCACATGGAGAACTAAAACATCACCCATTAACGCTGAGGCCTCACTAATGACGGTGTTGAGACAGAGAAGTTTCTCATAGGTAGAGCTGCTGTCCTAAACAAATAGGTGGGTAGGCTCCAGAAGCTTCGTTGTAAGTAGGCTCCAGAGACTCTGAAAGAGGCTACGAAAAATGTCTCAATTTCCGCAATATTAATGGTGAAACACCGCCAAAAAAAGGTGTACAAAATTTTTCGTCAAAAGTTAAGCGAAAACCAAAAAAAGGTTTTCAACTAAACTTGGTCGAATTTTTGGTGCGAAAACCTCGTTAATAAGGCTAATCAGTGACAAGAAGAGGAAATCGCGTGGTTTCGAAGACTAGAGCCTACCCGAGCCTATCCTGCCAAAATAACTAGGTACGCCGAGCCTACCCTCGATGGCAACAGTGCTTTTTTCAATCCAAGATAATATACAGCATAAGCGTAGCCAGGATTTTTGGTTGGGGGGGCCAAACCACAAATCACCTGCAATGACGTCATCAGAACTTTTCGAAAGAGAAACTTTATGTGGGACAAAGATTAAAAACAATGTACTGAGAAAATTAATTTTAAACTATAGACAGTATACAGAGTCTTAAAGGTACAATCAAACCTTTAATTAACAGCCTAAGACATACCGTTTCGGAATCAATCGACATTCATCTTTTATTCCTCGTCAGTATAGCTAGGACTACAGGTATGAACATGAGCGTAGAAAATCAAGAAATCGCAAATTAACCAGATCATGACACAAGGTTGTTTTTTTTCCAAAAACATTAAGTAATCACATAATTACAAGAGATGATTCTAATCGTTCAATTCAAATTGCTATTGGAAATTATTTTGAATAGAACGATTAGAATTATCTCTTGTAATTATGTGACTACTTAGTGTTTTGGGGGAAAAAGAAAAATTGTGTCATGATCTGGTTAATTTGCAATTTCTTGATTTTCTACGCTCATGTTCATACCTGTAGTCCTAGCTATATTGACGAGGAATAAAAGACGAATGTCGATTCCGAAACAGTATGTGTTAGGCTGTTAATCAAAGGTTTGATTAGTGCCTATACGACTCTGTATACTGTCTATAGTTTATAATTAAAGATATTCTAGATTGGAATATCTAAAGCCGTGGTTTGTGTTTGGACATAACCACGATTTTGTATAAGGAGAGGGCTTTAAACCCCCAGTAAAAAGTGTAAATTGGGAGACGTATTTAGCAAACTAGTGTAACTCAAACTTATCACAGACGGGGGCCAGGGGCCCAAGCCCCCTCAGCCACCGGAAACTACAAGGGTCTGGGGGCAAAGCCCCGAGCCGCTGGGCAATTTTTTCTAATTTTTTGGGAAAACTATCTATTTTAATGTCATTGGATCACAATTCGCACGTGTTTAGAGCCATTTGAAAGAACTAGATGTTTACATTTGAAAGTCAATTGAAAAAATTAAATCGTTCAATCCTCCTTTTACTTGCAATTGAAGTCCAAACCACGTTTAAAATCTTGCACTTATTGGTTAAAATTTGTAAGTGATATGGTCCAGGCAGGGAAAAGCAAGGTACATTGCCTCGTGTACTACTTTAGGAAGAAGTAATAATTCACTCGAAAATTTTCTTAGAGATTTTTTTGTCATAAAATAACCATTTATGGGAGCGCATGTACGACTAGGGGCCCAGGCCCCTTCAATCCAAATACAATAACTTGTTCAATCATGTTATTGCCCGGGCCGAATTTACATTGCGCGGAGCCCTTGGCACTTTCGAGATTTTCGCAACATATTTGTTCCAAATATAGGTGAAAATCTCACCATCTGCGCACAGGGCCCGTAGCTGGTACTGTGCCATATTAAGGGAAATCCGGCGCTAGTTATTGCATTATGTTCATAAAAAGATTAGATGAGGGCCGGAGATAGGCCCCTCTTGGCTACGCCTATGATGTACAGAGCGCTCCAAAAAATGTAACTACTTTGAATTGTCGTGGTCTGACAGCTTTGTTTGAATTACAAACTTAAAGGGGGTGAAGCATCCTACCAATTCCGGTAGTTTACAACAGTCAAAAAGATATTGTTCGAAATCGGTTTTATTGAAGAAATGAAAACTACTTGAGGTAATGTAAAGAGCTGCCCAAACCTTTTTCCACAATTCCCCTTATTCGCGAAAACACATTTTTATCCGTTCGACTGCGTACCATTAACAAACCAGAGTTTCGCAATTTTGTGACATCACAAAATGCTTATATGCTACTGTAGATCAGTACTAGTAGCCTATGGCTACAAGCTCCACTATAGCAGTAGCCAAATTTTCAAATTTGGTTATAGGTTATACTTAATGCTTCCAGTTGGTAATTGCGTTTTTTAGTCTGAAAGAAATTTTGCAAAACTATGCCTTTGGGTTGTCACAAAATTGCGAAATGCAGGGTTGCCAATGATACGGAGTCAAAACGGATTAAATAGTATTTTTGCAAATAAAAGGAATTGTAGAAAAAGGTTTGGGGCATCTCTTTATTACCTCAAGTAGTTCTCATTTCTTCAATAAAACCAATTTCGAGCAGTATCTCTTTAAAATTGAAATACTACTGTATTTATTAAAATTTTTGTTCTCATTTTGGGGCTGCAGTTACAAAGGTATTCAACAAATACAAAAAGATATATCTTCCTAAATAAGTTTCTGGAAACCTTGAGTTTGTTCTCCCGACCTGAATTTCCAGACAAACGGAGGGTTTTACCAAAATTGGTAAGGTTATGTGATATTACTGGAAGGATAAATTTTATCTAGTGTCTCTTTTTCCCAGGAAGTTCAGGCAAAACAAAAAAATTTTTCAGTGTTTCCAAAAACTTTTTCAAGGGATATGTCTTTGTATTTGTAAAAGATCTTTGCAACCAGCCCCAAAATGAAAACAAAACATTTCAAAAATTTTATTTTGATTTTACCTATTGTGTATAACCGGATTTGGCTGGATGCTTCACCTCTTTGAATACTCAAGATACACAAAGTTAGAGAGGTTGCGTAGTATTTTAAAGTCATATAAACCAAAGACTCTTTATTTTCCTGGAAACTGACAGTTTTGTAATTTTTTCTTCACGGTTTATTTGTTCTAAAATATGCCGATTCGTCCCATCAGCGTGACTTTTTTCTTTATGGTTCAGTTGTTTTAGGAATATGCCGAATTAAATTAGTCAAATGCGCGCGACCGCAAAAAACCTTAAGTCGCAACAAGAGCACACTTTGTTCTTTAATGCTCTTTTTTTCTCCGCGCGTCTGTTTCAAGTCTATGTAATAAATAGTCTATGCATAGACTTTAGTAATAAATTAAAATCAGGGGGGCATTTACGTCATGTTTGAAGTAGAGTATCTCCGAACCGCTGGGTCAAGAAGGATAAAATCAACACCAATCTAATCTAAATACGATTGTCCTAACTTTAGATAGCCTCATTGACTTTGCCTATAGTCTAGAGCACGAAACAAGAATGCATGAAACATTGCAAAGGTGAAAATTACGCGTTGTACTGCTGACGGTCTAAACGTACCTTAAGACACTTCCAGAGCAATTAACTACGATTGTGTTTTATAAGCCCTTAAGGATTTAATTTACAGTTATTTTTATACTAACTATCCACAATTACTATACTGGTATACTCGTACTGTGCAAGGTTGCAAAATTTGAGTGAATTAAAAATGAAATAAAACTAAAATTTTCAGTATTTTTCTGTACTGTTTATGCCTGAACCATTGGTTCTTCGCAAGTGGCACCCGCGTTTTTCAGCTTATTTGCAATGAAATTTATCCGATATATACGACAAAATACACTCTAAACTTGGAACAAAAAAGCCTGCCAAATAAATCGTAAGTTTCCCATATGTATCGGAAGTTTCCGATATATATATACGACAAAATACACTTTAAGTTGGAACAAAAAAGCCTTCTAAATATATCGTAAATTCCCGATATATATCGGAAATTTTCAATGTATGTATAGGCCTATATACGACCAAATACACTCTAAGTTGGAACAAAAAAAACACTTACAAAATAAGTTGGAAATTTCCGACTTATCTTGTAGGCTTTTTTGTTCCAACTTACAGTGTATTTGTCGCGAGGTGTTACAAAATAAATGATTTTTTTCGAACATCGACCCACGCGCCTTTCTGAAAAATAGTGTTTATCTAGTAACACTTCGTGAAAAATACACTGTAAGATGGAACAAAAAAGCCTGCAGTAAATTTCCGACTTATTTTGTTCCAATTTACAGTGTATTTGTCGCGAAACGTAGCAAAATAAACAATATTTTTCCAAATGGCGTGTGAGGCGCCGTTTGGAAAAAAATCATTTATTTTGTAACACCTCCCGACAAATAAGGCGCCCTGCCAAAAAGAGGCCCATGCCCTTTTAAGGCCCACTTTTGCGTAATTCAAAAACTAAAGTCAGCAGAGCGGTACCGCTGTTGCTATTGATAGGTTAGCATAAGCACGTGATGATCATTAGAGGTGGAGTCCTCGAGGACGTTCTTGGCCTCGACGACGTCCTCGGCGACACATTTTGAAGTCCTTGGCCTCGAAGCCTCTAATCCTCGAAAATAGCCCTGTCCTAAGCTCGAGGACAGCACTATTTTTGTACCCTTGAAATGTTGTTGGAAAACGTCAGAAACCTCGCGGAAAATTTGCGAAGACCTCTTTTGTTTTCCGCAATTGAAGATCGCTTGAAAAGTTTTATTATTATTGCTATTAATGGGCAGCGATGCAAGCGAATCTGCTACCCTAAGGTAAAGTCCACCTACACATTGCGTAGGCCTCGATTGGGCCCATTGCAACTGTAGCTGCTATTTTTTTGTTGTTTTGTTTGGTTGCTAGTCGAACTTAGAAAGCCTTCCTGCTTCCTTTAAGTATGTGGCCAGTTTATTTATGTTAAAGGTCGTTACCACATCGTGAACAGTGGTTTTGGTGATTCCAAAATATTTAACACGAATATCTTGGTAAAGCCTGCAATTGCCTACATGATGATTTGGTGTTTCATCCTCTAGGCTACATTTTGGACACAAAGAAGACCTAGCACGACGTGTAGTTTTCTTGTGTCGTAGTAGATTGAAGTGCCCAGATAAAAATTGCGCTACTCTATTTAATTAAGGCCTCTTAAAGTTATGAAGACGTGTTGTTAGTCGTAAAGATGTCCAACCTACAGATTCCATCATCCTCAAGCAGTCTTTCCGTTCATTCCACATAAATTTCCATCTATCCCTGGTCCAGTCCTTAACCGTGCTAACACAGCTGGCATACGGAACTGTAATAAAACGTTCAGGACCATGTATTTTTGATTTAGATCCTGATTTGGCTAGATAGTCTGGCACTTCGTTACCATGTACCCTGCATGTCCAGGAATCCAGGCAATACTGATGTTGTTTTGTTAACGGACCTGATTGAGGTTTCTAATGCAGTTGAGCACTGTAATTGATGTTACAGTGCACTTTATGAGTGCTTTGATAGTTGCTTGACTATCAACTAGCACAACAATACTTTGATTGTACATTTTTTCCAAAAGCAGGTTCTTTGCTACTGCTGAAATAGCTAAGACTTCTGCTTGGAACACAGTACTGTAAATTCCAAGGTGGAAAAATACTTGCTTTGGGGAGTTGTTTGGGTATTCGGCATAAAAACCAGCACCTACTTTCCCAACTAGTTTCGAGCCATCGGTGTAAACCTTGACAGTGTTCTGTTTTAGAACGCTTTCAGATCTGATAACATTCTTTTTTTCCGTATTTTGACTTTTGAAATTTCTCTCGAATACGTTTGTTTTCCTAATTCGGTCAGCTGGCATTCGCAGCAGAGGTAGGAATCTTCTAGCGTCATTGCAAACATCAGCATGGCTTTTCGTTTTCCCAAAGGAACCAACTCGGTTGGCATGCCAGAGCCCACTAACAGAGATTCTGTATGACCCTCGCACTGCCACAGCCAATAACAATTCCTCAATGGGACTTAAGTTGAGCAATTTTTTCAGAGCACCAGAAGGGGTGCCAAGAAAAGCTGATGAAATCATTAGACAAGCAAGTCTCTGCAGTTTCCTCACTAGATACTTTTTGTTGAGACCGCCAGCCCAGAACTAGGATGCATACGACATGATTGGACGTGTCATAGCTGTGTATGTCTATTTCATCATAGACAGTTTTATTTCCCACGTTTTACTCACAATTTGTCTACATTGCATTAATGCTGTAGTTGCTTCGCGGGTAATTGGGATAATATGTGGTTTCCAAGTTAGCTTGCTGTCCTGAGTAACACCTAGCAGCCTTGCGTCCTTGGAAAGTTCAAGTTTTGAACCATTTATTGACAAGAAACCCAAATCTGAATTCCGTTTGTGAGTGAACTGTACAATTTCGGTTTTCTTGCTGCTAAACTGTACCTCTTGTTTCGAAGCCCAGTTTGCAGGAATATTTAATGCTTTCTGGGCTATAGCTCTGATCCAAAACATATCAGCAGCAGTGACCAACACTGCTAGATCATCGGCATAGGCTTGAACACAAAAGCCCCTGCTACGCAACTCTAGCACTAGCAAAAAAATTTTTGAAGACCTTTTTTGACATCGCCTGAAATAAAATTTTTTTTGGACAACACTTGCGCCGGTGTCCTTGGTTCTTGGCCTTGGCCTCGAGCATTCCTGTCCTTGGCCTTAAGAGGGTCTGTCCTTGGAAAGACTGTCCTAGGCCTTGGCTTCGAGCCTTGTGTCCTCGACTCCACCTGTGATAATCATACATGCGATGTTTTGCTACGAATTGAAATCATTTAGGCAGGACAAAATTTAAGAAGGTGCGAACAATTTTGCCTCCCAAAAGATTTTGGAAGGTAGTAGTCTTGCCAATGCTATTTTAGAAAAAGAGACTTGATTTTGTTTTTCTGGGTTCTACAGTATATCTGAATAAATATTTTGGACTTCAAGATACGATGACGTTTGAGCGCTGCTTGATCGCGTAAGTGAGTTATTTGTGATTTACTGGACAAGTACAATTGCTTTAATTAGGTTCGTCAAAATTAAGGGGAGAGCCTTACTAAGGCAATATAAATTTTTTTATTATTTTTCGTGATAAATGATGAAGTTTTTAGGTTATTTAGCAAAATATCATTATGCTGCTGCCACATGAAAAGCAACTAAAGTTTGTTTTGTTGTTGAGTTTGATCCCCAGGTTGGGCTAGTTGAAAGCAGTACCGGTAGTAGGTTAACAATTAAGACAAAAATGAGTCTTGATTTTTTAGATCACATTCTTATTACCGTAGTACTTGCAGTAGCACTATTATATTTCTGCGCGTTTGTCTCTCTGAAATTTAATTATGCCTTCTCGTGGTGAATGGACTGCACAAACTCTGCAAAACTGCATCAAAGCTGTAACCCAACATGGTCTATCAGTTAGACAAGCCTCCAAAAGGTTCGGTGTACCGAGACAAACTTTAAGAAATTATATGAAATCTGGATCAGTTGAAAAAAGATTGAGCCGAAAACCTTTGCTTTGTGTTGACAAACTGGTTTATCTTGCTTTATGGACAAACTGCTTTTGATTGATTGCTCTTCAATGCGCTAAATTAAAAATCAAGGCTTAAGATTTTATTTTGAACTCAAATTCCTTCGCCAAACATTAGAAATCACAATGAGTAGAAACTTTTACTCCGTCACTAGACATTGTATTGTGCATAGTTATCTACTGCAGCTTGAAACTCACGAGATTGAGGGGTGGGCCTAATTAAAACAGCAGTGCCCCAATTAGGCCTACTAAAGTGACCTTCTAAATTGGCGTATCAGTTGAAAAACACGATTAGCATGTTGATCTAACTGCTTGTAAAACATGTCCGAATGATTTTTCTTGCAAAAAAAAACACGATTCAATGGGCCCCATTACTTCTTTTCTTATGCAGTCTCAAAAAAACACAAATTGGGGGCCTTTTTTGGGCAGTTGACCTTACACTCTAGGTTGGAACAGAAAAGCCTACAATATAAGTCGGAAATTTCCGACTTATTTTATAGGCGTTTTTTGTTCCAACTTAGACTGTATTTTTTCGTACACATATATCGGAAACTTCCGATACATATCGGAAATTTACGATATAATTAGCAGGCTTTTTTTGTTCCAACTTAAAATGTATTTTGTCGAATACAAAAGTCGGAAATTTCCAATATATATATCGGAAAATTTTATCATAAACTAGCTCAAAAACGAGGTGTTACAAAACAAATCGTTTTTTCAAAAAGGCGCCCCATGCCAAACTCTTTAACTTCGTGTATCTCGAGTATTAAGCTTTGGTTTAAGACTGCCTGAAAACGGGCAATTCAAAGTAGTTCTTTTTTAGCAGCCTCTACTTTATACGGGCAATTCAATGTAGTTCTTTTTTAGCAGCCTCTACTTTATAAAGCTTACGCGAAACCAAACCTAAATTGTATTCTAAAAGTTTACAAAACGTAGTACTATTTCACAATTTATTTCATAAAACAATTATAAAAATTAGTTCATACTGAAGGTTACAAAAAGTAAGTTCAGGCCAGAATTAATCTTGATATTTGTGAATATGTTTGTAGGTATTCCTGGGAAATCAAAACCTTTACTGCTCTTACAGGTCTTTCTTGGCCCACGAATGCTCCGAAGTTTTCTATTATTTTTGACACCGGTAGTCTATCCTCTGCTAAGTCTGTGATTCGAAAGCAAAAATAAAATAACTTACGTTATATGATTTGGAATAAAATGAATGCGCAATTAGTGAACGAAAAAAGGGAAATCTAACAGTCCGCCCAACGCAAGCCTTCTTTAAAGTTTTCTTTCTCTGTTGTTGGATGCGGGTAAACGACGGGTTTATCATCCTGCCGTCATTCCACTGGAATTTGGACTGTTTTGTGTCACTTAGTGTAAATAATCTGCTGCTCGAGTTTTTGGATGTTAGTAGATTCTGTATTCTCCGTGCGTTCAGATAACGTGGAGAGCGTAACTAAAATTGAAAAAAAACAAAAACATATGAAGATGGTGGGCAAGTGCTTTATATTCATACATGCAAGTACTAGAGATTAAAGCAGAGAAAAACTTCAATTATAACACACCCTACAGCATTTCTTGCCGATCTGTGATTCTTCGTCGGGAAAACCATAAAAATTGTTAAATCGCATCTTTTTTGCAGCTTGGCGTTCATCATGAAATGGAATGCAGTAAGCCAGTAAACGTACTGGGCAGGTGGAAGCTTAATTGAAATACCAAAAATTGATTTGGTACCAAAGCAACTGCTAAACGTAATTCCAAATGTGCGACGAGTTTGCTCGGAACTAATTTGAATGAATACTACTACACGAAGAACGAAATTTGCTTAAATCAAACATAGAACGCTTGCTAGTCGGAGTGGGTTTAATTTTGAGTATATTGAAAGCTTTCCGGTGCGATTTCGTAAACACTTGGTATTGTACCTAAGGTTGAAAAGTAAGAAGTTTTAAGTAATTAATCCCGAGTAGTAATTTCACTAATTGGTGAGTCAAGAATCGGATTCCAAGCCACAAATTGACGAAGTTTGAAAGAGTACTCAATAGTTAAAAGACGACAAACTGGCAAGATCACGAAGTAAGTACCAATAGAACCAAGAAGGATGAAGTCAACGCAAAAATAATCGAAAAGAGTACAATAATGCTCATTTTGTGCAATATGTTTAAAAATTTTCATAATCGAAAAATTTTTAAACTAATCGGAATCTGGGTGAAAGTCGGTTAATTTTGACCGATTTCCAAATATATCAGTCCGAAAAATATCAGTGTTTGACAGTCGTCACTTTCAAAAAATGTTTGATGAGAAAACCTATGTCAAAATCAGTGCAAATCGGAACGTATAATTGCACCAGGAGGCACATACTATGCTCTTCGTATAAAGAAAAATCTTCGTGTTTTATTCGAACAAACAAAAACACACGAAAATTTTTATTTGCTCGAATAGCAAATAGAATGTGCCCTCATCTGCGTGGTATCTGAATTTAAAACTTTAAAGCTCTTACTCTTTACAGCTTGTTTCATCTTCAAAACGTCAGGAGCATAAGATCTCATTAACTTATATCGATTCCATTAGTCAGGCGGCTAAGATTCTATTCAAATTGTAATTATTGTAATTACATTTTATTCACCAAGTTGCCTTGGCCAGGAGACAGCGAAGGGACCTTTTGGTCTTCGAGTCAAGCTGCCACCTGTCTACCACACACGCCGGAGGCTTCACACTGTTCCTTTTAATGCTGAACGTCAAGCAGAAAAGCTGTAAATACCAATTTTTATAGTCTTTGGTTAGACCCGACCGGGAATCAAACCCTAGTCTACCGCTTCAGTAGCAGACGCTTTATCCACTCGACCACTGATCGGTTAGATACAATTTGAAAAAGCTAGTTTTCTTTTGAAGGTATGAAAGGTGAATCATGTTGAAAAAACCTTTAAAAACTTTCAAATTTAAGCACTAGATGCTTTCAAAATTGAGAAATTATTGCATACCTTATTGCTGAGATTAATTTGCCATCTCAGACACAGGCTCAAAAAGATGAGAATTAACAAGTAGCGCACAAAGCCTTTGTAGAAAGGCATCATCGTGATGCTTTTTCAAGCTTGTTTTATTGGTCATTATTTGGTGAGTTTCGTACACTTTTGCTAAACGTGCTGCACAACAACACCATAGGCTTTTTGTAAATCATCACCGGAGTAATTGCTAAGCCAACTCATTCACATTACGATAATAACCTTCATGTTACTTCTAGTACAATACAGGCTGTTTGTTAGCGTTATAGATCTTAACGTAAATCCTAAAATAAGACTGTATGAGTTTCTTCTCTAAAACGGAAAAGTTACGGTACCGCTACAATTTAGCCTACACGTAGCTAGGGGCTGCCTGTATTCACCGCATCACAGAATGCCTGTTAGGTCTAATCTAGTAAGTTTTACTATGATTAGCCCAACTTTACCAGTTAAATGCAACTTGCTTCATCTTACCTTAATTTTTATGTCTCTAGTTATTGTGTTATTGCCCTGCAAGCATATGCAGTAATAAATTTGTTTTATCTCTTTCTAGCAATAGCAGCTTCTTTGCTGCTTCACATTAATTTAGCAGAATTTTAACCTTGTACCCAACATCTCAGATCCAGACAGTGGCTCTCATGCTTTTAGACTATTAGCTATTACCGACGTTTAATAGTCATCAACTAAACTGATAGCAAACACAAAGCTGTAATCGTTGTAACACTAGCATTCAAACCGATTTCAAAAGTTCAATTGTTACAAATTGCAACGTCATAGCAATGTTATGAAATCGGAAAATAAGCTTGTAAGCAAAACGCGGCAAAAGTTAAATTATTCCTGAAGTGAAATAGGCAGAACTAATTTAATAGTTCACAGAGACATCACGTCTTACAAGCCTACTTCATTTGATAACACCTTAATGCTGTCTCCGCGTCGAAATGGGTTACTATTTCAACCCCTTGTGACGCAGGTGAGGCGGAGCCCCTATCGCGGGAGCATTCCCGTGTTTCGAAGTCAACTGACTTCATCATTAGTGTGAAGAGGAGTCGACACAATGCAAAGAATTTTGATCTCTGAATTAGGCTTACTCAACTGGTAAGTTTGAATAATCAAGCTATCGATATAGGCTATCGTCTTCATTTCGTAACTTCAGCTGCTCAAAAGCAGACCTAAGTTTTTTTCCCCACGTACTGCTCTGGACTAGAGTTTCGCGTAATACCAACGCTCATCGGCAGAGCCGACATTCAAACCGAAATTCAAAAGGTGTGGCCTGCAAACCGAAATTCAAAATCTGAGTAAACTAGCCCATAAAGTTAAAATCAAAATATGATTGTGAAACATAATCGCAATTGCGACCATGGTTACCCGGGAAAAAAAGGGAAAAAAAATTAACTCTGGACAGGGGACCAAGTGGGCTAATAGACAGGGATGAAAAATAATTAAATAAAATGGGCAAGGGGACTAAGTGGATAAGGGGGTCGGTGAGTTAAAGGACAGAGATAAACGATTCACCCAGTGCGAATACAATATTTATATAGACAGAACTAATTCAATAGTTCACAAGACATCGCGTCAAATATCCTAAATGATATTGCACCCATGCTGTTTATGCAGTGGACAATCTCTCAACCACAAACAATGATAAACGATAGAGGCTTATAGGCAAAAGTGATTCACAAATTCTATGCAAGCATGATTCTATTTCTATTGAGTAAGATTTAACTGATGATTCCCAATTGATTTTCATTAATTTAGAGAATAAATATTTAGTAAGCAGAGCTATTTTCGACCGATTTTGTGCCGGTCTTATATGGAGGGGTTGCGGCTAATTGGACTCGGAGGGCCGCAATAATCAGTCTCCTGATTTTGTGCTTTTATTAATTGCAAGCCAAAAATTTTAGTAAATTGTCAACAAAATCTGTTAAAATTTGTCCCGCTACGCGCAAAACGTGCGATATGCTTTAGTTCCATCTCTGCCTTTTTTTTTTCACATCGACGTCAAAATTAATTTAGTAAGAACAAACTAACCTGGATGAATCGCGCACCCCACAGATAAAAAACAGAGAAAACCATTAGTTTTTGAAATCTAGTTAGTTGAGCGGTAACGCGTTCATCTCTGGAGCGGGAAGCCTGAGTTTCAAAGTTTGGGCCGATCAAATCGGACGCAGTGTCGCCAGCGGCTCGCCGCCGCTGCGACATTTCTTCGAAAGGATCTGTGTTGCCCGGGAGCAATGACGCGGAGATAAGTCCCTCCAACTCGATTGTTACGCGCTTCCATTGGTGCCGACTGCCGATCCAGGGGAAATGCATCCCCCAAAATTTTTGCTTCATCTCCTCCAACAATTGGGTCGGCCGCTGGTGTTTACCAAGAGCTGCCAGATGTAGAAAAAACTCTATAGATTGTACCCAGAGGCTCAGTAGCATAGCCAGGGGGGGCAGGGGGGCTATTGCCCCCCCCCCCCATTGGCCTGTCAACCAAAATACAGAATAAGGAAAATACCACGTTTTTAGCTCTTTTGAGATTGTTTTTTGCGCTGGAATTGAGTAAAAAGTGATTTAAAGCATCTTTTGAAACATATATTCGGGGGGGGGGGGGGGGGGGGGGGTGATAATTGTAAAAAATTAAAGTCACAAATCAATGAAAACTTTAAAAAATGCCCAAAAGCAAACAATCAAATTTGATCGCTAGTGTAAAAACGCCAAACATAGGTTTTATCTACAAATATATTATAAACTCAGGAATAAGGAGGGGGGCTATTCAGTGTTAGTTAATTACCAATCACTTCTCTAAAATATCTTTCCATTAGCCCCACCAATTATTTTTCTTTATAAAATATAAGCGAAATAGATTACTCCGTGTGAGTTTTATTGAATAATAGGATTTTATGATTTACCAGCATGTAAACAAGAGAACTGCAATGTTATCATTAGCCACTTCCCATATAGCCCAATAATGCAACCAGTTGAATCATGTTGCGCTGCCGATTTTTATGCCACGTTTTAAAAGCATTATTTTTTATAAAAATAGCTCCAAAATTAAGTTATTTTTGCAAAAAAATGCAAAATTTTTGAGCGCTGGGGGCTCCGCCCCCAGACCCCGTGCCCCCAGCGGCTGAGGGCTTCTCCCCCAAACCCCGTTGGTCTCCGGCGGCTTGGGGCTCCGCCTCCAGACCCCCAAGACAGCCTCCCCATTGCGAATTTCTGGCTACGTGCATGCAGAGGTTTATAGGCACAATCAAACCTTTGATTACCAGCCTAAGACATACTGTTTCAGAATCGACATTCGTCTTTTATTCCTCATTTGTATAGCCAGGATTACAGGTATGAACATGAGCTTGGAAAGGCAAGGAATCGCAAATTAACCAGATCATGACACAATTTTTTTTTCAAAAACTATTAAGTAATCACAATATTAAAAGAGATAATTATAATAGTTCAATTCAAAATAATTTCCAATAGCATGCCTTAGACAGCTGTTTCGCCCAATCCCAGGGCTCATCAGTAAGGTTAGCGAGGCCAAAAGGACAAAAATCACCAGTGATAAAAATCTTGAAAACATACATCTTTACCAATGTATTAATGAATGAATAATTAATTGCTGGGTAAAGATTTATCGATTATAAGCTTAAAGATTTATTTATTGATTGATAAATCGGTAAAGGTGTATGTTTTGAAGATTTTTATCGCTGGTGGTATTTGTCCTTTTGGCCTCGCTAGCCTTACTGATAAGCCCTGGGATTGGGCGAAACAGCTGTCTAAGGTATGCTATTGGAAATTATTTTGAATTAAACTATTATAATTATCTCTTGTAATATTGTGATTACTTAATAGTTTTGAAAAAAAAACTTGCGTTATGATCTGGTTAGTTTGCGATTCCTTGCCTTTCTACGCTTATGTTCTTACCTGTAGTCCTAGTCCTAGTTATGCTGACGAGAAATGAAAGACAAATGTCGATTCTGAAACAGTATGTCTAGGGCTGTTAATCAAAGGTTTGATTGTGCCTATAAGACTCTGGATGCTGTTTATAGCTTATTATCAATTTTCTTAGTGCGTTGTTCTTAAGAAATAAAAACTCCTTATCCCCAAGTTTTGCAGCGTATGAAAATCTTGCTGGTGTGCCCCGTCACGTCAGCTGTATGCAAGAGATCATTCCCAAAAATGCGCATACTTAAACCTGGCTGCGGAACAAGTGACTGTAAGACAAGAAAGACTAAAATCGAACATTGTGTGTTATATTTATTAATATATTTTAATGACTATAGGCAATACTTAAAACTGTAAAATTTTGCATTGGGGGACGTTTTTGCAGCGTTAACCTAACGCATTCGGAATGCGACAGTACTTTAGTAGAAATTATGTCTTTCCGTCTCCGAAATCGAGTGAAGACCAAAAAAAAACAGGTCTTTACCACAAATTGAAGAGTTTTTGTCCCCGAAATCAAGTGAAGACAAAAAAAAAGGTCTTCACCGCAATTTGGGACTAAATTCGGTTGGAATTTGTGGGATTTATTCGCGCTGAGAGTCCCCTTTTCAAGTGATCAACCAGCGCTTAAATCTCGATGGGGGAACGCGTCGCCCCGCGTCTTTGGTCGTTTGAGATCAAACTGAATTTGCGCAACGCAGCGTGATCAGGCGCATTATGTTCGGAACAAAATCTATTAATTGTCAAAATTAATACTTACGATATAATTTATTTTGACAATTAGTGAATTGTGTTCCGAACATATAGTTCCAGGCTGCCACTACTAGGGATTTTTCCTAGAGCCAGCGAAGTTGAAAGTTATTTAGGAAAATAGAGATTTTTAGAAAAATCTAGGGATTTAAAAAAATGTTCCATTTGAGTTAAATTCGAAGTTATTTTTTTGCCTCGAATAAGAATTCGGTTGAAGTTTTTCGTTTTTTTAAATGTTATCTGTTTAAAAGCAGAAGTAGAATCCTCGAGGACGTCCTTGGCCTCGAGGACCCATTTACAAATCCTTGAGCTCGAAGCTGAAATCCTTGGCCTTGGCCTAGAAGCCTACAAGCCCACAAAAATGGCCTGTCCTCGGCTCGAGGACACTACTATTTTTTGATTGATCAAAAAGGAAAATAGCCAAACAATAATTTACCTAAACTTCTAGTCTGTCAATTCATTTCTTTATATGAAAAATATTACAATGTGATAACCACGAAGTCTCAGTAAACCTTGTTTCAAATGGCAATGTTTGAAAGCCCTTAATCGGAGAATGAAGGAGCAAAAGGCAGTGTAGAATAGTACTTGCTATTTTTGCTCATACTTCCGGTGCGGGACGTACAAACAGCAAAGCACTAAAACCATGCGGACCTGAACACGCGATCCGGGGGTTCGGACCCAAACATTTTAGAGTTGCTAATGCTAAAACATGATATTGCCTATATCTGAGTGTTTCAAAAGAAATTAATATGTCTGTTTGTGTTTGACAATCAAATATGATACAGTTACCAGTGCTAGCCTACTACACTAAAAATGTTGGTATATCCCAGATATAACTAACAAAACCTGTCTTGAGAAAGCAAACACTTGCAAAAATACGCGAGCGAATAATGTAAAGAATTTGTTTTGAGATAAGAAAGAACGACTCTAATCACTGGCAAGCGGTTTGGGGTCAAAGCTATCATTCGCTGAACGATTTTTGTGTTGAAAATCGCCACTAAGAATCCCAAATAATAAACTATAGCTACTGTACCGGTATCAGAAAAAACGCTGCATGAAGAACTATTGAAAAGCGAGTGTAAAATTAAATGTAATTGTTTGAATGCCTAAAAAGATGCAAGCTGCAGTAAACCAATTTTCATACGACGGCATGAAAATACGAGTAGGCGAAGCTCTCAACAAAAATTTGTGCAGTTTTAGAAAAAACTACTGATTTATTATATTTGTGTTTTTACAATAAGTTAGTGGATATTTTAAAGGTGGCCACCAGGGCAAATGCCTCCAATGCCTTTTTCTATTATACGGCCTTGCTGGGAACCCCAGGTTACTTTTTGCAGTTGAATACCTTATGCTAAATTTTACAAAGTGTCTTTTGGCGGCCGAAACGTACTCGTTTATTCATCGATAGGCTTTAGATGCGAGAGTATAGAGCATGGCTACTCAACTGGCGGACCGCGGTCCACATCCGGACCTCCGGGGCACTAAATTCGGACCGCAGTCAACTATCGGACCTAAATTTGAACCTTCACAGTTCTATGGGCGGCAACTCATCACGAGGAGTGCGCCAACCCTCACCAAATCGCGATAAAGACCTTTTCGTTTTTGTTTTTTTTGGTCTTTAATCGAATCCAGGGACTAAACCCGTTCCATATTGCGGTGAAGACCTTTTTTTCGGTCTCTAAACTGCGGTAAAGACCTTTTCTGAACCGTACGACTTTTCATCTTATGTATCTGGACCTTTGCTAAAACTGTTCGAGTACCCCTGATATAGAGTATACAGAGACATCACATTCACTAGATCGTTAAGAAAAGATAAATTAGAAATAGGATTGGAAAAATCTGAGAAAACTAAAGTTTTTCTAACTTAACTTTTACTATATTTTCCTTCAAATCACTTTGAAAATGGTCTAATTTCCTTTAAACGTCACAAAGATTCCTATTTTTCAGAAAAAAAAATTACTTAAAAAGTAGTTCGACGGAGGCATGGGGACTGCTCTTGCTCCCCAGAACCCTGTTTTTTTTTCAAAGACGTGAGCTAGCAAATACCGGATAGGGTACCTCAATTCAATTTAAAAACATAAATTTACTGTATTTTGTAATATTTTTAGATAATAATATCTTAGTCGCAATGTGATGTTTAAAAACTATAATTTAGAATAGCATTTAAATAATGCTGTGAAAAGAAGTCGTTTAACCACACACTAGGATTCGTGTTTGAGAAACTGCTAAAAAAGCGGGGATCCATAATAAGTGGGCGTTTGCACCGCAGCCCTAACTGATGAAGTTAGGGCATTAAAATTAACCATTTCCACATTTAGAATTTAGTTATTCCATTTACGAGTTACGGCCTGGTTTCATTACCACGATATCGTTAGTCGCCACAGAACGTAATCAACATTGTTGTTAACGCGTAAAACTTCAAAATGACATTTATTATTGTTAAAAACAACTATTTTCAAATTATCATCAAAAACTTTACGAAATGCAATATCTTAACCATTTGTTCGCGTAAAAATAACGGGAAATTACAAACCATAATATAGAAAAATTGTGTCCTTGGTCCTTGGCCTCGACCATTCTTGTCCTTGGCCTCAAGAGGGTCTGTTCTCGAAAAGTCGGTACTTGGCTTTGGATTTTTTTGAGTCCTAGGCCTTGGCCTCGAAGGTTCAGTCCTCGACCCCACCTCTGCTTAAAAGTAACAATAAACAACTTTTCAGTCACAAAGTACCCTAATCAATGTGAATACCATACAACCAGGGTCGAAGTTTAGAAGAAGCTGCCGAGGCCAACTCTTAATAATAACCGACTAACCACTACCGGTACCCCATCGCGCTGCTGTAATGTTTCCAGAAACGAATGTTTTTAGCCCACTGTCTTAAAAATCATCTAATTTTAGGTTGGTGAGATACTTGGCGAATTCTTATTTTTTGCTACATTAACACTTTGGGGAATTATTTTTGGAAATTTTAGAGAATTTGTAATTTTCAGAGTGATAGCACTGACATTGCTATCCGTGATGGCAATAGCTTATTATTTTTGTTAGCTTTCTACTGCCGTTTCGCTTGAAATTTTTGGGTGTTTTAAGGTGTGTTTTTCATTTGTTTTTTTTTCTTCGAGTAATTTAGCGACGCTCTTCACTGAAGTTTCTAATGCTAATTTAAGTGTACTCACATCAGCACTACAATGCGGTCGAGTGTTGGTGAAGATTGGAGGTGGCAAGTAACAGTCTGGTAAACTTCAAAACTTACAACTGTATTTGGAGCGGCATCCCTTCCAATGTTTAAAATTGACAAAAAATAGGTAAAATAAGTAAATCATTCCCTGCGATGCTCAACATGGATCGACACCACTGCGCGGTTCGGCGTAATGCAGCCAGTATAATGAAAGATTTGATTTTGATTCATTCAGATGAGGCAGATTGGGGCTTCCTTGAATCAACGGCAAGTCCAATGCTGCTGTATGTAATTTTAATTTCAAAGCTTCCACCAAAAAAATGTTACGCAGCACCTTTACGTTACGGTCCAAAATAATGTTTGGTTCATGACATAGCATTATCGTCTGACAATCACAAACCACTTCTCTTGAATATTTTATTGATTCTGATCAATAAATCAAGATGATGATAGCAAATTGTGCAATGAGAAACGTCGCCACACGCTGCGTGCAAGCGTGGAAAAATGTTGAACAAACTGCTGCTGAGCCCATCTTTTTGGAGTCTGCTGCATTAGAAAGATTCGTGAAACAATCAATGGATAAAATTAAACACTGTTATGTTTCAAAAGAAGAAAAAAGTCAACTTTTGAATCGCAGATTTGATTTGTCCAGTACGTGTTTTTAGTTGCTTGTGCATTATAAAACCGCTTTACTTCCAGACACGTTGCCTGGCTGCCTTTGTTTGAACAGATGATAGCGTTATAACCAAATAGATGGAAATCTATACTTGCCCGTTTTACTGATTGCACGTTTTCGCCAGCATATTGTGCAGTTTTGAACGTTAACTTTGGCAATGAGAAAGAGCAAAAAAAAATTTGAAAAACCAAAATGTTAGTAAAATGGTGGGGATCATGAAGCCACCTGGAACTTTTCCTTGCAGCCATTTGAAACCGGATACAATCGTCATCTTCAGCGTAATGCGCCTACTGACAATTCTATTTTTATACCTATGCTCAGCGCACTTAACTCGTTCGTTTTTTCATTTTTTAACGAAACTAACGAACAAAATACTGCTCAGATAGCGTCATTGGTTAGACAAGACAATACAATGATCATTTTAATGATAGCCTCGTGATCAAACTCAGACACCTTTTTAGATCCTTGGTAAAAATAAGATTGTTCACCGAAAATAGGTTCGAGAGAAATCATAGTTCAATTTTACAGCATTCTGGTACGTGGTTGCGTTCTGGGATAATGGACTGCGCTTCATACCTTTGTTTGACCTCTTCAAATTCTTTACAGTAGCAAATTAAACTGAAATGTAACCAGCGGCAATTACATTGTTTATCATTCCAAACGGTGCAAATTATTTCAATCTATTTGCACCACCTACGTACGCTTTTTCAGATCAGAAGGTTAAGTTTCAAATATGGTAAAAAATTATTTCATGAAATTAAACAATTCTTTTTTGAGTTTGTTTGCTTGTTTGTTATCTGGAGACAACTGTTGTACACAATGGATTTATTGACTTTTAGAATTTAATTGACATTCAGAATTTAATTGACTTTTCCTGTCCTTTGAGCAAGTGGTTCAACCAGACTAGGGCTAAAAGTCGTTGTGCAATTTAAATTTTACAAGAACCGAATCTACAGCAAATCGTTTTTCTAAACCTAGCGACTGATTTGTTCGAAGTAAAAGCACAGCATATGCAAGCAGGCGCGTAGCCAGAAATTCGCAATGGGGGGGCTGTTTGGGGGGTTCTGGGGGCGAAGCCCCCAGCTGCCAGAGGCTGGGGGTCTGGGGGCAAAGCCCCCAGCCACCGTAGGCACGGGGGTCTGGGGACGGAGCCTCCAGCGCTCAAAAATTTTGCATTTTTTTGCAAAAATAACTTAATTTTAGGGCTATTTTAATAAAAATTAATGCTTTTAAAACGTGGCATAGAAATTGGCTGCGCAACATGATTCAACTGGTTGCATTATTGGGCCATGTGGGAAGTGGCTAATAATAGCATTTCAATTCTCTTGTTTACATGCTGGTTAATCATAAAATCCTATTATTGAATGAAAGTCACACGGAGTTACACTATCTATTTCATCTATATTTTAAAAAATAATTGGGGGGGTTAATGAAAAGATATTTAAGAGAAGTGACTGGTGATTAACTAACACTAAATAGCCTCCCCCTCCCCTTATTCCTGAGTTTATAATACATTTGTTAATAAAACCTATGTTTGGCGTTTTTACTCTAGCGATCAAATTTGATTGTTTATTTTTGGGCATTTTTAAAATTGTTTCTTGACTTGTGACTTTAATTTTTGATAAACTAGCCCCTCCCCCTGAATATATGCTTCAAAAGATCTTTTAAATCACTTTTTAGTCAAATCCAGCGCAAAAAAACGTCTCAAAAGAGCTAAAATCGGGGTATTTTTCTTATTCTGAATTTTGGTTGACAGGCCAATGGGGGGGGGGGCTCAAGCCCCCCCGCCCCCCCTGGCTACGCTACTGTATGCAATCAATTTTTAACAACCGGTTCTTTAAACGTTTAGCGACCGGTTAGCATTATCCAGTGCAAACCTACTTAACCACTAACAAAAAAGGGCTGAAGCTTTCCCCTTTTTTAACCGTGTCTCTTAAAAAATTTCACCCATGTTTCTAGTTTTTTTTGACTTGTTTTAGACTTTACCATTAAGTTAGAGGAGCTGAAAAACCTTACTAGTTTAATTCTTCAAAAGGCTTAAAATCTTACGACTATTGTAGTTCTCTCAAATACTGTACTTTTAAAATCAAGTGTCTTCCGCGCGGCGTTTTTTTTATTTTTTTGTTCAAAAAATCACAAAATTGCCCAGCAGCAGCTCGAGAGCGCGCGAATTTATTTTATCTAATTATTTGTTTGAAAAAAATAAACAACAAAATATTCCCTTCCCTCTCAGAAAAATCGTGGTTGTGCGGTTGGTTTATTGACTGCTCGTTTTCATCAATTGTTCAGTACACCACATGCTGTATTATATTACAGTTCTGTTTATCATTGACTTGCTTTTAGTTGAACAATATAAAACTTAATTCTACTGAAGCAAGTAATGGTGGTGCTATAATACTGTAGAATACAGTACATAGGATATTGAACTGAGCAATTAATCAAAACAAATTGTCATTGAAGCAGGCACACAACCAAGATCTTGCTAGAGGGGGGACACTTGAAGCAAAAGCAAAATTTTCTCAGTCAAAAAATGTATTCGGCAACAGGTTGCGTGTTTGAACAAAATGATGCATCTTAAACAAAAGAATCTCAGGGTGGGGTAGCAGTGTAGGAGTCGAACTCTGAGATGTCATGAGCTGAGAATTTAATACAATTCCTTCTGCGGCTTCAAATTTCCAAAGTGTACGTAAAATTGTATATAATTACGTTGAAAGAAAATGTCATGTGTTGGTGCAAATTTTTTGTTCTTCCCTGATGTTTTTTTTTTAATTAAAAGAAATTAATCGTTATAGTAAACTTAATAAATAAAATAAATTTACGCGCTGAAGTTTACGAACAAAGCCTTCAGCTGGTGCTTGGGCGATTTTTATAATTTTTTGAACAAAAACGTGATGCGGAAGACACATGATTCTAGAACTGCAGTAATTGAAACAACAACAATTGCTGTAAAATTTTAAGTCCTTTAAAGAATTAAGCTGGTAAGCCTTTTCAGCCCCTCTAACTTACTGGTAAAGTCTAAACCAAGTTTTAAAAAAATTATAAAATTGGATGAAATTTTTCAAGTGACATGATTAAAAAAAGGGCTTCAACTCTTTTCCGATAGTGACATTATGTCGGTTCGTACTGGTTCGTGCTATTCGGTCGCTAAACGTTTAGAGAACTGGTTGTTAAAAATTGCTTGCATATGTTATACTTTTACCTCGAACAAATCGGTTCCTGGGTTTGGAAAAACGATCATGCTGTAAATCCGTCACTTGTAAAATTTAAATAGCACCACGGCTTTTAGCCCTCCTCTGGTTGGACCACTGGCTCAAAGGACAGAAAAAGTCAATGAAATTCTGAAAGTAATTTTTATTTATGTTTGTTATCTGGAGACAGCTACTGTACAAACACATAAACTAACTCAAAAAAGAATCATTTGATATCATGGAATGATTTTTTACAGTATTTAAACTTTAACCTCCTGATCTGAAAAAGCGTCAGTAATGCAAATACTTTGAGATAATTTGCACCGTTGGAACAATAAACAATGTAATTTCCGCTGGTTACATTTCAGTTTAATTTGCTGCTGTAAAGAATTTGAAGAGGTCAAGCAAAGACATGAAGCGCAGTCCATTATCCCAGAACGCAACAACGTCACCAGAATGCTGCAAAATTGAACCAGCAAGACAAGGCAAACTGGGTTGTTGAAAAACCAACATTACCAATTAATTGGTTGGTTCAAGGCATAAATTGGCATTTTCTTGTACAACGCAATGTCAAGTATAACACTCACGATGGACTCCAGTAGTGGAATGATTAAGGGTATGTTTGGTACCTTAACGTAAGCCATATTCCTACAGTATAAAATCGTAAAAGCATTTTCTTAACCAATTGCCTTTGCTAGGAGACAATGAATAAACTGTTTGGTATACATGTCAAGCTACCATCTGGCTTCCTTTTTTACCATAAACGGTGAAGGCTGGAGCGTTGAACAGAGAAGCTGTAAATACCAATTTTTCTTGTCTTTGGTATGACCAGAACGGGAATCGCACCCGAGTCTACCGTTTCAGTAGCAGACATTTTATATCTACTCGAGCTCTGATCGGTTATCCAAACTGAAAAAAAATTCTTTTTTTTATCAGATTTTTTTTAGGTTTAGAGTGGAATTGCAAAAACGAAAAAAAAAGCACTCTATCAATAGTTTAAAGTAAAAACAATAGAAAGTATAAAAGTCGAATTTTAGATATTTTTTTCACAACTGCATTTGCTGTAAATTATCGAGAAGCTGATGTGAACATCAGGCACAAAGACGGGCCATCTGTCGTAATGAGCTTTGTTTCGTTTCATCATTGCGCCAGCTTGAGTTGTTTTTTCTTCCTTGATTCAGCTACTTGTAAAGAAAAGATGTTCATCTTTATCCAAAATTAAAGAAACAATTTTGACATAAAAATAAGTCAACATAAAATTTGGCAAGTGAAATAGTTGAAATATTTTGCTGTTAATTAAAATACAATGTTTGATGCTGAATTAAATTGGAAATTACACATCTTCTATGTAGCCCAAAATACTTGAGTTCATGAGAAAAACCATAATTTGTGTAGATATATTTCGTTTCTGTTGCTACGATGTAATTTGTTATTCATTTCTTAAATCTTCGGCACGAAAGCTAATTTTGCTGAGGCAGACAAAAAAGTTATATATAAGGATAAAACGAAAAATCACAGGTGAGGAATTAAACGTGATTTACGTAAGAATATAGAATAACGATCACACTTCCTCATGCACTGTCAGGGTAAAGCAAACAGGCAAAAAGGAGAACTAAATTAGAATGGAACATCAGCAACAGCATTATCTAATCAATAACTAGTTAAACTGAAGTTTTAGTTCACTGGCATTTAAAAATATCTAAATTCAACACATTGTATTTCTGTACTGGTGAGTGCAAAAATTTAAGCAGCATTGGCTGAAAATGAGGCATAAAGGCCCGAATAGTTCTCTCATTTACAAGCTACGTGCACTTGGTCTAGCGGTAACGCGTTCGTCTCTGGAACGGGAGGTCCGAAGTTCAAATTTTGAGCCGGTCAAATTGGACACAGTTGCCAACGGCTCGCCACCGCTGCGACATTTCTTCGAAGAAGCTGTGTTGCCAGGGGGCGCAATAACGCGGAGATGAGACTCGCAAACTCGTCACAAGCTTCGGCGTAATTTAGCGAGTACAATGAAAGATTAGAGATTTACAAGCTGCTGGTACCTTATATTATAAAATCTTATAGTTCAAGGAAACTCAAAAAAAGTGATCCATTTCGTCTATATTTAATAGAGAAAGATAATTTTTTTTGGGGGGGCTAATGCAACGATGTTTGAGTCGTAATTGGTAATTAACTATTGCCAAATAGCCTCCCCCACTATTCCTGAGCTTAAATGCTTTTATGATGAAACCTATATTTAATATGTTTCAAAAAGCGATCAAATTTGATGGCTTAGTTATGGCAATTTTTCAAAGTTTTTACTGATTTGTGAGTTAAATTTTTGACAAATTAGCGCCCTTCCGCCTATAAATAAATGTTTCAAAAGATGCTTTAAATCATTTTTTAGTCCATTCTAGTTTGCTTAAAATTTCTTGTGAAATTAAGCATATTGTTGTTCGATTGGTAACATAAAATGATGTCACCCCAAAATGGTGACACCCGGAGCGCCCCCCCTTCATGGCGAGCCTCCCCCCATAGCGACGCCACTGAGTAGGCCTACATGACCAAGATTATTAAAATTAGAACTATCTGACCACTGCATTGCACTGTACTGTACAGATTACGGGTAGCTTCCTGCTTCCGTGTAATATCATTGGCCAGTAGCCACGGAAAAAGAATTAAAAAAATTAAATTTGTGTGCAACTAGTACAAAATTGAATTTATATTTTATTCCATTCCAAAGTAAGGTTTACCGCGTAAAAAATGCAAAAAACATTACCGCGGTAATGATATTCGGTACATTTTTGTTAAATTGCCGCGGTAAAATTTTATACGGTACTCCCCACCACCGCCGGTTTGTTTAGCTATATCTTATTTGATGAGAAATTGGCGTTCTACAAACTGTACCACTTCGGTATCCAATAGTAGGACAAACTAGTCATATGAGCCTATTCGCGATATTGCGCAAAACCTGCGCGCCGAAAGGGAATGTTTCCTCCAAAATTAGCATTGTTAAAAGAAGGAAGTTCGTTTTAAATTTTGAGCAAATTGGCTACTCAGATTCGAAATCACGAACTGGAACTGCTCAGTAGTTTGTTCTATCACGCTGAATAATGGTATAACAGGAAAACACTAATTTCTCGATGATTTTCATCTAGCTGCTCTACGATATCTTTGTGCTTGATTTGTACCTATTGGCTGTATTTAAATAGTAAAATTTTGCATGGGGGAACGCTTTTGCAGCCTTGACCAAACTTCGGGGGAAATTATGTAATTCCGTCACCGCAATTGCATGAAGATCAAAAAGAAAAAAAAGAAAAAAAAAGGTCTTCACCAAAAATTGGTGTTTTTGTCCCGTAATCAGGTGGAGACCAAAAAAAAGATCTTCACCGCAATTCGGGACTATTCGGCCGGAATTTGTAGGATTTATGCGTGCTGGCTGGCTCCTTTTCGTTTGATTATCCTGCGCTCAAATCTCGATAGGTGGTCGTCTAAATCTCGATGGGGGGACGCTAAATCTTGATGGGGGGACGCCAACTCTCGATGGGGGGACGCGTCCCTCCTACAAATTTAAGTACTGCCTATTGGTGTTGAAAAGTTTGTTTACAACAAAGTAATTCTCCGTGCAACAATTACTCTTGATTGCATTGTTATGCTACTGTATAACTTCCGTTGATTTACTGGATCTAGTCTAACCTTATCTGTCTTATCTATGCCCTACTTTGCCAAGCCAATTTAGATCAACTTTGAGAAAAGCATACCAAAGTGTAACGTATAGCGTTTCTTTTTTCGAAAAGTTTTGTAGCCTATAGTTTATGGCTTTAGTTTTGAATTTATAACACTCGTTTAAAAAAATTAATCGGTAAAGATGTAATTAGTAGCCTACTTTAGCTTCATTCTGTAAAAAAAATTCCGTAAAATTATCCGTTAATTAGTAGCATTTTAGCTATAATTCGGTAAAAATTTCAGTGAGTATAGCCTGTCATCACATTCGGTGATTATTTCAGTTAATTTATTAGTGCCTTGTAGGCTTGTAGCTGGTTTCATTTGGTAAGAACTTCAGTTAGTAACGATTTTATAGGTTTCGCTTATTTTGGTAGGTAAAGATCAATCTTTAAAAACAATACTTTGTACGATTTAATTATTAATTATTCAATGTGTAAAGTGTCTTTCGGTAGTTTTTATCACTGCAATAATCATTACTTCAGTCCTGCTGGCCTAGCTGATGAAAATTGAAATTTACCAAAACATCTGTTTTATAGGGATGCAAATGGAAATTCTTGTCCAGTTTGAATTTATCAATATTGAACAACTTTAATTTTGCCCAGAAATTCTTTTTGCTTTTGTTTGTAAATAAATTGAGCAATCAAAATGTATCGAAAGCAAATTTCCTCGTGCAACACTGTTAATCCCTTTTAATGGTTTGCTCAAGTTTACAGTGTGCATTTTATTTAGCCGTTTAATTTGCACATGAAAATGATTCAACTACTACTACTACAGTATGTTACTGCGTTGGAGCTTGCAAACAGGCCCAGTAAACGACCGATTCATGTTGAATAAACAGATTCTTCAACAAGTATTTTGTTTTTCTGTTGAAGAGCAGTAATTTAAAAATATTTTCTGTGGAGGCCCCTCTGGGAGTTGTAATCATAAACAGTGTCAAGATAAATGCTTTTTACCACGTAGTTACTGATCCTAATAAAACAAACAAAAACATAAAAAACCTCTCACTAGCAGAGCCACTTAAAAATCGGTTGTTGGGTGGTACACTTGGAAAATGCCCAAAAGTGGTACCAAACATTAAAATTTACTCTCTCAATTAATCCGATTAAAATTTTGATTTTGGATTTCATTTGGAAAGGCTTTTGGCGAGGTTGCACCTCCAAATTCCGTCAAATAGTTTGTCGTTTTAATATATACTGATACTAAAATTGTTAGCAGCTCTCTAGCTTAAGCTATAAAAAAATGACTTTCAGAAGTTTTACCTGAGAGATTTTCTGGAACGTGGCACACCAAACCATGATCAAAAAATTCTTGTTACATATTTACTGATATCAAATAAAGATATACCTCTAGCTCAACCATGTCACGGCTGGGGGGACTATACGTGCACGCGCTTTTTTAAACGCTAAATGGTTGAAAGTCATTTAAAGAAAGTTGATCATGTTTCTTGACTTTTTAAGTTAATAAATCCTGCTTGCATTAATAAAAAGTTGAAAATTTTTTGCGCAGTATAAAGCGAGTTATTAACTACAGGGTTGCCACATCCTGGAAAAGTCCTGGAAAGTCCTGGATTTTTTTTGCTGTCCTGGAAAGTCCTTGAAAGTCCTTGAATTTTGTTTTTAAGTCCTGGAAAGTCCTGGAAAATGTTTAAAGTTTTCCCGTAATTTACCAGGACAGAATGTGAAGTTGTTGTTTTTTATAATAACTGGTGCCTTGTAATCTGGTAATTGTACAAAGTCATTGTTGAAATAATTTGCCTTGTGAAGCTCGTTCTAAAAGCTTTATTGTATTGTTAAAAAACAGAGTTTATTTGTATGCTGTGCACAAACAAAAAGATGGCTATTCTAACCCTACCATAGCTCTAACCCTAACGTTAATACGAGCGCCCATTCTTCTGCTCTAAGCTCTCTTATTCTTTTTAAGCAGTTTTTACTGGTGCGCTAGAGTGCAAATGAGAACTTCTTTCTTAAATCAAATCAAATCTTTCATTATACTCTCTATAATACGCTGAAGCATGTAACAAGTTATCAGTGCCCATCTCCGCGTCATTGCACCCAGGCACCACAGCTCCTTTCAAAGAAATGTCACAGCGGTGGTGAGTTGTTATCAACACTGTGTCTGATTTGACCGGCCCGAGATTTGAACCTCATACCTCCCGTTTCAGAGACAAACGCATTGCCACTCGACCAACAAAATGCCAAAATTTACTGTGCAGTATGCATAAATTATTGAATATTATTAGGAAGAGTAAATTCAAGGATCTAGTAGCAGTATTACTGCTAGCAGCAGTAGCGTAGTGGGCTATAGGCCCCCCATTGACTCGTTGACCAAAATGCACTATAGGAAAAATACGACTTTTTTTGCACTATACTGTACTTCTGAGGCAATTTTTTGCAGTAATACGGACACTTAAGTAATTTAAAGCCACTTTTAGAACATGATTTGGGGAAGGGCTAATATTGGTTAAAAATGAAACCAGTAACAACTAACTAGAGCTCGACCGATATGACTTTTTGAGGCCGATACCGATATCAATATTTTGGAAATTTTTAGGCTGATACCAATAATATATTAACTTATTGGTTATGAAACTTTGCCATTATTTTTCAACTAACTTGGCACTAAAAAAAAAAAGCTTCTCTAATTCTCCTCCAAAGAAAGACTATTGGTATTGCAAACACAAGCCACACTCCAGTATTTTTTATCAAAAAAAATCAAGCAAAAAATACAACGATTTGGCAATCAATAGTCAAAAACAGTTGTGCTTGCTCTCAAAAATAAACAGTTTAAGGAAGTTGTGCTAAGCTGATATTTTATTGGTGGTAGACACCAATACGATATATCGGCTTGGGCCAGATATCGGCCGATATATATCAGCTGGCCGATATATCGGTCGAGCTCTACAACTAACTAAAAATAGCCCAAAATTAACAATCAAATCGATCGCTTGATGCAAAATGGTTAATGTAGGCTTTGTAAAAAAATTATAAGGAGCTATTCAGTATTTAATTCTGTCAATTACCAATCAATTCTCTTAAATTTTGTTCCATTAGCTTCTCCCAAATTATATCACTATCTAGCATTATAAAATACACACAATTTGGATTAATACTTGTGAGTTTTTTTAAAGGAAGTGCCTATTTGCACTTTAGCTCGCAAATAAGCTCTGCGTAGAAAGAATAAGAGAACAAGAGTGGGTGCTCATTTGCTCTAGTACTCTTTCAATTTTTAAATTGTTATCATTAGTGGCTAGTTGGGGTTTAGATTAGAGCTAGACCGATATATCGATCAGCCGATATATATCGGCCGATATCGGGGCCAAGCCGATATATCATATATCATTTACCATCGATAAAATATCGGCTTAGCGCAGTTACCTAAAACTGTTTATTTTTCTGAGCAAGCACGACCGCTCTTGACTATTGATTGCCAAATCGTTGTATTTTTGGTTTGTTTTTTTATTGAATAATACCATAGAGTGACTTGTGTTTGCAATAGTCTTTTTTTGGAGGAAAATTAGTGAAGTTTTTAGTGTCAGGTTGTAATCGAAAAATAGTGACTAAATTTCGTAGTTAATAAGTTTATGTATCGATATCGGTATCACCCTAAAAATTTCCAAAATGTCGATATCGGTCGAGCTCTAGTTTAGATTTTAAGTTTAGGTTAGGATTAACGTTATAGTTAAATAGAGCTAGGGTTACAGTTTGAGTTAAGTTTAAGGTTGGGGTTAGGACTAGAGTAGAGTTTTTTTGTTTGCACGATGGCATGCAAATAAGCTGTGTATTTTTCAAATGATATGGTTTACTAGCTGAAAATAGAGCTAGGACTGAAGTTTTACCATTACCCATCATTAGAGTATGACCAATATATCGGCCATTCGATATATATCGGCTGATATCAGGGCCAAGCCGGTTTATCGTATTGGCTATGTACCGTCGATAAAATATTGACTTAGTGCAATTACCTTGAACTGTTTATTTTTTAGAGCAAGCACGAGCGATCTTGGGTTTTATTTGCTTAGTATGAATTATGTTTCCAATAGTATTTCTTTAGAGGAGGATTAGTGAAGCTTATTATGTCAAGTTAAGTGAAAGATAGAGACAAAATTTGGTAGTTCGTAAGTTAATATATGGGTATCGGCCTGAAAAAGTCATATTGGTTGAGCTGTAGCTATCACCCACATACTGTAGCCCATTTGTGCAATCAATTTAATCATGTTTTTGCAGTGCTATTTTCAATTTCACACTTTGCAAGAAATAATTTTTACCAAACTAGGCCTAAAATTATGTTATTATTGCAAAGAAATTGCAAAATCTTCAAGGGCAATAGTTTCCAATGGTTTCTGGTCGCCAGGGGCTCTGCCCTCTACCCAAAAGCACAGCCCTCTCATTACAAATTTCTGGCTTTGCTGCATCTGGCTAGTAGTCAGTACTAGGAATGCAAATGCATTGCATCAAATTTTTTTCTCAATCTTAAGTACAAAAAAGTAGATGCATCAAAGAACAGTAGTCAAAACTGAATTTAAAGACCTGTAAAAAAAAAATCTTAAACAGTCCTGGAAAAGTCCTGGAAAATGACCTAAAAAAGTCCTGGAAAGTCCTGGAATTTGATTTTGAAGTTTCTGTGGCAACCCTGTAACTATTAAAGTCACTGCTAATGTCAAGTTCTGATGTTCGTAAATAAAGAGAGAAAGCGAGAATGAGCACACATGCTTAGCGACGCATATTGGCTTACTTCATGTGTCCTTGCCAGATCCGAATGACTCATTGAAATTTCTGTATTATTTTTGACCGTCAGTTGGGTTCGTACTGCGCGGCAAGGGCAACGACAGTGACTCAATCATTTCGTCATGAAAACCAGAGTTGTAAATGGGCCGACTAGTTCAGGCCCGAACCTGGCCCGAACCCGAAAATATAAACGCGAACCCGAAAGCTAATTTGAAGCCCAAATCATGTCCGAAAAAAACCGAAAGTTAAGTTAGGTCTGAAAAATTTAGCTATGTTATCGAGTTTTTTTGCTCATATTTTTGTGCACTTAAGACAAAAAGCACGTCTCAGGCCCGAATTAAGCCCGAAATTTTGTCAACTTTAGGCCCGAACCCGAATCCGACCCGACCGAAAAGCCCGGCTCGACTTACAACTCTGATGGAAACAGCTAAGTAAGATCATCAATTAAACAGGCAAAGAATTCTATTATGGGTTTTTTTGTGTCTTTCTGTTGCCAGGTTAAAGTTTCTTTTTGCATTTTGCATTAGATATCGTGCATACAAATCACAAAACCAACAAATAAGTTCAATGTTCCATCTTTATTATGCTTAGTGTTATTTAAGTAACGCCTTTTGAACATGTCTAAAAAACAGAACCATATTTTTGACTCCATGGGCCTATATTTATTCTTTTCAATTGTTGAATTCGCTATCATTGCTAAGTATCTTTTCATGCTTGTAATCATCTAAAACTTAAAAGCAGCAAGCTACGTTTTGTGCATAGATGGGCAAGTTAATGCAAAACGTTAGCTTAGTTAATAACTAGTCCGTTAACAAACGTCATACCTCCGTTCAAGTTAATTTCGTTATTTTCTGCTTTGATTAACGGCAGTTAATGAAATCCGTTAATTCGTTAACTTGAGTGTAATTTAAATTTCTTTTTATTCACTCACATCTACAACACGTAATGATACAGTTGAGCTGATTGTAAAGAAAAATTTATTCTTAAAGTGGTCTTTTTGTGTTTTGGAAGTTACATTTTATAGTCTAATCTAATTTCAAGATAAAAATAGGTTCATAGGCATTAAGGAAGCTGAGATCAGAAAATCTTGGGAAATTGCGAACAGCGATATTTAATAGACCTATGAGGCTACAGCTTATTATTCGCTACAAAAAAGAGCTCTTTTCTTCGCTTTCTTCTATAAAACTCATGCTAATACGCAACAAGTATTACCACTGCAAACTGGTGTGCACACAGGTACGATGAATGAATGGCGCAGGAAATTAACGATGAAAACCTTAACGTAAGTCAACGGAACTTGACGAAAGTTAATTCAGTCCGTTGACATAAAAAAACTTTTTAACGAATTAACGAGTTAAATGAAAAAGTTAGCTTCATTATTAACAAATTAACGATTAACAAATTTGAGCCAACCTATGGTTTATGACATTATTAATTGTTTTAGTTACTTCATTCAATCATTGCGCTTGTGAGTTCGCGTAGGCTACAACAAGATTATCGTTGTATTTTCACAACTTGGATATTTTCGAAGCAGAGTTACTGTATAAATAGTCCGATTAGTTAAGGTCCAAAACCAAAAACATCAGTTTAAACCCGGCCCGAACCCGAAAAATGATTTGAAGCCTAAACCAGACCCAAAAAAGCCCAAAAGTTACTTATCTTCCATACATTAGTTACCATAGGCAGCTGGATATGATCTCTTTTACCGCTTTGATAACATATTGCAACATTTGAGCCGCATTTTAATCAAAAAACTGATTGGCAAATAAGCAACTTTGACAAATTGTATTTTACGCCAAAATCATTTATATTTTTTCTTATCAAAGTTGTTGCCATTGCCGAAGTTGGGTTTTTCAAAAGCACGAAGGCAAATTGTGTTTTTAATATGTGGGTTTCAACTTTCAATACAGTATTGTGTTTTTAATAACGTTGTGATACATTTGATGGCAAATGCGTTTCGCTACAACGTGGAAAAATTACAGCGATTTTATTTTTATTTTTCCAGAATGCCAGACAAAATCAAGAAAAAATCTGCAATTTGGATAATGTTACAAAATCAAAAATAATGTGGATTGAGTTGTAGTATAACGATATTTTTGCTCCTGCTCCGAAAAAAATTGCAAATTCTAAGTTAATTAATAGCGAAAATCAGGAGCGTAACCAGAATTTTGCTAATGGGGGAGGGGGCTAAACCCTAGGTCAAGATTGTCTGCGTTTCAAACTTGGTGTGTGGGAGCTTATTCCTTAGCCGCTTGTAATGCCCTCGCCAGAACAAAGCAAAGTGAGGGGGCGCTAAAATAGACTGAACTTTTGCACATTAACCTGATCATGTACAGCTGCAAGTTACGCGTAATTTTAAAAATTCTCTAATCATGTTTAAAAAAGAGACATACAAGGCCAGTAACGCGTTTCTTAGCTTTTCGTTTCCGGCCCATAATCCTTGAAAAATGTAGTTGTAACAGTGACTGCGACCTAAACAACCTTGAAAGAGCTCAAAAAAAACAACAAAAAAAAACAGCTGGTCATTTAAAAAACAAGCTGAATATTTTGTTGTTATACATCTCTACGCCCTCTACACCCGCAAACATCATGAGCGTAGATTTTGCTGACAAGGGGCGGGGATCTTGAAACGAAAGTGAGAATTTTTTTGTTTGAAAAATGCCCCAATTGCGTAGCGAGCTGGGCAAAATGGTACTACTCAAGCGCATCAAACGCTGGGCAATTTTATATCGCTCGTTTTTAAAGATATTTGAAGGAATTAAATTACCAAGATTTGAAAGCCAGTTTCTAAAATTAAATGACCCAGCCCACTCAGCCCCTACATTACTTATAGGTCAAATTCAAAACACGTTTAAACACCTGCATCTTAAAGTTGATTTTTCTAAGTGACTTGAACAAGGAAGCGGGGGGTTGAAGCCCTCTTAGCACCCCTTGGTTGCACCACTTTTCGTACACGCTTAGCGGCCTGATGTGCATCCCGACCCACGATTTGAGAAACACTGGTTTTAGGCTTAGAATGCTTTGAACTGCATACAATGCAAACGTTCATGGTTTTGAAATTGTTATACTAGCCTAATTACGTCATTTCCTAATGGGTTTAGAGGTGTAAACTTTTAATGTTAAAGCTAGTGTTTGAAACTTGAACACTAAACTTTCAGAATTCAAGAACACCAATATATACTGCTTAATGTAAAGATACCTTAGTCGAGTAGGTAAGGATGAGCGTTACTATTCCTTTTTACACATCATTGTCGGTTGCGTTTTCGTTACGTGATGTTGCAAAAAAGCATTTTTAGTGAACCAAAATGGGAGGAGCACAAGCAGCCGTTAGTGAGGGGCAAGGCCCTATTTGAGAGGGGGGCTAAATTTCTTAAAAAATTTGACTTGTAAAATATCAGTAAAAATTATTCGACCAAACATGATCAAATTTTTTTGCTAGCCAAAAAATGGTAAGGTAGACTAATCAAATAAGTGAGTGTGTGTGTGTGTGTTTTTTATTTTTGTGGGGGGGTTATTTAGAGTTAGTTGGATAAAACTTGCGAGTTTTTCGAATTACAGATTTGTATCATGGCTGGAATTGAGACGAATGAAATTTTCTAATTACTAATTATAGCCATTGCTCGCTTAGCTTACTTACGCAGCCATCTTAAAGTAATTATCAGAGGTGAAGTCGAGGACACAAGGCTTGAGGCCAAGGCCAAGGACCGAGGACACAGGCGCAAGTGTTTTCCAAAAAAAAGTCTTCAAAAATTTTTTCAGACGGTCTCTACTTGAGGAAAACAAAAAAAGGTCCTCACAAATTTTCCGCGAGGTTTCTGGCGTTTTTCAACAAAATTTCAACGATGCTGTTCTCGAGCCGAGGACAGGGCAATTTTCGAGGACTTGAGACTTTGAGACCAGCAAGACCAAGGACTTCAAAATGCGTCGCCGAGGACGTCGTCGAGGCCAAGAACGTCCTCGAGGACTCCACCTCTGGTAATTATGCTTTGCAGTGCTGTTATGTGAGGTGTTTATACACAATAATTATAACCAAAGTATAGGCCTTAGATTAAGTTTTTTTGTAATTTTAATTGTAATTGTATTTCCTTCACCAAGTTGCCTTGGCTAGGAGACAGCGAAGGGGCCTAGCAGTCTTCTAGCCAAGCTGTCACCTGCCATTTGTCTACCGCACACAATGGAGTCTTCACACTGTCTTTTTTAATGCTAAACGTCAAACAGGGAAGCTGTGAATATCAAGCTATGCAGTTTTTGGTTTGACTCAACCGGGTCCAATGTTTCAGTAGCAGACGCTCTATTCGCAAAAAAAACATCGCAAAAATCTGCAAGCGCTGTAGGCTGCGCCCCCAAACCCACATAGCCTCCGAAATTTAATATGACCGGAACTTTTTATTATGCAAGAAACGACTACAAAACTTGTGCAAACTGTATTAGTAGCAGTGGCATCGCTAAGGATGGTGACATTCGGGGCGGAAATTTGTGGTGTCACGTTGTATAATGTATAGCAGGCTGCAAAAGATTATATTTTAAAGATAACGGTACTATTTCAATACTGTACATAGCGTTTGTTATTTGGCTAGCTCAATAACTTCTCATTGTGAGATTCTATAACTTGGAAGTGCGAGCAGCACCGTGGCAGCACACGTTTAGTATCAGGTGCGTAATCAAAAACCTGCAAGGGGGAGAGGCTGTTTCGGTGGTCTGGGGGCGAAGCCTCTAGCACTCGGAAATTTTGTAAATTTTTGTGCAAAAATAACTAATTTTTCGCCTGTATTGATAAAAATTAACGCTTTTGAAATGTGGCATGAAAACTACCCGTGCAAAAACATCATTAAACTGGTTACATAAATGGGCAATGGCTATGTAGGAGATGGCTAATGGCAAAATTTCAGTTCTCGTATTTACAAGCTGGTGCCTTAAATCAAAAAATCTTATAGTTCAATGAAACTCACAAGGAATAATCGATTTCGTCTATATTTAATTGAGAAAAATAATTGGTTGGAAAAGGCTGATGGAACGATATTTGAGTAGAAATGTTTGGTAATTAACTAATGCTGAATAGGCACCCCTTCCTTACTCCTGAGGTTATATTGTTTTGCATCAAACCTATCTTCAGCATGTTTAAAGAAGCGATCAAATTTGATTGCTTAGTTTTGGCAATTTTTTAAAGAGTTGACTGATTTATGAGTTATATTTTTGACAAATTAGCCCCCCTCCTTTAAATAAATATTTCAAAAGATGCTTTTAATCAGTTTTTTTAGTCCATTTTAGTAAGCTAAACATTTCCAAGAATATTAAACATATTGTTGTTTCCTTTTCTGTTCATTTGATAGCATAAAATGGTGTCACCTCAAAACGATGACAAACGGGGCGAGCCCTTCCCCCCCCCCCCCCCCCCCCCGGAGCGACACCACTGATTAGCTAAACAAAAATTATTGGCTTTAAAATCATTGCTCCTCCGAAAATATCCTGCTGGCTACGTGCGTGATAATTAGAAAAACTGCTTGATAAGGTATGTTACGCTGCCACATAAAACGAATTAAGAAAAATCATTAAATTGCGTTTTTTGATCCACTGTGAACTGCCTAGTAGTGCTGAGTCCTGAGTTGCAAACAAAAATATAAATAGAACTACCAAAAAATCAAGTCTTTCATTATACTCGCTGTAATATGCCGAAACGTGTGACGAATTGGCGGGGCCCATCTCCGCGTCATTGCGTCCTGGCCAACACAGCTCCTTACGAAGAAAAGTTGAAAAAATGTTGGCAACACTGTGCCGATTAGACCGACCCGAGATTTGAACCTCTGAACTTCGGCTCCAGAAACACGTTACCGCTCGACCAACTCGCCAGTTGTACAAAACTACCAACAGTATCAATTTTCATCATTGATTCAGATTAATTGTAGGCTATATTAATGGCGTAACAATGGGGGAATAAGTGCTCGCGGAAACATTTGTCCCGGGGAGTAACAGCCGCTGAGTGCAAAGTTGAAAATCTCTTTGTTCGTCGTTTGTGTTTCTAGTGTAAAGCAGTCCATTATGAGCAGCATGGCCGAGCGGAACTGAGCGTTGATTATTGCGCAAGCAATACTGCGACCCGAGTTCGATTACGGCTGCAGGCCGCCTGCTTCGACAGATACGCGGGTGGCTGGAGACTCGAAGAGCGCGAGCTCACTTCCCAGTCACCCTCATCTCTCCGTTCTTATTGTGTTCGTTGAGTTGTAAATCCTCAGTTGATTTGATTTGATTTGTATCATAAAACGAAACCTTATTTTTTGGTCTTTACCTATACATTTTGATTCTGGGCGCAAACTCAGTCTGCGGACTTTCAGCTTTATTTAGATTTTTGTCCATTATCATAGATTTGGGCAAAATACTTAATTGCTTAATGTACAATGTTACAAACAGAGCATAGTAAACAAAGCTGTGAGGCCCAAACCACAAACTAAAGCATTTGATAAGCTAAAATTTGAGTATGAAAGCTGTTTTTTGTGGCTCCAAATCTTTAATTGTGCAAGTGTGAAAATATATATATTGCATGTCCATTACTATACGTACCTAAAGTATAGTGCTTTGTTGTCGACAACTTCTGAAACTATTGCGCAGGTATTACAAAATCCCAAATGAAGAGCAGAATAAAAGTATTTCATTTCAATTTTGTTCCGTCGTGGTTATACCTTATTGGGCGTCAAACGTATATATTACTGTGTACAAAATATGAGCTAGGCAATTTTCACAAGAGTTTGGTGAATGATTTACCGCAAGATTTGTTGTTATTTCCCATCCTTTGCTGCATTAAAAAAATACCTAATATTTTGTGCTCTAATGCGCAGAGCTGGACAGTGCTGCTCTACTGCGCATTGATATTACATATTATTGGATTTTCAACAATATCACGTACTCGACCAATGCGCCTTTCATTGGAAAGAGCCCCAAGTTTTTTTCAGGAATAATTTCTTCAATAGCGTATTTGGCGACTGCGAAAAATTCGGAATATTGTGCAATTCGCTAAAACTGTCTTATCGTTATTGCAGTTCCACTAGAGCATAATATATCAATATGGGTGTATCAAATCCTTCGTCACGTTTCAGAAATAAGGCAGAAACTTTTCGCAAACTTTTATGTTAATCGTAAAAGTGTTTATTAAAAACGCACAATTGAGAATTGGAATTATTTTAATTCTGTTATTTTAATTTTACAAACAAATTTTGATTTTCCGCACTTTCACACAAGAGTTTTAGAATATTTTACATACTTGTTTTGATATAGGACGCGGCCTAATTAACTGCAAATAGTTGGTAATTATTTTTATGCAAAATTAAAATGTTCATTAATGATAAAAATGTCGTAGTGGATAGAAGTGAAGACGCTCCAGGAAAAACAAAATGATAACAGAAAATTGCTTATTGATATGATATATTTTGCATGTTATTGAGGAGCTAGATTTCTGTTATACTCTTCTGACTTGTTGAAAACGATAACAGCAAATTTTTAATTAAGCCAAAACGCTAACCAAATAATTCATAATTATGCGTGAGGTAGGTGGCTTGGCAATAAAGCTTTGAGTGTCATTGAGTGAGTCATTTACCCGAACCTTGTTGCACATAACTGCTCTTCTATTTCTTCTAAAAATAAACTGATTTCGAGTAGGGTCACAAAAATCAATAATATCTAAATTATCATAAAGTTTTTTGGAATATTAAACTTTGGCAAAAAAAATTTATAAACTTTTTGGCATATTGATGTTTTTGCAAAACTAAGTACGTGTAGTCACAATGATACTAGCTAGCGTTCAAAAAGCGCAGGCATGCTCGAAGTTTTACTCTACTTAAAAACTATGAATGAATAGTCCGTCAATGCTATGTATGTCATCGTGACGATTGAAAAGGAAACGCTGTGCACTACTTCATAAAAATAAAAATGTGCGAAATAGGGTGGCCATGACTCGGTGAGCGTTTCGCTCTTTCGCGGTCTCCCTATGTACCGTACGTTATATACATGCCAAAGGTGGATTTTTCTTGTTTGCGTAAACTGGTACATGAATGAACTGATACTGACTCACTGACTCGACTCCCCCTCTCAGTTTTCTACGGTGACCAAAAAGCCTAGCCTTGAAACGATTATATCAATCATAATTTAGTTTTGGAGGGCCATACGGGAAAGTTCCAGATTGTAGCGATAGCACTTATTGCCGCTTCCATAAATTGCACCATTGTTTCTAAACTACAGCGCTCCAATCAAATTTGCCCATTCTTTTTATCACTGAGACGCTCTTGACGTAACAATGATATACAATAGCGCTTGGTATATAAGTTGCAGCAAGCCGACGTTGATACTCACTTGCTCAGACAGTCACAAAAACGAAATTCGGATGTAGTTTTTATACGAATAAATAAGCGGTTTAAACTAACTGGTCTGCTCGACCTTTTGCTAAAAACGTAGAGCCGCTAAAAGATGGTGGCAACCCCAACATTTGTCAAAACATTTGTCTCTTAAACATTAACTGATTGAAAAAAGTAGCTGTTTATCTTAAGCTGTCAAAAAAGGAAGTTTGGAGTATCCATTTGGGGAGTTTCTGGGAGACAGCACCTCCAAACCATCTCAAAATGCTTGGCTCATAAATATCTCTTGCAGTAATATAAAAAAAAAGATTAGCTCTCTTAAGAGGGATTTGATCGGAGTATCCAGACAATGGCACCTCTAAACTTTGGTAAAATGCTTGTCATTTAAACATCTAGTAATAAAAAAGCTCTCTACCTTTAGTCGTTCAAAAACTTTCACCTTTCTCCAAAAAGATCGAGCCAAATTATCAAGCTGATATGTAAAAGAAAATACATTACGTGCAAATAATATACAAAAGTTTTAACTTTATATTGTAACAAACAGCTTAAAAGTAATTGGTTAATTGCTATGAATTTAGTGTCAAGTAAAACTGTTGGCTTTGTTGCTAATAGTGTCTGTTAACTGGTGATTTACTGCCAAAATGGCAAATTTTTCGAAATCATGCGTATGCCAGTCAACAAACAAAAAATTTCTGATAGCAGCCTTTGACTCATGCGAAAATGATATCGAGTTTGCCATAAACCTAGAAACTCAAGATTACAAAGCCCTAGGATTTTGCCAGCCTCCAGTGATGGGCCATTATTACTCAATAGGGTTGAGACTTCCTGATATCAATACCATTAACAGAGGAATTTGCAACAGTTCATCGCGTCTCTATTTCTGGAGGACCAGAAGAAATGAAGAAATACAATGTGTTGATGGTTCACCCCTAGAATTACCTAGAAATTTTGCCGGAGATCGACGTTGCAATTTAGCGTCTGTATTGCCTGGTTCGTTGGACCAAATTTATAACGCAACTTGGACGCGTTGTTCATCCCTGAAATATTCTATTTGCCAGTTAGAAAATAGTGCTACTATTTCTGACGTTTGCAAAAACGTGTCAACACCAACCCCACCAACAGCGACCGCAACAACCACAACAGCTACAACAACACCAACAACACCAATAACACCAACAACACCAACAACACCAAGAACACCAACAACAACAACAACACCAACAACACCAACAACACTAACAACACCAACAGCAGCAACAACAGGAACAACAGCAACAGCCTTGTCAAACAACAGCACTGCAATTATTATTGGATCTGTTTTGGGAGTTTTTGCTGTCCTTTTTTTTTTATGGCTGCTACATTTTTTTCGCAAGAGAAATAATGCAAAAAGAAACGCTTCTGATAATGAAATTCATGAAGAAGTCTACTACAAGTAAGCTTCGTACTTCCATTTTGAAAGAAAAATTTTATATTTATCGGCAGATTTTAATAACTATAACCTTCAGAAATTACAGTGCTTATAGTTATTGATACGCTTCATGTTTAATTGATATGCTTCTTTGATGTAGATCATTTGGCTATAGCGATAAATTAATAATTGCAGTATGCACCATAAAGAAAAAAAAAATCCTTTTTCTGTGTTTTGTCGATCGTCGTTATTGCCACGGTTTCAACATAAGCCTAAAAATGTTTAGGAACAAATTCAAAGGGTAAATAATACTAATGCAAGGAAATACACTAATCTTTTATATTGTAAACGTTCTGACAGTTATAGTTAAGGCTCGAACACGAAAAATGACTTGAAGCCAAAACCAGAACCGAAAAGCTCAGAAGTTAAACGAGGACTAAAAGCAAAATCAATCCAGGTATTTAAAGTTGGGCGAATCGTATTAGGTCAGATTGGCGTTGACTCCATCCTTTTTGACCCAACCGTTCCAGAGATGTTCTACTTCAAACACGACGTCTGGGTCTCTAATGTCATAAATTTTAATAATTTTTTTTTGGCTACCTTGACGTTGACTGCCTTAGTGTCGTTGAGGACGCCTTCCCAGTTTTAATCTAAAGCAACGCCGCTATTATAGGATCCTCGTTTAAGTTAGGTCTAAAAAAGTGTTCGAACGTATGGTTAATTCAAGGCGATTTTTGCAACAGGCCTGGACACCGACATACTCCGAGGAAAAACAGGAAGCGAGTTTTTCGCCATTCGGTTCAGATTTTTGATGTAGCTGGAGTTTGGAGAGATTCAACCTGTACAAAGTTAATGTGCGATTGTTTGGTTGAAAAGTATTTGTACTAGGTTACATTGCAGAAAAAATAGGTTTAGACCGAGTTTCAACTAAGTATAGCTTAATAAATCAAGGTTTGAATATCACGAAACATAATTTTATAGGCTAGACAAAAACGTAATTTTACTGCAACTATGCAAGTTTAGCCTGAATAAAACTTCTATAGAAAACTGCTGTCTACAAAAGTATATAAATAATAAATGTCGCCTAGGCTATATCTACAAGGCCATTCTGCAGTTGTGTAAGCTGTTATCAAGTTCAATTCTACGCTCAGCTATCAAAATTAAATCTTAAAAGGGACAAAAGAAGAGTTGATAAGATTTTAAAAATTTTTAAGTAGAAAGCAAGCATTCAGGGAATTTAGCTAAATCTCATTCAGCGTAAAAATAAAATGCGTTCATTGCAGTCTGTCTAAAAACAAGTTTTTAAGCCAATGAAACCAGGGATATACTAAACATGGATTGCCAACTACCTTATTGTTAATTGTTTTTGTCACGTACAATTAACATTGGCTTAATTTTTTGGCCAAATTTAACAAAATTTCTTGAAAATAATTGCAAAACCTTTGCCTTAAACCGTGTACTGCTGAGTCTTGAAGAACTGAGTTAATTTAATCACAAGCCAACAGGCTTACCATGGAATGGACTTGAAATAGAACTTTACAGTGCGACGGAGTTTTAATACCTAGATCTACATCAGATTATGGCAACCTACGGCCCAAGGGCCTAATCCCACCTGTCAAAAAAATAACAAAAAAGCATCCGGCTAACGACCTTTGCGAATTGTGGCAATTTGATAGCAATATTGAGTTGTATTGCAAGTAGAGCACGAGATAAAAGCGAAATATTAGTGCTTGATACATTTGAAAATATTTTCAATGAAAACAAGCATGCCACAAAAAAGTATCATGTCAATGTTAAACAGTATTTAGCATGCAAATTTTTCGCTATTGAAAGTCACTAAAAGCAAGACTATAGCAATTTCCAAGCTGTTACTTCCAAATTACCACTGGACCTACTGTAGGTAAACTTTTAAGCCCAAAACAACATCATATATTCATTTTTATGTCGTGACATATTTCAAGACGTCACAGCATCAAGTTTCTCATACTAAAACGCATTGGGGCTTGCAAAAGGGCTACCACAAAAGCATAAGCGTAGCCAGGATTTTTGATTGGGGAGGGCCCAAACCAAAACTCAGATGCAATGACGTCATCACAAATTTTTGAAAGAGAAACTTTGTGGGACAAACGTGTCGTAGAATGGAAGGTCAAAAGCCGATGCTTGGTTTGGCTCATGACCAAGATTTTGCTAAAGGGAGCTGAGGGCTTGATACGTTTAAAATCTTGTATTTTGGGCTTAATTTTGTGATTGATTTGGCCCAGATTCAATAATTTGTTCAATGAGCATTTCCCATATATTTAATTTTTTTTCAAAAGTACGTAGTGCATAAAAACGGGTGAGATGGAGGTGAATTGTTATGGAAAAATGGTACAGTAGATGATTACGCCTAGTATTTAAATTGTAGGGGGGACGGGGGGGGACGCGTCCCCCCATCGAGCTTGAGCGTCCCCCCATCGAGATTGAGCGTTCCTCCATCGAGATTTAGGCGTCCCTCCATCGAGATTTGAGTGCTGGTTTATGGGAGGAAAAAGTTACTGTTTTTGGTCGGAAAAACCGTTTAAATTCTTGCTTTCGGCCAGAAAAAGCCGTCGGATTTCGGCGAACACCTTTTTTTTGGAGATCACCTGATTTTCACTGAAAATTCGCCTCAATCCAATTCAGGAATAATGAAAATTTGGATCAAGTTCGTTTATGGTACACACTCCCAAAAAAATCCTGGCTACGTGCTTGTTCTTCACTAAGATTCAGTCAACGCTGAAAAAGCGTCCCCCGATGCAAAATTTTACAAGTTAAGTACTGGTTACGCATGCAATGCAACTAATCATGTTATTGCCAGGGCTGCAGTTACGTTGCGCGGGGCCCCTGCGGGCACTTTGGGGATTTTTGCAAAACCTTCCTGCCAATATAGATGAAGACCAAAAAAGTCTAACTATCTGAGCGCGGGGACCCTGGCACTGTGCCTTGTAGTGAATCCGGCGCTGGTTATTGCATTACGTTCATAAAAAGGTTAGAGAAGAGCCTGAGGTAGCAATTTTTTAGACAAAAACCCTTAATTTCCCCCGGATTTTACATTTAAATTGGTTGACAAAAATAAAATTGCGGGGACTTGGGCCCCTGGTCGTCAATATTATTGTTAATTACTGTTGTACGGGTGTACTGTTGTTCGCGAAAACTGCTAAAAAGTACTGAAACTGAAGAAACATTAGGCTTCTTTGTCACATTTTTATCATTGGTGGCATTTCAATTAGGGGAGACCATCCCCCTGGCTACGCCTATGAACCAAAGGGATCTTAATCATGAAAATAAAAATTTATTAAAGCTATTTTACACGGGATATTGGACCAACTCATTTTACATGGTGGATAGGGGTGCAAAAAATCTCCTCCTACCTAATTCCTAAACCAGAAATTACCTAAACACCGAATTTGGCATGCTGGCTGTTGTTCATCAAATTTTTTTAAAAAAAGTTGAATTCGAGTTGATAACATCATCATAACGACATCATGGCCATGTTTTGGAAAAATGACATTGTAGGCGTATATACACAATAGAGTTAAATATATTATTCAGTTTTCTAGAAAAATTTAAAATTGTTTACGGATACTTTGACCCAGCCTTCATGTGGTGTCGAAAATTAGATTTGATAACCGCATGATATGCTTTGATAGGCCAGAATTACAGTTGATGCAGGAGTTTTATTAATTTTCAAACAGCTTAGATACTTTTCAAACGAAAATTACCAACCAGCAGTGGCGCAACCATGCAGGCGGGTGGGGGAAGTTAAAGGAGATTCAGTCTCTTAGCTAAGATACTTAAAAAGTTTAATAAAAAGATTTAACTTTTCCTGAAGTTGCGTTTTTGTTTTTTTTTGCAAACTCATGAAAAAGTGCGAGTACTTTTTATGAATAAGTACCGTCAGAGTTATAAACGTGCCGACTAGTTCAGGCCCGAATCCGAATATATAAACCCGAACCGGAAAACTAATTTAATGCCCAAATTATGCCCGATAAACCCAAAAGGTAATTTAGGTCTAAAAAATTTAGCAATTTTGCCAAGTTATTTTGATTATATTTTTGTGCACCAAAGACAAAAATCACGTTTCAGGCCCGAATTAAGCCCGAAAATTTGTCAACTTTAGGCCTGAGTCCGACCCGAAAATCCCGGCCCGCTTACAACTGTGCGTACCGTTGCAAATCAGTTTTCTCCAAATCAAAAGCTTATCGACCTCTACATACCGTACCGTGTATTGTATTGCTGGTTAAATTAGTGCAACAAAACGGATTTACTATGAGTAATGAGACATGGAGCTTTTTATTGTTCTTTGAGATTTTGGCTGGTAAGGGCAATGCATTTGGCACAAATTTTCCATTTTTTTTTCTGCTATAAACGATGCTTAACACCGCGCCGCGTTCATACTGAGTTTACACTGCATTGATAAACGTCCTATTATGCAGGCAATCTATGTTCCCTCAAAGCTGCGCGCCAGTGCAGATAGCCTCGAACCCCCGTGCAGTGCTTCGATTGGTTATGCCGCGCATTGCGTAAGTGTTGATAAGACAAGATAAATGCCTGGTTTCAATCGGAAGCAGGCCCCATAATTGAGATTTGAAAAAATAATTTTACAAAATCAAGGTGATCCGAAATTAAAGCGGAAATCATTCCCGATTTGCGGGGAAGACCTTTTCCTTTTTTTCCTTTTTTGGTCTTCACCTGAATTTGGTGGCAAAATTCCGGACTAAAATACAACCAAATTGCGGCGAAGACCTCTTTTTTTTGAGCTCACACGGCCTTTCATTCCGCGCACGTTAAGCAAGTTCTTAGAGGGAACGTTGCAGGCAATGCAAGTTTAGTTGGAAGTATCTTGGCACTCCACTTAAAAATAGATTTGGAGTTAGTGATAGAGTAAGGATTTGAGTTTGGGTTAAAGTCGGACCAGAATAAATAAAAAAAAGTAAATAAAAATTTCCGGTGAAATAGCCTCTTTCTTTATTTTACACCATATATGTTCAGTATGATTGGGAATAGCAAAACAATTAATCTGCGGTTTAAATTAATCGTCGTTTATGCATTCTATTCCATCCATATAAGTTTTTGGAGGTCACCTGAAAAAAATTTTGGGGACCTTTTTTTTGGAGAACACTTGCTACTTGTGTCTTTGGTCCTTGGCCTAGGCTTCGAGCATTCCTACTCTTGGCCTCGAGAGGGTCTGTCCTCGAAAACTCGGTCCTTGGCCTCAAATTTTTTTTGTGTCCTTGGCCTCGGCCTCTAAGGTTGTGTACTCGACCCTACCTCTGCTAACAGGATTGATCGCTGCTTTTCTGGAATTTTGTCGAAAAGGTATTGCAAAGCTATGACGTTTCATGCAGTAACTATATTATCAAAACCAAACAAATATTTTGTTGATCATTTTTCGTAACAAGACACCACTAAGTTTCGCGTGTGAAACAGTAACGATAAATTTTTCTGCTTTATATGACGAGTTTTGCAAGTTATGACTTTTTATTTTGATCTTTTGTTTGCTGTCAGGCAACAAAAACGTATCATAATTCACAGGATATAAGAACCTCGTCTTTCACCAATTTTTTTTTACGTTATCCTTTTGCTGCATCCTATGCATACACGTTCAAATAGAATACAATAAACTAACGTACGATTTGAATCAAATCTCAAAATGCAAACGTAGGCTATCATTTTTCTTCAGACATCACAAAAGCGCTTTAAATGCACTTTTAAAACGCTGTTCAAAACACTTCCGTCTGTGAGCTGCTGGAGTTGTTTTTACCGTGCATCACTTATTAACACAGTTTTGATATTGCTAATATTGTTTTTTTTTACATTGAATACTTATTTCATCTAATACTTATGCGGTGAGTATCATTGTTGTCAAAGTATAATTGTTGAAGTGGAAGTACAAGAAAATTATTGCTACATAAAAACTCGTACTCTCAAAATTTCTCGCATTTATCAGAGAGATAAGATTGAAAAGCAAGTTCAAGAAATCCTACTTGAACCATATAATCATCTGTCAAATCATAAACTCATCAAAAATGTAGCTGGTTTTGTTTCTTTTTTCTAAGTTTCGAAGAAAGAAGGAAAAGTTGCTTTTGGTCATTTGACGTGACACTGAACTAACAAAAAAATGTGTAGTAAGGGTGATAATTGGATATGACTTTTCGTTCATTGCAATAACTTAATTATATTTTGTCGGTTATTGCGAGTTAGGCTGTTTGCTGTAAATCCTAAGACGCTTAAAAAACGATTTCGCAAATTTTGAAAAATGTAGTGACATAAACAAACCACTAATTCTGCAAATTAGCTTCCTTAAAAAAGTTTACACAGTTGTTTTGTGATTTTGTTAGATACACTGATGTTAAATGTAATCTTAAACTCTAATCAGAGAGCTGTTCTCAGTGCTCTTTAGCACTATTATAGGGACAAAATGTTATTTTTTGGGCTTTTGGATGATTTTCTTAGCCTTTTCTGTATTCGACGCTGCGACATTTGCAAATTTTCGTTTTACAAACTGTGGCATGAAGCGCTTGTCGTGGCGTAATGCAAAGAAAAAGTTTGTTGATTCAAACAATGAGAAAATATTAGGCTCATTGCAATTATACTGTGGACGTGGGCGGAGATAATTCGTAATTTCAGGATTCCTTCTTGAAGCTTCTCATTTTACTCCACCAGGGCTGCACCAGTTGAGCTTGGAAATATTATACGCCATCTTAATTAACGATAGTAATTAAGTTAACGACGTACAAAATATGCCTATTGCGGGTCGACGAAAGTATTCAGGCATCACAATACTTCCCGACAATTTTAATTATTTGAACTGATATAATGATGTAGAATAGTTATATGACATATGATAAGTTCGGGCATTTTAATTTTAACCTAAAAAAAAAAAAACTTTGACTTCATTTCAGCGAAATTTTGACTTTAGTTTGACTTAAATCGTTTCGGCATTTTTAAGCTCCATATTTTAATTTAAAAAAAAGGTTTAAAAAAATGTTTTATAATTTGCATTTGAAGAAGGTAACCTTCTTTGCTTTTCATTAACAGCATTTAGGTAGAAATTTCAATCAGTCAGTTTTTTGATTTAAGCAACTAAGCGATGCATGGAGCAAAACCTAGGAAACTGCACACATTTCGATGTCAATTACATTGTTTTTATTACCAGTAAATTTTGGATTGAAACTGACTGTTCTTAAATTTTCTCAAATTTTCGGCCTTATGTGTTCTTTAATCTTATTGGAAATAAATTGACCCAATTTTATTCTTGCTAGGTAAAAAGATGTGTGGTGTAAAAGTTTAGTGGATTGTTAAAGCTGTAAAAGTAAAACAGTACAGTTCAAAGATTTCAAGAATCTGGTTATTATTGTCTATAATAAAAATTGACCTTTTTAATTTTAAATTTGGATGTAGTGCTTTAAGTTGTTTTATTTATGCCGAGACTGGCATTTATTTTTAATTTCTAAAAAAAAAAGATTTTCGTGTTATTATAAAATTTGTTTTTGTAAAGAAGTTCACACAGGCAATCGTATCGTTATATTGCAAGTATTTGCAGAAGTTTGAGTTGCAAGACTTCAGTCAAACATGTATAAAACTGCGCTAAAAATTTTGATTGCGGCTCAAACACTCAAAAAAAAAAAAGAAAAACAAAACTTTGTTCGCTTTTCAAAAAGTACATTTGAGCACAGAAAATTTTGACCTACCGCAAAATTTTGACTTATAAATTCTACCTAGACTGAATCCAGAGCACCCGTAGCCAATGTTGGTTTACGTTTGGTAATACAATAAGGTCCTAAAAAAAATTGGCTTTATTTACTTTTACAGGCCCGAATCATAAGCTTTATTCATTCTTTGTATGAATTGACATATATTGCAAAAATTGTATTAAATTCTTCATGATTGAGGACAAAAAGTGCCCGACTGCTCAGTAAATAAATTAACTTATATTTTGGGTAAAATACTGCTCCTACAATGATAACCTGGTAAACTTGAAGACAACTTACAACAGAGTTGTCGCAATAAAACCACATACGGTGCTTTTTCATAAACGCGCAATTTGGTTGGCTACAAGAATATAGGGATCAGCTGCAAACTGACCTCATTTACTTAAACGAGGACTAAAGGCAAAATCAAATGGGGCTTCTAGAGTTAGGGCAATTGCATGAGGCTAGATTCGCGTTGACTCCATCTTTCTCGACCAAACCGTTCCAGAGATATTCTACTTCAAACACGACGTCGGGGCCACTAATATGTTATAAATTTGTATAATTTTTAATGGCTACCCTGACGCTAATAGCCTTAGCGTCTTTAGCGACGCCATCCCAATTCTAACCTACAGCAACGCCGCTACTGCTTTGAGTCGTTTTGTTGCGTACTAATGAGTTTGATCTTGTCAGCAGAATAGATCCAAGCTGGAAAAAAGAGAAGACTGTACGGTAGCATAGGTAACAAACTTTGTTACTATGTAACTTTTTTTAGTTTTGCTGGAACAATTTACAGTATACTACGAATAAAAAAGGAAGTATTTTATCACTCAGTCCGATTAAATGGTGCTGATTTGCTTATTTTCTTATAAAAGAATGATTGTTTTGGATTCTAACGTTTGAAATTTATTGGGATCTGTCCGCGTTAGGGAATCGTGCGCTAAATTACTCTCTTACGTAATCAAACAAATATTAACTTTTTCTTGTCAAACAAGTAGGAATCGTTTACAAAACGGTCTGATAATGGAGCAAAATGACGGGATCGGCGAACAATTCTCAGTAAAAACCACAGAGCCAATACAACTGAAAACATTCTTTCATTGCTTACGTTTCGAGATTACACTTATCTCATTATCAAAGCTGATTTATGAGCAGGCAAAAAACTTGAACGAAAATAAGCAAATTTGAAATTACGTCATAAAAGTTCAGAATAATACACTGTTGAAGAACAAACAATGTTACCGTACAATTGTAGTTAGGGTGTTAAATTGCAAAATCACTAAAATATTGAGAATTGCGTTACAAAATAGTGAAATGGTTGACGCCAGGAACAAGCTATAATTACATAAATACACTGCAAACCAGACAAGTCTGAGGCTTACAGGGGAGAAAAAACAAAACAAACAAACAAACATAAAAAACCTAAGGTCCATATAAGTTATACAATTAAAAATTATGTATTGAATAAATATAGTGGAGTGGAAGTTTTGTCAATATTGAGTTGGGGCTGCTTTTCTTGTGCAAGTAACGTTTCTTTTCTTAACTATTTACGCCAGTTACTTGCATGAGATAAGACAATGGGGTTGTTAAAATCAATGTGATGGTCCGGGTTTTGCCATAGATGTTTAGTGACATCAGTATCATTGGAAGTAGAAATGGCAGGGTTGTGGTCATTAAGCCGAGTAATCAGATTTCTTTGTGTCTGTCCAATGTAAAATTCACCACAACTACAGTTGATTTGATACACTACATTGGAGCGGCATAGTGTGTGCTGTTTGTCTTTATGTGTAGAAAACCGGCCAATATTAAAAGTTTCATCAATTAAAATGAGTTTTGCATTAACACTGAGTTTTTGAAAAAACGAATTAATTTCTTTTCTAATTTGATTTGACATTAAATGCACATACGGTAATCTAATAAATAACAGTCTAGGTTTGGGAGTTTCTGTAGAATTAATGGTTTGGCATTTTTGGTATTTTTGGTTGAAAAATTTGGTAACGTGATGATCAATAAAGTGAGTTGGAAAACCATTTTTCTGTAACAAAGTGGATATTTTTTGGAACTCTTGGTGAATGAAAGCATAGCTGTTGCAAATTTTGTAGGCACGATCCAGAAGAGTAAATAGCAGATTTTTCTTGTATTTAAGAGGAACATAACTTTGCCAATTGATGTATAAGCCTGTAAATGTGGGTTTTCTGAAGATTTTGGTTTCTACGCCTTCCCTAGTTTTCGTGATGTGGACATCCAAAAAGGATAATTGATTTTCCACTTCTGGTTCTCTAGTAAATTGAATTTTATTGTGAATGGAATTAAATGCATTAAATGTGTCTTCAATATCTTCAGAATTATCAAAAGCCAGAAATAAATCATCGACGTACCGAAAAATTTTGAAACTAGTAGTGGTCTTTTTAAATACTTCTTTCAAAAGCCAATTCATACATATGTCAGCAATGGCTTGGGCCAAAGGGGATCCCATAGCCACCCCGTCAACTTGTTTGTAAAATTTACCATTAAACTGAAGTGTGCCATTTTTGCACGTCCTGTCAAGAAGTTTCTTAAAATGTTTCCTATTCATTCCAAATATTTTGGTCGATTGATCGATTGAACTTGTCTAATATTAAATTGAGAGTGAAGTCAAGTGGGATGTTTGTAAATAAGCTTTTCACATCAAAACTTTCTAAAAATTTGTTTTGGAGGTTTGGAATTTTTGAAATTTGGTTCACGAATTGAAACGAATCTTGTAATACTGTAGAGTGTTCACAAAAGGGCTTGAGAATGTTGCTTAACCAGGATGCTGTTTGGTAAGTGAAAGAACCAGTGGCAGACAAAATAGGTCTTAATGGGCAATTATCCTTATGGAGTTTGGGCAGTCCATAAAGACAAGGGGTAGATGCTGCTCGAGGTCGAATTTCCTGGTAAATGGTATCATCCAAATTTTTATTCTTCTTTAGTAGATACAAAAAATTTTGGAATTTTTCTAAATTTGAAACATTGTCATCCTTATTTACTTGCATAAAAGCGGTTTTATCAGAAAAGAATTTTCTCCAGTTTAGCAATGTATTCCAATTTATCCAAAATGGCAACACCTTGGCCTTTGTCTGGCTTGCATATAATTATGGATTGATTGTTCTTTAGACTTTTCAAAGATAGCTGTTATTCTTTTGTTAAATTTTGCATTCCAGTGTTCTTAAAGTGAAAATAACTTGACTTGAATTTGCTGTATAAATTAGTTAATATCGTTTAAATTCAGTTTTTTGTTGCTGTTTAAGAAAAGGCCGGATTTCCTGATATAAGTTTTCAAATTCTGTTTGCACGTTTAGAAGGTCAAGGTATGGAACCGGAATGCAGAAATTTAAACCTTTGCTTAGCGCGCTCTTTTCTGTATCCGTGAGGATACGCTTGGACAAGTTTTGTATAGTTGAATCAATGACATAAAACTAGATGATACGCAACTCTTTTTCCCCCTCTTTTTCCTCTTTCTTTCTTTATTGTGCGGATTTTTGCTCTGTCTTTGCCCGAGCTGATCTGCTGACAGTGACTGTATTGTATAGCCTTTGCCTTGCTCAACTATTAGTAGGCAGCAATTATAACAAATATCGTTGTCTCTGGAAGTTGTGGCTTTGCATAATTTACGTAAAGCTTTGTCAACTACTACGTAAATTACCCCCCAAAATCCAATTTTCGAGTAAGTTTTGCGTGAAATACTTAAATATCAACGTGTTATCACAACTTAATGTTACGACATCATTGAAATGTAAATATAAAAAGTGTTGTTTTTTTGTTCATTGTTGTCGTTTCTCATTTCTTCTGCTTTTCTGAGTCAAAATATCAGAGGTGGAGTCCTCGAGGACGTCCTTGGCCTCGAGGACGTCCTCGAGGACACGTTTTGAAGTCCTTGGCCTCGAAGGTCAAGTCCTTGGCCTCGGATTTTTTTTGTGTCCTTGGCCTTGGCCTCGAGCCTTGTGTCCTCGACTCCACCTCTTCAAAATAAGTTAAATGTTTCACACTGAATTGGTTGAACTACTCTAAATATGTACGTGTCAGTTTGATGTCTCATTTTGTGTTGTTGTTACGGTAGCATTGAACTTTGAAGAGTCAAGAGCGAATGTTAATTTTTGTTGCTTCCATGCCAGAAATAGCAAAAATAAACTGAATTGAATAATGTCAAAAAAACTTCCCGTAGTTTTTTTACGGCATATAGTATGCTTTTTTTTCATAAGAACCAATAAATATTAAGTTAAGGCTGGCTGTTTGTAGTTTTTTGCCGACTTTTAGCTTCAATTGTTCTTAAATTTTGAAAACACAAATGTTAATTTTAGCAACCACATTTGTACAACTGTTTAAGTTGTTAATTTTAGCGACCATATTTCCAAAGCTTTGTGTGGCTGAGTGAACGTTTTTTACTGCTTTTGCCGCAACGCAAAATTGCCCTTTTTTCGGCTTGAACCACTGCCAAAATTTTTCTCAGTTACTCGCACAGAGCGCAACAGCATTCATTAATCTCATGATAGTTGCAATTTTGCTCGCAAATACTTGAAAACCACTAAAATTTTATCGTTTTGAATCAGAACAGGATTTAGTTTCTATTATTAATTTATATTTTTTTCTTTTTCGTTTGTTCTTAATTTATTTTTGCTGCTGAGGCTGGAATTTTTCTTAATTTTTTCTTAAATTTTGAGCAAAAATGAGCTTAGTGTTCTTATAAAATTGTTCTAGAAAAGAGTGTATATATGATTAGTTAGTTTGTGAGTTTTTGATTTCTTTTTTTTAAGATATGTTATCCAGTGGTGAAGTATCTTTATAAAAAAGATTAACTTCTACGTTGGAATGCGGAGTCTTTACCGCTGAAAGATCTTGCTCTTTTTTTACAAAAAAGATTGATTTTATAATATTTTTGCGTCAAATTTCGGCTGCAAATTTTATTTTAGAGGGTCGCCGCTCAAGAAATTTTTGCTTTTTTCATTAAGAAAACCGTCGATTTTGAGACGTTTTAGTGAAAAAAATTTGATTTCATCAAAATAATTTAGTGAAAAATCAAGGGTATGTTTTGAAATTGATCGCAGAGAAACTCCAAAGCAGATGCGGTTTTGTCTAATATACAGGCGCCACCGTTGTTTCGTGACAGCAGGATAAAGCAAAAATAAATCATCAGCTACAGTATACGATCAAAACTCTAAATGTCGTCTGATGTCTTAAATAAACCCCTCTACCTTTGAAGATTCACATATTTTACGAACTTCTTGCGAAAAAGCGTCAATACACCTTTTTTCAGAATTAGTGACTGCAATACGTCCTTGTGTCCTTGGGAAAGACACTTGACGCATATTTCCCATTAGGGCCAAGCAGTCTACCCGCAGTGGAGTCCCAACCAGAGGAAAGACTTGCAAATAGAACCCAAAACAGTGCTCGGCGTCATAGGCGTAGCTAGGATTTTTGATTAGTGGAGCCCAAACCGTAAGGCAATGACGTCATCGGAACTTTTCAAAAGGAATTTTTAATGAGACAAAGATACCGTAAAATGAGGATCAGAAGCAAAAGCCTGGGTTACTATGTAACCAGGATTTTGCTAAACGGGGTGAGAACTTGAACCAAAACTTGAAAAGTTTTCAAAAAATTGTAAATTGGGAGAGATGGCAAGTAAACTAGTGTAACTTAAACGTATCACAGACTAGGGTTTGGGGGCAAAGCCCCCCGCCGCTGGGCGATTTTTTGTAATGTTTTAGAAAAAAATTGCAATTCTAAGGCCATTTGGATCACATTTCGCACGTTTGTAGATCCATTTAAAATCACTATATTTTTAAGATTTGAAAACCAACTGAAAAAATGAAATTGTTCAATTTTCCCTTTACTTGCAAGTCAAGTCCAAAACACGTTTAAAATCTTGCATTTTTAGGTTAAATTTTGCAAGTGCCTTGGTCCAGGTAGGGTAAAGAAAGATGCAATGCCTCCTGCAATATTGGTAGCAGCTAGTACATAACAATTCACGCAAAGTTTTGCCTTGGAGATTTTTGTTTTATCGTAAAAACAACCAGTTTTAGGAGTACATAAACGACCAGGACCTAGGCTCGCTCAATTCAAATTCAATAATTTGTTCAATAAGCATTTTCCCAAGCTAATTTTTTTCAAAAGTATTTTGTTGTGTTAAAACTGCTGAGTTGGAAGTGGATTGTTTTTCAAAGTTGGTACAATAGATGGTTACGAGTCATGTTATTGCATTATGTTCACGGAAAGATTAGATGAGGGACTGAGGTTGCAAATTTTAGGACAAAAAGCCTGAGTTTCTTCCGGATAATACGTTTACATTGGTTGGATATTAATATTGCACTGTTGAACGCAAAAGCGCTAAAATAAACTTAAGCCGAAAAAAGGCTTTGTTGTCATTATTTTTATTATTGGTGGCAATTTAATTTGCCCCCCCTCCCTTGGCTACGCCTGTGCTAGGTGTTGATATGGTAAGACAGACGCAAAGTGCATGGTTCATACGAATGATCGATCGAGTGACTACAGCAAAAGTTATGACCTATGAAAAATGTTGGTGCGGATGAGTAAGACTTCGACTATTTCGTTCACACTCTTTAAACAATTAAGAACGGACTCGATCCTACTCTGAATAGGCTATCAAAGACCTGTAGAATCAGCTCCAATTTTTAAGATATCGCTTTCACTCGAATGACATAAACATGAATACAGATTAGTTCCCTTCAAACCATCGTTAATTACTGTGCAAGCACATTATTAGCGCTTCAACCGACCTTTTTCAAACTGCGCACCAATCGCCAGTGCCAGAGAAAAGCAGAAGAGTGGGGCCTGCAGCCAAGCGTGACCAAGCAGAGAATAAAATGAGCGCATTCGCACAGTTTTGGATCATCTAGTTTTATGTCATTGGTTGAATTATCTGGAGCCATTTTAGTGATCTCCAATCCTAATCTAAGTAATTTTTGGTTGTGTCGGTGGTTACAAATTGCATGTTCTTCTTTACGTCTAGTCTCAAGAAAACGCTTAGCATATAACATAGAAACTTGTCCTATACTTGATGCTAGTTGCTGGGTCCGATGACGAGCCTGCCTTTCTAGCCTACCGATTGCTTGTAAGTGATCCTGTATCTCAACTGCTACAAGTTTCTTCCTGAGCTGCCTTGTTTGAAAAATGGATTGTAGCCGAGGTTTATGCAGTTTAAATCTAGTGAATTTGGGCGTGAGACAATAAATTTGACATAATTTGAGAAACTCAACATCTGCTCTTCTCCTCTCAAGTTTGATGATAACTCTCTCTAGGCTTCTAAGCGTTAGCCTAGCTGCTGTCCCAAAATGGCTCTCAATAAACTTCGGAGCAAAATGACGGGATGGGTGAACAATTCTCAGTAAAAAGTTTTGTCTCAGTAAAAATTTCAAATTTGCTTATTTTCGTTCAAGTTTTTTGCCTGCTCATAAATCAGCTTTGATAATGAAATAAGTATAATCTCGAAACGTAAGCAATAAAAGAATGTTTTCAGTTGTATTGGCTCTGTGCTTTTTACTGAGGTCTGATAATGGTTTTAACTAAAGAGATACGGATTATAATCAAACCACCAGAGGTGGAGTCGAAGACACAAGGCTCGAGGCCAAGGCCAAGGACACAAAAAAATTTCGAGGCCAAGGCCAAGGAGAGACCCTCTCGAGGCCAAGGCGAAGGACCAAGGACACAGACGCAAGTGTTCTCCAAAAAAAAAGGTCTTCAAAATTTTTTTTCAGGCGATCTCAAAAAAAAGGTCTTCAAAAAATTTTTTTCAGGCGATCTCTACTCGAGGAAACCAAAAAAAAAGGTCTTTGCGGATTTTCCGCAAGGTTTCTCGCGTTTTCCAACAAAATTTCAACGGTTCAAAAATAGTGCTGTCCTCGAGCCGAGGACAGGGCAATTTTCAAGGACTTGAGGCTTCGAGGCCAAGGCCAAGACCAAGGACTTCAAAATGTGTCCTCGAAGCCAAGGACGTCCTCGAGGACTCCACCTCTGCAAACCACAGACAAAAACAATAGTTCTAATTCGTGTGGCGAAAATGCGATATAACAATAATTACTAATTTGTTTGCTATAGCTTGCAAAAAAAAAAAAAGGATGGTGGTTAAATAAAAAGTTGAATGCACTCCTATTCAAATTTACCAGTTGAGTAAGTCCAATTCAGTGATCAAAATTCTTTGCATTGTGTCAACTCCTTCACACTGATGATGAAGTCAGTTGACTTCGAAACACGAAAATGCTCCCGCGATGGGGGCTACGCCTTACCTGCATCACTAGGGGTTGAAATGATTACCCATTTAGACGTGGAAACAGCATTAAGGTGTTGTCAAATGAAGTAGGATTGCAAAACATGATCTGCGTGTTTCACTTGAGGAATAATTTAGCATTCCCATAAGTTTTTATGCTTTTCTAATCTCATAAAACACTTTCTGTACAATGTAAAAATACGACCAAAACGTACAAAAAACTTTTAATTGTTCTTGGGGCTAAGCCTTGAGAAATTCTGAGGTTCGGGAATCACCAAGCAAGGCCTAATAAAAAAACAAGTTTAAGCAATTTGGAATGTTTAAGTGCAAAACAAAATTTACTCATTTAGAAATTAAAAACTTCTCTGGTGATTTTTCATGCTTGAGTAGCGATATCCTTTGATTACTGCTTTCTAAGTATAATTGTCACGAAAATTAATCACAAAAACATTGCATTTGTACGATACAGAAAAACGAATAAATAATAAAAAACATCAACTTCGGGGCGTGTAACTGAGCTAGTCGATGGATTCATATGTAGGCTAAAAGCAAGCTTTTCAGTTTCAATTTTTTGCGACTTTTGTAAATCGGCTGGTAGACTACATTGAGCATTTGTTTATATTTTACTTTTAGTGACCACTTGATTAAACGGTTACGCATTTGCTTATGGAACGGGAGCAGTGCCGTCGCCACAGCAACCGAATTGAGGGGGCACTAGCCGAAAGTAGGGAGGCACTAAAATAAACTGAACTTTTTTAAATAAAAACTGATATTTTACGGCTACAAATTATGCGGTATTTTAACAATCTAACATTCATGTCTGAAAAAAACGACGTTTAAGGCCGGCAACATTTTTTAGCTCATTTTGTATCCGGCCCATATAATCGCTTCAAAAATCTGTCTGCAGCAGTGCATGCGACCAGAAGCGCTACGATGATTTCGCAGAGGAAGGGGACTTGAACCAAACGTAAATTTTTTTTGCACAAAAATTGTCTAATTTAGGCCCCGTGCTGATGAAACTGATGCAACTCAAGCGTATCATAGAGGGCGCCTGGGGGACAGAGCCTCCAATCGATGGGCGATTTTTGTAATTTTGCGGCAAAAACGGTAATTTTAACGCCATTTCAATCAAATTTTGCACGTTTTTGAAGCCATATGAATAACTACAAGAAAATTGCTAAAATTCAGAAGTCATTGGAAGAACTAATAGCCTATCCCCTTCTGGCTACCCCCCCTTATATTTCAGGTCAAGTCCAAAACATGTTTGAGCGCTTGTATTTAAATTTAAATCTTGAGTGTGCTCTAAAAAAAGAAAACCAGCTGATCTTTCAAAAAACGTTTTCACGTATTGTTTCAGGTCATTACCATTAACGAAGTACTTGCACCGGTAACCAAGGATGGCAGTACGGTACGGTACGTTCAGAATTTGCGTACTACGTACCTCGCACCTTGAACCGTACTGTACCAGCGTACCGTACTTCAGTTCAATTTTTGAAGCGTACCGTACCAACGTACCGTACCCGTACCATTTTAAAAAAGGCGTACCGTACCGGCGTACCGTACTTCTTAGCAAAAATTGAAGCGTACCGTACCATACTTAGGTATCGTACTGGACTGCCATCCTTGCTTTCAACTACCCACAGATTTAACTAACTTTGAAATCACTAGTCTATCAGTCAGCAATCACAATTCACACGTTTACCGTCGGCTTCAGCTGTCTTTTGCTTCTGCGTACAAAAATCCGGTGCAATGTGCGAAAAGTCTGGGATTTTTAATTCAAACAGCGTACCAACGTACCGTACCCGTACCATTACAAAAAAGGCGTACCGTACCAACATACCGTTCCAGTACCATTATAAAAAAGGCGTACCGTACCAGCGTATCGTACTTCGTAGCAAAAGTCGAGGCGTACCGTACCGTACTGCCATCCTTGCCGGTAACGACTCTCTACGCTTAAATCTCTCTCCACGGCACATCCGTAAAGGTGAGTTAATAAAACGAATTATTGCCTCACATTTATGCACAGCAGTTGGTTGCCAGCAATTTCGCAAACAATCGAAAAACTTTAAACGAAAATTCACTTTGAACGTTATTATTCCTTTTTCCATTATTGTCTGTTGTCTTGCGTTACGCGATGCTCCAAAAACGTATTCTAAATAAACCGAAATGGGAAACGCAAACAGTCGTTAGGGAGGCACAGCCCCCCTGGCCCCCGCAGAGCGACGTCACTGAACGGGAGATTAGAAGTCAATTCCTGGTCTGATCGAATCCGAGGGTTTTGTTCCGGCTCGCCACCGCTGCTACATTTATACAAAAGGAACTGTGCTGCCAGGAGCTATGACGCAGAGCTGGATCCCGCAATCTTGTCACGCGTTTCGACATAATTTCGCTATTATAGCCTAATGAGAAATTGATTTTAAATTTTTGTGTTGTCGTATAGCTAATGCAACCTGTATTTGTATATAGAACCTTTATTCCTTTCTGCTATAATATTGTTTTGTTCGATTGTAGTTTGCGAAGAATCATTGCATTGCAAACCAAACACAACCCCATTCAATCGAAATTAGCGCAAAATCAAAAACGAAGGATCTTAATAATAATCGTTTGCTGACTCTGGCGTAGTAGCTTTTCGTTCGCAACGCAGTCACGCTAATGATTGTAATCAATCTAATCTCGAAAACCAATTTACTCTACAATTTTCTTAATCTCTATCAGAAACATTACGCGTGAAATTAAAATTTACACCAAAAACCAGACATCAGCAAAATTTCAAAAAAATTGTCAAAAGCCCCAATTTACTCTTGAACCCTTTTAGTTGTGCAATCAAAAATAATATCATCGTAACTGGCGATAACAAACAAGAAAATTTAGGAAAACTTAAGTTGTTACTGCAAACCAAATTTAGGTAACTACTGTTTGCAACGAGTGTGGGCTTCAGAACCTCTACCGTTGAGTAATATAGAGTTAAAGAGAGGACTAGTAAAGTGGTCTTTCCTGTAAAGTGAGCAGCTGACTAGTCAAAACGTGGTTCTCTCGAAAAAAAGAATTTGCTATCGTGGAGGTGTGTGGTTACAATTTTGTAATTTTGAATTGTAAAGACACTGGTAAAAACAAAAACTCCTTCAGAATAGAAACAAGTATGGTACGGTACAATTCACTACCAGGGCCTCAGAGAGACAATTTTCCAGGAGGTACAAAGGTCGATACTGGGCCCCCAAATCTTATTGGACCCCTCAAACCTTATCGGAGCCCATGCCGTTAAATCATTTTTTGTCCGATGAGTGTAGATCTTCATTTAAAAGTGAGGGGATATCAAGATTTGCATACAGTTAGGACCTATGAAAAACACAACTAGTCATAAAATTGGCTAGATCCAGCTAGGGGCTCTGAGGAAGCGCTGTGAGCTCCCTCAGCGGGGTCCGGGGCAGAGCCCCGGGTGTTTTAGCGCTTTTTATGTTTCTCGAGGGTAAATTACAGCATTTGATCAACATCCAGCACCAAACTTGCTTAAATTGGCTTGCAGAAAACGTGATATACATGAAAAAAAGTATGTGAAGTGGGGATGATAACATTGACACAATACTGTACAATATACCGTATTTACTCGTTTTACCGCCCGATCTTGATTAAGGGCCCGTTTGAATAGCCGCCCGTGTGAGCAGAACAAAAAAATAAATAAGGGCCCGTGCTTTAATACCCGCCCGGTGCAAAAGCTGATTTTTCAGTGGTAGAGAACAATAGAAAATAAGAAGCTGCTAAGAAACGCTTGTGTCACAACGCTGTTGAATTTTAAGGGCTAGTAGACAACAGTCACGCCTTAGACGTCCAATTGCATAACAGATAGCATTGATTACGTTTTGGCAGACAACACTAACGCCTTAGACGTCCAATTGTATAACAAATAGCATTGATTACGTAACAGGTAGTATTGATTACGGCTCCCATTTGTCTACTGCTCATTCATTCAGAGTATTGAGTGAAATATATATGGAGAAAGATTAAATGTCGTGAAATATTTGTCTTCAACGATAATTTTTGTGGTAATTTTACTTTGAAAATAACAAGCGCCCGTGCTTAAATAAACGCCCGTTTGAATAGGGGCCCGGCAGTGAGTAAGGTTGAAAAAAATAAGGGCCCGGGCTACAAAACGAGTAAATACGGTAATGACTTTAATCCTGCAAATCCAAATATTTTACTGATAAAAGTTTTGAGAAGTCATTTGCAATCATAAATTTCACAAACCCAAATATCTATTTAACTCATTCAGATAGAGTGAGTTACTTAATAACAGTCGTATAGTATGTCAACTTTGACTCCGCTCTCTGAGGTTGAAATGCTTTTGGAACTCTGGAAATGTGGGCCCTCGTACATTGTTATACCGTAGAATTAGGGCTCTCAAGTCAGAGAAATGTAACAAAACGTTAATTTCGGTGCAAATGTATGGCTTTTGATAGACTACATTTTCCTCTTTTTTTTTATCAAATCGGCCACTATTGGATGCCCTAAAGACTGTGTAGCAAAAATAGCGACCAATTACAAGTACTAAATAGGCTGACAGATATTTTTGCTGTGGGCAAGTTTGATTACAGTTTTATGGTGCGATACCAAAACTTAACGCGGAAACCTGAACTCTTCCAGGCCCCCCTAGGCCCGGGCCCCGGTACGATGTACCACCTGAGCCCCCCTCTCGCAGGCCCTGTCCACTACACGTGCAGATGCGTAACTTAGATTTTGCTTAGCGGGAGTGAGTTTTGATCTAAAGCTGAAAGTTGTGTGCAGCATCTCACAAACGGATTGGGGGCTTTGTCCCAGCTGCACGGCGCGAATTTCACGATTAAAAAAAAACTATTTTAACACCATTTAAATGGCTTCTTGCATGATTGTAGAACCATTTCAAAGAATTAATAGCAAAGATTTCGAGGCCTTTTGACATAATTAAATTACTTAGCCCATTCACCTTTTTCCTACTTCTTGGTCAAGATCAAACCATGTTTAAATGGTAGGAGTGTTCGGATTAAATTTTTCAAGTGATTCGGCTAATGCGGGAGCTTCATCCCTTTAGTCCTCTTTTGTGGTTACGCCACTGAGCACATGATCAAAAAGTTGAAATGCATCCTGCGTAAACTCCCATCAATTTTAACATAGTAATTTTCACTTCTAAAACTTTCACACAGCCATTTGAATGTCTCTGCATCGATATCTTATAAATTCTATTTATAGCTCACTTTTTTGAATGCTAAAAGTTCACCAACAAAAAATATTAAGCAAGCATTTTTACCAGCCTGTTTGCTAAATTTAAGAACCGGTTTGTACAAACCGGTACGAACCAGCTAAATAGCACCACGTGCCTTTGGGATACATCCACATCAAACTTTCTTAGATAAAACGAAAACTATGACAATGTGAATCAAACTATGAACGTCTGATTTAAAACTTTTAAAAGGGTTGGGCAGATTTGATTACAGTCTTCTTTCAAACGATGCGTAACTACTTCAGATAAAATTATACTTACTTTTACAATCGACCTTGGCTACTCAATAAAACTACTGTAGAGCTGTTTTTACCAGTAAGAGAGAATGAAAGTGCAATATTTAATTAAAGCTGAGTTATTTTTTTTCATTGCAACTTTGCAACAATAATTTTTTACACACTGAAAGAACCGGTAATTGTCGGCAGCGTGACCAACAGGGCAAAGACGTCGTTTTTATGACTACTCTGATCTCATATTAGGGTTCAACCCGCACCCTGGTCACGTTGTTATATCCTTGGTTAAGACGCTTTACGATGATTATCTCTGGTTGGTGGCTTCGAACAAGCATCAAATTCAGTAGGTAAGAATTTGAAAAAATCCACAGGAACATTGGATCCCTAGAAAGTTTCAAGCAGGTTTGGATTCCTCCAAGCTCGAAGTACAGTCATGGCAATGAAAAGCGTACGGATTGTTCAATATTGTTAGCATCTGATGCTGTCCAGTGACAGAAGGATATTTATGCACTTTGCGCAACAAGAACAAGGACAAAGCAGTTTGATATTTGAAATCTAATGTAACAACACTTATTGAACCAAATTCTGCAGGAATTGAGTTGGTGGGTCGGCAAAAGATTCACATCATTTCTAAAATTCTGTTTCAGATAATTTCATTAATTTGTTATTCATTATAGATTTTTGTCATATGTTTTAGCCCCAAAAAATAACTTCCCTAAACCATTTAACAATTCAAGCACAGAAAATACTTTTATGCTTTGTAATTTGACTTGACGCTAGAGTAGTAAAACTATACTCACTGCTGCAAGCTTATTAACACTAGAAACCCGGAAATTTCTCCCTACCTAGAAGGACGGTAGCGGTCATTTTTGACCGGTTGCCAGTAAATCAGTTTGTAAGTAGTTTTTTTGTTTAAATTAAATTCTCCAACGTGCTTTATCATACACATTAATCTTGACGATTGTTAGGTAGCTAAAATAAAGTGTCGGTTTAACGAGGTTTCAAAAAATTAAGGTAAATTCCAGTTAAAAGAGGTATTACGTGACCCAAAAAAAACAGAACCCATAAAAATTTTATTAATTCCTACAAAGATCCAGTAAACTTAAAACACTTTGCAGGTTTTAAACTTCAGTCTGTGTATAGTCATTCCCCAAAGTTTCAGTCATTGATGTCCCTTTGCATAAAAGTCATGTTCTTTCCAAAATATGTTCCAAATGGCCTCCACAGCGTTGGAGGCAAACTTGCATACGTCGGGCAAAATTGTCAATTACTCTAACGCATTCTTCTTTGGAGGCAAACTTGCATACGTCGGGCAAAATTGTCAATTACTCTAACGCATCCTCAAACGATTGGTGAATTAAAGGCAGCAATCACAGGCAAAATTATTGAAATACCCAAAGAAGAATGCGTTAGAGTAATTGACAATTTTGCCCGACGTATGCAAGTTTGCCTCCAACGCTGTGGAGGCCATTTGGAACATATTTTGGAAAGAACATGACTTTTATGCAAAGGGACATCAATGACTGAAACTTTGGGGAATGACTATACACAGACTGAAGTTTAAAACCTGCAAAGTGTTTTAAGTTTACTGGATCTTTGTAGGAATTAATAAAATTTTTATGGGTTCTGTTTTTTTTGGGTCACCCTGTATGAAATTAAAAGAAAATCTAAAATTTTATCACCGAAATTGCCATGAATAAGAAAGCAAAGCTGTTCCTGAGTTATCAATTGCCGGGAAATGATCAGTTTTGCGTGATTCGGAATAACGAGGTTCCATTATTTGATGATAAAGCAACTCAAATTAGCATATTTTTTGAATTTTATGCAGCATCAAATCATTTTATTGAAGCACTACTGAACACTTCTTCAATTTTAATTTTTACAATTTTTGCATGTCACGAATGTCACTTTTTCAAATGTGTGTTTGCCGCAACAGACTTTTCCACAATTTTGCCAACTTGATATTGATTTGTTGCCGCATGATGTAAATTGACATCTCTTCTTTTTCTGCTTCTTTGAACCTCGACAGGATTTGAAGTACTGGGTGTTTCAGTTGGAACTCGGCGTAGAGCTGATGAATCCATCCCAACTTTTGACTTGCAAAGCTCTTTTATGAGCTCCAGTAGAAACTGCCTCCTTGTCAACTTTGTTTTTGTGACAAGGGAGTAAATGATCAATGAATTGATGCTCGCGCAGTCAAGGATATTGAAAAACACTGCAACAGGCCATCGCCGGCTTGAACTCTTGCACGTGTGATATCTAGCCATTTGATTCAGCACATCAACGCCTACCATAGATTTATTGTAATACTGAACAGTTTCTGGCAGCTTCTTTTTGTGGCTGTCATCAACTTTTACGTGTTTGTGCGTAACACTCAAGATGCAAACAATTTTCTTTTTTTTAGCCTTGTACACTGTCAAGCTGTAATCAGATGGAGAAGAAAAGATCTCAGAATCATGCAATAGTTTGTCTTTCATCAAGGACTCTGTGTTCGGCACCTCTCGTCGTTGTTTTCTAATAGTTCCTAAGATGGTTGTTGTCTTTTTCATCATTTCTTCTGCTAACTTTAGGCTAGTAAAGTAATTATCAGTGGTCACGTTGTAACCTTTTCCAAAGTACGGTTGCAATAGATTCAAGCAAACATCTCCCGGGAGATCCGTACATCTGCTTCGAGTGGGGTCTTTTCCTAAATATGGCTTTCCATTGCATAAGTATTTTGTCTGCGCATCAGCCAAAAGCTAAAACTTTATACCAAATTTGTCTGGCTTATTTGCCATGTACTGAATAAAGGGGCATCTAGTTTTGTAAGGAAAAAGTTGTTCGTCAATAGTCAAATCAAAGTTCGGCACGTAATACTTCTTACAGTTTTCTATAAAACTATTCCACACCTCAGAAATCAAGCAAAACCTGCCGGTTTCTCTCCTTTGTCTTCTTCTTTGGAAGTCATCAAACCTCAAATGTTTCATAATTTTCGCGTATCTGTCACGACTCATGGTATTACGGAAAATCGGTTGTCCCCACTCCCCAGGCTTTGCTCCAAAGCTGTTTGATCGGAGTATTTCTTCCAACCAACACACCTCAGGCAAGTTGGAGACAAATGAAACTCTCCAGTTCATCCAAGAGCAAATTGAAATAGCTATTATCAATTTTTCCGTGGTTGATCGTGTGCTTTTGAACGCACTTCAGGATGTGTTCGTCAACAAACAAGTGAAAAGCACTGTAGGGGCTACCGTGCACAATGCACCTAAGGCAATATGATGTTGGACCAGGACGCTCTGAAAACACATTAGCTGCACAAGCTTTTCCTACAGCTGTAGCACCTGTTATATTTTTCCAAAGAGTTCCATTTCGTGTTTTCAACTGACCAGGAATGTCTAGAGTAGCACAGGTATTATTATTACTTCCAGAAGGGGTGTCCAATGCAGCAGTAGATGATGAAGCCGGGATGTCTTCGTCGCTGTCTGTATCACTGTCAGATAGTTCACCTGCAGCAACGTAAGTGGGAATAAAATCTTCATCTTGCAGATCATTTTCTTCCTCTTCATCACACAAATCATCAAGCTGATCTGTTCTGAGCTGTTGTAGCACTTGTTGCACAGAATAGTTCTTTCCACGAGCCATAACAATATTTGAAAACAAATGAGCAATAAATGAAAGCTAAACTAGCTACTAAACTCAGCTACGTACAGATATCTGTATAGACAAAGATATATTGGCTAGGAATATTGATACAGCAGTCTTGTACAGCTAAATAAACATGCTAAATATCTGAGCAGTACGTAAATTACTCACCATCTGCATTATGTACAACTGCTTTGTGCTGCTAAGATAATCCTTGCAACTATAAACTACTGAACAGCCAGTAAAATGGAACTGTCTGGAGTTAGACTATATCAAACAATAACAGCAACAAACCTCTTCGCACTTCTCAGAAGTAAATCGTACATCAGGTCAACTGCTGTCGCAATGTTCCTTGAGACCATTGTAACTATTTTTCTCACGCTTTCGTTCGTAATTGCGAAACAGATAAATCCCTTAGTAAAGGACCGGTCATTTTTGACCGGTTCGGGTTTCTAGGTAAATGTACAAACTACTCCGTCTACAAAAGGGATAAACAAAAAATTCTTGCAGCTACTAAAAGTTCATCCCAAATCAGGAAAAGTCAAGGAGTATGAGAGTGCAAATCGCAACAGCGCGAAAATATTGAACTTTAAACTTCAAAACCGGTCAAAAATGACCGGTCCGGGCTTCTAGTGTTAAAATGCAAAGAAAAAGTTATTGAAATTGAGTCACAAAGTTCTGTTGTTTGTTATAGCTATTTTTTTGCCTTATTACAGTATCGAACCTGTTCAACAGCAGCATAACAATCCTGAGGTAAACGTTCCATATGCACCACCACACGATGATCAAATAGTCTATGATTTTGCGAAAGATGGAGGACCGGATCCCGACCTTTATGCTGTGGTACACAAACAACCACGACAGGCTCCAGTCGAACCAGATGAATCGAATGAATACCAAGCGTTCGACGAAATGCCAACGAGTTCCGCTGCTGATTCTACACAACATTACGCAGTGATACACAACCATACAAACAAGGAAAACGCCTCAGTATACGATGAGTTAAACAGAAAAATCTAAATTCCGGCGTTTGTTATTTTTTATGCCCTTTTCTCATAAAAATCATCTCGAATACACAAAAACGATGAGCCGCAAATTTATCAACCATTTTTATGATACAGCAGTCTGTAACTAAAGAATCTTTTTTAAGAAAAACTTGTTAGTAATACTTGTAATGAGGAGGCCTTTAGAATTTTCGTATTTTTGCTTTTCTATTTGAATTTTTATTGAAATGGTGTGGAGATGATTTAAAAGGCTCAATTTGCATATATCGGTCAGTGGTTGAATGTTGCTCCAATGCACAAGTGGATTGATGCTAGGCTATGTACTGTAATTCTGTTTTTCATTGTTATTTTCGATCTTAGTAAAAGTAATGATTTTGCAAATAATGCAAATAAATGACATTGATTTAAAGTACTCGACTGTTAACCTCCTAACTAGCAACTTGGTTTAATGTAAATACTATAACTAATCTCAAGTAACCAGGTAACTGGTTCATCCAATCGTTCAACTAGTTTTTTGTCTTTTATACACGTTAACATTTGTTCCCCTCACAAAAACTTCGACTATCTTCAAGAATTTTTATACTTACAACCAAATTTGCCAGACATAATTTGCCTAACTAAAACCAGACTAAAACAACAATTATTACTAAATGCTAATTTGCCTGGATACTCACTTATGCATAATGACTTACAAACTAATGCAGGGAGATTTGCCATGTACTTATCTAAACAGATTTAATAGAAGCATATTTTGGCAAAAGTTGATAAGTTGCATATCGCTGTTTCGAGTAAATCGCGTTGAAAGTTTTAAACTTCCATTTGGCCCTGTTGTCAAGTGCGACATATTAAGCAATTTATTACCGAAAATTGATTAAAAATTAAAACAATTTTTTTCTCAGGGAAATTAGTTTTAGTAAATAAATTAAAATCTATGAAAAACTCATTTTTTGAAAAATGTCATTTATCAACTTTTGCAACAACGTGCTTCATACGAAGTACTTGCGGAAATGCACTTGGATATACATGGATGCGAAAACATTTTGGTCAAATTAATTGATTTTAATGTAATACTTGCTAATATTTATAGGCACCCTAAAAATAATTTACAAAACTTCATAAATGCAGCTAATTGCAACCTTGAAAGGTTGAATTGCAGCAAAGTATTTCTACTGGGAGACAATAATACTAATTTCAAATTTGATTCAAGTACTGGTAGTTCATTTCTTCTAGTTACTGATTATTTTAATGTGCTCGCTAAAAAAGGATATTTTCCACTCAGCAACATTCCGACACGTATAACAGAAAATTCGGCCACAAACATTGACCACATCATGGCAAATGATCGTTAACATCATATTTTTCCTAGAGTATTAAAATCGGATTTAAGTGATCACTATCCCACATTTTGTATTGTTTCCAATCTTGTAAACAAAAAGGTATCGAAGTATGTAGTAATATATCAGCAAATTTTACAAAATTAAAATCAGAAGAATTCTGTGAAAGTTTGCATAATGCTGTTTCTTTCTTCTTTTCAAACAAATTTGCTATCAATTTCCAAACTTTAACATTGTATTTTCTGAATTTGTGAAAATAATTAATCGTGCAATCAATGAACATGCTCCACTGAAAAAGCTCTCCCGAGCTCAGCAAAGATTAAAAATGAAACCTAGGATAGCTCACGGTATCCTCAAATTAATTAAACATAAACAAAAATTATATAGTACCCATTTTATTAAAAGTAATAAAATCCAAAAACAATTCTATATAAAGAATTCAAATGTTTTAACCGAATTACAGTTTGCTGCTAAAAAGCGGTTTTATCATTACGAATTTAATCCTGCAAAAATAATACATGCAAAACATGGTACAAAATCAAACCATTAAAACTCACCAAAAAAGTTGAGTCACCTACTCCTTATAAACCAAAACTGAAGAACGCTGGTGCAACAAATTATGCCATAATGGTGGAAGAATTCAATAAGTTCTTTTGCAAAATTGGTGAGTCCCTTGCTGAAAAAATCAATAATCTATAAATAAAAATGCTTATATCAATTATCTCTCTGAAAGGTTATCTTCTTCGTTGTTTTTGTTAACCCGACTATACTCCGAATAAGGTCTTCAATGTTATTCGCACTTCAAAAGACACTAAATCTTGTGGATGTGATAATATCTCTCCTTATTTTCTTCGTATTGCTGCCAAGGTGCTTGCTACTCATCTTTCTTATTCATATAATTGCCCCTTCCAGTCAGGCACTTTTCCTAATTCTGTAAAAATTACTAAAATCTTACCTATTTATAAATCTGGAGAAAAATCTGAAATTGGCAATTACCGTCCAATTTTTATTCTTTCTACTATTTCTTTACTCTTGGAAAAACTGATCTTCTCAAGGACCACAGCTTCTTTGAAAAACACTCTATGATTTTACAGACCCAATGCGGATTTCGAGCCAATCATTCAACCACACATGCACTATTGACTGTTATAACTTCATCTTTCGACAATATAAATGATAGCATTTAAACAGACTTAGTATTTTGAGATCTTAAAAAAGCTTTCGACGCAGTAAATTATGATGTTTTTTTACACGAACTAGAATGTAATGGTGTAAGAGGAGTAGCTCATGATCTTTTTTCTTCCTTTTTGTTCAAAAGACTTCAATATGTAGCGTAGAAAATGAACAATCATCTTTCAAAAAATGCGATTGTTGGGTCCCAAGGGTTCAGTTTTTGGTACGCTACCATTTACAATGTTCATCAATGACATCGGTAGCAGTGCGACTAATAGTCCACGATTATTTGCTGACGATAGATGAATAATACTACAAGACAAAGATTTAAACTTCTTATTCACAAAAAAAGTTACTGCTGAAATTTCGTTTGTCAGCAATGGATGTCAGCAAACAAACTGACTTTAAACTTGACAAAATCCAACGTAATTGTGATTAAACCGAATAGTCGCAACAGTCAACAAAAACTAACTCTTTCAGTTACTCATTTTACTCCAGGCCTGACCACCGCTAACTGCACTGAATATTTAGGGATTGTACTTGACCATCAACTGTCTTTCAATGCACATATTGACATGTTAACTAAAAAATTATCCAAGTCAGTTGGCATTCTTTGCATACTCCAATCATTTCTAAATAAGGCTACATTACTTAACTTATATTATGCTCTGTTTCACACCAACATTCAGTATGGTTTATTAGCATGGAGTTCTACTTACAAGTCATATTATTACAAAATTAGCATCCTACAAAATAAAGCATTTAAAAATGTGGGTGGTGGAAAGTGAAATGACAAGTCAACTCCTATTTTTGCGAATTTAAATATTCTAACACTCTCTAATTTAGTTTAACTTCATAAAGCGAATTTTGTATTTATTTTCAAATCCAACAAACTTCCAAGCGCCTTCAACAGTTATATTGAAGCTGCATGTAATATCCACGGAAAAAATATCAGAAGTTCCAGTCTTGACTATTTGTTCTTACCTTAATACCGTACCAACAAATTGCAAAGATCAATTAAATTTCAAGGTCCAAAAGTATGAAACTCCATGGAGACTTCCATAGAACAAAGTGTTTTTAATGTTTTTTAAACTAAGCTAAAATGTTTTTAATGAAAACATGCTCAAACAGCGCACTTGCAAATTAATCAACAATCCAATTCATTTCACTTTTATTTCATTACCTGTTGTTAGATGGGAGGAAGATGTATGCTACAGTATATGGTTGCAGGGTACACGAATTAGAAATGAGTACTTGTTTAAGGTTGAAAATGTTCAAACTATAGTATTGCGTTGAAGTTTTTCTTGTCATTAATATTCTGTTTTTGTTTTTAATCTTTTTTAAACAATGTTTTTCAAATCTGGCTTGCTTAGATTGTAATTAATGTTTTCTAGTGTTTGCTTTGTTGATGTGCTTCTGATGTGTAAAACACTTTTAGGGTGGCAGCAGACTAGAAGATCCAAGTATGACTTTGCTGCCTCCCAACTACCAATTTGTCGTTGGACATTTTTTTAAAGATTACAGTATACTATAAGTGTTGATATATATTTTATTGTTTTTTGAAATAATTGGTCGCAAATAAATACATGTAATAAATACCTGTAAATAAATATAAAAATAAATATTTAACCACAACTGGCAGGGCATTTTTGTTGGGGTTGTGTTCGCAAGACTCTCGACAGCCAGGGCTATCACGGCGACCAGACTGCTTCGCTGTAACGGGAAATTATTACATGCGTTGAAATGTACCCAAGAGAATCACAACGCATGTCCATTGACCAGTTAAAGAATCTGTCGCCAATTGACTTAGATATTTCGAGAACTTAAAGCTACATAGAACTAAACACTGTGCTTCTTATCAATAATCCATGATCACAAACTAAGGAAAAGCCAACTGAATTAATTCTGTTGACTGAAAACCAGGTTTTAAATTGCCATAAATTAAACTGTAAATTAAACTTCGCAGTAAACGTTCAAAAATTAAGCAAACGAAGATCAAGCTCGTAGTCACTGCAAGTCCCGCGGCAAGCAATATGAGCCGCGCTCATCACGTACTGCCAACGGGAGCGCTTGCAGAGACCACGAGTTTGAAACGCAGCACAAGAATGGTAAGCAAAATGAAAATCAAGCACAGCATAGCCGCACATCCCCATCAGCAAAAAAACTTGATCCGAACAAAAATTTTTTAGTGTTTATTTTGTCCGATGTAGAGAAGAGGTCAGATGAAACTGTAATAGGTTGTTCGTTCTGCGTTTATATAGAGTGCAAATAAATTCATTTTAGCTTGAGCCATTTAATAACTCATACAGTTCAATTGAATAGACGCTGAATGTTCTTTCGTTTGACGGACATCTTCAATTGTGATCATTTATTTGTGTTGATTAGGTCTATTTTTCTTCGATCAAATGCTTAAAATTCGAGCAAGACACCAGTAAATCGAAAATCACTCGCTGCTGTTTTCAAACCTCAAAATCCTGATTTGTCTGCAATGTAGTAACCAGCATTCAACCAGTGTCCGTATGAAAAGGGGTGAACGCTGAGTGAATTAACATTTCACATTAAATTGTCAGATGAAATCTGTAATGCTGAAGTATTGTCGTTCATTAATGGCGCTACAAAACCGTTACTGGTCGAGTGGATAGAGCGTCTGCAACTGAAACGGTAGACTCGGGCTCGATTCCCAGTCGGGTAAACCCAAAGACTAAAAATTGGTATTCACAGCTTCCCTGCTTGACATTCAGCAATTAAAGGGACAGTGTGAAGCCTCCGCCTTGTAGTAGTGGTAGACAGGTGGGCATGTGGCAGCTTGACTCGAAGACCAAAAGGTCCCTTCGCTGTCTCCTTGCCAAGGCAACTTGGTGAATAAAATGTAATCACAAATACAAAACCAAATCGGATGGGCTTAGACAAAAAAACCAGAGCCAGGATAAAATGAATCATTCTATTTCGAGACGTTTCGACTTAAACTAAAGTCATTATCAATCTATAAAAATCATGACGTTAGAATTGTTGAAAGACCATCAATATAGACCAAAACGATAAACCGGAGGTAGCAGTTAATAACCGGGTCAGGGGTAAAATCTAAAACTAAACCAAAATAGAAATGGAAAAAACATGTTGGTAATTTGCCACAGATAACCCAAATTTAATGAATTTAAGTAAAAAAAAAACCTTCTAACCACGATGGTTAAAAAATAAAAAAATTACAAAACTTACCTTGGGTATTATAATTTCAAGTGAAGACCTGGTTATTAACTTATCTCTCTTTAAATCTGTACTGTACTCTCAATAAAATTTGGCGCTAAATTCAAAGATCTTCAGGTCAAACTGGCAACTCACTTACAGTTTAGAGACAAGACTAATAACTGAACTAATCAAGTACACTTATGGAACAGTAAAATTTTCAAGAACTAAGATATTTTACAAATCAGAGCTCTAAAATTTCTCTCAAAAAATTAACACTCGTTTAGTCTTACGATTACCTTTCATTGGCAATACATCTCTTCATATAGAAAAAGAATTAAAATCGTTTTTTCGACGCCAATTGTCAGGAAAATTAAGTTTAAATGTTTTGCATGATTGCTATAAAATTGGTGACATGTTTAAGCACAAAGAACTGCAACCTAAGCTTTATCGTCACAATGTCGTATACAAACTGACTTGTTCTTGTGGTAGTGTCTACATTGGTCAAACCCGACGTAATTTGCAATCACGGTTACACGAGCATAATCCTGCAACTAGTCCCAACCAGCATTCAGATGTCACCAAACATCTCCTTGAAAATCCCAACCATATTATTGATTTCAATGATCCAGATGTTTTATGTTCAGCTCACAACACGAAGGAATTATTAATAAAAGAGACTTTATTAATTCAGCAATATCAACCAGATATTAATGTAGATGGATCTTCATTTCCACTATATGTATTCAATAGCTAATGTGGCTCGAACATTTTGTCAATTCTGTTAAGTTTTTTTTTTTTTTTGTCCTTTCTTCCCCTTCCATTAGTATTTTTTTTTTTTTTTTTACCCTCTCTTTTGGAATTAATGTCTGTCGCATGTTCCTTTCCTTTTTTTTTTTTCCGCTTGACCTTGTCTCTTTATGATGTCATATTATGAAAATTACTGAATATTTTGCGTATCACTTAACTACCTTTATGATTTAAATGCAAAAGTGCACAGGTTAGTAAGCACCGTTAATTTTTTGAGAAAAATTTTAGAGCTCTGATTTGTAAAATATCTTAGTTCTTGAAAATTTTACTGTTCCATAAGTGTACTTGATTAGTTCAGTTATTAGTCTTGTCTCTAAACTGTAAGTGAGTTGCCAGTTTGACCTGCAGATCTTTGAATTTAGCGCCAAATTTTATTGAGAGTACAGTACAGATTTAAAGAGAGATAAGTTAATAACCAGGTCTTCACTTGAAATTATAATACCCAAGGTAAGTTTTGTAATTTTTTTATTTTTTAACCATCGTGGTTAGAAGGTTTTTTTTTTACTTAAATTCATTAAATTTGGGTTATCTGTGGCAAATTACCAACATGTTTTTTCCATTTCTATTTTGGTTTAGTTTTAGATTTTACCCCTGACCCGGTTATTAACTGCTACCTCCGGTTTATCGTTTTGGTCTATATTGATGGTCTTTCAACAATTCTAACGTCATGATTTTTATAGATTGATAATGACTTTAGTTTAAGTCGAAACGTCTCGAAATAGAATGATTCATTTTATCCTGGCTCGGGTTTTTTTGTCTAAGCTCTTCACATCGTCCCGTTATTCTGCTCCGAAATCGGATGGATTCTAAAGTTCATTATATTGTTTTGTGAAATTCGATACTTGCATTGTTTTGTGTTGAATAAAAATGAAAAAAATTTAAGTCTTGTAGTAATTGTTTAAGAGATGCAAAAGAATGCGGAGAGAGCGGGTAGTAATGCTTATACCTGCTTATACCACAGTGAAAACATACGCCTATACACAAAAAAACAAGTTGAAGCGTTCAAACTATGGTTCACTTTGATAAATCATCGGTTTTCGCTACGGAATTTGAGAGAAATTTTGAGTACGGGAACAAAAGCAAATTGAAGAGTTTTTTTTCAAACCGTGCAAAGGTCTTCGTTTCAGTTAGGCATGTCAAGTGGTTAAAGCGTCTGCTGCTGAAGCGGTAGACACGGGTTCGAATGCCCGTCGAGTCAAAACAAAGACTATAGAAATCGGCATTCACAGCTTCCCTGTTTGACGATCAGAAACTAAAAGACAGTGTGAAGCCTGCACCGGGGGTGGTAAACAAGTGAACAGGTGGAAGCTTGACTTGAAATCCGAAAGGTCTCTTCGCTGTCTCCTGGCCGAGGCAACTTGATGAATAAAAATGAGGCTAATCACAATATCAATAAAAACAAACCAAAGGAAGGATGACATTTGAATCTTTCAGTTACTCCGTAACGCAAGATTGGGTCGATTTCAAAAACTTGAACTTTTTTCAGAAGTCATATTTGTAAAAACATGTTTTTAAGTCGACTTTAATTTCTTAATTCTAAATTTTTAATTTCGTCTTTCGAAGACGGTTGTTTGCCAAAAGAGAGCAAAATTATCGCACCAGCGGCTGGGGGCGATCAAAATTACCTCAGCAGCAGCCCAAATGAGGCGCTCTCTAATTCTCTCGCTCAACGTACAAAATAACCAGAGTTTGATGCCGCATAGTAAAAGTTAGAGTTTTTTTTGTTTTTTTAATCGTTTTGCGTGCTTTTGGCCTAAAGGCCACCATCGCGGAAGCCTAGGGAAGAAGCACGCTTTAATCCAGAAGCACGCAAAACGATTAAAAAATATCAAAACTCTGGCCTAAAAGCGTCAAAACATCACAATTAAATTATTATTAAAAGTTAGGTATGTAATATTTACGCCAAGAATACGAACTTAAACGCAGCAAGTTGTTGCACAAAATTACAGTAACTTATACAGCCAAACAAATCAAGCTTGAACGCTTTAAATTAGTGCTTCCTTCTTTTGGCTTTGTACCCCTTCTTCACTTTTTTGGCGCGACGGCACTGATCAAAAGTTTTTGAGGAGTCCAGAAAAGTGACATCATGCCGGGGAGTATTATGTCGTTCGTATAAATGTACAATATAATCATACATTCTATATCAGTAGAATGAAAACAGACCGTTTTGTTTTCCTTTTCTTCACGGTTCATTTCTTCTGGAATATGCCGATTCATCCAATCAGCTTGACTTTTTTTCATGGTTCACTCATTCTGCAAATATGTCCAATCAAATCAGTCGAAAAAAGCGTGACCACAAAAATAAGCGCGACCGCAAAAAAACTTCGCTACAAGTGCCAATTTTTTTTTCTTCAATGCTCTTCTCTTCTCCGCGCGTCTGTTTCTAGTCTACAAAATAAGGGGTGTATGGTATGGTGGTTGATAGCTTATCGAAGCAAAATTCAAGAATCTGAGCAATGCCCGGATTTGAATCCAAACTGATTGTCACAATTATGTCGAGATGATTCTCGTTGAAACTATTTAACACGAGCTAATGTGCGACAATTGGTTTCATGTCAAAACAATCATCAGGCGCATTAATGCATCAAACATAAACTGAATGGTGAATAAGAGCCAAAAACAATCCGTATCTTCTGCAAATAATTTGAACACTATCTTTGACGGTAAATGGTTAAGTTATTTGCATAGATAAAAATTTTTGACACTTATATTCAGTGATGTAGAATGCGTTTCCTTGTTTTTTGACTGAGAAATAATGCGCCTAATGATTGTTTTAACATGAAACCAATAGTCGAACATTCGCGTGATCCTAAATACTTTAACTAAACCATTTTAAGAAGTTTCAAAAAATTGAAGCTAAGGCAACGGGTCTACAATCACAACATTAACCCTTTAAAGTACATAAGAGTTGCAGACACATTATCATGTAGGAAATTGAGCTTTTTAACTAACATTGATCCAAACAAAAATTTTTAGGTAAAAAAAAATTATTATTTTTGTTTATTTTTTATAATATGGCATGGTACACCCGTGTACCACGATACCTCAAAGGTTAATTTTGTCATTTTATTTGAATACAGCATTATTTGCTTTATTGCTTTGAATTAGCACAAAAGGATGTAAACAAAAGTGTTTTTCGGTCATAACCAACTGCAAAATCTGCCTAATAAAAATTCTTGTGCTCAGTGGCGTCACGGGGGGGGGGGGGGGGGGGGGGGGTCAGGGACTTTAGCCCCCCAATTTATTTTCTCATTAATACTTAAAAATGTAAAATTTTGGCAAAAATTATTACTTTTTGATGCTTTAGCCCCCTTCCCCTCCGATTTTGACCTGGTATCAGGTGCATTGTGATTACTAGAATCAATAATTGAAGATTGTGAAAGAGTTTTTGTCCACTAAAAAGAAGGTTCTTCTTGAGCAGATGTTGAAAGTGAAAAAAAAGCTTTTTGAAGATCATTGGGTTTCTCAGTGTTCATATCATTCCCAGTTGGAGATTGAATTACAACCTCAATTTTGTCCGCATTATCATTGCTTTCAACGTAATCAAAATCATTTTCAAGAAATTCTAAATCTTCATCATCTAGAAGCAGTTGCAATTCATCATCGCTGTCATCACCAAATAAAATTCGATTCACCACTTTATCAGTGACTTCAAACACTTTATTTGCTTTATTAGGCAAACCGATAGCCAACCACTATCAAGTACATTGAAGTAACTTCAGGTACACAACTTGGTAATAGCATATCGGGTACACAACTTGGTAATAGCATAAATATAATAATATTTGATTGCAAAAAATTATTTTTGTAGTAAACCAGCTAAAACGCAAAATCACTATGTGAAACCTTAGAGAAAACACTCTTCAGCACCTGGCAATAGCGTATTACCAGTAAAACTAATTTGCTGTATAAAATAACTACTGTACACTCATTACTTAGCCACTGTCTGCTAGTTCAAAAATATGTAACAGATAGCAGATTAAATCACTCGGATCAATGCTTGAGTAGTCCAGTGGGCTTCAAATGATAGGCTCCGTTTACAACTCAAGTGCCACACATGGAATTGTACAGTAGGAACTTGATTTCTGTGATACCAGATCTACAGTTGTAGGCTACTGTACTAGGCTACCAAAACCAATATAGGTACCAGTACACCAATGCAGTTTATAAAATAGAGCTCATGTACCGCTAGGCCGTTGTAGTCATTGTAATGTGATATTTTACCGATATTGTAATGCTGGCTAGGCTAGCCTAAAAGCTGACACCTGAAACCCAAGACAGGCTGAAACTAGCAGTTTATTACTCTTTTGTAAGCCTGTCACCCAATAACATTTGCCAAAAAGAGGTTAACGTTTGCTGCTGATGAAGAATAAAAACTTTTGAAGCCGTAACTTTTTTTTCTTTTTTATCCTTTGAAGCACAATGGTACATATGTGTACCATAAGGAAATAAGGCTTTCAAAAACTTAATAAAACATAATATTTCCAGCGCAGCGTTCATGGGGATAAACTACATGCTCTTTTTAAATGAATTAACTTGAAAAGCGCAAAAAATCTAATTGCCATACCCCTATTACTTACATTCCAAAACTGCTACCTAAGGACCACTTCAAGTGTCAATTTTTGTTGAACTCAAAAACAAAGAAATATTTTTAAGTTGCAAACTTTTTTTTTTAAAGTGTTATTTCAAACTAAGTGGATTCTAAAAATTAGCCAAGCGATTGAAAAATATCAAAAACATACGAAGAACTGCACAATAAACTCATGGTACACGGGTGTATCACGATACCTTAAAGGGTTAACATGCTATTTTTATTACGTTTTACTGTACCACCGTTTTACTGTACCACCGTTTTACTGTACCATTGCTTCAGGATGACCAGCCAGTTGGTCGAGCAGTAACGCTTTCGTCTCTGGAGCGGGAAGTCCGAGGTTCAAAGCTCGGGCCGGTCAAATCGAACACACTGTTGCCAAAGCCACCTCTGGGACATTTTTTAAAGGGAGCTGTTTTGTCCGCTGGTGCAATGACGCGGAGATGGGCTCCGCAAATGTAAGCGTAACCAGGTTTTCTGATTGGGGGCCCAAACCACAAACCACATGGTATAACGTCATCAGAAACTTCGAACGAGGAATTTTTTGCGGGGGCAAAGATACCGTAGAATGGAAGATAAGAAGCCGTGGCCTAGAGTTGGCACGTAACTATGAACTCGTTCAAGGGAGAGGGCTTAAACCAAAAGTTAAAACGCGACAATGTCTAAATTGGGAGACGTGAGTTGAGTAAAAAACTGTACCGTAAATTAAACGTATCATAGACTGGGGTCTGGGGGTGGAGCCTTCAGCCGCCGGGGCTATGGCGGTCTGGGGGCGATTTTTCGTAATTCTTTGGAAAAAAAGCTATTTTAATATCATTGGATCTCATTTTGCACGTATTCAGAGCCATTTGAAAGTACTAGATTTTAAACATTTGAAAGCCCATTGAAAAAATTAAGTTGTTCAGTCCTCCTTTTGCTTGCAATTTAAGTCCAAATCACGTTTAAAATCTTGCATTTTGGGGTAAATTTTTGTAAGTGATTTGGCCGAGATAGGGGGAAGTGAAGTACATAGTAATATTTTAGCAGTAAATAACAATCTAGTCGAATATTTTCCTTACAGATTGTTGTTTTGTCATGAAAACAACCAGTTATAGAAGTACATATACTGTAGGGCAAGGCGGCCTAGGCCCTCTCAATTCAAAAATTTGTTCAATGAGCATTCCCCTTACTGTAGGTAATTTTTTCAAAAGTATTTTGTTGCATAAAAACAGGCGAGGTGGAGGTGACTACCGTACCTAGCAGAGTAGCATGTTCATAAATCTTTGAAAATTGATTTCAGTGATGTGGCTCCGATAGCAGTACTTAACAATAATAAGTGAAGAACCGATTCTTTTGTTTGCCTAGTTTAATGTTGAAAAATGCTGTAAGTTTGAGAGAATAATAAGGGAATTTTATTGAGGATGGCATTGGTACATTAAATATTTTGGTAATTTATGCATTACTTCAGTGATTGGTGATTTAAATAAATAAGTTTAATCTACCGGTACCTTATTTGAGCAGCCATTTAATGATTTGATCTGCAGCTAATTTTTTTGGCCGGCAGTTACAAAAATCACTAAGCAGCTCACGCGTTTGCCCCTTATAACCCAAGGCAGCATTTACGTGGCAGGCTCTGCAGGACGATAAGGATGTGTGAATGTAACAAAAAAATAATCTTGTTAACGTATTATCGGGAATAAAAAAAAAATGTTCAAAACTGTAAGTTCACAAATCTAAACCAATTAAGAAATTAGAAAGTGATGCACAGGGTGATTACTAGGTTGCTATTGTATACTGCATTGGTGCTGATCCAAAGTAGAGCAGCATGTTATGTTCTACTGGCAGCAGTTTTTGCAAACACAATTTTGCAAATTTCCTATGCAATATCAGGTTACCGTTTGCTATGACTTTTTGTAAGGTGCAGGTATCTGAACTGAAGATTCAATTGAAGTAGCGAATTGCTGTATTGCTTTCTTTGCTGAGCCTGTTAACTCATCTGCGTTCCTCTCGATGATTCTGCTTGTGAAATGAAAACAATGAACTGCAGTCGTTTATCGCACCACATCATAGGCTACTGGTTTATGCAGAATGCTGGAACTTCGAGTAGCTAGCTGTTTTTTCTTTGCTGTTTACCGTTTTGCTGTTCTTTTTACTGGTGGTGCCAAAAATTCACAAGATCAATGTACGGTAGTAATTTAACCTTCAAAAAGTTTAGGCATGGTTCTATTATGTATACATTATTAAACATAACAAGAGTATCCAAGATACAGAAATTTTATCTGGGATTCCAAAGCGGGCTTAGTCTCAAGTATACATTCAAAAAACACGGTTAACGAAACTGAAAACAAAAAAACTTTAAAGTTGAAACTAAGACTGAAAATGTTGGTAAGCCTGCAGCCTATTTATTTTCTAGACGTAGGCCTACTGGGTATGTCATCAAAGTCGTCTTGTGCTACCCCTTACCACTTCAAAAAGCATAAGTTTTCCTTCTGAAAAACGAGCCGTTGGAAGCAGTACTTAAATGGTAAAATTTTGCATGGGGGACGCTTCTGCAGCCTTCACTGAACCTCAGTGAAGATTACGTAATTCCGTCGACGAAATTGAATGAAAACCAAAAAACATAATAGTCTTCGCCGAGAGTCTAAAAACTGATATGTTGTTTTCGCCGGAAATTAGGTGAAGACCAAAAAAAAAGGTCTTCGCCGAAACCTGAAGTGTTTTTTCTATTGAATCACTATTTCCGCAGAATTTGGTGCTATATTCGATGGGACTTTGTAGGTTGTTTTCCTCTCATCAACCAGCGCTTAAATCTCGATGGGGGGACACCTTAATCTCGATGGAGGGACGCTTAATCTCGATGGGGGACGCTAAATCTCGATGGGGGGACGCTCAAGCTCGATGGGGGGACTCGTCACCCCTACAATTTAAGTACTGGTTGGAAGGTTCTTGACGTTAAACTAGCTCGTTTCGCGGTAAGAATTGCAGCACCCAAGGAAAATAATCATTCCACAGCAGCAGGACATGGTAAGGAGGTGTTGTAATTTACAAATACATCCACCCAACTCTGTTGATGCATTGAACCGTAAAAACGTATTTTTTCGTAAAGTGCTAAGAAACAACCCAACGATGTTGAAGCTTGCGGATTTGCGATAGATTTGATTTTTTACCGCAAATCCGCAAATGTTTGCGGTAAGAAATCGGTTCGCAAATCTGCAAATCAAAATCTTGAGTTCGGGATTTGCGGACTAGCGGACGGATTTGCGAAAGTATCCAGCACTGGATTTAACCGCAGAAATCTATATAAACACAGAGAGAACAACCCCGTTTTAAAAAATTTCCAAAAAACTAAAATATCGGTGAACACTATACCGTTCTGTAAAGTACATCGTTCTGTGTACACCGTTTTGTAAAGCATTTTTCTCCTAACATGTGATATATTTGATTTAAGTTTTAACCAAGTAATAAAAAATTGTAAGCACCTTGCCAAAATAAAAATATTTTGATTTGACAGTACGCTTATTTAAATGTATCGAAAAGAGTGTCGTATACTGCGCCGGACCCTTTACCACATTTTCAGCCAACAAAATTTGTTGACCAAAAAAAAGTTTTCCACCGCTTATGAGTCGCATTTTCCGTCGAAACTAAAGCTAAAACAACCTAAAAAAAGTCTTCGCCGCCCAGGGGTCGTCTCTTTATTATACAATATTGCTTCAGGCACAGTGCCATCATCGTCTCTTTATTAGTAGACCAGATACAAACCAGAGGCGGAGTCGAGGACACAAGGCTCGAGGCCAAGGCCAAGGACACAAAAAAATCCGAGGCCAAGACCAAGGCCAAGGACAGCCTTTCCGAGGACAGATCCTCTCGAGGCCAAGGACAGGAATGCTCGAGGCCAAGGACCAAGAACACAGGCGCAAGCGTTCTCCGAAAAAAAAAAAAGGACTTCAAAAATTTTTTTCAGGCCATCTCCAATTCATTGGCGCACCCAGAATTTTTGATTGTGGGAGGCCTAAACCACAAATCACATGAAATGAAGTCATCAAAATTTTTCCAAAGAGGAAATTTTTGTGGGACAAAGACATCGTAGGACGGAAGATCTGAAATCGTAGCCTGTTTGCACGTAACCAGGATTTTTCAAAGGAAGAGAGCTTAAACTAATAGTTGAAAAATGCAAATATCTAACTTTGGAAATGTGTTGAAACAGCTAGTGTAACTCAAAGGTATCACAGATGGAGGTCTGGGGACGTAGACCCAGCCGCCGTTGGGTTTGGGGGTTTGGGGGCGAAGCCTCCGGCCGTTGGGCGATTTTTTATAATTTTTTGAAAAAAAAGCTATTTTAATGCCATTGGATCACATTTCGCAAGTGTTCAGAGCCATTTGAAAGCACTAGTTTTTTGACATTTCAAAGCCAATTGAAAACTTTAAATTGTTTAATTCTCCTTTTACTTGCAATTTAAGTCCAAAACACGTTTAACATCTTGAATTTTGGAGTTAAATTTTAATTGTAAGTGATTTGGTCCAGGTAGGGGGAAGTAAGGTGCTTTGACTCTTGAAACATTTTAGCAGTAAATAATAATCCACTCGAAGATTTTCCTTAGAGATTTTTGTTTTGCCATATAAATAAACAGTTATAGGAGTACATGTTTGCCAGGGGCCCACGCCCCCTCAACTGAAGTTCAATGATTTGTTCAATCAGCATTTTCCATGGCTAATTTTTTTATAAAGTATTTTGTGCGTAAAAACCGGCAAGGTAGAGGTGAATTATTGAGTTGTTATCGAAAAATGGTACAATAGATGGTTACGTCTACTAACCATGTTATTGCCGGGCCGGATTTACATCGCGCTAGGTCCCTGGCACTTTGGAGATTTTCGCAACATCCTTCTGCCAAATATAGGTAAAGACCAAAAAAATCTTACGATTTTAGTTCGGGGCCCCTAGCTGGTACTGCATCATATTGTGGTAAATCCGGCCCTGATTAATGCGTTACGTTCACAAAAAGGCTAGATGTGGGCCTGAAATAGCAACTTTTAGGACAAAAACTTTCCATCTTCTCCGGGTTATACGTTTAAATTGGCTGGCAAAAATTGAATTGAGGGGGACCCGGCGCCCTTGGTATTCAATATTGTTAATTAGTTATAATGTTGTTAGCGAAAAATGCTAAAAAGAAACTGAAACTGAAGACGCAATAGGCTTTTTTGTCACATTTATGTCATTAGTGAAATTTCAATTGGGGGGCCCCCTGCCCCTCCTCCCCTTGCCTACGCCTATGCTCCAAGTGAGGAAAACAAAAAAGGTGTTCGCAAATTTTCCGCGAGGTTTCTGTCGTTTTCCAACAAAATTTCATTTGTTCAAACAATAGTGCTGTTCTCGAGCCGAGGACAGGACAATTTTCGAGGACTCGAGGCTTCGAGGCCAAGGCCAAGGACTTGAGGCTTCGAGGCCAAGGCCAAGGACTTCAAAATGTGTTCTCGAGGACTCCACTTCTGATACAAACGCGCGAAGAAAAGGAGAAGAAGATTGAAGAAAAAAAGTTTGCTCTTGTTGCGAATTTTTTAACTGAACAGATTGGACATATTCGTAGAACGAGTGAACCGTGAAGAAAAAAGTCACGCTGATTGGACGAACAGGCATATTGTAGAACAAATGCACCATGAAGAAAAAAGACAAGCTGTTAGTTTCCAGTTTACTAATATGGTACCATTTTGCCACACGGAAAACTAGGCTCCGCCGGTAAGTACTATGAAGGCAATAGATTGAAAAAATACTACCGGAATGTGATAGATCAAAAATCTTTCATTATTCTCGTTGTATTATGCCAAAGCGTTTAAACAGTTGGCGGGGCTCATCTCCACGCCTTTGCGCCCGGACAGCACAGCTTCCTCTGAAGAAATGTTGCAGCGGTGTCGTGCCGTTGGCAACACTGTGCCTGATTTGACCGGCCCGAGATTAGAACCTTAGACGTTAGACCTCCCGCTCCCGAGACAAACGCGTTACCGTTCGACCAACAAATAGATCAATCGCCTAGTATTTTGTAAATTTTTTATCTTGATAGCACTTTTATGTGAGAATTACCTTAAGCGTGTTATTTAGATTATTAGCGTATACTTAGCGACTTATCTGAAATTATTTATCAAAACCTGAGGAAGTGCAATAAGTTTGGAAATAATTACAGCATTAAAGTTTTATTGCTCGATTTTGCTTGTTCAATCATAACGTAAGCGTGATCTGGCTTCGGTGCACCAGGAGTCACAGTAGTCGGCTTGTTATGCTATGACCTTGACCGCAGAAACAAACGACCCGAAATTTGGAACCCGCTTAGTTTTAAAACAATTCTGTACTCACTCAGACCATGGAATCGAAGCTCAGACGGAATACAGTGATCAAAATAATATTGGCGAGCACTGAGCCGTATCGAAGAGGTAGCATAATGAAACCTATAACTTGATAATCATACTTGAATCCCGGACGAAATCTTTTTTTTTTTTATTTAGCGCCATTACAAATAGTGATGTAGAGTAGATTATTGTCATTTTGGCAAAATTTTTCATTCAAAGTAATTTGTAATGACAATTTTTGCCCGAATTCAGGTGAAGACCAAAAAAACGTCTTCACCAAAAATGGAACACTTTTTTCCCCGAATTCAAGTGGAGAACTGCGCTCAGATGCACACCAGAGTCAAATTATTGGAGGGGATGCAGATGTAGACCATACTCAAATTATTGGGGGGGATACAGTCAAATTATTCCCCCCAATCCCCGTCGGGTTTCGGCACCCCTGTTACTGACTACTTTTTCCGAGAAGTAACGAATACGTTAATTTTATTACTTTTTTACAGTAATTTTTGGTGACGTAGTGTCAATACTTTTACACAATATTTTGCCCACCACTGCCAATAAGGGATTGAAATAAAATAATGCATTTTGCAGTTTAATCAAAAAAGCTCTTGAATGTTAATCGAAAGCTCCCACGCGCAGTTGAAGTTAATCTGCAATTTTAGTAAGATGCAAGCTTGAGAAACGATAAAAAAAATCATTAAGGCGGCGAATTGTCAAATATCAGCGTGGTTATTACAAATTCAGATAATAATATTGTCAGACATTGCAATAATATCGCAAAGACGCAAAATAATACCTGATAATAATATTGACGGACATTATTTTGCGAAAGATAATAGTATTGTCAGACATTGCAAAGCCGTAGAAATTTTGTTCGTATCAGATATATTATCGTGCTCGGCATATATTCGTATCAATTTACATGTAATTACATTAATTATTATTTTTTAGAATCATATTGCATATAGGAGGATGAGGCAAGACCTCGACCACGGACTTGAAGATGGCTTAGAAACTCGAATGATGATGATGTTGATATTCCCAAAGTGTTGCAATGTTTCGTTTGGTCAAACATTCTTTTTCAAATTTACGATCAAAACTCTTGACAAGTGACGTCATCAAAAACGATTGTGATGTCATCACTTTGATTTTAGCAATTTTTGTTTGGAACCAAAAACCTAACTCTCATTTACTATTCGAGCCATCAATACGTCATTTTTTTCAAAAACTTTGGCAATGACGTCACCAACAATGACGTCATCAATTTCAAAGTAAATTTTTTTATACCTGCACTTGAAAACCAACTATTACTCAAAACTTGGTACTTTTACAACTTTTGGATTGGCTGTTGGTTAAAAAAAGCTCTTTGACAATAGATGGCAGATTTTAAAGGTCGAAAAAGGGGGAAGTCCCACGTCCAAAACATGGGGATTTTTTTTGGTGACTCAGGACATGGCCCTGAGCCATCGAGCCAAATTTCAGCTTATTATAAATTTTTTCCGGGTTTCAATGCATTTTGTCGTATTTCTACCGGACTGTATCGGTTCTATCGATTCTTTTTATAACAAAATACTACGTTCAAAAACTTGATTTGGAAGATATCATCGCTGATTTTGCTTCGGCGAAAGGTCGAAAACTTTACTTTTGAGGAGGTTATTGATCTTTTATTAGCCTAATACATTTGTTCACTATTTTGTCTTTTATTTTAGGCCTTTTCTCAAGCAATATAGAATTTTTGAGATCCGTCACATTATTTGTAATTATTTTGTGGAAAAAATAGATTGAACTTGACACTATTTCAAAATTTGCTGCTGTCTACAGTACTTAGTGCCGGTGCTTAAACTAAAATTTCGCATGGGGGAACACTTTTGCAGCCTTGAACAAACACGGAATGTGGCTAAAGTTTATTGGAAATTTGCTTTAAGTTCAGATGTTGTCCCCGAATTCGATTGAAGACAAAAAAAAAGTCTTCACCGAAATATGAAGTGGTTTTGTTCCCAAATTCGATTGAAGACCCAAAAAAACTCTTCACCGCAATTTGGTTCTATATTCGGCCGGAATTTGGGATTTATTGATGATGACAGCCACTTTTTTGTTTAATCGTCCAGACGCTTTCTTTTAATAGAGAGCGCTAAAATCTCGATGGGGGGCTCTAAATCACTACGAGGGGACGCTAACTATCGATTGGGGGATGCATCCCCCTGTCACGAAATAATAATTTTGAATGCCTGAGATAGAATTATTTGCTGCATTTAATGCGTACGTGACTGATTTACTACTTTTGCCGCGTTTTTGATTTAGAATATTCTGGATGTTTCCTTTCTAGTATTTTCTACTGTCTCCTATTAATCACCGGAATGATTAGTTGTTTACATGTCTTAATTGCTATATTTAGACTTGAAGTTTGTGACGTCACAATTACGCTACCGTTGTGTTTTCGCAATCGTTAATATGTTTTCTATTGTGACGTTTCATGGATTGTTCTGGGAGATTCGATAGCTTTAACCTTAGTATAATAAGCGGATCGTTTTGATTCTAATTTTATTCTGATATTCTAAAAGTGGATGATTTTTAGGTATTAGTTTCGTGGGCATTTTTGCCAAGTGCGTGTATCTGTGGTTGGCTTGTGTAGCCGTATAGTTTGGCGATCTGAATTGGGCGATCGCGAGAGTGTGTAAGGTACGACCTGAACCTGGTCGGTCGCGGTTAAGTCTTTTACGATCTGAACCTGATCGATCGTAAGAAGTGTTAGTGGAGCGATTTTGCTCACTGAAAGTGGTTTTGTGTTTTCAATCTTAAATAGAAGTTTTAATTTAAGATTGTGTACTGCTTTCTGAGATTCAAGAAGCTAAAGGAACTGTCAACTGCCATTTTCGATTCGTCAATAAACACCTCAGTCGTTCTCTAGTTTCAGCCGACGTGGGCAATTCTAGGGATTAAAGGTTGTACTCTAGCCAAGTATCAACGATCGCGACACCCCCCTAGAGTTTGAATACTGCTTAGGGCGGCATTTTCAACAAAAGCCGGAGGCTGCAACGTATGCTCCTACGCCATTGGGCGTAACCATCAGTTGTACCATTTTTTAATAACTATTCGCCTCCATCTCGCCAGTTTTTACACAAAATCATACTTCTTTAAAAAAATTAGCTAGGGAAAATACTCATTGAACGACTTATTGAATTTGAACTTAGGGGACCTGAGGCCCCCGGCCGTACATGTACTCCTCTAACTGTTTAATTTCATGACAAAACAAACATCTCTAAGGAAAATCGTCGAGTGGATTATTATTTACTGCTAAAATATTGCAGGAGGCAGTGCACCTTACTTGCCCCTACTTGGGCCAAATCACTTACAAAAATTAACATTAAATTCAAGATTTCAAACGTATTTTGGACTTAAATTACAAGTAAAAGGGGGATTGAACAATTTAATTTTTTCAATTGGCTTTCATATGTTAAATATCTAGTTTTTTTAAATGGCTGTGAACACGTGCGAAATGTGATCCAATGGCATTAAAATAGCTTTTCTTTTTCTAAAAATTACAAAAAAACGCAAAGTGACTGGGTGCTTCGCCCCCAATCCCCCGTGTGTAATCAATCCGCTTGAGGTACACTAGTTTAATCAACGAAGTCTCCCAGGTTAAACATTTGCACTTTTTAACTATTGGCTTAACTCTATTCTGACCAGGCAAATTTTTTTGATTAATGGCCCAGGGGGGGATCGATTCGACACAACACATTCAAACGTAAATAACTCCCGAGTTACAAAAGATAAAAAATCCGTTTTTGCTCCACGAGAAGCTCAATTTTCTGAAAAAAAGCCTGAACTTTTTGTCATTATATTTGCAAACTTGATCTTCAATTAATTTAAACAAAAGTCAAGAACTATCAGAAGCGATCGGTTCGCCTTTCATCTGCATAATGTTAATAAGCGTTTGATTGCCGTGACGCGGCATTGCAGCTGGAGTTTTATTCAGTAACTCAGAGATAATTACGGACTGAACTAAAAGATTATTTTTATTGTGCTAAAATATCTAAATTATTAGTTTGTTGCGTGAATTAATTGCAAGCTCAATATTTGTTATTGATCTAGTTCCTTTTGCTAAACACTACCAAATTTAGTGTTTGTTGTACAAAATGTATGAAAGAACTAGCATCAAACCACTATTTCTTCTCATTCACATTTTGTTAGTAAATGTTTATGACATAGCTGTTACAAACGTCAAAAAAATTGGTTGAATTTTGATTTAATTTTTAATATGCTGAAGATTCGTAGACTAATATAATATAGTAAGACTTTTCACTTGTGAAACTCTTTCTATGGGTTTCATTCTCAGTCTTTCTGGCAATGCAAATATTGCATTTGTTGCTACTCTTGCTAAACCTAATCAAAAGTATACAGCGTAGCATTGTGTATATTACAATACTGTTTGTCTTACCAATCTTATCATTTTTTATCATTAGTCGAGTGGATAAAGCGTCTGCTGCTGATACAGTAGATTTGGGTTCGATTACCGGTCTGGTCAAACCAAAACTTGAAAAAAGTTTGTATTCACATCTAGCTTCCCGGCTAGATATTAGCAACAAAATGGGCAATGTGAAGCTTTCACTGTGTGTGGTAGACAGATGGGCAAACGACAGCCTTTTCTCCAAAAATGAACAATTTTTTCGTTGTATGTTGACAACTTGAAAAATAAAAATGCAATTACTTCGAACTTACGAAAAAAACTTTTAAAATGTGTCGCACGGAGTGTAGTATGTAGTAATTATCAATTTTTTCAAACTAGTTTTTGTTCCAATTTTTACGGACTTTTGATTCATAAGAAAAAAAAAGAATTTGGTCTAATTTGATTCTCGGATTTTTGGTTCATTTTTTACAATAAAAGTTTGGTCAATTTAGAGTAGTGTAGTAGGTTTTGGCGCCGGATTAGTTTTTTTTTTTTTCTTGCTTTTTTTGCAAAAGATTACGTTGTCTAATATTGGAGAGTCTTTTTTTTTTCTCAAAAATTCAACAATTCTGCAGTTGTTTTGAAGTTTATATAAGAAACCCTACATTAATTTGGTTATTGCTCGTCATTAGATTTTCCAAAATCTTATGTAGTACCCAATGGGCTTACCTTCTAGTGTATTATCACAAATGATCTCAGAAGTAAAAGCAAAAATTAAAATTGTTTCCTACATTGTAATTACAATTAATGGTTAGACTGATTGAAATAACATTCTTTTTATCACTATTCGTATCATTCTACAAAGACTGTCTAATTCTCAAACGTAACGATTTTATCTTGATAATATTTCAGATTTTATTTCAGAGGTGGTTTTATAACAAATTGTTGCAAACTTTGGTTGTTACTGGGAATAGTGCTGAATAAGTTTAAAAAGACAGTAAAAAAGAAACAGTATAATCCCAAGGTTAGAAATTTATTTCCCGGTTCTCATCTTTGATCAAAATCATCAAAGCTATTGTACTCCTTTTGTCCTCGCGTCCAGAACCAGCAATGTTGTTTGTATACAATAAAGCCGTTAGATAACTGCAGTAAATTAGAAGTATTAAAAATTTGACAGCGACATCAGTGGATTTAGATATCTTTTAGGTATTTATGATCACAAAAAAATTCAGTGTAAGTTCATCTACTAAATGGTCAGCTAATCGGATTGTATTTTGCAAAGTCTGTTAGTTAGAGAATTTGCTTTCCGTTTTTATATTTTGTATCTACAAACATAATTTTTGTTGGTTACATAAAAGCGAAAATTGAAAAGAAATAAAACAACATAGTTTTCATTTTTTTTAATTTAGCATGCCACGGTTGCCTCTATCATTATAGGCCACAAATGAAAAATCAATGTGAAATTCAGTAATATTTGCAATAGTACGCCGTGCAGTAAGCCTGTAGTAGCATCTAATAAGAAATTAGTAAATGCGGTAAAAAGTATAATATACCGCATAGCACATTTTACAATGTAGATACCAAATAATTTTTAAGTTTGATGTAAATTTTATAAAAATTTAACAATATTTTACACTAGCTATTGGTTATTGCTTCGAATAGCATTCTCTACACAAAGCTTTTAGCAATAATAATCTTGAATAACAAAAAACGTAAAAATTGAAAATAATGATCCCGAAACAAGTATTATCAAAAACTCTCCACTTTTTGCAATGTTATTGAATATCTCAAACGCATGTGAAATGTTGCAATTTAGTGAAGGCAAAGCGGATGCGCACAATGAAGTAATCGGTGTGCTGCTACGTCACACGCAAAGACACTCTGACAAATTTCTGTTTTGGATGTTATCATTTGAAGTTTATGAAAAACCTTAGGCACTCAAAACTATGCATATGTTTTTTTGAAAAAATGAACATCTTTCTCCTGATACTGCTGCTTAGCAGAAACTAAAAATTTATTTACAATTTGTGTTTTTTTGTCTTTCTTTTAGTTACCAAAAACAAATTTCAACATAAAGACTACCGAAATTCATACTGCATGCCACACGCTTGACAACTTATGGACATTTTTGACTACTGTATATCAGCAATGCGAAAAAAAGATTAGCAAAAAACAAAAGGAATCGCGCTTATGTTGGCCTCCAATTTTTTTATCAATAAATACGTTTATATTGCTAAATCGCAATTCTTATTTGTTAGCGAAATGCTAAAAATGAAGCCTATAGTTTGAAATTTGGTAAAATTACACGAAATTGTCTGAGAAATTTAGCTGTGAGCCTTTGATATCATAATGAAAATTATAATGCCTCAGGCAAAATAGTAAATGAATTAAAATCTATTGTGAGGTTGTTACAACTCTTTTTGAACATCGATAGCAACAAAAGCCGTTCAAGAGGTCACTGAATTTACGTTCTTATTCACGTTACCAGTGTACGAAAAAGCGTGACATTATTAATTACGACAGAACGATAGGGACTAACAGGATTAAATTAATTTTTCAAAAATTTTGCCAGAAACGCAGGGTCGACCTTGAAAAACGTTTAATAAGTCCGAATCTAGTTGTCATAGGAGAATGGTTTCACAAATGAAAGTTGAAGCAGTAAATTTTAGGAAAAGTCAAGAAATTTCGTTATTCTGGCTTGACTGCCTCATAATAAAATTTTGAAATAAACGAAGGGGGGGTAATCAATCTCCCCCTGGGCCGAATAGGGTTAAGCCTTTTCCTTTCGCAAAATCTTGCTAAAGTGCCAAACCAGGCCACGGCTTCTGATCTTCCATTCTACCATAACTTTGCCCCTCAGATAGTTCCTCTTCTGAAAATTTCTGATGATGTCATTGAATGTGATTTGTTGTTTGGGGCCCCTCAATCAAAAATCCTGGCTACGCTCATGGCTGAAGCCCTCGCCTTTTTTAACCGAGTCACTTAAAAAATTTCACCCGTTTGTCTGGTTTATTTTAACTTGTTTTAGACTTTAACAGTAATTTAGAGGAGCTGAAAAAGCTTACGAGCTTAATTCTTCAAAAGGCTTTAAATCTTACAGCAATTATAGTTCTCTCAAATACTGTATAGCTCTGAAATCGTGAGTCTTCCACATGGCGTTATTTTTTTATCATTCAAAAAATTACGACATTGCCCTGCAGCAGCTGGAGACTTTGTCTGTAAACTCCAGCGCACCAATTTCTTTTATTTATTTATTTATTTATTTTTATTTAAAAAAAAAAAATTTCCGCTCTTAGAAAAATTTTGGTTGTGCGGCTGCTTTCATGACTACTCGTTTTCATGAATTGTTCAGTACAATATATACTGCATTATAGTATAGTTCAATTCGTCAGTGACTTGCTTTCAGTTGAATAATATTATACAACTGAATCCAACTGAAGCAGATCAATGATAGTGCTATAATATAATACAGTACATATTGTACTGAACATTTAATAAAAACATGTAGTCGTTAAAGCAGACGCACAACCAATATTTTGTAAAGAGGAGGGAGAGACTAAAACTAAACGCTAAATTTTGCCGGTTAAAAAATGTATTCTGCAACAGGTTTCGCGTTTGAACGAAATGATGCATCTTAAACGAAGGGATATGAGGGTGGAGTAGCAGTAAAGATGTCGAACGCTGAGACTTCAATTCGATTCTTTCTGCGGTTTCAAGTTTTCAAAGTGTACGTAAAATTGTAAATAATTACGTTAAAAGAAAATGCCATGCTTGGGTGCAAATTTTTTGTTCTTCCCCGATGTTTCTTTATTTTCAAATTAAAAAAAAAGAGATCATTATAATAAAATCAATAAGCAAAATAAATTGACGCGCTGGGGTTTACGAACAAAGCCTCCAGCTGATGGGCAATTTTTGCAATTAAAAAAAAACGTGATGCAGAAGACACATGATTTTTAAACTACGGTATTTGGGAGGACTACAATTGCTGTAAGATTTGAAGCCTTTCAAAGAATTAAGCAGGTAAACCTTTTCAGCCCGTCCAACCTACTGATAAAATCTAAAACAAGTTGAAAAAACAACTATAAAATTGATGAAATTTTTCAAGTGACGTGATTGAAAAAAGAAAGGGCTTCCACCTCTTTCCCATGATGATATTTAGTCGATTTGCACTGGTTCGTGCAAACCGGTCGCTCAACTTTTAGAGAACCGGTTGTTAAAAGTTGCTTGCGTATGCTGTACTTCTATCTCGAGCAAATCGGTTGCAAGGTATAGAAAAACGATTATGCTGTAGATTTGGTTCTTGCAAAATTTAAATAACACCACGGCTTTTAGCCCTCCTCTGGTAGCACCATTGGCTCAAAGGACAGGAAAACTCAATTAAATTCTGAAAGTATTTTTCATTTATGTACAGTAGCTGTCTCCAGATAACAAGCAAACAAACCAACACAAAAAGAGCCATTTGATTCCGTGGAATGATTTTTACAATATTCGAAACTTATCCTTCTGACCTGGAAAAGCGTCAGTGGTGCAAATACTTTGAAATAATTTGCTCCATTTGGAATGATAAACAATGTAATTTCCTGCTGGTTACACTTCCGCAAGGATGGCAGTACATTGCGGCACGTAAGTTTGGTACGGTACGCCTCAATTTTTGCAAAGAAGTACGGTACGGGTTTTTTTGTAATGATACGTTTACGGTATGTTGGTATACGCTGTTTGAATTTGAGTACTAAACGTACCGTACATGTTGGTACGGTACGTTTTATGCGCAACATGCGGCCGTCAATGAAGTTTCGTGCGACCGAGCTCATACAATTAAAAATACACGATATAGCACCAGTTGCTAAAGCCGTATTTGTGTCCAGACTCTATTTAATTGGTCATCGTTGGCTGCATGATGCTCTCAAGTAATCATTAGAGCCCCTTAATTTGTCGTCACAATTGTAACATGATGTCACAGGTTTCCGATACATTAAAATCAATTTGACCGACTAAACAAAGGCAGATAGCAATTGATGTCTTTGTTTTTAATAAAACTTAATTTTCGCTCACAAATTGTCCGTTTTTTTATAACAAAACTATTCCTGACGCATAAAGAATGACTTCTAGATATTGCATTATTTTTTTAATGTAAATATTTTTTATGCAAACGTTGTTCAGTTAACAACATTGCTTGATATAGTTGTGGGCGGACGCTTGGGTGTGAATTTTTTTCCGTCTACAGCAACATCTGACTTCGCAGGCCCGCCTCGGACTGGGCTGTTTTTGATTGAGATTGGTGTAATTAGGGTTGGGTGGGTAATAGGGTGGAGTGAAAAAGAACTTTTTTTCGAAATCGAAAAAAGTGTAGTTCTTAAATCCTGACAAATACTCTAAAAATCCGAAAAAAATTGGTTTGGGGCTGTTGCCACTTTAGGGGGGCTAGCAACACCCCCAAATCTGTTTTAGGGGGGCCAATTTACCCCAAAAGGCCATAACTTGAAAACCGCTTATTGTAGAGACTTCATTTATAGCTCAAAATTTGCGTAATTGCCATGTTTATATCAGCTCTAAGAGAAAGTTTTAGTCTGTTTTGATCGCAGAAAAAGTTATGACCAAAAATGTGGTTTTTCTGCCATTTTATCGAAAAATCATGTCAATAAGCTTGTGTTTATGCACTTATCTGCCCATATAGAATCTAGATTACAGGCATTATTACAAATAGGTTGAAGCTGGTTTGATAGCCACTGGTTTCCTTAGCAAAACCAAATCTGTGAGAAAAGAAAAACAGAAATCAGTTGAAACATTTTGCGCCCTAGCATAAAATCGCCTATTGTATAAATTCTAACATGACTTTTACTTTTACTGTATTTATTTTACAGAATTTAGCTAAAATATTTTCAGTTAAGCCATCACGTTGTAGTATATAATTGACTTGAATTCTAAAGAATGCGAAGAAGAAGTTCAAATACAGTGAAGACATTACATAGTGGCCATACATTTACAAGTCGCGACAGCTTTCCTCCAGGTGTGTTGCCTACAAAACGACAAGTGATAGAGCGAATTCTTCATTTAAAAAATTTTCGGACTGAGACCGTAGCAAATGACATAGCTGAAGAAATTCATGACAGATGGATTTGGTGCAATGTGTATCCGGTTCATAAGTACACAATATCAAAAAAAGTTCAGAACTTAGTCGCTTCATTTAGTTCACTTGACCGTTGGACAAAATCAAGACGAGGAAATACGTTTTTGCAAAGAGAATCCGAATTTATGCAGACAATTGATAGTTTGTTTGATGTCTTTTGTGTTGATGATCAACAGAGAAAAAATCTGGAGAAACAGCATGCCTTACGAATGGCAGAAGCAGATTATGCGTTTTACCAAGATCAAAAAAGTGAACGAGTTGGCAAATGTATGGATACTGTTGTTCCTTTATCTTCTTCTGACAAGATGTTTTTAAGGCGCCACCCTCAATCAACAGAACCGACGTGTTCTTCTACTGAAACTGCCGCCCCTTCCACGTCAGCTTGTGGTTATGTCTCAGATTGCAGCTCAGTGCAAACAGAGCATTCACAGTCTTCTACTACTTCCGAATTCGTTCCGGATGCAGAGTCATTTAGTCAAAATCGAATGAAGTGGAGCAACCTTGCTAGAATGAGCGAACGATTTCAAGTATCAGACAGAGCTGCTGCTGCGATTGCCAATAGTGTAATGCAGGATTTGGGTTTCATAACGGAAAACGACAAGACCTACGTTATTGATCGCAGCAAGCTTCGACGAGAACGAGAGCGATGTCGGACTGAAATCATGGAGAAGGAGCAAGAAAATTTCAAGCTAGTGAATGCCATTTACTTTGATGGCAGAAAGGATGCCACGCAAGTCACCATCCAGGGACCAAATGACAAGTATTACAAATCGGTACAACTTGAAGATCATTATACACTGATTGGAGAACCTGGCGAATACTATCTGACACACTTTTCCACCGAGGATGGCAAAGGAAAAACGATTGCACAGAAGATTTTCAACAACATTGTTGACACGGAATTACATAATAAGCTTGCCATAGTTGGCACAGATGGCACTGCATCGATGACTGGCAAATATAATGGCTGCATTCGAAGTTTGGAAGAGCTGCTCAACAAACCACTGCAATGGGTGGTGTGTTTGTTACATACCAATGAACTTCCATTGCGGCATGTTTTTACCATGCTTGATGGCACCACTAAGAGCCCCGACTCGTTTTCAGGTCCAATTGGAAAATTGCTAAATGGAGAAGTTTCAAGCTGGCCTGTTGCTGCTCATTTTAAATCAATCCCAAATCCACATTTTGTAAAGTTGCCTGTATCTGTCATAGAAGATTTGAGTGCTGACCAGCATTATGCGTATAAGATATGTTCTGCTGTAATCGAAGGAGTTGTTGACAGCGACTTGCAATATTTGAAAGTTGGTCCCATAGTTCATTCGCGATGGCTTACCCTCGGTTGTCGCATTCTTAGGTATTACATTTCCATGGATAATCCCTCCTCTAACTTAGAAATCTTAGCACAGTTTTGTCTTCAAGTCTACTTCCCAAGTTGGTTTGAAATCAAGTCAAATAGTCAACTAACTCGTGGTTCTAAAAATTTGTTCAATTTAGTCCAAAGAATTCTTAATGTTCCAAATGAAATCGTTAGGGAAACTGCATTAAAAGTGGTGCAACGAAACGGATTTTTTGCTCACCAGGAAAATATTTTGGTTGGAATGTTAGGAGATGATGATGAGAAAATTAGAATGCTAGGAGTGAACAAAGTTCTTTCAATTCGTCGAGAATTAACATCAGCTGATTCGTCGAATCTCCTTGCTATGAGTGTTAATGAAGAGCATTCTTCAGAATTAACCTGTGATACATCCTCAGCTCTGTCGGTACGCCCATTTAATGTGCCAGTAATCAATCTAACCGCCACTTCGTTTGACAAGATGGTGGACTTGACTTCCTGGCAACATCAGCCTCCTGCAATTGAACACTTAACGGATACAGAAATTGAACAATGCCGAGCAAGGCCATTGAAGCTTGACCATCCATGTCATAATCAGTCTGTGGAACGCCATGTAAAGTTGGTAACAGAGGCATCAGCTCAAGTTGAAGGCTTTGCACGAAGAGATGGGATTATTCGGCAGAAGATTAAATCTCGTAAACTTCTAAAAACATTCAATACTAAAATGCAGTTTTGACATTTTTTATTTTGTGTAGGTAGCGGATAATCGAAAACTTAAGCGGGCTTACTTATGTTTAATGTTTGTGGGCGGCTGGGCGGCAATGGAATGGTGTAAACTAGAGAAGGTATACAGTACAGACAAACTTGCGTGGTATCTTTTCGGACTAGTGTTTTTTTTTATTAATAGAACCCTTGTGTGTGGATTATAAAATTTTAAATTGCAATGAATCTTGCTTTATAATGGGAAAATTCTTTATCACTATGCCTCTGGGTTTACATTTTAGATTCAATTGATATTGTATACCTACATGGGTAAACGTCATTATATTATTGAATATTGCGTAAAGTTTATGTTGTTAAATGTAAGTGGTTGTAATTAGATAAACGTTATTTGAAATGCATTTCGGTACACCAAACTGCTTCTGTTTGTAAAACTTATTACATCTTGCTTCATAAGAAATGAAGACAAAATGCTTGGGTGAAGAGTTTCTCTGCTGGTTAAATAGCTATTTTATATTCCACATTTCTCTTAAGTTTAGTCTACAGCATGTTGTAAAATATACATCAGCGTTAACTGGTATCTGTCCTATTTCAATCTCATTTGTAATAATGGCGGTAATCTAGATTCTATGTGGGCAGATAAGTGCATAAACACAAGCTTATTAACATGATTTTTCAACAAAATGGCAGAAAAAACACATTTTTGGTCATAACTTTTTCTGTGATTAAAATAGACTAAAACTTTCTCTTAGAGCTGATACAAACATGGCAATTACACAAATTTTGAGCTATAGATGAAGTCTCTACGATAAGCGGTTCTCAAGTTATAGCCTTTTGGGGTAAATTGGCCCCCCTAAAACAGATTTGGGGGTGTTGCTAGCCCCCCTAAAGTGGCAACAGCCCAAAAACATTTTTTGGGGGGTTTTTAGGGTATTTGTCAGGATTTAAGAACTACACTTTTTTCAAATTTTTTTTTCACTCCACCCTAGTGGGTAACTTTAACCTAAATTTAGTATGTTTTGTTGTTCGGCCTGTGGCGTCAAATGTGCCAGTGGGTGGGGAGATTGTGTTGTTGAAGTGCTTACCTACTTTGTGTACTTTTGCATTATTCTTTATTGCCAAGCTTAAGTTTACGTCTATTAGTGTACGTATTGCTATAGGTGCAGTTGACTTAGATGACCGCATGGTCTTTTACTGATTCCTTCCTGCGTACTTTTAGCGTTTGGTAAAATAAACTTGACTTGACTTGTTTTATAAACGTTTGACGGCCTTGAATGAATTATCGGCATATAGAGCTCAGCATTTTTTAAGTTCGACAAGTTATTAAGTTCAAGTACCCTTTAAACCAATGCTTATTAAATTCTTCGGTTCCGTTGAACTTGATAAAAAGTTCCTCATTTCATCCTCCCATGATGAAAATACGTTTATTGATTATTCCAAATTTATTTCAAAAAGCTGGGAGTATGAGGGCAAGCTATTAAGGCTCGGAGATTTTGAATGAATTTCCAATAAAAATAGCTCAATTTTTAGACTATTATTGCTCAAATTGCTGCTTCGAAACATTATCTTTTAGCAAAAAGCGAGTTATTACTATTACTCACATTAACTTACCAGTTTCCTTTTTTTTGTTTTTGGTTTTTGGTTCACCTCTTTATACTGCTTCACTCTCACAAAAATTTAACTTACCTGGGTTGAACCATTCACCCTTTCAAGAAACGCTGCGGTAAGCTTATCTTTTGGTATAATACCAATCAGATATAAACAAAAGACACGTCAACATAGGTCGCATACCCATACGTCATTAATGGATCGTTTAACCAGATTGATTGAAGGTACTGTACGCAAAAAACGTATCGTATCAAGGTACGGTACATAGGTACGGTACCCTTCAAAAATTGAGTTGAAGTACGGTACGGTTAAAGGTGCGAGGTAGGTGGTACGCAAATTCTGAACGTACCGTACTGCCATCCTGGCACTTCAGTTTAATCTGCTGCTGAAAAGAATTTAAAGAGATCAAACAAAGACATGAAGCACATGAATTATCCCCGAACGCAACAACGTTACCAGAATGCTTCAAAACTGAATCAGCAAGATAAGACAATCTGGGTTGTTGAAAAACCAACATTACCGTTTGGTTGGTTCAAAGTGTAAATTGGTGTTTTCTTGTACAACGCAATGTAAGATACATACGATGGATTCCAGCAATGGAATGATGAAAGGTGTATTTGGAAACTTAACGTAACCCACAATTGTATGTTATAAAATTGTAATTACATTTTATTTACCAAGTTTCGTTTGGCAGGAGACAATGAACAAACTGTTTGGTGTACATGTCACGCTACCACCTGCCCACCTTTCAACCATAAACGGTGAAGGCTGGGACGTTGAGCAGAGAAGCTGGTCTTGTCTTTGGTTTGACCCGAACGGGAATCGCACCCGGGTCTACCGTTTCAGTAACAGACATTTTATATCTACTCGCCTCTGGTCGGTTATCCAAACTGAAAAAAAAACTTTTTTTTATCAGATTTTTTAGGTTTAGAATGGAATTTCAAAAAAGAAAAAAAGCAATCTATCGATAGTTAAAAGTCTAATCAATGGGAAGTACGAAAGTCGAATTTTAGATTTTTTTGTCTCAACTGCGTTTGGTATAAATTATCCAGAAACTGATGCGAACATCAGACACAAAAAGATGCATTCTGTCGTAATGAGCTTTATTTCGCTTCATCAATAAGCCAGCTTGAGTTGTTTCTTCTTCCTTATTGTAGCTACTTACAAACAAAAGACGTTCTTCGTTATCCAAAATTAAAGAAACAGTTTTAACATAAAAATAAGTCAACATAAAATTTGGCAAGTAAAATACGTAGTTTAAATATTTTACTGCTTAATATAACACAATGTTTGATGATAAATTAAATTGGAAATCACACTTCATTTTGTACCCGAAAATACTTGATTTTATGAGAAAAGCCATAATTTGTGTACTGGGGCGTAATTAGAGGGGGGTCATTGGGCCTCGGCCCCCCCCTTTGGGTCGCCAGGATAGTATAATTAGCATAGAAAAGTATGCAAAATTGCGGCATGGCTCTCCTTTTCTAACTTGGGCAGAAGGTTTGAGCTCAAAAACGGTGGGCAAAGACCTTTTTGTGGCCAAAAACCGGACTAAATTTAAGTGAAGACCTTTTTTTGGTCTTCACCTAATTTTGGGCAAGAAAACGGATTTGCTTTTGGGCTGGAAAATTTTCATTCTGGTCTTCATTAATCTCAAACTTTCTGAATTTCCTGCCCCCCTTTCGAAAATCCTGCGTACGCTACTGTTTGTGTAGATATATTTCGTTTCTGTTGCCACGATGTAATATGCTATTCATTTCCTAAATCTTCAGTACGAAAGCTTATTGCTGCTGAGGTAAACAAAAAGTTATATAGAAGGATAAAACGAAAAACCACCGCTGAGGAATTAAGCGTGATTTAAGTAAGAATGTAGAATAATGATCACACTTCCTTTATGCACTACCACGGTAAAGCAAACAGGCAAAATTAGAAAGCAACATCAGCAACGGCATTGTCTAATCAAGAACTTGTTAAACTGAAGTTTTAGTTCATTAGCAGTAAAGAATATTCAAATTCAATACAGTTTATTTCTGTACTGATGAGTGCGAAAGTTTAGTCGTCATTGGTTGAAAATTTGGAACAAAAGACCTAAGTAAAACGCGAAGATATTTTCATGTTATTATAGTGTTGACCGCTATTTTTTTCTACTGAAATTTTGAGCTTTCAGTCGCATTACAACAACATATTAATACTGAACTACTGCATAACGAAATGCTGGCAAAGTTTTAGTAATAACAGCATTGCATACTTTCGACCCGGTTTGCAGTGGTGGGCGTGGTACTTTTAAAGTTTACTGCGGTAACGGTATTTGGTAATTGCCTAAAAAATCACCGCAATAACGGTATTCGGTACATTTTTGAAAAAGTACCGCGGTAACGGTATGGTACTCAGTACGGTACTTTCACTTGATTGACGTGTGACCGATTTCAATTTTAAAAAAATACTACATTGACCTCTCATGGTGCAAGAGCTTACGGTATTTAGGGGGAGTACCGGAGGTGTTAGGGGTCTGGGGGATTCGCCCGAGAGGCAGGGCGACTTTTTGCAACTTTTTGAAATACAAAGCTATTTTAATGCCATTGGATCATATTTCGCACATGCTTAGAACCACTTAAAAGAACTAGATTTTAACATTGAAACGCCAATCGAAAAAATTAAATTGTTCAATCCTCCTTTTAATTGCAACTTAAGTCCAAAACACGTTAAAAATCTTGTTGTTGAATTTTAATTGTAAGTGATTTATTTGGCCCAGGTAGGGGGAAGTAAAGAACATTGCCTCTTGCAATATTTTTGCAGTAAATAATAATCCACTCGAAGATTTTCCTTATAGATTTTTGTTTTGTCATAGAAATAAGCAGTTAGTAGAGTACATGTACGGCCAGGGGGCCCAAGATCCATCAGTTTAAATTCAATCTTTTCTTCAATGAGCATTTCCCCAAGTAATTTTTTACAAGTATTTTCTTCGTGAAAACTGGCGAGTTGGAGGTGAATTGCTATTGAAAAATGGTACATTAGATGGTTACGCTTACCAGAGGTGGAGTCGAGGACACAAGGCTCGAGGCCAAGGCCAAGGACACAAAAAAAATCCGAGGCCAAGGCCAAGGACAACCTTTCCGAGGACAGACACTCTCGAGGCCAAGGTCAGGAATGCTCGAGGCCAAAGCCAAGGACCAAGGACACAAGCGCAAGTGCTCTCCAGAAAAAAAAAAAAGGTCTTCACAAAAATTTTTCTAGCGATCTCCACGAAATAACGTTTTCCAAAAAATTTTTCAAGCGCTCCACAAAATTGTAACAATTCAAAAACTAGTGCTGTCCTCGAGCCGAGGACAGGCCAATTTTCGAGGACTTGAGGCCTCGAGACCAAGGCCAAGGCCTTCAAAATCTGTCCTCGAGGAAGTCCTCGAGGCCAAGGACGTCCTCGAGGACTCCACCTCTGACGCTTACTAAACGTGTTATTTCCGCGCCGGATTTACATTGCGCGTTACCTTTGGTACTTTGGGGATTTTGCAACATCTTCCTCACAAATATCGGTGAAGACCAAAACAAATTCTTACCATCAACTGAGCGGAGGGCCCTAGCACTGTGTCATATAGTAAACCCGGCCCTGGTTATTGCATTACATTCATAAAAAGGTTAGATGAGGGCCTGAGGTAACAACTTTCAGGGCAAAACCCCTTAAATTCACCAGGGTTAAACATTTCAATTGGCTGGCAAAATCGAATTGAAGGGGCTTGGGCCTCTTGGTCGTCAATATTATTGTTGATTACTGTTGTACGCGTGTACTGTTGTATGCAAAGATGCAAAAAGAAACTGAAAATGAAGAAACAAGACTTTTTTGTCACATTTTTATCATTGGTGACCTTTCGATTGGGAGGGGGCTAGCCTCCTGCCCCCCTCCTGGCTACGCCTATGATTGTAACGTCAATGTTATTTGTGATATTAAGATTTTGTTTGCTCTTTTCAGAGATGGAGTCGAGAACACAAGGCTCGAGGCCAAGGCCAAGGACAAAAAAAATTTCGAGGCCAAGGCATAGGACCGAGGACACAGACGCAAGTGTTCTCAAAAACAAAGTCTTCAAAAATTTTTTTCAGGCGATCTCAAAACAAGGTCTTCAAAATTTTTTTCCAAGCGAAAAACGTCATCAAAAAAATTTTTTTTCCAGGCGATCTCCGCTTGAGGAAAACAAAAAAGGTCTTCACAAATTTTCCGCGAGGTTTCTGGCGTTTTTCAACAAAATTTCAACGGTTCAAAAAATAGTGCTGTCCTCGAACCGAGGTCGGGGCAATTTTCGAGGACTTGAGGCTTCGAGGCCTAGGCCAAGAACTTTAAAATGTGTCCTCGAGGATGTCCTCGAGGCCAAGAACGTTCTCGATGACTCCGCCTCTGGCTTTTTTGCTTGTTTGCTCTTATGTGCATGTCCAAGCGACACTAGTAGTTCTGTTTTGTACGATCATACTAAATATGTTATCTTGTTAATAAAAATTAAAATAGTGTTAAAATAATAGTTGTAACGTACAAAATTTCAACTTTTTTTGTAACCTTTAATAGTGTTAAAACATTTCCTTTTCCACAAATAATTGCGGTATGATACCACGGTTTAGCTAAAACCATAATGTTGCTGGAAGCCATCGAGCGGTAACGCGTTCGTCTCTGGAGCGGGAGATCTGAGGTTCAAACCTCGGGCCGGTCAAATCGGACACAGTGTTGCCAACGGCTCGCCACCGTTTCGACATTTATTCGAAAGGAGCTGTGTTGCCAGGGTGCAATGACGCGAAAATGGGCCCCGCCAACTCGTTACACGCTTCGGCGTATTACAGCGAGTATAATGAAAGTGTAGGAGCTATCCCGACTCTGGGGGGAATTGGCGAACCTACACCAGTGCCCGGCGAACTGCGTAGTCTGCCGACGCACTGCAGGACAAAAGCGCAACGTTTTAAATGCGCGAACAGCCCACAAACTTGAAAATATAAAACACAGATTTATTAAGGTGCGGCCTTGGTGCTCAATTACGACTACAAACACAAATTTGAAATTAATGGGCCAAATTCTCGCGATTTAAATTTTGTTGCGACTTGATTCTGAAAAAACAATATTCATACGATTAACAAAGTGATCAGTCGCAACTGCTATACGTAGTTCTATAAATTGTCGCAAATAGTAGTGAAAACTACAGGTATGCAATTTCACCATTCACGATAGATAACTATTAACCTCAAAAATGATCAGACTATTACCAATGCTGTAAACTTATAACAAATCTTTAACTGACATCGTACTCACATGCTGCTTTGTACTCAAAAGGAGAGCTCCGAAAATATGCGTCCTCTCGCGACCACGTCAAAATACAAAATGACTTGAATCGAGGAGCTACGAGCTAGACATGTGATAAACTCTATTGTTTGACCACGCCATGCAATGAAGCACGACGGGTACGGCAAATTAAACTAATCCATTCCAAACATCATAGCGGAGACCTCTCAAGAAACACAGAACAGCTATTTGGCTGTAACAGAAAGACTTGACTTGATTTGATATAAATTTAAAAACATACTTGACAATTGCTTACAAACGAAATTATGTAGTGGAAAAATCCAACTTAAACAAAATTTGATGGAAGAACAAGGGTAGAGAGAAATGGGGCTTTAATAGGTCTGGTATAGAAAAACAAACAAATCCACAGTGTTGACGTAAGCAAAACTCGAGGCTTCGTATGTAAGTGAATTGGTAGCAATGTTTTAAGAAACTTTTTATTGTAATTGCATTTGAAATTGTAATTGAATAACAATTACTTGAACTTGAATAATTGTAATTGTAATTGAAAATTTTAGGTTGTAATTGTAATAGTAATCAAAGCAAAAACGAGTAATTTTTCCAACCCTGTCTACCAGCATGGTAGACTTGGTAGTAACAGGAGGCCAGTGGCGTCGCGCTAAAGATGGTGACATCCGGGGCGGAATTTCGCGATGTCACCCTTTAAAATGTATAGTAGTCTGCAAAAGGTAGTATTTTAAAGATAGCAGTACTACTTCGTTACTATAGATAGCGGGTTGTTATTTGGCTAGCTCGATAACTTCTTATTGTAAGATTCTAAAACTTGGAAATAAGAGCATCAAACGTATAGTATCAGGCGTAACCACGAAGCTGTGTTCAGGGGTCTAGGAACTCCGCCTCTATCCACTGGAGGCCACTGGGGGTCTGGGGCGGAGCCTTCATCACTCAAAAATTTTGTATTTTTTTTGAAAAAATAACTTAATTTTAGGCCACTTTGATAAAAATTAATGCTTTTAAAACGTGGCGTAGAAATTAGAAGTGCAAAAACACGATTAAACTGGTTGAATAAATGGGCAATGGCTATGCTGGAGGTGGCTAATGGTAAAATTTCAGTTATTTACAAGCTGCATTCCACTTGGTCGAGCGGTTACGCGTTTGTCTCTGGAGCAGGAGGCCTGAGGTTTAAATCTCGGGCCAGTCAAATCGAAAACAGAGTTGCCAACGGCTCGGCACCGCTGCGACATGTATTCAAAAGGGACTATGTTGCCCGGGTGCAGTGACGCGGAGATGGGCCTCACAAACTCGTTACACGCTTCGTTGTAATACAGCGAGTATAATGAAAGATTAAGAAATTTTCAAGCTGCTGGTACCATAAATTATAAAATCTTATAGTTCAACGAAACTCACAAGGAGTGATCCACTTCATCAATATTTAACCGAAAAGATAATTTGAGGGGGGGCTAATGGAACAATGTTTGAGTTGAAGTAATTGGTAATTAAATATAGCCGAATAGCCACCCCCACTAATCCTGAGCTTAAATGTTTTTTTGACGAAACCTATATATCTAACTTATTTCAACAAGCGATGAAATTTGCTGCTTACTTTTGGCAATTTTTAAAGTTTTTACTGATTTGGGAGTTATATTTTTGACAAACTAGCCCCCCCCCCTTCCCGCTCTATGTAATTGTTTCAAAAGATGCTTTAAATCATTTTTTAGTCTATTACAATTAGCTAAAAGTTTCTAGTGCAATTAAGCATGTTGTTGTTTTCTAAATTGTTCGACTGGTACCATAAAATGACGTCACCCAAAATGCTGCCGTTTTTTGTTTTATTCTAAAAGTAAGGTTTACCGTGTAAAAAAATACAAAAGATATTACCGCGATAACGATATTCGTTACATTTTTGTAAAATTACCGCGGTAACGGCACGGCGAAAAAATTACCGCGGAAAAGTACTGCGATAATATTTTATACGGTACTCCCCACCACGACCGGTTTGTTCAGCAATATCTCATTTGATGAGAAATTGGCGTTCTACAAGCCGTACTACTTCAGTATTCAGTTGTAGGACAAACTCTATTCGCGCGATTGTGCAAAACCTATACGCTTAATAGGGAACGTTTCCTCCAAAATAAGAAATGTTTAAAGAAGGAAAAATGTTAAAAGAAGGAAGTTCCTTTTCAGTTTTGAGCAAATTGGCTAGTCAAATTCGAAATCACGAATTGAAACTACTCAGTAGTTCGTCCTATCAAGCTGAATAATGGTATATGGTATGATAGTATAATGGTATAATATAGCAGGAAAACACCATTTCCTCACTGATTTTCATCTAGCTGCTCTACGATATCTTTGTGTTTCCTTTGTACATATTGGTGTTAAAAGGTTTGTTTACAGCATAGTAATTCTGTGTGCAATAATTATTCATTGCATCGTTATGCCACTGTATAACTTCCGTCGATTTACTGGATCTAGTCTAACCTTATCAGTCTTACCTATGCCCGACTTTGCCAAGCCATTTTAGATCAACTTTGAGGAAAGCATACCAAACTGCATTCTATAGCGTTCTTTTTTTGGAAGGTTTCTAGCCCAAGAGCGTCGGCAAAGGATGGCAGAGGGGGCATGACGTTTTTTTTTTTTTTGAGATCACTTCAGCATTGTGTCTTTGGTCCTTGGCCTCGAGCATTCCTGTCCTCGGCTGGGCTGTCCTCGGCATAGCTGTACTTGGCCTCGAATTTTTTGTGTCCTTGACCTTGAGCCTTGCGTCCTCGACTCCACCTCTGGTAATTAGTAGCCTGCTGTAGTTTCATTCCGTGAAAAATTCAGTTAGTTTAGTAGCATGCAGCCTTTTATCTATAATTCGGTAAAAATTTTAGTTAGTAGCCAGTCGTCTCATTTGGTAAAGATTTCAATTAATTTAGTAGTACCTTGTACAGTTGTAGCCTAGTTTCATTTCGTAAAATTTCAGTTAGTTAACTAATAAACAAAAGAGCCAAAGTTGTCGTAAACATTTTACTTAAAATAGAATTTTCCACTGATTACTTAAGTCATTGTCAATCTGTAAATAATGCACTAGTAAAATTAGATTAATAGGTAACCTGCGACGTTAAGTTGAACAAAACAGGCAAAAAATTCCGAAACTAACGCAGTATAGTTCTCAGTAGCGTAGCCAGGGGGGAGGCTGTAGCCCCCCCGATTGGCATGTCGACCAAAATGCTGAATGACGAAAATACTACGTTTATAGCACTTTTGAGACTGTTTTATGCACTGGAGTGGACTAAATAGCGATTTAAAATATTTTTTGAAACATATAGTCAGGGGGGGCTAATTTGTCAAACATAAAAATAAAAAATACATGAAAACTTTGAAAAATGGTCAAAAATAAGCAATCAAGTTTCATCGCAAGTGTAAAAATGCTAAACATAGGTGTCATCAACATATAAACTATAAACTAAGGAATGGGGGGGGGGTGCTATTCAGTTTTAGTTAGTTACCAATCATTTATCTCAAATCTCTTTTCATTAGCCCCCCCAATTATTTTTCTCTATAAACTGCATACGAAATAAATTACTCCGTGTGAGTTTCATTGAACTATTCAATTTTATTTACCAGCATCTAAATAAGAGAACAAAAATTTTACCATTAGCCACCTCCCAAATAGCCCATCTATGCACCCGGTTAATCATGCTTGCACTGCCAATTTCTATGCAACGTTTTAAAAGCATTATTTTTTATCAAAATAACCCTAAAATTAAGTTATTTTTGCAACAAAATGCAAAATTTTCGAGCTTTGGGGGCTACGCCCCCCGACCTCTGTGCCTCCCTGGGGCTGGGGGCTTCGCCCTCAGCCTCCGGCCTCTGGCCAGCAAACGTCAAAAACATCATAATTGACTTAATGTTAAAATCATAGAACAAGCAAGTTGTTGGGTTTAAATTGCCAAAATTAAGCTTGCGAGAAGACGTTTTCTCTAGCTTAAGTGATAGAGCGGTGAACCGGTAATTCAAAGGCTGCAGGTTCGAATCCTGTGGCAGACAGCTTTTTCGCATTGCTTGTTTTAAGTAGTCGCCGTTCTGGTGGCTCTTCTCTCGATTTGACCGGCCCGAGATTTGAACCTCAGACCTCCCGCTTCAAAGCAAATATTCGTTTCACAAACATGTCTTACAGAAATATAAAAAAAATAAACGATTAGCTCTCTTTGGAGGGATCCATTTGGGAGTATCCAGGTGATGGCACCCCTAAACTGTGGCAAAATCCTAGTCATTTAAACATCTAATGATAAAAAAAGCTCTCTAGCTTTAAGTTATTCAAAAACTTGCACCTTTCTCGAAAAACATTGAGGCAAAAATATCTAGCTGATATAAATTGTAATTACATTTTATTCACCAAGTTGCCTTGGCCAGGAGACAGCGAAGGGACCTTTCGGTCTTCGAGTCAAGCTGCCACCTGCCCATCTGTCTACCACACACGGCGGAGGCTTCACACTGTCCCTTTAATTGCTGAGCGTCAAGCAGGGAAGCTGTGAATACCAATTTTTATAGTTTTTGGCTTGACTCGACTGGGAATCGAACCCGTGTCTACCGCTTCAGTAGCAGACGCTCTATCCACTCGACCACTGATCGGTTAAAGGAGAAAATACATTACAAACATTCAACATACAAAACTTTTAGCTATATTTTGACAAACAGCTTAAAAGTAATTGCTTTTAATTGCTATGTATTTAGTGATACAGTAAAACGTTTTGCTGTGTAGCTAATAGTGACTGTTAACAGTTAGTTTACTATCAAAATGGCAAATTTTCTGGACTCATGCGCATGCCAGTCAACAAACAAAACATTTCGGATAATGGCTCTCAAAAACATACAAAATGGTGATTTCCAATGCCCGAATGATACCGAATTTGCCGTAAACTTAGAGGCTCAAGATTACGAAGCCCTAAAATTTTGCCAGCCTCCGGTGACGAACCAATATTACTCAATAGGGTTGAGACTTCCTGGTATCAATACCAAGAACAGACAAGTGTGCAACAGTTCATCACATCCTTATTTTTGGAGGAACAAAAGAGTTAGAGAAATAGATTGTGTTGATGGTTCACTTTTAGAATTACCAAGAAACTTTGACGGAGATCGACTGTGCAATTTTGCGTCAGTGCTGCCTGGTTCGTTGAACCAAATTTATAACGCAACTTGGACGCGTTGTACATCTGTGCAATATGTTATTTGCCAGTTAGAAAGAAATGCTGCCGTTTCTGGTGTTTGCGAAAACGCGTCAACAACAACAGCAACTACAACAACAACACCAAACATAGCAAAAACACCTACAACACAAACAATAACAGCAATAACAGCAACAACACAAACAACAACAACCTTGTCAAACAACAGCACTGTAATTATGATTGGATCTGTTTTGGGAGTTTTTGTTGTCCTTTTTCTTTTATGGCTGCTACATTTTTTTCGCAATAGAAATAATACAAAAAGAAACGCATCTGATATTGAAATTCATGAAGAAGTCTATTTCAAGTAAGCTTTGTACTTCCATTTTGAAACAAAAATATCTTATTATTCGCAGATTTCAATACCTTGATAATTTTCAGAAACTGCAATGCTTATAGTTCTAGATATGCTTTATTTTTAATTGATATGCTTCTTTCCAGGGGATCATTTGGCTATAGCACTAAATTAGTAATTAAAGTTGTACCATAAAGAAAAATAAAAAAATCCTTTTTCAGTGTTTTGTCGATGATCGTTATGGCCACAGTTTCAACATAAGCCTAAAAATGTTTTGGAAAAAAGATTTTATGAAAATACTTCAAAGGGTAATAATACTAATGCAAGAAAAAAAAGTAATCCTTTATATTGTAACTCTACTGACAACTATAGTTAAGGCTCGAACCCGAAAAATGATTTGAAGCCAAAACCAGACCCGAAAAGCCCAAAAGTTAAACGAGAACTAAAGGCAAAATCAATGGTGATATTTGGAGTTAGGCGAATGGTGTTAGATTAGATTGGCATTGATTCCATCCTTTTTGACCAAGCCGTTCCAGAGATATTCAAATTCAAAGACGACGTAGGGGCTCCAATGCTATGAATTTCAATAATTTTAATTGACTACTCTGACGTTGATACACTTAGCGTCGTCAGCGACGCCTTCCCGGTTTTAACTTAAATCAAAACCGCTATTAGTTTGGTCTAAAAAACATGTATGAACAATAGACCTGTTCATATCTTAACTTTTTTTGATTTTGATATGTCTTTGCAGTGTTTTTGAAGCGGATTTTCATACTGATCCCAAAACTAAACAAATTTTTGTTTGGTTGAACGGTTTCCATGTTACGCGATGATTTCCGACCCCAACTTTTGAAAAAAAAGAGTTTTTTTTACACTAGAGAGCGCTGTTTTTAAAATATACTTAAAACAGTAGTTCAATTAAATGCCCTTCTGCATTTTACTTCTTAAAAAAATAAACTAAGCGAATGGGACTTCTGGTTCAGTAGTTATGACCATTTTAGTGATATTATTTGCAAAACTCCCTCTAGCGGCCAAAAAGTAATTTCTTTATTTTTTGATAATTTTTTTTTAAGTTGTGTCTATTTTGTGAAAGAGACTTCAATTTTGAAGTTGAGATTTTGCTGCAGTGCCGCTAGAGGGAGTAATTTGTTGTTTATTTCAAAATTGCGTATTGATTACAGTTATATACACCACTTAAGTTAACGCCACTGCAAAATTTGAACAGATTATGACACGGCGCGATTTTTTATAGTTTGTTTTTAAATATCGACCCTAGATTTTGTGAAAAAGCCAGTATTTAATGCAAACATGCAACAACAACACATACTGTTTGTAGCATAAATATAATTACAGTATTAATGTACACTTGCAATCTTGCATAGTGGTGTAATATTTTGACTTAAATTTACAATGACCGCCCAGCAATTTCAATAAAGTTGAAAAGCTCCTTTGATTAACAAAGAAATACAATTCAAACCGATATTTGTAGATTATTGTATTAGAACAAAGCAGAGTTACCAAACTTCAGCAAATTTCATAAGTTTCTAAACTAATTAAAAACAATGAAAAATCAGATAGTTTTTGAGAAGGGTTTGTTTTGATGAGGCAAAAGTTTTGCGTGTTTGTTAGGCAACCTGAAGTATGCTTTGTCGTTGTTGTTAAAATTTCGTTTTCAGTTAAAATTTCATTACGGTCTCTGTCAAATTGAACTGAACATTCAGCTGCATCATAGATAATTTCGAATCCTGAAACAAATTGGTTGATTTGTTGAAAGGAAGACTCTTCTCTCCAGCATACTACTGAATCGATTCTGGAAAACGTTGGTTCAATTCCAATTATTGGTTGATCAAGATGTACCCACGATTCATTATTGATGAATCCTTGCAGAGTACTGTCTTCATGTCTTCATATACTTTTGTAGTTCTGGCTTACCTTTTTGGAAATCTGTTTTGGGATATTTCAACACGGTAGTTGCAATGGCTTTCTCGATTTCATCACCTACTAAATTTGAAAATAGTGCAAGTGGTATGTACGTTGGTGGCAGATACCAACTATGCAAGTCGACTTTACGATTCCAAGCTGAACATAGAGCTGTATCTCTCACCGACCACTCATTTACAACTTTCCAAAGCATTAGTGTCAAATAAGGAGCATCTGCAGCAACCGGTGAGGCAAACCAATATCATGCATCAATCACCATGGCACATACCACTTGCACTATCTTCAAATTTAATAAGTGATGAAATCAAGAAAGCCAGAGCTACTACCTTGTTGAAGTATGCCAAAGCAGATGTAGATAAGCCAGAACTACCAAAAGTATATAAAGACAGTACTCTGCATGAGTTCATCAATAATAAATCATGAATATATAATTTTTTGGTCTAATTGAAATTGAAACAACGTTAAAGAGATACTGCTCGAACTCGGTGTTATAGAAGAATTGAGAACTTCTTGCGTTAAAAAATAGGTGCCCCAAATCTTTTTCCACAATTTCCTTTATTTACGAAAATACAATTTTATCCATTTGATTCCGCACCATTGGTAACCCTGCATTTTGCAGTTTTGTGACATTACAAACGGCACAATGTTGCAAAAATTAAGAAACGCGATTGCCAACTGGTTGTCTATAACCAAATCTGAAAACTTGGCTACTACTCCAGAAACATGTAGACCAAGGCAACCAGTACTGCTCTACAGAATGTTTTTTTGTAATGCCACAAAATTGCAAGAGGCAGGGTTCCCAATGGTACATAAAACATTTTTTGCGAATAAGAGGAAGAGTGGAAAAAGGTTTGAGGCACCTCTTAATTACTTCAAGTAGTTCTTATTTCTTCAAATAAAACCGATTTCGTGCAGTTATCTTCTTAATTCAGTACTATATTGGAAAGAAGAGTCTTCCTTTCAACAAATCAACCAATTTGTTTCAGGATTCGAAATTATCTATGATGCAGCTGAATGTTCAGTTCAATTTGACAGAGACCATAATGAAATTTTAACTGAAAACGAAATTTTAACTACAACGACAAAGCATACTTCAGGTTGCCTAACAAACACGCAAAACTTTTGCCACATCAAAACAAACCCTTCTCAAAAACTATCTGATTTTTCATTGTTTTTAATTAGTTTAGAAACTTATGAAATTTGCTGAAGTTTGGTAACTCTGCTTTGTTCTAATACAATAATCTACAAATATCGGTTTGAATTGTATTTCTTTGTTAATCAAAGGAGCTTTTCAACTTTATTGAAATTGCTGGGCGGTCATTGTAAATTTAAGTCAAAATATTACACCACTATGCAAGATTGCAAGTGTACATTAATACTGTAATTATATTTATGCTACAAACAGTATGTGTTGTTGTTGCATGTTTGCATTAAATACTGGCTTTTTCACAAAATCTAGGGTCGATATTTAAAAACAAACTATAAAAAATCGCGCCGTGTCATAATCTGTTCAAATTTTGCAGTGGCGTTAACTTAAGTGGTGTATATAACTGTAATCAATACGCAATTTTGAAATAAACAGCAAATTACTCCCTCTAGCGGCACTGCAGCAAAATCTCAACTTCAAAATTGAAGTCTCTTTCACAAAATAGACACAACTTAAAAAAAAATTATCAAAAAATAAAGAAATTACTTTTTGGCCGCTAGAGGGAGTTTTGCAAATAATATCACTAAAATGGTCATAACTACTGAACCAGAAGTCCCATTCGCTTAGTTTATTTTTTTAAGAAGTAAAATGCAGAAGGGCATTTAATTGAACTACTGTTTTAAGTATATTTTAAAAACAGCGCTCTCTAGTGTAAAAAAAACTCTTTTTTTTCAAAAGTTGGGGTCGGAAATCATCGCGTAACATGGAAACCGTTCAACCAAACAAAAATTTGTTTAGTTTTGGGATCAGTATGAAAATCCGCTTCAAAAACACTGCAAAGACATATCAAAATCAAAAAAAGTTAAGATATGAACAAGTTTAATGAACAAGTATGGTTGATTCATGGCGATCTCTACAACAGGCCTGGACACCGGCGTACTCCGCTCGAAAACTGGAGGCAAGTTTGTCTCTTTTTAGTTCAGTTTTTTGGATGTAGTTTGGCATGTGGTTGGAGTTTGTAGAGCATTAGATTCAACTTGTACGAAGTTACATGCGATTGTTTGGTTGAAAAGCGTTTGTATTAGGTTACATTGCAGAAAAAATAAGCTTAGGCGAGTTTCAACTAAATTTAGCTTAATAAATTAAGATTTGAATATTGTAAAATATAATTTTATATGCTAGACAAAAACGTGATTTCACAGCAACTATGCAAGTTTAGCCTTTGTAAAACTTCTATTGAAAACTGCTGTTTACAAAAGTATATAAATAATAAATTCAGCCTAGGCTATTTAGTAGGCCATTCCGCAGTTGTGTAAGCTGTTGCTATCAATTTCAATCCTAAGCTAAGCTATCGGTATCAAATCTTAAAAGGGACAAAAGAAGAGTTGATAAGGTTTTAAAATTTTTTTAGCAAAAAGCAAGCATCCGGGGTATCTAGCTAAATCTCATCCAGCGTAAACATAAAATGTCTGCAGTGTAGTCTGCAGAGGTGAAGTCGAGGACACAAGGCTCGAGGCCAAGGCCAAGAACACAAAAAAATTCTAGGCCAAGGACAGCCTTTCCGACGACAGACCCTCTTGAGGCCAAGTAAGGGACGCTCGAGGCCAAGGACCAAGGACACAGCCGCAACTGTTCTCCAAATAAAAAGGTCTTCAAAAAAGTTTTTTAGGCGATCTTTAATTCATAGGTGTACCCATAATTTTTGACTGGGGGAGACCTAAACTACAAATCTCATGCAATGACGTAATCAAAAATTTTCCAAACAGGTTGTGGGACGATGATATCATAGGATGGAAGATCTGAAATCGTTGCCTGTTGGCAGGTAACCAGGATTTTGCAAAGGGAGAGGGATTAAACTATTACTTGAAAAGCACAAATATCTAACTTTGTAACGTGTTGAGAAAGCTAGTGTAACTCAAGGTATGGCATACGGAGGTCTGGGGACGGGGCCCCCAGCGGCCGGAGGCTTTGGGGGTCTGGGGGCGAAGCCCCTGGCCGTTGGGCGATTTTTTGTAATTTTTTGGAAAAAAAGCCATTTTAATGCCATTGAAGGACATTTTGAAAGTGTTCAGAGCCATTTGAAAGCACTAGATTTTTGACATTTGAAAGCCAATTGAAAAAATTAAATTGTTTAATCCTCCTTTAATTTCACTTTAAGCCCAAAATACGTTTAACATCTGGCATTTTGGAGTTAAATTTTAGTTGTAAGTGATTCGGTCCAAGTAGGAGGAAATAAAGTGCATTGGCTCTTGCTACATTTTTGCAGTAAATAATAATCCACTCGAAGATTTTCCTTAGAGATTTTTGTTTTGTCATGAAAATAACCAGTTATAGAAGTATACGTTTGGTCAGGGGGCCCAGGTCCCCTCAACTGAAGTTCAATGATTTGTTCAATCAGCATTTTTCATGGCTGATTTTTTTTAAAAGTATTTTGTGCGTAAAAGCTGGCGAGGTTGGAGTTGAATTACTGAATTGTTATTAAAAAAGGGTACAATAAATGGTTACGCCTACTAACCACGTTATTGTCGGGATGGATTTACATCTTGCTGGGCCCCTGGCACTTTGGAGATTTTTGCAACATCTTTCTGCCACATATAAGGGAAGACCAAAAAAAGTCTTACGATTTCAGCGTGGGGCCCCTGGCTGGTACTGTGCCATATCAGTCGCGTAGCCAGGATTTCGCAAAGGGGGGGAGGGGGGCTTTTCAAAAAGCTTGAAACAATTGTGAACAAACTTGACTCAAATGATCATCAGTCTCAAATCAGTTCGAGACGTTTTTTTGCCCAAAATCAGGTGATCTCCAAAACAAAACAAAAAAAGGTTTTCACCAAAATTTAGAGCTTGTTTATCTGCCCCAAATCAAGTGATCTCGGAAAAAAAGGTCTTTATGTCTTCATGTGCACTTAGGCCCACTTCCACTTGTCGACATCACCTCGGGATCTTCTCCCACTCTCACCCCAATTTCATTTTGGGGGGCTATTTTCGGTCTTCGGGCAAAAATCACCCTCAAAACTGCAAAAAACATGTTATTTCGCATACTTTTCAGGCCAATGGGGAAGCTATAGCACCATTTGCCCCCCCTAGCTGCGCTACTGTGCCATATTATGGTAGATCTGGCCCTGATTAATACATTACGTTCATAAAAAGGCTAGATGTGGATTTGAGATAGCAACTTTTGTGACAAAAACTCTCCATTTCTTCCGGGTTGTACGTTTAAATTGGCTGGCAAAAATTGAAATGCGGGAGGCCTGGGCCCCTGGTCCTCAATATTGTTGTTAGTTACTGTTGTAAGCGAAAAATGCTAAAAAGAAACTGAAACTGAAGAAACAAAGGCTTTTTGTCACATTTTTGTCATTGGTGAAATTTCAATTGGGGCGGGGAGGGGGGACCCGCGCCCCTTGGCTCCCCGACCCCCTTAGCTACGCCTACGCTCCAAGTGAGGAAAACAAAAACGGTGTTCGCAAATTTTCCGCGAGGTTTACAGCGTTTTCCAGCGAAATTTCATCTGTTCAAAAAATAGTGCTGTCCTCGAGCCGAGGACAGAGCAATTTTTGAGGACTTGAGGCTTCGAGGCCAAGGCCAAGGACTTCAAAATGTGTCCTAGAGGCCAAGAACGTCCTCGAGGACTCCACATCTGGTAGTCTGTACAAAAACAAGCTTTTAAGCCAATGAAACTTTAGTGAGTTCGTACGCAATGTGTCTCCACACGTAGTTCTCTTAACATCAACAAGTAGAATTCAATAAACTAATAATAATAGCAATAATGATTATGACGACATAAAGCAAAGCAGCGGTATATATACAGCAAGTGAACAAAGAAAAGTGAGAACAAAAACAACATTAATTAAATTCTTTTTTTCTCGCAATATCCGTTATTTATGCAATACCACCCATAACAATGAGCAATATGTGTCAATTACCGAATACCGCAGACAAAATTACACGAGGACAAAATTTATGAATTCACTCGGTCACCACAAAACCAAAGATATACTAAACAGGGATTGTCAGCTACCATTATTAATTGTTCTCGTCACGCACGATTAACGTGGGCTTGATGTTTTGGCAAAATTTAACGAAATTTTTAGAAGTAATTGCAAATTCTTGGTCTTAAATCATTAACTGTTGAGGATTGCAAAATTGAGCTAATTTAATCAACTGGATTACAGGGTGACTATGGAGTAGGCTTGAAATAGAACAGTAACACAGAGTTGTAATACCTAGATCTACATCAGATTGGCAGCCTATTCGAATGGTCCACGGGCCTAATCCCACCCGCAAAAAGAAACAAAAAAAACATCCAGGTTGCGACCTTTGCGAATTGTGGCAATTTTATTGCAATAGTGAATTGTATTGGGAGTGGAACACCCAATAAACGCGAAATATTAGTGCTTGGGATATTTGAAATATTTTGAATGAAAACAAGCATGCCACAAAAAAGTGTGGTGTCGACGTTTGGCAGTATTTAGCGTGCCAACTTTTCATCAATGAAAGTCACCAAGAGCAAGACTGTAGCAATTTCAAAGCTGTTATCCTTTTACTACTTCCAAATTACCACTGGAATTACTGTAGGTAAACTTTTGAGCCCAAAACAACATCAACTATTCATTTTTATGTTGTGACATATTTGGGGGCATGATGGCAATACCAAGCTTCTTATACTAAAGCGCATTGGGGCTCGCAAAAAGGCTAGTACCAAAGCGTAATAGTAGCCAGAATTTTTGATTTGGAGAGCCAAACTTAAATTGCTTGCGATGATGTCATCAGAAATTTTCCAAAGAGAAACTTTTTGTGGGACAAACATATCGTAGAATGGAAGATCAGAATCTGTGGCCTGGTTTGGCACATAACCAAGATTTTGCTAAAAGAAGCTGAGGGCTTAAAACAAACTTTTAAAAATGAAAATGTCGAAATTGGAAAACGTGTCTGAGTAAACAAGACGTGTAACTCAAACGTATCAAAAACGGGAGCGGGAACCTATGGGCGAAGCACCCAGCGGCTGGGCGATTTTTTGCAATTTATAGCTATTTTAATGCCGTTGGATCACATTTCGCTCGTGTTCAGAGCCATTTAGAAGAACTAGATTTTTAAGGTTTGAAAGCCAATCAAAAAAATTAAATTGTTTAATTCTCTTTTTACTAACAGTTTAAATCCAAAATACATTTAAAATTTTGCATATTGAAGTTAAATTTTATGAGTGATTTGGCCCAAATAGGGGGAAGTAAGGTACATTGCTTTCTGCAACGTTTTAGTACATGTACAGCTAGGGGGCCTGGGTTCCTTTCATTCAAGTTCAATAATTTGTTAAATAAACATCCTCCTATAGCTAATTTTTTTTCTAAAGTATTTTGTCGCGTAAAAACTAATGAGTTGGAGATGAATCGTTATTCAAAAATGGAAAATGCTGTGGATGGTTACGCCTTCTAATTATGTTATTGCTAGGGCCGGATTTACATTGCGTGGAGCCCCTGGCACTTTAGGAATTTTTGCAACATCTTCAAACTAAATATACACAAATAACATGTAGATGAAGACCAAAAAAAAAAGTCTTATCATCTGAGCGCGGGGCCCCTGGCACTGTTCCATATAATAAATCCGGCCTGGTTATTACACTACGTTCATAAAAATTGGTAGATGAGCGCCTGAGGTTGCAACTTTTTAGAAAAAAAAACTTAATTTCACCCGAGTTAAACATTTAAATTGATAGGCGAAAATTGAATGGAGGAGGCCCGGCCCGCTGGTCGTCAACATCATTGTTAATCACTGTTGTACGGGTGTACTGTTGTACGCAAAAAATGCTAAAAGAAACCGCAACTGAAAAAACAAAAGGCTTTTGTCACATTTTTATCATAGATGGCATTTCATTTCATTTCAATTCTAAAAACGATGTAGCCTCGTATAATCTTTGTTGTAAATCTTAAATGTTTAACAATGAATGTAATACCGCGAACAAAAGTTGTTTTTATTCATTTATTTATTTATTTATTTATTTTTTTTTTTATCGTAACGCGTTCAATCATACCTAAGTAACACCTCTGATGGTTTGTGCTAAGTAGCCCTATACTCCATAGTAACTTGAAAAACTAAACTTCTGGAAAGGGCAGAATGTAATTTGTTCCTAATTCCTTAATTGACGTTGCAAATTAAACAATTTTTATTGACAGTGATGGTAACGGTATTTTAATTTGCGCTAGGGTTTTTCTGAAGTTGCGTTTTTTTTTTTTGTTTTTTTTGTTTTTTTTTGCAAACTCATAAAAAAGTGCGAGTGCTTTTTATGAATACGTACCGTTGCAAATCAGTTTTCTCCAAATCGAAAGCTTGTGGACTTGTACATCCCGTGCAATGTATTGCTGGTTAAATAAGTGTAACAAAACAGGGGGCACATGACAGAAATTTCCTCGTTCGCTTTAATAATGAGTTTTTTTTAAGAGGCTCTAACGAACGAAATACTCGCTAAACGTAAGAGGTCATTTTTGCACGTGTATGTAAAGCCTTGCGCAATCCGTTACGTCATTCTTTCTCGCTAAATTTCTTCGAGCGATTGCGGAAAGCAGTTCGAGTAAAAAAACGTCACGTTTTCCTCGTCAACTCAAAGAGGATCTTGAAGCACTCTTTAAGCGTGCGAGAAATCTTTTTGGTTCAGAAATTTAACGGCGAAATGTTGAAAACTTCTAACTCATGCAAATTTTTGCTGAAAATTAATTCAAATCGTCGCCATGTTTGCTATTAAACAGCTAAAAAAAGCGAATTGCATTGAGACCCATTTGTTGTTTCGATTGCTAAAATGCTAAGTAGTGCAAGTTGACAAAAATAGTAACACACTCCTTTTATAAGAACGATTTTCTAAAACACGAGGCTCATTTTTGCTCAAAATTTAAGAACAAATTAAAAACAATGCCACCTCGGCAGCAACACAAACCAAAAACAAAAATCAAACTAATCAAAGAAACTAAACTTCGTGCTGATTCCAAACTATAAAATTTCAGTGATTTTCTTGTGTTTGCAAGCAAAATTGCAACTATTCAAGGTTATAAAGCTCTGTTGCTCTGCGCAAGCAATGGAGAAATTTTTCGGCAGTTGTTCAACTTGAAAAAAGCTTGCTTTTTTGCTTTTGCAATTTTACGATGCTGCAAAAGCAAGAAAAAAGCCTTCACTTAAGTTTTAGCAGACAGAGCTACAGGAATTAAACAGTGTTTCAAACATGCCCGCTGAAATTGACATCGATGCTCTCAAAATTTTTACAAAATCAAGAACAAATGAGACTGAATATTGGCAAAAAATTAAAAACAGCCAGTCTAAACTCAAGATTTACCGGTTCTAAAAAGGAAGAATGTACTTCGACTCGCTCACTTTTGAAAAATTTTGAAACTTTAAGACCTAAAGTTACTGTTAACATATGAGTTTACCCACCAAAAACCTCAAGGGCGCTTTACTTCATTTAAAAAATTATAGTATGGAAAAAGCTGTTCTTATTTTACATTGATCCAAAAATATAATTAAATTCTGTCGTTCATTTACTAAGCGTTATCAGTTGAAGAATTTGCTTGCGTAGAATAATCACGCATAGCTCAAAGTATCTTTTTCCGTAACAATGCAGTACATACAATACGCTTGAACGCAATATTTTGAAGTAGAAATGCATCTGACGTCACAATGAGATATTTATTACGTACTAACACATGTTTCAAACATCTCGCAAAGAAATTCGAGCGAGCAGTTTTATCATGTATTGGGCGAGACGGCTCAGAAATGGCAGTTAGTCTACGAAGATTTTTTGCTCGTTAGCGCTTTTTAGCGAGCGAGAATGGCCTTTACGAGCTCGCTAGCACGTTCTGTCATGTCGCCCCAGGTTTACCATAGGTAATGAAGCATGAGGGTTTTTATCATAGGTGGGCAAGTTCATGCAAAGCGTTAGCTTCGTTAACCACTAGTCCGTTAACAAACTTCACAACTCCGTTAACGTTAATCCGTTATTTTCAGCTTTAATTAACGGAAGTTAATAAAGTCCGTTAATTCGTTAACATTTTGCGTGTAATTTATATTTCGTTTTATTCACTCGCTTCTAGAACACGTATTGACGCTGTTGAGCAGATTGTAAGGAAATATTTTTTGCTACGGTGGTCTTTTTGTGTTTTGGAAGTTACATTTTAAAGTCTAATCTAGTTTCAAGATAGAAATAAGTCCAAATGCACCAACGAAGCTACGATCAGAAAATCTTTGGAAATTGCCAACAGCAATAATAAATAAGCCAATGAGGCTGCAGCTTATTATTTGTCGCAAAAAAGAGCTCGTTTCTTCGCTTTCTTCTATAAAACTCGTGCTAATACTACTACTAGTGCAAACTGGTTTGTACCGGTACGATGAATGAATGGTGCGAGATATTAACGATAAAAACCTTAACGGAAGTAATCAGAACTTAATGGAAGTTACTTTAGTCCGTTAACAGAACTTAACGGAAGTTACTTTAATCCGTTAACATGAAAAAACTTTTTAACGGATTAACCACTTTTCTAGAAAAAGTTAGCTTCGTTAATAACGGATTAACGATTTACGGACTTGTGCCCACGTATGGTTTTTATTGTTCTTTGGGATTTTGGTTGTGTAATCAGAGCTAAGCTGGGCACACGCTACTTGAACAGTAGCGCCGCTGATGTTGTTTGGCAAAAAAAGCAGCGGCGCTACCGCTAATCGCTGCTACGAAAAAGTAGCGCCGCTGCCGCTACTTTAAAAAAATGAATAGTAAAAAGAACAGTGGCGTTCAAATGGGGTATCTAAAGGTAAAATTTCTACTTTATTTATTAAAGTTAATTATTTAAGCTTTTAAAATATTGGTACAGATTACAATTGGCATCAGCAGGCTTTAATGGTAGACAAGGAAGCAAATCACAATTTAATTGGTTGTTAGCATGCTCCTTTCAAAAAAACAAGCATTTCAAAATTCTGGTTGGTCAAACCAACGCTTTGGAAATTGCTTAGGAAGTTACCCTTGGAAGTTACACTAGGAAGTTAAATTCCCTATAGTGCCGTCGCCAGAGCAAACGAAGTGAGAGGGCACTAGCCGAATAAGGGGGGCACTAAAATTAACTGAACTTTTTCACATGAAAGTTGATATTTTATGGCTACAGTACAAATTACGCGCTATTGTAAAAATTTTGTATTCATGGTTGAAAAAAGAGATGTATAAATCCGGCAGCGTTTATTAGCTCGTTTCGTACGCGACCCGAACAAAATCGTTTGAAAAATCTGTTTTCCAGGAGTGAATACGACCAGAAGTGTAACCCGAATTTTGCTAAGAGGGAGGAGTCTTGAACCAAGAGTAATTTTTTTGTGTGCAAAAATTGTTAAATTTAGACCCGTGCTGAACAAACCGATGCAACCACTCAAGCGCATCACAGAGGAGGCCTAGGGGTAGAGCTCCCAGCCGTTGGGTGATTTTTGTAATTTTGCGGCAAAAAAATAGCAATTTTAACGCCATTTCAATCACATTTTGCACGTTTTTAAGCCATACGATACGAATAATTAGAGTAAATTGCAAAGATTCCAAAGATAAATTGCCTAGCCCCTTAAGCCCCCCAATACTTTAGGTCAAGTTCAAAACACGTCTTAATGCTTGTTTTTTTGGGTTATATTTTTTAAATGACTTTACTAAAGTAGCTCCTTAGTCCCCTTTCCGAGGGGTGCCGAAACCCAGGTGGGATATATCCCCCCAATAATTTGATTGCATCCCCCCAATAATTTGACTACGGTCTACATCTGCATCCCCCCAATAATTTAGCTCTGGTCTGCATCTGAATCACTTGAAGTCGGTCTGCAACACTTGAATTTGGGGAAAAAAACTCTTCAAATTTTGGTGAGGACCTTTTTTTGGGAAGGGGCTTCACTTGAATTCGAGGAAAAAAAACCTTCCAATTATGGTGAATACCTTTTTTTTGTTCTTTACTTTGCTTACCTGAAAAAATTGTGGTCGAGGTTTATTCCCCCATGTTGAAAATAGGGCAAAATTGGGGTAAAATTGCAAATTATTCCCCATAATGCTCAATAAAGATCGGCACCCCTGCCCTTTCCCCAAGTTGGGCGACTGACCGTGACCTGAAAAACCCTTAGTGTGCTCTAAAAAAATGAAAACAGCTTGTCTTTTAAAAAAAATGCTTTCATACATTGTTTCAGATTATAATCACGAAACAACTACCGGTAACGATTTTATAGGCTTACTTCCTTATTCCGCGACATATCCGTGAAGGATTGTTAATAAGACGGATTATTACGTCACCTTTATGTACAGCAGTTGATGGCCGGCAATTTTGCAAAGCATCGAGAAAACTTCAAACGAGAATTATCTTTGAACGTTATTATTCCTTTTCCGTTATTGCCTGTTGCCTGTCGTTAGGTGGAGCTCGTAAAAAGTATTCTGAGTAAACCGAAATGGGGAGCACATGCAGTCGTTAGGGAGAGCACTGATTCCGTATCGCCATTTCTGCGCAAACAGTAGGCAATAAGAAAAAGTTTAAATCACTATCGACTCAAATAAGCTTAGGTTTTAACATTAAAGCACAATGCCATGCAGTAGTCAGCTTCTGTACAGTTCTATCCCGGCTCTTATAGCTCTGAAGTAATCGATCTGTTTATCACACGCTCGGCCCTCAATCACTAAAATAATTTCTCGGGTAGAGATCCGACGCGAAAATTTAGCAATTGACGGAGTTACAAAACATTTCTTAGTGTTTTGTAGAAATGGTAGGTGATTCACGCCCCTGCAATGATTTCGTCTAACTTTGGTAGAAAAGTAGATTGTGCGTTTAAGAACTGGTGTTTACGAACTCGAAAGGGATACGTAGTAATGACGTATTCTATAGCCTGGCAACACGCCGCTATATTGAATAGACACATGTTAACAGGCGCGTAGCGAGAAATTCGCAATGATGGGGGGCTGCTTTGGAGTCTGGAGGCGGAGCCCCCAGCGCTCAAGAATTTGGCATTTTTTTGCAAAAAAAAACTTAATTTTAGAGCTATTTTGACAAAAATTAGTGCTTTTAAAACGTGGCTTAGAAATTGGCAGTGCAAACTTAATTATGCTGGTTGCATAAATGGGCTATTTGGGAGGTGAATAATGGTAAACTTTTAGTTCTTTTATGTAGATGCAGGTAAATTATAAAACGAATAGTTCAATAAAACTCACACGGAATAATCTATTTCGTCTACAGTTTATAGACAAAAATAATTGGGGAGGACTAATGAAAAGAGATTTGAGATAAATGATTAGTAATTAACTAACACTGAATAGCCCCCCCCCTACTCTTTAGTTTATAGTATATTTGTTGATGACGCCTATGTTTAGCATTTTTACACTTGCGATCAAATTTGATTGCGTATTTTTGACCATTTTTCAAAGCTTTCATTTATTTGTTAGTTTTATTTTTAACAAATTAGCCCCCCACTAAATATAAGTTTCAAAAGATGTTTTAAATCCCTATTTAGTCCATTCCAGAGCATTTAACAGCCTCAAAAGTGCTAAAAACGTAATGCTTTTTTCATTCTGCATTTTGGTCGACATTCCAATAGGGGGGCTTTACCCCCCCCCCCCCCCCCCCCCGCAAACCCCTTGGCTACGCTACTCCATGTTAAGCAAATGACGCACAGTGCGATTCACGTTACACTAAGCATTTTTTCTACGAGTGTAACTCCGTAACTAAATTGTCTTTCAAGCTAATTTGTTGCCTGGTTCAATTTATTCTCATCGCACTATAAATTTAATTCTCAGTTTTACTTTTCACTGTTGTAACAAAATTTATTTTACTATGCATTGATGTTACTACTCAGACCCAGCGCCACGGGAGGCATTTCGGAGCCGTGCACCCCAAATCACTGCTTGCTCCCCTTAAGCGAGAAATGTGTTCCACGAAGCAAGATTTGTGCCTCAAAAGTAAGTAACAGGCTCGGCGCCAGGGAGAAAGGCATTTCTGGGCTGCACCCTCTAAATCACTGCTTGTTTACCCCAAGCAAGAGTAAAATTTTCCGCTAGCACTTGAGGACCAGCAAACTTATGCCAAAAAACAGGTCACCACAAACGCTTTTTTATCAAACAGCGCGACAGATCGATTGAACGTGATCAAGTAGCCTAAGATTTTGCGATGAAGACCTTTTCTTTATTTTTTTTGGTCTTCACCCACGAATTTGAGGCCAAAATCCGTACCAAAGAAGGATTAGATAGGGTTTGGAAGAAAATATTTTCCACATTAATGCGGCATTTCGAATTCGTCTGGTCCCGGCCGCGTGAGCGTCCCCCGAAAAGTTTTTGTACCCACCGAAACACACTACTCTGACACCGGGCCTGCTACTATTGCCCTACTTGCAGTGATCTGGGACCAGATAGCCGACAAATCATCTTCATTTTTCCTACTAACTACCAGCATTTTGGGAAAATATCGCGAAGAACCGTCTTAGCGATCTGCATGGTTAGTTTACAGCAATTTATCGAACTGTAATTATCGCATTTTTGTTAAAGAGGTAATGCTCGAGATCAATTATATTGAAATCAGTTTTATCCGTTGAATTTTGTCAGCTACCAAACCACATTATTCCATTTATTCGTTGAATTTTGGCTCAGAAAAAATAGGACCACTCACGATAGTGAAAATGTGAATCTAAAAAAGTCTTGGAAGGAATTTAATGATTGCACTTGCGGCAGCGGCATTAGTTGCTCAAAATAGAGCGCTGAAGCGCTGCCGCTACCGAAAAAGTAGCTGCGCTAAAAATGTGCCCAGAGCGGCGTATAAGGTATCAGCAGTAGTTATACTATTAGTACAATACTTTGGTTGTACTGTCTTGATTGTAATAATCTATTTTGCTGGTAAAATTAGAGCAGCAAAACAGATTTACTATGGGTAATGAGACATGGGTTGTTTGTTGCTCTGAGATTTTGGCTGTCAAGGGCAATGCATTTGGCGCAAATCTTCCCTTTTTCTGCTATAAACGTTGCATAACACCGCGCCATGCGTCCATGCTGGGCTCACATTGTATCGATGAACGTCCAATATGCTGGTAATGCAAGTTTAGTTGAAAGTATCTTAGAACTGCACTTAAGAATAGATTTGGGGTTAGTGTTAGAGTAAGAACTTGAGTTTGGGTTAAATTTAGGCCTGAACAGATAAAAAAAAGTTGTTAAACATTTGCGGTGAAATAGCCTTTTACTTTATTTTACACCTTGCATGTTCGTCTGCATGACTGTGAATAGCAAAACAATTAATCTGCGGAATAACTTATCGCTGTTGTGCATGCCATCCGTATAAATTTAGCTAAGCAGGTTGATCAAAGAATGAAAATGTTGCCATGCTCGAATGACTTTTGCAAGCTGACTAAATCAATGAACCCATTCCAATTACGTGTTTGGAGTTACCATTTTACAATAAAGGACTAACAGGGTTGATTGTTGCCCTTTTGGCATTTTGTCTAAAAGCCATAGGCGTAGCCAGAGGAGAGCCTAGGGTCCTCCACCCGAATTGAAATGCCATCTATGATAAAAATGTTACAAAAAAACTATTGTTTCTTCAGTTTCAATTTCTTTTAGCATGTTTTGCTTACAACGTACACGCGTACAACAGTAATTAACAATAATATTGACAACCAGGGGGCCCGGGCGTCCTCAATTCAATTTTTGCCAATCAATTTATATGTGAAACCAGTGCGAAATTAAGAGAATTTGTCCTAAAAGTTGCTATCTCAGACCCTCATGGAACCTTTTTAGGAACATTATGCAATAACCAGGAGCGGATTTACCATATGGCACAGTGCCAGAGGCCCCGCTCTCAGATTGTAACTTTTTTCTGGTCTTGACCGGTATTTGGCCAGAAGATTTTCCAAAAATCTCCAAAGTGCCAGGGCCCCACGCAATGTAGATCCGGCCTGGTCAATAACATGGTTAGTAAGCATAACCATCTGTTGTATCATTTTTCAATAACAATTAACCTCCACCACTAGGCGTAGCCACGAGGGGTCAAAGGAGCCCGCCCCACCCCCAATTTAAATGCCAATAATGACAAAAATGTCACAAAAAAGTCTATTGTTTCTTCAGTTTCAATTTCTCTTAGCATTTTTGCGTACAACTGTATAGTAATCAACAAAACAGTAGTTAACAACAGTTTGACAATCAGGAGACCCGAACCCCCTCAATTCAATTTTTGCCAACCAATTTAAATGTATAAACCGGGTGAAATTAAGAGTTTTTGTTTTAAACGTTGCTACTTCAGGCCCTCATGTAACCTGTTCATAAACGTAATGTAATAACCAGGGTAGAATTTTCCATGTGGCACATTTGCAAGGGGCCCCTCGCTCTAATGTTAGGACTTTTTTTGGTCTTCAACTATATTTGGCAAGAAGATCTTGCAAAATTACCCAAGTGGCAGGGGCCCCGCGCAATGTAAATCTGGCCCAGGTTAGTAGGATGGCAGGCGTAACAAATACATGGTTAGTAGACGTAACCATCTATTGCAACATTTATTCACCTCCACCTCGCCAGGTTTTACACGAAAAAATACTACTAAAAAAAATGGGAAATGCTCAGTGATTAAATTATTAAATTTAAATTGAGGGGGCCTGGGCCCCATGGTCGTACTTGTACTCTTAAATTGGTTATTTTTATGACAAATCAAACATTTCTTAAGGTAAATCTTCGACTGGATCATTATTTACTTCAAAAATTATGCAGGAGGCAATGTATGTTACTTCTTCCTATCTGGCCCAAGTCACTTACAAAATTTAAAACCAAAATCCAAGATTTTGAACGTCTTTTGGACTTAAATTGCAAGTGAAAGGAGGATTGGCCAACTAAAATTTTTCAATTGGCTTTCAAATGTTAAAAATCTAGTTCTTTCAAACGGCTCTGTACACGTGCGAAATGTGATCCAGTGGCTTTAAAATAGCTTTTTTTTCCAAAAACTTACAAAAACTTGCCCAGCGGCTGGGGCCTTCGCCCCCAGATCACCATAGCCTCCGGTGGCTGGGGCTACACCCCCAGACCCTGGTCTGTGATACGTTTCAGTTACCTTAGTTTACTCAACACGTCTCCCACTTTTAGACATTTTCGCTTTTTAACTTTTAGCTCTCCCTTTAGCAAAATCCTGCTTAAATGCCAAATCTGGTTAAGTGTCAAACCAGGCTTTTGATCTTCCATTCTACGATACGTTTGCCCCACAAAAAGTTTTTCTTTCGAAAATTTCTGATGACGTCATCACAAGTGATTTTTGGTTTGCCTCCCCCCCCCCCCCAAGGAAAAATTCTGGCTACGCCTATGCTAAAAGCTATTGCAAAGTTGTAAAGTTTCACGCAGTATTTGTCATCAAAACCAAACATTTATTTTGTTGATCAATTTTCGAAACAAGACATCTATAAGTTTCGTGTGTGAAACAACAATTAATTAAACAATAAATTCTTCTGCTTTGTATGACGAGTCTTGAAAGTTATAATTTTTTACCTTAATCTTCCGTTTGCTGTCAGGCAACAAAAACGTGTCATGATTCACAGGATGCAAGAACGTAGTCTTTTACCAACTTTTTTTGTTTTTTACATTATCGTTTTGCTTACCCCAATGCATACTCCTTCAAATAGAATACAATAGCCCAACTTACAAAGAGGGCATGGTGTGGTATGGAATGGAAAATGGAATGGAACGGAAATTTCGGAATGGAGTTGAAAGATGCCATTATGGAATTGAATGGAAGATTTCAAGAATGGACTGGAAGACAATCTTCCATACTTCCATACCAATTCCATCCCAGACTTCGCTCATGGCATTCCCAGAAAAACATATACGGATAGTGATAACTAAAGATATGTACAAGCGTTTGGCAGCTAATAATCTGTCGACAAATTAATAGGATAATTCGGTCATGACTCATGAACATTGCGCAAACGTTGTAGGCATTACATGATCAGATCATAGAAGACTTTCCTTGCAATTTGCAGCTGCATTGATGCTGACTGGCTTAATTTTTGTTTTGAGAATTACAATTTGCCCAGTGCCGTCACCGGGCAAACGAAACAAGGAGGTATTAAAATAGACTGAACTTTGCGCATTATAACTGATCTTGTGCAGTTGCAAATTATACGCAATTTCAAAATTCTGTAATTATGTCTAAAAAATAGACACCTAAGTCCGGAAGCGTTTCTTAGCTTTTTCGTTTCCGGCCCATAAACACTTGAAAAGTGTATCTGCAGTAGTGACTGCAATCTAAACAACCTTGAGTGTGCCTAAAAAAAAAAACAGCTGGTCTTTTAAAAACGAAATAAACAATTTTGTTGGTCTACATTTCTATTCTCCAACACACTCATAAACATGCGTGCAACCAAGATTTTGCTGAAGGAGGGAGCTTAGAAGTTAAAAATTTTTTGTTCGAAAAATGCCTCGATTGGGTGGCGAGCTGAGCAAAGTGGTGCAACTCAATCATCTCATTTAGACGGGGGCCTGGGGGCAAAGCCCTTTCTGCTGGCAAATTTTTGATTTTTCGAAAAAAGATTGCTATTTCATCAACATTTTGATCACATTTCGCACTTTGTATAGCTATTTGCAAGAACTACCGGTAAATATTACGAAGACTTTCAGAAGCTGGTAGAAAAATTAAATTTCCCAGCTCATTTAGCCCTACTTTACTTACTGGTCAATTCAAAAACACGTTTAAACGCTTGCATTTTAATGCTAATTTTTTTAAGTGACGTGACTAGGGAGAGAGGGGCTGAAGTCCCTTTTGCACTTGTAGTTGCGCCACTATATCAGTAAACGCTTGGCGGTATGTTGTGCATCCCGATCCATAGTTTGAGAAACAGTGGCTTCGGGCTTGAAATACTTTGAATTAAATACGATGCAGACATTCTTAATTTTGAAATTGATAGTCTATGATATGATTAACCCAATTACTTGATGACTTATTAGGTTCAGAGGTGTAAATTTTGGATGTTAAATCTGGTGTTTGAAACTTGAACCACTAAACTTTCGGTATTTACAAACTTCGATATATTGCTGATGTAGGTTTATTCAGTCAAGTACGTAGGATTGAATGTTATTATTTCGTTTTGGGTCATTGTCGGTTTTCTTGTCGATGCATGATGTTTCAAAAAGATATTTTTAGTAAACCAAAGTGGCAGCAAGGTTTCCTGGACCTCCGAAGCAATGGCACTGAATTTGCCAACTGACAAAACTTTTTATTCCCATTGTAACAAAGATGTGTATTTACTTTTCTGTTCTCAATTAAGCTTAATTCTTTGCTGTAGTTTTTTTGCGTTTAAACTTTTTTCGGAATTTCTGTAAAATGCTTTTGGCAGTTTAGCTATGCTAAATATCATAGTTAGTGTGATTAGTTGATTACTAACTTGCAATCATTAAACCCAATGTATTCCGGTCAACCTATTGTCTGTTGATAAAGTGGTTGATATTTTCATGCTGAGTGAATTTTTATGGCAGCTCATTGCTATAGTGCTTCAAATATGGGATGAGTTGCATCGTACGATACTTTCGCGAGCGGCTACTTGCAAAGGCACTCTTAACGTTGTAAAAGTACAATACACACAACATGTTCATTTTGCCGAAGGAAAATAATACGAGACTTCGGCCAGCTCCTTTTCACCAGCATTCTCCCCTTCATACTTTCAAAGTTACCAATATTTTCGTAAAACTAATTCGTGTGCAATGCAAACAAAGTGATTTTGTGTAGTGAAAAAAATGTTGATTTTAAATCATTTGTGGTTCAGGTAAAACGGATGTTTAACTAAGTATTTGAACCTAACTCTGTTTAATCACCACAATCTCAAAGACTGGCGCCTTTAACCATTATGCCAGCACAGCACATTAACCCAGTTGACTAAAATCAATTCTTAAATTTAACTTTCAAAAAGTAATTTTTGGGAGGTCCGTTTGAGGTAGTTCCGGGGGGTCGGAACCCCCAGACTGTGTAAAAAAATTGTTTCTTAAACATCTACTGATATCAAAAAAAACTAGTGCCCTAGTTTAAGCCGCTCAAAAAATTGATTTTGGGGGTCCATTTGGGAAGGTTCCAGAAGGGTGGTACCCTCAACCATGTTAAATTTTTTGTCTCTTAAGTATCTCCTGATATCAATGATAACTGGAGACTTAGCTTCAGCCGTTCAATACACTGATTTTTGGAAGTTTATTTGGGGGTTTCTGGGGGAAGGTGGTACTCTCAAACTTTGTCCAAGTATTATTCTGTTAAATACTTACTGATATAAAAAAGTAGCGCCCTAGCTTAACCCTATTCGGACCTGGCAAAATTTTTTGATTAATGGCCCAGGGGGGGATCGATTCGACACAACAAATTCAAACGTTAATAACTCCCGAATCACAACAGATAAAAAATCCGTTTTTGCTTCTCGAGAAGCTCAATTTTCTGACAAAAAGTCCAAACTTTTTGTCATTATGTTTGCAACCTTGATCTTCAATTAATTTGAACATAAGTCAAGGACTATCAGAAGCGATCGGTTCGCTTTTTATCTGCATAATGTTGATGAGCGTTTGATTGCCGTGACGCGGCATCGCAGCTGGAGTTTTATTCAGTAACTCAGAGATAATTACGGACTAAATTAAAAGATTATTTCTATTGTTCTAAAATATCTAAAACATTAGTTCGTTGCTGGATTAATTGCGAGCTGAATATTTGTTACTCTTGTAGTTCCTTTTGCTAAACACTAGAAAATATAGTATTTTTGGTACAAAAGTTTATAAAAAAACTAATTCCAACTAATTTTTCAAATAACTAATTCCAACTAATAACAAACCACTAATATTTCTCATTTACATTTTGTGTGTAAATGTATATAACATAGCTGTAACAAACGTCAATAAAATTGGTTGAATTTTGATGTAATTTTTGGTAAGCTGAAGATTCGCAGTCTAATATAATACAGTTAAAGTTTTCACTTGGAAAACTTGCTCTATGGGTTTCATTCTCAATATGGTATATCTGGCAATGCTAAACCTAATCAAAAGTGCAGCATAGCATTCTGTATATAAGAACACTGTTATAAATTTTTTTATTACAACATTTTTATCATTAGTCGAGTGGATAAAGCGTCTGCTGCTGATACAGTAGATTTGAGTTTGATTACCGCTCAGGTCAAACCAAAACTTGAAAAAAGTTTGTATTTACATCCAGCTTCCCGGTTAAATATTAGCAATTAAGTGGGCAGTGTGAAGCTTTCACCGCGTGTTGTAGACAGGTGGGCAAACGACTGCCTTTTCTAAAAAAAAAGTACGATTTTTTCGCTGTCTGTATACAACTTGGTAAATAAAAATGCAATTACTTCGAACTTACGAAAAAAAACTTTCAAAATGTGTCGTACGGAGTGTAGTAAATGTTAATTTTTTCAAATTATTTTTTGTACGATTTTTCACGGACTTTTGAATTATAAGAAAAAAAAAAAAAATTGGTCTAACTTGGTACTCGGATTCTTAGTTAATTTTTAGAATAATAGTTTGGATAATTTGGAGTACTGTAATAGGTTTTGGCGTACGAATAATTTTTTTTTATTGCTTACGTTGTGAAAGATTACGTTGTCTGATATTGGAGAGTAATTTTTTCTAAAACATTCAAAAATTCTGCAGTTTTTATGAAGTTGATACAAGAAAACCTAAATTAATTTGATCATTGCTCGTCATAAAATTTTCCAAAATCTTATATAGTACCCAAATGGCTTACTTCTAGTGTATTATCACGATTTCAGAACTAAAAAGCAAAAATTACAATTCTTTCCAACATTGTAATTACAATAAATGGTTGTACTAATCGAAATACCATTCTTTTTATCACCATTCGTATCATTCTACAAAGAATGTCTAATTCTCAAACGTAACGATTCTGTCTTGATTATCTTTTAGATTTTATTTCAGAGATGGCTTTATAACAAATTGTTGCAAACTTTGGTTGTTACTGGGATTAGTGCTGAATAAGTTTAGAAAAAACATTAAAAAAGATAGTATAATCCCAAGGCTAGAAATTTATTTGCCGGTTCTCATCTTTGATCAAAATCTTTAAAGCTATTATACTCCTATTGTCCTCACCACTAGCGTACGCAGAATTTTCAAAGGGGGGAGGGGGGGTGCCAGGAAATTTGAGAATAATGAAGACCGAAGAAAAATTTCTCCACTCAGAATCAGTCCGTTTTCGTGCCCAGAATTAGGTAAATATAAAAAAAAGGTTATTAGTCAGATTTTGTCCGTTTTTGTGCTCAAACTTTCTGCCCAAATTACAAATGGGGGGGGGCATGCCGCAATTTTGCATACTATTCTATGCTAATTATACTATACTGAAGACCCAAAGGGGGTGGCCATGGCACCATGCCCCCCTTAAATACGCCCCTGTTCCCCACATCCAGAACCAACAATACTGTTTGTACGCGATAAAGCCATTAGACGGTTGCAGCAAATTAGATACATTAAAAATTTGCTAACGACATCACTGAATTTAGATATTTTATTTATAATCACAAAAAAATCAGTATGAATTCATCTACTAAACGATCAGCTAATCGGATTGTTACTTGCAAAGTCTGTTAGTAGAGAATTTGCTTTCCGTTTTTATATTTTGTATCTACAAACATAATTTTTGTTGGTTGGAAAACCGAAAATTGAAAAGTATAAAACCGAAAATATAACACACATAAAACCAAAATTTGAAAAGTAACGAAACAACAGAAATTTTCCAAATTCAGCATGCCACGGTTGCCATCTATCATTATAGACCTCAAATGAAAAATCAATGTGAAACTCAGTAATATCTGCAACAGTATGCCATGCTGTAGGCCTGTAGTAGCATCTAATACAAAAATAAATGCGGTAGCAAGTAGAATATACCACATGAAAGGGCACATTTTACAATGTACATTGTACATACCCAAAAATTGTTTAGTTTGATGTGAATTTTGTAAAAAATTGGTAACATTTTACTCTAGCTATTTGGTAGTGCTTCGAAAAGCATTCTTTACGCAAAGATTTTAGTGATAATACGGTAACCTTGAATAACAAAAAAGGTAAAAATTGAAAATAATGATTCCAAAACAAGTGTTATCAAAAACTTTCTACTTCTTGCAATGTTATTGAATATCGCAAAGGCATATGAAATGTTGCAATTTGGTGAAAACAAAGCGTATGCGCACAATGAAGTTATCAGAGTGCTGCTACGTCACGCGCAAAGACACTCGGGCAAATTTCTGTTTTAAATGTTATCACTTGAACTTCATGAAAAAACCTTAGGCAGCCAAAATTATGCGCATGTTTTTGTGAAAAATGAAATGAACATCTTTCTACTGATACAGCTACTTAGCAGAAACTAAAAATTTATTTAAAATTTGCGTCATTTTTCTTTTTTTTAGTCACCAAAAACAAATTTCGAACCTAAAGACTACCGAAATTCATGCTGCATGCCACACACTTGATAACTTCTGTACTACTCGTATATCAGCAACGTGAAAAAAAATACAGGTAAAAAACCAAAAGGATTTGCGCTTATGTTGGCCTCTAATTCTTTTATCTATAAATACGTTTATTTTGCTAAATCGCAATTCTTACTTATTAGCGAAATGCTGAAAATAAAGCTTAGTTTGAAATTTGGTAAAATTATACAAAATTATCACCGAAATTCAGCAGTGAGCTTTATAAATCGTAATGAAAATTATAATGCCTCAGGCAAACTAGTAAATGAAAATCTATTGTCACAGCTCTTTTAGAACATCAATAGAAACAAAAGCCTTTCAAGTGGTCACTGGATTTACGTTCGAAAAAGCGTAAAATTATTAATTACGACAGAACAATTGGGACTAACAGGATTAAATTAATTTTTCGAAAATTTTGCCAGAAACGCAGGGTCGACCTTGAGAAACGTTTAATAACTCCGAATCTAGTTGTCATACGACAATGGTTTCATAAATGAAAGTTGAAGAGCAAATTTTAGGAAAAGTCAAGAAATTTGATTATTGTGGCTTGAGTGCTTCATAACAAAATTTCAAAATAAGTGAAGGGGGAGCTAATCGACCCCCCTGGGCCAAATAGGGTTAAGTCGCTAAAAAATTGACTTTTGGGGTTCCATGTGGGGTTCTGGGTGGTTGATACCCCGAAACTATGTCAAAATATTTTTCCATTCAGTATCTCTTCATATCAAAAAAAAGATTAGTGCCCTAGCTTAACTGCTTAAAAAGTGATTTTGGGGATCCATTTGGGGAGTTTCTGGGGGGATGATACCCCCAAGTTCTGTCAAAATATTGGTCCCTTAAATATCTACTAATACCAAAAAAAAAACCGGAGCCTTAGCTTAAGTCGTTCAAAAGATTAATTTTGGGAGGATCTTTACAGAGAATGAAACCTGAAACTCTGTGATCATGTCTAATGTCAACATAAAAAACATGAAAATAGATTTTGTCTTTACCAAAAGAAAAAATGCGCTGGATTCAATTTGATTTTGAAATTAGAAAACCGATAGCCAACTAGATAATTGAACCCAGTTTTATTAAATCACAATGGTTTTATATACTGGTGCCTTTAACCACTAGGCCACAGCAGCACATGTGTAAACTATACAAAAATCAATTATTCAAATCATGTATTAAACTTTGTTATTGCGAGATTTTGGCGCGTCTGCCCCAAACCACGTGACATAGCGCCTCCAAAAGTGCAGGTGCACAATTTCAAATATGGACTTATCATATCTCCAAATTTAAAGCTTCTAACTTTGGTGGTTTCGGAATTTTTGCTAAATTTAGCTCTCAAAAAGTAATTTACGGATTGGTCCATTTGGAGGTTTCGGGTGGATAGTACCCTCAAACTATGTCAAAATATTTGCGCGTTAAATATCAACTGATATCAAAAAAACTAGCATCTTAGCTTAAGCTTTTAAAAAAAGATTGATTTTGGAGTTTTCTTCAAAGAGAATGAAATCTGAAACCCTCTGATCATATCTAATGTCAACATAAAAAATATTAAGAGAGATTTTGTTCCAATCAAAAAAGAATTAAAATATGCTAGATTCAATATGATTTTGGATTCAGAAAACCGATGGCCCACTAGATGATCGACCCAGTTCTATTCAATCACGATAGTTTCATATGCAGGCGCATTTAACCTTTAGGTCACAGCAGTACATGTGTACACGTGACGAAAATCAATTGTTAAAACACGTAATATACTTCGTTATCGCAAGTTTGTGGCGCGTCTGCCCCAAACTACGTGACATAGTGCCTCCAAAAATGCAGGTTGGGGTGCTTATTTTGCCTCAAAATTTTTATTTTCGTTTTACCTGAGTTCAAAAGGTGTAATTTCTATAAAAAACCTTTTCTGTAAAACAGTTTTGAAAACAGTCACTTTCTAGGGAGTCCTCAGGCAGCATTTCATGAACGATTGTGAAAATAGACAAAAACGCCTATAACACCTTAATCGTTCATGTTAGAAACTTCCCTTTAGGCTCCATACTAGAGTTGGATTGAATTTGAATTTTGAATTTTAAATTTGAATCCGCTCACGAGTTATTGATGAATTTGAATTCAACTTTTGCAAAGTCAATGAATTTCAATTTAGTTTTTTCAAAGTCAATGAATTTGAATTTGAATTTAAAAATTTAAAACGGAATGAATGGATCCAACCGATGCCGTCGCTAAGGGAGGGGGGCAGGGGGGCCATACCCCCTAACGGCTGCTTGTGCCCCCATTTTGGTTTACTAAAAATACTGCTTTTGTAACATCACGCAACGACAATACAACAGACAATGATGGAAAAAAAATAATTAAGTTTAAACATAATTTTTCTTTGATATGTTTTCGTTTCTTTGCAAAATTGCTGGCAACGAACTGCTGTACATTAACCTGACGCAATATTCCATATTATTGACATACCTTTACGGATGTATTGCGGAAGACACATGTAAGCCTGCAGAATCGTTTCCGGTACTTCGTTAGTGATTATGAAATGAAACAATGCTTAAAAGCTTTTCTTTCAAAGACAAGCTGTTTTGATTTTTAGAGCACACTCAAAATTTTGAGGTTATAGTCAGTGGCGCAACTAGGATGAAGGGACTTAAGCCCCATTTGCAAAGTCACGTCGAAAATTTAATCTCAAAATACAAGCGCTTAAACGTATTTTAGATTTGACCTAAAGTAAGGGGGGGGAAGGTGAAAAGCAGTTCAATTCTTTAAAATGACTTTTGAATTTTAGCAATTTATTTATTTATATGGTTTCTAAAAGTGCGAAGTATGATTAAAATGGCGGTAAAATCTCTATTTTTTTGCTTCAAAATCGCCCAGCGGCTGGGAGATCCGCCCTCAGGCCCTATTCACATTCATTTAATATTTAGTATCTATGTCGGTCTGTGACACGCTTGAGTTGCATCAGTTTGTTCAGCACGGGGCTAAATCAGGCAGTTTTTGTGTAAAAAAATTTACTTTTGGTTTACCTCTATTAGCAAAATCCTGGTCGTACGTCTGGTAGCATTCACTGCTGTAGATAGATTTTTCAAGCAATTATTGGCCATGAACGAAACGAGCTAAGAAACGCTGCCGGCCTTATTTTAAAACTGCACGTAATTGTAGCCGTACAAGATCTGAAGATCAGTTTTATTTGCAAATTTTAGTGCCTCCCCCACTTTTGGCTGGTGCCCCTCGCTTTGTTTGCTCTGGCGATGGCACTGAATCCAATTCTGGATTCAAGCGACTTGAGTTGTTGGTTTATTACGCACCTGTAATGCGCTAATACACATCTGCGACTGCGAGACTGCAATTTGATAAGTTCAAACTGCAACCTCCTCTTTGAATTTTTGGTGTGAAAAGTGGGGTTGGATTGAATTTGAATTTTGAATTTGAATCCGCTCACGAGTTATTGATGAATTTGCATTTGAATTCGACTTTTGCAAAGTTAATGAATTTGAATTTAGTTTTTTCAAAGTCAATGAATTTGAATTTGAATTTAGTTTTTTCAAAGAATTTAAAAAATGAATGGATCCAACCCTGCTCCATACCCACTAATTCAAACCTGAGGATGCTTTTGAAGTAGATTAAACTATGGTCAAATTTTAGCTTACTTTGATTCTGGCGTAATTTCACAACAAAGCACCAAAATTACTGTGTTGTGACAATTTTTCATGTTATATGATATAGTACTTTACAGTAATATGTTACCAAATCAATTTTAGGTAAATTTTTTAGTTTGAGGTGACACTGGTGAAATTAGAGGTTTTATTGCTTTCTTGTTACATAACTTTATTACCTGTGAACCTAGTTATGGTGGTTTGGTAACATGGTTGTGTGGTAGCCTCTTTCTTCATACTAGTTTATTAGTTATTGAAAGCGTGAAAAGATCACTGCAGGCTTTAGCAGGTTACGGGTAAACTTTTGTAAGAATACTTCAATTTTGAGCTATAGCGAACCTAGTATATGCAAGCTAAATTGGCCGTCATTCCGAAACGTTTTTTTACTAAATTAATATATTTCAGTCTTCTCATGCTGACATGAAATTTTTGTAGCATAATTTAACAAACAATTTTTATGACTTTTGATTGCTATGAATTTCTCCTTACTAGGCATCTTTGTTTGACCATTGCTTTATTTACAAGCATTAAAGCAAAAACAAGCCACTTTCATGCAACTTTTCATATTCATCTTTGTCAAAACAACGTAAATATGTCAAAGTATTTTAAAGCAAAAAAATGTGTAATATTTAGTCAGATTTTGCTTTCTTCAGCTTTTATTTAATATCGCAAAGCTGTCTTTCTTACCAAGTTATAAAAATTGGTAGTTTCTCTCTTTGTATGGCTGCATGCAGCATAGCGTATGAAAATGTGCTATTTAATCACTTCCGAATTTATTAAGATGTGAAGGCTGTAATTAAGATATGAAAGTTTTTTTTTAATGTTGGCGAAACTTTAATATAGGTGGTGATCTTGAGTGTTTTACTTTTGAATGTTGTTAATGTATTATATAATGTTTTCTTCAAAACTAGTTGTGGTTCAAACCAAAACTAGTGGCATGCTATTCTTTCCAAACTATGTACTTGCATCTATGCATCAAATGTCAAAATTTAAGGAGTCTTGTTTAATTTTAAGTGGTCTTTGCTTCTATTCATTTCTGCTGCGTTAATACTTTGATAAATAAGTCATTAAAGTCAATATTAATGGTCTTACCAAACAATGCAAAAAAAAACAACTTTTTGATACAAAATTGGTACCTCACACCAACAAAATTCTCTTGGTAAGTAAATTTAAGTCAGAAAATGAATTGCAAAACGTAGCAGGATTGTCACCTTAAACTCATCTCAGTTGTTCGTAAATAGCTGCATCAAAGTTTGGGTTTGATAAAGTACTCTTTTAAAAACTTAACATTTTGATATAAAATAAACTTTTAAGTTTTGAAAAGTGGCCCTAACTTCCTTTCAAAAATATTGATTTTTTAGCAGATGCCCGTTAAAGATGTTAATGTCTAAAATATTCTACTAGCTGTGCTGATGAGCTAAAAATGGGTAAATTTCAGGAGCCCATAAATTTCTTTAAAATAATTTCAAAACGTTATGCATAGTCTGAAAATAGTTCTAGACATGAGATTCAAAATGTTTAGTATTTACACATGCTGGGTATAACCTCAATTTGAAGCAACTTTAGGTACCTACCTAAAACTAAATTTGGAAACTTGAAAGCTAACATCTTGGAAAAATCAGCTCAAAACATGCATATTAAAATGACGTAAATAGTATCGTAGTATATATCTACATTGCTTAAGACTTGATTGAGGCCATGTTTTTCGATAATATGGTATTTGAATAAGATTTAATTGATAATGCCCAGCTGGGGTGAAATCGGTTTTACGTAGTACAGTAGTACATTTTACTAGTGTAGTATTTATTAACTATGACTGATTTCATATGTGCCTGATAATCTGATGGCTGTAACATTTTTTATTTTTAAAGACAACACCTTTAGCTAATACAGCTAAAGGCCTAAAAAGAAGTTTAATTTTTAAAAAGGAATAAACTGCACTTGTTTTATTTTTTTATATATCATATGGGTTGATTTTTTTAGTGTGGAATGTTAGCGGGGAAATACTGGTGATAGAATTAAGCATTTAATACTTGTATGTGCTATTAGGCAATAAGTAATAGATTAAGCAGTATATTAAAAGGTTAAATTATAGGTTAGATTGCTGATTGGCAAGTAAAAAACTAAATGCCATATTCACGGTCCATACAATCGAGAATCACGCACATTATGAACATTGGTAGAGCTGGTATTTTGTTATATTTTAGAAATTGCTGTGAAAATTAAATGCATGTGATGGTTTTTCTAAAGATACACTTTAAATATTATTGTACAAAGCGAACATAATCAATTTTATGTAAATAGCGTTAAAAATTATCTTTCTAACACAAAAAAGAAAGAAATAATAGCAGTTTTTGCTTATTTTCACAATGATTCATGTAAAGTGTTCGGAGGACCCCCTAAACCTTGCTGGATGACAAAATTATTTGAAGGTTCTATTTTTTTTCTAAAATGAACAGTTTGGAAACAGGTAAAAAGTAATATGATAACTTTCAAAAAATAGTAAGGCTTTATAAGCACCCTCATGCAGGTGGACAACTTCATATCCGATGAAAACAAATGTTGATTTTAAATCACTTGTAGTTTGGTAGAAACTGATGTCCAACTAAGTCGGCTTTGAGGTTGAGAGGGTAAAGGCGTCGTTTTTACGATAACCCCTATCGCGTGATCTGGGTTCTACTCGCACCCTGGTCACGTTGCTGCGTCCTTCGATAAGGCGCTTTACGATGATTATCTCTGCTTGGTGGCTTCAAGCAAGCAGCAAATTTGCATAGGAAGAAGTCAAACGTCAACTCGAAAACTTAATATCAATAAAATCTGGAGCCTTGGCTGAAGACGTTCAACAAACTGATTTTGGGGGGTTTCTGGGGGGGTGGTATTATGTCTAAACTAAGCCCATTTATTTGTACGTTAAATATCTACTGATATCAAAAAAACGAACCCTAATTTATGCCGTTAAAAGAAATTGACTTTTGTGGTGGCTCCACAAAGAATGAAACCTAAAATCTTCTGATCATATCTAATGTCTAAATAAAAAATATTAATCTCAAAATATTTGTCCGTTAAAATAATATCTACTAATATAAAAAGAAAACTGGAGCCTTAGCTTAAGCCATTCAAAAAGTCAATTTTTATGGAATTCGAGTGGAGATTTCTGGGGAGTTAGTCCCCCCCCAAACCATGTCCAAATATTTGTCTTCAAAATTTCTACTGATATCAAAAAAAAAACTAATGTGCTTGCTTAAGCAGTAAAAAAAATTGGTTTTGGAGGACCTTCACAGATAATGAAACCTGACACCCTCTAATAACACCTAGTACCAACATAAAAATATCAAAAGTGAGTTTTTAGTAATCAAAAAAAATTAAATATGCAAAATTCAATGTGATCTAGGTTTGAGAAAAAGCGATAGCCAACTAGACAATCTAGTCACTTACATAGGTTTTATTCCCTGGCACCTTTAACCTCTAGGCCATAGCAGCTGCACTCGTGCACATAGGGGTTATGAATTTTTCAATTGGAATAAATCTAAATTCCTGGGTTTGCAATCAATGAAGTTTTATATATCAAGTATTTCTACCCTAGTGTTTCATTGCGAAACGAAAAAAACCTGATGCACTCAATACTTCAAAATTTTCCAAATTTTTGGCATATTTTAACATGTCAATCATGTTCCTTCAAGTATTTTACCGTTTGATTTTGAAAGACTTTTATAGTTACAAAAGGAACTCTAGGTAGGAAGGTTAAGATAGGGCTCAAACCGTCTTAGAAGAGCTAAGGTGATATATATGCAGATATATCGGCTGAATTGAGAAAGCGTTATATAGACTTCAGATATGCAGACTGAATTGAGAAAGCTCTAAGAACTTTCTTTTGCCCCAAGATTCAGTCTCGCAGGCCGCAAGTGTACTCTTTTTTTAGTTTAACGTTGGCCAGCTTTCCTATAACAAACTCAAAAAAAAACAAAAACGCCAAGCTCGCCTGGGGTTCTTATAGGATGCGTGCTGCTATGGATCGAGTTTTTCTTTATTCAGAAACAAAAGATGAAACAAATGAATAACTATACTACCACAGCACGGTTTTAAATACATTTTAAAACAGGCAAACTAAATCAAAAATAAGTAAAGCACCGCTGGCTTAACTAAACACTGAACGTTAACAAAATGTACCAAACACAAGTAACGTCATTTTAAAACGTCAGACCTTTAGGTCATGAAAAAGATGTATGATTTGAAGAACGCTTGCCATCACAGAAGAGAATCGCAAGACTTGCCTTCTTCATGCGCTACGCATAATGAAGAAACAAGCTTGATTATATGCAAATTCAAACACGCACGTATTTTAGCGATTTGTACCAAGTTTCGAGCTGCATTAGAGCAGCTGCAAGAATGCCTTGTAGACCGCGCTCTCGCGTGAAGGCAAACAAATCAAAATTTTGAAAATGCAATACAGCAAATCAAGATTTCATGCTATGATGTAACACTCCAACCATGTCGAAGAGATAGCATAATAAGCGCTATGACTTTATTTTATAATGATGTTTGGATCACGAAGAAGATACAGCGTTTTCTTGCATATAGCGCCTTTAGAAAAAAAACGGGAGTCTTAGATTAAGTCGTTTAAAACATTGATTTTTGTCAGATTCATTTGGGGATTTTCGGGGGGCTGGTACCCTTAAACTATGTTCAAGTATTTGTCTCTTTAATACAGTATTTCGTGATATCAAAAAAGTTAAAATCTCCGGCAGTTCTTTTTTAAAGCATTCCCCGCTTCATATTTTGAAGGTTGCCGATATTTCTGTAAAACTTAATTGTATGCAATGCAAACGAAGTGATTTTGTGTGATGAAAAACAATGTTGATTTTGAATCATTTGTGGTTTGGGTAAAACAGATATCCGACTAAGTATTTGAACCCAGCTCTGTTCAATCACGACGATTTCAAACACTGGCGACTTTAACCATTATGCCAGCACAGCATATGAACCACAGGTAGAGTCGAGGACACAAGGCTCAAGGCCAAGGACAGCTCTACCGAGGACAGACCCTCTCGAGGCCAAGGACAGAAATGCACGAGGCCAAGGACCAAGGGCACAATGCGGAAGTGATCTCAAAAAAAATGAAAAAATGAAAAAAGGTTTTTACGAGGTATCTGGCGTTTTCCAACGAAAATTTTTATGCTTTAAAAAATAGTGCTGTTCTTGGCGGAGGACAGGGCAATTTGCGAGGACTTGAGGCTTCGAGGCCAAGGACTTGAGGCTTCGAGGCCAAGGGTTTCAAAATGTGTCCTCGAGGACGTCCTTGAGGCCAAGAACGTTCTCGAGTACTCCAACGCTGATATAAACCCAATTGACTAAAATCAAATGTTAAATTTAGCTTCCAAGTAGTGCTTTTTTGGGACCTTTTTGGGGCGGTTCCGATGGGTTTGCTTTTTTGGGATCTTTTTGGGTCGGTTCCGATGGGTTTGGTACCCCCAGGCCAAGTAAAAAAATTGTCTCTTAAATATCTGCTGATATCCATCAAAAAAAATCTCCCTAGCTTACTCCGTTCAAAATAATTCGTATATAGGGGTCCATTTGGAAGGTTTTGAAAGGATGGTAAACTATGTCAAAATTTTTGCGTCTTTAATTAAATATCTCGTGATATTAATAAAAACTGTAGCCTTAGCTTAATGCGCTTAAAAAACTGATTTTTGGAGGTTCATTTGGGGGTTTCCTGTGGGGATGGTACCCCCAAATTATGTCCAGGTATTTACTTGTTAAATATTTACTAATATTAAAAAACCTAGAACCCTAGCTTAGGCCGTTAAAAAAATTGATTTTTGGGGGTTGCATTTGGGCAATCCGGGTTGTTAGTACCCTCAAACTATGTTAAAATATTTTTCAATCAAATATTTACTTATTTGAAAAAAAAACTTGCGCCCTAGCTTAACCGTTCAAAAAAGAGTTTGGGGGTCCACTTAGAAGGGTTTACGGGGAATGGTACCCCTAAACTATGTCAAAATATTTTTCTGTTAGATATCTCCTGATATCAAAAAAGTTGGAGCCTTAGATTAAGCCGTTCAAAAAATTAATTTTTTGTGAGGTTCATTTGGAGATTTCTGAGGGCTGGCACCCTTAAATTATGTCCAAATATTTGTCTCTTTAATATTTCGTAATAACAAAATAACTAAAACTCTATCTTAACTCATTAAGAAAATTGATATTGGGGGGTCCAGTTGGAGATTTTGGGGGTTGGTACCCCCAAAATATGTCAAAATATTTTTCTTTTAAATTTCTACTGATAGCAAAAAAAAACTAGCGTGCTAGCTTAAGATGTTAAAAAAATTGATTTTTGGGGAGTCTTCACAAAGAATAAAACTTGATACCCTCTGATCATGTCTAATATCAAAACAAAAAATATTGAAAGCGAGTTTGTCCTAATCAAAGAAATTAAACGTGTTAGATTTAATATCATCTTGGTCTGATAAAAGCGATGGCCAACTAATAATTGAACCCAGGTCTACTCACTCACTAAGGTTTCAAGCACTGACGCCTTTAACCACTTAATTGGCCACGGCAGCACCCGTACGTAACCGACTAAAGTCACTTAATAAATTTCGCTTTCACAAGTTTTGGATGCATCAGCCCCAAACCACGCGACGCAGCACCTCCAAAAATGCAAGCGCACAACTTCATTATCATCTGTCCAAATTTCAAGTTTCTAGCTTCGGTGGTTTCGGAGATTTTGGGTCACTGAAAAAAGTGCTTTAATACATGAATAAAGAAAGAAAGAAAGAAAAAAAAGTGTTGAAATCGTCGTCATTTAGTTCTGGGAGCAGAAATTGAATGCCCAGGCGCTACTGAATTTAAAAGTTTTTGTTCTTCTGCAATTAGTTTTCGAGCTAGAGCTGTTTAAACCTCCGATCGGCATTTGAGTTTTTGGCTCGGAAACACGTGACCGATTGCTCCCAAAATTTGAACTGAGAATAAGTTCTAAATTTCAAGTTTCTACCTCTAGTCGTTTCAAACTTACAGCGTTTTCGACCTCTGGTTGCCGAATTCGTAATTTTGCGTGGAAAAAAAATAGGAACTGCCGACGCGAAACGTCGCGGAAGTTCCAATTGCACGCATAGCTTCCGTTCTAACCTAATTTTGGTATTGAAGCATGGAATGGAATATCAAAAAAATTTTAATAAGGAATTGAATATGGAAAGGAAGATTTTTAGCATGGAATAGAAGAAAATTGCCAGTATGGAATATGGAAAATTCGTTTTCCATTCCATTTCATATCATGCCCTACTTACGATTTAGAATTGAATCTCAAAATGCAAACGTAGGTTATCATTTTTAGTGTTGAAATTACTTTTCTTTTCATAAATTCAGACATCACATAAGCGTTTCAAACGTAGTTTCAAAGCGCTGTTCAAACACTTCTGTCTGAGCTGCCGGAGTGATTTTTACCGTATATAACTTATTCACACAGTTTTGATATTGCTAATATTGGTTTTTTAACTTGGAGTACTGTCTTATTTCTTCTGATACTAATACGATGAGCATCATTGTTGTCAAAGTCTAATCGTAGAAGTGGAAGGACTAGAAAATTGTTGCTATATAACCAAAGACGTAGCCAGGATATTTGATTGCAAGGGGGGGGGGGGGGGGGGGGGGCAAACAGGGCCTCAGAGAGAAAAGTTTTCATGGGGTACGAAGATCGATACTGGGCCCCCAAATCTTATTGGGCTCTCCAAGCCTTATCGGGGCCCATGAGTTAAATCATTTTTTGTCGGATGGGTTTAGATCTTCATTTAAAAGTGAGGGGATGACGATATTTGCATTCAGTTAGGACCTATGAAAAACACAACTAGACATAAGATTGGTTTAAATCCAGCTAGGGGTTTTGGGGGAGCGCTGTGAGCGCCCCCAGCGGGGTCCGGGGTGGAGCCCCAAAAGTTTTAGCTCTTTTTATGTTTCTCGAGGGTAAAATACATCTTGAAGGTAACATCATTTGATCAACATCCCAGCACCAAACTTGCTTAAACTGACAAGCAGAAAACGTGATATACATGAAAGAAAGTATGTGAAGTGGGGGATGATGACATTGACGCAATATTATACATTATAATGACTTTACTAGAGCAAATCCAAATATTTTACTGATTAAAGTTGTAAGAATTCATCTGCAATCATAGACTTCACAAACCCAAATAGCGTTACCTATTAAACTCATACAGATAGAGTGAGTTACTTAATGATAGTTGTTACTAATTGGGTTTTGATTATTACGTCTGCTTCTTCAATCAATAACACGTTCGGTATAATTTAGTTTTAATTCCAATTTGATGCAAATCCACAAAAAATGATATACCAAAAACAGTTTTTGAAAACCTAAAACATGTGTAAGAAACTTTCACGTAAACATTATAAATTTATAAGGGAAGAAAGTGCACACAAACACTTGATTTATAGCGTGAATGATAATTTAATGTTTCTGTTTTTAAAGTCTTTAGAGTATTTAAATATCCTCGATGTTTTAAACAACAAACAATACTGTAATTAGATTATATTGGAGTAAATAAAGCAAAAATAAATAACCTCACCAATGGATTATCGGGCGCAGTCGCAATAATTCCACAATTTGACAGAATAATTCAAACTCGAATTTGAAATGACAAATTAGTTGAGCTGGCGACTAATCCGAAATAAGAGAGAGGGAGGGGGAGTCAGCTAAGCAGGGGGGTGTGCCAACGGACACCAACAAGCAATAGCTTTAAAAGCTAAAATCGAGCAGTGAAGCTCGCAAAATGGACAATTTTTTTTCAGTCCCAAAATCTCAAGTCTTAATGACCTTGATAACGTGCCACGTTAACTTGGCTCCAACTTAGGATTTGCTCGCTGACTCAGTTCTTCCAAAATGAGCCTCTGCACTCTGTCGCAGCTAATCCAGACTGATTTGCCGTTGCAAGTTCGAGCTTGCAAGAATTACAAAATTTGCATGTAAATTTAACACAAGAGATTTTCACAAAAAAACGGCAATCTAAAATGTAAATGAGTTCACGTCACAAAGAAATAATTAAGCAGTTATTGGGCAAAGAACCGGATTTAAAAAAGGAAGTAATCTGCAGCAAATCAAAAGAGTGTGCACTTAAAAAGTTATTCGAATTCCAATACATCAAGTCTTAATCTTTAACCAAGAAATGTGCGGATAAATGAAACCTGGTTTGAATCTTGAACTAAACAAATGAACAAATCGCCGCTACACTCCCCACCAAATTAGCGTCTTACGGTAATTTATCACATTCTGAGCGGCGTCATCAATAAATACAAAGCACAAATATCAGCGAAATCAGTAGTTATAACAAATAAAGCCACATACAAACTCAAATCGTTCAAAAACTCAAAGTAGGGTATGTCAACTTTGACTCTGCTGTCTGAGGTTAAAATGCTTTTAGATCTCTGGAAATGTGGGCCCTCGTAAATTGTTATACCGTAGATATAGGGCTCTCAAGTCAGAGAAATGTAACAAAAAGTTAATTTTGGTGCAATTGTATGGCTTACGATACATTTTCCTCTTTTTTTAATCAAATTGGCCACTATTGGATGCCCTAAAGGCTGTGTAGCAAAAATAGCGACCAATTACCAGTAGTGAATAGGCTGACTGATATTTTTGCTGTAGGCAAGTTTGACTACAGTGTTATGGTGCGATACCAAAACTTAACGCGGAAATCTGAACTCTTGCGGGGCCCGGGTACGATGTACCCCCTGAACCACCCTCTTGCAGGCCCTGGCCCCAAACCACAAATCACATGCAAAGACGACATCAGAAACTTCGAACGAGGAATTTTTTGTGGGGGCAAAAATATCGTAGAATGGAAGATTAGAAGCCGTGGCCTGGTGTTGGCACGTAACGAGAAACTCGTTCAAGGAAGAGCGCTTAAACCAATAGTTAAAATGCGAAAATGTCTAAATTGGGAGACGTGTGTTGAGTAACGAAGTGTACTGTAATTCAAACATATCACAGCTGGGGGTCTGGGGGCGGAGCCCCCAGTCGCTGGGCGATTTTTCGTAATTTTTTGAAAAAAAGCTATTTTAATATCCTTGGATCACATTTCGCACGAATTCAGAGCCATTTGTAAGTACTAGATTTTTAACATTTGAAAGCCCATTGAAAAAATTAAGTTGTTCAGTTCTTCTTTTGCTTGCAATTTAAGTCCAAAACACGTTTAAAATCTTACATTTCGTGTTAAATTTTGTAAGTGATTTGGTCCAGGTAGTGGAAAGTATAAAGTGCATTGCCTCCTGCAATATTTTAGCAGTAAATAACAATCCAGTCCAATATTTTTCTACGAGATTATTGTTTTGTCATGAAAAGAACCAGTTATAAGAGTACATATACGGCCAGGCCCTCTCAATTAAAAAATTCGCTCAATGAGCATTCCCCTTACTGTAGCTAATTTTTTTCAAAAACATTTTGTTGCATAAAACAAGCGAGATGGAGGTGAATAGTTATTGAAAATTGTACAATAAATAGTTACGCCTACAAACCATGTTATTGCCCGGGGCGGATTTACATTGAGCTGAGCCCCTGGCACCATGGGATTTTTGCAATATTTTCCTGCCAAATACAGGTGAAGACCAAAAAAAAAAAAAGTCTTATCTGAGTGCGGGGCCCCTGGCACTATGCCATATGTTAAATCCGTCCCTGGTTAATGGTTATTGCATTACGTTCATAAAAAAGTTAGATAAGGGCCTCAGTTAGCAACTTTTAGGATAAAAACTCTTTATTTCACTCGGGTTATACGTTCAAATTGGTTGGCTAACATTAAATTGAGTGGGCCTGCGTCCCGTGCTTGTCAATATTATTGTTAATTACTGCTTTACGGGTGTACTGTTGTACGCGAAGATGCCAAAAGAAACTGAAACTGAAGAAACAATATTCTTTTTCGTGACATTTTTATCATTGGTAGCATTTCAATTGGGGGGTGGGCGGGCCTTTAGACGTAAGTTCAAGAAATCCTACTTAAACATTATATTCATCTGTTAAATCATAAACTCATCAAAAATGTTGCTGGTTTTGTTTCTTTTTTTAAGTTTTGAAGGGAGATGAAAGAAGGAAAAGTTGCTTGTGGTAATTTAACGCGACATTGAACTAAAGGAAAAAGTGTCTACTAAGGGTAAATATAACTTTTCGTTTATCGCAATAACTTAATTATATTTCGTGGATTATTAGGCCGTTTGTAGTAAATCCTAGGACGCTTGAAAAACGAGTTCGCAAAATTAGTGAATGGTGGGTAAAGTTGGAGGGTGGCCAAATTTCGAAAAACGTATGGATATATTCAAACTACTGATTCTGCAAATTAGCTTCCAAACAGACTCTACACAGTTGTGTGGTGAATTTGTTAGATACGCTGATGTCGATTGTAATCTTAAACTCTAATTAGAGGGCTGTTCTTGGTGCTCTCTAGCACTACTATAGGGACAAAATGCTATTTTTTATGCTTTTGGATGATTATAGTCCTTCTCGTTTTCGACGCCAGAGAATATTAGAGCCTATAGAGAAAATGTTAAGCCCATTGCAACTGTACTATGGACGTGGGCGGAGATAATTTGTAATTTCAGGATTCCTTCTTGAAGCTTCTCATTATACTCTACCAGTGCTGTATCAATTGCTCATATTATACGCCATCTTAATTAACGATCATAATTAAGTTAATGACGTACACAATACGCCTACTGCGGGTCGACGAAATTATTCAGACATCACAAAAATTCCGGACAATTTTACCAGCTTGGATCTGTTGTGCTGACAAGATCAAACTGATTAGTGCGCAGCGATATGACTCAACGCAGTAGCTTAATAGCAGCGTTGCTTTAGGTTAGAACTGGAAAGGAGTCGTTAACGACGCTTAGAGTATCAGCATTAGGGTTGCCAATAATGATTATTAAAATTGATAACATTAGAGACCCCGACGTCATGTTTGAAGTAGAAAATCTTTGGAACGGCTTGGTCATGAAGGATGGAGCCAACGCCAATCTAGTCTAATACGATTCGCCGAGCTTTAAATACCCCCTTTGGTTTTGTCTTTAGTCCTCATTTAAATTTTGGCGTATCGCTATGATATCGCATTTTACTAACATTTGAATCCATTCAAACAAAATGTTTGCAACAATAAACTAACATATTATTTGGCTATAATGACGGCTATTGCGGTTTTATTTACAGTACTTTACTGTGCTTTTACTTTGTATAAAAAATTAATGATACGGTTGAAGTTTTTCTGGCCAAAAGTAGGAAACTTTTGTTTTTATTTTAATTTTGCTCGAACTATTTACAGCATACTACAAATAATAAAGGATATATTTTATTACTCAGTCCAACTAAATGCTGCTGATTTGCTCATATTATAAAAAAGAATGATTGTTTTGGATTTTAATGTCAAAGTTATTGTGATCTGTCCGCTTTGGGAAACCGAGCACTAATTTACTCTCAACTGTAATTAAACAAATATGAACTTTTTCATGTGAAACAAGTAGGAATCGTTTACAAGACGGTCTGATAACGGTTCTAACGGAAGAAATACTGATTGAAGTCAAACCACAGACAAGAACAATGATTCTAATTCGTCTGACAAAATTGCGGTATAACAATAATACTAAATTGTTTGCTATAGCTTGCAAAAAAAACAAGAATAAAAAGAATGATTGTTGGTTGAATGAAACGTAGAACGCATTTCTATTATCCAGGTGCGTAGCCAGGAATTTGTATTGGGGGGAGCTGTTTTGGAGACTGGAAAAAACATCAAAAGATCTTGACCCAGATTTCACTCGAGCTTTGATCAAATTGAGTCGGTTTTTTCGACCAAAACAAGATGATCTCAAAAAAAAAAGAAAAAAAAGGTCTTCACCAAAATTGAAACGGCTTTTCCGTTCAAAATGGGGTGATTTCCAAAAAAAATAGGTCTTCGCCCAAATTCAGTCGGTTTTTCTGACCGACTTTAGGTGATGTCCAAAAAAAAACTCCAGTTTTCTGATACAAATCACAGCAAGTCCTTCATAACTTCTCATCGCCAATTCCAGTGGGAGGGCTATTTTCATTTTTGGAGCAAAAATTGGCCTCAAAAGCACTAAAACGTGTTTCTTTTGCATACTATTTAGGCCAATTGGAGGGGCTCCAGCTCCTCTGCCCTCCCGCCTGGTTACGCTACTGCCTATTATTAAGAACAATGTACTAAGAAAATTAATAATAAGCTACAGACAGTATTCACTATTCAGATTATTATAGGCGCAATCAAACCTTTGATTAACAACCTAAAGCATTTTGTTTCGAAATAGACATTCGTCTTTTATTCCTCGTCAGCTTAGCTAGGACTACAGGTATGAACATGAGCGTAGAAATTATGTAGGTATGAACATTCCTATTAGTTTTTATGCTTTTGTAATCTCATGAAACACTTTCTGTGCAATGTAAAAATACGACCAAAACGTGAAAAAAAACTGTTGATCGTTTTTGGGGCTTAGCCTTAAGAAATTCTGAGGTTAAAGGGTCACCAAGCATGGCCTAATAAAAAAGCACGTTTTAAAGCAATTTATGCTGTATTAGTGCAATATGAAATTCAAAGATTTAGAAACTAAAAACTTCTTAGATGATTCTTCACACTTGAGTAGCGATATCCTTTGATTATTGTTATGTAAATAATTGTCACGAAAATTAATGACAGAAACATTGAATTTGAAACATAAAGAAAAATGAATAAAATGCATCAACTTTGGGGCGAGTAACTGAACTGCAGTAGTTGATGGATTCATGAGTAGACTAAAAGCAAGCGTTTCAGTTTCAATTTTTTGCAATTTTTGCAAATTGACTGTTGAGGCATTAAAATTTAAAACTAAGGGTAGACTACATTGAGCATTAGTTTATATTTTACTTTTAGTGACCACTTGATCGAACTGTAACGCGATTACTTATGGAACTGGAGGTTAGAAATCAACTCCCGGTCTGGTTGAATCCGACACAGTTTTGTTACGGCTCGCCACGTAAGCGACCCAGGGGGGCTGAGTGGCCGCCCCCCCCCCCCCCCAATAGAAATATCACCAATGATAAAAATGTGACAAAAAATGCTATTGTTTCTTCAGTTTCAGTTTCTTTTAGCATTTTTCGCGTACAACTGTAATTAACAATAATATTGACGACCGGGGGCCAGGGATCCCCTCAATTCAATTTTTACCGATCAATTTAAATGTATAACTCGGAAGAAATTGAGGGTTTTAGTTCTAAAATTTGATGTCTCGGGCTCTCACTAACCTTTTTATAAACGCAATGCTATTACTGTAAGGCTGGATTTACCATAAGTGCCAGGGGCCCCGCGCTAATTTGGTGAGACTTTTTTGGTCTTCACCTTATATTTGGCAGGAAGATGTTGCAAAAATTTCCAAAGTGCCAAGGGCCCCGTGAAATGTAAACCCGGCCCGGGCAATAACATGGTTAGTTGGCCTAACCATTAATCGTACTATCTTTAAATAACAATCCATCTCCACCTCGATAGTTTTAACGCGACAAAATACTTTTGAAAAAAAATTACCTAGGGGAAGTGCTCATTAAACACATTATTGAATTGAATTGCGAGGGCCAGGACCACCTGGTCGGATATATTTACTCCTTACAACTGGTTATTTTTATGACAAAACAAAAATCTCTCAGGAAAATCGTCGAGTGAATTATTATTTACTGCTAAATGTTGCACAATGCAATGTACCTTACTTTTCCCAACCAGGGCCAAATCACTTCAAAAATTTAACCCCAAAATGCAAGATTTTAAATGTGTTTTAGACTTATATTGTTAGGAAAAGAAGGATTAAACAATTCAATTTGTTCAATTGGCTTTCAAATGGCTCTAAACACGTGTGAATTGTGATCCAATGGCATTAAAGTAGCTATTTTTTCCAAAAAATTACAAAAAATTGCCCAGCGACAGTGGGATTCGCCCTCAGACCCCCTTAGCCTCCAGCCGCCGTCTGTAATACGTTTGAGTTACACTAGTTTACTCAACAACACGTCTCCCAATTTAGACATTTGGACTTTTTACGTTTGGTTGAAGTTTCTCACCCTGTAGCAAAATTCTAGTTACATGCCAAACATAGGCCACGGCTTCTGATCTTCCAATCTACAATATTTTTGTCCCACAAAAAGTCACACTTTCGAAAATTTTTGATAACGTCATTGCCTGTGATTTATGGTTTTCCCCTCCCCCCCTCCAATCAAAAATCCTGGCTGTGCCTATGGCTCGCCTCCGCTACTACATTTATTCGAAAGGAACTGTGCTGTCAGGTGCTATGACGTGCAGCTGGATCCCGCAATCTCGTCACGCGTTTCGACATAATTTTGGTGTAGCCTAATGAGAAATTGATTTTGATTTTTTGTTTTGACGTATTAGCCAAAACAACCTGTATTTGTATATAGAATCATTATTCGTTTTCTGCTATAATATTGTTTCGTTCGATTGTAGTTTGCGAAGAATTATTGCATTGCAAAACAACGACAACTCTATTCAATCGAAATTAGCGTAAAATCGAAAACAAAGGACTCTAATAATAATCGTATGCTGCCTCTGGCGTAGTAGCTTTTTGTTCGCAACGCAGTCACGCTAATGATTGTAATCAATCTAATCTCGAAATCCAATTTCCTCTATAATACTTTTAATCTCTATCTGAAACTTTAAGTGTGAAATTAAAATTTTACACCGAAAACCAGAAATAGGCAAAATTTCAAAAAATTTGTCAAAAACCCCCATTTTACTCTTGAACCCTTTAGTTGTATAAACAAAAATAGTGCTATCGTAATTGGCGAAATTAAACAGGAAAAGTTAGGAAAATTCAAGTTTTTATTACTGTCTGTAACGAATGGGCTTCAGAATCCCTGCCGTTGAGTAATTAGGGTTAAAGAAAGGACTAGTAAAGTCTTTTCTGTAAAGCAAGCAGTTGACTAGTCAAATGTGGTTCTCTTGAAAAAAAGAGTTGGCTATCGTGGTGGTGTGTGATTACAATTTTGTAATTTTGAATTGTAAGGACACTGGTAAAAATAAAAACTCCTTTGAAATAGAAACAGATATGGTAGGGTAGGTACAATCCACAATACGTGCAGACGCGTAACTTGGATTTTGCTAAGCGGGAATGGGTTTTGATCTGAAGCTGGAAGTTGTGTGCAGCGTTTCATAAACTGGTTAGGGGCTTTGCTCCAGCTGCGCTGCGCGAATTTTATGATTAAAAAATAAACTAACTATTTTAACACCATTTAAATGACATCATGCTTGTTTGTAGAACCATTTCAAAGACTTAATAGCTATGGATTTCGAGGCTCTTTGACATAATTAAATTACTAAGCTCATTCACCTTTCCCTTACTTCCTGGTCAAGATCAGAATACGTTTAAATGATAAGCGTGTTTGCGTCAAATTTTCCAAGTGATTTGGCTAATGAGGGGGCTTCAGCCCTTTTGCTCTCTTTTGTGGTTACGCCACTGAACACATGATCAAAAAGTTGAAATGCATCCTACGTAAACTCCCATTACTTTAACATAGTTATTTTCTCTTATAAAACTTTCACAAAGCCATTTGATTGTCTCTGCACCGATATCTTATAAATTTCATTTATAGCTCACTCTTTTGAATGCAAAAAGTTCACTAACAGAAAATATTAAGCAATCATTTTTACCAGCCGGTTTGTTAAATTTAGGAATTGGTTCGTGCAAACCGGTGCAAACCGGTGCAAACCGGCGCAAACCGGTTGAATAGTACCACGTGCCTTCAGGATACATCAACATCAGACTTTTTTAAGATAAAACGAAAACTATAACAATGTGAATCAAACTATGAACGTCTGATTCAAAACTATTAAAAAGATGGGGGAGATTTGCTTACAGTCCTCTTTCAAACGATGCGTAACTACTTCAGATAAAATCATAGTTCGTTTTACAAACGACCTTGGCTATTCAATAAAGCTACTCAAGAGTTGTTTCTAGTAGAAAGAGAGAATAAAAGTGCAATGTTTAATCAAAACTGAGATATTTCTTTTCTTTTCATTGTAACTTTACAACAATGATTTTTTACACCCTGAAAGAACTGGTAATTGTCGGCTGCGTGACCAAAAGGGCAAGACGTCGTTTTTATGACTACTCTGATCTCATATCGGGGTTCAACCCGCACCCTGGTCACGTCGTTACAGCCTTAGATAATGACGCTTCACGATGACTATCTCTGCTTGGTGGCTTCGAACAAGCATCAAATTCAGTGGACACAAATTTGAAAAAATCCACAGGAACATTGGATCCCTAGAAAGTTTTAAGCAAGTGTGGATTCCTCCAAGCACGAAGTACAGTCATGGCAATGAAAAGCGTTCGGATTGTTCAATATTGTTAGCTTCTGATGCTGTCCGGTGACAGAAGGATATTTATGCACTTTGCGCAACAACAAGGACAAAGCAGTTTGATATTTGAAATCTAATGTAACAACAGTTATTGAACCAAACTCTGCAGGAATTGAGTTGGTGGGTCGGCAAAAGATTCACATCATTTCTAAAATTCTGCTTCAGATAATTTCATTAATTTGTTATTCATTATAGATTTTTTTCATATGTTTTAGCCCAAAAAAATAACTTCCCTAAACCATTTAACAATTCAAGCACAGAAAATACTTTTATGCTTTGTAATTTGACTTGACGCTAGAGTAGTAAAACTATACTCACTGCTGCAAGCTTATTAAAATGCGAAGAAAAAGTAATTGAAATTGAGTTGCAAAGTTCTGTTGTTTGTTATAGCTTTTTTTGCCTTATTACAGTATCGAACCTGTTCAACAGCAGCATAACAATCCTGAGGTAAACGTTCCATACGCACCACCACACGATGATCAAATAGTCTATGATTTTGCGAAAGATGGAGGACCGGATCCTGACCTTTATGCTGTGGTACACAAACAACCACGACAGGCTCCAGTCGAACCAGATGAATCGAATGAATACCATGTGTTCGACGAAATGCCAACGAGTTCCGCTGCTGATTCTACACAACATTACGCAGTGATACACAACCACACAAACAAGGAAAACGCCTCAGTATACGATGAGTTAAACAGAAAAATCTAAATTCCGGCGTTTTTTACTTTTTATGCCCTTTTCTCATATAAATCATCTCGAATACACAAAAACGATGAGCCGCAAATTTATCAACCATTTTTATGATACAGCAGTCTGTAACTAAAGAATCTTTTTTAAGAAAAACTTGTTAGTAATACTTGTAATGAGGAAGCCTTTAGAATTTTCGTATTTTTGCTTTTCTATTTGAATTTTTATTGAAATGGTGTGGAGATGATTTAAAAGGCTCAATTTACATATATCGGTCAGTGGTTGATTGTTGCTCCAATGCACAAGTGGATTGATGCTAGGCTATGTACTGTAATTCTGTTTTTCATTGTTATTTTCGATCTTAGTAAAAGTAATGACTTTGCAAATAATGCAAATAAATGACATTGATTTAAAGTACTCGACTGTTAACCTCCTAACTAGCAACTTGGTTTAATGTAAATACTATAACTAATCTCAAGTAACCAGGTAACTGGTTCATCCAATCGTTCAACTAGTTTTTTGTCTTTTATACACGTTAACATTTGTTCCCCTCAAAAAAACTTCGACTATCTTCAAGAATTTTTATACTTACAACCAAATTTGCCAGACATAATTTGCCTAACTGAAACCAGACTAAAACAACAATTATTACTAAATGCTAATTTGCCTGGATACTCACTTATGCATAATGACTTACAAACTAATGCAGGGAGATTTGCCATGTACTTATCTAAACAGATTTAATAGAAGCATATTTTGGCAAAAGTTGATAAGTTGCATATCGCTGTTTCGAGTAAATCGCGTTGAAAGTTTTAAACTTCCATTTGGCCCTGTTGTCAAGTGCGACATATTAAGCAATTTATTACCGAAAATTGATTAAAAATTAAAACAATTTTTTTCTCAGGGAAATTAGTTTTAGTAAATAAATTAAAATCTATGAAAAACTCATTTTTTGAAAAATGTCATTTATCAACTTTTGCAACTACGTGCTTCATACGAAGTACTTGCGGAAATGCACTTGGATATACGTGGATGCGAAAACATTTTGGTCAAATTAATTGATTTTAATGTAATACTTGCTAATACTTATAGGCACCCTAAAAATAATTTACAAAACTTCATAAATGCAGCTAATTGCAACCTTGAAAGGTTGAATTGCAGCAAAGTATTTCTACTAGGAGACAATAATACTAATTTCAAATTTGATTCAAGTACTGGTAGTTCATTTCTTCTAGTTACTGATTATTTTAATGTGCTTGCTAAAAAGGATATTTTCCACTCAGCAACATTCCGACACGTGTAACAGAAAATTCGGCCACAATCATTGACCACATCATGACAAATGATCGTTAACATCATATTTTTCCTAGAGTATTAAAATCGGATTTAAGTGATCACCATCCCACATTTTGTATTGTTTCCAATCTTGTAAACAAAAAGGAATCGAAGTATATAGCAATATATCAGCAAATTTTACAAAATTAAAATCAGAAGAATTCTGTGAAAGTTTGCATAATGCTGTTTCTTTCTTCTTTTCAAACAAATTTGCTATCAATTTCCAAACTTTAACATTGTATTTTCTGAATTTGTGAAAATAATTAATCGTGCAATCAATGAACATGCTCCACTGAAAAAGCTCTCACGAGCTCAGCAAAGATTAAAAATGAAACCTAGAATAGCTCATGGTATCCTCAAATTATTTAAACATAAACAAAAATTATACAGTACCCATTTTATTAAAAGTAATAAAATCCAAAAACAATTCTATATAAAGAATTCAAATGTTTTAACCGAATTAAAGTTTGCTGCTAAAAAGCGATTTTATCATTACGAATTTAATCCTGCAAAAATAATACATGCAAAACATGGTACACAATCAAACCATTAAAACTCACTAAAAAAGTTGAGTTGCATACTATTAATAAACCAAAACTGAAGAACGCTGGTGCGACAAATTATGCCATAATGGTGGAAGAATTCAATAAGTTCTTTTGCAAAATTGGTGAGTCCCTTGCTGAAAAAATCAATAATCTATAAATAAAAATGCTTATATCAATTATCTCTCTGAAAGGTTATCTTCTTCGTTGTTTTTGTTAACCCGACTATACTCCGAATAAGGTCTTCAATGTTATTCGCACTTTAAAAGACACTAAATCTTGTGGATGTGATAATATCTCTCCTTATTTTCTTCGTATTGCTGCCAATGTGCTTGCTACTCATCTTTCTTATTCATATAATTGCCCCTTCCAGTCAGGCACTTTTCCTAATTCTGTAAAAATTACTAAAATCTTACCTATTTATAAATCTGGAGAAAAATCTGAAATTGGCAATTACCGTCCAATTTCTATTCTTTCTACTATTTCTTTACTTTTGGAAAAACTGATCTTCTCAAGGACCACAGCTTCTTTGAAAAACACTCTATGGTTTTACAGACCCAATGCGGATTTCGAGCCAATCATTCAACCACACATGCACTATTGACTGTTATAACTTCATCTTTCGACAATATAAATGACAGCATGTAAACAGACTTAGTATTTTGAGATCTTAAAAAAGCTTTCGACGCAGTAAATCATGATGTTTTTTTACACGAACTAGAATGTAATGGTGTAAGAGGAATAGCTCATGATCTTTTTTCTTCCTTTTCGTTCAAAAGACTACAATATGTAGTGTAGAAAATGAACAATCATCTTTCAAAAAATGCGATTGTTGGGTCCCAAGGGTTCAGTTTTTGGTACGCTACTATTTACAATGTTCATCAATGACATCAGTAGCAGTGCGACTAATAGTCCAAGATTATTTGCTGACGATACATGAATAATACTACAAGGCAAAGATTTAAACATCTTATTCACAAAAAAAGTTACAGCTGAAATTTTGTTTGTCAGCAATGGATGTCAGCTAACAAACTAACTTTAAACTTGACAAAATCCAACGTAATTGTGATTAAACCACATAGTCGTAACAGTCAACAAAAACTAACTCTTTCAGTTACTCATTTTACTCAAGGCCTGACCACCGCTAACTGCACTAAATATTTAGGGATTGTACTTGACAATCAATTGTCTTTTAATGCACATATTGACTTGTTAACTAAAAAATTATCCAGGGCAGTTGGCATTCTTTGCATACTCCAATCATTTCTAAATAAGACTACATTACTTAACTTATATTATGCTCTGTTTCACACCCACATTCAGTGGGTTTGTTAGCATGGAGTGCTACTTACAAGTCATATTATTACAAAATTAGCAACCTACAAAATAAAGCATTTAAAAATGTGGGTGGTGGAAAGTGAAATGACAAGTCAATTCCTATCTTTGCGAATTTAAATATTCTAACACTCTCTAATTTAGAGTAACTTCATAAAGCAAATTTTGTATTTATTTTCAAATCCAACAAACTTCCAAGCGCCTTCAACAGTTATATTGAAGCTGCATGTAATATCCACGGAAAATATATCAGAAGTTCCAGTCTTGACTATTTGTTCTTACCATAATACCGTACCAACAAATTGCAAAGATTAATTAAATTTCAAGGTCCAAAAGTATGAAACTCCATGGAGACTTCCATAGAACAGAGTGTTTTTCATGTTTCTTAAACTAAGCTAAAATGTTTTTAATGAAAACATACTCAAACTGCGCACTTGCAAATTATTCAACAATCCAATTCATTTCACTTTTATTTCATTACCTGTTGTTAGATGGGAGGAAGATGTATGCTACAGTATATGATCGCAGGGTACACGAATAAGAAATGAGTACTTGTTTAAGGTTGAAAATGTTCAAACTATAGTAATGCGTTGAAGTTTTTCTTGTCATTAATATTCCGTTTTTGTTTTTAATTTTTTTTAAACAATGTTTTTCAAATCTGGCTTGCTTAGATTGTAATTAATGTTTTCTAGTGTTTGCTTTGTTGATGTGCTTCTGATGTGTAAAACACTTTCAGGGTGGCAGCAGACTCGAAGATCCAAGTATGACTTTGCTGCCTCCCAGCTATTAATTTGTCGTTGGACATTTTTTTAAAGATTACAGTATACTTTAAGCGTTGATACATATTTTATTGTTTTTTGAAATAATTGGTCGCAAATAAATACATGTAATAAATACCTGTAAATAAGTATGAAAATAAATGTTCAACCACAACAGGCAGGGCATTTTTGTTGGGGTTGTGTTCGCAAGACTCTCGACAGCCAGGGCTATCACGGCAGCCAGACTGCTTCGCTGTAACGGGAAATTATTATATGCGTTGAAATGTACCCAAGAGAATCACAACGCATGTCCATTGACCAGTTAAAGAATCTGTCGCTAATTGACTTAGATATTTCGAGAACTTAAAGCTACATAGAACTAAACTCTGTGCTTCTTATCAATAATCCATGATCACAAACTAAGGAAAAGCCAACTGAATTAATTCTGTTGACTGAAAACCAGGTTTGAAATTGCCATAAATTAAACTGTAAATTAAACTTCGCAATAAACGTTCAAAAATTAAGCAAACGAAGATCAAGCTCGTAGTCACTGCAAGTCCCGCGGCAAGCAAGATGAGCCGGGCTCATCACGTACTGCCAACGGGAGCGCTTGCAGAGACCACGAGTTTGAAACGCAACTCAAGAATGGTAAGCAAAATGAAAATGAAGCACAGCATAGCCGCACATCCCCATCAGCAAAAAAACTTGATCCGAACAAAAATTTTTTAGTGTTTATTTTGTCCGATATAGAGAAGAGGTCAGATGGAACTGTAATAGGTTGTTCGTTCTGCGTTTATATAGAGTGCAAATAAATTCATTTTATCTTGAGCCATTTAATAACTCATACAGTTCAATTGAATAGACGCTGAATGTTCTTTCGTTTGACGGACATCTTCAGTTGTGATCATTTATTTGTGTTGATTAGGTCTATTTTTCTTCGATCAAATGCTTAAAATTCGAGCAAGACACCAGTAAATCGAAAATCACTCGCTGCTGTTTTCAAACCTCAAAATCCTGATTTGTCTGCAATGCAGTAACCAGCATTCAACTAGTGCCGTATGAAAAGGGGTGAACGCTGAGTGAATTAACGTTTCACATTAAATTGTCAGATGAAATCTGTAATGCTGAAGTATTGTCGTACATTAATGGCGCTACAAAACCATTACTGGTCGAGTGGATAGAGCGTCTGCAACTGAAACGGTAGACTCGGGTTCGATTCCCAGTCGGGTCAACCCAAAGACTAAAAATTGGTATTCACAGCTTCCCTGCTTGACATTCAGCAATTAAAGGGACAGTGTGAAGCCTCCGCCTTGTAGTAGTGGTAGACAGGTGGGCAGGTGGCAGCTTGACTCGAAGACCGAAAGGTCCCTTCGCTGTCTCCTGGCCAAGGCAACTTGGTGAATAAAATGTAGTCACAAATACAAAACCAAATCGGATGGATTCTAAAGTTCATTATATTGTTTTGTAAAATTCGATACTTGCATTGTTTTGTGTTGAATAAAAATGAAAAAAAATCAAGTCTTGTTGTAATTGTTTAAGAGATGCAAAAGACTGCGGAGAGAGCGGGTAGTAATGCTTATACCTACTTATACCACAGTGAAAACATACGCCTATACACAAAAAACAAGTTGAAGCGTTCAAACTATGGTTCATTTATAAATCATCGGTTTTCGCTACGGAATTTGAGAGAAATTTTGAGTACGGGAACAAAAGCAAATTGAAGAGTTTTTCAAACCGTGCAAAGGTCTTCGTTTCAGTTGGACATGTCGAGTGGTTAAAGCGTCTGCTGCTGAAGCGGTAGACACGGGTTCGATTGCCCGTCGAGTCAAAACAAAGACTATAGAAATTGGCATTCACAGCTTCCCTGTTTGACGATCAGAAACTAAAAGACAGTGTGAAGCTTGCACCGGGGGTGGTAAACAAGTGAACAGGTGGAAGCTTGACTTGAAATCCGAAAGGTCTCTTCGCTGTCTCCTGGCCGAGGCAACTTGATGAATAAAAATGAGGCTAATCACAATATCAATAAAAACAAACCAAAGGAAGGATGACATTTGAATCTTTCAGTTACTCCGTAACGCAAGATTGGGTCGATTTCAAAAACTTGAACTTTTTTCAGAAGTCATATTCGTAAAAACATGTTTTTAAGTCGACCTTAATTTCTTAATTCTAAATTCTTAATTTTCGAAGACGGTTGTTTGCCAAAAGAGAGCAAAATTATCGCACCAGCGGCTGGGGGCAATCAAAATTACCTCAGCAGCATCCCAAATGAGGCGTTCTCTAATTCTCTCGCTCAACGTACAAAATAACCAGAGTTTGATGCCGCATAGTAAAAGTTGGAGTTTTGATATTTTTTAATCGTTTTGCGTGCTTTTGGCCTAAAGGCCATCATCGCGGAAGCCTAGGGAAGAAGCACGCTTTAATCCAGAAGCACACAAAACGATTTAAAAATATCAAAACTCTGGCCTAAAAGCGTCAAAACATCACAATTAAATTATTATTAAAAGTTAGGTATGTAATATTTACGCCAAGAATACGAACTTAAACGCAGCAAGTTGTTGCACAAAATTACAGTAACTTATACAGCCAAACAAATCAAGCTTGAACGCTTTAAATTAGTGCTTCCTTCTTTTGGCTTTGTACCCCTTCTTCACTTTTTTGGCGCGACGGCACTGATCAAAAGTTTTTGAGGAGTCCAGAAAAGTGACATCATGCCGGGGAGTATTATGTCGTTCGTATAAATGTACAATATAATCATACATTCTATATCAGTAGAATGAAAACAGACCGTTTTGTTTTCCTTTTCTTCACGGTTCATTTCTTCTGGAATATGCCGATTCATCCAATCAGCTTGACTTTTTTTCATGGTTCACTCATTCTGCAAATATGTCCAATCAAATCAGTCGAAAAAAGCGTGACCACAAAAATAAGCGCGACCGCAAAAAAACTTCGCTACAAGTGCCAATTTTTTTTTCTTCAATGCTCTTCTCTTCTCCGCGCGTCTGTTTCTAGTCTACAAAATAAGGGGTGTATGGTATGGTGGTTGATAGCTTATCGAAGCAAAATTCAAGAATCTGAGCAATGCCCGGATTTGAATCCAAACTGATTGTCACAATTATGTCGAGATGATTCTCGTTGAAACTATTTAACACGAGCTAATGTGCGACAATTGGTTTCATGTCAAAACAATCATCAGGCGCATTAATGCATCAAACATAAACTGAATGGTGAATAAGAGCCAAAAACAATCCGTATCTTCTGCAAATAATTTGAACACTATCTTTGACGGTAAATGGTTAAGTTATTTGCATAGATAAAAATTTTTGACACTTATATTCAGTGATGTAGAATGCGTTTCCTTGTTTTTTGACTGAGAAATAATGCGCCTAATGATTGTTTTAACATGAAACCAATAGTCGAACATTCGCGTGATCCTAAATACTTTAACTAAACCATTTTAAGAAGTTTCAAAAAATTGAAGCTAAGGCAACGGGTCTACAATCACAACATTAACATCTCTAAAGCTATTTTTATTACGTTTTACTGCACCACCGGAGTGATGACCAGCCAGTTGGTCGAGCGGTTACGCTTTCGTCTCTGGAGCGGGAAGTCGGAGGTTCAAAGCTCGGGCCGGTCAAATCGAACACACTATTGCCAAAGCCACCTCTGGGACATTTTTTAAAGGGAGCTGTGTTGTCCGCTGGTGCAATGATGCGGAGATGGGCTCCGCAAATGTAAGCGTAACCAGGTTTTCTGATTGGGGGCCCAAACCACAAACCACATGGTATAACGTCATCAGAAACTTCGAACGAGGAATTTTTTGCGGGGGCAAAGATACCGTAGAATGGAAGATAAGAAGCCGTGGCCTAGAGTTGGCACGTAACTATGAACTCGTTCAAGGGAGAGGGCTTAAACCAAAAGTTAAAACGCGACAATGTCTAAATTGGGAGACGTGTGTTGAGTAAAGAACTGTACCGTAAATTAAACGTATCATAGACTGGGGTCTGGGGGTGGAGCCTTCAGCCGCCGGAGGCTATGGCGGTCTGGGGGCGATTTTTCGTAATTCTTTGAAAAAAAGCTATTTTAATATCATTGGATCTCATTTTGCACGTATTCAGAGCCATTTGAAAGTACTAGATTTTAAACATTTGAAAGCCCATTGAAAAAATTAAGTTGTTCAGTCCTACTTTTGCTTGCAATTTAAGTCCAAATCACGTTTAAAATCTTGCATTTTGGGGTAAATTTTTGTAAGTGATTGGGCCGAGATAGGGGGAAGTGAAGTACATAGTAATATTTTAGCAGTAAATAACAATCCAGTCGAATATTTTCCTTACAGATTGTTGTTTTGTCATGAAAACAACCAGTTATAGAAGTACATATAGGGCAAGGCGGCCTAGGCCCTCTCAATTCAAAAATTTGTTCAATGAGCATTCCCCTTACTGTAGGTAATTTTTTCAAAAGTATTTTGTTGCATAAAAACAGGCGAGGTGGAGGTGACTACCGTACTAGCAAAGTAGCATGTTCATCAATCTTTGAAAATTGATTTCAGTGATGTGGCTTCGATAGCAGTACTTAACAATAATAAGTGAAGAACCGCTTCTTTTGTTTGCCTAGTTTAATGTTGAAAAATGCTGTAAGTTTGAGAGAATAATAGGGGAATTTTATTGAGGATGGCATTGGTACATTAAATATTTTGGTAATTTATGCATTACTTCAGTGATTGGTGATTTAAATAAATAAGTTTAATCTACCGGTACCTTATTTGAGCAGCCATTTAATGATTTGATCTGCAGCTAATTTTTTTGGCCGGCAGTAACAAAAATCACTAAGCAGCTCACGCGTTTGCCCCTTATAACCCAAGGCAGCATTTGCGTGGCAGGCTCTGCAGGACAATAAGGATGTGTGAATGTAACAAAAAAATAATCTTGTTAACGTATTATCGGGAATAAAAAAAATGTTCAAAACTGTAAGTTCACAAATCTAAACCGATTAAGAAATTAGAAAGTGATGCACAAGGTGATTACTAGGTTGCTATTGTATACTGCATTGGTGCTGATCCAAAGTAGAGCAGCATGTTATGTTCTACTGGCAGCAGTTTTTGCAAATACAATTTTGCAAAATTCCGATGCAATATCAGGATACCGTTTGCTATGACTTTTTGTAATGTGCAGGTATCTGAACTGACGATTCAATTGAAGTAGCGAATTGCTGTATTGCTTTCTTTGCTGAGCCTGTTAACTCATCTGCGTTCCTCTCGATGATTCTGCTTGTGAAATGAAAACAATGAACTGCAGTCGTTTATCGCACCACATCATAGGCTACTGGTTTATGCAGAATGCTGGAACTTCGAGTAGTTAGCTGTTTTTTCTTTGCTGTTTACTGTTTTGCTGTTCTTTTGGCTGGTGGTGCCAAAAACTCACAAGATCAATGTACGGTAGTAATTTAACCTTCAAAAAGTTTAGGCATGGTTCTATTATCTATACATTATTAAACATAACAAGAGTATCCAAGATACAGAAATTTTATCTGGGATTCCAAAGCGGGCGTAGTCTCAAGTATACATTCAAAAAACACGGTTAACGAAACTGAAAACAAAAAAACTTTAAAGTCGAAACTAAGACTGAAAATGTTGGTAAGCCTGCAGCCTATTTATTTTCTAGACGTAGGCCTACTGGGCATGTCATCAAAGTCGTCTTGTGCTACCCCTTACCACTTCGAAAAGCATAAGTTTTCCTTTTGAAAAACGAGCCGTTGGAAGCAGTACTTAAATGGTAAAATTTTGCATGGGGAGACGCTTCTGCAGTCTTCACTGAACCTCAGTGAAGATTACGTAATTCCGTCTACGAAATTGAATGAAAACCAAAAAACATAAAAGTCTTCGCCGAAACCTGAAGTGTTTTTTTCTTTTGAATCACTATTTCCGCAGAATTTGGTGCTATATTCGATGGGACTTTGTAGGTCGTTTTCCTCTCATCAACCAGCACTTAAATCTCAATGGGGGCACACCTTAATCTCGATGGAGGTACGCTCAATCTCGATGGGGGGACTCGTCACCCCTACAATTTAAGTACTGGTTGGAAGGTTCTTGACGTCAAGCTAGCTCGTTTCGCTGTAAAAATTGCAGCACCCAAGGAAAATAATCATTCCACAGCAGCGGGACATGGCAAGGAGGTGTTGTAATTTACAAAGACATCCACCCAACTCTGTTGATGCATTGAACCGTAAAAACGTATTTTTTCGTAAAGTGCTAAGAAACATCCCAACGACGTTGAAGCTTGCGGATTTGCGGTAGATTTGATTTTTTACCGCAAATCCGCAAATGTTTGCGGTAAGAAATCGGTTCGCAAATCTGCAAATCAAAATCTTGAGTCCGGGATTTGCGGACTAGCGGACGGATTTGCGAAAGTACCCAGCACTGGATTTAACCGCAGAAATCTATATAAACACAGAGAGAACAACCCTGTTTTAAAAAATTTCCATAAAACTAAAATATCGGTGAACACTATACCGTTCTGTAAAGTACATCGTTCTGTGTACACCGTTTTGTAAGGCATTTTTCTCCTAACATGTGATACATTTGATTTAAGTTTTAACCAAGTTATAAAAAATTGTAGGCACCTTGCCAAAATAAAAATATTTTGATTTGACAGTACGCTTATTTAAATGTATCGAAAAGAGTGTCGTATACTGCGCCGGACCCTTTACCACATTTTCAGCCAACAAAATTTGTTGACCAAAAAAAAGTTTTCCACCGCTTATGAGTCGCATTTTCCGTCGAAACTAAAGCTAAAACAACCTAAAAAAAGTCTTCGCCGCCCAGGGGTCGTCTCTTTATTATACAATATTGCTTCAGGCACAGTGCCATCATCGTCTCTTTATTAGTAGACCAGATACAAACCAGAGGCGGAGTCGAGGACACAAGGCTCGAGGCCAAGGCCAAGGACACAAAAAAATCCGAGGCCAAGACCAAGGCCAAGGACAGCCTTTCCGAGGCCAAGGACAGAAATGCTCGAGGCCAAGGATTAAGAACACAGGCGCAAGCGTTCTCCGAAAAAAAAAAAAGGACTTCAAAATTTTTTTCAGGCTATCTCCAATTCATTGGCGTACCCAGAATTTTTGATTGTGGGAGGCCTAAACCACAAATCACATGAAATGAAGTCATCAAAATTTTTCCAAGGAGGAAATTTTTGTGGGACAAAGACATCGTAGGATGGAAGATCTGAAATCGTAGCCTGTTTGCACGTAACCAGGATTTTTCAAAGGAAGAGAGCTTAAACTAATAGTTGAAAAATGCAAATATCTAACTTTGGAAACGTGTTGAAACAGCTAGTGTAACTCAAAGGTATCACAGATGGGGGTTTGGGGGCGAACCCCCCAGCCGTTGGGCGATTTTTTGTAATTTTTTGAAAAAAAAGCTATTTTAATGCCATTGGATCACATTTCGCAAGTGTTCAGAGCCATTTGAAAGCAATAGATTTTTGACATTTGAAAGCCAATTGAAAAATTTAAATTGTTTAATCCTCCTTTTACTTGCAATTTAAGTCCAAAGCACGTTTAACATCTTGAATTTTGGAGTTAAATTTTAATTGTAAGTGATTTGGTCCAGGTAGGGGGAAGTAAGGTGCATTGTCTCTTGCAACATTTTAGCAGTAAATAATAATCCACTCGAAGATTTTCCTTAGAGATTTTTGTTTTGCCATATAAATAAACAGTTATAGGAGTACATGTTCGCCAGGGGCCCACGCCCCCTCAACTGATGTTCAATGATTTGTTCAATCAGCATTTTCCATGGCTAATTTTTTTATAAAGTATTTTGTGCGTAAAAACCGGCAAAGTAGAGGTGAATTATTGAGTTGTTATCGAAAAATGGCACAATAGATGGTTACGTCTACTAACCATGTTATTGCTGGGCCGGATTTACATCGCGCTAGGTCCCTGGCACTTTGGAGATTTTCGCAACATCTTTCTGCCAAATATAGGTAAAGACCAAAAAAATCTTACAATTTTAGTTCGGGGCCCCTAGCTGGTACTGCATCATATTGTGGTAAATCCGGCCCTGATTAATGCATTACGTTCACAAAAAGGCTAGATGTGGGCCTGAGATAGCAACTTTTAGGACGAAAACTTTCCATCTTCTCCGGGTTATACGTTTAAATTGGCTGGCAAAAATTGAATCGAGGGGGACCCGGCGCCCTTGGTATTCAATATTGTTAATTAGTTATACTGTTGTTAGCGAAAAATGCTAAAAAGAAACTGAAACTGAAGACGCAATAGGCTTTTTTGTCACATTTATGTCATTAGTGAAATTTCAATTGGGGGGCCCCTGCCCCTCCTCCCCTTGCCTACGCCTATGCTCCAAGTGAGGAAAACAAAAAGGGTGTTCGCAAATTTTCCGCGAGGTTTCTGTCGTTTTCCAACAAAATTTCATCTGTTCAAACAATAGTGCTGTTCTCGAGCCGAGGACAGGGCAATTTTCGAGGACTCGAGGCTTCGAGGCCAAGGCCGAGGACTTGAGGCTTCGAGGCCAAGGCCAAGGACTTCGAAATGTGTCCTCGAGGACGTCCTCGAAGCCAAGGACGTCCTCGAGGACTCCACTTCTGATACAAAGGTGCGAAGAAAAGGAGAAGAAGATTGAAAAAAAAAAGTTTGCTCTTGTTGCGAATTTTTTAACTGAATTGATTGGACATATTCGTAGAACGAGTGAACCGTGAAGAAAAAAGTCACGCTGATTGGACGAACAGGCATATTGTAGAACAAATGCACCATGAAGAAAAAAGACAAGCTGTTAGTTTCCAGTTTACTAATATGGTACCATTTTGCCACACGGAAAACTAGGCTCCGCCGGTAAGTACTATGAAGGCAATAGATTGAAAAAATACTACCGGAATGTGATAGATCAAAAATCTTTCATTATTCTCGTTGTATTATGCCAAAGCGTTTAAAGAGTTGGCGGGGCTCATCTCCACGCCTTTGCGCCCGGACAGCACAGCTTCCTTTGAAGAAATGTCGCAGCGGTGTCGTGCCGTTGGCAACACTGTGCCTGATTTGACCGGCCCGAGATTAGAACCTTAGACGTTAGACCTCCCGCTCCCGAGACAAACGCGTTGCCGCTCGACCAACAAATAGATCAATCGCATAATATTTTGTAAATTTTTTATCTTGATAGCACTTTTATGTGAGAATTACCTTAAGCGTGTTATTTAGATTATTAGCGTATACTTAGCGACTTATCTGAAATTATTTATCAAAACCTGAGGAAGTGCAATAAGTTTGGAAATAATTACAGCATTAAAGTTTTATTGCTCGATTTTGCTTGTTCAATCATAACGTAAGCGTGATCTGGCTTCAGCGCACCAGGAGTCACAGTAGTCGGTTTGTTATGCTATGACCTTGACCACAGTCGGCTTGTTATGCTATGACCTTGACCGCAGAAACAAAAGACCCGAAATTTGGAACCCGCTTAGTTTTAAAACAATTCTGTACTCACTCAGACCATGGAATCGAAGCTCAGACGGAATACAGTGATCAAAATAATATTGGCGAGCACTGAGCCGTATCGAAGAGGTAGCATAATGAAACCTATAACTTGATAATCATACTTGAATCCCGGACGAAATCTTTTTTTTTTTATTTAGCGCCATTACAAATAGTGATGTTGAGTAGATTATTGTCATTTTGGCAAAATTTTCCATTCAAAGTAATTTGTAATGACAATTTTTGCCCGAATTCAGGTGAAGACCAAAAAAACATCTTCACCAAAAATGGAACACTTTTTTTGCCCGAATTCAAGTGGAGAACTGCGCTCAGATGCACACCAGAGTCTAATTATTGGAGGGGATGCAGATGTAGACCATACTCAAATTATTGGGGGGGATACAGTCAAATTATTCCCCCCAATCCCCGTCGGGTTTCGGCACCCCTGTTACTGACTACTTTTTCCGAGAAGTAACGAATACGGTAATTTTATTACTTTTTTCAGTAATTTTTGGTGACGTAGTGTCATTACTTTTACACAGTATTTTGCCCACCACTGCCAATAAGGGATTAAAATAAAATAATGCATTTTGCAGTTTAATCAAAAAAGCTCTTGAATGTTTATCGAAAGCTCCCACGCGCAGTTAAAGTTTATCTGCAATTTTAGTAAGATGCAAGCTTGAGAAACGATAAAAAAAATCATTAAGGCGGCGAATTGTCAAATATCAGCGTGGTTATTACAAATTCAGATAATAATATTGTCAGACATTGCAATAATATTGCAAAGACGCAAAATAATACCTGATAATAATATTGACGGACATTATTTTGCGAAAGATAATAGTATTGTCAGACATTGCAAAGCCGTAGAAATTTTGTTCGTATCAGATATATCATCGTGCTCGGCATATATTCGTATCAATTTACATGTAATTACATTAATTATTATTTTTTAGAATCATATTGCATATAGGAGGATGAGGCAAGACCTCGACCACGGACTTGAAGATGGCTTAGAAACTCGAATGATGATGATGTTGATATTCCCAAAGTGTTGCAATGTTTCGTCTGGTCAAACACTCTTTTTCAAATTTACGATCAAAACTCTTGACAAGTGACGTCATCAAAAACGATTGTGACGTCATCACTTTGATTTTAGCAATTTTTGTTTGGAATCAAAAACCTAACTCTCATTTACTATTCGAGCCATCAATACGTCATTTTTTTCAAAAACTTTGGCAATGACGTCACCAACAATGACGTCATCAATTTCAAAGTAAATTTTTTTATACCTGCACTTGAAAACCAACTATTACTCAAAACTTGGTACTTTTACAACTTTTGGATTGGCTGTTGGTTAAAAAAAGCTCTTTGACAATAGATGGCAGATTTTAAAGGTCGAAAAAGGGGGAAGTCCCACGTCCAAAACATGGGGATTTTTTTTGGTGGCTCAGGACATGGCCCTGAGCCATCGAGCCAAATTTCAGCTTATTATAAATTTTTTCCGGGTTTCAATGCATTTTGTCGTATTTCTACCGGACTGTATCGGTTCTATCGATTCTTTTTATTACAAAATACTACGTTCAAAAACTTGATTTGGAAGATATCATCGCTGATTTTGCTTCGGCGAAAGGTCGAAAACTTTACTTTTGAGGAGGTTATTGATCTTTTATTAGCCTAATACATTTGTTCACTATTTTGTCTTTTATTTTAGGCCTTTTCTCAAGCAATATAGAATTTTTGAGATCCGTCATATTATTTGTAATTTTTTTGTGGAAAAAATAGATTGAACTTGACACTATTTCAAAATTTGCTGCTGTCTACAGTACTTAGTGCCGGTGCTTAAACTAAAATTTCGCATGGGGGAACACTTTTGCAGCCTTGACCAAACACGGAATGTGGCTAAAGTTTATTGGAAATTTGCTTTAAGTTCAGATGTTGTCCCCGAATTCGATTGAAGACAAAAAAAAAGTCTTCACCGAAATATGAAGTGGTTTTGTTCCCAAATTCGATTGAAGACCCAAAAAAAACTCTTCACCTCAATTTGGTACTATATTCGGCCGGAATTTGGAATTTATTGATGATGACAGCCACTTTTTTGTTTAATCGTCCATACGCTTCCTTTTAATAGAGAGCGCTAAAATCTCGATGGGGGGCTCTAAATCACTACGAGGGGACGCTAACTATCGATTGGGGGATGCATCCCCCTGTCACGAAATAATAATTTTGAATGCCTGAGATAGAATTATTTGCTGCATTTAATGCGTACGTGACTGATTTACTACTTTTGCCGCGTTTTTGATTTAGAATATTCTGGATGTTTCCTTTCTAGTATTTTCTACTGTCTCCTATTAATCACCGGAATGATTAGTTGTTTACATGTCTTAATTGCTATATTTAGACTTAAAGTTTGTGACGTCACAATTACGCTACCGTTGTGTTTTCGCAATCGCTAATATGTTTTCTATTGTGACGTTTCATGGATTGTTCTGGGAGATTCGATAGCTTTAACCTTAGTATAATAAGCGGATCGTTTTGATTCTAATTTTATTCTGATATTCTAAAAGTGGATGATTTTTAGGTATTAGTTTCGTGGGCATTTTTGCCGAGTGCGTGTATCTGTGGTTGGCTTGTGTAGCCGTATAGTTTGGCGATCTGAATTGGGCGATCGCGAGAGTGTGTAAGGTACGACCTGAACCTGGTCGGTCGCGGTTAAGTCTTTTACGATCTGAACCTGGTCGATCGTAAGAAGTGTTAGTGGAGCGATTTTGCTCAGTGAAAGTGGTTTTGTGTTTTCAATCTTAAATAGAAGTTTTAATTTAAGATTGTGTACTGCTTTCTGAGATTCAAGAAGCTAAAGGAACTGTCAACTGCCATTTTCGATTCGTCAATAAACACCTCAGTCATTCTCTAGTTTCAGCCGACGTGGGCAATTCTAGGGATTAAAGGTTGTACTCTAGCCAAGTATCAACGATCGCGACACCCCCCTAGAGTTTGAATACTGCCTAGGGCGGCATTTTCAACAAAAGCCGGAGGCTGCAACCTTTGCTCCTACGCCATTGGGCGTAACCATCAGTTGTACCATTTTTTAATAACTATTCGCCTCCATCTCGCCAGTTTTTACACAAAAACATACTTCTTTAAAAAAATTAGCTAGGGAAAATACTCATTGAACGACTTATTGAATTTGAACTTAGAGGACCTGAGGCCCCCGGCCGTACTTGTACTCCTCTAACTGTTTAATTTCATGACAAAACAAACATCTCTAAGGAAAATCGTCGAGTGGATTATTATTTACTGCTAAAATATTGCAGGAGGCAGTGCACCTTACTTCCCCCTACTTGGGCCAAATCACTTACAAAAATTAACATTAAATTCAAGATTTCAAACGTATTTTGGACTTAAATTACAAGTAAAAGGGGGATTGAACAATTTAATTTTTTCAATTGGCTTTCATATGTTAAATATCTAGTTTTTTAAATGGCTGTGAACACGTGCGAAATGTGATCCAATGGCATTAAAATAGCTTTTCTTTTTCTAAAAGTTACAAAAAAACGCAAAGTGACTAGGTGCTTCGCCCCCAATCCCCCGTGTGTAATCAATCCGCTTGAGGTACACTAGTTTAATCAACGAAGTCTCCCAGGTTAAACATTTGCACTTTTTAACTATTGGCTTAACTCTATTCGGACCAGGCAAATTTTTTTGATTAATGGCCCAGGGGGGGATCGATTCGACACAACACATTCAAACGTAAATAACTCCCGAGTTACAAAAGATAAAAAATCCGTTTTTGCTCCACGAGAAGCTCAATTTTCTGACAAAAAGCCTGAACTTTTTGTCATTATATTTGCAAACTTGATCTTCAATTAATTTAAACATAAGTCAAGGACCATCAGAAGCGATCGGTTCGCCTTTCATCTGCATAATGTTAATAAGCGTTTGATTGCCGTGACGCGGCATTGCAGCTGGAGTTTTATTCAGTAACTCAGAGATAATTACGGACTGAACTAAAAGATTATTTTTATTGTGCTAAAATATCTAAATTATTAGTTTGTTGCGTGAATTAATTGCAAGCTCAATATTTGTTATTGATCTAGTTCCTTTTGCTAAACACTACCAAATTTAGTGTTTGTTGTACAAAATGTATGAAAGAACTAGCATCAAACCACTATTTCTTCTCATTCACATTTTGTTAGTAAATGTTTATGACATAGCTGTTACAAACGTCAAAAAAATTGGTTGAATTTTGATTTAATTTTTAATATGCTGAAGATTCGTAGACTAATATAATATAGTAAGACTTTTCACTTGTGAAACTCTTTCTATGGGTTTCATTCTCAGTCTTTCTGGCAATGCAAATATTGCATTTGTTGCTACTCTTGCTAAACCTAATCAAAAGTATACAGCGTAGCATTGTGTATATTACAATACTGTTTGTCTTACCAATCTTATCATTTTTTATCATTAGTCGAGTGGATAAAGCGTCTGCTGCTGATACAGTAGATTTGGGTTCGATTACCGGTCTGGTCAAACCAAAACTTGAAAAAAGTTTGTATTCACATCTAGCTTCCCGGCTAGATATTAGCAACAAAATGGGCAATGTGAAGCTTTCACTGTGTGTGGTAGACAGATGGGCAAACGACAGCCTTTTCTCCAAAAATGAACAATTTTTTCGTTGTATGTTGACAACTTGAAAAATAAAAATGCAATTACTTCGAACTTACGAAAAAAACTTTTAAAATGTGTCGCACGGAGTGTAGTAATTATCAATTTTTTCAAACTAGTTTTTGTACCAATTTTTACGGACTTTTGATTCATAAGAAAAAAAAAGAATTTGGTCTAATTTGATTCTCGGATTTTTGGTTCATTTTTTAGAATAAAAATTTGGTCCATTTAGAGTAGTGTAGTAGGTTTTGGCGCCGGATTAGTTTTTTTTTTTTCTTGCTTTTTTTGCAAAAGATTACGTTGTCTAATATTGGAGAGTCTTTTTTTTTCTCAAAAATTCAACAATTCTGCAGTTGTTTTGAAGTTTATATAAGAAATCCTACATTAATTTGGTTATTGCTCGTCATTAGATTTTCCAAAATCTTATGTAGTACCCAATAAGCTTACCTTCTAGTGTATTATCACAAATGATCTCAAAAGTAAAAGCAAGAATTAAAATTGTTTCCTACATTGTAATTACAATTAATGGTTAGACTGATTGAAATAATCTTCTTTTTATCACTATTCGTATCATTCTACAAAGACTGTCTAATTCTCAAACGTAACGATTTTATCTTGATAATATTTCAGATTTTATTCCAGAGGTGGTTTTATAACAAATTGTTGCAAACTTTGGTTGTTACTGGGAATAGTGCTGAATAAGTTTAAAAAGACAGTAAAAAAGAAACAGTATAATCCCAAGGTTAGAAATTTATTTGCCGGTTCTCATCTTTGATCAAAATCATCAAAGCTATTGTACTCCTTTTGTCCTCGCGTCCAGAACCAGCAATGTTGTTTGTATGCGATAAAGCCGTTAGATAACTGCAGTAAATTAGAAATATTAAAAATTTGACAGCGACATCAGTGGATTTAGATATCTTTTAGTTATTTATGATCACAAAAAAATTCAGTGTAAGTTCATCTACTAAATGGTCAGCTAATCGGATTGTATTTTGCAAAGTCTGTTAGTTAGAGAATTTGCTTTCCGTTTTTATATTTTGTATCTACAAACATAATTTTTGTTGGTTACATAAAAGCGAAAATTGAAAAGAAATAAAATAACATAGTTTTCATTTTTTTTAATTTAGCATGCCACGGTTGCCTCTATCGTTATAGGCCACAAATGAAAAAGCAATGTGAAATTCAGTAATATTTGCAATAGTACGCCGTGCAGTAAGCCTGTAGTAGCATCTAATAAGAAATTAGTAAATGCGGTAAAAAGTATAATATACCACATAGCACATTTTACAATGTAGATACCAAATAATTTTTAAGTTTGATGTAAATTTTATAAAAATTTAACAATATTTTACACTAGCTATTGGTTATTGCTTCGAATAGCATTCTCTACACAAAGCTTTTAGCAATAATAATCTTGAATAACAAAAAACGTAAAAATTGAAAATAATGATCCCGAAACAAGTATTATCAAAAACTCTCCACTTTTTGCAATGTTATTGAATATCTCAAACGCATGTGAAATGTTGCAATTTAGTGAAGGCAAAGCGGATGCGCACAATGAAGTAATCGGTGTGCTGCTACGTCACACCCAAAGACACTCTGACAAATTTTTGTTTTGGATGTTATCATTTGAAGTTTATGAAAAACCTTCGGCACTCAAAACTATGCATATGCTTTTTTGAAAAAATGAACATCTTTCTCCTGATACTGCTGCTTAGCAGAAACTAAAAATTTATTTACAATTTGTATTTTTTTGTCTTTCTTTTAGTTACCAAAAACAAATTTCGAACATAAAGACTACCGAAATTCATACTGCATGCCACACGCTTGACAACTTATGAACATTTTTGACTACTGTATATCAGCAATGCGAAAAAAAGATTGGCAAAAAACAAAAGGAATCGCGCTTATGTTGGCCTCCAATTTTTTTATCAATAAATACGTTTATATTGCTAAATCGCAATTCTTATTTGTTAGCGAAATGCTAAAAATGAAGCCTATAGTTTGAAATTTGGTAAAATTACACGAAATTGTCTGAGAAATTTAGCTGTGAGCCTTTGATATCATAATGAAAATTATAATGCCCCAGGCAAAATAGTAAATGAATTAAAATCTATTGTGAGGTTGTTACAACTCTTTTTGAACATCGATAGCAACAAAAGCCGTTCAAGAGGTTACTGAATTTACGTTCTTATTCACGTTACCAGTGTACGAAAGAGCGTGACATTATTAATTACGACAGAACGATAGGGACTAACAGGATTAAACTAATTTTTCAAAAATTTTGCCAGAAACGCAGGGTCGACCTTGAAAAACGTTTAATAAGTCCGAATCTAGTTGTCATACGAGAATGATTTCACAAATGAAAGTTGAAGCAGTAAATTTTAGGAAAAGTCAAGAAATTTCGTTATTCTGGCTTGACTGCCTCATAATAAAATTTTGAAATAAACGAAGGGGGGAGGTAATCGATCTCCCCCTGGGCCGAATAGGGTTAAGCCTTTTCCTTTCGCAAAATCTTGCTAAAGTGCCAAACCAGGCCACGGCTTCTGATCTTCCATTCTACGATAACTTTGCCCCTCAGATAGTTCCTCTTCTGAAAATTTCTGATGACGTCATTGAATGTGATTTGTGATTTGTGGTTTTGGGCCCCTCAATCAAAAATCCTGGCTACGCTCATGGCTGAAGCCCTCGCCTTTTTTAACCAAGTCACTTAAAAAATTTCACCCGTTTGTCTGGTTTATTTTAACTTGTTTTAGACTTTAACAGTAATTTAGAGGAGCTGAAAAAGCTTACGAGCTTAATTTTTCAAAAGGCTTTAAATCTTACAGCAATTATAGTTCTCTCAAATACTGTAGCTCTGAAATCGTGTGTCTTCCACATGGCGTTATTTTTTTATCATTCAAAAAATTACGACATTGCCCTGCAGCAGCTGGAGACTTTGTCTGTAAACTCCAGCGCACCAATTTCTTTTATTTATTTATTTATTTGTTTTTATTTAAAAAAAAAAAATTTCCGCTCTTAGAAAAATTTTGGTTGTGCGGCTGCTTTCATGACTACTCGTTTTCATTAATTGTTCAGTACAATATATACTGCATTATAGTATAGTTCAATTCGTCAGTGACTTGCTTTCAGTTGAATAATATTATACAACTGAATCCAACTGAAGCAGATCAGTGATAGTGCTATAATATAATACAGTACATATTGTACTGAACATTTAATAAAAACATGTAGTCGTTAAAGCAGACGCACAACCAATATTTTGTAAAGAGGAGGGAGAGACTAAAACTAAACGCTAAATTTTGCCGGTTAAAAAATGTATTCTGCAACAGGTTGCGCGTTTGAACGAAATGATGCATCTTAAACGAAGGGATATAAGGGTGGAGTAGCAGTAAAGATGTCGAACGCTGAGACTTCAATTCGATTCTTTCTGCGGTTTCAAGTTTCCAAAGTGCACGTAAAATTGTAAATAATTACGTTAAAAGAAAATGCCATGCTTGGGTGCAAATTTTTTGTTCTTCCCCGATGTTTCTTTATTTTCAAATTAAAAAAAAAGAGATCATTATAATAAAATCAATAAGCAAAATAAATTGACGCGCTGGGGTTTACGAACAAAGCATCCAGCTGATGGGCAATTTTTGCAATTAAAAAAAAAACGTGATGCGGAAGACACATGATTTTTAAACTACGGTATTTGGGAGGACTACAATTGCTGTAAGATTTGAAGCCTTTCAAAGAATTAAGCAGGTAAACCTTTTCAGCCCGTCCAACCTACTGATAAAATCTAAAACAAGTTAAAAAAAAACAACTATAAAATTGATGAAATTTTTCAAGTGACGTGATTGAAAAAAGAAAGGGCTTTCACCTCTTTCCGATGATGATATTTAGTCGATTTGCACTGGTTCGTGCAAACCGGTCGCTCAACTTTTAGAGAACCGGTTGTTAAAAGTTGCTTGCGTGTGCTGTACTTCTATCTCGAGCAAATCGGTTGCAAGGTATAGAAAAACGATTATGCTGTAGATTTGGTTCTTGCAAAATTTAAATAACACCACGGCTTTTAGCCCTCCTCTGGTAGCACCATAGGCTCAAAGGACAGGAAAACTCAATTAAATTCTGAAAGTATTTTTCATTTATGTACAGTAGCTGTCTCCAGATAACAAGCAAACAAACCAACACAAAAAGAGGCATTTGATTCCGTGGAATGATTTTTACAATATTTGAAACTTATCCTTCTGACCTGGAAAAGCGTCAGTGGTGCAAATACTTTGAAATAATTTGCTCCATTTGGAATGATAAACAATGTAATTTCCTGCTGGTTACACTTCCGCAAGGATGGCAGTACATTGCGGCACGTAAGTTTGGTACGGTACGCCTCAATTTTTGCAAAGAAGTACGGTACGGGTTTTTTTGTAATGATACGTTTACGGTATGTTGGTATACGCTGTTTGAATTTGAGTACTAAACGTACCGTACATGTTGGTACGGTACGTTTTATGTGCAACATGCGGCCGTCAATGAAGTTTCGTTCGACCGAGCTCATACAATTAAAAATACACGATATAGCACCAGTTGCTAAAGCCGTATTTGTGTCCAGCCTCTATTTAATTGGTCAACGTTGGCTGCATGATGCCCTCAAGTAATCATTAGAGACCCTTAATTTGTCATCACAATTGTAACATGATGTCACCCGTTTCCGATACATTAAAATCAATTTGACCGACTAAACAAAGGCAGATAGCAATTGATGTCTTTGTTTTTAATAAAACTTAATTTTCGCTCACAAATTGTCCGTTTTTTTATAACAAAACTATTCCTGACGCATAAAGAATGACTTCTAGATATTGCATCATTTTTTTAATGTAAATATTTTTTATGTAAACGTTGTTCAGTTAACAACATCGCTTGATATAGTTGTGGGCGGACGCTTGGGTTAGAATTTTTTTCCGTCTACAGCAACATCTGACTTCGCAGGCCCGCCTAGGACTGGGCTGTTTTTGATTGAGATTGGTGTAATTAGGGTTGGGTGGGTAACTTTAATTTAAATTTAGTATGTTTTGTTGTTCGGCCTGTGGCGTCAAATGTGCCAGTGGGTGGGGAGATTGTGTTGTTGAAGTGCTTACCTACTTTGTGTACTTTTGCATTATTCTTTATTGCCAAGCTTAAGTTTACGTCTATTAGTGTCAGTATTGCTATAGGTGTAGTTGACTTAGATGACCGCATGGTCTTTTACTGATTCCTTCCTGCGTACTTTTAGCGTTTGGTAAAATAAACTTGACTTGACTTGTTTTATAAACGTTTGACGGCCTTGAATGAATTATCGGCATATAGAGCTCAGCATTTTTTAAGTTCGACAAGTTATTAAGTTCAAGTACCCTTTAAACCAATGCTTATTAAATTCTTCGGTTCCGTTGAACTTGATGAAAAGTTCCTCATTTCATCCTCCCATGATGAAAATACGTTTATTGATTATTCCAAATTTATTTCAAAAAGCTGGGAGTATGAGGGCAAGCTATTAAGGCTCGGAGATTTTGAATGAATTTCCAATAAAAATAGCTCAATTTTTAGACTATTATTGCACAAATTGCTGCTTCGAAACATTATCTTTTAGCAAAAAGCGAGTTACCACTATTACTCACATTAACTTACCAGTTTCCTTTTTTTTGTTTTTGTTTTTTGGTTCACCTCTTTATACTGCTTCACTCTCACAAAAATTTAACTTACCCTGGGTTGAACCATTCACCCTTTCAAGAAACGCTGCGGTAAGCTTATCTTTTGGTATAATACCAATCAGATATAAACAAAAGACACGTCAACATAGGTCGCATACCCATACGTCATTAATGGATCGTTTAACCAGATTGATTGAAGGTACTGTACGCAAAAAACGTATCGTATCAAGGTACGGTACATAGGTACGGTACCCTTCAAAAATTGAGTTGAAGTACGGTACGGTTAAAGGTGCGAGGTAGGTGGTACGCAAATTCTGAACGTACCGTACTGCCATCCTGGCACTTCAGTTTAATCTGCTGCTGAAAAGAATTTAAAGAGATCAAACAAAGACATGAAGCACATGAATTATCCCCGAACGCAACAACGTTACCAGAATGCTTCAAAACTGAATCAGCAAGATAAGACAATCTGGGTTGTTGAAAAACCAACATTACCGCTAGGTTGGTTCAAAGTGTAAATTGGCGTTTTCTTGTAAAACGCAATGTAAGATACATACGATGGATTCCAGCAACGGAATGATGAAAGGTATTTTGTTAACTTAACGTAACCCACAATCTACGTTATAAAATTGTAATTACATTTTATTTACCAAGTTTCGTTTGGCAGGAGACAATGAACAAACTGTTTGGTATTCATGTCACGCTAGCACCTGCCCACCTTTCAACCATAAACGGTGAAGGCTGGGACGTTGAGCAGAGAAGCTGGTCTTGTCTTTGTTTTGACCCGAACGGGAATCGCACCCGGGTCTACCGTTTCAGTAACAGACATTTTATATCTACTCGCCTCTGGTCGGTTATCCAAACTGAAAAAAAATCTTTTTTTTATCAGATTTTTTAGGTTTGGAATGGAATTTCAAAAAAGAAAAAAAAGCAATCTAACGATAGTTAAAAGTCTAAACAATAGGAAGTACGAAAATTGAATTTTAGATTTTTTTGTCTCAACTGCGTTTGGTATAAACTATCCAGAAACTGATGCGAACATCAGACGCAAAAAGATGCCTTCTGTCGTAATGAGCTTTATTTCGCTTCATCAATAAGCCAGCTTGAGTTGTTTCTTCTTCCTTATTGTAGCTACTTACAAACAAAAGACGTTCTTCGTTATCCAAAATTAAAGAAACAGTTTTAACATAAAAATAAGTCAACATAAAATTTGGCAACTAAAATACGTAGTTTAAATATTTTACTGCTTATTATAACACAATGTTTGATGATAAATTAAATTGGAAATCACACTTCATTTTGTACCCGAAAATACTTGATTTTATGAGAAAAGCCATAATTTGTGTACTGGGGCGTAATTAGAGGGGGGCCATTGGGCCTCGGCCCCCCCTTTTTGGGTCGCCAGGATAGTACAATTAGCATAGAAAAGTATGCAAAATTGTGGCATAGCCCCCCCTTTCTAACTTGGGCAGAAGGTTTGAGCACAGAAACGGTGGGCAAAGACCTTTTTGTGGCCAAAAACCGGACTAAATTTAAGTGAAGACCTTTTTTTTGGTCTTCACCTAATTTTGGGCAGGAAAACGGACTTGCTTTTGGGCTGGAATATTTTCATTCTGGTCTTCATTAATCTCAAATTTTCTGAATTTCCTGCCCCCCCTTTCAAAAATCCTGCGTACGCTACTGTTTGTGTAGATATATTTCGTTTCTGTTGCCACGATGTGATATGCTATTCATTTCCTAAATCTTCAGTACGAAAGCTTATTGCTGCTGAGGTAAACAAAAAGTTATATAGAAGGATAAAACGAAAAACCACCGCTGAGGAATTAAGCGTGATTTACGTAGGAGTATAGAAAAACGATCACACTTCCTTTATGCACTACCAAGGTAAAGCAAACAGGCAAAAAGGAGAATTAAATTAGAAAGCAACATCAGCAACGGCATTGTCTAATCAAGAACTTGTTAAACTGAAGTTTTAGTTCATTAGCAGTAAAGAATATTCAAATTCAATACAGTTTATTTCTGTACTGATGAGTGCGAAAGTTTAGTCGTCATTGGTTGAAAATTTGGAACAAAAGACCTTAATAAAACGCGAAGATATTTTCATGTAATTATAGTGTTGACCGCTATTTTTTTCTACTGAAATTTTGAGCTTTCAGTCGCATTACAACAACATATTAATACTGAACTACTGTATAACGAAATGCTGGAAAAGTTTTAGTAATAACAGCATTGTATACTTTCGACCCGGTTTGCAGTGGTGGGCATGGTACTTTTAAAGTTTACCGCGGTAGCGGTATTCGGTAAATGCCTAAAAAATCATCGCAATAACGGTATTCGGTACATTTTTGAAAAAGTACCGCGGTTACGATATGGTACTCAGTACGGGACTTTCGCTTGATTGACGTGCGATCGATTTCAATTTAAAAAAAATAGTATATTGACCTCTCATGGCGCAAAAGCTTACGGTATTTAGGGGGAGTACCGTAAGTATTAGGAGTCTGGGGGATTCGCCCCAGAGGCAGGGCAACTTTTTGCAACTTTTTGAAATACAAAGCTATTTTAATGCCATTGGATCATATTTTGCACATGCTCAGAACCACTTAAAAGAACTAGATTTTAACATTGAAACGCCAATCGAAAAAATTAAATTGTTCAATCCTCCTTTTAATTGCAACTTAAGTCCAAAACATGTTAAAAATCTTGTTGTTGAATTTTAATTGTAAGTGATTTATTTGGCCCAGGTAGGGGGAAGTAAGGAACATTGCTTCTAGCAATATTTTTGCAGTAAATAATAATCCACTCGAAGATTTTCCTTATAGATTTTTGTTTTGTCTTAAAAATAAGAAATTATTAGAGTACATGTACGGCCAGGGGGCCCAAGATCCATCAGTTTAAATTCAATCTTTTCTTCAATGAGCATTTCCCCTAGTAATTTTTTACAAGTATTTTCTTCGTGAAAACCGGCGAGTTGGAGATGAACTGCTATTGAAAAATGGTACATTAGATGGTTACGCTTACTAAACGTGTTATTTCCGCGCCGGATTTACATTGCGCGTTGCCTTTGGTACTTTGGGGATTTCGCAACATCTTCCTCGCAAATATCGGTGAAGACCAAAACAAAGTCTTACCATCAGCTGAGCGGAGGGCCCTGGCACTGTGTCATATAGTAAACCCGGCCCTGGTTATTGCATTACATTCATAGAAAGGTTAGATGAGGGCCTGAGGTAACAACTTTCAGAGCAAAACCCCTTAAATTCACCAGGGTTAAACATTTCAATTGGCTGGCAAAATCGAATTGAAGGGGCCTGGGCCTCTTGGTCGTCAATATTATTGTTGATTACTGTTGTACGCGTGTACTGTTGTATGCAAAGATGCAAAAAGAAACTGAAAATGAAGAAACAAGACTTTTTTGTCACATTTTTATCATCGGTGACATTTCGATTGGGAGGGGGCTAGCCTCCTGCCCTCCCTCCTGGCTACGCCTATGGTTGTAACGTCAATGCTATTTGTGATATTAAGATTTTGTTTGCTCTTTTCAGAGGTGTAGTCGAGGACACAAGGCTCGAGACCAAGGCCAAGGACAAAAAAAATTTCGAGGCCAAGGCCAAGGACCGAGGACACAGGCGCAAGTGTTCTCAAAAACAAAGTCTTCAAAAATTTTTTTCAGGCGATCTCAAAAAAAGGTCTTCAAAATTTTTTTCCAAGCGAAAAACGTCATCAAAAAAATTTTTTTTCAGGCAATCTCCGCTTGAGGAAAACAAAAAAGATCTTCACAAATTTTCCGCGAGGTTTCTGGCGTTTTTCAACAAAATTTCAACGGTTCAAAAAATACTGCTGTTCTCGAGCCGAGGACGGGGCAGTTTTCGAGGACTTGAGGCTTCGAGGCCTAGGCCAAGAACTTCAAAATGTGTCCTCGAGGATGTCCTCGAGGCCAAGGACGTTTTCGAGGACTCCGCCTCTGGCTTTTTGCTTGTTTGCCCTTATGTGCATGTCCAAGCGACACTAGTAGTTCTGTTTTGTACGATCATGCTAAATATGTTATCTTGTTGGTAAAAATTAAAATAGTGTTAAAATAATAGTTGTAACGTACAAAATTTCAACTTTTTTTGCAACCTTTAATAGTGTTAAAACATTTCTTTTTCCACAAATAATTGCTGTATGATACCACGGTTTAGCTAAAACCATAATGTTGCTGGAAGCCATCGAGCGGTAACGCGTTCGTCTCTGGAGCGGGAGGTCTGAGATTCAAATCTCGGGCCGGTCAAATCGGACACAGTGTTGCCAACGGCTCGCCACCGTTGCGACATTTATTCGAAAGGAGCTGTGTTGCCAGGGCGCAATGACGCGGAAATGGGCCCCGCCAACTCATTACACGCTTCGGCGTATTACAGCGAGTATAATGAAAGACTTGACTTGATTTAATATAAATTTAAAAACATACTTGACAATTGCTTACAAACGAAATTATGTATTGGAAAAATCCAACTTAAACAAAATTTGATGGAAGAACAAGGGTAGAGAGAAATGGGGCTTTAATAGGTCTGGTATAGAAATACAAAACAAATCCACAGCGTTGACGTAAGCAAAACTCGAGGCTTTGTATGTTAGTGAATTGGTAGCAATGTTTTGAGAAACTTTTCATTGTAATTGCATGTGAAATTGCAATTGAATAACATTTACTTGAACTTGAATAATTGTAATTGTAATTGAAAATTTTAGGTTGTAATTGTAATAGTAATCAAAGCAAAAACGAGTAATTTTTCCAACCCTGCCTACCAGCATGGTAGACTTGGTAGTAACAGGAGGCCAGTGGCGTCGCGCTAAAGATGGTGACATCCGGGGCGGAATTTTGCGATGTCACCCTTTAAAATGTATAATAGGCTGCAAAAGGTAGTATTTTAAAGATAGCACTACTACTTCGTTACTATAGATAGCGGGTTGTTATTTGGCTAGCTCGATAACTTCTCATTGTAAGATTCTAAAACTTGGAAATAAGAGCATCAAACGTATAGTATCAGGCGTAACCAAGAAGCTGTGTTCAGGGGTCTGGAAACTCCGCAAAAATAACTTAATTTTAGGCCACTTTGCAAAAATAACTTAAGTTTAGGCCACTTTGATAAAAGTTAATGATTTTAAAACGTGATGTAGAAATTAGAAGTGCAAAATCACGATTAAACTGGTTGAATAAATGGGCAATGGCTACGCTGGAGGTGGCTAATGGTAAAATTTCAGTTCTCTTATTTACAAGCTGCATTCCACTTGGTCGAGCGGTAACGCGTTTGTCTCTGGAGCAGGAGGCCTGAGGTTTAAATCTCGGGCCATTCAAATCGAAAACAGTGTTGCCAACAGCTCGGCACCGCTGTGACATGTATTCGAAAGGGGTTGTGTTGCCCGGGCGAAATTACGCGGAGATAGGCCTCACAAACTCGTTTCAGGCTTCGGTGTAATACAGCGAGTATAGTAAAAGATTTAGAAATTTTCAAGCTACTGGTACCATAAATTATAAAATCATAATTCAACGAAACTCACAAGCAGTGATCCACTTCATCAATATTTAACCGAAAAAGATAATTTGAGGGGTGGCTAATGGAACGATGTTTGAGTTGAAGTAATTGGTAATTAACTATAGCCGAATAGCCACCCTCTCTAATCCTGAGCTTATATGTTTTTTTGACAAAACCTATATGTTTAACATATTTCAACAAGCGATCAAATTTGATTGCTTACTTTTGGCAATTTTTTAAGTTTTTACTGATTAGGGAGTTATATTTTTGAAAAACTAGCCCCCCCCCCTTCCCACTCTATATAATTGTTTCAAAAGATGCTTTAAATCATTTTTTAGTCTATTCCAATTAGCTAAAAATTTCTAGTGCAATTAAGCATATTGTTGTTTTCTTTTTTGTTCGACTGGTACCATAAAATGACGTCACCCAAAACCCTGCCGTTTTTTGTTTCATTCTAAAAGTAAGGTTTACCGTGTAAAAAAATACAAAAGATATTACCGCGATAACGATATTCGGTACATTTTTGTAAAATTACCGCGGTAACGGCACGGCGAAAAAATTACCGCGGAAAAATACTGCGATAATATTTTATACGGTACTCCCCACCACTACCGGTTTGTTCAGCAATATCTCATTTGATGAGAAATTGGCGTTCTACAAGCCGTACTAGTTCAGTATTCAGTTGTAGGACAAACTAGTTCTAGTCACGATATTGCGCAAAACCTATGCGCTCAAAAGGGAATGTTTCCTCCAAAATTAGAAATGTTTAAAGAAGGAAAAATGTTTAAAGAAGAAAGTTCCTTTAAGGTTTTAAGCAAATTGAGTAGTCAAACTCGAAATCACGAATTGAAACTACTCAGTAGTTCGTCCAATCAAGCTGAATAATGGTATAGCAGGAAAACACCATTTCCTCACTGCTTTTCATCTAGCTGCTCTACGATATCTTTGTGTTTCCTTTGTACATATTGGTGTTGAAAGATTTGTATACAGCATAGTAATTCTGTGTGCAATAATTATTCATTGCATCGTTATGCCACTGTATAACTTCCGTCGATTTATTAGATCTAGTCTAACCTTATCAGTCTTACCTATGCCCGACTTTGCCAAGCCATTTTAGATCAACTTTGAGGAAAGCATACCAAACTGCATTCTATAGCGTTCCTTTTTTGGAAGGTTTTTAGCCCATGGGCGTCGGCAAGGGGGGCAGGGGGAGCATGACCTTTTTTTTGAGATTACTTGGGCATTGTATCTTTGGTCCTTGGCCTCGAGCATTCCTGTCCTTGCCTCGAGAGGATCTGTCCTCGGCAGGGCTGTTCTTGGCCTCAAATTTTTTTGTGTCTTTGGCCTTGGCCTCGAGCCTTGCGTCCTCAACTCTACCTCTGGTAATTAGTAGCCTGCTGTAGTTTCATTCCGTAAAAATTCAGTTAGTTTAGTAGCATGCAGCCTTTAAGCTATAATTCGGTAAAAATTTCAGTTAGTAGCTAGTCGTCTCATTTGGGAAAGATTTCAGTTAATTTAGTAGGGTTTGTAGCCTAGTTTCATTTCGTAAAATTTCAGTTAGTTAACTAATAACAAAAGAGCCAAAGCTGTCGTAAACATTTTATTTAAAAAGAGACGTTTCGACTAATTACGTAAGTCATTGTCAATCTGTAAATAATGCACAAGTATAATTAGAGTAATAGGTAACCAGCGACGTTAAGTTGAACAAAACAGGCAAAAAATTCCGAAATTAACGCAGTATAGTTCCACAGTGTGAAAACATCATTGCTTTCAAGAATGTGCCCAAACCAAGGTAGTAAGTATCGAATTTATAACGGCATATTAAATCTAACCAAGTGACACTCATCCATTCAACCGTCAAAGCACATCTAGAAACCGTCTTATACAACCCAATGTTATTGAAGACAGCATGAAAGTCAAACCAAAATCACAGAACCTGAGCAGTCACTCATCAATTGAAAGATACCAGCAAACAGTTTTCCTTCAAATCATCACTATATACCTCGCTACTGACTATGCTTGTAATTACACAGCACCCTCACGTTCAGACCCACTATTCGATCCACATATATCCCCATAGTAATGCTGGCATATCCAACTTTTACGATATCAATCACACCAGTGACTGAAATTGTAAAAGTAGACTTTAACCATATTCCAAATTACTAAAAATTGCCAAAAGTAACGAGCACGCAAAACGATTAAACATTAAAACTCTGGCATGCAAACCTCAAAAGCATCATAATTGACTTATTATTAAAATTAAAAACTATTTCAACAAACAGGTAATTATGATAAAGGTCAAAAATCAAGTGACGTCATAAACAAAAAAATATAAGAAAACTTACGTAATTTAGCCAATGAGAGCACCAAAACATCAAAATGAAAGTGTGGAAGAAAAAAAATTTACCAATATACTACAGTATAAAATAAATATTAAAAATAAAATATTTGGCAAAATTGCGACAATAGAAGACCACAAAAACGGAAGTATAATAAAGCAATGAATAATATAAAATCAGTTGTTGAAAACATAGAGAGGCAGAGAAGAGTCATCAACGTCAATATCTGGCCTATGCTGTTGAATTAAAATAGTTTCTTGGATCAATAGCTCCTTCAAATTTGAAGCTGATGCTAAAACTTTGGGGTTTTCAAAATCAATGGTACGCTCCGGATTGTCTAGTAAATGTTTTGTAACATCCGTTTTGTAACTATTTGGCTTTAGGGTTGTGTTCTTCCATTCTGAATTTTATGTTTCTTCTAGTTTTTGGTTTCTAGATGTGCTTTGACGGTTGAATGGTTGAGTGTCTCTTGGTTAGATTTAATATGCCGTTATAAATGCGATACTTACTACCTTGGTTTGGGCACATTCTTGAAAGCAATGATGTTTTCACACTGTAGAACTATATTGCGTTAATTTCGGAATTTTTTGCCTGTTTTGTTCAACTTAACGTCGCAGGTTACCTATTACTCTAATTATACTTGTGCATTATTTACAGATTGACAATGACTTACGTAATTAGTCGAAACGTCTCTTTTTAAATAAAATGTTTACGACAGCTTTGGCTCTTTTATTCTTAGTGAAACTTTTCTCAGGACTAATTTTTATATTTAATAGGTTTCGCTTATTTTGGTAGGTAAAGATCAATATTTAAAAACAATACCTTGTGCCATTTAATTATTAATTATTCAATTGGTACAGTCAGTAGCGTAGCCAGGTGAGGTGGGGGGGGCTCATTGGTCTGAAAAGTATGCAAAATACCACGTTTTTAATGCTTTTGAGGCCGATTTTTGTTCCAAAAATGAAAATAGCCCCCCCAATGAAATTGTCAATCGAAAGTTATGAAGAACTTGCTGTGCTTTGGACCACAAAACTGGAGTTTTTTTTTGGATTCCACCTAAAGTAGGCCAGAAAAACTGACTGAATTTGGATGAAGACCTTTTTTTTTTGAGACCACGTAATTTTGGCCGGAAAAGCCGTTTCACTTTCAGTGAAGATCTTTTTTTTTGGAGATTTTGGACGAAAAAACTCATTTTGGACGAAAAAACTCATCTCATTTTGGACGAAAAAACGACTCAAACTGATTAGAGATCGATCAAACTCTGGGTCAAGATCACTTGATGTTTTTTTAAGTATCCAAACAGCTCACCCCTCCCAAAGCAAATTTCTGGCTACGCGCTTGAGTACAGTGTCTTTTGGCAGTTTTTATCCCCGCAATAGTTATTACTTTAGGCCTGCTAGCCCAACTGAGGAACCTTGAAATTTAACAAAACAGCTGTTTTAGGCACGCAAATGGAAATTCTTGTCCAGTTTGACTTTATAAATTGAACAACCTTAATTTAGCCGAGTAATTCTTTTTTGTTTGTTTGTTTGTAAACAAATTGAGCAATCAATATGTATCTGAAACAAATTTCCTCTTTTAACATTGTTTATCCCCTTTAGTGTTCAGTACAGTGTACATTTTATTTAGCCGTTTAATTTGCACATGAAAATGTTTACACCCAGTACTGTATGTTACTATGTGGAAGCTGCAAGCACGCCCAGTAAACAACTGATTCATGTTGAATAAATAGTTCCTTTAAAAAGTTTTTTGATTTTCTCTTAATGGAGCATTTTAAAAATAATTCTGTGGGGGCCCCGCTGGGGGTTAAAATCTTAAACACTGCCAAAATAAATGTTTTTTATCACGTGGTTACTGATCATAATAAAACAAACAAAAACAAAAAAACATCTCACAACAAAGCTACTTAAAAATTGACTGTTGGGTGGCACACCTGGAGAGTGCCCATAAGTGGCACCAAACATTAAAATTTACTTTCTTGCTTAATTCGTTTAAAATTTTCAATATGGAGTTTATTCAGAAACTTTTTTGGGGAGATTGCACCCCCAAATTACGTCAAATAATTTGTCGTTTAAATATATACTAGTATTAAAATTGTTAGCAGCTCTCTCGCTTAAGATGTTAAAAAAATGACTTTCAAAAGTTTTACCAGAGAGATTTCCTGGAGTGTGGCACATCAAACTATTACAAAAAAAAATTCTTGTTACATGATTACTGATGTTAAATAAAGATATACTTCTAGTTCAACCATGTCACAGCTGGGGGGGCTATATGCCGTGCACGCGTTTTTTTTAAACGCTTACTGGTTGAAAACTATTTAAAGAAAGTCAATCATATTTCTTGACTTTTTAACTTAATAAATTCCGCTTGCATTAGTACAAAGTTGAACATTTTTTATCCAGTAAAAAGCGAGTTATTAACTATTAAAGTCACTACTAATGTCGAGTTCTGAAGTTCGTAAATAATGAGAAAAAGCGAGAATGAGCACACATGCTTAGCGATGCATATTGGCTGACTTTATCAATCCTTGTCAGATGCAAGTAACTCATTAAAATTTCTGTATTATTTTCGGCCGTCAGTTGGGTGCGCACTACGCGGCAAGGACAACTACAATGACTTAGTCATTTTGTCACGGAAACAGCTAAGTAAAATCATCAATCAAACAGGTAAAGAATTTTATTATGGTTTGTTTTGTGTCTTTTTGCTGCCAGGTCAAAGTTTCTTTTTACAGTTTGTATTAGATTTTGCGGATACAAATTACGACATCAACAAATAAGTTCAATGCTCAACGCCTTTTGTACATGCCTGAAAAACACAATCATACTTTTGACTCAATGGGCCTATATTCTTTCCTATTGCTGATTTCGCTATCATTACTAAGTATGTTTTCATGTTTGTAATCATCTAAAACTTAAAAGCAGCAAGCTACTTTTTATGACATTATTAATTATTTCAGTTACTGCATTGCATTATTCCACTTGTGCGTTAGTGTAAGCTGCAACAAGATTATCGTTACATTTCACAACTTGGATATTTTTGGAGCAGTGTTACTGTATAAACGTGCCGACTAGTTCAGGTCCAAAACCAAAAATATTAGATTGAACCCTGTAAACCGTGCACCTATAAATAATGTAATGAAATCCAATGAGCATTTTACTATCAAACAGTTAGCCAACCTAAGATAGCCTGGTTTATGCACAAATATCAAAATAATAATTTTCCTTCCGCGTTTTGCAATTTTTTTTTACGAAAACTGCACAAATATTGCAAAAAATACATCCTCACTTCTTCAAACAAGAAGCCATTCCAATTATTTTCCAAGTTATTGCAGAATCAATATCACACAGCAATCCACAAAATATAAAGGCAAAACATAAAAAATTGCAAAAAGTTTCGAAACAATTTGAAATCAAGTCTATTAAAATGAAAAATGTTGTAGTTAATGTTGCCATGAATTTTGTGTGAAAGCTTTTGCTCCTGTGTTATTATTTTATTATGTTTCATTGTTTTTTATTGTTTTTTGGGTTAGAGTTATTCTCAACACCCACCACCTCGATCTGCATTCTTCATCCAGCATCTCTATCAGCGTTTTTCACAACTGCGCTTTAAAGTCATTATTATGCAAACCTTTAAACTTTATAGTCATGACATTGCAATCTAACAAATTTTACGAATCAATTTCAATTCAACTAATCAATTTCAACTCAACAAATTTCAAAATGCTGTGGTTTTATACCCGAAAGTTGAATCAACTTAAAATTAATTGAATCAACTTAAAATTATTGAAGGTGCAGCGACCATGCCTTTTACGTATTATTATTGTGTATACATATTTTTGTTTTCTTGTATGTATAACATACATCGTTTTGTTGCTGTGTTCTTTTTCTGGTAAATTGTTATTTGAAACTGTTACTTTTTTATGTTCTAAGAATGGCCAGAAATAAATGAATGCTGCTACAGCTACTAAACCCCGGCTATAACCCGAAAAATAATTTGAAGCCTAAACCAGCCCCGAAAATGCCCAAAAGGTACTTATCTTCTATAAATTAGTCACCAAGAAGTTGGATATGTTTTCTTTAACCGTTTCGATAACATATTGCAATATTTAGGTGGCAGTTTAATCAAACAACTAATTGGCAAATAAGCAACTCTGACAAATTATATTTTTCGCCAAAAGCATTTATATTTTTTTTATCAAAATGTTGTTGCCACTGCCGAAGTTGCGTTTTTCAAAAGCACGTAGGCAAATTGTGTTTTAAATACGTAGATTTCAACTTTCAATATTGTGTTTTCAATAACTTTGTGATACATTCAACGGGAAATGGGCTTCGATACAACGTGAAAAAATTACAGTGATTTTTTCTAAATTTTTCAAAAATGCGAGACAAAATTCAGAAAAAATCTGCAAGTTGGATAATTTCAGAAAATTTAAAATAATTTGGATTTAATTGCAGTATATATATTTTCGCTCCTGCTGCGGAAAGAATTGCAAATTCTAAGTTAATTAATAGCGAAAATCAGGAGCGTAACCAGAATTTTGCTTAGGAGGGGGAGGGTTACCCCTAGGTCAAGATTACCCCTAGGTCAAGATTGTCTGCCTTTCAATGCGGGGTGTGGGAGCTTATTCCCCAGCCGCTTGCAGTGCCCTCGTCAGAACAAACGTGAGGGGCACTGAAATAGACTGAAGTGAAAGGCACTGAAATAGACTGAAGAAGTGAGGGGCACTGAAATAGACTGAACTTTTGCACCATAAACTGATCATGTACGGCTGCAAATTATGCATAATTTTAAAAATTTTGTCTGTATTCATGTCTGAAAAAGTGATCTATTTGGGCGGAAGCGTTTCTTAGCTCTTCGTTTTCGGCCCATAATCGCTTGAAAAATGTATTTGCAGCAGTGACTGCGACCTAAACAACCTTGAGTGTGCTCTAAAAATAAAAACAAACACAGCTGGTCATTTAAAACACAATGTATTTATTTCGTAGGTCTACATCTCTATGCCTCTCCAAACCTATTAACATCGCGAACCAAGATTTTGCTGCGGTGGAGAGAGAGAGCTTAAACTAAACTTAAAGACCCTTTGGTAATTGTGCCGTTATTCATAAGCGCTTAGCGGCCTGATGTGCATCCCAACCCATGGTTTGAGAAACACTGGTTTCGGGCTTATAAGATGTTTTGAATTGCATACAATGCAAACGTTTGTGGTTTTGGAATTGATATGACTAGCCTAATTACGTCATGATCGAATGGGTTCAGAGGTGTAAACTTTGAATGTTAAAGCTGGTGTTTGAAACTTGAACACTAAACTTTCGGTATTCAAAAACATCAATATATTGCTCATGTAGATAACTTACTGAAGCAGGTATAAGATTGAACGTTACTATTCCTTTTTGCACATCATTGTCGGTTGTCTTTTTGTTACGTGATATTCCGAAAAAGTCTTTTTAGTGAACCAAAATTGGGGAGCACAAGCAGTCGTTAGGGGGGGCAAGGCTCTTTTAATGGAGGCTTCAAAGTGTTTCTTTTAATGCTGAGCGTCAAACAAAGAAGCCGTGAATACCAAGTTATATAGTCTTTGGTTTAACCCGACCTGGAATCAAACCTGAGTCTACCGTTTCAGTAGCAGACAATCTATTCGCAAAAAATATCGCAAAAATCTTTAAACGCTGAACCCCCACAGCCTCCGGAATTTGATCTGACTGAAACTTTTTATAATGACAAGCAGTGGTGCCGATCTTTATTGAGCATTGGGGTGGATAATTTGCAATTTTACCCTAATTTTGCCCTATTTTCAACATTGGGGGGATGAACCTCGACCACGATTTTGTTCGGGTGTGAAAATTTTGTGAAGATCAAAAAGAAAACAGCAAATGGAACACTTTTTTCCTCGAATTTAGGTGAAGACCAAAAAAGGTCTTCATCAAAAATAAAACACTTTTTTCCCCAAATTCAGGTGAAGACCAAAAAAAAAAGGGCCTTCAACAAGAATAGAACACTTTTTCCCCAAATTTACGCTGAGATGTACACCCATTCAAATTATTGGGGGGGATGCAGACATGGACCATTCTCAAACTATTGCGGGGGATACAGTCAAATTATTGGGGGATATATCCCCCTATCCCTCCCTTGTTTCGGCACCCCTGATGACAAGAAACGAATACGAAACTTTTGCAACTGCATTAGCAAAACAAAAATTATTCATTGTAAAATCATGTAGTCACCAAGATGATCGAAAAAATATTGCTCCTCCAAAACTATCCTGCTGGCTACGTGCCTGATAATTTGAAAAACTGCTTGATTAGCTATGGTGCTGTACACTACAACATAAAACGCACAAACAAAAATCATTTACATGTGTATTTTGATCTACTGTGAACTGCAGAGTAGTGCTGAGTTCTCAGTTGCAAACAAAAATACGTACAGAACTACCAACAGAATCAATTACCATCATTAATGCAGATCATAAAATTCGATTAGGCTATATTAGTGGCGTAACAATAGGCGAGGGAACAAGCGCTTGCGGAAACATTTCTCCCGGAACGTAACAGCCACTGAGTGCAAAATTAAAAGTCTCTTTGTTCGTCGTTTGTATTTCAAAGCGTAAAGCAATCCCTTGTTAGAAAACAAAACCTTATAGTTTTGGTTTTCACGTACATTTCGCTTCTGGGAGCAAACGCAGGGTGCGGATTTTCAGCTTTAGTTAGATTTTTGTCGATTATCATGTATATAGGCGAAATACTTAATTGCTTAATGCACACTGTTACAAACAAAGTACAGTAAACGAAGTTGTGGAGCCCAAACCACAAACTAAAGTACCGGTATTAGAGAAGCTAAAAGTTGCGTATGAAAGCTCATTTTTGCGGCTACAAATTTATTATTTGTGCAAATGCGCAACTATAGATATTGCTTGTCCATTACTATACTTCCCTACAGTATAGAGCTTTGTAGCCGACAACTTCTCAAACTATTGTGCAGGTTTTATAGAAATCCAAATGAAGAACAAAATAAAAATATTTCAGTACAATTTTGTTACGTCGTGGTTTCCTAATTGGGTGGCAAATGTATAATACTGTGTGCTAAGAATTAGCTACGCATAAATTCACAAGAGATTGGTAACAGATTTACGGTAAGTTTGATAGTTATTTTCCATCCTTGGCTGCATTGAGAAAATACCTAGTATTTTATTCTGTACTGCGCATTGATATTACAATGTAGAATTTTCAACAATACTACGTACTCGACAATCGCGCTTTTCTGTGGAAAGGGTCCTGAGTTTGAGTTATGTTCAGGAAATGGCTATGGTCTTTTCGCAACCTCTCGTTAGAAAGATTGTTCTGCACGTTTTTGTTGTTTCATTTTCCTGCGTGACTTGGTATATTTTTGTTTGCAGAAAAAAAATCATATTTTTCTAATAGTCCTATTTTCCTTCCGTGGACTTGCTAAGGCAGCATCAGAAATATTTTAGAATTTCTTTCGTAGCATTTTTATTCACTGCGAAAAATTTGGAATATTATGCAATTCGCTAAATCTGCCTTATCATTATCGAGTTCCACTGGAGCATATAATACATCAATATGGGTGTATCAAATCTTTGGTCCCATTTCAGAAACAGCCAGAAAATTGTTGCAAACTTTTATGTACATCGATAAGATTTTTACTAAAAATGCACAGTTGAGGATCGGAATTATTTTAAACTAATCGTGCAACCAAATTTTGATTTTCCATCCTTACACACAAGAGTATATGAACATTTTGCATCCTTGTTTTGATACAGGACACAACTTAATTAACTGCAAATAGTTGGTGAATATTTTTTTGTGAAATTAAAATGTTTACTTAATCTAATCAATAAAAATGTCGTAATGGATGGAACTGAAGGCGCTCTAAGACAAACAAAATGATAACAGAAAATTGTTTATTAATGTGATATTTAGCATGTTATTGAGGAGCTAGATACCTTTTGACTTGTTGAAAACAATCACAGCAAATTTTTAGATCAGTCAAAACGCTAAATAAATAAATCATAATTATACGTGAGATAGGTGGTTTGGCAATAAAGTTTTGCCTGTCATTGAGTCTACTTACCCGAATCTTATCGATGCGTAACCGCTTTTGTTTCTTTCGTCTCCTAAAAATTATCTGATTTCGAAAAGGGTCACAAAAGTTAATAATATCTAAATTATCATAAACATTTTTAGGAATATTAAACTTTGGCAAAAAAGTTCATAAAATTCTTGGCATATTGATGTTATTAGCCAAAATTTCGCGGGTGTAATATTAAGATACAAGCGTTCAATCAGCGTAGGCATGCTTGATCCCCCCGAGTTTTTTGCAGTGACCAAAAAGCCCTTTCTTAGAATGGTTAAACGAATCATAATCTAATTTTAGGGAGACCGTATAAGGGTTTCCAGATGGTGGCAACCCCAACATACATCAAAACATTTGTCACTTAAATATCAACTGATATAAGAAAAAAAGGAGCGGTTTATCTTGAGCTGTCAAAAAAACGAAGTTTGGAGTGTCCATTTGGTAGTTTCTAAGAGACAGTACCTCCAAATCATGTCAAATTATTTAAATCAAATGAAATCCTTTGTTATACTCGCTGTATTACGCCGAAGCGTGCAATGAGTTTGCAGGGCTCATCTACGCATCGCTGCGCCTTGGCAACACTGCTCCTTTTGAAGAAATGTCCCAGCAGTGGCGAGCCGTTGGCAACACTGTGTTCGATTTGACCTGCCCGAGATTTGAACCTCAGATCTCCCGCTTTAGAGAAAACATTCGTTTCATAAATATCTCTTACAGAAGTAGAAAAAAATAAATGATTAGCTCTCTTTGGAGGGATCCATTTGGAAGTACGCAGACGAAGACATCCCTAAACTGTGGCAAAATCCTAGTCATTTAAACATCTAATGATGAAAAACCTCTCTAGCTTTAAGTCATTCAAAAACTCGCACCTTTTTCCAAAAAGATGGAGGCAAAAATATCTATCTGTTATAAAGGAGAAAATACATTACGTACATACAATATACAAAACTTTTAGCTATATTGCAACAAACAACTTAAAAGTAATTGGTTTTAATTGTTATGTATTTAGTGATAAAGTAAAATTGTTGGATTTGTAGCTAATAATTTAATATCAAAATGGAACTTTTCCCGAAATCATGCGTATGCCAGTCAACAAACAAAACATTTCTGATAATGGCTTCTGAAAACATACAAAAGGATGATTTCCCATGCCCAAATAATACCGAATTTGCCGTAAACTTAGTAACTCAAGATTACGAAGCCCTAGGATTTTGCCAGCCTCCGGTGATGGACCAACATTACTCAACAGGGTTGAGACTTCCTCATATCAATACCATGAACAGACAAATGTGCAACAGTTCATCACATCCTTATTTTTGGAGGACCAGAGGAAATCCAAGCAGAGATTGTGTTGATGGTTCACCTTTAAAATTGCCTAGAAACTTTCACGGAGATCAACGTTGCAATTTAGCGTCAGTGCTGCCTGGTTCATTGGACCAAATTTATAACGCAACTTGGACGCGATGTAATTCCTTGCAATATTTCATTTGCCAGTTTAAAGGAAAAGCTTCCATTTCTGATGCTTGCAAAAACGCGTCAACACCAACAGCAACAACAACACCAAACACAGCAAAAGCACCTACAACCGCAACAACAGCAACAACAGCAACAACAGCAACAACACAAACAACGCCAACAACAGCAACAACAACAGCCTTGTCAAACAACAGCACTGCAATTATTATTGGATCTGTTTTGGGAGTTTTTGCTGTTCTTTTTCTTTTATGGCTGCTACATTTTTTTCGCAAGAAAAATAACACGAAAAAAAACGCATCTGATAATGAAATTCATGAAGAAGTCTATTACAAGTAAGTTTTGTACTTCCATTTTGAAACAAAAATATTTTATTATTAGCAGATTTCAATATCTATATAACTTATAATTTTCAGCAACTACAATGCTTATAGTTATTAATACGCTTCATGTTTAATTGATATGCTTCTTTGACGTGGATCATTTGGCTACAGCAATAAATTAATAATTAGAGTAGTACCATAAAGAAAAATAAAAAAATACTTTTTCAGTATTTTGTCGATCATCGTTATGGCCACAGTTTCAACTTAAGCCTAAAAATGTTTAGAAAAAAGATTTTATTAAGATACTTCAAAGGGTAAATAATACTAATGCAAGAAAAAAAAGTAATCTTTTACAGTCTACTGTAAATGTAATGACAATTACAGTTAAGGCTCGAACCCGAAAAATGATTGGAAGCCGAAACCAGACCTCAAAAGCCCAAAAGTTAAACGAGGACTCAAGGCAAAATTAATGGTGATATTTAAAGTTCGGCGAATGGTATTAAATTAGATTGGCGTAGACTCCAATCTTTTTCATCCAGCCGTTCCAGAGATACTCAAATTCAAACACGGCGTAGGAGCCTCCAATGCTCTGAATTTTAACAATTACTATTGACAACCCTGACCTTGATACCTTTAGCGTCGTCAGCGACGCCTTCCCGGTTCTAACCTAAAGCAACACCGCTATTAGTTAGGTCTAAAGAATATGTATGAACAAGTATGGTCAATTCATGGCGATCTTTACAACAGGCCTAGGCACCGGCGTACTCTGCTCAAAAACTGAAGGCGAGTTTTTCTCCATTTAGTTCAGATTTTTGGATTTAGTTAGCAGAGGTGAAGTCCTCGAGGACGTCCTTGGCTTGGAGGACACATTTTGAAGTCCTTGGCCTTGGCCTCGAAGGTCAAATCCTTGGCCTTGGCCTCGAAGGTCAAATTCTTGGCCTTGGCCTCGAAGCCTCAAGTCCTTGAAAATTGCACTGTCCTCGGCTTGAGGACGGCACTATTTTTTAAAAGGTTAAAATTTTGTAGATCGGCTGAAAAAATTTTTTCTAGACCGTTTTTTTTTTTGGAGATCGCCTGAAAAAAATTTTTGAAGACCTTTTTGTTTGAAGAACACTTGCGTTTGTGTCCTTAGTCCTTGGCCTTGGCTTCGAGCAGACCTGTCCTTGGTCTCGAGAGTGTCTGTTCTCAGGAGGGATGTTTTTGGCCTTGGCCTCGGATTTTTCTTTGTGCCCTTGGCCTTGGCCTCGAGCCTTGTGTCCTCGACTCCACCTCTGGTAGTTAGGCATGTAGTTGGAGTTTGTAGAGCATTAGATTCAACCAGTACGAAGTTACATGCGATTGTTCGGTTGAAAAGCGTTTGTATTAGGCTACATTGCAAAAAAAAAAATAGACTTATACCGAGTTTCAACAAAATTTAGCCAATAAATCAAGGTTTGAATATCACGAAATATAATTTTATAGGCTAGACAAAAACGTAACTTTACAGTAACTATGCAAGTTCAGCCTTTGTAAAACTTCTATGGAAAACTGCTGTTTACAAAATCGTAGAGATAATCAATGCAGCTTAGGCTATTTGAAATTTGAAATTCTTGCGTACAAAAAACTACGGAACGAATTCCGAAATTCAATTTCGCTCATATTAAATTTAAGTTAGATTTCACATCGAATTTCAGAAATAATTTTTTTTAAGTCATATTTAAAGTTTCGTAATTGATCCAACAAAAGAATCAACCCTACTACTTTTCAGAAATTGGCAAATCTAGATAATAACAGTAACGATTCCGGACCTATATTTTGAGACGGAAGTGCAGGTGATGGTTGAATCGATGACATTTAGTCCTTCGCCATCACCTCATCAAGAACTATGTCTAATGTACATATTTATCTTGTAACTGTGTAACTGCTTGCGTAATGCGCATACTTCAGTCGCTTTGCTTGATGAAAAAAATACATAAATGAATGAATAAATATTTAGAAGGCCATTCCGCAGTTGTGTAAGCTGTTGCTAACAATTTCAATCCTAAGCTAAGCTATCAGTATCAAGTCTTTAAGGGACAAAAGAAGTGTTGATAAGGTTTTAAAATTTTTTAACCAAAAAGCAAGCACCCAAGGTATTTAGCTGAATTTCAGCCAGCGTAAAGATAAAATGTCTACACTGTGGTCTGTATAAAAACAAGCTTTTAAGCCAATGAAACCAGGTATGTACTAAACAGGGATTGTCAGCTACCATTATTAATTGTTCTCGTCACGCACGATTAACGTGGGCTTGATGTTTTGGCAAAATTTAACAAAATTGTTGGAAAAATAATTGCAAATTCTTGGCCCTAAATCATTAACTGCTGAGTATTGGAGAACTGAGCTAATTTAATCAACTAGGTTACAGGCTTACTATGGAGCAGGCTTGAAATAGAACAGTACGACAGAGTTTTAATACTTAAATGTACATCAGATCACGAGGTCGGCAGTCTATTCGAATGGTCCTCGGACCTAATCCCATCCCCCCGAAAAAAACAAAAAACATCCGTTTGCGACCTATGCAAATTGTGGCAAATTTTTTGCAACAGTGAAATGTATTGGGTGTGGAACACCAGATAAACGCGAAATATTAGTGCTTGGTATATTTAAAATAATTTGAATGAAAACGAGCTTGCCACAAAAAAGTGCGGTGCCGATGTTTGGTGGTAGTTAGCGTGCAAACTTTTCATCAATGAAAGTCACCAAGAGCAAGACTGCAGCAATTTCAAAGCTGTCATCCTTTTACTACTTCCAGATTACCACTGGAATTACTGTAGATAAACTTTTAAGTCCAAAACGACTGCAAATACTCATTTTTATGTTGCACAGAGCTGGACAGCGCTGTTTTGAGCTTTTATCTCTCATCGGCAGCCCTCAGCTTCTCTAACAAAGTTATTCCCCAGCTTTTTTTTTTTTTTATTTGGGTTTTTGGAAATGTGTGGAGTTTGTGGGATGGTAGTGGGAGTAGTATTGAGAGCTGCAGACACTTTTTCAGCATCCACAGCCGCTCTGAGTGAAGGTATTCCCCAGCTGGACAAGACTCTTGGCCGAACTGGACATACGGACAAGACTCTTGGCCGATGCTGAACAAGACTCTTAGCCGAACTGGACAAACCTTAAGGGCTTGCACAGCGGCAGAGGGTTTGTAGGGAATAAACGAGTTTTCACTTGTGGTACTTAAAAAAAACAAGTGAAAAAAATCGCTGAACCCTTGTAGTAAGGACAGCCATAAACTATCCCTACTACAAGCGTTCCCCTTGTGTGACCACGGAAATCATAACCGACAAGTTTGACGTCCTTCGTGGTTGACTCCTGGGAAATCATAACGACTTCCACTGGCAGTTAGGTGGCCAGATCAACCAACAACCCTGCAGCTACAAAGCATTATGATTTCCGTGGTTACACAAGGGGAACCCTTGTAGTAGGGGTAGCCTATGCATAGGCGTAGCCAGGGGGGCCCAGGGGGCCCGGGTTCCCCCAATTAAAATACCTCTAATGATAAAAATTAGGACAACGTAGGCTAGCGCTGTTTAGTTGCAGTTTTTTTTTTTCAGCAATTACGTACATAAGAGTAATTAGCAATAACATTAATGACAATGAGGGAGCCCCGGGGCCCCCAACTAACAACCAGGGGGCCCCAAACTAACAACTATGGGGCCCAAACCAACAACTAGGGGGCCCCGGGGCACCTAACTGACAATCAGAGGGCCCCTAAATAACAACCAGGCGGCCCCTAACTAACAACAGGGGCTCCGGGGCCCCTAATTGACAACCAGGGGGCCCCAGGGCCCCTAACTGACAACCAGGGGGCCGGAGCCCCTAAACGACAAACCGGGGCCCCAGGGCCCCTAACTGACAACCAGAGGCCCCGGGGCCTTTAACCAACAACCAGGGGGCCCCTAACTGAAAACCAGGGGCCCGGAGACCCTAACCAACTACAAGGGGGCCCCTAACTGACAACCAGGGGACCCCGGAGACCTTGACTGACAACCAGGGGGCCTTCAACTGACAACCAGGGGGTTCCTAACTGAGGACCAGGGGGATCCAGGGCCCCTAATTAACGACAAGGGGGCCCCAGGGCTTCTAACCGACAACCAGGGGTACCCGGGGCCTCTAACTGACCACCAGGGAGCCCCTGACTGACGACTAAAGGTGCTGGGCCAGGAGCCCCGTAATTCAAATTTTTAATAATTTATAAGCAAAACCTGTAAGAAATTTAAGAGTTTTTTCCTTAAAGTTGCAACCCCAGGCCTTCGTTTAACGTTATTATGAACTTAATGCTATAACGCAAGCGGTAAAGCAAACCCCCCAATTGAAATACTACCAATGCTAAATTTAATGAGAGCATAGCCAATATGTTGCCCTTGTCCGGAATTGCAGTTTCTTTAATTTAGGATTTAGGCGTACAAAAGTAAGTAATAATAATGACGACCACGTGTGCACGTCATAATAATGTCATGCAATTCCTGGACGTTTCAAAAAACTGTCAAGTGACTTGACTCAAGTCTTCCACGTTTTGGAAAAAAAGTTATTTTAATTTTGCTTTAACTGTTATTTTATGAAAAAACTTAAGGGCGCGATCTTATCTCAAAATCATAGACGAAGGAGCCAGGGGGGTGGCCCAGGGGTAAAAAAGCTATTTTAATCCCATTTTTACAAACATTTTTAACAAACATTTTTCCAAAGCAAACATTTTTTTTCAAAAACTTTCCAAAACAAATTTTTCATTTTCCAAAACAATTTTTTTCCAAAACAAACATTTTTTTCAAATTTTACAAAAATCGCCCAGCGGCTGGGGGTTTTGCCCCCACACCCCCATAGCCATCGGCGGCTGGGGGCTCCGCCCCCAGACCCCCGTCTGTGACACGTTTGAGTACACTAGCTTTCTCAACATGTCTCCTAAGTTTGACATTTTTGCTTTAACTGTTAGTCTTCGCCCCTCTCCATTTATTAAAATCCTGGTTAAGTGACAGCAGACCACGATTTCAGATCTTCCATTCTGCGATATCTTTGCCCTACAAAAAGTTCCTTTTTTGAAAATTTCCGATGACGTCATTGCATGTGATTTGTGGTTTGGGCTCCCCCCAATCAAAAATCCTGGCTACGCCTATGAGGCTATGGCTGTCCTTACTACAAGGGTTCAGCGATTTTTTTACTTGTCTTTTTTTAAGTACCACAAGAGAAAAATTGTTTATTCCCTACAAACCCTCTGCCGCTGTGCAAGCTCTTAAGGATTGTCCAGTTCGGCTAAGAGTTTTGTCCAGCTAGGGAATAACTTTGTTAGAGAAGCTGAGAGCTGCCGATGGGAGCTAAAAGCTCGAAACAGCGCTGTCCAGCTCTGTGCATCTCATGACTCGAGCTGCAGGGTTGGTGGTTGATCTGGCCACCTAACTGCCAGTAAAAGTCGTTATGATTTCCCAGGAGTCGACCACGAAGGACGTCAAACTTGTCGATCATTTTTATGTTGTGACATATTTGATGGCATGATGACAACATCAAGCTTCTCATACCAAAGCTTATTGGGGCTCGCAAAAGGGCTTCTACCAAAGCGTAGGCATAGCCAGGATTTTTGATTGGGGGGGGGGTCCAAACCAAAAATTGCATGCAATGATGTCATCAGAAATTTTTGAAAAAGGAACTTTTTGTGGGACAACATATTGTACAATGGAAGATCAGAATCTGTGGCTTGGTTTGGCACATAACCGAGATTTTGCTAAAGGGAGCTGAGGGCTTAAACCAAATATTAAAAAATGCAAATGTCTAAATTGACAACGTGTGTAAGTAAACTAGTGTAACTCAAACGTGTCAAAGACGGGAACGGGAACCGGGGGGCGAAGCACCCAGCCGCTGGGCAATTTTTTGTAATTTTTTGGAAAAATATAGCTTTTTTAATGCCATTGGATCATATTTCACTCGTGCTCAGAGCCATTTGAAAAAAAAGATTTTTAAGTTTTCAAAGCCAACCAAAAAATTAAATTGTTCAATCCTCCTTTTACGAACAATTTAAATCCAAAATACATTTAAAATCTTGCATATTAAGGTTGAATTTTATGAGTGATTTGGCCCGGATAGGGGGAAGTAAGGTAAATTGCTTTCTGCAATGTTTTAGTACATGCACAGCCAGGGGGCCAAGGTTCCCTTCATTCAAAGTCAATAATTTGTTCAATGAGCATCTTCCTATAGCTGATTTTTTTTCTAAAGTATTTTGTCGCGCAAAAACTGGTGAGGTGGAGATGAATTGTTATTGAAAAATGGTAAAATACTGTAGATAGTTACGCCTACTAATCATGTTATTGCCTGAGCCGGATTTATGTTTCGTGGAGCCTCTGGCACTTTAGGGATTTATGCAACATTTTCCAGCTAAATATACACAACTAGACTTGTAGATGAAGACCAAAAAAAAGTCTTACCATCTGAGCGCGGGGCCCCTGGCACTGTGCCATATAATAAATCCGGCCTGGTTATTACATTACGTTCACAAAAATGGGTAGATGAGGGCCTGAGGTTGCAACTTTGTAGAAAAAAACTCTTCATTTTACCCGAGTTATACATTTAAATTGGTTTGCAAAAATTGAATTAAAGAGGCCCGGGCCCCCTGGTCGTCAACATCATTGTTGATCACTGTTGTACGCGAAAAATGCTAAAAAAAAATCGAAACTGAAGAAACAAAAGGCTTTGTGTAACATTTTTATCATACATGGCATTTCGATTGGGGGAGGCCGCCCCCCCCCCCCCCCCCCCTGGCTACGCCTATGCACCAAAGGGACCTTAATCACAATAAAAATAAAAGATTATTAACGCTTTTTTACACGGGATATTGGACCAACTCCTTTCAGACGGTGGAAAGGGGTGCAAAAACCCCCTTACCAAATTCCTAAACCAGAAATTGCATGAACACCGAATTTGGCTTGGGGGGGTTGTTGTTCACCAAATTTTTCAGAAAAAAACTGACTTGAGTTGATGACGTCAGTATAACAACATCATGGTCATATTTTGAAAAAATGACGTTATTGGCGTGTATGAACATATGGTTAAAAATTATTTAGTTTTCTAGAAAGTTCTAAAATTGTTAACGGAAACTTTGCCCCAGCCTTCATGTCGTGTTGGAAAATAGATTTGAGAGCGCCATGATATGCATTGATAGGTCAGAATTACAGTTAATGCAGATATTTTATTAATTTTCAAACAACTCAGATACTTTTAAACCAAAAATAACCATCCAGCAGCAGTGGCGCAACCATGCAAGGGAGAGGGGGAGTTAAGGGAAATTCAGCCTCTTAGCTAAGATACTTACAAAATTTAACCCAAAAATGCAAACGTTTTAATGTATTTTGGACCTGACCTATAAGTAATGGGAGACTGAAGGGGGAACAGTTAAATTCTTCAACTGGTTTAAAAATTCTTGCAATATAGTTTTTCTAATGGCTCTAAAAGTGCGCGAAATTTAATGTGGATGTCGTTAAACTGCCAATTTTTTTCAAAACATTACAAAACTGCCCAACGATAGGGGACTTTGCGCCAAGACCCCTATGGTTTTCGACGGCGGGGGGGGGGCTTTGTCTCCAGATCCTGTTCTGTGATGCCCATAAGTTGCATAGTGCACAAGCTTGCTCTGCACTCTGCCCAAAAAAGACATTTCTTTAAACAAAATTTCGATTTTGTGTTTAAGCCCCTCTTCCTCCCCTCCCCCATCTCCTAACCAAAGTCCTGGTTGCGCTTGAAACTGATATATTTCCATAGTTTTGTGCAAAAGATTTAGTCATTCAAAGCTACATAGTTTCCGTTGAATGTAAACTCATTCAAGCCCATTGTGCGAATGTTAATTTAGACTTGTTCTGCTGTGGAGCACATTTTTATTTATGGAGCACATTTCGATAGTTTGTGGTTTTATCATTAATATATTATTACAATTGTAGGAACGCTACCAAGCTAATTAAATAGTGATAAACGAAAGTTTATAGATGTAGAGGACGTTGGGCATACAATTTTATTTTACCTGTAGATAGATAGTAACAGATATAGGGGAAGGCAAGGCAATACGGATTTTTTATAATTATATTTTTGCTGAACCAAAACATTTCCGATTTTGTAATAGTTTAAATTATACGAAAATAATTCTAAAAACGATGTAGCTTGGTATAATCTTTGCTGTAAATCTTAAATGTTCAACAATGAATGCAATACCGCGAACAAAAGTTGTTTTTATTTGTTTATTTTTTTATCGTAACCCATTCAGTCATACCAAAGGAACACTTCTAAGGGTTTGTGCTAAGTAGCCTTATACTCCAGAGTAACTTAAAAAATTAAACTTTCCGTAAGGGTAGAATATGATTTGTTCCTAATTCCTTAATTGACGTAGCAAATTAAACCATTTTTATTGACAGTGATGGTAACGATATTTTAATTTGCACCAGGTTTTTTCTGAAGTTGCGTTTTTTTTGTTTTTTTTGCAAACTCGTAAGAAAGTGCGAGTGCTTTTTATGAATACGTACCGTTGCAAATCAGTTTTCTCCAAATCGAAAGCTTGTGTACTTGTACATCTCGTGTAATGTATTGCTGGTTAAATGAGTGTAACAAAAAAGGTTTACTATAGGTAATGAGACTTGAGGGTTTTTATTGCTCTTAGGGATTTTGGTCGTGTAATCAGAGCTGAGCTGGGCACCCGCTACTTGAAAAGTAGCGCCGCTGCCGCTATTTGGCAAAAAAAGCAGCGGCGCTACCGCTAATCGCTACTACGAAAAAGTAGCGTCATTGCCGCTACTTGCATGCAAAACAGCGGCCGCTGCCGCTACTTTAAAAAAATAAACAGTAAAAAGAACAATGGCATTCAAATGGGGTACCTAATGGTAAAGTTTTTACTTTATTTATGAAAGTTTAATTATTTAAGCTTTTAAAATATCGGTACAGGTTACAATTGGCATTAGCAGGTTTAAATGGTAGACAAGTAAGCAAATCACAATCCAATTGGTTGTTAGCACGCTCCTTTCAAAAAAACAAGTATTCAAAATTCCGGTTGGTCAAACCAGTGCTTTGGAAATTACTTAGGCTGTTATCCTTGAAAATTACACTAGGAAGTTAAATTCCCTACAGTGCGGTCGCCAAAGCAAACAAAGTGAGGGGGCACTAGCCGAAAATGGGGGGGCACTAAAATAAACTGAACTTTTTCACATAAAAGCTGATATTTTACGGCTACAGTACAAACTACTTGCTATTGTAAAAATTTTGCATTCATATTTGAAAAAAGAGAAGTATAAACCCGGCAGCGATTATTAGCTCGTTTCGTATGCAACCCGAATAAAATCGTTTGAAAAATCTGTCTGCCGGAGTAAATGCGACCAGAAGTGTAACAGATTTTTGCTGAGAGAAGGGTCTTAAACCAAGAGCAATTTTTTTGCACAAAAATTGTTAAAGTTAGACCCGTACTGAACAAACGATGCAACTCAAGCGTATCACAGTGGAGGCCTAGGGGTAGAGCCACCAGTCGTTGAGTGATTTTTATGATTTTGCGGCAAAAAATAGCAATTTTAACGCAATTTCAATCACATTTCGCTCGTTTTTGCGCCATACAGTACAAAAAATTACAGTAAATTGCAAAGATTCAGAAGATAAATTGCCTTGCCCCTTGAGCCCCTTTATACTTAAGATCAAGTCCAAAACACGTTTTAACGCTTGCTTTTTTTTTGGTTATCTTTTCTAAATGACTTGACTAAAGTAGCCCCTTTCTCATGGTTGAGCGACTAACAGTAACCTGAACATTCTTGAGTGTGCTCTAAAAAAAAAAACAGCTGGTTTTTTAAAAAATGCTTTCATGTATTGTTTCAGATCATAATCACTAAACAACTACCGGTAACGATTCTACGAAGTGTGTTTGAAAAGTAACGGGACTGGGTCTATAAAGGTTTTATTTTATTTGAAATGTAAATTTTACAACATGTCGCCTTCAAAGTAATCTCCTTGGGCTTAAATGCACTTTTCCAATCTCCTCTGCCACGCTTCCACGCACTCCTGGAAGGATTCCTCCTGGATCACTCGGAGCTCTCTCGTCACGGCTGTTTTAATGGCTTCTGAATCTGAAAACGAGTTCCTTCGATGACTTCCTTGAGTTTGGGAAACAAAAAAAAGTCACAAGGGGCCAAATCTGGAGAGTAGGGTGGTTGTTCCAATACAGCAATGTTATTTTTAGCAAGAAACTCCCAAATTCCCAAGCCATTATGAGCTAGTGCATTGTCATGATGAAGCAGCCATACTCACTGAACGCATCAGACGTTGCAAGATGTTTTTGTAGACGTGCTGATTAATAGTTTGGCCTTGTGGCAAGAATTCTGGTGGAAATTCGATTTTCTTCAAAGAAAGCGATCAGCATTACCTTGGTTTTGGACTTAAACATCCTCGCCTTTTTGGGTCTTGGTGACAATGCGCTCTTCCATTCAAGGCTCTGCCGTTTGGTGAGTGGATCGCACTCGAAGATTCATTACTCATCGCCAGTAACAACTCTTTTCAGCAAGTTGGGTTCAGTTTCGAGTTGCTCCAAACTATCTTGACTCACTTGCACACGCCGATTCTTTTGTCTTTCATTCAGCAACCTTGGTACCATTTTTGCACAGATCTTCCTCATTCCCAGATCTTCCGTAATGATCCTCCATACTCTCTCACTATTTATACCCAGCTCATGTGCTAGCATTCTAACAGTAAGACGGCGATCGCCCCGCATCTTTTGTCTCACACGCTTAACATTTTCATCTGTTCTGCTTGTGGATGGTCTCCCACTCCTGTGATCATCTTCCACCTCCTCCCTTCTCTCTTTGAACCTTCTGTGCCACTCAAAAAGACGAGTTCTTGACATCGCATCATCATCACAGACTTCTTGAAGCAAGTTTAGTGCTTCAGTTGGAGTTTTTCCAAGACGGACAAAAAATTTCAGATTGATTCGTTGCTCGACGCTCCTCCTTCGCACCAAATCAAAAAAAAAGCCAAAAATTTCTAAATTTACCAAATTTTCACAAAACGGTCAGAAAGAAAGTGCCTGGACAGAAAAACGTTCAAAAAAGAATGTAGTTGTCACAGAATGCTGAAATTTGGTTTTCGAAGCCATAAGACATTGTGACATCACAAAAAGCAATGTTTTCTTCTCTGCGATAAAAGTTGTTCGTGCAGCGCGCACAGTCCCGTTACTTTTTGAATACACCTCGGATAGGCTTACATCCCTATTCGCGACACATACGTAAAGGCGAGTAAATAAGACGGATTATTGCGTCACGTTTATGTACAGCAGTAGATGGCCGGCAATTTCGCAAAGAACCGAGAAAACTTCAGACGAGAATTATCTTTGAACGTTATTATTCCTTTTCCATTATTGCCTGTTGCCTTGTCGTTAGGTGGAGCTCGTAAAACGTATTCTGAGTAAACCGAAATGGGGGGCACATGCAATCGTTTGGAAGAGCACTGATTACTTATCGCATTTTTTGCGCAAACAATAGGCAATAAGAAATAGTTTAAATCATTATCGACTCAAATGAGCTTAGGTTTTAATATTAAAGCACAATGCCAAGCAATATTCAGCTTCTGTACAATTCTATCCCGGCTCTTATAGCTCTGAAGTAATCGATCTGTTTATCACACGCTCGGCCTTCAATCATTGAAATAATTTATCGTGTAAAGATCCGACACGAAAATTTAGCAATCGACGGAGTTACAAAATATTTCTTAGTGTTTTGTAAAAATGGTAGGTGATTCACGCCCCTGCAATGATTTCGTCTAACTTTGGTAGAAAAGTAGATCGTGCGTTTAAGAAATGGTGTTTACGAATGGCCCTGACGCGACGATGGCTCTCAGGTCACCACAGAGGCTGTTCTTTCTATGGCCCTGATGCGACTGCGGCTGTCAGGTCACTACGAAAGCGGTCGTTGCCTCAGGCGGGAATTCCGGGGTAGTATTCCAGGGTAGTATTCCGGGGAATTCCGGACGGCAACTGCTGTACAATAGCAGAAGCCAATCAGTATGGCTCTAAACAGGGGAAATGGAGATTGAAGTGACTTCTGCTCCTTGCTGCAGACTGTCTTAGTTTCTGACTTGTCTTTATTAAAAGTCAAACCAATCAAGCAAAAGCTGAACAATGCTACCTCTGGCCCATGGATAACTGAGCAAAACCATACCAATAAAAGCCTGAGATTGCTCTCGGCTTGAACAAACTTCAGGTTTGCGCTCTGAATTTAGCATGAGCCAAAAGAATCCCGACGGTAGTATATAAATAGATGAGGTTATTGCATGGGTTAGAGACGGTTACACATCACACATCAAAGAATTATTCGTCTCGCTGATTTAGGAGAGAAACTGTTCAGAGAGTAAACATCACTTGCGCTGGCGATTTCCTTACTGTCTTAAGCAGTATATTAGCTATCAACATGTTTCTAAGAGAATTTGCCACACATTAAACAAGTTTTGACACTTCAAAGAAAAATAGTTTGCCTTAGGTACGTCCTCCGTTGACCTGGGAAAATTGCGATGAAAAATGCGAAAAGCTGGAAAATATAACACGTTGCTTACAAAATATAACGATTGGCAGTAAATTTATAAAGATATTAGTGGCGTTTGGACCAACGAACTCGAAAGAAATACATAGTAATGACGTATTTATAGCCCTGGCAACATGCTTGACGCGTTGCCGTTTTATTGAATTGACACATGTTAAGCAAATGATGCACAATGCGATTCACGTTATACTAAGCATTTTTTCTACGAGTGTAACTCCATAACTAAATTGTCTTTCAAGCTAATTTTGTTATCTGGTTCAATTTATTCTCAGCGCACTATAAATTTAATTCTCAGTTTTACTTTTCACTGTTGTAACAAAATTTATTTGACTATGCATTGATGTTACTACTCAGACCCGGCGCCACAGGAGGCATTTCGGAGCTGTGTCCCCAAAATTATTGCTTGCTCCCCCTTAGCAAGAAATGTATTCCCCAAGCGAGATTTGTACCTCAAAAGTAAGTAACAGGCTCGGCACCTGGGAGAAAGGCATTTCGGGGCTGTACCCTCCAAATCACTGCTTGTTTATCCCAAGCAAGAGTAAACTTTTCCACAAGCACTTGAGGACCAGCAAACTTATGCCAAAAAACAGGTCACCATAAACGCTTTTTTATCAAACAGCACGATAGATCGATTGACGTGATCAAGTAGCCTAAGAGTTTGCAATGAAGACCTTTGCTTTATTTTTTTTGGTCTTCAACCCCAATTTGAGGCCAAAATCCGTACCAAAGAAGGATTACATAGGATTTGGAAGAAAATATTCACCAGATTAATACCGAATTTCAAATGCGTCTGGTCCCGGCCGCGTGAGCGTCCCCCCAAAAGTTTTTGTTCCCACTCAAGCACACTACTCTGGCACCGGGCGTGCTACTACTGTCCTACTTGCAGTGCACGAACTATACTGTGATCTGTGACCAGATAGCTAACAATTCATCTTCATTTTTTCTACAAACTGCCAGCATTTTGAAAAATATCGCGAAGAACCGTCTTAGCGAATCGCAAGTTTACAGCACTTTATCAAACTGTAATTATCGCATTTTTGTTAAAGAGGTACTGCTCGAAATCAGTTTTATTAAAATCAGTTTTATCAGTTCAATTTTGGCAGGTACCAGACCATAGGCATAACGAGGGAGGGAGGCCAGGGGCCCCGGCCCCTCCCTCCAATTACAATACCACCAATAATAAAAAGTTATGACAACATAGTCTAGCGATGTTTAGTTGCAGTTACGGACGACGAGGGAGCCCCAGGGCCCCTAACAAACATCAAGCCCTGGGGCCCCTAATTGACAAACGAGGGTTTCGGGGCCTCTAACTTACGAACAGGGGGCCCTGAGGTCCCTAATTGACAACCAAGGGCCCCTAACTGACAACCAGGGGACCCATAACTAACGACCAAGGTGTCCCGGGGCCCCTAACTGGTAACAACAAGGCCTCTAACTAACAACCAAGGTGCCCCAGGGCCCTTAACCAAAAACTAGGGGCCCCGGGGCCCCTAACCAACAACCAGGGGGCCCCTAACTGATAACCAGGGTGCCCTGGGGCCCCTACCTGACGATCAAGCGTCCTGGGCCAGGGTCCGTGTATATCAAATTTTTAACAATTTATATGCAAAACCTGTGAAAAATCTAAGAGTTTTGTGCAAGAAGTTGCAACCCCATGCCCTCGTTTAACGTTATTATGAACTTAACGCTAAAACACAGGCGGTAATGCCAACCCCCAATAGAACTACTACCGATGATAAATATAATGAGAGCATAGCCAGTATATTGTCCTAGTCCAGAATTACGGTTTCTTTAATTCAGGATTTACGGGTACACAAGTGAGTAATAATAATAACGACCACCTGTCCGCGTCATAATAATGTCATGCAATTCCTGGAGGTTTCAAAACAGTCAGGCGAATTCACTGGAGTCCTCCACGTTTAGGAAAAAAAGTTATTTTAAATTTGCTTTAAATGTTTTTCTTATGAAAGAACTTAAGGCCGCGATCTTATTTCAAAACCATAGGCGTAGCCAGGGGCGTGGCACAGGGGGCCCGGGCCCCCTCTCAATGGAAATGCCACCAATGACAAAAATTTAACAAAAAAAACCTTGTTTCTTCATTTTCAGTTTCTTTTAGCATCTTTGCGTACAACAGTACACCCGTACAACAGTAATAAAAAATAAATATTGACGACCAGGGGGCCCGGCGCAACTCCGTAATTCAATTTTTTCTCACCAATTTAAACGTATAACCTGGGTAAAATCAAGGGTTTTTATTTTAAAAGTTGCTACCTCAGGCCCTCATCTAAACTTTTTATGAACGTAATGCAATTATCAGCGCCGTATTTGCCATATGGCACAGTGCCAGGGCCCAGCACTCAGATAGTAGGACATTTTTTTGTCTTCACTTAAATTTGGCAGGAAAATGTTGCAAAAGTTCCCTAAGTGCCAGGGACCCCGCGCAATGTAAATCCGGCCCAGAAATAACATGTTTAGTAAACGTAACCATCTATTGTATCATTTTTCAATAACGATTCACCTCCACCTCACTAGTTTTTACGCACAAAATACTTTTAAAAAAATAGCAAGGGAAAAGGCTCATTAAACAAATTACTAAATTTCAATTGAGGGGCCTGGGCCCCCTGGCCGTACATGTACTCCTATAACTGGTTAACTTCATGACAAAACAAAAATCGCTAAGGAAAATCTTCGAACGGATTACTATTTACTGCTAAAATATTGCAGGAGGCAACGTACCTTACTTACCCCGAAATGGACCAAATCACTTACAATTAAAATTTTACACCATAATGGAAGATTTTAAATATGCTTTGGAATTTAATTGCAAGTAAAAGGAGGATTGAACAGATAAATTTTTTGACTATGGCTTTCAAATGTTAAAAATCTAGTTCTTTCAAATGGCTGTGAACACGTGCAAAATGCATAGGTGGGCAAGTTAATGCAAAACGTAAGCTTCGTTAACCACTAGTCCGTTAACAAACTTCACACCTGCGTTAACGTTAATCCGTTATTTTCAGTTTTAATTAACGAAAGTTAATAAAGTCCGTTAATCCGTTAACATTTTGCGTGTAATTTACATTTTGTTTTATTCACTCGGTTCTAGAACACATATTGACGCTGTTGAGCTGATTGTAAGGAAATATTTGTTGCTGTGATGGTCTTTTTTATTTTGGAAGTTACATTTTATAGTCTACTCTAATTTCAAGATAGAAATGAATTCAAATGCACTAACGAAGCTGTGATCGGAAATACTTTGGAAATTGTGAACGGCGATAATTAATAGACCTCTGAAGCTGCAGCTGATTATATGCAACAAAAAAGAGCTCCTTTCTTCGCTTTCTGCTATAAAACTCGTGCTAATAAGCAACAAGTGTTACCAGTGCAAACTGGTTTGTATCGATACGATGATAGAATGGTGCAAGATATTAACGATAAAAACCTTAACGGAAGTTAAGAGAACTTAACGGAAGTTAATTTAGTCCGTTAACAGAACTTAACGGAAGTTAATTTAGTCCGTTAACATGAAAAAACTTTTTAACGGATTAACGAGTTAATGAAAAAGTTAGCTTCGTTAAAAACGGATTAACGATTAACGGACTTGTGCCCACCTATGCATTTTTGTGTCTTTTGATGTAGTGAGTCTCTTTACCTCTGTTCCTACTGACCAAGCTCTTGATCTCGTTTTACAGTTACTAGCTAATGACAACACTTTGCATGACCGTACCTCTCTCGATATATCAGACACAAAAGTTGGCTTAGAGATTTGTTTTAATGCTGCAATTTTTACTTATGATCACACTAAATACCGCCAAATTTTTGGTCTTCCTATGGGTTCGTGCATTTCTCCTGTGCTAAGTAATATCTTTGTGGAACACTTTGAGCAATTGGCCATTTCAACCTTTTCCACTTCCCCTATTCTTTGGTGCAAGTATGTGGACGATACTTTCTGTATCTTGGATAAATCACAAACGGAAAGTTTTCATCAACACTTGAATTCAGTTTGCAAGCACATCCAGTTCACGAAAGAAGTAGAATTTGAATCCTCCCTCCCTTTTCTTGGTGTTCTTATTTCTCGATCTGGCAACAATATCTCCACCCAAATTCATAAAGAACTTATCCACACCGACCGTTATCTTCCCTATACTTCGCACCACCCAAATCACCAGAAGTTGGCTATAACCCATTCCCTGCACAACAGGATATCCTCCCACATCACAGACCAGACGGAGCGACAGATAGCTAGAAGGGAAGTACGCCAGACCCTCAGAGCAAATGGTTATCCCTGTAAGTACACTTACCCCCCAAAACCCAGATCACAACGTGAATTACCTACGTTCACCAAATTCACATCACTTCCAAACATTCAAGGAACTACAGAAAAGATTAGGAGAATTTTAAATGAAGTTGGCGTCAAAGTTGCAATGAAACGTATTCGGACCATTGGCCAATATCTATCTTCCCCTAAGGATCCTATCACCACAGCCAAAATTACCTGCGTAGTATATGAAGTTCCTTGCAAAGACTGGGACTTTGTTTATGTTGGCCAGACCAAATGAGACCTAAACTCCCGATTAAAAGAGCACCAAAGAGCCATTAAGCAACAAAAACCAGAAAATTCCGCCTTGTGTGAACATGTAATGTTATTTGATCACGTAATTGATTGGGCCAACTTACGAATTTTAAAAACTGAAAGTAATTTTTCTAAAAGATTAACGGCCGAATCTTGGTTTATTCTTTCTAGGCCAAAAGTAATTAATCGTTCAGATAGTGAATCTTTTCCAATAGTTTATCGTTCTTTGCTTTAATGTCTTGATGCTTTGATATCATTTTAGTTTATACTGTAGTGTTTTGTAACCAAAGTTTTAACACTCTCCGCTTTTCTACTGATTTGTTTTTTATTCTTGTGACGTAATGATTAACTTTCGGATTTTGAAAACTATAAAAATCTTACGATTCATATTGATGCTACGTAGCTTCAGTCGTAGTTCTTTATCGTTGCTCGTATTCTAATGATGTTGGTCGTCATGACCAACGAAACGTCAATAAAAACAAAGTTTTTAAGATCAAGCTTGCTGTGACTATGATTTCACCGGAAAAACGCAAGAATTAGAGTTAAAAACTTCCTTTTTTGAAAAATTCTGATGACGTCATTGCGTGTGATTTGTGCTTTGGACCCTTCCAACCAAAAATTCTGGCTACGCCTATGTACCAGACCACATTTTTTGTTGAATTTTGGTTCAGAAAAAATAGGACCACTCACGATAGAACTCGCCTATATATATACGAGCAACGACAAAACGTCACAAAAGCAGCATTGTTTGTTCTACTAAACTAAAACAACGTGGTAACAAGAGCAGAGTGAAAAAAAGCGGAGAGAAAAGACTCCAAACGGTAACGTGTGAAAATCTAAATCTAAAAAAGTCTTGAAAGGAGTTTATTTGCAGTTGCGGCTGCGACAGATTAGTTGCTCAAAATAGAGCGCTGAAGCGCTGCCGTTACCGCAAAAGCAGCTGCGCCAAAAATGTGCCCATCACTGCGTGTAATGTATCAGCAGTAGTTATACTATTAGTACAATACTTTGCTTGTACAGTCTATCCTGTAATAATGTATTTTGCTGGTTAAATTATTGCATCAAAACAGATTTACTATGGTTAATGAGCCATGGGTTTTTTTGTTGCTCTGAGATTTTAACTGTTAAGGGCAATGCATTTGGCGCAAAATTTTCTTTTTTTCTGCTTTAACGTTGCATAACACTGCGCCATGCGTCCATGCTGAGCTCACATTGTATCGATAAACGTCCAATATGCTGGCAATGCAAGTTTAGTTGAAAGTATCTTAGAACTGCAATAATGTATTTTGCTGGTTAAATTATTGCAACAAAGTAGATTTACTATGGTTAATGAGCCATGGGTTTTTTTGTTGCTCTGAGATTTTAACTGCTAAGGGCAATGCATTTGGCGCAAAATTTTCTTTTTTTCTGCTATAAACGTTGCATAACACTGCTCCATGCGTCCATGCTGAGCTCACATTGTATCGATGAACGTCCAATATGCTGGTAATGCAAGTTTAGTTGAAAGTACCTTAGAACTGCACTTAAGAATAGATTTGGGGTTAGTGTTTGAGTAAAAATTTGAGTTTGGGTTAAAAAAAAGTTAATAAAAATTTGCGGTGAAATAGCCTCTTCCTTTATTTTACATCTTATATGTTCATCTGCATGACTGTGAATAGCAAAACAATTAATCTGTGGAATAACATCGTTGTTGTGCATGCCATCGGTATAAATTTAGCTAAGCAGGTTGATTAAGAATGAAAATGTTACCATGCTCGAATGACTTGTGCAAGCTGACTAAACCAATGAACCCATTCCAATTAGCAACTACGTGTTTGGGGTTACCATTTTACAATGAAGGACTAACAGGGTTGATTGTTGCCTTTTTGGCATTTTGTCAAAAAGCCATAGGCGTAGCCAGAGGGTGGGCCTAAGGACCCAATTGAAATGCCATTTATGATAAAAGTGTTACAAAAAAATTATTGTTTCTTCAGTTTCAATTTCTTTTTAGCATGTTTTGCTTACAACGTACACGCATACAACAGTAATTAACAATAATCTTGACGACCAAGGGGCCCGGGCGTCCTCAATTCAATTTTTGCCAACCAATTTATATGTGAAACCCATGAGAAATTAAGGGTTTTGGTCCTAAAAGTTACTATCTCAGACCCTCATGTAACCTTCTTAGGAACATAATACAATAACCAGGAGCACATTTACCATATTGCGCTGAATCAGGGGCCCCGCTCTCAGATGGTAAGACCTTTTTTTCTGGTTTTTACCGATATTTGGTCTGAAGATTTTCCGAAAATCTTCAAAGTGCCAGGGCCCCACGCAATGTAAATCCGGCCTGGTCAATAACATGGTTAGTAAGTGTAACCATCTATTATATCATTTTTCAACAACAGTAAACCTCCACCGCTATGCGTAGCCAGGGGGGTCAATGGAGCCCGCCCCACCCCAATCAAAATGCCAACAATCACAAAAATGTCACAAAAAAGTCTATTGTTTCTTTAGTTTCAGTTTCTCTTTGTATTTTTGCGTACAACTGTATAGTAATTAACAAAACAGTAATTAACAACAGTTTGACAATCAGGGGGCCCGGAAACCCTCAATTCAATTTTTGTCAACCAATTTAAATGTATAAACCGGGTGAAATGAAGAGTTTTTGTTTTAAACGTTGCTACTTCAGGCCCTCATATAACCTGTTCATGAACGTAATGTAATAACCAGGGTCGGATTTTCCATTTGCACAATGCGAGGGGCCCCTCGCTCTAATGTTAGGACTTTTTTCGGTCTTCACCTATATTTGGCAGGAAGATGTTGCAAACTTACCCAAGTGCCAGGGGTCCCGCGCAATGTAAATCTGGGCCAGGTTAGTAGGATGGTAGGCGTAACAAATACATGGTTAGTAGGCGTACCTATCTATTGTACCATTTTTCAACAACATTTATTCACCCTTACCTCGCCAGTTTTTACACGAAAAAATACTATTAAAAAAACTGGGAAATGCTCAGTGATTAAATTATTGAATTTAAATTGAGGTGGCCTGGGCCCCTTGGTCGTACTTGTACTTTTAAATTGGTTATTTTCATGACAAATCAAAAATTTCTTAAGGTAATTCTTCAAGTGGATCATTATTTACTTCCAAAATTATGCAGGAGGCAATATATGCTACTTCTCCCTATCTGGGCCAAATCACTTGCAAAATTTAAAACCAAAATTCAAGACTTTGAACGTCTTTTGGACTTAAATTGCAAGTGAAAGGAGGATTGGACAACTAAATTTTTTTAATTGGCTTTCAAATGTTAAAAATGTAGGTCTTTCAAACGGCTCTGTACACGTGCGAAATGTGATCCAGTGGCATTAAAATAGCTTTTTTTTCCAAAAACTTGCCCAGCGGCTGGGGGCTTCACCCCAGACCCAGGTCTGTGATACATTTGAGTTACGTTAGTTTACTCAATATGTCTCCCACTTTTAGACATTTTCGCTTTTTAACTTTTAGCTCTCCCTTTAGCAAAATCCTGCTTCAAAAGCCAGGTTTGACACTTAACCAGGTTTGGCATTTAAGCAGGATTTTGCTAAAGGGAGAGCTAAAAGTTAAAAAGCGAAAATGTCTAAAAGCCTGGTTTGACACTTAACCAGGTTTGGCATTTATCTTTCATTCTACGATATCTTTGCCTCACAAAAAGTTCTTCTTTCGAAAATTTCTGATGACGTCATCGCATGTGATTTGTGGTTTGCCCCCCCTCCCCCAAGGAAAAATCCTGGCTACGCCTATGCTAAAAGCTATTGCAAAGTCGTAGAGTTTCACGCAGTATTTGTTATCAACACCAAACCTTTATTTTGTTGATCTTTTTTCGAAACAAGACACCTATAAATTTCGCGTGTGAAACAACAATTAAATAAACGATAAATTCTTTTGCTTTGTATGACGAGTCTGGCAAGTTATAATTTTTATCTTAATCTTCCGTTTGCTGTCAGGCAACAAAAACGTGTCATGATTCACAGGATGCAAGAACCTAGTCTTTTACCAATTTTTTTTGTTTTTTACATTATTCTTTTGCTGACCCCAATGCATACTTCTTCAAATAGAATACAATACCCTAACTTATTACGAAGAGGGCATGGTGTGGTATGGAATGGATGATGGAATGGAACGGAAATTTCGGTTTGGAGTATGGAAAATGCCATTATGGAATGGAATGGAAGATTTCAAGAATGGAATGGAAGACAATCTTCCACACTTCCATACCAATTCCATCCCAGATTTCGCTCATGGCATTCCCAGAAGAACATATACGGATAGTGATAACTAAAAATATGTACAAGCATTTGGCAGCTAATAATTTGTCGACAAATTAATAGGGTAATTCGGTCATGACCAGGGGCGCCGAGAGCCAAACGTGGGCCCGAGGCCAGCTCAAATATGTCGGATTTCCGGTTTTGTGAAGTCCAAAATAGACGTAAAAATGCTGCAGTTTGGTCGGAATTATGATGTGATCTCCGAAAAAAAAAAAGGTCTTCACCGAAATTGCAACGTTTCTTGCGGCCAAAATACAAAAAAAAAAGGTCTTCACTGTCACTAAAGCCAACGGCCTTCCTGGAGCCAATAGGCTCTCTAAACTCCATGGGCCCCGGAGTCATTGTCCACCCTGCCCCCACCTCTCGGCGGCCCTGGTCATGACTCATGAACATTGTGCAAACGGTGAGGGCATTGCATCATCAGATCATAGAATACGTTCATTGCAATTTGCAGCTGCATTGATGCTGACTGGCTTAATTTTTGTTTTGAGAATTACAATTTGCCCAGTGCCGTCACCAGGACAAACGAAGTAAGGAGGTATGAAAATAGACTGAACTTTGCACATTAAAACTGATCTTGTACAGTTGCAAATTATACGCAATTTCAAAATTCTGTAATTATGTCTAAAAAATAGACACGTAAGTCCGGAAGCGTTTCTTAGCTTTTTCGTTTCCGGCCCATAAACACTTGAAAAGTCTACCTGCAGTAGTGACTGCAACCTAAACAACCTTGAGTGTGCTCTCAAAAAACAAAAACAGCCGGTCTTTTAAAAACGAAATAAGCGATTTTGTTGGTCTACGTTTCTATTCTCCAACACACCCATAAACATGCGTGCAACCAAGATTTTGCTGAAGGAGGGAGCTTAAAAGTTAAAAAATTTTTGTTTGAAAAATGCCTCGATTGGGTGGCGAGCTGAGCAAAGTGGTGCAACTCAATCATCTCATTTAGACGGGGGTCTGGGGCTGAAGCCCTTTCTGCAAGGCAATTTTTTTGATTTTTCGAAAAAAGATTGCTATTTCAACGCCATTTTGATCACATTTTGCACTTTGTAAAGTTATTTGTAAGAATTACCGGTAAATATTGCAAAGACTTTCAGAAGCCGGTAGAAAAATTAAATTGCCCAGTCCATTCAGCCCCTACTTTACTTACTGTTCAATTCAAAAACACGTTTAAACGCTTGCATTTTAATGCTAATTTTTTTAAGTGACGTGACTAGGGAGAGAGGGGCTGAAGTCCCCTTTGCCCTTGTAGTTGCATCACTATATCAGTAAACGCTTGGCGGCATGTTGTGCATCCCGATCCATCGTTTGAGAAACACTTGCTTCGGGCTTGAAATATTTTGAATTAAATACGATGCAGACACTCTTAATTTTGAAATTAATAGTCTATGATATGATTAACCCAATTACTAGATGACTTAATAGATGCAGAGTGTAAACTGTGGATGTTAAATCTGGTGTTTGAAACTTGAACCACTAAACTTTCGGTATTTAAAAACTTCGATATACTGCTGATGTAGGTTTATTTAGTGAAGTACGTAGGATTGTGTCGCTGTTCCTGCTTCAGCCAGTGGCGTTGTGGAAGCTAGCAGCGAAATAACCACAAACGAAAGATATTTGGAACCGATAGCTTCTCAAATCAACAGATCATCCATTTCTCAAGGTTGTACAACCAAACCGGTTAACCGCAATCGGAGCGCGCTCCGTTTGACTCGCCTCAATTGAATGTTAGTGTTTCGTTTTGGGTATGATGTTCCAAAGAAGATATTTTTAGTAAACCAAAGTGAGGGCAAGGTCCCCTGGATTCCCGTAGCAATGGTACTGAATTTGCCAACTGACATAACTTTTTACTTCCATTGTAACAAAGATTAGTATTTATTTTTCTGTTCTCGATTGAGCTTAATTCTTTGTTTTAGTTTTTTAGCGTTTAAACTTTTTTTCGGAATTCCTGTAAAATGATTTTGGCAGTTTAGCTATACCAAATATCGTAGTTAGTGTGATTGCAAACTTGCAATCATTAAACCCAGTGTATTCCGGTCAACCTATGGTTTGTTGATTGAGTGGTTGATATTTTCATGCTGAGTGAATTTCTATCGCAGCTCATTGCTATAGTGCTTCAAATAATATGGGATGAGATGCATTGTACGATACTTTCGCGAGCGGCTACTTGCAAACACACACTTAACGTTGCAAAAGTACAATACACTCAACATGTTCATTTTTCCGAAGGAAGTTAATACGGGACTTCCGCCAGTTCCTTTTCACCAGCATTCTCCCCTTCATACTTTCAAAGTTACCGATATTTTTGTAAAACTAACTCGTGTGCAATGCAAACAAAGTGAATTTGTCTGATGAAAAAATGTTGATTTTAAATCACTTGTGGTTCGGGTAAAACGGATGTTCGACAAAGTATTTGAACCTAACTCTGTTTAATCTCCACAATTTGAAACACTGGGGCTTTTAACCTTATGCCAGCACAGCACATTAACCCAGTTGACTAAAATCAATTTTTAAATTTAACTTTCAAAAAGGGATTGTTGGTAGGTTTGTTTGAGGTCGTTCCGGGGGGTTGGAACCCCCAGACTGTGTAAAAAAATTGTTTCTTAAACATCTACTGATATCAAAAAAAAAAAAACTAGCGTCTTAGTTTAAGCCGTTCAAAAAATTGATTTTGGGGGTCAATTTAGGAAGGTTCCGGAAGGGTGATAACCCTCAAACCATGTTAAATTTTTGTCTCTTGAGTATCCCCTGATATCAATAATAACTGTAGCCCTAGCTTAAGCCGTTCAACACACTGGTTTTTGGAGGTTTATTTGGGGGTTTCTGGGCGATGGTGGTACTCTCAAACTATGTCCAAGTATTTTTTTGTAAATACCTACTGATATAAAAAAAAGTAGTGCCCTAGCTTAAGTCGCTAAAAAAATTGACTTTTGGGGGTTCCATGAGGGGGTTCTGGGTGGTTAATACCCCGAAACTATGTCAAAATCTTTTTCCATTCAGTATCTCTTCATATCAAAAAAAGACTAGCGCCCTAGCTTAACTACTCAAAAAGTGATTTTTGGGGAGCCACTTGGCGGGAGTTTTGGGGGGGATGATACCCCCAAATTATGTCAAAATTTTTGTCCGTTAAATATCTACCAACATCAAAAGAAAACTGGAGCCTTAGCTTAAGTCGTTCAAAAAATTGATTTTGGGAGGATCTTTACAGAGAATGAAACCTGAAACTCTGTGATCAAATCTAATGTCAAAATAAAAAACATGAAAACAGATTTTGTCTCTATAGACTTATCATATCTCCAAATTTAAAGCCTCTAACTTTGGTAGTTTCGGAATTTTTGCTAAATTTAGCTCTCAAAAAGTGATTTTCGGATAGGTCCATTTGGAGGTTCCGGGTGGATAGTACCCCCAAACTATGTCAAAATATTTGCCCGTAAAATATCTACTGATATCAAAAAAACTAGCACCTTAGCTTAAGCCTTTAAAAAAGATTGATTTTGGGGGTTTCTTCAAACAGAATGAAACCTGAAACCCTTTGATCATATCTAATGTCAAAATAAAAAATATTAAGAGAGATTTTGTTCCAATGAAAAAAGAAATAAAATATGCTGAATTCAATATGATTTTGGATTCAGAAAACCGATGGCCCATTAGATGATCGACCCAGGTGTATTCAATCACGATAGCTTCATATGCTGGCGCATTTAACCTTTAGGTCACAGCAGCACATGTGTATACGTGACGAAATTCAAATTGTTAAAACACGTAATAAACTTCGTCATCACAAGTTTTTGGCGCGTCTGCCCCAAACTACGTGACGTAGTACCTACAAAAATGCAGGTTAGGGTGCTTATTTTGCCTGAAACTTTTTATATTCTTTTTACCTGCGTTCAAATGGTGTAATTTGTATAAAAAATCTTTTCTGTAAAATATTTTTAAAAACAGTCACTTTCTAGGGGGTCCTCCGGCAGCATTTCATGAACGATTGTGAAAATAAACAAAAACGCCTATAACTTCTTAATCGTTCATGTTCGAAACTTCATTTTGGGCTCCATACTAGGGTTGGATTGAATTTGAATTTTGAATTTTGAATTTTGAATTTTGAATTTTGAATTTTGAATTTTGAATTTTGAATTTTGAATTTTGAATTTTGAATTTTGAATTTTGAATTTTGAATTTTGAATTTTGAATTTTGAATTTTGAATTTTGAATTTGAATCCGCTTTTACGAGTTATTGATGAATTTGAATTTGAATTCGATTTTTGCAAAATCAATGAATTTGAATTTAAATTTGAATTTAGCTTTTTCAAAGTCAATGAATTTGAATTTGAATTCAAAAATTAAAAACAAAATGAATGGATCCAACCGATGCCGTCGCTAAGGGAGGGGGAGGCAGGAGGGCCGTACACCCCTAATGGCCGCTTGTGCCCTCATTTTGGTCTACTAAAAATACAGCTTTTGTAACATCACGCAACGACAATACAACAGAAAATGATGGAAAAAGAAATAATTTCGTTTAAACATAATTCTTCTTTGATGTTTTTTCGATTCTTTGCGAAATTACTGGCAACCAACTGCTGTACATTAATCTGACGCAATATTTCGTCTTATTGACATGCCTTTACGGATGTGTCACGGAAGAAACATGTAAGCCTGCAGAATCGTTTTCGGTACTTCATTAGTGATTATGAAATGAAACAATGTTTGAAAACGTTTTTTTCAAACACCAGCTGTTTTGATTTTTAGAGCACACTCAAGATTTTGAGGTTACAGTCAGTGGTGCAACTAGGGTGAAGGCGCTTAAACCCCATTTGCAAAGTCACGTCGAAAATTTAATCTCAAAATACAAGCGCTTAAACGTATTTTAGACTTGACCTAAAGTAAGGGGGGGGGGGCTGAAGGTGAAAAACAATTCAATTCTTTGAAATGACTTTTGAATTTTAGCAATTTATTTATTCATATGGCTTCTAAAAGTGTAAAGTATGATTAAAATGGCATTAAAATTGCTATTTTTTTGCTTCAAAATCGCCCAGCGGCTGGGGGATCCGCCCTCAGGCCCTATTTGCATTCATCTAGTATCTATGTCCGTCTGTGACACGCTTGGGTTGCATCAGTTTGTTCAGCCAAGGGGCTAAATCAGGCAGTTTTTGTGTAAAAAAAATTTACTTTTGGTTTACCCCTATTAGCAAAATCCTGGTCGCACGTCTGGAAGCATTCACTGCTGTAGGTAGATTTTTCAAGCGATTATTGGCCATGGACGAAACGAGCTAAGAAACGCTACCGGGGTTGTTTTAAAATTATCCATAATTGTAGCCGTACAAGATCTGGAGATCAGTTTTATAAGCAAATTTTAGAGCCCCCCCCACTTTTGGCTGGTGCCCCCTCGCTTTGTTTGCTCTGGCGACGGCACTGGATCCAATTCTGGATTCAAGCGACTTGAGTTGTTGGTTTGTTACGTACCTGTGAAGCGCTAATACACATCTGCGACTGCGAGACTGCGAGTTGCTCGGTTAAAACTGCAACACCCTCTTTGAATCTTTGGTGTGAAAAGTGGGGTTGGATTGAATTTGAATTTTGAATTCGAATTTGAATCCGCTTACGAGTTATTGATAAATTTGAATTTGAATTCGATTTTTGCAAAGTTAATGAATTTAAATTTGAATTTGAATTTAGTTTTTTTAAAGTCAATGAATTTGAATTTGAATTTAGTTTTTTCAGAGTCAATGAATTTGAATTTGAATTCAAAAATTAAAAATAAAATGAATGGATCCGACCCCACTCCATACCGACTAATTCAAACCTGAGGATGCTTTTGGAGTAGATTAAATTATGATCAAATTTAAGCTTACTTTGATTCTGGCATAATTTCACAACAGAGCACCAAAATTACTGTGTAGTGACAATTTTTCATATTACATAATATAGTACTTTACAGTAATATGTTTACCAAATCAATTTTAGGTAAATTTTTTGTTTGTGGTGACACTGGTGAAATTAGAGGTTTTATTGGTTTGTTGTTACATAACTTTATTACCTGTGAATCTAGTTATGGTGGTTTGGTAACATGGTTGTGTGGTAGTCTCTTTCTTCATACTAGTTTATTAGTTATTGAAAGCGTGAAAAGATCACTGCAGGCTATAGCAGGTTACGGGTAAACCTTTGTAAGAATACTTCAATTTTGAGCGAGCGAACTTAGTATATACAAGCTAAATCGACCGTCATTCGGAAATGTTTCTATACTAAATTAATATATTTCAGTCTTCTCATGCTGACATGAAATTTTTGTGGCATAGTTTGACAAACAATTTTTATGACTTTTGATTGCTATGAATTTCTCCTCACTAGGTATCTTTGTTTGACCATTGCTTTATTTACAAGCATTAAAGCAAAAACAAGCCACTTTCATGCAACATTTCATATTCGTCTTTGTCAAAACAACGTAAATATGTCAAAGTATTTTAAAGCAAATAAATGTGCAATATTTTGTCGGATTTTGCTTTCTTTAGCTTTTATTTAATATCGCAAAGCTGTTTTTCTTCCCACGTTCTAAAAATTGATAGTTTCTCTCTTTGTATGGCTGCATGCAGCGTAGAGTATGAAAATGAGCTATTTAATCACTTCCGAATTTATTAAGATGTGAAGGCTGTAATTAAGATATGAAAGTTTTTTTTTTAATGTTAGCGAAACTTTAATATAGGTGGTGATTTTGAGTGTTTTACTTTTGAATGTTGTTAATGTGTTATATAGTATATTCTTCAAAAATAGTTCCGGTTTAAACCAAAACTAGTGGTATGCTATTCCTACCAAACTATGTACTTGAATCTATGCACCAAATGTCAAAATTTAAAGGATCTTGTTTAATGTTAAGTGGTCTTCGCTTCTATTCATTTCTGCTGCGTTGATACTTTGATAAATAAGTCATTAAAGTCAATATTAATGGTCTTACCAAACAATGCAAAAAAAACTGTATGATATCAAATTGGTAGCTCACGCCAACAAAATTTTCTTGGTTAGTAAATTTAAGTCAGAAAATGAATTATAAAACGTAGCAGGATCTCAAACTCATCTCATTTGTTCGTAAATAGCTGCATCAAAGTTTGGGTTTGATACAGCACACTTTTAAAAATTTTACATTTTGATATAAAATAAACTTTTAAGTTTTGAAAAGTGGCTCTAACTTCCTTTCAAAAACATTGATTTTTTAGCAGATGCCTATTAAAGATGTAAATGTCTAAAATATTCTAGGAGCTGTGCTGGTAAGCTAAAAATGGGTAAATTTCAGGAGCCCATAAATTTTTTCAAAATAATTTCAAAATGTTATGCATAGTCTGAAAATAGTCCTAGACATGAGATTCAAAATGTTTAGTATTTACACATGCTGGGTTTAACCTCAAGTTGAAGCAACTTTAAGTACCTACCTAAAACTGAATTTGAAAACTTGAAAGCTAACATCTTTGAAAAATCAGCTCAAAACATGCTTATTAGAATGACGTAAATAGTATCGTAATATATATCTACATTGGTAAGACTTGATTGAGGCCATGTTTTTCGATAATATGTTATTTGAATAAGATTTAATTGATAATGCCCCACTTGGGTGAAATCGGTTTTACGTAGTACAGTAGTAGATTTTAGTAGTGTAGTATTTATTAACCATGACTGATTTCATATGTGCCCTATAATCTGATGGCTGTAACATTTTTCATTTTTAAAGACAACACCTTTAGCTAATACAGCGAAAGGCCTAAAAAAAGTTTAATTTTTAAAAAGGAATAAACTGTACTTGTTTTATTCTTTTATATATCGTATGGGTTGATTTTTTAGTGTGGAATGTTAGCAGCAGAGGTGGAGTCAAGGACACAAGGCTCGAGGCCAAGGACACAAAAAAAATCCGAGGCCAAGACCAAGGTCAGCCTTTCCGAGGACAAAACCTCTCGATGCCAAGGACAGAAATGCTTGAGGCCAAGGCCAAGAACCAAGGACACAGGCGCAAGTGTTCTCCAAAAAAAAAAGTCGTCAAAATTTTTTTTCAGGCGGTCTCCATTTCATTGGCGTACGCAAAATTTTTGATTGGGGGAGGCTTAAACCACAAATCACATGAAATGACGTCATCAAAATTTTTCCAAAAAGGAAATTTTTGTGGGACAAAGATATCGTAGGATAGAAGACTTGAAATCGTTGTTGCATGTTTGCACGTAACCAGGATTTTGCAAAGGAAGAGGGCTTAAACTAATAGTTGAAAAATGCAAATATCTAACTTTGGTAACGTGTTGAGAAAGCTTGTGTTACTCAAATATATTACAGACGGGAGTTTTGGGGCGGGGCCCACTCCCAGTCGTTGGGCGAATTTTTGTAAATTTTTGGAAAAAAAAAGCTATTTTAATGCCGTTGGATCACATTTCGCAAGTGTTCAGAGCCATTTGAAAGCACTAGATTTTTGACATTTGAAAGCCAATAGAAAAAATCAAATTGTTTAATCCTCCTTTTACCAGCAATTTAAGTCCAAAACACGTTTAACATGTTGCATTTTGGAGTGAAATTATAATTGTAAGTGATTTGGTCCTCGTAGGGGGAAGTTAGATGCATTGTCTCTGGCTACATTTTAGCAGTAAATAATAATCCACTGGAAGATTTTCCTTAGAGATTTGTTTTGTCATGAAAATAACCAGTTATAGGAGTACATGTTCGGCAGGGGCCCCAGCCCGTTCAATCATCATTTTCAATGGCTAATTTTTTTAAAAGTATTTTGTGAGTAAAAACCGGCGAAGTTGGAGGTGAAATACTAAAATGTTTTTAAAAATGGTACAATTAATGAATTGCAGCTAGGTCATAGCTTTTTCCCGCCAAAACGATTGGACGTAAAAATGCCATTACAAAGCATTGGACGTAACCGTAAATCAACGTATAATTCCTTCAGTGGGCATATTAAAAGAATTTGATTGTAAAGTAACACTTTTGTAGAATGCCTGGCCTTAATTAGTAATTACCAGGAGCGATGTAACAGCTTACATAGCTCAGCGAGGCTGAAAAGTTACGCTTTTTGTAAATTCTCATCGTCCATTGCCTGCTATTGTCCACTTTGACCGGTTTTCAGCTTTGGTTCAAATCGTAAATTCGGCCATATTCTAAAATACTTAAAATTCTATGTCACAGCAGTAACACATGGCCGATTAATGTTTAGTTTAAACACTGTTTATAAATAATATTTAACATCAGTAGCTCAAGCCGAAATAAATGCAAATCAAGACTCGATCAAAGTTACACCGTAACACTGAGGCCATTAAATTAAATCATTAGTTTAAAGTTTAAAAGGCATATCTACGAAATAATTCAATGAAAACAACTGCTAATGCATTTTAACTCCTAGCAACCAATACTCATAGCGATAAGCCGCTAATGACTACACGAAATGCAAAAAATCACCAAGATCCTGCAAAATAGACTTCTGAAATTACAAAACTTTAAAAATGCGCTAATTTTGTCACAAATAAAGGAGATACAACTGTTCCATTACAGCGCCATCAACAGTAAGCCACGAATTTCATTACCAAAACCAGCTACCACCATCCATATTACATGATTCTAATGGGTTACTTAACAGCAAGTCGGATTTACGTCACTGAAAAAAAGCAAACAAAACCGAATTCTTACTAATTAAAATCTTTTTCAGTTTTTAGAGGCTTTTGCGTAGCATTTAACTTTAATGTTACAAAGAATCAACTCTTTTATAGCCTGAAAATACGCTCCATATCTTCGCTGTCAGTGTTTTTGCATGCATTTACATAGCGCCGATTCGCGATTTTGACGTCCAGCGGTTTGGCTAGCTGCGCGATGACGTTACATGCAATCCATCAATAGATGGTTAAATGTTAGCGGAGCTTGCAGATTTACGTTTCTGCGCCCTTATGTCTGCGCCCTTATGTCCCTGTGCCCTTATGTCCCTGCGCCCTTATGTCTCTGTGCCCTTATGTTCCTGCACCCTTATGTCCTGCGTCCTTATGTCGTAGATCAAAATTGCGATGTAACAATAATAACTAATTTGTTTGCTATAGCTCGCAAAAAAAATATATATATAAAAAGAATGAGTGTTGGTTGAATAAAAAGTAGAACGCATTTCTATTATCAAGCTCGTAGCCAGGAATTCGCATTGGGGGGGAACTGTTTTGGAGACTGGAAAAAGCATCAAAAGAACTTGACCCAGATTTTACTCGAGCTATAATCAAATTGAGTCGGTTTCTCCGACCAAAATAAGGTGATCTCCAAAAAAAAAAAGAAAGGTCTTCACCAAAATTGAAACGGTTTTTCCGTTCAAAATGAGGTGATCTCCAAAAAAAAAAGGTCTTCACCCAAATTCAGTCAGTTTTTCTGACCCACTTTAGGTGATGTCCAAAAAAACCAGTTTTCTGGTACAAATCACAGCAAGTCCTTCACAACTTCTCATCGCCAATTCCAGTGGGGGGGCTATTTTCATTTTTGGAGCAAAAATCGGCCTCATAAGCACTAAAAACGTGATTTTTTGCTTACTTTTTAGGCCAATAGGGGGCTCCAGCCCTCCTGCCCTCCCCCTGGCTACGCTACTGCCTATTATTAAGAACAATGTACCAAGAAAATTAATAATAAGCTACAGACAGTATCCACTATCCAGAGTCTCATAGGCACAATCAAACCTTTGATTAACAACCTAAAGCATTTTGTTTCGGAATCCACACTAGTCTTTTATTCCTCATCGGCATAGCTAGGACTACAGGTATGAACATGAGCGTAGAAATTATAAAAGTATGTACATTCCTATTTGTTTTTATGCTTTTGTAATCTCATGAAACACTTTCTGTACAATGCAAAAATACCAACAAAACGTAAAAAATAACTTTTGATCGTTCTTGGGGCTTGACCTTGAGAAATTCTGAGGTTTAAGGGTCACCAAGCAAGACCTAATAAACAAGCAAGCTTTAAAGCAATTTAGAATGTATTAGTGCAACATGAAATTCAAAGATTTAGAAACAAAAAACTTTTCAGATGATTCTTTACTCTTGAGTAGCGATATTCTTTAATTATTGTTAGGTAAATAATTGTCACGAAAATTAATGTCAGAAACATTGAATTTGAAACATAAAGAAAAATGAATAAAAAACATAAACTTTGGGGCGTGTAACTGAACTATAGTAGTTGATGGATTCATGTGTAGGCTAAAAGCAAGATTTTGAATTTAAAATTTTTTGCGATTTTTGCAAATTGACTGTAGAGCATTAAAATTTAAAACTAAGAGTAGACCACATTGAGCATTAGTTTATATTTCACTTTTAGTGACCACTTGATTAAACGGTTACGCGATTGCTTATGGAACTGGAGGTTAGAAATCAACTCCCGGTCTGGTTGAATTCGACACAGTTTTGTTCGGCTCGCCACATACGCGCACCCAGAGGACGGCAGAGGGGGCGCCCCCCACCCAATTGAAATATCACCAATGATAAAAATGTGACAAATAATGCTATTGTTTCGTCAGTTTCAGTTTCTTAAAGCATTTTTCGCGTACAACTGTAATTAACAATAATATTGACGACCGGGGGCCAAGGACCCACTAAATTCAATTTTTGCCGATCAATTTAAATGTATAACTCGGGAGAAATTGAGGGTTTTTGTTCTAAAACTTGATGTCTCTGGCTCTCACTAACCTTTTTATGAACACAATGCAATAACTGTACGGCCGGATTTACCATAAGTGCCAGGGGCCCTGCGCTCATTTGGTAAGACTTTTTTGGTCTTCACTTTATATTTGGCAGGAAGATGTTGTGAAAATTTCCAAAGTGCCAAGGACCCCGTGCAATATAAACCCGGCCCGGGCAATAACATGGTTAGTTGGCCTAACCATCTATTGTACCATTTTTAAATAACAATCCATCCCCACCACGATAGTTTAAAGCGACAAAATACTTTTGAAAAAAATTACCTAGGAAAAGTGCTCATTAAACACATTATTGAATTGAATTGAGAGGGCCAGGACCACCTGGTCGAACATGCACTCCTTACCACTGGTTATTTTTATGCCAAAATAAAAATATCTTAGGAAAATCGTCGAGTGAATTATTATTTACTGCTAAATGTTGCACAAGGCAATGTACCTTACTTTTCCCAACTAGGGCCAAATCCATAGGTGGGCACAAGTCCGTTAATCGTTAATCCGTTAAAAGTTTTTTTATGTTAACGGACTAAATTAACTTCCGTTAAGGTTTTTATCGTTAATATCTTGCACCATTCATTCATCGTACCGGTACAAACCAGTTTGCACTGAAAACACTTAATGCGTATTAGCACGAGTTTTATAGAAGAAAGCAAAGAAAGGAGCTTTTTTTGTGGCAAATAAATAAGCTGCAGCATCATACGTGTATTAATTATCGCTGTTTGCAATTTTCCAAGATTTTACGATCGCAGTTTCGCTAGTGCATGTGAACCTATTTTTATCTTGAAATTAAATTAGACTGTAAAATGTAACTTCTAGAATACCAAAACAACACCATAGCAATAAATGTTTTCTTACAATCAGCTCAACAACGTCAATACTTGTTTTAGAAGCGAGCGAATAAAAAGAAATGTAAATTACACGCAAAATGTTAACGAATTAACGGACTTTATTAACTTCCATTAGTTACTGCTAAAAATAACGGATTAACGTTAACGGAGGCGGCGCGAAGCCAGGATTTGAAAAAAGGGGGGGGGGGGCTTTTTTGAAAGAATGAGACAACTGCAAGCGACCTTGACCCGAATTTTCATTATTCTTGAATCAAAATCACACGAATTCTTTGGCCAAAATCGGAAATTCGAACGGTTTTTCAGCCCAAAAACAGGTGATCTTCAAAAAAAAAAGGTCTTCACCGAAATTGAGACGGATTTTTCGGCCAAATTTGGAAATTCAAACGGTTTTTTAGCCCGAATCACGGCAACTACTTCACAGCTTCTGCACCCAAATTACTTTAAAGGCCAATGGTTGGGGCTTGACCCCCCTCTGGCTACGCTACTGAACGGAGGTGTTAAGTTTGTTAACGGACTAGTGGTTAACGAAGCTAACGTTTTGCATTAACTTGCCCACCTATGGCCAAATCACTTCAAAAATTTAACCCCAAAATGCAAGATTTAAAATGTGTTTTAGACTTAAATTGTTAGGAAAAGGAGGATTAAACAATTTTATTTGTTCAATTGGCTTTCAAATGGCTCTAAACACGTGCGAATTATGATCCAATGGCATTTAAATAGCTATTTTTTCCAAAAAATTACGAAAAATTGCCCAGCGACAGGGGGATTCGCCCTCAGACACCCATAGCCTCCAGCGGCCGTCTGTGATACGTTTGAGTTACACTAGTTTACTCAACAACACGTCTCCCGATTTAGACATTTGAACTTTTTACGTTGGGTTGAAGTTTCTCACCCTGTAGCAAAATTCTGGTTACATGCCAAACATAGGCCATGGCTTCTGATCTTCCAATTTACAATATTTTTCTCCCACAAAAAGTTCCTCTTTCGAAAATGTTTGATGACGTCATTGCCTGTGATTTATGGTTTCCCTCTCCCCCCCTCCGATCAAAAATCCTGGCTATGCCTATGGCTCGCCTCCGCTGCTACATTTATTCGAAAGGAACTGTGCTGTCAGGTGCTATGACGCGGAGCTGGGTCCCGCAATCTCGTCACGCGTTTCGACATAATTTTGCTATATCCTAATGAAAAATTGATTTTGCTTTTTTGGATTGGCTTATTAGCCAAAACAACCTGCATTTATATATACAATTATTATTCGTTTTCTGCTATAATATTGTTTCGTTCGATTGTAGTTTGCGAAGAATCATTGCATTGTAAAACAACGACAACTCTATTTAATCGAAATTAACGTAAAATTGAAAACAAAGGACCCTAATAATAATCGTATGCTGCCTCTGGCGTAGTAGCTTTTTGTTCGCAACGCAGTCACGCTAATGATTGTAATCAATCTAATCTCGAAAACCAATTTACTCTACAATCCTTTTTATCTTTACCAGAAACATTAAGCGTGATATTAAAATTTTACACCGAAAACCAGAAATTAGCAAAATTTCAAAAAATTTGTCAAAAATTCCCATTTTACTCTTAAACCCTTTAGTTGAATAAACAAAAATAATACTATCGTAATTGGCGAAAGCAAACAGGAAAAGTCAGGAAAATTCAAGTTTTTATTGCAAACCAAATTTAAGTAATTAATGTCTGTGACGAGTGAGTTTCAAAATCCCTACCGCTGAGTAATATAGAGTTAAAGAGAGGACTAGTAAAGTGGTCGTTTCTGTAAAGCAAGCAGCTGACTAGTCAAAATGTGGTTCTTGAAAAAAAGAATTGGCCATCTTGGTGGTGTATGGTTAAAAATTTGTAATTTTGAATTGTAAGGACACTGGTAAAAGCAAAAACTCCTTCGACATAGAAACAAATATGGTACGGTACAATCCACAACAATTAACTTGGAATTTGCTAAGCGGGAGTGGGTTTTGATCTAGAGCTGAAAGTTGTGTGCAGCGTCTCACAAACTGGTTAGGGGCATTGCTCCAGCTGCCCTGCGCGAATTTTTCGATTAAAAAAAATCTTACTATTTTAACACCATTTAAATGACATCTTGCATGTTTGTAGAACCATTTCAAAGAATTACTTGCTAGGGTTTCGAGGCTCTTTGACATAATTAAATTATTAAGCTCATTCATCTTTCTCTTACTTCCAGGTCAAGATCAGAACACGTTTAAATGGTAAGCGTGTTTGCGTCAAATTTTCCGAGTGATTTGGCTAATGAGGGAGTTTCAGCCCTTTTGGCCTCTTTTGTCGTTACACCACTGAACACATGATCAAAAAGTTGAAATGCATTCTGCGTAAACTCCCATCAATTTTAACATAGTTATTTTTTTTCTTATAAAACTTTCACACAGCCATTGGATTGTCTCTGCACCGATATCTTATAAATTTTATTTATAGCTCACTTTTTTGAATGCAAAAAGTTCACTGACAAAAAATATTTAGCAAGCATTTTACCAGCCGGTTTACTAAATTTGGGAACCGGTTCGTGCAAACCGGTGCAAACCGGCGCGAACCGGTGCGAACCGGCTAAATAGCATCACCTACCTTCAGGATACATCCACATTAGACTTTTAAAGATAAAACGAATACTATAACAATGCGAATCAAACTACGAATATCTGATTCAAACCTATTGTAGTAGAATAAAAAGGTTGGGGAGATTTGCTTAAAGTCTTCTTTCAAACAATGCGTAACTACTTCAGATAAAATCATAGTTATTTTTACAATCGAATTTGGCCACTCAATAAAACTATCGTAAAGTTGTTTCTAGTAGAAAAAGAGAATGAAAGTGCAATGTTTAATTAAAGCTGTGATATTTCATTTCGTTTCATTGTAACTTTGCAACAATGATTTTTTACACACTGAAAGAACTCGTAATTGTTGGCAGCGTGACCAAGAGGGCAAAGACGTCATTTTTATGACTACTCTGATTTCATATCGGGGGTCAACCCGCACCATGGTCACGTTGTTGCAGCCTTGGATAGAACGCTTCACGATGATTATCTCTCCTTGGTGGCTTCGAACAAGCATCAAATTCAATGGACCCGAATTTGCAAATATCCACCGTAACATTGGATCCCTAGAAAGTTTTGAGCAGGTGCGGATTACTTCAAGCACGAAGTATAGTCATTGTTGCAATGAAAAGTGTGCGTATCATCCAATATAGTTAGCGTCTGATGCTGTCCGGTGACAGAAGGATAAATATGCACGTTACTCAACAACAACAAGAACAAAGCAGTTTGATATTTGAAATCTAACGTAACAACACTTATCGAACCAAATTCTACAGGAATTGAGTTGGTGGGTCGGCAAAAGATTCAAATCATTTCTGAAATTCTGTTTCAGATAATTTCATTAATTTGTTATTATTGTAGGTCTTGGCCATATCTTTCAGCCCCAACAAATAACTTCCATGAACCATTTAACAATTTAAGCACAGTAAATACTTTTATGCTTCATAATTTGGCTTGATGCTACAGTAGCAAAACTATACTGAAGTTAATTAAAATTTATTAAGCTTTTTTAAGCTTATTTAAATTACTGCGGCAAGTTTGCTAAATTGCAAAGAAAAAGTTATTGAAATTGAGTCGCAAAGTTCGGTTGTGTGGTATAACTATTTGTTTACCTTTATTATAGTGTCGAACCTGTTCAACATCAGCATGACATTCCTGAGGTAAACGTTCCATATGTGCCACCCCCCGATGATCAATTAGTCTACGATTTTGCGAAAGATGGAGGACCGGATCCCGACGTTTATGCTGTGGTACACAAACAACCACGACAGGCTCCAGTCGAACCAGATGAATCGAACGAATACCAAGTGTTCGACGAAATGCCAACGAGCTCCGCTGCTGATTCTACACAACATTACGCAGTGGTACACAACCACACAAACAAGGGAAACGCCCCAGTATACGATGAGCTAAACAGAAAAATCTAAATTCCGGCTTTTGTTATCTTTTTTGCCCTTTGCTCATGAAAATCATTTCGAATATCCAAAGACGATGAACCACAAATTTATCAATCATTTTTATGATATAGCAGTCCGTAACTAAAGAACCTGTTCAAAGATGAACTTGTTAGTAATACTTGTAATGAGGAAGCCTGAAGAATTTTGGTATTTTTGCTTTTCTATTCGAATTTCTATTGAAATGGTTTGCAGATAATTTAAAAGGCTCAATTTGCGTATATGAGTCAATGGTGATTGTTGCTTCAATGCACATGTGGATTGATGCTAGGCTATGTAAGTCTTTTTTCATAGTTATTTTAGATCTTAGTAGAAGTAATGATTGTGCGAATAATACAAATAATGACATTGATTAAGTGGACTCAACTGTTAACCTCCTCACTTACAACTTGGTTCAGTGTAAAAACTGCAACAAATCTCAAGTAATCAGGTAACTGGGTCACCCAATTCTTCAGGTAATTTTTTATCTTTTATACATATTAACATTCGTTCCCCGCAGAAAAACTTCGACTGTCTCCATGAATTTTTATGCTTATTACCAAATTTGCCAAACTGAAACTATAGAGTAAAACAGCTATTATTATTAGATGTTAATTTGCTAGAATACTCACTTATACACAATGACTCACGTACTAATGCAGGGTAGTTGCCATGTATTATCTAAACAAATTCAATACAAAGTACTTACGAAAATGCACATATATGTAAGTGGATGTAAAAACATTTTGGTCAAATTAATTGATTTTAATGTAATACTTGCTGACATGTATAGGCATCCTAAAAATAATTTCCAAAACTTCATAAATGCTGTTAATTGTAACCTTGAAAGGTTGAAGTGCAGCAAAGTATTTCTAAAGGAGGACAGTAATATTAGATTCAAATCTGATTCATGCACTGGTTGTTCATCTCACCTAGTAGCTGATTATTTTGATATGCTCACCAGTAATGGATATTTTCCGCTCATTAACATTCCAACACGTGTAACAGAAAACTCAGCCGCAATTATTGACTACATTGTGACCAATGATCATCAACATCATATTTTTTCTGGGGTAATAAACTCGGATTTAAGTGATCACTATCCAACATTTTGTATTGTTTCCAACCTTGTCAACAACAAGGTATCGAAGTATAAAGCAATATATCAGTGTAATTTTACAAAATTTAAATCGGAAGAATTCTGTGAGGCAAATGGAGGCAGCGCAGAGTATTCGTACTCGAGATAATGTCGCACACTCACGGGTTAACCATCACCAACTGCTGTTGGGCAATTGGAATATCCTCACCCTCACAGGAAAAGAGCTAGAATTGGTTGAGGAAGCATAGCGGTATCATCTCGATATTATCGGAGTTTCTTCAACCAAACGACGTGGCTCTGGAACTGTGGATCTGGATGGCGGATGGAAACTCTTCTATTCTGGTGCTGATCCTAGTATGTCTGCACAAGCGGGTGTGGGGATTCTCACAAGCCCCCGTTTGTCAGACTGTGTGTCAGATTGGATTCCTTTGAGATCACGGGTCTGTATGTTGAAGCTTAAGGTATTGGATCGGTCATTGTGCCTATTGCAGGTATATGCCCCCAATGCCACGAGTGAATATCAGACTTTTGTGGATGAAGTAAATGATGCTCTTTTACGAGTATCACCAACTGAATCTACAGTCCTTATGGGGGATTTTAACGCACATGTTGGAACAGACACAGATACGTGGAAGGGTGTGATCAGAAAACATGGAGTCACTGGACTGAATGAGAACGGAAGGTATTTATTGCAGCTTTGTTGTAGCAACGGACTCCGCATCATGAATACCTTTTTCCAGCACAGAGAGGTTCACAAGTATACATGGTATAGACCTAGTATGGATCAAAATACTTTGATAGATTTTTGCATAGTTTCGTCAAATTTGTTTTCTGATGTGCTGGACGTTCGAGTGAAGCGAGGTGCTGAATTGTCAACTGATCACCATCTGGTAGTATGTTCCTTACGACTTTCGAAACCTTGGCCAAACAAGAGATCCAACAGGTCGTCTGTGACTTACCGGATCAAATGGGAGGCTTTGGAGGACAAAGAAGTAAGAAAACAGTTTGCATCCAGTATATCATCTAAGTTCAGACAACTTCCTGATGTATCCGAGGACATTGAGAGGGAATGGCTGCTGTTCAGATCAGCAATCATTTCATCAGCTGCTGAAAGTTGTGGGCGAAAACGGCTTAGAGTGGCGGGCGATAGTGAGAAAAGAACACCTTGGTGGAACCAAGAGGTTAAAGAAGCTATTCGAGCAAAGAAAGATGCGTTCAAGGCCTGGCTACAGGACAGATCGTCATCTGATTTGCAATCCCGGTACACTGAGGCGCGAAAAGCGGCAACTTCGGCAGTAAAGAAATCCAAGGAGAAGTCATGGGAAGAGTTTGGTCGTCGGTTGGATTCCAACTATTTTTCGGCAAACAAAGTATTTTGGCAGACCATCCGCCGTTTACGTGGCAAAAGATCGAGTATCACGTACTCCATCAAGGATTCTGACGGTAACATTCTAACGGATGAGAATGAAATCCTTTCACGATGGAGAGAATACTTTGAAGATTTTTTGAATCCTGTAAAGGCATCGACTCGTGACACACACGAAGTGACACATCTAGGGGAGGACGAAGTTTTCACTGCAGCAGAAGTGGCAACGGCAATTAAAGGGATAAAATCTGGAAAAGCTGCTGGTGAAGATGAAATCAGACCCGAGATGTTGAAAGCGCTGACTGGAGAAGGAATTCTCTGGTTAACGCGAGTGTGTCAAGTTGCGTGGAAGTTTGGCAAAACTCCCAGAGATTGGCAAACAGGTGTGATTATTCCGATATTCAAGAAAGGAGATCGCAAGCAATGTACAAACTACAGAGGGATATCACTCCTTAGTTTGCCAGGGAAAGTATATGCCAAATGCCTTGAAAGGAAATGCCGAGAAATAGTGGAATCAAAACTGGAAAATGGTCAGTGCGGTTTTCGTCCGGGTCGCAACACTATGGACCAAATCTTCACTCTGAAGCAAATTTTCGAGAAATCGTGGGAGTATGGCAAAGATCTCTTTGCATGCTTTGTCGATCTTGAAAAAGCATATTACCGAGTTCCTCGGGATAAAGTTTGGAAGGTTTTGCAGGAGTATGGCGTTGATGGTCAATTGTTACGCGCTATAAAATCATTCTACTGCAGACCGGAGGTTTGTGTTCGTGTAAATGGCAAGCAATCAAAGCCGTTCCATGTGGGCGTTGGACTCCGGCAAGGGTGCGTTTTGTCACCTCTCCTTTTCATTGTTTACATGAATTGGATCGACAAATACAGCCAAACTGATGAGTGTGCCACGATTGGAAATTGCAAAATTAGTCGTCTGCTATTCGCTGATGATTTGGTTCTGCTTTCTTCCACAGAATCTGGCCTCCAGCGCGCATTAAAAAGCTTTGCAGATGCATGCAACACCGCCGGAATGAAAATAAGCACGGCCAAAACTGAGGTACTTCATAAGTGAATGGAACGACACTGAAGCACGTAGAGAAGTTCAAGTATCTTGGGGTTGCATTTACGAGTGACAGAAGGCAAGACGAGGAACTCGATACCCGAATAGGCAAGGCTAGTGCAGTAATGCGAGCTTTGCACTACTCGGTTGTCATGAAACGAGAGTTGTCGAAAAAGGCAAAACTCTCAATTTTCAAAGCAGTTTTTGTCCCCATTCTCACTTATGGTCATGAAGCTTGGGTAATGACCGAAAGAATGCGATCACAAGTGCAAGCGTCCGAAATGAGGTTTTTACGAAGAATCGAAGGAGTTACACTGTTTAACATAGTGCGTAGCTCTGAAATTCGAAAATCTCTTAACATCGAGCCGTTACTTCTCCGAATTGAAAGATCTCAGCTTAGATGGTTTGGCCATGTAAGCAGAATGCCTCAGGAAAGACTCCCCAAACACGCTTTACTTGCCAAAGCAAATGGGAGAAGACCAGTCGGACGACCTAGAACTGGATGGACTGATTACATTAAAGATCTTGGATGGAGTCGCTTGGGACTTCGCCCAAGCGAAATGATGGAGGTGATGGAAGACCGTGAGGTGTAGCGGCTCAATCTTGAGCTACTGCCCCCGCAACCCTCACGGAAAAGCGGGCAATGAAGAAAGAAGAAGAAGAATTCCGTGAAAGTTTGCATAATGCAGTTTCTTCTTTCTTTTCAAACAAATTCGCCATCAATTTCAAAACTTTAACATTGTATTCTCTGAATATGTAAAAATAATTAATAATGCAATCAATGAGCATGCTCCACTAAAAAAGCTCTTACGGGTTCAGCAAAGAATAAAAATGAAATCTTGGTTAACTCATGGTATCCTCAAATGAATCAAACATAAACAAAAATTTTATTGCACCCATTTTATTAAGGGTTATGAAATCCAAAAACAGACCTAATGAAAGTATTTAAATGTTTTAACCAAATTAAAGATTGCTGCTGAAATGTTGTTCTATCATTATGAATTTAAATCTTCCAAAAATAATGCATACAAAACATGAAACACAATCGAATCATTAATTTACACTAAAAAAAAGGTTGAGTCGCCTACTCCTAGTAAATTAAAACAGAAGAACATTTTTACGATAAAACATGCCTCAATGGTGGAAGAATTCAACAAATTCTTCAGTGATAAGTCCCTTGCTGACAAAATCAATAATGTAAATAAAAATGCTTATAATAATTATCTCCCTGAAAGGTTTTCTTTTTTGTTGATACTTAACCCAACTACTCCGAATAAATTGTCCTAAAAATTATTTGCTCTTTAAAAGACACTATAGGCTATCTTGTGGATATGATAATATCTCTCCTTATAATCTTCGCATTGTTCCAATGTGTTTGCTACCCTTCTTTCTTATTCATATAATTGCTCCTTCAGTTCGGCACTTTTCCAAATTCTTTAAAGATCGCTAAAACTTTACCTATTTATAAATCTGGAGAAAAATCTGAAATTGGCAATTACCGTCCAATTTCTATTCTTTTTACTATCTCTAAACTTTTGAAAAAACTAATCTTCTCAAGGACAGCAGCTTTTTTTGAGAAACACATGGTTATTTTACAGATCCAATATGGATTTTGAGCCAATCATTTAACTACGCATGTGCTATTGGATGTTATAACTTCATCTTTCGACAATATAAATGATAACAATTACACAGCCTTATATTTATTCTTAGATCTTAAAAAAGCTTTCGGCACTGTAAATCATGATATTTTATTACACAAACTGGAATGTTATGGTGTGAGAGGAGTAGCTCATGATCTGTTTTCTTCCTTTCCGTCCAAAAGATTTCAATACGTAAGGGTAGAAAATGTACTATTATCTTCCAAAAAATGCAATTGTGAGATACCCCAGGGTTCAGTTCAGTTCCACAAGGTTCAGTACGACCATTTAGTATGTATATTAATGACATCAGTAGCAGTGCAACTAATAATTCAAGATTGTTTTCTGATGATACATGCATAATACTACAAAACATAGCTTTAAGAACCCTATTCACAAAAAAAAAAACTGCAGAAATTTTGTCTGTCAGCAATTGAAAGGCAGCTAACAAACTAACTTCAAACTTAACAAAATCCAAGGTAACTGTGGTTAAACCGAATAGTCGTAACAGTAAACAGAAACTATATTACTCCACACCTGACCACTGTTAACTGCACTGAATATTTAGTGATTATATTTGACAATCACTTGTCTTCAATCCACATATTGACATGTTAACTAAACAATTATCCAGGGCAGTTGGCATCAGGCCCGGCGCCAGGATAGCGTGACTGGAGGGGTAGAAATAAATTTTGGTGGGGCACGAGAAGTTTATTTTGTGTGAATTCGAGAGGGGCACGGGGGCGCGAGAAATTTATCCCAGTCTAGATCAAATGAACAAGGTGAGGAGCAAAGATTCAAACGGATTTTCCTGTTAAAATCGTAATTTCAAGCGGTTTTTCCGGCCCAAAACAGGTGATCTCAAAAAAAAAAAAGGTCGTCATCCCAAAAACGTCATCAAATCCGGAGTCAGTCCAGAAAAAAAAAAACAATTTGGGCCTCGATTTGCACTCCAATAGCCGCGAGCCTGTTAATTTCTTCGGGGCACAGTCCTTGCTTGGGGGGGCACAAGCAGTCATTTGGGGGGGCACGGCCCCGGTATGCCCCCCCGTGGTGCCGGGTCTGGTTTGCATTCTTTGCAAACTCCAATCATTTCTAAATAAGACATTAGTTATAACTTATATTATGCTCCGTTTCACGCTCACATTCCACATGGTTTATTAGCATGGAGTGCTACTGATAAGTCATACTAAAGCAAACTTAGCATTCGACAAATTAAAGCCAGTCTAGATCTAAAAAAGGTATCATTTTTACCACAGTTTTTTTTACCATTTTTTTTACCATTTTTTTACCATATTTTTTACCATTTTTGCCAGTCTAGATCTAAAAAAGGTACCATTTTTACCACAAAGGCACAACTACAAGATGGGGAGGAGTAGGATTGTTTATAAATGAGTCTTTATCAATTTCAATTTGCAAGGAGTTTGATTTAAACATTCCTAACTGTGAAGATTTGTGGATTCAACTAGATTTAGGGAATAACAAAAAATGTATAGTGGGAGTAATTTACAGACACCCTAAACAGAAATTATCAGAGTTTTGCAAGAGGTTTGAATCAACCATTGAAAAATTGAACAGTAGAAAATTGATGTATTATATTGGAGGAGACTTCAACGCAGATTTGTTGAAAAGTAACTCTGATATCAATATTAAAGATTTCATGAATTTAACATATAGCTTAGGCAGCATTCCTTTAATTACACACCCGACAAGAATAACCTCTACAAGCTCAACTCTTTTAGATCATGTTTATACAAACAATGTAGTGGGTGAACACAAAAGTTTTATTCTGGTGGAAGATGTAAGTGATCACCTGCCAGTAATGGTGTGTTTTAATTTAAGCCTGCCCAAGAGTGAAAACTCAACTGTCACCCTAATTCGTGATACAAAAAGTTTGAAGTAGAAAAATTTCTAGACAAATTAACTGAAGGAATGAAGCTATTAGGTGATATCAAAGAGGAATGCATTGACAACTATGCTGGAAAGTTTATTGACATTTTTCACAAGACATTAAACATACATGCACCATTACGAAAACAAAGCAGAAAGGAAACAAAACTAAAAAACAAACCGTGGTTATCCAAAGGAATCCTTATATCAATCCAGCAAAAACATTTATTGTACAAAAGAGCCCTTAAATTAAATGATAGTAACACATGGGCACAATACAAAGTCTATAGAAATAAACTGACTCATATTAAGGAATATGCAAAACGACTTTACATTAAAAATTTAGTGAATGATAATAAGCATGACACCTCGTCGCTTTGGAAAATTATAAATAAAATTATTCAATTGAAAAATGTGAAAAAAAAAATAACATTCCTAATAAAATGTATGCTTCCAAAAGTGAAAGTGCACAAGGTCCACAGGCTATCAGTAACTTGTTCAATAAGTATTTCATAGAGATAGGAGTTAACCTTGCATCTACAATCGAAACACCAGCTATAACTGATGGCAAATTTAATGCCACATCTTTGATTCAGAGTAGTTGCAATTCGTTTTTTCTGGAACCAATAGATGAAGAAGAAGTAGTAAATTACATCAGAGCTATGAATCCATCAAAAAGTACAGGAAGACATGGAATTCCTGCAAAGTACATAAAAATGTCAGGCTCTGTAATAGCTCCAGTTCTAACTAACATTTTTAATGCATGCATATCAACAGGATATTTTCCAAAAGTGTTAAAAACCACTGAAATTGTTCCAATTTTCAAAAAAAGCGAAAGAGAGCTATGCAGTAATTATCGCTCTATTTCTTTTTAAACCCTTTTGCCAAACTATTTGAAAAGTGTCTGCTTGATCAACTAAACAATTATTTTGTGAGCAATAATTTGATTAGTCCAAACCAGTATGGTTTTAAGAAAAATTGCTCAACAAATGAAGCCGTTCTAGATATTTACAATAAGCTACTTGACAATATGGATAAAAAGCTCATTACATGTTCTATTTTCTTAGATTTAAGAAAAGCATATGATACCATCAATCACACAATACTGATCAAGAAACTAGAAAAGTATGGAATTAGAGGATTACCATTACAGTTACTAGCAAGTTACCTGACTGACCGTCAACAGTATACAATTGTAAATCAATATAAATCCAAGTCAAGAGATGTTATTTGCGGTATTCCTCAGGGATCAACTCTACGTCCGTTGTTATTTAATATTTATATCAATGATCTACCACTTGCCTCAAATTCCACAATTCATCTTTTTGCAGATGATACAAACCTTACTCTCTCCCATTCTAATGTTTCAACACTGCAACAAAATATTAATGATGAATTAGTCAATGTAAGCAATTGGTTCAAGGTGAATAAATTATCAATTAACTTTAATAAAACTGAGTTTATGGTAGTGACAACACAACAAAATAAACCTGAACTCAAAGTATCAATAGATAATAATCCAATCAAGCAATCACATCACATAAAGTATCTAGGTGTTCTCATAGACGACAATCTAAACTGGAAACAACAAATCAAGGAACAATGTTCAAAGGTAGCAAGGGGATCTTGGGCCCTTAATCAATTAAAACACTTTGTAGATGAGCAAACCTTAAGATCTGTTTACCACTGCCTCATATACTATCATCTACAATACTGCATAAGTAGTTGCGGGACTGCTTCAAAATCAACATTAGCAACTCTCTTTATTCTGCAAAAAAGAAGCATCAGATTGTTAACAGGAAGTGGATATCGTGAGCATACTAATCCTTTGTTCTATCGAGCTAAATGCTTAAAACTCAAGGATATTTACTCTCTGGAAACTGCAAAGCTAATGTACAAAATTCACAATAAAGTATTATCTTTTGCAAATTCAGATAAGTTTAACCTAATAAAAAACTGCTATACACATAAGACAAGATTGAGCCACAAAAACAGCTTCTTTCTTCCAAAAACTAGAACAAGATTAGGGCAAAAGTCTCTATCATTCGCAGGAATTAAAATTTGGAATGAAATTCCAAGCAATATGAAAGAAGTTTCATTCTACAGATTTAAAAAAGATGTTAAAGCTCATTTTTTATCAAACTATGAAACCGATAAAAGCTAGAATAACAGCTTTCTATCAGCAATGCAGTATTAATTACAGGAATCATAGTTGCATATTTATGCTTGAGTTCAACAATAACCTATTCTATTGCTTGAATGGCATGAGATTGGTGCATTCATCTATCACACATTTATACAATACGTCATCTCTCATTTTGATGTGCCCTTGAATTATTAGTAATTTTGCAGTAACTGACTGAGGTTGATATATACTGGTATTGGAAATTGTACCAGTACTAATGACATATTGGCAAACAATACAAAGCAAAGCAAGGAGTTTTTTCCCACTCCAATTGCCCACTTTAAATTCTATAAAACATAAATAAGCATTATGAACTTTATTGATTTTATTTTCTGTCCAATCTGTAGTTACAGTATTTTTATTTTTTTTATTTTTTAGTATGCTTGGAGTTAGAACAATTCTAATGTTGCCTTGCATTTTCTTTACATGGTGACTGTGAGTTTTGTGTATACACTGTACAAAGTGTACATATCTTTGCAACACTTTGTTTTAATTTTGCGTAAAATTTTTTATCATAGAAAGTAACAGACTGAGAAAATCTAGAAGCTGCTTTTTTCACCTTAACTTGGTGAGGTGGCAGTAGACTTAGATGACCTTTCGGTCCTTCGCTGTCTCCTCACCAAGTGACTAAATATCGCTTTGATTCTGCAAGTTTGCGTGTTGGTTTTAAAGGAATTGCATATTTCGATGCTTTGGTGATAGACCTAGAGAAAGTGGCAGTTTTTTCTTGTGATATGATGTCACTTGGTAAATAAATAAATATGATGATGATGATGATGATGATGATGATGATGAAAGCAGTTAAAATTGTTGGTGGTGGAAAGTGGAATAACAAATCAACTCCTTTCTATGCGAATTTAAATAATCTTAAACTCTCTGATTTAGTCCAACTTCATAAAGCAACTTTTGCATTTAATTTCAAATCCAAAAAACTTCCAAGCACCTTCAAGAATTAATTTGAAGCTGCATGTAATATTCACAGTAAGAATACCAAAAGTTCCGGTCTTGATAACTTTTACTTACTTTACTACAGAAACAACAAATCGCAAAAATCAATTAAATTTCAAGACCCGAAGGTATGGATCACCATAGAGACTAGCATAAAACAGTGTAAATCACCCAAAATCTTCAAAAAAGAAACTAAAATGCTTTTTAATGAAAGCATACACAAACTGCGCCCTTGCAAATAAATCAACAATCCAATTCATGTCACTCTTAGTTCATTTACATATTGTTAGAAGAGAGGAAGATGTATGCAACTGTATATAGTTGATGAGTACACGAATTAGAAATGAGTACTTGTTTACGGTTGAAAATGGTCTAACTATAGTATTGCGTTGAAGTTTTTCTTGTCTTTAATATTCCGTTTTTTTATTTTTTTTATTTTATCGTTTGTGAAAATTATTTTGACTCTCAATTTTGGCTTACTTAAATTGTAAATAATGTTTTGCAGTATTTGTTTTGTTTGTGTGCTTTTGATATGTACAACACAGAGGTGGAGTTGAGGACACAAGGCTCGAGGCCAAGGCCAAGGACACAAAAAAATTTCGAGGCCAAGGCCAAGGACAGACCCTCTCGAGGTCAAGGCCAAGGACCAAGGACACAGACGCAACTATTCTCCAAAAAAAAGGTCTTTAAAAATTTTTTTCAGGCAATCTCAAAAAAAGGGTTTTTAAAATTTTTTTCAGGCAAAAAAAGTTTTCAAAAATTTTTTTCAAGCGATCTCTACTCGAGGAAACCAAAAAAAGATCTTTGCACATTTTTCCCAAGGTTTGTGCCGTTTTCCAACAAAATTTCAACGGTTCAAAAATAGTGCTGTCCTCGAGCCGAGGACTGGGCAATTTTCGAGGACTTGAGGCTTCGAGGCCAAGGCCTTCAAAATGTGTTCTCGAGGCCAAGGACGTCCTCCAGGACTCACCTCTGGTAAAACACTCTCTGGGTGCAGCAGACTCGAAGATCCAAGCATCCCTTCCCTGCCTCACAGCTACTAATTTGTCGTTGGACATTTTTTTTAAACTACAGCATGCTGTAAGTGTTGATAATTGTTTTATTGATTTCGATATAATTGGTGGCAAATAAATAAATAAAAAATAAAAAAACAACCGCAGCAGGCAGGGCGCTTTTTGTTGGGTTGTGTTCGCAAAACTCTCATCAGCCAGGGCGATCACAGCGGCCAGACTGCTTGGCTGTAACGGGAAATAATTAAGCGTTAAAATGTATCCAACAGCATAACGACGCATGTCTTTTGACCCGTTAAGGAATCTGTCGCTAATTAATTTAGATATTTTGACAACTTAAAGCTAGAACTAAAAACTGTGTTTCTTGTCAATAACTTATGATCACAAACTAAGAAAAAAAGCAACTGAATTCTGTTGACTGAAAACCAGGTTTTAAGTTGCAATAAATTAAACTGTAAACTAAACTTTGCAGTAAACGTTCAAAAATAAAGCAAACGGAGATTGAGCTCGTAATCACCGCAAGTCCCGCGGCAAGCAAGACGCGCTGCGCGCATCAGGACCTCCCAACCCGAGTGCTTACACAGACCACGAATTCGAAACTCAATCCAAGAATTGCAAGCAAAATGAAAATGAAGCACAGTATAGCCACACATCCCTACCACCAAAAAAATGTGGGTGGAAAAAAATCTTTAGTATTTATTTTGTCCAATATAGAGGAGAAGTGAGATGGAACTGTCATAAGTCGTTTGTTCTGCGTTTATATAGAGTCCAATAAATTTATTTTATTTTGATCCATTTAATAACTCATACAGTTCAATTGAATAGACACTGAATGTTCTTTCGTTTGACGGACATTTTGAACTGTGATCATCCATTAATTGTCGATTACGTCCATTCCCTTTGATCAAATGTTTCAAATTCGAGCAAGACACCAGTAAATCGAAAATCACTCGCTGCTGTTTTCAAAGCTCAAAATCTTGATTTGTCTGCAATGCAGTAACCAGCATTCAACCAGTGTCCGTATGAAAAGGGTTGAACGCTGAGTGAATTAACGTTTTACAGAAAATTGTCGGATGGGATCTGTAATGTTGAAGCATCGTCGTTCATTCGTTTCGCCAAGATTCAATCGGATGGATTCAAAAGTTCATTATAATGTTTATGAAATTTAATACTTGCATTGTTTGGTTGCTGACTAAAAATGAAAAAAAATTCTTGTCCTAACTGTTTAAGAGATAAAAAAAAATGCAAGGATACCAGAAAGTAACGCTTATACTTGCTATTACCACAATAACAACACAGGCCTATACAAAAAAAAAAAACAAGTTGAAGCGTTCGAAGTATGGTTTACTCAGACAAATCATCGGTGTTTGCTAAGACCGTTGAGAAGAATTTTGAGTAAGGGGAACAAAAGCAAATTGAAGAGTTTCTCAAATCGTGCAAAGGTCTTCATTTGAGATGGGCATGTCGAGTGGATAAAGCGTCTGCTGCTGAAGCGGTAGACACTTTTTCGATTCCCGTCGGGTCAAAACAGAGACTATGGAAATTGGTATTCACAGCTTCCATGTTTGACGATCAGAAACTAAAAGACAGTGTGTAGCCTCCGTCGAGTGTGGTAGACAAGTGAACAGGTGGCAGCTTGACTTGAAATCCTAAAAGTCTCTTCGCTGTCTCCTGGCCAAGGCAACTTGGTGAATAAAGAGAGGCAGAGTTGTAAACGGGCAGACTAGTTCAGGCCAGAACCCGTCCCGAACCCGAAATTATAAGCCTGAACCCGGTCCGCACCTGAAAACTACTTGAAGCGTCTAGTTCTAAAAGTACTTAAGTCACAAATAATCAGTTTTGAGATAATGGCATTTAAAGTTTTTCGTATCATATAGGCACTGTCAAATGGAGCTTTTTAAGACTATTTACCACTGTATGCAGTTTTACATCAAGAAGTTAAAGAGATTTGTAGTTTTGGACTTAGGTACTTTTACTTGCCTAAGTACTTTTTTTCATAAATGAGTGGACTTTGTTGTTTTTTCCAACATCGTGTACAAGTATAAAAAATCGCCGAAATGAATTGTTTCTGCTTAAGCAAGATTACGCGAGATTAGGTCGATTTCAAAAACTTGAACTTTTTCCAGCAGTCACACTTGTAAAAATACGTTTTCAAGTCAACCTTGTTCAGCTAACTAAATTCTTAATTTCGTCTTTCAAAGACGGTTGTTTGCCAAAAAGAGCAAAATTATCGCACCAGCGGCTAGGGGAAAATTATCTAAGCTGCAGCCCAAAGGAGGCTTTATCTATTTCTTGCGCCCAACGTACAAAATAACCAAAGTTTAATGCCGCATTGTAAAAGTTAGTGAGTTTATTTTATTTTTTTAATCGTTTTTGAGTGCTTCTGACCTAAAAGCTACCAGGAAGCTTAAGGAAGAAGCACGCCTTTAGGCCAGAAGCACGCAAAACAATTAATAAATATTAGACCTATGGCCTGCAAACATCAACACATCACAATTAAATTATTATCAAAAGTTAGTGATGATATATTTCCGCCAAGAATACGAACTTAAACACAGCAAGTTTTTGCACAAAATTACAATAACTTATACAGCCAAACAAACCAAGCTTTTAACGCTTTAAATTAGTGCCCCCTTCTTTTGTCTTTGTAGCCCACTTCACTTCTCTGGTGCGACGGCATTGACCAAAAGTTTTTGAAGAGTCCGGAAAACTGACCTCATACAGGGGAGTATTATGCCGTTTGTGTAAATGTAATATCATACGCTCTGTATTAGTAGACTGAAAACAAATAGTTTTGTTTCCCTTTTCTTCACGGTTCATTTCTTCTAGAATATACCGATTCGTCTAATCAGCTTAATTTTTTTTCTTCACGGTTCATTCGTTCTACACAGGGATGTGGAAGCGGCTATTTTTTTGTGGAAGCGAAAGCGCTTTGATGAAAGAGGTTGGAAGCGGTTCTTCACGGTTCATTTCTTCTAGAATATACCGATTCGTCTAATCAGCTTGATTTTTTTCTTCACGGCTCACTCGTTTTACACAGGGATGTGGAAGCGGAAGCTGGAAGCGGAAACGGTTATTTTTCTGTGGAAGCGGAAGCGCTTTGATGAAAGAGACTGCCAGCGGAAGCGAACTCGGAAGCGAAAGTGTTGAAAAGGAGCTGGTAGCGGAAGCAATTTTTTCAAAATCAAGTGCTTCCGGATTTTCAAACTAGCTACAACTGGTGGGGTAAAATGTAACCAGGGCCACCGAGAGGGGGGCAGGGGCCCCATGGACTTTGGGGGGCCCATGGGCTTCAGGAAGGCCGCTAGGTTTAGCGGGCCCAGCAGAGGGCCCATAAGCTCGAAAGGGGCCCATCGAAATTTCGGTGGAGATCTTTTTTTTTTAGTAATCACATCATAATTTGGACAAAACTACGGCATTGTCTTCGTCTGTTTTGCTGTTCACAAAGCCGGAAATCCGTCGTATTTGAGCTGGCCCCGGGCCTACGTTCGGCTCTCGGCGCCCCTGAATGTAACTAGAATAATATTATTTCTAGGTACATAACAATGAGTCCAAAATTTCCACTTTAGTCATTGCCACAATTTTCAACGTTTGTGCTGCCTTAAATTATCGTGATTCGTAAACAGCGATGAACACACCATAACACACTGTCTTTACGAAAGATCTTGGGTGTGGTGTAAAAAGTACTCGAATATTGTAATCAAGTAAAAGTTTCGTTACTGACGAAAAAACTACTTGAAGTGAAGTACAAAGTACTGATCAAAATAAGTACTTGAGTAAAAGCAAAAAAGTACTCAGTTTAAAAATATTCAAGTACAAGTATTTCTGAAAGTATTCAAGCAAACTAAACAAACTATTCAATCGAAGTATGACAACTGATCGATTACCTTCACATCACTGGCACAAGCGCTGGTCTTCTAGCCCCTCATTCTCTAAAGAAGTCATGAATTACTAAATGTTCCAAGTTTTTTGTTATTATATTCAAGACAATTAATCACAAAGAACTACAACAACAAAACTTCGAGATTTGAAAATCATGCCGCGCAGAATTTACATGGAATCACTTCATAATATCTTTGCGTAAATACTCATTCACTGTCATTGTGAAATTAACATGCTGAAAAGTGAAAACAATGTGGACGCGTCTTATCGGTGAATAATCCACTGTATCTATAGAAATGTTTTTCAACCTTTTTTGAGCCAAGGCACACTTTTTTCATCGAAAAAATCCCGCGGCACACCACCAACTGAAAATGTGGGAAAAAGATTTAATATTCACAATATAAGTGTTATATAGTTAATATAAGCTTTTTTAACATTGAAGAAAGATGTTGAATTGGACATCTTGAATAGCAATCAAATAAAAGCAAAGACAAAAAGTATTTCACGGTCGTTTATATTTATTCTCACTCAGAGTGAAACCTGGGGCGGTTTGGATGAAGATAGAGCAGATAACCTGGCAGGAATCGATGAAAGACACACTCGAAGCTCTTCCTCCACAGCTCTCAGTCTTTCTCTGTTTTTAGTTTTTATAGCAGTCAGGCATGAAAAGCTCACCTCACACAGATATGTTGTGGAAAATGGGAGCAATGTCAAAATAGCTTTGTGGGCCAGCATGGGGAACATCTTGGCAGCTGCCAACAAGAAACTGTCCAAAGGTAGATCAGCAAAGTTTACAGTAGCTTAAGACCAAGATCTTGCTTCAGTTCAGTTAGTTCCTCCTGCTCCTGTAAAGTCATGTACTTTCCAACAGCTGATGCTGAGCTGAATGGGTCCCAAACCCAATCAAGGTACTCTGTGGTGACTGAAGAGAAATAAACTGACATTTTCTGCTCAAGAATTTTCAAATGTTTAACGATTACCTCACACAGTGCAGCAATATTAACACCTTGCCATTTATTGGTGGGTGGGAACATTTCAAGATCGCCACTTTCCACTTGTTGCTGCTAGAGTTGCACCTTGGAAAGGAATCAATTTATTTTACCTGTGCTTGTAAGCAGGTTTTCATTTCGGCCTTGTATTCGTGTGTTCCAGTTCATTCAGATAATGAAAAAATACTGCCAGGTATGCCAAACTAAAACGCGGTATCAGCACTTAACCAGAGGCGGTCATAAAAAAATTTATAAACAATTTCATGAATTTTTTGCGAAAGCTTTCGACTAGTACTCCCAGCGGGATTACTTTATTTGGCTTTTAGAAGCTGTCAAAAATAGGTAACACTTTTACTATCTCGCTATCCACAATGACAACCTCGCCGTCAATGCTACCTGTCGCTTCATCTATGCTTCACCAATTTTCTTGTCTGCAAGCACAAGGCAAATCGCCACCTGCTGCTGCCACCTTCTGATAAGGAACAGTATTACATGATTACTCTGGCGGGCGCTACACAGCATAGAAATACAAGTTGGAGAATTTTCCACGGCACCCCTGACAATATTTTACGGTAACCCGGTGTGCCGCGGCACCCCGGTTGAAAAACACTGATCTATAGGGTGGGGCAAAATTCACGCATCACAGCTAATTCAGTATGTATTTTGCAATAAAATTTTTTTGGATTAATTATTAAATATTATTGCGGATTTTTGGGACTTCCGCGACGCTTTGCGTCGGAAGTCCTTATGTTTTTTCCGGCATATTTTACGAATTCGTAAACAAAAATAAAAAACGCTATAACTTTGAAACGGCTGAAGGTAGAAACTTGAAAATTAGATCTTAGCTGGAACACATACGAATCATTTTTAGTGCAAAATTTTTGGGGCAATCGGTCATGCCATACGGGTTTCCAAGCCAAAAAATAAAATGCCAATTTTAGATTTAAACAGCTCTAGCTCGAAAACTAATGACACTACCTAGGGAAATAAAACTTTCGAATTTAAAAGCGTCTGGGCATGCCCTTTCATCTCTCAAAAATAAACCATGACAATTCCGACACTTCTTTTTCTATTTTTCTTTATGTATTTATTTATTTATTTATTAAGCAAATCACATGGTGGTCACAACTACTCAAAAACCACCAAACCTAGAAACCTGAAATTTGGACAGATTATAAATCTATACACGAACTTGTGTACCTGCAATTTTGGAGGCGCTACGTTACGTGGTTTGGGATATATGCTCCCAAACTTGTGACAGCGAAGTTTATTAAGTGATTTTACTTACACCAAAGCTAGAAACTTGAAATTTGGACAGATGATAAGTGTATTCATGAACTTGCGCCCCTCCAATTTTGGAGGCGCTACATCACGTGGTTTGAGGCATATGCACCCCAAACTTGTTACAGCGAAGTTTATTAAGGATTTTAGTCACGTAGTTGCGCGTGCAGCCTTGGCCGAATGGTTTAAGGCGTCGCGGCTGAAACCTAAGATCTGGGTTCAATTCTCTAGTTGGCTATCGTTTTTATCATACTAATATTTTATTGAATCTAGCAATTTTTATTTTCCAGTACGATTTTTTATTTTCCATTTTCCATTACATTGTTTATAATATTTTTTGTTTGACACTAGATATGATCAGAGGGTATCAGGTTTCATTCTCTGTGAAGACGTCCCAAAAATCAGCTTTTTACGACCTCAAGCTATCGAGCTACTATTTTTTTGCTACCACTAGAAATTTTAAACACAAGAATATTTTGACGTACTTTGGAGGTAGTCACCTACGCGCGCGTGCTGCCATGGCCGAATCATTTAAGGCGCCAGTGCTTGAAACCTAAGACCTGGGTTCAATTATCTACTTGGCCACCACTTTTATCAAACAAAGATTATATCGAATCTAGCATACGTACATTAATTTTTTTTCGGATACGATCAAATCGCTTTCAATATTTTCTGTTCGACACTACGTATGATCAGAGGGTCTCAGGTTTCATATGCCCCCAAAAAAGCACTTTCTAAACACCATGAGCAAGTGCGCTAGATTTTTTGGGTGTCAGAAGAACTTTTAGGACAAAACTATTTTGACATAATTTGGGGGACCAACCCCCCAAAAACCCCAAATGGACCCAAACAAAAATCAGTTTTTTTGACGGCTTAAGCTAGGGTGCTACATCTTTGACATCAAGACACAACAAAGAGACAAATATTTTGACATAGTTTTGGGGTACCACCCTCCTGGGGACCCCTTTCAAGTGGCCACCCCAAACATCAATTTTTTGAACTGCTTAACATAGGGTGCCAGTGTTTTTTGCTATCAGTCGATACTTAAGAGGAAAATATTTTGACGGGGTTTTGGGAGTACCGCTCCCCCCCTCTTTGGGGAACCAAAATGGAACCCCCAAAAATCAATTTTTTGAACGATTTAATTTAAGGTGGCAGTGTTTTTTGATATCAGTTGGTTTTTAAGAGGAAAATATTTTAACGTGGTTTGGGGGTACCACCCCCCTCGAGGGCCAAAATGGGCCCCATAAAATCAATTTTTGTAATGACTTAATTTAAGGTGCCGGTGTTTTTTGATATCAGTAGATATTTAAGAGACAAATACTTTGACGTGATTTGGGGGTACCATCTCCCTCGGAAACCCCCAAAAATCAATTTTTAATTGGCTCGGGGTGGGGCACTAGTTTTTTTTGATATCAGCACATTTTTAAGAGACAAATCTTTTGTCATCGTTTGGGGACCCCCACAAAATGGACCCCCAAAAACTAATTTTTTGATTGGCTCAAACTAAGGTGCCAGTTTTTATTTGATATCAACACATACTTAACAGACAAACATTTGGGCATAGTTTGGGGATGCAACCCCCCCCCTTGGGACCCTCCCAAATAGACCCCCCAAAAAACAATTTCTTGAACGACCTAATTCACGGTGCCAGTGTATTTTCATATCAGTAGGTATTTAGAGGCAAATAATTTGACAGAGTTTGGGGTACCACCTCGCTGAGGCCCCCTTTTAAATGGACCCCCAAAAACCAATTTTTTGATTGGCTCAAGCTGGGTAACTAGTTTTTTCAAAATATTATCACATATCTAAGATACGAATGTTTTGACATCATTTGGGAATACCCCCCCATGGGACCCCCCAAAATAGACCCTTCAAATACTAGCTTCTGTTTGGCTCAAACTAGGGCGCCAGTTTTATTTTTCGATATCAACAGATACAACAGACAAATATTTCGACATAGTTTGAGGGTGCTACCCCCCGGGGACCTCCCCAAGTTGGACCCCCAAAAATCAAGTTTTTGTACGACCAAGTTTACGATGCCTGTGTTTTTGATATCAGTAGACATGTGAGAGGAAAATATTTTGACAGAGTTTGGGGGTACCACCCACCCACAAACGGACCCCTTAAACATCAATTTCTTCAACGGCTTCTGTTAGAGCTCTATTTTTTATTTGATATTATGAAGTACTGAAAAGACAAACACTTCAACATACTTTGAAAGTGACATCCCCAGAAACTCCCCAAATGAACCTCACAAAAATCAATTTTTGGACGATTTAATCTAAGGCTTTGTTGTTTTTGATATTAGTAGGTATTTAAGCGACAAAAAATTGACATAGTTTGAGGGCACCCTCCCCCCAAACTCTCCCAAACGTCATTGCGTTGAACGGCTTAAGCTAAAACTCCAGTTTTCTTGTACATAATATGGGGGTACCAGACCCCCGGAAATCCCCACGTAAGCCCCACAAAAATCAATTTGTTGAACTTAAGCTAAGGCTCCAGTTTTTTTTACATTAAAAGATATTTAAGAGACAAAATGTTTGACATAGTTTTGAGTACTTCCCTCCCGAATCTTCCCAAATGGACCACACAATACCATCTATTTTGAACAGCTTGAGCTAGAGCGCTAGTTTTTTGGATATCAGTAGATATTTGAAAGACAATTTTTTACATGGTTTGGGGTTACCAACCCCCAACTGAACCTTCTCAAAAATCACTTTTTAAAAGCTAAATTTACGAATTGATTTTAGTCAGTTGGGTTCATATGCTGAGCTGGCGTAATGATTAAACGCGCTAGGGTTTGAAATTGTCGAGAATGAACTGAGCTGTGTTCAAATACTTAGTCGGACATCGGTTTTACCCAAACCACAAACGATTTAAATTCCACATTTATTTTTTTCATGAAACAAAATTAGTTTGTTTGCATTGTATACAATTGAGTTTTACAGAAATATCGGTAACCTTCAAAGTATGAAGGGGAGAACGATGGTGAAATGGAACTGGCGGAAGTCCCATATTATTTTCCCGCGGGAAAATGAACATCTAGTTTTGAATTGAATATGTTTTACATGTGAAGGCAGGCAAAAGCCTGGAGAACACTACGTCTCTAAATTGCACAAAATTGTTGGTGATAGTCCAATTAGATAGTTCTGGGTCTCTGCTGGGACAAAATTGATCATCATTTTGGAATTACATTTGCACAAATAATTACAGTACCGTACAATAATGCCTACTGCGTATATGGTGTTAGATTTTTGGCTCACTTTGTAGAATTTAGCTTTAGAAACGTTTAGTAATCATAGGACGAATTTTTTGCAAATGTATGTCTCTCTGCTTGCTTCTATCATAACTTACTTTCAACAGAGAAAACATCTATGCCAGTATGAGGCCGCGGCGTAGGAACACCAAGCAACGTGAAACTAAAAGCATCTTGATTTGCCATTCGTCAGAATGAACGAGATACGCACTCCCATGCGTAGAAAAAAGGCATTGCGACAGTCACTGTAATGGTCTGATGTCTGATGCAAGAGTTACCAGCCAAAAAAGGAGCAAAAGACAACTAACTAAACTGAGTTGAAAATTTGCCTTTAGAAAAGTCGACCGTTCTGACAAATTTGTGGTTCTAATTCGAAATTAAAGTACTTGTACTTTTCTGAATCAAATTACTACTTAAATAGCGTTACTTCTCCCTAAACGTAAGCAAGTACAAGTAAAAGTAGCCACAAAAAAAACTTAAAAAGTACTCATTACCGTAAAAAATTACTTTAGTAATATACTCTAGAAAAGTAATTTGTTACTTTATACAACTGGATGTGATATACGTGATTTACCACCAACACTGCCATGGCATCAAAGATGGAGGTTTTACTGTGCCCAGAAGTGGCTACGATGTGGCTGTGGTACGCTCTTTCTTACTTTTCTGTGACCATATGCGTAGCCAGGGGGGCCCATGCAGCCCGCCCCCCTCCCCAATCAAAATGCCACGAATGATAAAAATGTGACAAAAAAGGCTTAGTTTCTTCAGTTTCAGTTTCTTTTAGCATCTTCGCGTACAAAAGTACACGCGTACAGCAGCAATTAACAATAGTATTGACAACCAGTGGGCTCGGGTTCCCTCAACTTGTTTTTTGCCAAGCAATTTAAATGTTTGACGTGGGTAAAATTATGGGTTTTTGCGTTAAAAATTGCTACCTTTTCATGGCATATGGCACAGTGCCAAGGGCCCGCGCTCAGATGGTAGGGCTTTGTTGCAAAAATCCGCAAAGTACCAAGGGGCCCAGCGCAATGTAAATCCGGCTAGGAAATGACATGGTTAGTATGCGCATTGTGCAATCATCTATTGTACCTTTTTTTTTATAGCAATTCACCTTCACCTCGCCAGTTTTTACGCGAAAAAGATGTTTAGAAAAAAAAAGCTCCGGGAAATGCTCAATGCTCATTGAACAAATTATTGAATTTGAATTAATGAGGTCTGGGCTCCCTGGTCGTGCATTCAAAGGGTGGTCCAAAAAAAGCTTCCTATTTTGTTTTTCATCTAGTTTTTTACTCAAACAACTTATCATGAAAATTTTTTCCCCAAATAATTCCAGCATGATGGGAAATTATGTCCTCCAATTCTGATAGTACATGGAAGCTACTAACTTTTCTGTTCTTTAATAGTTAATGATATGTTTTATCCAGGCACCTTGCTGGCGAATAACTGCTCGGACTCGAGTATTAAAATTGTCAATGACTCGTTTTATCATGTCGATAGGTATTTTCATGATCTCGCTTTTTATGTTGTCCTTCAAATCTGCTAGAGTCTTTGGATTGTTATTGTAGATCCTTTCCTTGAGGTAACCCCAGAAAAGGTAGTCAGGTGGGTTAAGATCAGTAGGATATGGTGGCGAGGAAAAATCAGAGCGTCTTGAAATGAGTCTATCAGCAGGAAAATATTGGCGTAGGTATTCCAAAGATCTGTCTGAACAATGGGGTGGTGCACCATCTTGTTGGTATATAACAGAGTTCATGTCTACTCCTCGTTTTCTTCGCAGTGCAGGAATGAACTTGGTCCGCATAAGTGCAATGTAACGGTCAGTATCCACTGTTACCCGATTACCACTTTCATCTTCAAAGAAATACGGCCCGATGATTCCATTTCGACCAATGGCACACCATACAGTTACTTTCTCCAGGCTAAGAGGCTGATACCTATGCTCATGTGAATAAGCCTGAGACCAACAACGCATATTCTGCTTGTTGATGTGCCCACTCAAGTGACAATGAGCTTCATCGTTAAAAAATATCAAATTTAACAAACCAGGGTTGTTTTCAACCTTTTGGCTGATATCTTGACAAAAAGCAAGACGTTCTGCTTTGTTGTCATCAGTTTGTTTCCGCAAAATTTGAACTTTGTAAGGGAAGAGCTATAGATCATCATGGAGAATTCGCATTGCAGACGATCTGGAAATGCCGACTTCTTGTGAAAGACGTGTTGATTTTCTGAAACATTCCTCAAAATCGTTCACGCAAATTCTGAACATTGTGGGGAGTTTTCACTGAACAAGGCCAACCACTGCTAACTTTACTAGCATTTGCAACACTTCCAGTCTCTCGAGATTTGGCCACCAAGCGTTCAATAGTTTTTCTATCAGGTACTTTGTCCCTGTCAAGTTTTTTCCTGCATTGTCGCTGAGTCAAAACCACTAATTTTGTGGTAAAATGCGTCTCTGCTATTTTTTTTTGCTGCTGCATAGTACAGCGCCCACCAACACCCACTTTGCTATCTACACAATTTCCTAGGCCTATTGTCTTCACCACCTGAAAGCTAAAACAAATCTCCTAAACCAAACGTTTGGAAAAAAAACAAAATAGGGCGCTTTTTTGGATCACCCTGTACTCCTATAACTGGTTGATTTCATGACAAAGCAAAAATCTCTAAGAAAAATTGTCGAGTAGATTATTATTTACTGCTTAAATATTGCAGGAGGCAGTGCACCATACTTCCCCCTAACTGGGCCAAATTGCTTACAAAATTTAACTTCAAATTACAACGTTTTAAACGGGGTTTAGACTAAAATTGCAAGTAAAAGGAGGATTGAACAATTTCATTTTTTCAATTGGCTTTCAAACGTAAAAAATCTTGTTCTTTCAAATAACTCTGAACACGTGCAAATTGTGATCTAATGGCATCAAAACAGTTTTTTTTTTCAAAAAATTACAAAAAATTGCCTAGCCCCATCTGTGGTGTGTTTGAGTTACACTAGTTTACTCAGCACGTCTCCCAATTTAGACATTTGCACTTTTTATGTATTAGTTTAAGCCTTCTTCCTTTAGCAAAATCCTCCTTAAGTGCCACACACAGGCCACGGCTTTTGATCTTCCATTCTATAGTATCTTTGGGCCATAAAAAGTTCCTCGTTTGAAAACTTTTGATAAGGTCATTGCATGTGATATGTTGTTTGCCTTCCCCCCCCCAATCAAAAATCCTGGCTTTGCCTATGGCTGTGGCTCCTGCACGTGCTGGAAAGTGGCACTGCCAAGTAAGCCTAGTAGTGTCACTTGTACTTTATGAAACCTTGCACTTAGCCAGTCGCAGCTGTTACAATCAGGGATGTGGAAGCGGAAGCTGAAAGCGGAAGCGGTGGAAGTTGTTAAATTTTTGTGGAAGAAGAAGTACTTTGATGAAAGAGACCAAAAGCGGAAGCGAACTCGGAAGCAACTAATTCTATCCGGAGCCGGAAGCGGAAGCAAAAAATTCCAAAGTTGAGGAAGCGGAAGCGAACTCAGAAGCGTAAAAGTTTAAGAGGAGCTGGAAGCGGAAGCATTAAAAATTTGATTGCTTCCACATCCCTGCATTGGACACTGTGGTATGTCGTTAAACTTGGATTTTGCTCCGTCAAACTTTTTGGGTAATTAAAGGAGCTGTAACCAGTACTTAAATTGTAGGGGGGGACGGGGGGAGACGCGTCGAGATTGAGCGTCCCCCCATTGAGATTGAGCGTCCCCCATCGAGATTTGAGCGTCCCCCCATCGAGACTATCGCTAATTGATGAGAAGAAACAGACATAAAAAGTCCGGTCGTATATAGCACCAATTTTTGCAGGAATAATGATGCAGAAGAAAAAACACTTCAACCGTCGGCGGAGACTTTTTTCTGGGTCTGCACCCAATTTCCGGCAAAAAATCACTTCAGTTTCAGACGAAGACCTTTTTTTTTGGAGATCACCTGTTTTTGGCCGAAAAAAAACCTTAAATTTCTAATTTCGGCCAGAAAAAGGGTTTGAATTTCGGCGAAGACCTTTTTTTTTGGACATCACTCAATTTTCCCTGAAAAATTGCCTCAGTCCAATTCAAGGCTAATGAAAATTTGGGTCACGTTCGTTTACGGTTAGATCAAATTTCCAAAAAAGCCCCTCCCTATGCGAAATCCGCGCTACGCGCCTGATCTTCACTAAGGTTCAGTCAATGCTGCAAAAGCGTCCCCCCATGTAAAATTTTACAATTTAAGTACTGGCTGTAACTGTTAAGAAAGTTTTGGGTCAATGCCTGCTGTGTAAACGTAGAAATGCAGCTCCAGGTCAACAAAAAATGGCTGCCTTGCCGCTGATAGAGTAATACCTTTTTGTCCTCTTCTCCTTCACAGAATTTGATTATTTCGTATTATTTTATGTTAAGCAAGGTAGGAATACGGTAAAACGTTATGGGTGCGTCTTCACCTGTTTGTCCATGAGAGCTGTACATCGAGCTGAGCTATTCGCTGTCAACTGATGCATTTATCAACTGTCTTAAGGAGGTTTGTCAGGCGAAGGGTTAAGCCAATTTCTATTGGAGTGATAAGGGGACTAATCTGGTTCGGGGTCATTAGAAGTTTAAACGCTGTTTGCAGGAACTAAACCAATCGAGAGTAAATGAGCACTTGCGGCAATGCCAAATTACCTGGAACTTTAATCCAATACAAGCAAGTCATATGGGAGGCGTTTGGGAGCGTGTCATTCGAACCATCAGGCGAGTTTTGCTTGAGTTGATTTCAGATCAAACCTTTACAGACGACCCTTTTTTAACCTTTTTTGCAGAAGCGGAATTCATTTTGAATTCGAGACCGCTCAAGACAATCATGCTGGATCCTATGGGAGAGGAACCTTGAACTCCGAATCACATGCTCATGTTACGTTCACCGGCTGACTAATCCACTGGAATTTTTACAAAAGAAGACAACTACGTACGCAAACGCTGGCGCCATGTTCAATACTTGGTTGAACAATTTGGTTACGTTGGAGGCGTAAATACCTCCAAATTTTGCAAACGATATCTAAGTGGCAGCAGCCACAAACGAACTTTAAAGTTGAGAACATTGTACTATTATTTAATGATTCTGCACCAAGAAGAAAATGGCCGTTGGGCCGAATTTTGAACACTTGTCTGGACAATTTAGGAACTGTTCGCCAAGTCCTGGAACGCACCAGGGGAAATACACTATTGCGTCGGCCGATTAGAAAATTGTGTCGTTTCTTGCCGAACAAATCTTAATTTTTGTCTTTCTTTACTCAAAATGTGAATTAGTTACTAATTCGTAACTGTTTATGAATCTTGCGTACCTTGACGTTTTGCTATTTGTTACAGTATGAAATTTGTGTGTCGCTTTGGTGTATTGGTTAAAAGGCGTTTACTAATTCGTAAATTGTGGGGGCCTGTATTACATCCAAGCCAAAAATTTAATTTACATGCAAGGATTATTTAAACTATTAACCGCTTTAGAAGTGTGATTTGCCATTCTCACGCATCCCTGCTGATTTGACCTGCTTTTTTGTTTTTCGGCACCTTACGTTGATTTAATGACGTCAGAACTTCAAAGTTGTTTATAAACCCGTGTTTTTTTTTGTCGGTCTCTTAGCTGGAATTTGTATCGGTAAACAGTTCGGTGAGTGCATTGTTGTATGTGGTATATCGTTGGGTTCCGTTTAACTCTTGTTTAACTCATAAGTCATAATTTAGTGATCTCTGCTTTTGTAACGGTAACTGTGCTTTACTTTTGCAAAGGCTTAGAACTTAGTTTGTATTATTTACTTTAGAAGACCGTTGTCTGCGTCTGCTTCTTCGCCGCAAGACTCCCCAACATTCTCAACATCTTAGCTCAATCGTCTTCGTGCTTTGCCAACTGTTTGAACTGTTCGAAATAGACGAAAACTTACTGGGAGACGCGTTTAACTTTTGCCGAGTTTTACCAAATTGCAGCAACAGTGGTAGAAGCCTATTCCATGTCTATGTTTCTAATAAAACTTAATTTTCGCTCACAAATTGTCCTTTTTTTACAACAAAACTATTTCTGAAACATAAAGAATCACCCCTAGATGTTGCATTATTTTTTTGTTCTATAAAAGTTTGACGGCTCTGAATGAATTATCGGCATATAAAGCTCAGCAGTTAAGTTCGACAGTTCAAGTACCCTTTAAGCCAATGCTTATTAACTTCTTCGGTTCCGAAAAGTTTGACGTCCTTCGTGGTCGACTCCTGGGAAATCATAACGACTTCCACTGGCAGTTAGGTGGCCAGTTCAACCACCAAGTCGTTATGATTTCTCAGGAGTCGACCACGAAGAACGTCAAACTTTTCGGTTATGATTTCCGTGGTCACACAAGAGTTCAGCCATTTTTTCACTTGTTTTTTTAAGTACCACAAGTGAAAAATCGTTTATTCCCTACAAACCTTCTGCCACTGTGCAAGCCATTAAGCTTTGTCTAGTTAGGCCAAGAGTCTTGTCCGGCCAAGAGTCTTGTCCAGCTGGGAAATACCTTTAACAAGAGGATAAAAATAGATTAAAATTGAAAACAATTGTGACATGTTGTGTTCTGTTTGTTTGTCGTAATTTTGTAATAAAAAAACACAACAGCTGGGAAATAACTTTGTTAGAGAAGCTGAGGGCTGCCGATGAGAGCTAAAAGCTCGAAACAGCGCTGTCCAGCTGAGCATATTCTTCGGTTCCGTTAGTCATTCTCTTCTGATGAAAATACGTTTATTGATTATTCCAAATTACCTTTCAAAAAACTGGGAGTATGAGGGCGAACTATTAAAGCTCGGAGATTTTGAATGAATTTCCAATTAAAATAGTTCAATTTTTCGACTCTTTTTGTTCAAATTGCTGCTTCGCGACATTATCTCATAGCAAAAAGCGTGTTACCACAGTTACTCGCATTAACTTACCAGTTTCTTTTTTTTTTTGGTTGACCTCTATACTACTTCACGTAGGTGAAGCCAGAAGTTTTGATTGGGGGGATGGGGGGCAAACCACAAATCACATACAATGACGTCATCACAAACTTCGAAAGAGGAATTTTTTGTGGGGGCAAAGCTTTCGCAAAATGGAAGATCAGAAGCCGTCAGTGGCGTACGCAGGATTTTTCAATGGGGGGGGGTTTGAAAAGTGACATCAAAAATTTTTTCGCGATCTATACTTTGGCGAATAAATAACTTAGCGTAATGTAACAAGATGGAGTCAAAGTCACACAGTGCGTAATGCAAATAAAACTTTTCAAATAAAAAACAATTAAGCATACATCTATAGTTAACATCATAAGGTTTGCAACTGAACGATCAAGGAAACATTGTTCAAAACAAAAGCCTACAAAAACCCATATGATTATAAACAGGGGGCAAAGCGTGGTAGGCTCGTAGCCAGAAATTCGCAATTGAGGGCGCTGTTTTGGGGGGTCTGGGGGCGGAGCCCCCAGCCGCTGAAGGCTATTGGGGGTCTGGGGGCAAAGCCCCCAGCCGCCGGAGGCACGGGGATTTGGGGGCGGAGCCCCCAGCGCTTGAAAATTTTGCATTTTTTTAAAATAACTTAATTTTAGGGCTATATTGATGAAAAATAATGCTTTTAAAACGCGGCATAGAAATTGGTAGTGCAATTAATTGCTTAAACTGATTAAACTGTTTGCGTAAATGAGCTATGTGGAAGGTGGCTAATGGTAAAATTTTAGCTCTCTCGTTTACATGCTGGTAAATTATAAAATCCTATAGTTCAAGAAAACTCACACAGAGTAATCTATTTCGTCTAAATTTTATAGAGAAAAATAATTGGGGGGGGGGAGCTAACGGAAAAAATTTTGAGACAAGTGATTGGTAATTAACTAATACTAAGTAGCCCCCCCCCCCCTATTCCTAAGTTTATAATATGTTAGCTGATGAAACCTATGTTTAGCATTTTTACTCTAGCGATCAAATTTGATTGCTTGTTTTTGACCATTTTTCAAAGTTTTCATTGATTTGTGGGTCTTATTTTTGCCAAATTACCCCCCCCCTAAATTTACGTTTCAAAAGATGTTTTAAATCACTTTTTAGTCCATTCCAGCGCAAAAAACAGTCTCAGTAGTGCTAAAAATGTGTTATTGTTTTTTTATTCTGCATTTTGGTTGAAAGGTCAATGGGGAGTCTATAATACCCCCCCCCCCCCCCCGCCTACTCTACTTAAAGTTACTCTGACTCGTAACACGACATTCCAGAGTTTCAGTATTACACTTAGTCGCTTACAATGTTGCATTAAATAACAAAAAAATTATTTACTGTAATTAAATATTTCGTATTAATATGAGAGTGAAGAAGGAGCTTGTTTGTTTTGCGCAATAAGGCGATATTTTGAATGATATAGGCCTACGTCGGATTAATAGGGAGGATGGTTTAAACCCCCACCCCCCTGTGTGCGCCTTTGCCCATAAGTGAGCTATGTGGGCGGTGGCTAATGGTAACATTTCAGTCCTCTAATTTACAAGCCGGTAAATCATAAAATCATAATTTGAAAAAACTCACGAGCATTTATATTCTGTAGTTTATAGAGTGAAACAGTTGGGGAAAGGGGGGTGAAGGGGGGCAAATGGAACGAGATTTGAGTGAATTAATAATTAACTGATACTGAAACCCCATCTCCATATTTTGATGAAGCCAACGTTAAGCATTTTTAGCGGTTAAATTTGCAAATTTTGGCAATTTTTTGAAGTTGTTATTGTTTTATAAGCCATATCTTTGACAAATTAACCCCCTACTAAGAAACTCTAAATGCTTCAAAAGTTGCTTCAAATCATGTTGGAGTCCGTGCCATTGCAAAAAAGCAGGCTTAGAAGTGCTAAAAACGTGATATTTTCTTTATTGTGCATTTTAGTCGACAGACCAATGGGGGGGGTTTGAACCCCCAAACCCCCCCCTGCGTACGCCCTTGGAAGCCGTGGTCCGGAGTTGGGACTTAACAAAAACTTGTTCAAGGGAGAGGGCTTAAACCAATAATTAAAATGCGAAAATGTCTGAATTGGGAGACGTGTGTTGAGTAAAAAAGTGTACTGTAATTCAAATGTATCACAGACGGGGGTCTGGGGGTGGAGGCCCAAGCCCCCGGAGGCTATGAGAATCTGGGGGCGAGGCACTTAGCCGCTGGGCGATTTTTCGTAATTTTTTGGAAAAAAAAGCTATTTTAATACCATTGGATCACATTTCGCACGTATTCAGAGCCATTTGAAAGAACTAGATTTTTAGCATTTGAAAGCGAATTGGAAAATTTAAGTTGTCCTGTTCTCCTTTTGCTAGCAATTTAAGTTCAAAACATGTTTAAAATCTTGCATTTTGGAGTTAAATTTTGTAAGTGATTTGGCCCAGTCAGGGGGAAAAAGTATATTCCCTACTACAATATTTTAGCAGTAAATAACAATCCAGTCGATTATTTTCCTTAGAGATTATTGTTTTGTCATGAAAACAACCAGTTATGGGAGTACATATACGGCCAAGGGGCCCAGACCCTCTCAATTCAAAAATTTGTTCAATAAGCATTCCCCTTACTGTATCTAATTTTTTTCAAAAGCATTTTGTTGCATAAAAACTGGCGAGGTGGAGGTGAATTGTTACTGAAAAATGCACCATAGATAGTTACAATGTTTTTGCCGGGCCGGATTTACATTGAGTTGAGCTCCTAGCATTTTGGGAATTTCGCAATATTTTCCTACAAAATACAGGTGAAGACCAAAGAAGTCTTGTCTGAGCGCGAGGTCCCTGGCACTGTGCCAAATGTTAAATCCGTCCCAGGTTATTATTGCATTACGTTCATAAAAAGGTTAGATGAAGGCCTCAGTTAGCAAGTTTTAGGATAAAAACCCTTAATTTCAATCGGGTTATACGTTTGAATTGGTTGGCAAAAATTATATTGAAAGAGCCCGGGCCCCCTGGATCAATATTATTGTTGGGTACTGTCGTACGCGTGTACACTGTACTGTTGTGCGCGAAGATGTTAAGAGAAACTGAAACGGAAGAAACAATTAAATAGTCTCTTTTGTGACATTTTTATTCTTGGTAACATTTCAATTGGGGTGAGGGCCGGTACCCCTGGGCCCCCCCTGGCTACACCTATGCTGTTTCACCCTCACAAAAATTTAACTCACCCTGGGTTGAACCATTCACCCTTTTAAGAAACGCTGCTGTAAGCTTATTTTTCGGTATAATACCAATCAGATATAAACAAAAAACACGTCAACATAGGTCGCATTCCGGTATGTCATTAATGGGTCGTTGTTTAACCAGATTAATTGAAGGTGCGGTACGCAAAAAACGTTTCAAAAATTGCGTACGTTTCAAAAATTGGGTTGAAGTACGGTGCGGTTAAAGGTGCGAGGTACGTAGTACGCAAATTCTGACCGTACCGTACCGCACATAGGCGTAGCCAGGATTTTTGATTGGGGGGGGCCCAAACCACAAATCACATGCAATGACGTCATCAGAAATTTTCAAAAAAGGAACTTTTTGTTGGGCAAAGGTATCGCAGAATGGAAGATCTGAAGTCGTGGTCTGTTGTCACTTAACCAGGATTTTGGTAAAGGGAGGAACGAAAAATAACAGTTAAAAAGCGAAAATGTCTTAGGAGACGTGTTGAGAAAGCTAGTGTACTCAAACGTGTCACAGACGGGGGTCTGGGGGCGGAGCCCCCAGCCGCCGGTGGCTATGGGGGGTCTGGGGGCAAAGCCCCCAGCCGCAGGGCGATTTTTGTAGAATTTGGAAAATATGTTTGTTTTGGAAAAAAATTGTTTTGGAAAATGAAAAAATTGTTTTGGAAAGTTTTTGAAAAAAAATGTTTGTTTTGGAAAAATGTTTGTTAAAAATGTTTGTAAAAATGGAATTAAAATAGCTTTTATTTACCCCTGGGCCACCCCCCTGGCTTCGTCTATGATTTTGAGATAAGATCGCGCCCTTAAGTTTTTTCATAAAAAAACATTTAAATCAAAATTAAAATAACTTTTTTTCCAAAAAGTGGAGGACTTGAGTCAAGTCACTTGACAGTTTTTTGAAACGCACAAGAATTGCATGACATTATTATGACGTGGACACGTTGGTCGTCATAATTATTACTTACTTTTGTACGCGTAAATCCTGAATTAGAGAAACTGCAATTCCGGACAAGGACAACGTATTGGCTATGCTCTCAATGTATTTATCATTGGTAGTATTTCAATTGGGGGGTTTGCTTTACCGCCTGTGTTTTAGCATTAAGTTCATAATAACGTTAAACGAAGGCCTGGGGTTGCAACTTTTCGGAAAAAACTCTTAAATTTCTTACAGGTTTTGCTTACAAATTATTCAAAATTTGAATTAAGGGGCTCCTGACCCAGGACCCTTAGTCGTCAGTCAGGGGCTCTGGGGCTCCCTGGTTGTCAGTTAGAGGCCCCGGGTACCCCTGGTTGTCAGTTAGAAGCCCTGGGGCCCCCTGGTCCTTCATTAGGGGCCCTAGATCCCCCTGGTTTTCAGTTAGGGGCCCCGGTGCCCCCTGGTTGTTATTTGGGGGCTCCCTGGTTGTCAGTCAAGGTCTCCGGGGCCCCCTGGTTGTCAGTTTGGGGCCCTGAGGCCCCCTGTTTGTCGGTTAGGGGCCCCGGCCCCCTGGTTGTCAGTTAGGGGCCCTGGGGCCCCCTTGTTGTCAGTTAGGGGATCCGGAGCCCCCTGGTTGTTAGTTCGGGGCCCCCTGGTCGTTATTTAGGGGCCCTTTGGTTGTCAGTTAGGGACCCCGGGGCCCCTGGTTGTCGGTTAGGGGCCCCTGGTTATTAGTTAGGGACCCTGGGGCCCCCTAGTTGTTAGTTATGGGCCCCGGGGTCCCTGGTTGTCAGTTAGGGTCACCGGGGCCCCTGGTTGTCATTTAGAGGCCCTGAAGCCCCCTGTTCGTTGGTTAGGGGCCCCGGTCCTTCTGGTTATCAGTTAGTGGCCCCGGTGCCCCTGGTTGTTAGTTATGGGCCCCCTGATCGTTATTTAGGGGCCCTGGGGCCCTTGGTTGTCAGTTAGGGGCCCAGTAGCTCCTGGTTTTCGGTTAGGGGCCCGGGGCCCCCTGGTTATTAGTTAGGGGCCCTGGGGCCTCCTGGCTGTTAGTTGGGGGCCCCAGGGCTCCTGGTTGTTAGTTAGGGTCCTCGGGGCCCCCTGGTTATCAGTTAGGTGCCCCGGGGCCCCCTAGTTGTTGGTTTGGGCCCCATAGTCGTTAGTTTGGGGCCCCCTGGTTGTTAGTTGGGGGCCCCGGGGCTCCCTCATCGTCATTAATGTTATTATTAATTACTCATATGTACGTAATTGCTGAAAAAAAAAACTGCAACTAAACAGCGCTAGCCTACGTTGTCCTAATTTTTATCATTGGTGGTATTTTAATTGGGGGGGGCCCGGGCCCCCTGGGCCCCCCCACTGGCTACGCCTATGGTACCGCACTGCCATCCTTGCACTTCAGTTTAATCTGCTGCTGAAAAGAATTTGAAGAGATCAAACAAAGACATGAAGCACAGTCCATTATACCCGAAAGCAACAACGTTACCAAAATGCTGCAAAACTGAACCAGCAAGATAAGGCAATCTGGGTTGTTGAAAACCAACATTACCACTTGGTTGGTTGGTTCAAGGTGTAAATTGGCATTTTCTTGTACAACGCAATGTAAGGTACATAAGATGGATTCCAGAAACGGAATGATGAAGGGTATATTTGGTAACTTAACTTAACCCACAATCGTGCATTATAAAATTGTAATAACATTTTATTTACCAAGTTGTGTTTGCCCGGAGATAATGAACAAACTGTTTGGTATTCATGTCACGCTAGCACCTGCCCACCTTTCCACCATAAACGGTGAAGGCTGGAACGTTGAGCAGAGAAGCTGTAAATACTAATTTTTCTTGTCTTTGGTTTGACCCGAACGGGAATCGCATCCGAGTCTACCGTTTCAGTGGTAAACATTTTATATCTACTCGATTCTCTGCTCGGTTATCCAAACTAAAAAAAAATCTTTTGTTTATCTGATTTTTTAAGTTTAAAATGGAATTTCAAAAAAGAAAAAGAAAAAAAGAACAATCTACCGATACTTAAAAACTAAAACAATAGAAAGTATGAAAGTCGAATTTTAGATTTTTTTGTCACAACTGCATTTGCTATAAATTATCCAGAAACTGATGTGAACAGCAGACAGAAAGACGTGCGATCTGTCGTAAAGAGCTTTGTTTTGCTTAAACGTTGAGCCAGCTTGAGTTGTTTCTTCTTCCTTGATTCAGCTACTTGCAACGAAAAGATGTTTTTCTTTATCCAAAATTAAAGAAACAATTTTAACATGAAAATAAGTCAACGTAAAATTTGGCAAGTGAAATAGTTTAAATATTTTGCTGGTAATTACAATATAATGTTTGATTATAAATTAAATTGGAAATCACATATCTTTTATGTAGCCGAAAATACCTGATTTTATGAGAAAAAAACATAATTTGTGTAGATATATATTTTGTTTCTGTAGGCACGATGTAATTTGTAATTCATTTCCTAAATCTTCAGTATGATGCTGCTCAGGTAAACAAAAAGTTATATAAAGGATAAAACGTAAAATCACAGCAAGAAAAATTAATCGTGATTTACGTAAGAATATCGAATGATGATCACACTTCCTTATACACTGAAAAGGTAAAGCAAACAGACAAAAGGAACTAAAGTAGAATGGAACATCAGTAACGGCATTATCTAATCAACAACTAGCTAAACTGAAGTTTCAGTTCATTTGCAGTAGAGAATATTCAAATTCAACGCAGTTTATATCTTTACTGGTGAGTGCGAAAGCTTAGTCTGCATTGGTTGAAAATGTGAAACACAAGACCCAAGTAAAATGATGAGGTATTTTTATGTTATTACAGTCTTGACCGCAATTTTTTCTACAGAAACTTTGAGCTTTTAGTCGCATTATATTATAACAACGCATTAAAACTGAACTACTGTATAACATAATTCTGGCAAAGTTTTGGTAGTAACGGCATTGCATACTTTTTACCCGGGTTGCAGTGGTAGGCTCAGTACTTTTAAAATTGACTGCGGTAGCAGTAATCGGTAGTTGCCTTAAAAATCACCGCGGTAACCAGGCGCGTTGCCAGAAATTCGCAATGGGGGGGCTGTTTTAGGGGTCTGGAGGCGGCGCCCCCAGCCGTCGGAGGCTGGGGGTTTGGGGGCAAAGCCCCCAGCCGCCGGAGGCACGGAAATTTTGCTCGAAAATTTTGCATATTTTTGCAAAAATAACTTCATTATAGGGCTATTTTGATTAAAAAATAATGCTTTTAAAACGTGGCTTAGAAATTGGCAGAGCAAACATGATTAAACTGGTGGCATAAATGGGCTATTTGGGAGGTGCCTTATGGTAAAATGTTAGTTCTCTTCTTTAGATGCTTTTATTTATAAAATCGAATAGTTCAATAAAACTCACACAAGTAATCTATTTCGTATACAGTTTATAGAAAAAAATAATTGGGGGGGTGCTAATGAAAAAAGATTTGAGAGAATTGATTGGTAATAAACTAGTACTGAATAGCCCCCCCCCCCCCCCCCCCCTATTCCTTAGTTTATACTATATTTGTTGCTGACACCTATGTTTAGCATTTTTACACTTGCTATCAAATTTGATTGCTTATTTCTTACCATTTTTCAAAGTTTTCATTTATTTGTTGGTTTTATTTTTGATAAATTAGCCCCCCCCCCCCCCTGAACAAATGTTTCAAAAGATATTTTAAATCACTATTTAGTCCACTTCAGTCCACAAAACAGTCTCAAAAGCGCTAAAAACGTAGTGTTTTTCCCATTCTGTATTTTGGTCGACATGCCAATGGGGGGGCTATAGCCCCCCCGCCACCCCCCTAGCTACGTTACTGGCGGTAACGGTATTCGGTACATTCTTGAAAAAGTACTACGGTATTGGTACGGCACTCGGTACGGTACTTTCACCTAATTCACACGTGACTGATTTCAAGTTCTAGTGCATTGACATCACACGGTGCGGAGCGTAAGCGGTATCCAAGACAAATTATCGTAAATACAATCAGATTACCGAACGCGAACTGGTGTCTGATGGTTCTGATTGGTGAATGAGATAAAAAACTTGACGAGACAAGAGTCTTAGAAAGTACAAGTTCATAGCTTCATGTGAAAGAACAAAGAACATGCAAAGTCGGGCCTGATTTAGGTCATGCCATTGTTGGAGCTGAAAGTGAAGCGATTGAAGAATTGAAAGTGTACTTCACTACTTGTTCACTTTCAAAACCAAGAGCATTTCGAAATGTAGGTCGCTTAATCCAGTTGGCTTGGGTTTCAGAATATCCTTGGCGAATGAAAAGACGCGCTCTACTGCACCACTCCACAGCTGCACACCAGAGATGGAAACCGGTTGGGTCGACCGGCCGGTTGGGTTACCGGTCCGGTCGAGATTCTTCAACCGGCCGGTCAAACCGGTTGAAACAGCGGTCAAATTCTCCTTTCTTGCAACTAAAAGACATCTTAAGCACCCACCAAAATATGCATTATTATATTTTATTATAAATAAAGCTTTTTATAAAAAAAAGTATTAACAAACCACACCTATTGAAAACACTTGTTGAATGGTTTCAAGCTGTGATTAACAGAGGTAAGATCGAGGACACAAGGCTCGAGGCCAAAGCCAAGGCCAAGGACACAAAAAAAATCCGAGGCCAAGGCCAAGGACAGCCCTTCCGACGACAGACCCTCTCAAGGCCAACGACAGGGATGCTCGAGGCCAAGCCTAGAACTAAGGACACAGCAGCAAGTGTTCTCCAAGAAAAAAACGTCTTCAAAAAAGTTTTTCAGGCGATCTCCAATTCATAGGCGTAGCCAGGATTTTTGATTGAGAAGGCCTAAACCACAAACCACATGCAATGACGTCATCAAAAATTTGGCTGTAGGCGCTTAACCAAAATTTTGCAAACTTAGAGGGCTCAAACTAATAGTTGAAAAGTGCAAATATCTAACTTTGGAGACGTGTTGAGAAAGCCAGTGTGACTCAAACGTATGGGTGGGGCCCCCAGCGAATGGAGGCTTTGGGGATCTGGGGGCTAAGCCCCCAGATGTTGCGCAATTTTTTGTAATTTTTTGGGAAAAAAAAGCTATTTTAATACCATTGAATCACATTTCGCACATGTTCAGAGCCATTTAAAAGCCCATTGAAAAAATTAAATTGTTTAATCTTCCTTTTAGTAGCAGGAAACAAAACACGTTTAACATGCTGCATTTTGGTGTTAAAGTTTAATTGTAAGTGATTTGGTCCAGGCAGGGAGAAGTAAGATGCTTTGTCTCATGCAACATTTTAGCAGTAAATAATAATTCACTCAAAGATTTTCCTAAGAGATTTTTGTTTTGTCATGAAAATAACCAGTGATAGAAGTGCATATTAGGCCAGCAGGCCCAGTGATAGAAGTTCAATGATTTGTTCAATCAGCATTTTCCATTGCTAATTTTTTTTAACGTATTTTATGCGTAAAAACCGGCGAGGTGGAGGTGAAGTACTGAATTGTTATTGAAAAATGGTACAATACTGTAGATGGTTACGCTTACTAACCATGTTATTGCCGGGCCGGAATTACAACGCGCTGGACTTTTTCACTTTGGAGATTTTCGCAATATCTATCTGCCAAATATAGGTGAAGACCAAAAAATATCTTAAAATTTGAGCGCAGGGCTCCTATCTGGTACTGCGCCATATTGAGGTAAATCCGGCCTTGGTTAATGCATTATGTTTATAAAAAGGCTTGATGTGATCCTGAGGTAGCAACTTTTAGGACGAAAACTATACATTTTTCCCAGGTTATACGTTTAAATTGGCTGGCAAAAATTGAATTGAGGGGGTTCCAGGCCCCTGGGTTTCAGTATTGTTGTTAGCTACTGTTGTAAGCGAAAAATGCTAAAAAGAAACTGAAACTGAGGAAACAATAGGCTTTTTTGTCACATTTTTGTCATTGGTGAAATTTCAATTAGGGGGGGGGGCACTTGGCTACGCCTATGCTCCAATTGCGGAAAACAAAAAACGTGTTCGCAAATTTTCCACAAGGTTTCTGGCGTTTTCCAACAAAATTTCAACGGTTAAAAAAAAATAGTGCTGTCCCGAGCCGAGGACAGGGCAATTTTCGAGGACTTGAGGCTTTGACGCCAAGGCCAAGGACTTCAAAATGTGTCCTCGAGGACTCCACCTCTGGTGATTATCATGCTGCGACCATTAAGACATGCACATCCAGGGGCGTATTTAGAGGGGGAGGGCATTGTCCATGCTCCCGTTTGTGCCACGGCACAAAGCAAAGTAGTGCAAAATATACTTCAAAGTCGCGTAATCAGATTATAAAAGAGCATGCATGGGGAAGAGAATTACGCTACCTGGAATTTTTGCATCATTTTAATCAGCTTGAGAGTAGAAGTGAAGCAAATTTCAAATTCTTTAGTACATGCTAAAATCTTGCCGTTTTGAAAACCTTTTTTCAACTTAAATTTACCACACTCTATCTACACTGGGCAAGAAAGACATAGCTCTTATTTTTTTAGATCTAACTAGACATGGTTTGTTCTGAAGTAGCATTTCTACAAACTGCTGGGGCACATTATATTGCGAATATTTTCTATAGCCGATGTCATAACAGTTAACTGTTTGCTGCTCGGCAAATTGCAAATAATCTGTCATTAATAGCTAAAAAATTTTAACTTCTTTCCTTGGCCTTACGCATAATATCATTTAAAAAAATATCTAATAATTTAGCTTGTGCCCTCCAGTGCTTTTTCTGCTTATTTTGTGCACGTTTTGCGTTGCTCAAAACAGGCCTTTCAAACCGAAATTTAACCAAAAAGGTCTTAAAAATGAGTTATTTTCGCAAAAAACGAAAAAATTTTTTTGCGTTTTTTTTTCTGAGAACCTTGTCCGGAGTCACAAATTTTAACACCTCACCCATGGCCCCGCTTTTTGAAAACTTTTGGTTAGACGCATTGAACAATGAACAAAAACCTTATGCAAAAAACCGGTCGACGGGGCCGGTCAGAAACCGGTTGACCGGCCAATCAACCGGCGTAGATTTTGAAATTTACCGGTCGGGTCGAGAAAATCCTGACCGGTTCCATCTCTACTGCACACGGCTGAGGGCTACCCGGCCTACCAGCGTGGTAGACGTGGTTGCAGGCCCGGTGCCAGGATAGCGTGACTGGGGATGCATAAATTAATTTTGGGCAGGTGCACGAAAACTTTATTCTTGTGAATTCGAGAATGTGGATCAAACGAAAAAGATGAAGACCAAAAAAAAGAAAGGTCTTCAATTCAAACATTTCCACAAGTCTGGTTTACATACTACAAATCGCTCGATTTCCCACGAATTCTAAGGTGAAGACCAAAATAAGTTTTCGTTCCAAAATATACGCGACGTTTCAGGAAATTCGGTGTGAGTCCACAAAAAGCACGAAAAACAGTTATTGCTCACAAATTCTAGAGCGATAAGCACTATTTTGGGAGTCTAAGGCCTCGATTTGCACTCCAGCAGCCCCGAGTCTGTTAATTTCTTCGGGGCACAATCCTCGCTTGGGGAGGGCACAGTTTTTGTTTGGGGAAAGGGGGCACAAGCAGTCATTTGGGGGGGCACGGCCCCGCAATGCACCCACGTAACGCCGAGTCTGCTTGGTAGTACCAGCAGGCTAGTGGCGTCGCACAAAGGATGGTGACACCCGGGGCGGACTTTCGTGTTGTCACGCTTTATAATAGTAGGCTGCAAAAGGTTTTATTTTAAAGATAGCGGTACTACTTCGTTACTGTAGATAGCGGGTTGTTATTTGGCTAGCTCGATAACTTCTCGTTGTAAAATTCTTAAACTTGGAAGCAGGAGCAGCACACGTCTAGTATCAGGCGTAACCACAAAGCTGTGTTCGGAAGGGGGGGGGGGGTCTGGAAACTTCACCTCCGATCGCCGGAGGCCATCAGGGGTCTGGGAGCGGAGCCCCCGGCACTCAAAAATTTTGTATTTTTTTGCAAAAATAACTTAATTTTAGTCCGATTTTGATAAAAATTAATGCTTTTAAAACGTGGCATAGAAATTAGCAGTGTAAAAACATTATTAAAGTAGCTGAATAAATGGGCAGGGGCGACGTGAGTGGTGACTATAGGAAAAATTTCAGTTCTTTTATTTGCCAGCTACATGCTACTTTGTCGATCGGTAACGCATTTGTCTTTGAGTGAGAGGTCCGAGGTTCAAATATGGGGCCGGTCAAATTGGATACAGAGCTGTTAACGGCTTGCCACCGCTGCGACATTTCTTTAAAAGAAGCTGTGTTGCCCGGGCGCAATGACGCGGAGATGAGTCCCGCAAACTCGTTACACGTTTCAGCGTAATACAGCGATAAAAGATTTAGAGATTTACATGCTGCTGATACCATACATTAAATAACCTAATAGTTTAATGAAGCTCACAAGGAGTGATCCATTTCGTCTATATTTAATAGAGAAAGATAATTTGGGGGCTAATGAGAGGATGGTTGAGTCGAAGTAATTGATGATTAACTATTGCCTTGTAGCTTTCCCCACTACAGTATTCTCGAGCTTGTATGTTTTTTTGATGAAACGTATATTTAACATGTTTCAACAAGCGATCAAATTTGATTGCTTAGGTTCAGCGATTTTTCAAAATTTTTACTGATTTGTGAGATACATTTTTGACAAATTAGCGCCCCCCCTCTAAATAAATGTTTCAAAAGATTCTTTAAATCCTTTTTTAGTTCGTTCCAGTGCGCTAAAAATTTCAAGTGGAATTAAGCGTATTCTTGTTTTCTTCTTTTTCTTCTTTGTTCGATTGGTATCATAAAATGGTGTTACCCCAAAATGGTGAGACCCGGGGCGGCCTTCCCCCCCCTCATGGCGACGCCTCCCCATAGCGACGCCACTGAGTAGGCTTACTCGCGTGATCAAGAGGATTAGAATTAGAACCATTTGACCTCTGCCTTACACTGTACTGGACAGACTACAAGTAGCTTCCTACTTCCGCGTAATGTCATTGGCCAGTAGCCACGCAAAAAGAATCATATATATCTACAGCTAGTACGGAGTTGAATTCCTTTTTTATCCCATTCCAAAAGTAAGGTTTACCATGTAAGAAACCCAAAAAATATTACCGCGGTAACGGCATTCGGTACATTTTTGTAAAATTACCGCAGCAACGGTAGGGTAACGAAAAAAATTACCGGGGTAAAGTACCGCGGTAAAATTTTATACGGTACCCCGCACCACTGCCGGTTTATTCAGAAATATCTCATTTGCTGAGAAATTGGCGTTCTACAAGCTGTACTACTTTAGTATTCAGTTGTAGGACAAACTGGGCCCATTTGCGATATTGCGCAAAACCTATGCCCTTAGTTGGGAATGTTTCCTCCAAAATTAGCCTTGTTAAAAGAAGGAAGTCCCTTTTAAATTTTGAGCAAATTGGCTAGTCAAATTGGAAATCACGAATTGGAACTACTCAGTAGTTTGTCCTATCAAGCTGAATAACGGTATAGCAGGAAAACATCAATTTCTCGCTGATTTTTATCTAGCTGCTTTGCAGTATCTGTTTGTTTGTTTGTACATTTTGGTGTTGAAAGGTTTATTTTATTTAGAGCATAGTAATTCTCTGCGCAAAAACTACTTTTTAATGCATCGCTTTGCCACTGTATAACTTCCGTTGATTTACTGGAAGTAGTCTAACCTTATCAGTCTTACCAAGGCCCTACTTTGCCAAGCCACTTTAGATCAACTTTGAGGAAAGCATCGCAAATTGTATCATGTAGCGCCTCTTTTTTTGGAAGGTTTCCAGCCTATAGTTTATGCCAGAGGTGGAGTCGAGGACACAAGGCTCGAGGCCAAGGACACAAAAAAATCCGAGGCCAAGGCCAAGGACAGCCCTTCCGAGGACAGAACCTCTCGGGGCCAAGGAAAGGGATGCTCGAGGCCAAGAATTAATGACACAGGCGCAAGTGTTCTCCAAAAAAAAGAGGTCTTCAAAAATTTTTTTCAGGCGTTCTCCAAAAATAAAAATTAAAAATTCTTCAAAAACATTTTTCAGACGATCTTCAAAATTTGAACAATTTCAAAAATAGTGCTGTCCTCGAGGCGAGGACAGGCAATTTTCGAGGACTTGAGGCTTCGAGGCCAAGGCCAAGGACTTCCAAATGTGTTCTCGAGGATGTCCTCAAAGCCAAAGACGCCCTCCAGGACTCTACCTCTAGTTTATGGCTTTAGTTTTGAATTTATAGCACTTGTTTAAAAACAATGTCTAGGTAAGAGGTTCTATCAATTAATCGGTAAGGGTGTAGTTAGTAGCCTGCAGTAGTTTCATTCTGTAAAAATTTTAATTAGTTTAGTAGCATGTAGCCTTTTACCTATAATTCGGTAAAAATTTCAGTTAGCAGCCTGTCGTCTCATTCAGTGAAGATTTCGGTTAGTTTATTAGTACCTTGTACTTGTGTAGCCTAGTTTTGTTTGCTAATAATTTCAGTTAGTTAAGATTTAATAGGTTTCGCTTATTTTGGTAGGTAAAGATCAATATTTAAAAACAAAAGTTTATAAGATTTAATTATTAATTATTCAATTGGTAAAGTGTCTATTTGGCAGTTTTTATCACCGCAATAATTGTTACTTTAGCCCTACTAGCTTAACTGAGGAACCTTGAATTTGGCAAAACAACTGTTTTAGCCATGCAAATGGAAATTCTTGTCCAGTTTGAATTTATCAATTGAACAACTTAATTTTGCCGAGTAATTCTTATTTGTTTGTTGGTAAGTAAATTGAGCAATCAAAGTTAGCTGAAACAAATTTTTTCTTATACCCTGTTAATCCCCTTTAATGGTCGATACGGTGTACATTTTATTAAGCCGTTTAATTTGCACCTGAAAATGATTACATCTAGTACTGCATGTTACTATGTGGGAGCTTGCAAGCAGGACCAGTAATCGACCGATTCGTGTTGAACAAATAGATCTTTCAAAAAGTATTTTGTTTTTCTGTAATGGAGCAAATTAAAAATATTTTCTGTGGGGGAGCCCCTCAAGTGGTTGAAATCTTTGACAGTGCCAAGATAAATGATTTTTACCACATAGATACTGATCCTGATAAAACAAAAACAAAAAAACATCTTACTTGCAAAGCCATTTAAAAATCGGCTGTTGTGTGGCACACTTGGTGAGTGCCCGAAAGTAGCACCGCACATTAGAATTTTCTCTCTCGCTTGACACGTTAAAAATTTTTAGTTTGAAGTTTATTCAGAAAGGCTCATGGAGAGATTGCACCCAAAATACGTCAAACAGTTTGTCGTTAAATATAAGCGGATAAATAAAATATTAGCAGCTCTCTAGCTTAAGCTGCTCAAAAAAATGACTTTTAGAAGTTTTACATGGGAGATTTCCTAGAGCATGGCACACCAAACTATACTACCAAAAATTCTTGTTACGTATTCACTTATATCAAATAAAGATATGGAATTATAGCTCAACCTTGTCACGAATGGGAGGTGAAGCTATATGCTGTGTACGCGCTTTTTTTAATCTCTTACTGGTAGAAAGCTATGTAGAGACAGTCGATCATATTTTATGACTTTTTAAGTTAATAAATTCTGCTTGCATTGATAAAAAGTTGAAAACTTTTTACCAAGTATAAAGCGGGTTATTAAATATCAACGTCACTACTAATGTCAAGCTGTGATGTACATAAATAAAGTGAAAAAGCGAGAATGAGCACCCATGCTTAGAGACGCATATTGGCTAACTTTATACGTCCTTGTCAGATCCGAGTAACTCATTGAAATTTCTGTATTATTTTCGGCCGTCATTTGGTGCCCACTACGCAGCAAGGGCAACCGCAGTGACTCAGTCATTTTGTCATTGAAACAGTTGATATTTTCATTCAGGAAAATCTGATTGATCTTAGCAAAGAACTTTTTACAACCAAGTAGGATCATCAATCAACTGGCAAAGAATTTTATTATGGGCTGTTTTGGGTCTTTCTCTTGCCAGGTCAAAGTTTCTTTTTACAGTTTGTAGTAGATTTTGTGCGTACAAATTACAAAACCATCAAATAAGTTCAATTGTCTATCTTTATCGTTCAGAGGTGGAGTCGAGGACACAACGTTCGAGGCCAAGGCCAAGGACTCAAAAAAATCCGAGGCCAAGGCCAAGGACCGACATTTTAAGGACAGACCCTCTCAAGGCCAAGAACCGAGGACACAATTTTTTCTAAATTGTGGTTGGCAAACTTTCCATAATTTTTAAATGCGAAATTGCTTAAGATATTGCATTTCGTGAAGCTTTTGATGATAATTCGAAAATAGTAGTTTTTTAAATAATAAGGAATGCCATTTTGAAGTTTTGCACGTTAGCAGCTGATGTTGGTTACGTACCGTTGCGGTATCGTGGTAGTGAAACAAGGCCATATAGTCCGAGAATGGAAATACAGCTGAATTATAACCGTAGAAATGATCAATGTTAATACCTTAATTTTATCAGTTAGGATCCCGGTGTAAACATGCACTGATCATGGATCCCCACTTTTTCAATATATAGTTTCCTTTTTCTGTATATAGTTTTTCAGTATATCCAGCGTAAGTACATTTTCACTTTTTCAGAATATAGAGCGGAGCCTCCAGCGCTCGAAAATTTTGTATTTTTTTGACAAAAATAACTTAATTTTAGGCCTATTTTAATAAAAATTAATACTTGTAAAATGTGACATAGAAATTAACACTGCAAAAACATGATTATACTAGTTGCATAAATGGGCTATGTGGAAGGAAACTATGGCTAGAATTTCAGTTCTTTTATTTAGAAGCTGGTAAATCATAAAATCCTCAACCACCAGTTCAATAAAACTCTCAAGGAGTAACCTATCTAGTCTATATTTTATAGAGACAAATAAAGTTGGGGGGGCTAATGGAAGGAAGTTTGATAGAAGTGATTGGTAATTTACTAATACTGAGTAGCCCCTTCCCCCAATTTCTAAGCTTCCATATATTTTTGATGAAACGCAAGTAAAGTATTTTTCAATGAGCGATCAAATTTGATTACCAATTTTTAGCAATTTTTTAAAGTTTGTTTCTGATTTATGAGTTTTGTTTTTGTCAAATTAGCCCCCCTCCAAATAAACGTTTTAAAATATGCTTTAAATCATTTTTTGAGTATATTCCAGTGCAAAATTTGGTTTTAGAAGTGCTAAAAATGTGGTATTTTCCTTATTCTGCATTTTGGTCGACAGGCCAATGGGAGAGAGGGACAATAGCCCCCCTCCCCCCACCCCTAGCTACGCTATTGAGTGTATGTGATGGTTTTCTCACATCTAATGCCTGTCAATGAATGAGAGCTAACGTTTCGACAGCCACAAGACACTTTGTTAAATTAAACATAAGGTGATTAAAAACAGTAAAGCCTTATTTAAAATAATAAAATTTTTAAACGTTTCGGACTTAGCTATGTCCATCATCAGTAAAAAGTAAAATCTAAAACAGTAAAAAAGTAAAATCTAAAACAGTAAAAAAGTAGTCTTTAAGCATCGACAAACTGAAACCGGACATAAACGTTGATCAGTCATCGATAACTTTGTATCTGTTCAACACGTGATTGTTCTTTGTTTTTTCCTCTTTTTTCATTCATTGCACTACGCTAGTATCACAGAATTACTTAGTGTGTTTAGCAGTGGAACAGCAGATTGTTTACATCAGCAGGTTTTACTCAATTGCAGCGCTATGTATAACTTTTACTGAAATGTGTCTACTTTCATTCGAGACTAGTTCTTTACTTTTTTACTGTTTCAGATTTTACTTTTTACTGATGATGGACATAGCTAAGTCCGAAACGTTTAAAAATTTTATTATTTTAAATAAGACTTTACTGTTTTTAATCAAATTAAGTAAAACTGCCGTTCAATCAGTCCCGAAAACATAAGGTATTTAATTAGGAAAAAAAAGTGAAAGACACCTGCAGGGTCGTTTTAAAAAGGAAGGCATTGGAGACATTTGCCCAGGGGCCCCCTTCAGAGGGTTCACAATTGTAGAAACGGAAAAATAATAAACCATAAATTTTTTCTGAAAATGCCCAAATTTGTGCGGGAACTTTGCCTCTTTGTCTTAATGTCGTGGTGTAAAAAATTCATTAAGTATTTCAGGCATTCGAAAAAATATAGTTATATTTAACTTCACACTTATAATTTCTTTATCATTTTTCATTCAGTTTTTGTTTTTGTGATCGAATTAGTGTTTTATTTGGGATTCTTAGCGGCGATTTTCAACTCGCATATTGCTCAGTGGATGTCGTTTTTCCCCCGAGACCTCTTGCCAGTGATTAAAGTTATTCGTTCTTATCTCAAAACAAATTCTTCGCGCTCGCGTATTTTCAGAATAAGTTGGCGTTCGCAAGATGCGTAACACATGTACTGTAATATAATATCAATACGCCTTCGCGGTAATATTGCAATACCCTTACATTTCATTATTACACACATTCTTTCTTCTTAATTTGCTTACAGAATAGGCTTGGTCATGTTTTTACATTAGCAACCCAAACAAGTGTATTTGGTGGACTCCGGATTCATTGTTATGTTTTTGGACGGTTTAGTGCTTTGAGATTCATATTGCCCGCATCGGAATTATTAGCAGAAATAAGAACAACAATATTATATATTGCTTTTTGCCCCCCTCATTATCCGATTAGAGCTTTCACACAATGCCATTTAAAATACTTTTTAGTATGACTTGGCTTAGTTGGATATCACATTGTATTATTTTTCAAATGAAGAAGGGAAACAACGAATTAACAGACAAACAGTTATGTATGTCTTTCGTTCAATTATTTTGTGTTTTTACAATAGGTGGGTACAAGTCCGTTAATCGTTATTCCGTTAATAATGAAGCTAACTTTTTCATTAACTCGTTAATCTGTTAAAAATTTTTTTCATGTTAACGGACTAAATTAACTTCCGTTAAGATTTTTATCGTTAATATCTTGCACCATTCATTCATCGTACCGGTACAAACCAGTTTCCACTGGTAACACTTGTTGAGTTTTAGCACAAATTTTATAAATGAAAACGAAGAAAGGAGCTCTTCTTCGTGACAAATAACAAGCTGCAGCCTCATAGGTCCATTGATTATCGCTGTTCGCAATTTCCAAGGATTTTTCGATCGCAGCTTCTTTAGTGCATTTGAACTTATTTTTATCTTGAAATTAAATTAGACTGTAAAATGTAACTTCCAAAACACAAAAAGACCACCATAGCAATAAATATTTCCGTACAATCAGCTCAACAGCGTCAATACGTGTTCTAGAAGCGAGTGAATAAAAAGAAATGTAAATTACTTCCGGAAAAACACTTTAATTGAAGACCGATGAAAATTTGGGTCAAGTTCGATTGTAGTTGTAACAAACTTCCAAAACAGCCCCTCTTCCCCCCCCACCCCCTTTTCGAAATCCTGGCTACGCGCCTGGTTTCGATAACATATTGCAATATTTAGACAGCATTTTAATCAAACAACTAATCGGCAAATACGCAACTTTGACAAATTATATTTTACTTCAAAAGCCTTTACGTATATTTTTTCTTATCAAAATGTTGCAGCCACTGCCGAAGGTGCGTTTTCAAAAGCACGTAGACAAATTGTGTTTTTGATATGTGGGTTTCAACTTTCAATATTGTGTTTTCAATAACTTTGTGATACATTCGACGGTAAATCGGCTACGATACAACGTGAAAAAATTACAGCGATTTTTTCTAAATTTTTTCAAAAATGCGAGACAACATTTAGAAAAAATCTGCACTTTGGAAAATGTCACAAAATTTAAAATAATGTGGATTTTGTCCTAGTATAACGATATTTTCGCTCTTGCTGCGGAAAAAATTATAAATTCTAAGTTAATTAATAGCGAAAATCAGGAGCGTAACGAGAATTTTGCTAAGGGGGGAGGGGGCTAGAACCCTAGGTTAAGATAGTCTGCGTTTCAAAGTTGGGGTGTGGTAGCTTATTCCCCAGCCGCTTGCAGTGCCCTAGCCAGAACAAAACAAAGTAAGGGGGCACTAAAATAGACTAAACTTTTGCACATTAAACTGATCTTGCACGGCTGCAAATTATGCGTAATTTTAAAAATTCTGTATTTATGTCTAAAAAAGAGACATAATTATAAGGCCGGTAGCGTTTCTTAGCTCTTCGTTTCCGGCCCATAATCGCTTGAAAAATGTTTTTGCAGCAATGACTGCTATCTAAATAACCTTATTGAGTGTGCTCTAAAAAAACAGAAACCGTTGGTCATTAAAAAGCAAACTGACTATTTTTTAGATATACCAGAGTTGTAAGTCGGATCGGATTGGATTCGGGTTTGGGCCTAAAGGTGACAAAAACTTCCGGCTTGAGATGTGCTTTTTGTCTCAGGTGCAAAAAATATAATCAAAATAACTTGGCAACATTGCTAAATTTTTCAGACCTAGCTCAACTTTCGGGTTTTTCGGGCATGATTTGGGCTTCAAATTAGTTTTCGGGTTTGGGCCGGGTTCGGGTCTGAACTAGTCGGCCCGTTTACAACTCTGAGGTATACATCTTTACGCCCCTCCGCACCCGTGAACCGATATTTTGCTGCCGGGGGGCGGGGAGCTTGAACCAAAAGTTAGAATTTTTTTGCTTGAAAAATGCCTCAATTGCGTGGCGAGCTGGGCAAAATGGTGCAACTCAAGCGCATCATACGCTGGGCGATTTTATATTGCACGTTTTTAAAAGATATTTGAAAGAACTACATAGAGCCACCAAAGGAACCACAAGGATACCATAGATATCACACCTCCGGGCGGGAAATCTCAGCGATTCAAATAGAAAAGGAGAAAACAACGTCGGTTGACAAGTATATTGACAATCACAACACCACAGGAATCGCACAAGTGACGAGCATCCGCGACCGGTTTCGTCCTTGCTCAAGGGAATCATCAGGCGGAAGAACAACGGGAAAATCAAATTAAGCAATGCAGCAAGGGAGAACAGAGCTTGCAAACCGACATTATGCATAGGCATCACGCCAAGCGAGTGTTCCTTGTCAAAAAAACAAAGCCATAGGGACCCCAAGTAGATTGTCAAAAACTACATAAAACCACCTCATATTGGGATCCCTATGACTTTGTTCTTTTGACAGGAAACACTTGCTTGGCGTGATGCCTATGCATAATGTCGGTTTGCAAGCTCTGTTCTCCGTCGCTGCATTGCTTAATTTGGTTTTCTCGTAGTTCCTCCGCCTGATGATTCCCTTGAGCAAGGACGAAATGGTCGTGGATGCTCACCCATGCAATTCCTGTGGTGTTGTGATCGTCGACATGATTGTTGATCGACGTTGTATTCTCCTTTTTCATTTATATTTGAAAGAATTAAATTGCCAAGATTTGGAAACCAGTTGAAAAATTAAATTACCCAGCCCCTACTTTACTTGCAGGTCAAGTCCAAAACACGTTTAAACGCCTACATTTTAAAGTTGAAGTTTCTGAGTGACTTGGCCAAGGGGGCGGAGGGTTGAAGCCCTCTTAGCACCTCTTGATTGTACCACTATCCGTAAACACTTAGCGGCCTGATGTGTATCCCGACCCATGGTTAGAGAAACACTGGCTTTAGGCTTAGAATGCTTTGAATTGCATACAGTGCAAATGTTCGTGGTTTTGAAATTGATATGACTAGCCTAAATACGTCATGACCTAATGGGTTTAGAGGTGTAAACTTTGAATGTTAAAGCTGGTTTGTAAAACTTGAACCACTAACTTTCAATATTTAAAAACATCAATATGCTGCTAATGTAGCTAACTTAGTCAAGCAAGTAAAATTGAACGTAACTATTTCTTTTCCCGTCATTGTCGGTTGCCTTTTCGTTACGAGATGTTACAAAAAAGTATTTTTACTGAACCCAAATGGGGGGGGGGGGGAGCACAAGCAGGCGTTAGGGAACAAGACCCTATTTGGGAGGGGGTCTAAATTTCTTTAAAAATATAACTTGCAAATATCAGTAAAAATTGTTTGACCAAACACGATCAAATTTGCTTGCTAGCCAAAAAATGATTGAGGTAGGTTTAGGGTAGACTAATCAAATAAATGTGTATGTGTTTTGTTTTTTTGGGGGGGTGAATGGGGGATATTTTGAGTTAGTTACATAAAACTTTCTAGTTTTTCAAATAACAAGTTTGTATCATGGCTGGAATTAAGACGAACGAAATTTTCTAATTACTAATGTACCCATCGCTCGCTTATAGCTTACTTAAGCAGCCATTTTAATCATGCTTTGCAGTGCTGTTATTTACGGTGTTCATAAACCATAATTTTACCACAATAGGCCTTAAATTAAGTTCCTTGTAAATGTAATTACATTTCATTCACCAAGTTGACTTTTCCAGGACACAGCCAAGGGATCTTTCGGTCTTCGAGTCAAGCTACCACCTGTCTACCACGCACACAATGGAGGCTTCACACTGTCTCTTTTAATGCAGAACGTCAAACAGGAAAGCTGTAAATACAAGTTATGTAGTCTTTGGTTTGATCCCACCAGGAATCGAACCTGAGTCTGCCGTTTCAGTAGCAGACGCTTTATTCGCAAAAAAACATTTCAAAAATCTCCGGGCGCTGGGAGCTGCGTCCCCAAGCCCCCACAACCTCCAGAAATTAATAGGACTGAAACTTTTTATAATGACAAGAAACAAATACAAAACTTCTGCAAACTGCATTAGTTGCAGTGGCGTCGCTAAAGATGGTGACACCTGGGGCGAAATTTTGTGGTGTCACCCTGGATAATGTATAGCAGGCTGCAAAAGGTGATATTTTAAAGATAACGGTATTACTTCATTATTGTAAATAGAGATTGTTATTTGGCTAGCTCAATAGCTTCTCATTGTAAGATTCTATGAAGTATGCGTTTAGTATCAGGTTGGCAGCATACGTTTAGTCTCAGGTGCGTAATCAGAAATCTGAACTGGGAAGAGGGAGTTTGGAGAGTCTGGGGGCAGAACCCCCAGCGGCTCGAAAATTTTTATTTGTTTGCAAAAATAACTTAATTTTAGGCCTATTTTGATAGAAATTAATACTTTCGAAATGTGGCATAGAAATTAGCGGTGTAAAAACATCATTAAACTGGTTGCATAAATTGGCAAACGCTATGTGAGAAGAGGCTAATGGTAAAGTTTCAGTTCTCTTATTTACAAGCTGGTACCGTAAATCATACTGTAAAATCTTTTAATGCCATGAAACTTCCAAGGAATAATCCATTTCGTCTACATTTAATAGAGAAAAAAACTGGTTGGAGAAGGCTGATGGAACGATATTTGAGTAGAAGTGATTGGTAGTTAACTAATGCTGAATAGCCACCCCTTCCTTCATAGGCGTAGCCAGGGGGGGGGCCGGGCCCCCCCCAATCAAAACTCCGCTAACGACAAAAAGTTATGACAACATAGCCTGACGATGTTTAGTTGCAGTTTTTTTTCAGTAATTGCGCACATAACAGTAATTAAACAGTAAAGTAACAGTAAAGCTAACGGTTTCGGCCGAAAAACCACTCTCAATTTCGGTGAAGACCTTTTTTTTTTTTTTTGTTTTTTTTTTTTTTTATTTTTTGGAGATCACCTGATTTTGGGCGGAAAAATCGTTCGAATTTCCAATTTCGGCTGAAAAATCACTGTTAATTTCGGTGAAGACCTTTTTTTTTTTTTTTTTTTTTTTTTGGAGATCACCTGATTTTGGGCGGAAAAATCGTTCGAATTTCCGATTTCGGCTGAAAAATCACTCTCAATTTCGGTGAAGACAGCCGAATTTTTGAGGGTTTGGGCCCCCCCCAATCAAAAATCCTGGCTACGCCTATGCCTTCCTTATTCCTGAGCTTTTTTTTTTTTTTTTGATGAAATCTATCTTCAGCATGTTTAAACAAGTGATCAAATTTGATTGCTTAGTTTGGGCGATTTTTTAAAGTTTTTACTGATTTTCGAGTTATATTTTTGATAAATTGGCGCCCCTCCTTTAGATAAATGTTTTAAAAGATGCTTTAAATCATTTTTTAGTTCATTCCAGTGTGCTGAACATTTCCAGCGATATTAAACATATTATTGTTTCCTTTTTTGTTCGATTAGTATCATAATACAATGTCACCCCAAAATGGTGTCGCGACGCCACTGATAAGCAAAACCAAAATTATTTATTTTAAAATCATGCAGTCACCAAAATTGTCGAAACGATTTTGCTCCTCAAAAAATATCCTTGTCGCAACGTGCCTGATAATTAGAAAAACTGTTTGATAAGCTTTTTTATGCTGCAACATAAAACGGATTAAGAAAAATCATTTAATTGCACTTTTTCATAACGGCAGAGTACTGCTGAGTCCTCAGTTGCAAACAAAAATATCAATAGAACTACTAAAAAATCAAATCGTTCATTATACTCGCTGTAATACGCCGAAGTGTGTTACTAGTTGGCGGGCCCCATCTCCGCTTCATTGCGTCCGGGCATCGCAGTTCCATTTGAAGAAATGTCGCAGCGGTGACGAGCCGTGGCAACACTGTGTCCGATTCGACCGGGCCGAGATTTTAACCTCTGACCTCCCGCTCCAAAGACGAACGCGTTACCGCTCGACCAACTGGCCACTTGTACAAAGCTACCAACAGTATCAATTACGATCATTGATGCATAAAATTTAATTTAGGCTATATTGGTGGCGTAACAAAGGGGAGAAGAACAATTAAGCGCCAGCGGAAACATTTGTCGTGGGGCGTAACTGCCGCTGAGTCCAAAGTTGAAAATATCCTCGTTCGTCGTTTGTATTTCCAGCGTAAAGCATGAGTCTCTTACTAGAAAACAGAACCTTATATTTTTATTGTTCTTCACGTACATTTTGCTTCTAGGCGCTAACGCAGTATGCGGATTTTCAGCTTTAGTCAGATATTTGTCGATTATCATGTATGTAGGCGAAATACTAAATTGCTTAATGCACTACGTTGCAAACAGAGTACAGTAAACGAAGTTGTTGGGCCCGAACGACAAACTAAAGTATTTGAGATTCTAAAATTTTCTTATGAAAGTTGACTCTTGTGGTTCAAATCTTTAATTGTGCAAATGTGGAACTATATAATATTGCATGTCCATTACTATATAATAGTTTGTTGTCGACAACTTCTCAAACTATTGTGTGGGTTTTATAAATTCTAAATGAAGAGCATAACAAAAGTATATCATTGCAATTTTGTTTCTTCGTGGTTACTGTGTTGGGCGGCCAATGTATATTACTGGGCGCAAAGAATTAGCTCGCCAATATTCGATAAATGATTTACCGGAAGTTATAATTACTTTCCATCCTTGGCTGCATTAAGAAAATACCTAATATTTTATGCTCTTCTGCGCATTGATGTTGCATATTATTGAATTTTCAACAAAATTTCATACTCGACGACCACAATTTTCTTGGAAAGGGCCCCGAGTTATTTTTAAAAAATGCTATGGTCTTTTCGCAACCTCTCATTCGAAAGATTATTCTGTAAGTTTTTGTTGTTTCATTTTCCAGCGGGACTTGGTATATTTTTGTTTCGAGAAAAAAATCATACTTTTCAATAGTTTTGCTTTCCTTCCGTGGCCTGCAAAGACAGCATCAGAAATATTTTAGAATTTCATCCGTAGCATTTTTGGTGACTGCGAAAAATACGGAATATTATGCAATTCGCTAAAACTGCTTTATCGTTATTGCAGTTCCACTAGAGCATAATATATCAATATGGGTGTATCAAATCCTTCGTCACGTTTCAGAAATAAGCTAGAAAATTTTCGAAAACTTTTATGTTAATCGTCAAGATGTTTACAAAAATGCACAATTGAGGATCGGAAATATTTTAAACTAATCGTACAAACAAATTTTGATTTTCCGCTCTTTCACACTAGAGTATATGAATATTTCGCATAATTTTTTTTGATATAGGAATAGGACGCGTCCAAATTGACTGCAAATAGTTGGTAATTATTTTTTTGTAAAATTAAAATGCTCAGTAATCTAATTGATAAAAATGTCGTAATAGATGGAAGTGAAGACGATCTGGGAAAAACAAAATGATAACAGAATATTGCTTATTGATGTGATATTTAGCATGTTATTGAGGAGCTAGATTTCTGCTATACCTTTTTAACTTGTTGAAAACGATAATAGCAAATTTTTAAATGAGTCAAAACACAAACCAAACTAGAATATGACATCGCAAGCGATATCCGGGGACTTCGCGAAAGTATTTAACTTTAGTGAACTAAGGAACTTCACAATTGCGTTAAGCGTGTATATGGGTGTTGGTAGTCATATCTGAAATACATTGCTTTTGAGTTTTATAATGTTCCATTAAGTTAGTCAAGTTTGTGTTTAACGGCTTTCAAAATTCAAATGACTAGAAAAGGCATCTATAAATATCTATCAGATCTCGTTTTAACTTTTAAGGAGTTAGTTGAATTTTTGCTTAGCAGCACAATTCTTAAAATTGCGGTTACAAATAAAACCCTCGTTAAAACAAATATTTCGACAATAACCTCTCCTCCGATTGAAACACAGAAACAAAAACTTTTTATCTGGAAATGCCAATATGATTTTTTAATTTTGCAACTTACATTATCTTGACCAGAAATTTGACACACTATTCTAAATATCAAATCTACACCCTAACTAGCCCACAGCAATATTTTTTAAGAAGAATTTTATACCAGCACATGTACGAACAGTTCGACAAGTTTTTCTCAAAATCTAAGAACTAAATTAAACAATGCCTGCCTTAGCAATTAGCATGGAAAGAAACATGTAAACAAGCAAAATTTAGAAACAGATAACTAAATTCTTATAACTTTTTAAGTAATATTACAGAGTCTAACTTTACGATGACTTCACATTGAAAACTTACCTACTTACTTAACTCTATGCTTCCCAGAACACTAGGTGTAATGTTTAAATCAAATAACTATTTACCAAAAATCATCTACTTCTTTTGCACAATGCGCTCTTTTTAGTTCATTTTAACAGCTTTGACGTTAGTCGCTCTCAAAGTTTTACGGTCTCAAAAAGTTATCAAAATAATTAAGTAACGTCAATCACAAAGCAATGAGGAGTTCTAACAGTTTTTCTCTTTATTTTGAAATAACATAGAGCGATCTTAGAAATTCCAGCGACTTTATTACATCAGCCAAACTAAACACTATCTACGGCCAAAAATAAGAATGAATTTTACATCTATTCTTATTCTGAGAACGCTATTTAGCAGTGCGACCCAACGGCCAACGTATTAGATATTGTACAGTATATTGTAGTACATCCATTATTTAGCCCAAAAGCTTTCTTAATAAAATTGTTCAAAAACTTTGAAGAGCAAGAAGAAGATTTTTTCAGCGTCATCAGTGACAGCTTAGTAAAAATACTCGGCCATACAGCTTAAATCTAACAAAGCCATTAAGCTCAAGTACTTCAACGTGTTAAATGTTGCTGTAATCCCATAGGTTTTACTCCTCTACTTTTCTGTTATACCAATTCATTGTGAGAATTTAACCTACAGTTTGAAGGTCAATTTAAGTTCTAATTGTCCAACATAGCATTGCCAAGTTTGGCATGTTTTGTCTTTTTCTTATATTAATCTACCACTCTACCGGTACTCCTTGATTATGTCTAGCTGGAGTACTTTGCAATAAAGATTTTAAAATTTTAATGTGTCCATTTGGCATAGTCTCCTCAATGTGGCCAATTAAATTTTTTTACTTTAATCTTTGACTCATATTGACTTATCCAATAGATTTAGTTTGTTTAGCTTTTGTAGTTAATGGGGGAGGTGCCAACACAACTGCAGCACTCCAACAGTATGAGATCCTCACTTTTTTTCATGTAATATTTTTACCGATTTTGAAAATCTTATTTGTCTAGCTTAAGTGGTTAAAGCTTTTGAAGGATCCGTTGGAGGAGGACTCTTCAATTGTGGCACTTCAAATTAGCGATATTTTATTTATCTATTCTAATTTTTATTTGTTTTATATTTGCCTATTCTGTAAGTTTCATATGTCTAGCTTGAGTGTTTGAGAATTTTGAATTATGAAGGACCCCCATTTTGGTTCCACAAACTTATTGTCAAATTTTGTCTTTCCTTCATATTTGCTTGTGTATCCTGAAATTGTGATGTCTCTAGCTTACACAAGTAAAAAGTGTGAATTTTGGCGTCCTCATTTGAGGGAGACCCCATTGTGGTACTCCCAAAAATTTGTCAAGTTTTATCTTTTCATATTTGCCTATTCTGCTAATTCTATCAGTCCAGGGTGAGAGGTTTAGTTTTGAATTTTGGCGTCCTGGTTTGAGGGGGATCTCTTCATTTTGGTACCCCGAAATTTTGTCAAATTTTATCTGTTTTTCATATTGTCTATCCTGAAAATTTCATCAGTCCAGCGTAAATGGTTAAATTTTGAGTTTTGGCGTCCTTGTTTCAAGAGGATTCCTTCATTTTGGTACCCTCAAATTTCGTCAAATTTTATCTTTTTTTCATATTTGCATGTCCTGAAAATTTCATGTGTCTGGCATAAGTGGTTAAAAAGTTTGAATATTTTTGGCTCCGTTTGAGGGGGAGATCCCATGTTGATACCCCTAAATTTTGTCAAAGTTTATGTTCCCTTTATGTTTACTTACCTTAAAAAGTTCGTGGGCCTAGCTTAAAAGGTTAAAAAATTTGAATTTTGGAAGGCTTATTTGGGGGAAAGCCCCCATTGTTGAACCCCCGATTTTTGTTAGGTTTAGTTTATTTCTAATATCTACCCATTCCGAAAATTTGATTCATCTAGCTCCAACGGTTTAAAAGTTTAAAATTTTGAAGGGCCCGTTTGAGGGGATCTCCCAACCTGACACCCCCAATTTCAGTCGGGCACTTGTCTTCTCTGATATCTTCAATCGTACAAACTTTGAATACAGTGCGTTTAGCGGTTTAAAAGCAGATAGCCGGAGAAGAATAAGAAAAAAGAAAAAAAAGCAAGAAAAAGAAAAAAAAGAAAAACTATATTCAAGTTGGGGTAAACAAACATAACCAAAACAAGGCAGTTGATAGTGTGCTCAAAAATCACAAACCATTTTTCATCAATATCGGTAATTGCCGAGATATATCGGCTCAAAATCGTCCACTTTCTGCCCACTTTTGGCCTGTAAAATTTTAGTCACGCAACCGGGCGCCCCCAAACTTGGTTTGCGCAAAGCATTTACAAGCACACATAGTGTGTCCAAATTTCTGCTTTGCACGTCAAGTGGTTTTGGCATTATGAGCGATTTAATAACTTTTCAAGTCAAAAATTACCGTTGTTTTATGTTTTTTTGTGCGTTTCGATTTACGATCACATGACCTAGGCACACAAGACGCTTTCATTAATTGTAATGTTGAGTCCAAATTTCAACTTTTTAGGTTTTACCGTTTGTTAGTTGTAAGCAAATCAATCCTCATCTGCAAAAATTCGCAAACAAAACCAATGATACTACGCGCTCACGCGAAGTCCCAATAAATCATAATCATGCGCAAGGTAGGTGGGTGGCAATATAAAGCTTTGCGTGTCGAAGAGTCATTTGACCGAATCTTGTTAACGCGTAACCGTTCTTGTTTCTTTTTTCTTTTTCTCCTTAAAATAACCTGATTTCGAGTTGGGTTACAAAAATTTACTATATCCAACTTATCATACAGTTTCTAGGAATACCAAACTTTGGTAAAAAAGAGTGCAAAATTCTTGGCATATTAATGTTTTTTGCAAAACTTTAGCACGTGTAATTACTAAGATGCAAGCGTTCAAACAGCACAGGCATGCTCTACCACCCCTCAGTTTTTTACGGTGACCAAAAGCCCAGCTTTGAAACGGTTAAAACAATCAAAATTTGATTTTAGAGGGACCATATCTTCCTAAATGGTTTCCAGATGGTGGTAGCTCCAACATCATAGGCCAAAACATTTGTCTCTAAAATATCAACTGAAATAAAAAAAAAAAGAGTAGCTATTTATCTTACGCTGTCATAAAAAGGAAATTTGGAGTATCAATTTGGGGAATTTCTGGGAGCATCACCTGCAAACCATGGCAAAATATTTGTTTCATAAATATCTCTTAAGCCGCATTTACTCAATTTTTAGGTGTAAAAATCTCTCTCGTAGAAAAGTTACTTATACGAGGCTGACTCGCTTGCCGCGATCTCGTTTGACAAGAATCGCCGCCACGTAAGTAACACCTGCGATTTGCGATGACGATTATATTTTGCGCGACTCGATGCAAGAATCGTTCTCGCTCGTGATTACTTACACGCAGGCGCGTAGCCAGAATTTGGAAAAGGGGGGGGCTATTTTGAAAGAGTGAGAAGTGTGCAAACGACCTTGACTCGAATTTTCATTGACCTTGAATCAGTTTCAGACGGTTTGTCCGAAATTTGAGACGAAATGTCTCGGACAGATTGGAATGTCAAAGGTTTTTTCCGCCCAAAATTAGGTGATCTCCAAAAAAAAAAAAAAAAAAAAGGTCTTCGCCAAAATTCAGAGTGATTTTTCGGCCGAAATCCCAACTTCAAACGTTTTTTCCGCCCAAAATTAGGTGATCTCCAAAAAAAAAAAAAAAAAAAAAAAAGGTCTTCACCAAAAATCAGGGCGATTTTTCTCCCAATTTCGCAAGTTCAAACGTATGAGGGGGGTCTCTTTTCGTATGGGCGGGGGCTATTTTCCATTTTTCACAGAAAATCGGCCTCAAAAGCACAAAAAACATGCAATTTTGCATCCTTCACAAGCCAATGGGGGGGGCTCGAGCCCCCCCCGCCCCCCCCCTGGCTACGCTACTGCTTACACGAGGTCAATTTCAACGTCTCGAAAGTCCGCGGGCAAAGTCGCGCTCGTGTAAACAGCAAATCTTATGCAATTTACGAGTACCGTAATTGTATTCTGCTTTTATAATATTGCAGGTACACTTTTCTTATAAGAACCAATAAATTTTGAGTTGAGGCTGGCTGTTCTTAATTTTTTGCCAATGTTGAGCCTTAGTTGCTCTTAATTGGTTCTTAAATATTGAAAGCATTGATGTCAATTATGGCGACTATTTGTTTGTTAATTCCAAATGCTTTGTCTGCTTCAGTAAACGTCTTTTTGTGCTGTTTTTGCAGCATCGTAAAATTACGGAAAGCGAAAATTCATTTTCGTTTGAACGAGAGCCAAAAAGTTTTTTCTATTAGCTGCGCACTGCGTAATAGCACTCTATAGTCTCAGAATTGTTGCAATTTTGCTTGTAAAAGCCAGAAAACAACTCAAGCTTTATTGTTTTGAGTCAGTACAGAATTTAGTTTCTTTTTTGATTTGGAATTTATTCTTTTTCCGTTCTTTTTAACATTATTTTTTGTTGCTGAGACTAGTGTTATTGCTAATTTGTCATTACATTTTGAGCAAAAAGAAGCCTCGTGTACTTACAAAATTGTTGTTGTATAAAAACTGTAATCAAGTTTGTCATTACTAATATTGCGGCATAGCAAAAATAAAAGTTAAAAATCTGAAACCTCTAGAATAGTTAAGACAATGAATTCACGATAATTGCATTTGGATAATATATTTTGGAAATGGAGGTGCTTGTTACAGAAGCCTTCCGTAACACTGCTGCCTGTAGATGCTCCAGCGAAACTCTGCAGCCTTCACCCTGTCTATCTGCCCCAACCACAATTGAAATTCTCCAACTTATACTGTATTGTTCAGACAAAATAAATAACATGGAACAAACAGTACGGAATGGCAAAAAATAACTGAAATTTAACCTGAAAATAATGAACTAAAAAAGTGCCAGACCAGCGATCTTCAAAATAAAATACGTCCGTTCATAGCCGTAGGAGGTGGGGGGGCTGGGGGGCGACCGCCCCAACATTTGATTCAAAACGTCGAAAATTCGGGCAAATAGTTTCTTTATTTGGGCACACCAATGGCGAAAAACCGTCTCAATTTTAGTGAAGACCTTTTTTTTTTGGAGAACACCTTAATTTTGACAGAAAAACCGATTGATTTTTTGTGCAAAACTAACTGAATCAAGTCATTTTTCGGGTAAAAGTTTGGTGCCCCCCAAATCATTTTGAGCTCCTACGCCCATGCGTCCGTTTGCCAATTGCTCGAATGAAAAGGAATGCCAGAACAGAGGTAACTCGTCCAAACTCAAAGATGTGCAAGAATTACCTTAACGCGCGTAATTATTAAAACGTTTGCTTCCAATTGCTGCAGGAAATTAAGTGACGTGCGCAAACTAAAGGAAAGAAGCGGCCGAGTTTAAAACTAGAACGAGGAAACTCAAGAAAAGGTCAGTCGGTGCTGTAACAGTGCTAGCAGCGTAGGCTCACACCTTGTATACAAGTACCATTCACTGGTGTTTGTCGGCTAAAAACACGTTAGCGTTTGCTTTCTTATCTGACCTGAGATAGCTAGTAGCCTACCGGCATCTCTTGCGGTTAAAATTACCACAGTTAAGTGGAGAAACATACCACCTACTCATAGGCGTAGCCAGGAGGGCCCAGGGGGCCAGAGACGCCCCAATCAAAATGCCACAAAAAATTAAAATGTGACAAAAAAGACTTGTTTTTTCAGTTTTAGTTTCTTTTAGGATCTTTGCGTACAATAATACACGTGTACAACAGTAATTAACAATGATATTGACAATCAGGGGGCCCAGGCCCCCTCTATTCAATATTTGCCACCCAATTTTAATGTATAACCCGGGTGAAACTGAAATTAAGAGTTTTTGGCTTAAAAGTTGCTATCTCAAGCCCTCATCTAACCTTTTATGAACTTAACGCAATAACCAGGTCCGGATTTATCAATTGCCTCAGTGCCAGGGGCCCTTGCTCAGATGGTTAGACTTTTTTTGGTCTTCACCCATATTTGACAGGAAGATGTTGTGATAATTTCCACAGTAGCGTACCAGGGGCCCTGTGCATTGACGTAGCCAGGGGGTCCAGCCGCCCCCTCTCCTAATTGAAATGCCACAAATGATAAAAATGTCACAAAAAGCTTATTGTTTCTTCAGTTTCAGTTTCTTTTAGCATCTTTGCGTACAATAATACACGCGTACAACAGTGATTACCAATAATATTGACATCCAGGGGGCCCAGGCCCCCTTAATTTAATTTTTGCCAATCAATTTAAATATTTAACTTGGGTGAAATTAAGGGTGTATGTCCTAAAAGTTGCTACCTTAGGCCTCCATCTAATCTTTTATGAATGCAATGCAATATCGAGCGCCGGATTTACCATTTGGCATAATGCCAGGGGCCCCGCGCTCAAATGGTAAGACTTTTTTGGTCTTCACCTTATATTTGGCAGAAGTGTGCAGCGAAAATCTCGAAAGTATCAAAGGCCCCGCGCAATGAAAATCCGGCCCGGGCACTAACTTGACTGAACGAATTATTGAATTTGAATTGACGGAAACTGGGCCCCTGATCGTACATGTACTCCTACAAATGGTTATTTTTATGACAAAACAAAAATCTCTTTGGAAAATCTTTGAGTGAATTATTATTTCCTGCTAAAATACTTCACAAGGTAATGTAACTTGCTTTCCCCTATCTAGGCCAAATCGTTAACAAATTTTAACCCCAAAGTGCAAGATTTTAATTGTGTTTCGGAGTTAAATTTTAAGTAAAAGGATTAAACAATTTAATTTTTTCAATTGGCTTTTCAATGTTAAAAATCTAATACTTTCAAATGGTTCTAAACACTTGCGAATTGTGATCCAATGGCATTAAAATAGACAGTTTTCCCAAAAATTATAAAAAATTATAAAACACCCCCGTCAGTGATACGTTTGAGTTACACTATAGTTTGCTCAATACGTCTCCCAATTTATACTTATTACTTGGGGGTAATATTTTCTCTATAGCAAAAATTTTGTTATATGCCATTGCCAACATATAGGCCACGGTTCTGATCTTCCAACCTACGATATCTTCGTCTCACAAAAGTTCTTCTTTCGAAAATTTCTGATGACGTCATTGCATGCGATTTGTGATTTGGATCCTCCAATTTAAAATACTGGCTACACCTATGCACCTACTGCAACGCATATTATAATTAAACATTTATTTTATGAAACTGCTGTTTCTTAAGAAGTCATGTTCTCAATTTCGAGCAGTTTTATAGCGCTTTTTTATTTGAATAACGCCAGGAGTGAGTTTTGACCTGAAGTCACTGGCGCATTTTTGCACTGTTCATAATAATTCATCTTCTGCACTATACTTACTGTAATTGCCTAGCGTTTAGCAAATGCATGCGCTGCTTATTTTATTATTGTGGATATTGGTGCTGTGTAACAGTTGTGGTTTAGTAGCTCAGTCACAAAATTACACGAAAACACAAATTATGTGAATGCTATATTGATTTTTTGAATGTTGGTTTAATTAAAAAAGAGCCAGTACTTCTGTAGCGACGAAAGGCGCCTGGTATCACTGCAGAAGAACTCAAAAAGTGAACTTATAAAAACAAAAATGTAATTTAACAATTAGCATTTCGTATAACATGACAGCACAGATTTACTATAAAATACAAAATACTTGTACGCTATTGAAGAAATAAACAAAATGAATATGTCAGTCACACATACTTGGAGAAAAAGCAATTTCAAAAGTGTTTTTAGAATTAACTGCGCAAAAATGCTGATAAATTTTGTTATTTTATTTTACCAAATATTATGTATGACCAAACAAGAAACACAGTCAGAGATGGGTTGCAGTAGAAAAAAACCAAGACCAAAATGGTAAATGACAGAACTTTATAATACATTATGAGCATTAAGGCCCGCTTCACTTTGCTCCATCCAAGCCAACTCAGAATAATACAGAATAAGTAAGCTTTTTCGAGTAATTTCAAGTGTTTACGTATCACACATTCTACACGAGCAGCACGCCGCCCTTGCTACTTCATCTTTCACACTGCATTTTCAGTGCAAGTTTTAACGACATTAATTCATGTATTCACTCTATTTCATTTTACGCTTGCGTTGGCTTCGTACAATTTCTTTTGAAAATTCCGAAGCGTGATTGTTTCAAATGCAAAAGCTGACAAGCTGCGTGTTTGAAGTGCTTTTGCGGCAGTTGGCTTTTGTAAATTCAAAACCAGCAAGCCGCGCTTTGAAACTATCTCGCACCGTGTGAGTGAACCAGTGCGATAGCGACTCCCGCCGACTGGGTTTTGTGAGAATCACGGGCACGAAGTCTGAACGTGTTAGTGACTTCTGGGAGATACAATCGTATGCGAGCATCACGTTAAAATCTCTCCCGTGTGAGTGACTGCTGCGATTTGATTATTTTGGGGGCGTGTCTGGCGATATCGCCCAGACAAAATCTGCCGTGAATCTTGCGCCGTGTAAGTGATTTACGTGATTTGAGAAAGAAAAAAGGCAAAATGTCGATTCTCGCAGCTAAAAGTCGCCCTTGTAAATGCAGCTTTACAGTAATGAAAATAAATAATTGATAAGATCTCTTTGGAGAGATCCGTTTGGGAGTATCCAGATGATAGCACCCTTAAACTATGGCAAAATGCTTGTCATTTAAGCATTTAATGATAAAAAAGCTCTCTAGCTTAAGTTGTTCAAAAACTTGCACCTTTCCCCTAAAAGATCGAGGCAAAAATATCTAGCTGACATAAAGAAGAAAATATAGTACGTACAAACAATACACAAAAGTTTTAGTTATATTGTGACAAACAGCTTAAAAGTAATTGCTTTTAATTGCTATGTATTTAGTGATAAAATAAAACTGTTGGCTTTGTAGCTAATAGTGTCTGTTAACAGTTAATTTACTATCAAAATGGCAATTTCCTCGGAATCATGCCTATGTCAGTCAACAAACAAAAAATTGCGGATAATGGCTTTCAATGATATTCAAAATCTTACTTTACATTGCGGGAATGATTCCAAGTTTGCCATAAACTTAGAAACTCAAGATTACGAAGCCCTAGGATTTTGTCAGCCTCCAGTGATGGACCAATATTACTCAATAGGGTTGAGACTTCCCAATATCAATACCATGAACAGAAGAAAATGCAACAGTTCGCATCCTTATTTTTGGAGGACCAGAGAAATTGAGGAAATAGATTGTGTTGATGGTTCACCTCTAAAATTACCTAGAAATTTTACAGGAGATCAACGTTGCAATTTAGCGTCTGTGTTGCCTGGTTCGTGGGACCAAATTTATAACGCAAATTGGACGCGTTGCAACTCTGTGCAATATTCTGTTTGCGAGTTAGAAAACAATGTTTCCAATCCTAATTTTTGCAAAAACGCGTCAACACCAGCAGCAACAACAACAACCTCAACACCGACAACACCAACAACACCAACAACACTGACAACAGCGACAACTGCAACAACAGGAACAACAGTAATGACAGGAACAATAGCAACAACAACAGCCTTGTCAAGCAACAGCACTGCAATTATTATCGGATCTGTGTTGGGAGTTTTTGCTGTCCTTTTTCTTTTATGGCTGCTACATTTTTTTTGTAAGAGAAATAATGCAAAAAGAAGAGCATCTGATACTGAAATTCATGAAGAAGTCTATTACAAGTAAGTATCGCTCTATTTTGAAACTAAAATATTTTATTATTCGGCAGGTTTTAATAACTATAACCTTGAGAAATTACAGTGCTTATAGTTATTGATACGCTTCATGTTTAATTGATATGCTTCTTTGACGTGGATCATTTGGCTATACCAATAAATTAATAATTACTGTATATACCATAAAAAATCCTTTGTCTGTGTTTTATCGATCGTCGCTATGGCCGCGGTCTCAACATAAGCCTAAAAATGTTTTGGAAAAAAGATTTTATTAAAATACTTCAAAGGGTGAATAATACTGATGCAAGAAGATAAAGTAATCTTTTATATCTGTTTTGGGAGTTTTTGCTGTCCTTTTTCTTTTATGGCTGCTACTTATTTCTTTTATAGTATAGTTAAATTTTGTTTTATTTCTTGTATTTTATGGCTGCTACTTTTTTCTTTTATGGCTGCTAATATTTTAATATTTATACTGTAAACGTACTGACTAGTATAGTTGAGGCTCGAACCCGAAAAATGATTTGAAGCCAAAATCAGGCCCGAAACGCCCAAAAGCTGAACGAGAACTAAAGGCAAAATCAATGGGAGTATTTAGAGTTGGACGAATCGTATTGGATTGGATTGGCGTTGACTCCATCCCTTTTGACCCAGCCGTTACAGAGAAATTCAACTTCAAACCACGTAGGGGCCTCTAATGTTATAAATTTTAATAATTTTTATTGGCTACCCGGCGTTGATTGCCTTGGCATCGTTAGCGACGCTTTCCCAGCTTTTAACCTAAAGCAACGCCGCTATTATAGGCTCCTCGTTTAAGTTAGGTCTAAAAAACGTGCATGGACGTATGGCTGATTCATGGCGATCTTTAGAACAGGCCTGGACACCGGCGTACTCAGCTCGAAAACTAAAGGCGAGTTTTTTGCCATTTGGTTCAGACTTTGGATGTAGCTGGAGTTTGCATAGTATTAGATTCAACCTGTACGAAGTTGCATGCAATTGCTAGGTTGAGAAGTATTTGTATTAGGTTACATTGCAGAAAGAATAGGCTTAGATCGAGTTTCAACTACATTCAGCTGAATTAATCAACGTTTAAATATCGCGAAACATAATTTAATAGTTCGGAACATCGAAATATCTTTAATACAAAACACAAAGCCAAAATAACTGGAAACATATCTTGACGTTTCGTGAAACTATACTTCTCACATTGTCAAAAGTAATGAATGGCGAAAATTTTTATGAACTGGCTGGTGGAAACTGCCTCTGCTAAATCCAATCATCAATTTACAGTTCAGCGTTACGTAGAGGATTTATTTTTGACCTTTGATGATCCCAACCACATCGATCATGTTTTTAGTACTTTTAACTCAATACACCAGAAAATCAAGTTTACAAAAGAAAACGAAGAGAACAATAAATTGGCCTTCTTGGATGTCCAAATCACAAAAAATTCAGATTGCATTGAAACATCAATATTTCGGAAAAATACCAACTTAGGCATCTACACAAGATGGGACAGCTATGTTCCGAATCGATACAAACAAAACTTGGTCTGGACGTTACTGCACCGGGGATATAGTATTTGTAATAGTGCACAGTTACGAAAAAAAGAATTTCAAAAAATTTCAAACCTTCTTGAGAAAAATGGATTTCCCTTAAATTACATAAATCGGCAAATACAACACTTTCTTGCCAAAAAGCAGTCAAAACCCAAAACAGACAAGAAGGACGACACAAAACGGATTTTTATGAAACTTCCCTACATAAAAGAAATGAACGGCCATATAGCAAAAGAAATTAATGGTTTTTTGAAAAAATTGGACTTTAAAGTTACATTTATTTTAAGGTAGTGACTATTTCACCGAAAATTTTCAAGTTAAAGAGAATAAAACGAAAATGAGAAATATTCATCCGCGCTTTTTTCAGTTGCTTTTTCAAGGGTCAAGATTAGGGTTTAGGTTAGGGTTTGGGTTAGGGTTCGATTTGGGAATAGTTTTAGAGTAAGCATTTGAGTTTGGATTAGATTTGAGTCAGAATTAATAAAAAACTAGATAAAAATTTCCGGTGAAATAGAGCCTTCCTTATTTTAATCAACGAAACGTTCAATTTAAAGCGTCTTTTTACCTTTAAAGAGCGCCAAAATAAGTTACATTGTTCTAGTGTGGTTTATCGCATCACATGCAGCTGTAAAAGCACATATATTGGTCAGACTTCCAGAAATCTTATTACTCGGTTAAAAAATCACGACCCCAATTCACCAAATAGACAAGACACCGATGTATCCAAACATTTGACAGATAACCCCGATCATAAAATTGATTTTGACAAAACAGAAATAATGGCCCAAACCAATCACTGGCGAAAATTATTGATCACCGAAACATTACTAATTCAAAAACACAATCCCAACTTAAATGTTGACAGGACCTCTATACTGCTGTATTTGTTTAAGACATGAGTAATATGAATAATTCTCTCCCCTGCTGCTGCTTCTTTTTGTTGCTTTATATGCTTGTGCTTTGTGTTTTTCGCCATTCATTACTTTTGACAATGTGAGAAGTAGTTTCACGAAACGTCAAGATATGTTTCCAGTTATTTTGGCTTTGTGTTTTGTATTAAAGATAATTTAATAGGCTAAACAAAAACGTAATTTTAGAGCAACCTATGCAAGTTCAGCCTGGGTGTAACTTCTAAGGAAAACTGCGGTTTAAAAAATATATAAATAATAAATACAGCCTAGGCTGTTTAGTAGGCCATTCCGCAGTTGTGTAAGGTGTTGTTATCAATTTCAATTCTAAGCCAAGCTATCAGTATCAAATCTTAAAAGGGACAAAAGAAGTGTAGATAAGATTTAAACAATTTTTAAGCAGAGAGCAAGCACTCAGGGTATTTACCTAAATCTTATTCAGTTAAAAGATAAAATATGTGCTCAGTAGTCTGAAAAAAAAAAGTTTTTAAGCCGGTGAAACCAGGGATACATTAAACAGGGATTGCCAACTACCATTGTTAATAATATTGTTCTCGTCGCGCACGATAAACGTGGGCTTGATTTTGGGGCGAAATTTAACAAAATTTTTTGAAAAATAATCGCAAAATCTTTGTCTTAAACCATATACTGCTGAGTCTTGGAGAACTGAGCCAATTTAATCACTAACCAACAGGCTTACCATGGAATAGGCTTGAAATAGAATAGTACGACAGAGTTTTAATATCTAGATCTACATCAGATCATGTGGTCGGCAGCGTATGTCCCACGCGCCTAATCTCACCTGCCAAAAAATAACAAAAAAGCATGCGGCTAACGACCTTTGCGAATTGTGGCAATTACGTTGCAATATTGAGCTGTATTGCAAGTGGAGCACGAGATAAAAGCGAAATTTTAGTGCTTGATGTATTTAAAAATATTTTGAATAAAAACAAGCATGCCTTGAAAAAGTATGATGTCAATGTTTGGCAGTATTTAGCGTGCAAATTTTTCATCAATGAAAGTTACCAAGAGCAAGACTATAGCGATTTCCAAGCTGTTACTTCCAAATTACCACTGGACCTACTGTAGGTAAACGTTTAAGCCCAAAACAACTTCAAATATTCATTTTTGTGTTGTGACGTATTTGGGAGTATGACCAGGGACGTGCGGTCAGGGGAGGCAGGTGAGGCCGTGCCTCACCTGAAGAATTGAACAAAGAAAAACAAAAATAAAAGTATACAATTTAAATAAAATGTTTTCACGCAAATCAAAATATTTCTCAAAAACTTTACTAATTTTTATCATATTTACTTTTTTTGTGTATTCACTGCTTTTATGTTATGCTCTTCGCATTAAAACGCCGAAACTATTCGGTTAATTGCTATCTCTCGATGCGCGCCAGCGAGCATCGCTCGAAACAGGCGAAGTGAGGCATTTTCGATTGTGCCTCACTTCAACCAAGCAAATTTTAATAAACGAACTAAAAGTATGCCTTTTTCTCTCAGACAAATCGCGGACAACGCATAATAGTGCAGTCGCCAGCACAGTTCACGAGCACCCAAAAAATGTATTTTTTTCACCTATATTTTTGAAATCCTGAATAAATATTCTTTCAAAATCGCCAATGTTTCCAACCAATTTCCGGTTGTTTTGGCAGAAATCAGGGATTCCCCGGCGAAACGGTGTCGAATGTTTTCGCTGAGGTAGGGTTGATTTGGATTCTAAAAATCGTATTTCTGTATAAAGTAGACAGTCGATTTTGGATTGAAACGAAAGAGGAAGATAATTGCAAACTTTTCACAAAATAATTTTTGGATTGTTTTATTATGACGCCACCATATGGTTGATTGATTCCAAATTTTTACAAAAAATTTTGAATTAGAGTGCATATCGTTAGTTATTACAGCCAAAGTTGACGGAATAATGACATGAAAGTTGCAACATCGATAAAACAGTTTCTCACCGACAAAATGAAACCAAAATGACATCTTTGCGATGTCGTTAGAGAAAACTACGTAGTAAAATGCAAAACCGAGTAGACGCGCTTTTCAAACAAATTGCGCGTGACGGCGTGTATTTTGATCGCGGCGCTGCGGTTTTAGTAGCAAAGATTAAAGAATATCAATTTCACCGTCGTCAACGCACAAAATGACGTTTGTATTAAAACTTTTTTACAGTGTGAGTGCATGAAGATAAACTCTGTTCAAAATTTAAGAACAAAATAAGAACAATTTTATGCTCAGTGCAAGAAAAACTTTTAAGAAGTTTTTTAAAATTTTATTGCTATTTTGTGGCAAATAATATTGCACTTGCAAAATGTTCAGGCACATTGTTTCGAAAAGTCATAAACTTGGTAGAGTAAGAATAAAACGGTATGTAAGTGGTGTTTCTACCATTTTCTTATTAAAAGGTATCAAATATTTACGGAAAACAATATTGTCAGAAGCAAAAAAGCGTGGATAAGCTCATTCAAATGTTTTAATTTTCTGTGTTGTCTTGATCGGACTCTGTGTTCGCAAAAGTGTCTTTTAAAATAACTAAAGAATTGTTTGTTACAAAAGATATTTTGATTGCGGTTCATATAGCACATACTTGTAAGAAATAGCGGGAACGCTGTCACCACCCATAATCCGTCACAAAATCGTAAGTTGATGGGCGAAGGAGCTAAAAATTTTTTGGGGGGGCATTGCTGAGAAAACTGATAGCTCCGCATTTGGAGATATTAACCGATTTTTACAGTTAAAACATCACTGAAACTCCATTTGAAGGGGTAACAATTATTCACAAACATCATATTCACCATACTCTGAAAATGAAATGTTTATGATTTCAGATCGTTCTACCCGGTGCTGAGATCATCTCATTCAAAATATAAAAAAAAATTCTTGAAGAAAAGGCACTCCTAGCGTTGACTACTTCAACGAGTAAAGCAGTCTGTTAACTGTTAAATTTTTATTGTTGCTGTAAGGTGTACGGTAATGTGCTTGCAGTATACGTAGGAAACTTGCATGCTAGCCAGTGACGTAACTAGAGGGTAGAGCCAGAGGACATGGAAAACTTAACTAGAAATTCGCTCCAAATTTTTTTGTCAATTTTGAGTGAAGAAAAAAGAACTTTACCGAAGATTTGGTGCTTTTTTCCTTCAAATTTAGTCAATGTCTAAAAATGGTCTTGACCGAAAATCGGTTGCTTTTTTTCCGTCGAGTTTTAGGTGAAGACTTTCCGCGTTTGTCGTTTGTTTTTCCTCCAAAATTTGTGGCCATAATTTATAAAGGGACCCACACTGGAGAAAAATTCCTCCTGCCTCACGCCCCCCTCCCGTCAGTTACACCAGTGATGCTAGCCCCTGCTATTTATGCACTTTTTTTATTTGATCACAACACCCCTGACGATTGCGATTACGGAAAAGCAGTTTGTTCATAAGATTTTAAATTTTATTTTGAAGCGTACTACTTTTAAAATAGGTTTACTCACTTCTTTTAACACAGTAGATGTAGATTGAAGAAAAAGTCATCAAAGACATTGTAAAACTCAAACCAAGTTGTCGTATATGAAAATGACTTTGACTGTGATCTACATCTCAAAATGTGTAAACGATTTAGAAATGCCTGATTTTACCAAATACCGTAGGATTGCTAAAATGACTTGAGGTGTCTGGGGCGTCTGCGAAATATAATAAAACTGTTACTTTAGCAAACATCGTTCAGCAGCAACAGGTCTTTTTGCAGTTGTAAATGGTTTATAATATAGTATACTTAATGTGTCAGCCGTTTTTAAACATCTTTCGACTAAAATTATTTTGGAACGATCTACAAAATTTGTCTATCGGAAAAGGCCACTTCTTTAGTGTCCTTAATAAGTCCGATTGGATTTCAGCAGCTGCTGAGAGCTCTGCTTCCTAATCCCTTTCGTGGTTTTGGTTCCTCTGGCGTGTTAGCATGATCAACCGACTCATTATTTAAACTCATTGTAGCCAAACGCCACTACTTTGTGCAAAAATTAAATGAAGAGCCATACAAGACTTCATTTAATTAGGGTTCCTTTTACTAAAAAGCGTCACGATTGCACTCGCCAGTTCTCTTTCTACCAGCTGCTCTGTGAAAGTAGCCCATAGCTATACCTTGCAAACTCCTTGGATCATCCGCTTAATTAGTTTATTTTACATTGGGTCAGTAAATTACTATCAAATTTATCAAACGGGTGTATACGTCATCGAGAACTTGAGTTTGGACAACTTTATGCAGGTGGACTTGCACTATACGCACTCACGTAGTGTGCCAGGGTCATTAGGCAGGAAACCTGCAGTGTGGTTTGGGGTGTCTGAAATTTTTCTAGGAGCGTGATAGAGTAGTGAAAAATCGTTTAACGATGCTGATTCTATTATTAGTCTCATGCCTTCAAAAGATTTGGATCTCATACACATTCGTTCAACCCCCCCCGATTGACATGCTACCAATGATAAAATGTCACAAAAAATTCTATTGCTTCTTCAGTTTCAGTTTCTTTTAGCATCTGCGCTTACAACAGTACACGCGTACAGCAGTAATTAACAATAATATTGATCCAGGGGTCCGGGCCCCTTCAATTTAATGTTTGCCAATCAATTTAAACGTATAGCTCGAGTAAAATTACGGGTTTTTATCCTAAAAGTTGCTGACTGAAGCCCTCATCTAACCTTTTTATGAACGTAATGCAATAACCAGAGACGGACTTGACATATGGCTCATAGTGCCATGGGCCCGCGCTCAGATAAAACTTTTTTTTGGTCTTCACCTGTATTTGGCAGGAAAATATTGCAAAAATCTCAAAATGCCAGGGGCTAAACTCAATGTAAATCCGGCCCGGGCAATAGCATGGTTTGTGGGCGTAACTATCTATTGCACATTTTTCAATAGCAATTGACCTCCACCTCGCCAGTTTTTATGCAACAAAATACTTCTGAAAAAAATTAGCTACAGTAAGGGGAATGCTCATTAAGCAATTTTTTGAATTGAGAGGACCTGGGCCCTCTGGCCATACATGTACTCCCATAACTGGTTGTTTTCATGACAAAATAATCTCTAAGGAAAACATTCGACTGGATTGTTATTTACTGCTAAAATATTGCAGGAGGCATGTACTTTACTTCCCCCAACCTGGGCCAAATCACTAACAAAATTTAACCCCAAAATGCAAGATTTTAAACGTGCTTTGGACTTAAATTGCAAGTAAAAGGAGAACTGAACAACTTAATATTTTCAATTGACTTTCAAATGTTAAAAATCTAGTACTTTCAAATGGCTCTGAATACGTGCGAAATGTGCTTCAATGGTATTAAAATAGCTTTTTTTCCAAAAAATTAAGAAAAATCGCCCAGCGGCTGGGGGCTTTGCCCCCAGACCCCATAGCCTCCGGCGGCTAAGGGCTCCGCCCCTAGATCCCCGTCTGTGATACGTTTGAATTACAGTACACTTCTTTACTCAAACACGTCTACCAATTTAAACATTTTTGCATTTTATCTCTTGATTTAATCCCTCTCCTTCAACGAATTCCTAGTTACGTGCCAACACCAGGCCACGGCTTCTGATCTTCCATTCTACGATATCTTTGCCCCCACTAAAAATTCCTCTTTCGAAGTTTCTGATGACATCATTGCATGTGATTTGTGGTTTGGGATTCCCCCAATCAAAAATCCTGGCTACGCCTATGCATTCGTTTAACAAAATTATGGTAGGACGCATTGTGAAGCCAGGAAAGCCAGAAGTCTTCCTAATATACTTTGTTTTATAAGAACCGTACATTTTGGGTTGAGACTGGTTGTTCTTAAATTTTTACAAATTTTAAGCCTCATTTGCTCTTAACTTTACTGAAGAATAAACTACACAAATTATCCTTCTTTGTTTAAATTTGTCTCTTATTATAGGTCATGCTTACTCTTAGACAACTTAGCAATGGTAATACAGAAAAGGATAGCAAAGCTCTGTTAATTTCTTACAAAAATGTTTTACAAGGCTTTTTATTACGTAGCCCCTTCAGCTTCTCTAGGTTTTTAAAGCGTATCTGGGTTAATTTTCCAAGTAACGTGGCTAAGGGGGCTTCAATTTAATCCTTAGTAATTACGTCACTTGTGGTCAATGTCGCGCTTACCGTAACACGGCTATGTATGCGTTCAATGATTTCAAATAATTACCGGTGCTTCAAAAATGTTTGTTTAAAGACTCCACACTTGGTGGATGATGCAAATTATGCTCACAAAAAAGCCGTATACACTCTAGTTCGATCCCCAATCGAGCTAAACTATATAAAGATTCGAATTCACAGCTCTCCTGCTTGACGATCAGAAAAGACGTAATGTGGAGCTTCCATTACTTGTGGTAGACATGTAGGAAGATAACAGTTGGACGCAAAGATAGCAAGGTCTTTTGTTGTCACTTGGTCAAAGCAAATTGGCAATGATAAAATAATTATCAAATGTTGTTGATATTTTCTTTGTAAGATTTTACTTTTTAAGTTTTAATATTTTTAGATACTGAAGATCACGATTTTTTTTTTTGATTATATGTGCGGGGCAATTTGATATGAAAATTGTGCACTATTTTACACAAATAATCAAATATCTTTTGTAACAAACAATTCTTTAGTTATTTTAAAAGACACTTTTGCGAACACAGAGTCCGACCAAGACAACACAGAAAATTAAAACATTTGAATGAGCTTATCCACGCTTTTTTGCTTCTGACAATATTGTTTTCCGTAAATATTTGATACCTTTTAATAAGAAAATGGTAGAAACACCACTTACATACCGTTTTATTCTTACTCTACCAAGTTTATGACTTTTCGAAACAATGTGCCTGAACATTTTGCAAGTGCAATATTATTTGCCACAAAATAGCAATAAAATTTTAAAAAACTTCTTAAAAGTTTTTCTTGCACTGAGCATAAAATTGTTCTTATTTTGTTCTTAAATTTTGAACAGAGTTTATCTTCATGCACTCACACTGTAAAAAAGTTTTAATACAAACGTCATTTTGTGCGTTGACGACGGTGAAATTGATATTCTTTAATCTTTGCTACTAAAACCGCAGCGCCGCGATCAAAATACACGCCGTCACGCGCAATTTGTTTGAAAAGCGCGTCTACTCGGTTTTGCATTTTACTACGTAGTTTTCTCTAACGACATCGCAAAGATGTCATTTTGGTTTCATTTTGTCGGTGAGAAACTGTTTTATCGATGTTGCAACTTTCATGTCATTATTCCGTCAACTTTGGCTGTAATAACTAACGATATGCACTCTAATTCAAAATTTTTTGTAAAAATTTGGAATCAATCAACCATATGGTGGCGTCATAATAAAACAATCCAAAAATTATTTTGTGAAAAGTTTGCAATTATCTTCCTCTTTCGTTTCAATCCAAAATCGACTGTCTACTTTATACAGAAATACGATTTTTAGAATCCAAATCAACCCTACCTCAGCGAAAACATTCGACACCGTTTCGCCGGGGAATCCCCGATTTCTGCCAAAACAACCGGAAATTGGTTGGAAACATTGGCGATTTTGAAAGAATATTTATTCAGGATTTCAAAAATATAGGTGAAAAAAATACATTTTTTGGGTGCTCGTGAACTCTGCTGGCGACTGCACTATAATGCTTTAAAATCTGATTTTGAGGCACGCCTCACCTATGACGTCATAGAATAAGAAAAAGTCAAAGCAGTTTTTTTGTAGTCTTTCGTTCATTGCGAAATTGAACGAGTTACTTTTTTAGCGAAATAAAAAAACAATTTATTACGAGGAAATGAACTAAAATGGAAGAAAATTTAGTCATAAAGCTGAGAGATTTTTCCATAACTAAACTTGAAGTTTTAGCTCGAACAAAACCGGTTTAAAAGATTTGCTCGAGACATCAATACGAAAGAATCCCTCATTTCAGAAAGAGTACTACCGTACTCAAGAAAAGAGTGGTTGCGCAATAAAAATCGTCATTTTTGCTTTCATATTTTTAGCAAATATAATAATGTTGAGACTGCAACCTGGTTTTTGTGACCTAGCAAGAACCAAAACTTCAATCATGTCCACATTCAAAGTCAAATAATTGGCTACCTTTATAGATTTTTGAAACTTGAAGAATTGATTTGGCTTTAAGTCAACAACAGAGATTAAACGAGTAATTAACTATCGAAAAATTTGGTCTTCGTTTAATGGCTATGAAAACAGTTATTTGCTTGTCATTCATTGTCTTAAATAATTTTTTTGCAAACACGTGTCAGGTCCGCTATTAGGGTGGGGGCAAAAGGGGGCGGTGCCCTCCTAAACAAAACTCCCCCCAAACTGCTCAGTATACCCACCCAAACTTTCGTTACCCTTGCAGCAGTTTCAAGATGGTGGCTTTTTTTTTTGAAACCTACCGAGACCTCGGAGAAAAGTAGACCATATTGGCGCGATGACCTTTTTTTTTTTTGGATATCAACAGAAAACTTGGTGAAAACTAGCCAACCCAAAAATTTTGGCCCCTCCAGAAACAAATTTTGCCCCCCTTAGAACTACGTTCTAGTTGCGGCACTGGCATGCGTGTGAAAAAAAATTGTGCCTCACCAACCAAAAGCCTCACCGCACGTCACTGAGTATGACAACATCAAGTTTCTCTTATTAAAGCGCATTGGGGCTCGCAAAAGGGCTACCACAAAAACATCGGCGTAGCCAGGATTTTTGATTGGGGAGGGCCCAAACCAAAAATCACATGCAATGACGTCTTCAAAATTTTTCGAAAGAGAAATTTTTTGTGGGACAAACATATCGAAGAATGGAAGATCAGAAGCCGTGGCCTGGTTTGGCTCATAACCAAGACTTTTCTAAAGGGAGCTGAAGGCTTAAACCAAAAGTTAAACAATGAAAATGTCCAAATTGGGAAACGTGTGTAAGTAAACGAGTGTAACTCAAACTTATCAAAGACGAGCCCCGGAGGCGGAGCCCCCAGCCGCCGAGACTATGGGGTTCTAGGGGCAAAGCTCCGAGCCACTGGTCAATTTTTTGTAATTTTTGCAAAAATAGCTGTTTTTTTGCACTTGGATCACATTTCGCACGTGTTTAGAGCCATTTGAAAGTACTAGATTTTTTACTTTTGAAAACCAATTGAAAAAATTAAATTGTTCAATTCTCCTTTTACTTGCAATTTAAATCCAAAGTACGTTTAAAATCTTGTATTTTTGGACTTAAATTTTATGAGTGATTTGGCCCAGATTCAATAATTTGTTCAATGTGAGCATTTCCCCTATGGCTAATTTTTTTTCAAAAGTATTTTGTTGTGTAAACACGGATGAGGAGGAGGTAAATTGGTATTGAAAAATGGTGCAATAGGTAGTTATGCCTACTAATCATGTTATTGCCAGGCCCGTATTCACATTGCCTGGGCCCCTGGCACTTTGGGGATTTTTGCAACACCTTCCTGCCAATATATAGATGAAGACCAAGAAAAGTCTTTCCATCTGAGCGCAGGGCCCCTGGCACTGTGCCATGTTGTAAATCCGGCCTGGTTATTGCATTACGTTCATAAAAAAGTTAGATGAGGGCCTAAAATAGCAACTTTTTAGACAAAAACCCTTAATTTTACCCGGTTATACATATAAATTGCTTGGCAAAAATTGAATTGAGAGGACCTGGGCCCCCTGGTCGTCATTATTATTATTAATTACTGTTGTACGAGTGCACTGTTTTACGCAAAGATGCTAAAAGAAACTGAAACTGAAGATACAATAGGGTTTTTTGTCAGATTTTTATTATTCGTGGCATTTCAATTAGGGGTGAGGGCCGGGCCCCCTGGCAATGCTTATACAACAAAGGGACCTTAAAATATTATTAACGCTATTTTGCACGGGATATTGGACCAAATCATTTTACATGGTGGAGAAGGGTGCAAAAAATCTCCTACCTAATTCCTAAACCAGAAATTGCTTGAACACCGAATTTGGTATGCTGGTTGTTGTTCATCAAATTTTTTTAGAAAAAGCTGAATTTGAGTTGATGACATCATCATAACGACATCATGACCATATTTTGGAAAAATGACGTTGTAGGCGTGTATACACAATAGGGTTAAATATGTTATTCAGTTTTCTAGAAAATTCTAAAATTGTTTACGGATACTTTGACCCAGCTTTCATGTGGTGTTGGAAAATAGGTTTGATAACCGCATGATATGCTTTGATAGGCCGGAATTACAATCGATGCAGGTGTTTTGTTAATTTTTAAACAGCTAAAATACTTTTTAAACGAAAATAACCAAAGCAGCGGTGGCGCAACCATGCAGGCGGGAAGGGAGAGTTAAAGGAGATTCAGTCTCTTAGCTATGATACTTAAAAAGTTTAATAAAAGACTAGGCTTTTCCTGAAGTGCGTTTTTTTGTTGTTTTTTTTGTTGTTTTTTTTTGCAAACTCATGAAAAAGTGCGAGTGCTTTTTGTGAATACGTACTGTCACAGTTGTAAACGGGCCGACTAGTTCAGGCTCGAACCCGAAAATATAACTCCGAACCCGGTCCAAACCCGAAAACTAATTTGAAGCCCAAACCATGCCCGAAAAAACAGAAAATTAAGTTAGGTCTGTAAAATTTAGCAATGTTGCCGAGTTATTTTGATAATAGTTTTGTGAACTTAAGACAGAAAGCACGTCTCAGGCCCGAATTAAGCCCGAAATTTTTGTCAACTTTACGCCCGAACCCGATCCGAAAAGCCCGGTCCGATTTACAACTCTGTGTATCGTTGCAAATCAGTTTTTTTCCCAATCGAAAGCTTGTCGACATGTACATTAGGGTTAGGGATTTCTTACATTTAATTTTTTTCCATGATGCTGATTTCTCTTTTGGCTACTACGTTTCATCGTACTATCTCAACTGCTGATGGAACATCAATGCATTGAGTCTGAATGTCGGTGTTTTTGAGCATGCTATGAAGAGTTAGAGCTAGCAAAAGAAGAGCTAAGTTAATGGTTAGAATATCAAATTTTACTTCTTTTAGTAATATTAATAGCTGAATCAAGCTTCTGCTCACACAGTTACGGTTTACAGTTAAAGATTTTGTACTGGCTTGTTTTGAACTGGCAAATTTCGCTTTTGCTTAAAAAGTTTTTTAGGGTGCTTATAGGCTGTCGCATGCTGGCAACAGTTCAACCTTTGACTAGGTTCGATAAATTAAAACATTAGCAAGCAAAACTTTTTCAGAGGGCATCCACCGAAATATGTAACTTAGCCACAAAAGCCCTTTTGAACGACTGTTCAGCAATGAGCTAATAATACAATATATTTGACTGCTTCGAGCTTTGCCGCAAGTTAGACCATTGCAAGTCCCATTAGCAATAATTTTTCAGAATTCTTTGCTTTTCTTTTGGCTTTGTTATTTCATGTTGTTAAAAAATTCAAATTAAGTTCGTTTGTTTTTCGGTCATTAAACAATCATTGTCTTAAATTTGTAGTAAATTACCGAAAAAATATTAACCACATTGGTTTAAATGACTGAAAATAAAAATGAAAATCTGCTGTTTATTTTTGAATACAATCCCGAAATTGTCTTCTTGCAATCGCAAAAATGACCTTAAGATTTTTAAAATAGCAAAAAATTTACAAAATCGGACATTTGACCTAAAAGTCTGAGTGAAACATAAACCTAAGACTCCAATATCTGCCAACAATCTGGTTTTCCAAAGGCATTCTGTCCAAATTTTTCCAATTTTAATACACTCTTATCAAGGAGTTATATTCTATTTACCGTCATCTTTCAAAGTTTGTGCTTTTAATTGGCGCTTCAATCTACCACAGCTTTCAGCTTTTAATACAGCAATTGCGTAATTTTTTACAGCGCTCATGCAAAGCACAAATTTGATAAGCAAATTATGCCTTATTAACTTAATAAATATATACCCGTCTCAAAAATCGAACGAAAAGATTGCAACAGCCAACATTCAGCCGTATTTTGTGGATCTCGTTCGCAGCTTTATCGATATATCACTTTCTACTAAATATAATGCTGAAAGAGCATTATCACCAATAAACTTTTGGCTATTTATACGTAAATTATAGGCCTAGCAGGCTTACCTAAAAGTTGAATTTTTTAACATATAGTGTGCTCTTTGTTTTTCACTACAGTTGCAAGAAAAAATTTTGTTAACACAAAAATTTCACCTCAAGTTCATTGCAAATATTATTAGTCTCCACTATTTTTTAGAGCTTGGTAGTGGTTTTTTTTGATCTATATAATATTAACCGGGAAGTAGACAGAGTCTATATTATCACGTGAGACTCACGTATTACAGTCGGAAAGCTGGTCAACACTAAACAAAAAAAAGAGTTGACTTGCAGCTAGCGAGACGAAATCTTGGGCAAAAGAAACGTCCTTCGAGCGTGCTTATTTTGTCTGTACATCTGCCAGGGGCAACCATATAGCTTTAGCTTTTCGAAAACGGCTTTAGCCCACCCTCAACCCTTCTGGCTACGACACGTCTTGTAATTATAAAAGTCTTTAACAACCAAGCTGGAAAATTGCTTGAAACAGCACGATTGACATGCTAAAATATGCCAAAAATCTGGAAAATTACAACGTATTGAGTACGCCAGCTTTTTTTCGTTTCAGGATGAAAAATTAGTGTAGAAATACTTAATACATAAAAGTTCATTGATTGCAAATCCAGGAATTTAATTTCATTCCAAAAGTTGAAAAATTCGCAACCCTATGATGCACTGTATAGCTGGTTAAATTATATAGTGCAACAAACGGATTTACTTTGGGTAACGAGGCATGGAGATTTTCATTGCTTATTGAGATTTTGGCTGGTAAGGACAATGCATTTGGCACAAATTTTCTTTTTTTTTCTGCTATAAACGTTGCTTAACACCCCGCCGCGTCCATGCTGGGTTCACATTGATGAACGTCTTGTATATGCAGGCAATCTATGTTCCCTCTAAGCTGCGCGGCCGCGCAGATAGCCTCGAACCCACGGGCAGTACTTGAGTTCTGCCGCGCACTGCATAAGTGTTAATAAGACAAAGTAAATACATTGTGTAAATCCGAAGCAGGCCCCATAATTGAGATTTGAGAAAACGATTTTACAAAATCAAGGTGATCCGAAATTAAGGCGGAAGTCAGTCTCGATTTGCGAGGAAGACTTTTTTTGTCTTCGTCTGAATTTGTGGGCAAAATTCCGGTCTAAAATGCAACCAAATTGCGGCAAAGGCCTTTTATTTTTTGAGCTCACACGGCCTTTCACTCCGCGCACGCTAAGCAAGCTCTTACAGGAAACGTTGCAGGCAATGCAAGTTTAGTAGGAAGTATCTTGTCACTCCACTTTAGAATAGATTTGGGGTTAGTCTTAGAGGAAGGATTTGACTTTGGGTTAAATTCAGGCCAGAATAAATAAAAAAACAGTAGATAAAAATTTTCAGTGAAATAGCCTCTTCTTTTATTTTACACCGTATATGTTCTTCAGTATGACTGTGAATAGCAAAACAATTAATCTGCGGTTTTACTTAATCGTCGTTTGCGTATTCCATGCAAATAAATTTAGTATAGCAGATTGTTCAAGAATGAAAATGTTGCTATGCTCGAATGACTTTTGCATGCTGGCTAAAGCAATGAACCCATTCCAATTACGTGTTTGGGGTTACTGTTTTAGAATAAAATACTAACAAGATTGATCGCTGCCCTCCTGGAATTTTGTCGAAAAGCTATCGCAAAGTTATGAAGTTTCACGCAGTATGTGTTATCAAAACCAAACAATTATTTTGTTGATCATTTTTCGTAACAAGATACCTATAAGTTTCGCGTGTGAAACAGCAATTAATTAAACGATAAATTCTTCTGCTTTACATGACGAGTTTACAAGTTACAATTTTTTGCTTTGGTTTTCCCTTTGCTGTCATAATTCACAGGATACAAGGACCTTGTTTTTCACCGATTTTTTTTGTTTTTTGCCTTATCCTTTTGCTGAACCCTATGCATACACCTTCAAATATAGAATACAATAGACTAACTTACGAATTGAATTAAATCTCAAAATGCAAACGCATATGCTATCATTTTTCTTCAGACATCACAAAAGCGTTTCAAATGTAGTTTCGAAACGCTGTTCAAAACACTTCCGTCTGTGAGCTGCTGGAGTAATTTTTACCGTATATCTCTTATCACCACAGTTTTGATATTGCTAATATTGGTTTTTTAACATTGAATACTTATTTCTTCTAATACTTATGCGGTGAGCTTACGTGAGAATCTTTGTTGTCAAAGTATAGTCGTTGAAGTGGAAGTATTAGAAAATTGTTGCTCTGTAACATACTCGTACTCTCAAAATTTCTACCATCTACCAAACAGTGAAAACTGAAAAGCAAGTTCAAGAAATCCTACATGAGCAATATATTCATCAGTCAAATCATAAACTCATCAAAAATTTTGCTGGTTTTGTATCTTTTTTTAAGTTTTGAAGCGAGAAAGAAGAAAGAAAAGTTGCTTATGGTAATTTAACGCGACATTGAACTAAAGGAAAAAATGTGTACTAAGGGTAGATATAACTTTTCGTTTATCGCAATAACTTAATTATATTTCGTCAATTATTGTGAGTTCGGCTGTTTGCTGCAAATCCTAGGAAGCTTAAAAAACGATTTCGCAAAATTAGTGAATGGGGGGTAAAGTTGGAGGGAGGTCAAATTTTGAAAAACGTATGGATAAAATTATACAAACCACTATTTCTGCAAATTAGCTTCCTTAAAAAAGTCTACACAGTTGTTTTGTGAATTCGTTAGATACGCTGATGTCAAATGTGATTTTTAACTCTAATCAGAGAGCTGTTCTTCGTCCTCTCTAGCACTACTATAGGGACAAAATGTTATTTTTTATGCGTTAGGATGATATTCTTAGTCTTTCTTGTTTTCGACGCTGCGACATTGGCAAATTTTACCTATACAAACTATGGCATGAAGCGCTTGTTGTGGCGTACTAGTGCAAAGAAAAGGTTTGTTGATTCAAACGATGGGAAAATATTATGCCCATTGCAATTATACTGTGGACGTGGGCGGAGATAATTCGTAATTTTAAGATTCCTTTTTGGAGTTTCTCTTTATACTCTACTAGTGCTGTACCAATTGTGCTTGGAAATGTTATACGCCATCTTAATTAACGATCCTAATTAACTTAACGGCGTACGCAAAACGACTATTACGGGTCGACAAAATTATTCAGGCATCACAAAACTTCAAAACAATATTAATTATTTGAACTGATATAATGATGTAGAATAGTTAGATGGCATACGATAAGCTTTATTCATTCGTTGAGTGAATTGATACGTATTGCAAAATTTGTATTAAAGTCTTCATGATTGTGGACAAAACGTGCCCCACTGTACAGTACAGTAAATTAATTGAATTATATTTTGGATGAAATACTGCACCTTCAATGATAACCCTGTAAACTTGAAGACAACTTACAACAGAGTTGTCGCAATAGAACCACAAACAATACTTTTTTCATAAACGCACAATTTTGTTGGCAACAAGAATACAGGGATCAGCTGCAAACTGACCTCATTTGCCTAAACGAGGACTAAAGCAAAATCAATGGGGGTATCTAGAGTTGGGGCAATCGCATGAGACTAGATTGACGTTGACTTCATCCTTCTTGACTATGGTGTGTCAAAAAAAAAACTTTTTTTTGATTTTTTTAAAGTCTCAGGTGTTTAAAGGGTGCCTTTTAAAGTAAAACTACCTCAAAAAAAATTTCTTTAAATTTTTTTAAAAATCCGAGGCCAAGGACAGCCTTTCCGAATACAGACCCTCTCGAGGCCAAGGACAGGAATGCTCAAGGCCAAGGACCAAGAACACAGCCGCAAGTGCTCTCAAAAAAAAAAAGGTCTTTGAAAAGTTTTTTAGGCAATCTCCAATTCATAGACGTGGCCAGAATTTTTGATTGGGGCGGCCCCAAATCACATGCCATGACGTCATCAGATATTTTTAAAAGAGAAACTTTTTGTGGGACAAAGATTTCGTAAGATGGAAGATCCGAAATTGTTGCCTATTGGCATTTAACCAGGACTTTGCAAAAAGAGAGGGCTTGAACTAATAGTTGAAAAGTGCAAATATCTAACTTTGAAGACGTGTTGAGAAAGCTTGTGCAACTCAAACATATCACAGGCGGAGGTCTGGGGGCGGGGCCCCAGCCGCCGGAGGCTTTCGGCGATTTTTTGTAATTTTTTGGAAAAATAGCTATTTTAATGCCCTTGGATCACAATTCGCACGTATTCAGAGCCATTTGAAAGCACTAGTTTTTTGAAATTTGAAAGCCAATATTAAAAAAATTAAATTGTTAAATGCTCCTTTTACTTGCAATTTAAGTCCAAAACACATTTAAAATGTTGCATTTTGGAGTTAAATTTTAATTGTAAGTGATTTGGTCCAGGTAGGGGGAAGTAAGGTGCTTTGTCTCTGGCTACATTTTAGCAGTAAATAATAATCCACTCCATGATTTTCCTTAAAGATTTTTGTTTTGTCATGAAAATAACCAGTTATAGGTGTATATGTTCGGCCAGGGGGCCCAGGCCCCCTCAATTGAAGTCAATAATTTAATCAATCAGCATTTTCCATGGCCATTTTTTTTAAGTATTTTGTGCGTAAAAACTGGGATTTAGAGGAGAATTACTGAATTTTTATTGAAAAATGGTACAATAGATGGTTACGGCTACTAACCATGTTATTGCCGGGCCGGATTTACATCGCGCTGGGCCCCGGGCACTTCGGGGATTTTTGCAAGATCTTTCTGCCAAATATAGGGAAAAACCAAAGAAAGTCTTACGATTTGAGCGCGGGGCTCCCAACTGGTACTGCGCCATATTGTGGTAAACCCGGCCCTGGTTAATGCATTACGCTTATAAAAAGGCTATATGAGGGTCTGAGATAGCAACTTTTAGGACAAAAACTCTCCATTTCTTCCGGGTTATACGTTTAAATTGCCATGTAAAATTGAATTGAGGGGGGCCTGGGGCCCTTGGTCATCTATTTTGTTGTTAGTTACTGTTGCAAGCGAAAAATGTTAAAAAGAAACTGAAACTGAAGAAACAGTAGGCTTTTTGTCACCATTTTGTCATTGGTCAAATTTCAATTGGGGGGGTGGTGGGTTCCCTGGTTCCCCCTCATGGCTACGCCTATACTCCAATTGAGGAAAACAAAAAAGGTCTTCGCAAATTTTCCGCGAGGTTTCTGGCGTTTTCCAACAAAATTTCAACGGTTTAAAAAATAGTGCTGGTCTCAAGCCGAAGATAGGGCAATTTTCGAGGACTTGAGGCTTCGAGGCCAAGAACTTGACCATTGAGGCCAAGGCCAAGGACTTCAAAATGTGTCCTCGAGGACGTCCTCGAGGCCAAGGACGTCCTCAGGACTCCACCTCTGGTGCCTACACCTCCTACCAGGAGTATTGATTGCATTTGCAACGGCTCGGTCAAAAAGGATGGAGTCAACGCCAATCTAGTCTATTACAATTTGCCTAACTTCAAATACCCCTATTGATTTTGCCTTTAGTCCTCGTTTAAATTTTGACGTATCGCTATAATATCGCATTTTGCTCACCTTTGAAACCTTTTGGACAAAATGTTTGCCGCAACAAACTAACATATTGTTTGGCTGCGTATACCTAATTTCAACAACACTTATGCACTGCGCGGCAGAAGTGAAGCAGGAAGCAGTGCTCGAGATCTCGAAGCTATCTGCGCGGCCGCGCAGCTTAGAGGAAACATGGCTTCTCGGGGCTTAACAGAGATGGAAACCGGTCGGGTCGACCGGAACCGGTCGGGTTGAGATTCTTCGACCGGCCGATCAACCCGGTTGAAACACCGGTCGAATTCTCCATTTTTGCAACTAAAAGACGTCTAAGCACCAACCGAAATATACATATATATTTCATTATAAATAAAATTTTTTATTAAAAAACAGTATTAACAAACCACACCTTTTGAAAAACACTTGTTGAATGGTTTCAAGCTGTGACTAAAATGCTGTGACCATTAAGACATGCACATCCAGGGGCGTATTTTGGTGGCGGGCATTGTGCCATACTCCCCCTTTTGGCCACGGCACAAAGCAAAAAAGTGCAAAATATACGTTAAAATCGCGTAATCAAATTATAATAAAGCATACATGTGGAGGAGGCTTACGCTACCTGGCATTTTAGCATCATTTTAATCAGCTTAAGCGTAGATGTGGCGGAGATTTCAGATTCTTTAGTACATGCTAAAATCTTGCCGCTTTTGAAAACTTTTTTCAACTTAAAATTACCACACTCTACACTGGGGAAGAAAGACATACTCTTATTTTTTATATCTAACTAACGATGGCTTGTTCTGAAATAGCAGCATTTCTACAAACTGCTGGGCCACACTATATTTTGAATATTTTCTAGCCATGTCATAACAGTTTAGTGTTTACTGCACGGCAAATTGCAAATAATTTGTCACCAATAGCTAAAAAATTTTACTTTCTTTTCTTGGCCTCACGCGTAATATCATAAGAAAGAACGTCTAATAATTTAGCTTGTGCCCTCCGGTTCTTTTTATGCGTGTTTTGTGCACGTTTTGCGCTGCTCAAAACAGTTCTTTTAAACCGAAATTTAACTTAAAAAGGCCTTACAATTAAGTTATTTTTGCAAAAAAAGCAAAATTTTTCTTGCGTTTTTTTTCTGAGACCCCCGCCCGGAGTCGTAAATTTTAACACCTCACCCATACCCCCCTTCCCCCCCTTTTGAAAAATTTTCATTAGATGCATTGCACAAAAACCTTCTGTAAAAAAAAACGGTTGACCGGGCCGGTCACAAACCAGTCAACCGGCGTAGATTTTGAAATTTACCGGAGGGGTCGAGAAAATCCTAACTGGTTCCATCTCTGGGGCTTAGCCTTGAGAAATCCTGAGTTTCGGGGGTCATCAGGCAAGGCCTAATAAAAAAGTAAGCTTCAAAGCAATTTGGAATGTATTAGTGCAATATGAAATTCAAAGATTTGAAAACTAAAAACTTGTATGATGATTCTTTACGCTTGAGTTGCGATAACCTTTGATTATTGTTATCTAATTGTCAAGTAAAAATAATCACACAAATATTGTATTTGCACCATAAAAAAAACAAAAACGAATGAACAATAAAAAACACCAACTTCGGGGCGTGTAACTGAATTGGTCGATGGATTCATGAGTATGCTAAAAGCAAGCTTTTTAGTTTCAATTTTTTGCAACTTTTGTAAATCGGCTGTAGTGCATTAAAACTAAGGATAGACTACATTGAGTATTAGTTTATATTTTACTTTTAGTAACCACTTGATTAAACGGTCACGCGATTGCTAATGGAACAGGAGCAGTGCCCTCGCCAGAGCAACCGAAGTGAGGGGGCACTAGCCGAAAGTAGGGGACACTAAAATAAACTGAACTTTTTCACATAAAAACTGATATTTTACGGCGACAAATTATACGCTATTTTAACAATTTGGCATTCATGTCTGAAAAAAGAGACTTAAAAGGCTGGCAGCATTTCTTAGCTGGTTTCGTATCCGGCCCAAATAGTCGCTTGAAAAATCTGTCTGCAACAGTAAATGCGACCAGAAGCGAAACAAGGATTTTGCTAAAAGGGAAGGGGCTTGAACCAAAAGTAAGTTTTTTTTTGCACTAAATCGTGTAATTTAGGCCTCGTGCTGAATAAACTGATGCAACTCAAGCGTATCATAGAGGGGGCCTGGGAAATAGAGCGTCTAGTCGATGGGCGATTTTTGTGATTTAAAACAGTAATTTTAACGCCGTTAATCAAATTTTGCACGTTTTTGAAGCCATATGAAGAACTACAGTTAATTGCTAAAATTCCGAAGTTAGTGAAAAAACTAAAATGCCTAGCCCATTCTGCCCCCCTACCCTCCCCTCTTATATTTCAGGTCAAGTCCAAAACATGTTTAAGCGCTTGTATCTAAATCTTGAGTGTGCTCTAAAAAAGACAAAAACTGCTGGTCTCTTAAAAAATGTTTTCACGTATTGTTTCAGGTCATAATCACTAACGAAGTACCGGTACCAGTAACGATTCTTTAGGCTTACATCTCTCTTCCACGACACATCCGTAAAGCCGAGTTAATATAAAACGGGTTATTGCGTCACATTTATGCACAGCGGCTGGTTGACAGCAATTTTGCAAACAATCGAGAAAACTTTGAACGAGAATTATGTTTGAACGTTATTGTTCCTTTTTTCATTACTGTTTGTTGTCTTGCGTTACACGATGCTTCAAAAATGTATTCTGAGTAAACCGAAATGGGGGGGAACAAACAGTCGCTAGGGGAACACGGCCCCCCTGGCCTCCGCAGAGCGACGGCACTGATCGGAAGGTTAGAAGTCAATTCCCGGTCTGGCCGAATCCGAGGGTTTTGTTACAGCTCGCCACCGCTGCTACATTTATTCAAAAGAAACTGTGTTGCCAGGTGCTATGACGCGGAGCTGGGTCCCGCAATCTCGTCTCGCGTTTCGACATAATTTTGCTGAAGCCTAATGAGGAATTTATTTTGATTTTTTGTGTTGTCGTATAGCTAATGCAATCTGTATTTGTATATAGAATCATTACTCATTTCTGGTTTAGTATTGTTTTGCTCGATTGTAGTTTGCGAAGGATCATTGCATTGCAAACCAAAGACAACCTCATTCAATCGAAATTAGCGTGAAATCAAAAACAAAGAACCCTAAAAATGATTGTTTGCTGCCTCTGACGAAGTAGCTTTTCGTTCGCAACGAAGTCACGCTAATCATTGCAATTAATCTAATCTCGAAAGCCAACTTACTCTATTAACCTCTTAATTTCTACCATAACAAACAAAGCGTAATATTCAAATTTTACACCGAAAACCAAAAATTGGCAAAATTTCAAAAAATTTCAAAAAATTTGTCAAAAAACCATTGTACTCTTGAACCCCTTTAGTTGTATAAACAAAAATGATATCATTGTAATTGGCAAATACAAACAGTAAAAGTCAGGAAAATTCAAGTTTTTATTGCAAACCAAAGTTAAGTAATTACCGTTTGCAACGAGTGTGGGCTTTAGAATCCCTACCGGTACCGTTGAGTAATAAAAGGTTAAGGTTTATTGAAGCAATCTTTTCTGCAAAGCGAGCGGCTGAGTAGTCAAAATGTGGATCTCTTGAAAAAAAATGAGCTACCTTCGAGGTGTGTGGTTACAGTTTTGTAATTTTGAATTGTAGAAAACTGGTAAAAACAAAAACTCCTTTAGAATAGAAACAAATATGGCACGGTACAATCTACAACACGTGCAGATGCGTAACTTGGATTCTGCTTCGCGGGAGGAGCTTTGATCTAAGCTGAAACTTTTGCGCAGCGTCTTAAAGCGTACCCAGGATTTTTGATCAGGGGGGCCAAATCTCAAATCACATGAAATGACGTCATCAGAAATATTCGAAAAAGAAACTTTTTGAGGGGCAAAGATATTGTAGAATGGAAGATCAGAGGCTGGTTTGGCACCTTTACCATGACTTTGCTAAAAGGGGAGGGTTCAAACCAAAAGTTAAAAAGGCGAAAATGTGTCAAGTGGAAGACGTGTTGAGTAGACTAACGTAACTCGAATGTATCACAGACAGGGGTCTGGGGACGGGGCTCCCAGCCGCCGGAAGCTATGGAGGCGTGAAAGCACTAGTTTTTTGAAATTTGAAAGCCAATATTAAAAAAATTAAATTGTTAAATGCTCCTTTCACTTATAATTTAAGTCCAAAACACCTTTAACATCTTGCATTTCGGAGTTAAATTTTAATTGTAAGTGATTTGGTCTAGGTAGGGGGAAGTAAGGTGCTTTGTCTCTGGCTGCATTTTAGCAGTAAATAATAATCCACTCGAAGATATTCTTAATAAATGTTTGATTTGTCATGAAAATAATTAATTTAGGAGTACAAGTACGACCAAGGGGCCCAGGCCTCCTCAATTTAAATTCAATAATTTAATCAATAAGCATTTCCCCCGGCTAACTTTTCTCCAGAGTATTTTTTCGTGTAAATATTGGCGAGGTGGAGATGAATCGTTATTGAAAAATGGTACAATAGATGTTTACGCTTATTAACCATGTATTTGTTACGCCCACCAACCTATTCAATTGAGCCGGATTTACATTGCGCTGGGCCCGAGGCACTTGGGGAATTTCGCAACATCTTCCTGCCAAATATTATGGTGAAGAACAAAAAGTGTGCAATGTGGTAAATGTGCCCCTGCCAGGGGCGTCGCCAGCTTCATGAGATCGGGGGGCAAAATTAAAATCAGGGGGGCAAAGGTTTTCGCCGAAATCCGAAGGCATTTTCTGGCCGAAATCCAAATTTTTCCGCCAAAAAGCAGGTGATCTCCAAAAATAAAAAAATAAATAAAAAAGGTCTTCGCCGAAATCCGAAGGCTTTTTCTGGCCGAAATCCAAATTTTTCCGCCAAAATGCTGGTGATCTCCCAAAATAAAAAAATAAAACAGGTCTTCACCGAAATCCGAAGGCATTTTCTGGCCGAAATCCAAATTTTTCCGCCAAAAAGCAGGTGATCTCCAAAAAAAAAAAGGTCTTCGCCGAAATCTGAAGGCTTTTTCTGGCCAAAATCGCAAATTTCAACGTTTTTTCCGCCAAAAAACACCAACTCAAAAAAATACCTTGGGGGGTAAGAAAAAAATCGGGGGGGTATTGCCACCCCTTCCCCCCGCTGGCGACGCGCCTGGCCCCTGCTGGTTATTAGTTATTACATTACGTTCGCAAAAAGGTTACATGTGGGCTTGAGTTAGCAACGTTTAAAACAAAACCCTCTAATTTCACCCAGATTAAACATTTAAATTGGTTGGCAAAGATTGAATTAAGAAGAGCCTGACCCCTGATCTGAAATGGTTGTTAATTACTGTTTTACGTGTGTACTGCCGTTGTACGTAAAAATGCTAAAAGGAACTGAAACTGAAGAAACATTGGGCTTTTTGTCACATTTTTGTAATTGGTGGTATTTCAATTGACGGGTGGGGGCGGGCCCCTTAAGCCCATTTTGGCTACGCCTAATGGGTAGTAGTAAAGTTTTATTGAAAAATGGCACAATAGATGGTTACGCTTACTAACCAAGTTATTAATCGGGCCGGATTTACATTGCGCGGGGTCCCTAGCACTTTCAAGATTTTCGCAAAATCTTCTTGCCAAAAATATGTAAAGATCAGGAAAAAAATATCTTACCATGTGAGAGCAGGCCTCTGGCTTTGTGCCATATGGTAAATCCGCCCCTGTTTATTGCATTACGTTCATAAAAAGGTTACATGAGAGCCTGAGATAGCAACTTTTTCGACAAAAACCCTTAATTTCACCCGGATTAAACATGAAAAGTAGTTGGCAAAAATTCAATTGAGGCCTGGATTCTCTGGTCGTCAATATTATTCTTAATTACTGTTGTACGCGTGTATGTTGTACGCGAAAAATGCTAAAAAAATGAAACTGAAGATACAATTGGGTTTTCTGTCACATTTTTATCGTTAGTGGCACTTCAATTGGGGGGGACCGGGCCCCCCTGGTTACGCCTATGGCAGCGTCTCACAAACGGGATGAACAAATTTTACGATTTTTCAGAAAAAATAACTATTTTAACACCATTTAAATGACACCTTTGCATGATTGTAGAACCATTTGAAAGAATTAATTGCTTGGATTTCAAGGCCCTTTGACATAATTAAATTATTGAGCCCATTCACATGCACCTTCCCCTTACTTCCTGATAAAGACTAAAACACGTTTATATGATACGCGTATTGGTCGTAAGTTTTCGAAATGACTTGGCTAATGGAGGGGCTTCAGCTCTTTAGCCCTCTTGTGGTTGCGCCACTGAGCACATGATCAAAAAGTTGAAACGCATCCAGCGTAAACTCCCACTCATTTTTACATAGTCATTTTAATTCAAAAAACTTTGGCACATTCATTTGATTGTCTTTGCACCGATATCTTACTTATAGCTCACTTTTTTGAATGCAAAATTGTCACTAGCAAAAAATATTAAGCAAGCATTTTTAACAGCCTGTTTGCTAAATTTAGGAACCGGTTCGTGCAAACCGCGGCGAACCGGCTAAATAGCACCACCCGCCTTCAAAATACATTCACATCAGACTTTTAAAGATAAAACGAATACTATAACAATGCGAATCAAACTTTGTACATCTGATTCACAAGTATTATAGTAGAATAAAAGGTGGAGGAGATTTGCTTAAAGTCTTCTTTCAAACGATGCGTAACTACTTTAGATAAAACCATTGTTACTTTTACAATCGAACTTGGCCACACAATAAAACTACTGAAGAGTTATTTCTAGTAGAAAGAGAGAATGAAAGTACAATGTTTAATTAAAGCTGTGATATTTCATCTCTTTTCGTTGTAACTTTGCTACAATCATTTTGACACAACGAAAGAACTGGTAATTGTAGACAGCGTGACTAAGAGGGCAAAGACGTCGTTTTTATAACCACCCTGATCTCATATCTGGGTTCAACCCGCTCCCTGGTCACGTTATTGCATCCTTGGATAAGACGCTTTACGATTATTATTTCTGTTTGGTGGCTTCGAGCAAGCATTAAATTCAGTACGTAAGAATTTGAAAGCATCCACAAGAACATTGTATCCGAAGAAACTTTTAAGCAGGTACGGATTCCTCCAATCACGAAGTACAGTCATTGCAATGAAAAGTGCCCTGATCGTCCAATATAGTTAGTGTCTGACGCTGCCCGGTGACAGAAGGATAAATATGCACAACAACAAGAACGAAGCAGTTTGATATTTGAAATGTAATGTAATAACAGTTATTGAACCAAATTCTATAGAAATTGAGTTGGTGAGTCTGCAAAAGATTCAAATCATTTCTAAAATTCTGTTTCAGATAATTTCTTTAATTTGTGACTCATTATAGATCTTAGCCACATGTTTCAGCTCCAACAAATTACATCCCTGAACCATTTAACAATTTAAGTACGGTAAATATGCTTGTATACTTTATAATTTGACTTGATGCTATAGTAGTAAAACTATACTGAAGTTTATTAAAATTTATTAAATATTTTTAAAGTTTATTTAAATTACTCCTGCAAGGTTGTTAAAATGCAAAAAAAGTTATTGAAATTTGGTCGCAGAGTTGGGTTGCTTGTTATAACTATTTGTTTGCCTTATTACAGTATCGAACCTGTACAACAGCAGCATAACATTCCTGAAGCAAACATTCCATATGCGCCACCCCCCGATGATCAATTAGTCTATGATTTTGCGAAAGATGAAGGACCGGATCCCGACGTTTATGCTGTGGTACACAAACAACCACGAAAAGCTCCAGTCGAACCAGATGAATCGAACGAATACCAAGTGTTCGACGAAATGCCAACGAGCTCCGCTGCTGATTCTACACAGCATTATGTAGCGATGCACGACCACACAAACAAGGGAAACGCCCCTGCATATACAATGAGTTAAACAGACAATCTAAATTCCGGCTTTTGTTATCTTTTTTGCCCTTTGCTCATGAAAAACATCTCAAATGCACGAAGACGATGAGCCGCAAATTTATCAATTATTTTTATAATGTAGCAGTCCGTAACTAAAGAATCTGTTTAAAGAAAAACTTGTTAGTAATGCTTACAATGAGGACGCCTTAAGAATTTTTATATTTTTGCTTTTCTATTTGAAATTCTATTGAAATGGTATGGAGATAAATTTAAGGGCTCAATTTGCGTATATGAGTCAGTGGTGATTGTCGCTCCCATGCACATGTGGTTTGATGCTAGGCTATGTAAGTCTTTTTTCATTGTTATTTTTGATCTTAGTAGAAGCCAGAGATGTACGGAGTCACTCTTTGTGACTCCGAATCCTAATCCGAAACTTTTATCAATATCCGAATCCAAAACCTTATCCGAAATTTATTTTAGCTATCCGAATCCTAATCCGAAAAATTAAGACATGCAAACTCATCAAAACATAAAGGTCCCCCAACCTTTAACAATATTATTCATACTATAATACTGAAAGTAAACTTCTCACCTTGTATACTTGGATTTAGTATAAAGAAAACGATACTCGAATACTCTATATACCCGCATACAAGACAAGTACTTTAAGTAGATTAAATTAGCCTTGAGAAAATACAAACACACAAATACACCATTTACCATCTTGTAAATACTCTGATTACATATACAGTATACCTGTATTTAATAAGCAGTATCTACTGTATGTAGTTCGTTGTTTATTTAGTAGACCCACTTTTTCACATTATAGCAACATATTTGATGTGCCAGGGGTTTGGTACCAATACTAATCTAGCAATATATGACCAACAAAGATAATAGTCAACAATAAAGCCTTATTAATCCCAAACACATTATATCAACACACCTAGGGAAGCAGTAGCCACAGATTATCCACATTAGACATTAATATTACAAGCACTTTGTAGAGCCCATTTTTAGAAAATACTCAAATGCAATGCTGCAAAGAAATAAGGGACAACTCTTAAAGAAATTATAGTATATATAAAACATCTAGCAGATCTGGGACATTGACAATGCAGCAGATGCATGAGTGTTACTACATTTATTCATAAAAAAAAGCAAATTAAACAAAAAAGCTGCATAAAATATAGTGAATATTCTTGAAAACTTCTAATTCTATGTAAGAATGTTAAACAATATCTATGGTAATAGATTATAAGCACAAATTTCAAAGTTTTACTGCACTGGTACACACTATGCACTTAAACTACAGTAGGCCTATTAAATTATTTCCCACACTAAACCTGTTAAACAAGCAAACAAACACTTATTTCCATAACACTTACATCAAATCATTAAATTGTTACCGGGTTAATCTAGTTATAAGAATTACATCAGACATATCATGTTTATGACATGTAAGCTTGTAACCATGTTACATATTATTCTGAGACATTTATATATACATGCACATCAGACATACTGGTAATTGGTGCTCATTAACATTCTCGATAAATTTAAGCTACAGATACAATGCAAACACGATTTATCAATTCATTCAGCATGTTATTGGAGATTCAAAATAATTACAGGTATACAACCAAACTGCAAAAGAGATTCAAAACAAAGCTGACAAATTCATCTCTTTTTAGTTGCAGTATTTCTCTGAGCTAGACCAGACATGCATTTTCTGTTACTTGCGCTTTAAGCTGCATACTAAGCTCCTAAGTTGATGGGTAACGTCCATTACCAGCAGTTTGCAATCATAAGTAAACCTAATGACCACACACTAACAACAAGTGCATGCAACTAATCCCCAAGAACTACCACAGTACCAGTAGTAACTCGAATTCTGATTCTAAACTAACCCCAACCTAAACCCTCACTCAAATTTGTCTACCAATATGACTCCCGCGGCTGCAAGGGTTTAAACTTACCGTAAGTTGGCAGGGTAGGACTTACGATGCATTTTAAAATAAAATAGAAGCCTATACCTATATCTGATAGGCCTATAGTTTTAATGCGGGGTTTAATCTATGAAGTTGAATAAACTGCACTATATCATTATCAGGCTTAAAAGGTAACTTTATCAATATGTTAAAAAAAACTGCTCAGATGTAGACCCCAAGTGTACGATAGGTACCGGTAGTAGGCCTTCTAACTAGTACCGGTACTTAGTCTAACCGCTATTAGTATTAATACCTGAAAGCTAACAGCTAATAGTGACACTAATACAGACTTATCTCAAGTTAATCTGTAAGCAGGACGCTTTGCTACCGAGTAACTAGAATTGCAAAGCCAACTGGTGGGGTTTCTATAACTTCTTTCATTCAATTCGGCCTACCCCACTTAGCGCTAGCCAATAGGGTATAGAAACACGTACTGCTACAAATAACATTTATCAGTTATGAAAAGCAGCCTTACATTTTTTTCATTTTTGACAAGGATTTTTCCTTTGCGAATTTTTTTTCGTACAAAAACACATAATCCGAAAAATCCGGATCCGGAAGTACAGCATGTAGACGACGCGAAATCTCTTCTGTCTGCCGTATCTGACGCCTCTACACGCGTTAACTTATCTTCTTATATTGTCAACGGTTTCTGTAGAAAGTACGCCAATTAGCAATTTCGGAATAAAAAACGAACGTAAATATTACTGCGCAGCACCAAATAACTCCCACAATTTGAACACACACAGTACGCCTAATATCCAAACAGAAAGTAACAACTACGGTATAATTACGATTTAAGAATCAGACTGAGAATACTGATTAGAATAATTGCAATAAAAAACCAAACTCACCGATGGTTTCGTCTTCAGGCAGACAGTAAGCTTTAACTCCAATGAAGTCTTCAAAGAATGCAATCTCTGAAGTGGGCCCCCGGGAAACGGTACGGAAACACTTGATAGAGAGGACAATAGTCCAGTAAATAATTCTCAAACTTGAGCAATAGCTCAGGGGACAAAAGGTCCAAATATAAAGAGCAACAGCTCAGTGGACAAAGTCCAAAATATAAATAAGATGGGACCCACCCAGGACAAGTTTAAGACCTCGAGGAAGGACTGCAATTCTGAAACTCCAAAGCTTGCTAAATTTCTGTAACAATCCAATACTTAATAATTTCAAATTTAAAGATTCTTGGTAATTCTGAGTGTAAAAATTTAACGTCCTTCCTCGACTGCAACCAAATTTGACTGACCCAGAACAAAGGAGTTATAGCGCGAAAATTCAAGAAAACGGTTTCAAAAAGTTGCGCAATAGATAATTTGCATACAGTAGAAAAGGCGCGGTAAAACGCTTAATCGCTGACATCACGTGCGTTGTGTAGCATTACATCATTGGAAATCCTTAGCAGCCAAATATACACGAAAAGCTAAATGCAGTAGAGCGAGTGTTCGATACCAAGTATAAACAAGAAAACATAAGCGACGTTACACTCCCCCTAAAAATGGGTACTCTAGACATTTTTATAACACTAAGTCGCGAAAGTCGTATTCAAAGAACACACAAAGACAAAATTTAAACGGAGCAAATCTAACGTACAACATGTAGCACAACAATAAGCAGGTTATTCAAATCAGTCGTGTGTAACAACAGGGCATAACTTAGCTATAGGCCGTTTAACAACACTTGTTTGAGTCTTGACTAGAACAGTCCTAACTAAGCCATGTTTATCAGGATAAGTTTCAAGGATTCTACCCAAAACCCATTTGGAACGCTGCTGAGTATCTTCCACAAGAAGTACAACATCATTGACTTGAAAATTCCGTTTCACTTCAAACCATTTTTGTCGTTATAACAAATTAGGAACGAACTCATCCATCCAACGTTTCCAAAATTGATTGGCAAGATACTGTATTTGTGCCCATCTTCTTTTGACATAACAATCGTTTTTTGAAAATAGACCAGGAGGCAGATTCGGATTGCTTCGCAGCAATAGCAAATGGTTCGGAGTAAGAGGTTCCTGGGAAGTGTCAGAAACTGAAACTGGAACCAAGGGTCGAGAATTGATTATACCCTCAACTTCAGCCATCAAGGTGAGACAACTTTCGTCATTTAAGGATTGCCTTTCTAAGATGCTTTGCAAGATTCTACGAGTAGAGCGGATCATACGCTCCCAGGCACCACCCATATGACTTGCCGTGGGAGGGTTAAAACTCCAGGTTATATTCCTTTGCAAACAGTACTCTTGCACCCTATTTGAGTTCAATTCTTGCAAAGATTCTCGCAACGTTTTGGAAGCGCCAACAAAATTAGTTCCGTTATCGCTAAAGATTTGCTGCGGGGCCCCTCTACGGGCAATAAATCTGCGCAACGCATTAATGAAGGAGTCTGCATCCAGAGAATGAGCAATTTCTATATGAACTGCACGCATGGTTAAACATGTGAATATGCAGCCATACCTCTTGACAGTGCTGCGGCCTTGCTTGACTGATAAGGGTCCAAAATAGTCTACGCCTACATTAAAAAATGCAGGTTGGTCGAATTGGAGCCTGCATGATGGAATATCAGCCATTAATTGCTTCCCAACGGCAGAATTCCTTCGCTTGCACCAATAGCAATTTCCAATCGATTTTCTCACTGCGGCTCCCCCCTTTATTATCCAAAACTTGCGGCGGAGAGAAGCCCAAGTGTGGCTGGAACCAGAATGGCCAACCTCAGCGTGATGTTGGCGAATAACAAGTTCTGTGAAGTGCGAAGTTTGAGGTAAGATAATGGGATGTTTCACATCTAATTCAAATGGGGCTTGTGTTAATCGACCTCCTACCCTCAGGACACCATCAATTACAACGGGTTGCAGTTTTTGAAGATGCCGGGGTAAAGATTTTATCGGTTCTTGTTCTTGATTACTTGAAGTAAAGCAGTATGGAAAATGTTGGCGTTGCAAATGCTTAATCAACATCTGCTCTGCAATTTGTAATTCTTGTACGGAAAGAGGTTCATTACAGTAAAGTGGTTTTCCAAATCTTCGTTGCTGTAAGAATGTAATGAATCGCCATAGCCAAGCAGTTTTCCTTTTAAGCTTGTACAAACTTGAGCAATGACTTGTAAGTTTGTCGATGGCATCCAGCTCTCGATCCACTTTGATCGTCGCTTGTATGATATGCGTTTTAGCACCAAGAAACTCGGACGGTGGCTCATCTACAGTTTGCTCAGAATCGGGCCACTCAGAATGGGGCTGTGACAAAAAAGGCGGTCCCTTTAACCAATTCTCCGAAATCAGTTTGCTCGCTTCCACCCCTCTAGAAGCAATGTCAGCTGGATTCTGCTTTGATGGCACGTGATGCCATTGTTCAACACTGGTGTGATTTTCGATAATAGCCAAGCGATTGGCTACAAACACAGGGAATCTTTTGGTGCTGTTCTTTATACAGTATAGAACCGCAGTAGAATCAATCCAAAAATAAGAAGAACCCACCGGTAGATCAATTTCCTTCCTAACTAGCACATCGAGCCTAACGGCCAACACAGCAGCGGTCAATTCCAGGCGTGGGATTGATACAGATTTTACTGGCGCTAGTCTTGACTTGCCAATGATGAACGACAAACAAACTGAGCCAAATTCGTCCTCCAACCTCAAGTAAGAGCAAGTTCCGTAGCCGTAAGAAGATGCATCGGCGAAGTGGTGTATTTGCACAGACACGACCTTTCCGAATTCTGAGGGTTTGAAACATCTTGGAACCTTAACTGCGTTCAAGTCATGAAGAGCTTCGATCCAATCTTTCCATTGTTCGAGTTCGGGTTCACCAATGGGATCATCCCAACCTAAATTTTGCTTGCAGAGTACTTGTAAAAGTCGTTTGGCTTTCAAAAGTACGTGAGCAACAAAGCCAAGTGGGTCATAAAGACTTGCAACTGTAGAGAGGATTCCTCTTCTCGTAGATGGCTTGTGCGTAAGTTTTACATCGAATGTGAATTGATCGTCATTCACATTCCATTGAATGCCCAAAACTCTGTCATCAGTTGGACCTCCGACAAGATATTGTTGAGCCCTTTTCGATCTTTCACTCTCCGAAATTTCATTCAACACCTCTTCATGATTTGCAATCCATTTGGTTAAGTGGAAACCTCTACGAGCCAGGATACTTGTCAAGCTATTGTAAACGTAGATTGCATCTTCAACAGAAGGAAGAGAGACGAGGCAATCATCAACGTAAAAATTGTTGTTGATGATAGAGGAAATAACAGGCTTGTATAAATGTCCAAACTCAATAGCAGTTTGACGCAAACTAAAGTTGGCACAACTTGGAGACGATGTCGCTCCAAAGAGATGGACCAGCATCTGACATACAATGGGTTCATTGTTCAAATCTCCATCTTTCCACCAAAGAAATCGCAAGGCATTCGTGTGTGAAGGCTCCACTCTGACTTGGTGAAACATAGCTTCCACGTCAGCAACTAGGGCAATCTTGTTCTTTCGAAAACGAATCAGTACTCCAACTAGATTGTTCATAAAGGTTGGGCCCTTCATCAACGTATCATTCAAAGACAATCCGTGGTATTTAGCTGCACAGTCAAATACAACTCTCACCTTTTCTGGCTTGTGAACATTAGTTACCGGATGATGAGGTAGATACCAAATCGGGTCATTTGATTCAGTCAGGTAAGCTTGCTGCACCTCGCGAGCGTAGCCTTTAGAAAGATAAGACTCGACAACTTCGGCATACTTCACTCTCAAATTATCATCACGTTGAAGTCGTCCTTTCAAGCTAGTGAGTCTACGTTGAGCTAAGGGTAGATTATTGGGAAGCTGATTCTTATAAGGTTCCTTCCATAGCAGAGGGAGTTGGTAGTGGCCATCAATAGTACAGATTTCTGATTGCATCAAGGTGTGTGCTAAACGATCTTCTTTAGAAAAGGAATCGTCAAATATCGAAGTTCCTGGTTCAAATTCAGTTTCCCACATTCTTGCTACCATCTCTGTTGCGTCTTTCTTGACGATGAAATTTACAGTGCAATTACTTCCTTGGGAAGGCGATAAAGACGGCCCTAGAAGCGACCATCCAAGTGGAGTCTCAATAGCACAAGGCGTGCCTCGAGGTCCTCTTCTAGCGCTGTAAATGCAAAAGAGCTCTGGGACATCAGCTCCAATTAAGAGATTGACAGAAGCGTGAGGGAGTGACTTCAAATTTATATCCTGTAAGTGCGGTAACTTACATACTTCCGCATCAACCGAAACGTTGTTAGGCTGGACAGGTATGTTTTCGACGGAATGTACATTGGATAATGAAAAAGAACTGTCGCTATCCAAGTCAGATACAACCAGATTGCAAGAAACAGAATCCATGTCATTAGTAGTTCCAGTAATAGTTTTGAGTTGTAACCTTTCCCGAGTGCCAGAAGCCTTTAACTCTTGCAATAAAGATCGTTTGCAGAATGAGTGAGTTGATCCCTGATCCAAAAAGGCGTAGGTAGAAACAACATTTTCACCGAAGGACACTCTAACAGGAACGATACAAAGGTAAACGTGGGAATTGTCCGAAATACTGCAAGACTCTGACTTGGTAAATCCGCAAGTCACTGGAACAACCGCCTTATCCTCTGAAGACGTCTTTGGAGGGTGCTCCTTTGTCGTAGCAAATTTATGCAACAAAGTGTGATGATATAACCCTTTGCATCCAGTCACTGAGCAAAGCTTACTCCTCTTGCACTCTCGTGTTTTGTGCTTCGAGCTTAAACATTTATGACACAACTTGGATTCCTTGACAAAGGAGATACGATCCTCAACAGGTATTTGCTTAAAGTCCTTGCAGTCAAAGAGTATGTGGGAAGTGTTCTTACAATACCAACAAGAACCAACCTGAGTAACATGTCTGGAACCAGAGATAGAAGACTTGGAGTTGACATTCGCAGATGTCTTGGACATGACCGATCCGAATGAAGAAGCCTTTGTTTTTGTGGATGTAGTCTTAGGATGGAGAGAGCGAAGACCAAAGAGAGAGTTTACTTCGTCTGATTCCTTGCGAACAAAATCCACAAAATGTAAGAAATTGGCAAGATGTCCAAGGTAGTTCTGGATTTGAACAGACTTGCTGACCCAACGTCTTTTAAGATCGTAAGGCAATTTGTTCACCAATTCTGTCAGCATATCTAAAGAGTCTAGACTGGTATATTGTCGTATGTCCTTTACAATTACGCCAGTTTTTTCGAGAAGTTCTGCAAAACGTCTTAATTGCTTTCCATCGCCAGATCTTACTGAAGGAAATTTTTTCAATCGCTGCTCGCACGCATCAGATATAACCCATGGTGAACCGTATTCTTTGTTTAGTCTTTGCTTAGCCACAGTATAAGGTTGAACTTCACTAGTAGCAAAGTGTTCTATACGATCCTTAACATCCTTTGAGCAATGTTGCAAGAGCAGGCAAATCAAAGTCTTCTCGTCGCGCACTCTCGGTTCAATGTGCGTTTCAAAATTGTTCATAAAGGCTTTGTATTCCAGAGGATCGCCAGAAAACTTTGGAAACTCCGGACGAGGAAGAAACAAGCTGTCGTAATTCACGGAGTTTTGATTGTACACACCAGGATGAAGTAGTGGTGAAACGTGGCTATAGATTGGTAAATCTGCACTACTGGGCGGCGGACCCAAAGGGTTAGAAGCAGGAAGTCTGTTGAAGTTATAAGAGTGAGCAACTGAAGGAGCCACTTGCATATGAGATGATCCAGCGGAAATATCAGAATGTGTAGGCAGGGGACCGTGAACATATGAGGAGCTCCAGACTTGACAGGTGGAAGAGGATGATTGGATGGGTGGAAGACCCAGGACCGGACCAGTAGACATGGAAGACTGGACGGGCGGAAGACCCAGGACCAGACCAGTAGACATGGAAGACTGGACAGGCGGAAGACCCAGGACCGGACCAGCAGACATGGAAGACTGGACGGGCGGAAGACCCAGGACCGGACCAGTGGACATGGAAGACTGGACAGGCGGAAGACCCAGGACCGGACCAGCAGACATAGAAGACTGGATGGGTGGAAGACCCAGAACTGGACCAGCAGACGTAGAAGACTGGATGGGTGGGACACCCAGGACTGGATCAGTAGACATAGAAGACTGGATGGGTGGGACACCCAGGACTGGACCAGTAGACATTGTAGACTGGACAAGCGGAAAACCAAGGACTGGACCAGTAGACATGGTAGACTGGACAGGCAAAGGATCCAGGACCGGACCAGTGGACATGGAAGACTGGACAGGCAAAAGATCCAGGACCGGACCGGTGGACATGGAAGACTGGACAGGTGGGACACCCAGGACTGGACCAGCAGACATGGTAGACTGGACAGGCAAAGGATCCAGGACCGGACCAGTGGACATGGAAGACTGGACAGGCAAAAGATCCAGGACCGGACCGGTGGACATGGAAGACTGGACAGGTGGGACACCCAGGACTGGACCAGCAGACATGGTAGACTTGGCTGGCGGAAGACCCCCCAAAGACAAGGTGTTACTTCCAGAAAGATTGTTGGAAAGGAGCGAAGATGATCGAGCAAAGGTTAGTTCAGAACAGGTTTTTGGAACGACAGTTTCAACAGTGTTTTCGTTGTCACTACTCAAGATTGTGGTGACGTCATCACTCAGTCGCGTGGTTTCAGCAGCAAATTCATTGTAGATCTCATACTCCACCCTTGCCAAGGCAATTTCACGATCAGCCTCTCTTTGTTCAATTTCCTTTTTAAGACGAAGCCGTTGCGCTTCTTCATTAGCTCTAAGACGAAGCCGTTGCGCTTCTTCATTAGCTCTAAGACGAAGCCGTTGCGCTTCTTCATTAGCTCTAAGACGAAGCCGTTGCTCTTCTTCATTAGCTCGCTCTTCAATATGCACAAGCTTCAACTGAGCAATCTTTAACTTAGCTGTCGCCTCTAAGTGTTTAGCACTTATTCGTGAAGAGGAGCTACTAGACAACTTAGAAGAACTCCTGGAAGATCTGGAAGAATGCCGGGAAGAGCTGGGAGACACAAAACTTGACGGCCTGGGAGCAATGGTAGATGGTTCGGGAACAGCAGCAGTGGAAGATGATGGGTTATCCAAAGTTGAAAACCATTCTTTCTTTCGTAGATTAAATTCGTGTTGATTTTGCGTTACTGCTACAATGGCCTCAGTATCTTTACGTGCGGATGCCATAGCCCCAACTAATTCGTCATAAGATTTGTCAATTTTAGCCAAAATAGCCTTAAGTTCGCTAGTATTAGGGGTACGTAATGCCATAATTTTTTCAGCAGCTAAATAATTTTCATTCAGAACGCCTTGCAATTGATTAATGGCACGCTCTACATCCGTAAGATTGGTTTCGGATGCCATAATAAACGTATAAAAACACTCCACTAACACACGCTCAAATGTAAAGTATATAAGCACAAAATAGCACAAGATAGTATAATCTAGGAATGGATTCAACAAACTCCGTACTTATTGTTACAACTAGCAGTCGAAGTCTATCGGTTCAAATTTGGATATGGTAACCACTAATAACCGGCAGTTAAATACGATCGGCGGGTCGATTGCAACAGCGCTGTTTGGAATAATATCAGTACAATTTAATAAACCGAAATACCGTATATGTTGTTGGAAATGTTCATGTGATGAATTTGAAGATGTGAACGAAGAAATCTCTTGAAAGACTGTTGTCGAAGTTGAAATTAGTATCATCAAACTTTGTAGCCAACAAGAGAAGAGACATCGAAACTTTGTAGACGACGCGAAATCTCTTCTGTCTGCCGTATCTGACGCCTCTACACGCGTTAACTTATCTTCTTATATTGTCAACGGTTTCTGTAGAAAGTACGCCAATTAGCAATTTCGGAATAAAAAACGAACGTAAATATTACTGCGCAGCACCAAATAACTCCCACAATTTGAACACACACAGTACGCCTAATATCCAAACAGAAAGTAACAACTACGGTATAATTACGATTTAAGAATCAGACTGAGAATACTGATTAGAATAATTGCAATAAAAAACCAAACTCACCGATGGTTTCGTCTTCAGGCAGACAGTAAGCTTTAACTCCAATGAAGTCTTCAAAGAATGCAATCTCTGAAGTGGGCCCCCGGGAAACGGTACGGAAACACTTGATAGAGAGGACAATAGTCCAGTAAATAATTCTCAAACTTGAGCAATAGCTCAGGGGACAAAAGGTCCAAATATAAAGAGCAACAGCTCAGTGGACAAAGTCCAAAATATAAATAAGATGGGACCCACCCAGGACAAGTTTAAGACCTCGAGGAAGGACTGCAATTCTGAAACTCCAAAGCTTGCTAAATTTCTGTAACAATCCAATACTTAATAATTTCAAATTTAAAGATTCTTGGTAATTCTGAGTGTAAAAATTTAACGTCCTTCCTCGACTGCAACCAAATTTGACTGACCCAGAACAAAGGAGTTATAGCGCGAAAATTCAAGAAAACGGTTTCAAAAAGTTGCGCAATAGATAATTTGCATACAGTAGAAAAGGCGCGGTAAAACGCTTAATCGCTGACATCACGTGCGTTGTGTAGCATTACATCATTGGAAATCCTTAGCAGCCAAATATACACGAAAAGCTAAATGCAGTAGAGCGAGTGTTCGATACCAAGTATAAACAAGAAAACATAAGCGACGTTACACAGCATATTTAACATCCTAACACCGGATCCGAAACCGGAGAATTTTGCAAAATCCGGAATTCTCAATCCGGAATCCGACTCCGTGTACATCTCTGGTAGAAGCATAGACTCTTTATTAGTAGACTGGAAACTGACAGTTTTGCCTTTTTTTCTTCGCGGTTCACTGACTCGCTATCGCTATCAAAGTCTCAGATTCTGTCTGCTTTGGTTGCACCACAGACTCTTTACAATCAGTCACAGGCTATCTTAAGTAACGAAATGTTTATAGAGCATAGATTCGATTAGGTTTGTTGTGGCTTATAGACTTCATGTAAACGATATACGGTAGGCTAGGTTGAGATAGACTTTGATGCAAATAGTGTTAGAGCAGATCGAACGTGAGAAGCGTGATGCTAGCGATTTAGTGGTATCCTTTTTCAACGATAGCAGCTCCATGCAAGCAAGAGATGGAAATCTAAAAAAGAAAATAAAAATCCTTAGATCTCAAAAAGACCTAAGGTGCTGTAAATCGCAGCAAAGTTTTGAAACGCACGACCCACATTAATGACACTTGAGTTAGGTTCCTGCGTCTCGGCTAAAATGCCTATACTCTAAAAACAAACTATGATGACCCCTGAAAAGCTTCGAGTTTAGAATCTCGGAACCTCTACTAACATTCTACGGACCTTATATAAGGAAGGGGAACCTTATTATAGTCTACGTAAATCTTGGGTGTTTTGTAAATGTTTTAAACAGATCCGTAACTTACGGTAAAAAATATCGATCCAATTTTGCCACCTCTAGTTTTTGTTGCATAAGATTTAACTCCATCTATCAGAGAATTACAGTACTTTTTCTAAAACTGGATACGTTGAGCCCCGCTGAATAACCCGTCTGGTTTTGGCCCTGATTATACTCTAACTTGCTATGGTCAAGATTTGAGTTTATGTGGTCACAAAACTCCGCAAGTGCATGTACAGTGAGTAGCACAGATAGGCGGGATATTGTGCCATGGCCCCCGCTTTTCGGCCATGGCACAATTCAAAGAATGAGTGAAAAAATTTAAAATCGTGTAATTACATTACCATAAAGCATGCACGGATTGCACATGGGAAAGGGTCACGCTATACTTGGCATTTTAGCATTATTTTAATCAGCTCGAAGGTAAGAGTACAGGTATGCAGATTTCAATTTTTTTGTTCATGCCAATATATTTCTGCTTTAAAAAGTTTTTCGACTTTTTTTTTGTAGCGCATATTTATCCTCCTGTCACCAGATAGCGTCTGACGCTAAATATTGGACGATCCGCGCACTTTTCATTGCAATGACTTCTTTGTGCTTGGAGGAATCCGCACCTGCTTAGGAGTTTCCAGTGATCCAATGCTCCTGTGAATTTCTTCGAATTCTTGTCCACTGACGTTGCTGCTTGTTTGAAGCAACCAGTAGAGATAATCTTTGTAAAGCGTCTTATCCGAAGACACAACAACGTGACCAGGGTTTGGGTTGAACCCAGATCATACGATCAAAGTCATCGTAAAAACGACGGCTTTATTACCATCTCGGCCTCGCTGTCGACTTTACTCAACTCAAGTTCACCACACTTTAAACTGCAACAAAAAGGCATGTAACTATTTCTCTATATCTAATGATTAAACTAGACAAGGGCTTGTTAAGAAGCAGAAGTTCAACCAGCTGGTGGAGGCACATTATATTTCAAATGTTTCGTGGCCAATGCCAATAAGTTAGCGTTTAATGCTTGGCATGTTTCAAAACAATCTGTCACCAATAGCGACAAAATTTTTACTTTTTTTCTTGGCCTTGCGTATAGTACTTGTGGAAAAGGATGGCTAAGTATATTATTTAGCTAGTGCCCTTCAGTTGTTTTTATACTTATTTTGTGTATGTTTTGCACCGTTTAAAGCATACCTTTTAATCCGAAATTTAATCTAAAAAGATCTTAACACTGAGTTATTTTTGTAAAACAACTTAAAAATTTCTGAGCCCTGGGGGTTTCGCACCCAAACCCCAAACTTATGATGCTAATTTTAAGTTTTGACTCATGCACACCCCTTTGGAAAATCTTGCCTAAGCCTACGCCACTGTGCATATATGACAAGTAAAAATTTCTAGGCGAGCTGAGCTCAGCCTTGCCCAGTCTGGCTATCACTCCGAGTTAATTTTTTTCTACTGCGCTATCAGCAAGTCCTTATAAGCATACTTTTACACATTTTGATACCGTTGAAAACAGATAAAAAAATACATATTTTGTCGAATTTGAAACTCACCTGGATTTCGATTTTCCAGTAACCTTGTAAAAGAGGTTCTTTCATTGTACATATCTAGAGGTAGTCAGTTACGAAGTTATTTTATTTGGTGATTTTTTTGCCATGATTTTACTACGACCTGACGTAAAAAAAGTTATTTTTATTCTATCGGCAAAATTGCTTATTGAAAATATGTTTGGAGAGGTCTCGAACGTGAAATTTTTACTGTAGATAAAATCTTGAGATATGGCGAGCTATTTCAAAAATTTGTTGTTTTTGGTGGGTACAAGCATTAGCATTCGAGACAGTATTATACTTTGAAACTACTTTCATTACAGAGAATTAATTTGAACCACTTTCACTTAAGTGAAAATAATTCGCCGTACTTTTATCTTCACTTGAAGTGGATTTCAGAGCAAGAAGCAATACCTTTATTTTTCGGCTACTTTGACCACCTCTGTATCCATCTTCTTTTGTGCTGATTTATTAATTCAACTGGAAACTTCTTTTGGCTTTTTTAGTCGGCTGATTTAGCTTCATGGCTTCAGTTGTAAGCTTCGAATTGGCTAAGAACTTACCACGAAAAACTTTATCGTGTCGAATAATTCACGCGTGGCCGAAAAAACTTCGCAGCGAGAGGAGCCTTTTTTTTCTTCACTTCTCTTCGTTTTCTCTTCGCGCGTCAGTTTCTAGTCTACTAATAAAGAGTTTATGGTAGAAGTAATGATAGTGCAAATAATGGCATTGATTTAGCGGACTCAACTGTTAACCTTCTTACTAACAACTTGGTTCAATGTAAATACCATAACAAATCTCAAGAAACCAGGTAACTCTGTTATCCAATCCTTCAGGCAATTTTTTTTCTTATATACATATTAACATTCATTTTCCGCAAAAAAACTTCGACTCTCTTCAAGAATTTTTATGCTTACTACCAAATTTGCCAGACAAAATTTGCCTTACTGAAACTAGACTAAAACAGCTATTATTATTAAATGCTATTTTGCTAGGATACTCACTTATACACAATGACTCACCTTCAGTACTAATGCAGTGGAAGTTGCCATGTAATTATCTAAACAGATTCAATACGAAGTACTTACGGAAATGCACATGGATATAAGTGGATGCGAAAACATTTGAGTAAAATTAATTGATTTTAATGTAATACTTGCTAATATTTACAGGCATCCTAAGAATAATTTGCAAAACTTCATAAATGCAGCTTATTGCAACCTTGAAAGGTTGAAGTGCAGCAAAGTATTTCTAATATGGACTGTAATATTAATTTGAAAGTTGGTTCAAGCACTCGTTGTTCATCCCATCTAGTTGCTGATTATCTTGATATGCTCACCAGTAATGGATATTTTTCACTCATCAACATTCCAACAAGTGTAACAAAAAACTCAGCCACAATTATTGACTACATCATGACGAATGATTATCAACATCATATCTTTTCTGGGGTAATAAAATCGGATTTAAGTGATCACTATCAAACATTTTGTATTGTTTTCAATCTTGCAAACAAAAAGGTATCAAAATATAAAGCAATATATGAGTGCAATTTTACAAAATTTAATTCAGAAGAATTCTGCCAAAGTTTGCATAATGCTGTTTCTTCTTTCTTTTCAGACAAATTCACCATCAATTTCAAAACTTTAACATTGTATTCTCTGAATATGTGAAAATAGTTAATAATGCAATCATTGAGCATTCTCCACAGAAAAAGCTCTCAAAAGCTCAGCAAAGATTAAAAACACAATTTTGGATAACTCATGGTATCCTCAAATCAATTAAATATAAACAAAAATTCATAGGTGGGCAAGTTAATGCAAAACGTTTGCTTCGTTAACCACTAGTCCGTCAACAAACTTCATACCTCCGTTAACGTTAATCCGTTATTTTCGGCTTTAATTAACGGAAGTTAATAAAGTTCGTTAATTCGTTGACATTTTGCGTGTAATTTACATTTCGTTTTATTTACTCGCTTCTAGAACGCATATTGACGCTGTTGAGCTGATTGTAAGGAAATATTTATCGCTACGATGGTCTTTTGATGTTTTGGAAGTTACATTTTACAGTCTAATCTAATATCGGTATAAAAATACGTTCAAATGCACTAACGAAGCAGCGATCGGAAAATCTTTGGAAATTGCTAACAGCGATAATTAATAGACCTATGAGGCTGCAGCTTATTATTTGTCTCAAAAAAGAGCTCCGTTCTTCGTTTTCATTTATAAGGCTCGTGCTAATACGCAACAAGTGTTACCAGTGGAAACTGGTTTCTACCGGTACGATGAACAAATGGTGCAAGATATTAATAATAAAATCTTAACGGAAGTTAACAGAACTTAACGGAAGTTAATTTAGTCCGTTAACATGAAAAAAATTTAACGGATTAACGAGTTAATGAAAAAGTTAGCTTCGTTATTAACGGATTAACAATTAACGGACTTGTGCCCACCTAAGGTTAAAATATATCTAAGAGCATAACGACGCATGTCCATTGACCAGTTAAAGAATCTGCCGCTAATTGATTTAGATATTTTGAGAACTTAAAGCTAGAACTAAAAATTGCGCTTCTTATCAGTAACTCATGATCACAAACTAAGGAAAAAGCAACTGAATTCTGTTAGCTGAAAACCACGTTTTAAGTTACATTAAATTAAACTGTAAATTAAACTTTGCAGTAAACGTTCAAAAATGAAGCAAACGTAGATTGAGCTCGTAATCACCGCAAGTCCCGCGGCAAGCAAGACGTGCCGCGCGCTTCACGTCTCACCAACCCGAGCGCTTGCAGAGACCAAAAGTTTGAAACTCAACACAAAAATTGTAAGCCAAACGAAAATGAAGCAGAGTATAGCCACACACCCCTATCACCAAAAAAAGCTTGGGTCGAAAAAAAATTTTTTAGTCTTTATTTCGTCCGATGTAGAGGAGAGGTGAGATGAAACTGTAATATGTCGTTCGTTCTGCGTTTCTATAAAGTCCAAATAAATTCATTTTATCTTGAACCATTTAATAACTCATACAGTTCAATTGAATAGACGCTGACAGTTCGTTTATTAATTTCGCTAAGACCCAATCGGATGGATGCAAAAGTTCATTATATTGTTCATGAAATCCGATACTTGCATTGTTTGGTCGTTGAATAAAAATGAAAAAAAACTTAATTTATGTCGTAAATGTTTATGAGATGCATGTTTAAGAGATCTCTATTCCTATCGCCCAATGTACAAAATAACCAAAGTTTGATGCCGTGTAGTAAAAGTTAGTGATTTTTTTAAATTGTTTTGCGTGCTTCTGACCTAAAGGCTACCAGTGAGGAAGCTTAGGGAAGAAGTACGCCTTTAGGCAAGGAGCTCGCAAAACGATTAAAAAATATTAAAACTTTGACCTGCGAACGTCAAAACATCAGAACTAAATTATTATCAAAGGTTAGTGATTAGGATGTTTCGTTTTTTCACCATTCTTGAATTTCAAAATGCCCGGGGTCCCTATAGGTGGTATTTCGGGTAAAAAGTTTTACACCTCAATTTTTTTCCAATTATGACGTCATATTGAGGTGGTCCACGACGTTTGAAATTTCTGGGGTCCGAAATCGCATGGTATGGCCATATCTCCCGAACCGCTCATCGTAGGTCGACAAAATTGGTGTCAAAATGCGCGGAAGAATCGATTTCCTATATGCGATGTAGAGCAACCTATACTCTATCAGCTTCAGAAAAAAAGTTATTTCAAAAAAACTAAATTTGTCGTCTCAACGCAGAATTATAGAGTGGCATATGCTGCTCTCTGTTGCTTATAACGTTCAGCTGAAAACATTCCGACTTTTTTCTACCTAAAATCAATCCACTAGACTACTCATATTTGCTTGCTTGAATACTGCTACATCTGCTACTCACACACACGCGCGACGCAATACAACTCTCAAGTTTTAATTCACTCAAAACTCGCTAATTTCCATGTTGCACAAATGAGCACGCAAACGCAAATCAGACAGCGATAGTTGAGTTGGATCATCTTGTACTTTATTATTTATCAGTCCTTTCAATCTTCCAATTCTTCGTTCGGTGGAGCGATTGTGGTTCTCGATGGATTTCCAGAACATTGGTGTGATATCAGTTGTTATACACGGGGCTTCCTTACTCTTTGCTGTAAAGAACTGCTTCAGAAGAGTAGAACGGTCTTGAAGCAATGCACATACATCCACGTCTGTGGGGAATGACTCGGAAGTTTTAACTGCTTCAGCAGTGTATGGTGCAACTTCGGCAAACACACTTAACGCAACATTTTTCCAGGAAAGCCATTGCGAAGCATGTGACAAGAAGTACTTCATCGCAACTTCAGATATATTTGGTTCAATTTCAAAATAAGAGCAGAGTAGATCACGTTGGAATAGGCAAAGAAAAGGACCTTCAGGGGTTTTGGGATGTAAATGAATCATCAAAAAGGATGGCACGTATACAGATATTATGTAGGAAACGATCTTCTGTAGCTTGGCTTTCTGTGTAGCGGTGAGATTACTGGAGTTGAAAATTAGTGTTCGCATATATTCATTTGCGGTAGTGATCCATCGAGAATGGCAAACTTTTTCTTGCTTATAAAAAAGCAGATTCTTTAAATTATCTGGAACTTCAGCAATGATGTAACATGCCAAAACTAGCATGCAAAGCTGATCATTTCGAAAGCTGTTATCGTCAACTTTGCTGCTCTTTTTCTGGAAAAACCACTCCAGTTTCGCTCTCAAGTGCACTGCAGCTATCCTGGTTACTGGAACGTCCAGTTGATTGGCTGGTGTTAACTTTTCCCTGCTCGGCTTATCCAATGCTATTAAGTTTAGCAAAGCTCCATCTTGCATTGCTCCAGGCCCCCTTTTTCGGCCATCAACATAGGAAATTACGTGGTAAAGATAAATCTCATTTGTGTGGAACATGCATTCAAGAGTATGGATATCATGACCTAGCTCGTTATTAAAGTACTTCACCAGCCGAGCATTAACTCCAGACTTTTTTCCCTTATTGAGAGCAGTCGTGTCAGCCATAACAGAATAAATGTGAGAAAGTTGAAAACTACAAGCCTCCCGGGTGATGGCGTTAAAAACTGTTTCTGCAGTGACAGACAATCCCTTGAGAAAAGATTTAACTGCAAACACACTTTCGTGCATCTTCTTATCAGCATCACTATAAAATTGACCAAGGAAGATATATCTGTCTAGTTTAATCTACCATGCATCCGTCGTAGCACAACTGTATGGCAGAAGCAGTTTTTAAAAGATTTTCACTTTCAGCCAAAGCTCTTCGCACTTTTTCTCGTTGTCGGTGCACAGTCGAAGGTGATGCAGCTATTTCATTTCCTAGGCTTGATTTCAAAATATCAGACTGCTGTCGAATTGATACCATCCTTCGATCTGCCAGCACGCAGCTCCTGTCAGTTATTGAATAGAAATGGACTTTCTCATATAGTTTCCCTCCCACAGCTGCCCTTGGAGGCTCATTATCTTGATCAACTTCCCCATCAAAGTCTTGAACAGATTCGCTTTCACTGCTACGAAATTCATGCACTATTGCTGTATTCCTTTTTCTAAGTTTGGAAATTTGGATTTCGGGTACTGGTACTTTAGCTGAGTTTAAACCAGAAGTGCTGGGTTGTTAACTTCTTTGTTTACCTCCCGTTTCCTCTTATGCTTTCCTCGCTCTATTTCCTTTTTAGTGTGACTCATATCCAGAACTCCGATATACATTTTCCTATCATTTCTTTGGTCTTGCAAAAAAGAAATTTCCTTTACCGGTATTCTATCTGCCACTTCGCAGCTGCATGTACATTTTTTGCTATGAACCACTGGGCTTTCGGGAATAAAGCATTTGCATGTGCACACATCAAATAAACTATGCAGCCACCCTTCGTCAACTTTACTACCTCCACGCTTCATGACTTTCTTTCTTGCAGTGTCATACTTCTCTATCAGATCTTTCAACTTGGCTTCTATCCTCTGTTAGCTGAGTACCGGAAGACCAGCCTTGGTCCACAGGCCTATTACATCATCAAGACCTGATCTTTCACATCTTTGAAGTAGGGCATCTTGTTAAAAAAATTGGGATTCGTTTCAGTTAGTTGTTTTCTCACGTAAAAATAATGACCAACTACATCTTTATTAAGGGGTAGCACGTTTTTGTCTAACTTCTTGCAATATTGCATCGACTTCGTAACACTGGATCTCAACGCCATGACTCGAAATACAATTCAAACTGGCACTCTCCCCAGTGGCGGATTTAGGGGGGGGATGGGGGGGATGCATCCCCCCCACCAGCCTAAAAGTTACGATTTTGGCCGAAAAATCAGCCTCTATTTTTAATAATTCGGCTCCATTTCGGGATGCATCCCCCCCAACCGACCTAAACGTAACGAATCCGGCCGAAAAATCAGTCTCAATTTTGGTGAAGACCTTTTTTTTTTTTTTGGAGACCTCCTGATTTTGGGCGAAAAAACCGTTTGAATTTCCGATTTCGGCCGAAAAATCACTCTCAACTTTGGTGAAAACATCCGAATTTTTGAGGTTTTGGCTTCAAATCCCCCCCACCAAAATTTTCTGGATCCGCCACTGACTCTCCCTGCACAACTTCATTAATTCCGTTTAGTTATCAACGTTTTACTGTTACCTAATGCACATAATCACTTTTATTACGCAAGAAAAGCGATAAGAGTGGAAAAAACAAAAAAATATTTTCAACTGAATAACTTCATTGCTTCAAAAATAGGTGTAGAATTCTTTTTTTTGAAATAACTTTTTTTCTGAAGCTGATAGAGTATAGGTTGCTCTACATCGCATATAGGAAATCGATTCTTCCGCGCATTTTGACACCAATTTTGTCGACCTACGATGAGCGGTTCGGGAGATATGGCCATACCATGCGATTTCGGACCCCAGAAATTTCAAACGTCGTGGACCACCTCAATATGACGTCATAATTGGAAAAAAATTGAGGTGTAAAACTTTTTACCCGAAATACCACCTATAGGGACCCCAGGCATTTTGAAATTCAAAAATGGTGAAAAAATGAAACACCCTATTAGTGATGTTATATTAGCGCCGACAATACGAACTTAAACACAGCAAGTTCTTGCACAAAACAACAATAACTTATACAGCTAAACAAATCAAGCTTTTAACGCTTTAGATTAGAGCTCCTTCTTTTGGCTTTGTAACCCCACTTCACTTCTCTGGCGCGACGGCACTGATCAAAAGTTTTTGTGGAGTCCAGAAAAGTGACATCGTACAGGGTAGTATTATGTCGTTTGTAAATGTATAATCATACACTATGTGTTAGTAGATTGAAAACAGACAGTTTGTTTTCCTTTTCTTCACGGTACATTTCTCCTAGAATATGCCGATTTGTCCAATCAGCTTGACTTTTTTCTTCACGGTTCCCTCGTTCTACAAACATGTCCAATCAAATCAGTCGAAAAAAGCGTGACCAGAAAAATAAGTGAAACCGCAAAAAAACTTCACAACAAGAGCTAATTTTTTTTCTTCAATGCTTTTCTCTTTTCTGCACGTCTGTTTCTAGTCTACTAAACAAAGACTGAAGAGTCTATGGTATAGTGGTTGATAGTTTATCAAAGCAAAAATACAAGAATGTGAGCCATGTCCAGATTTGAATCCAAACTGATAGTCAAAATTATGTCGATATGATTCTATAGTTGAAACTATTTAACTCGAGCTAATGTGCGACGATTGGTTTTACGTCAAAACAATCATCACGCGCATTAATTCTCTTTAAAAATCAAGCAAATGCATCATACATAAACTGAATAGTGAACAATAGTCAAAAACAATCCGTATCTTCTGCAAATAATTTGACCACTATCTTTGACGGTAAATGGTAAAGTTATTTGCATTAGATAGAAATTTTTGACACTTATATTCAGTGATGTATGATGCAGTTGCTTGTTTTTTGACAAAGAAATAATGTGCCTAACGATTGTTTTAAAATGAAACCAATGGTCGCACATTAGCGTGATTCTAAATACTTTAACCAAGCTATTTCAAGAAGTTTCAAAAAAATTTAAGCTAAGGCAACGGGTTTTTAATCACAATATTAACATCTCTAATGCTATTTTTATTACGTTTTACAGTACTACCGGAGTGATGACCGGCCAGTTGGTCGAGCAGTAACGCGTTCGTCTCTGAAGCGGCAGGTCCGAGATAGAAATCTCGGGCCGTTCAAATTGGACATAGTGCTGCCAACGGCTCGCCACCGCTGAGACTTTTCTTCGAAAGAACCTGTGTTGCCAGCAGGTGCAATGACGCGGAGATGGGCCCCGCCAACTCGTTACACGCTTCGGCGTAATACAGCGAGTATAATGAGAGATTTGATTTGATTTATACTGTATTGGTCACACGCAGTACTTAAATTGTAGGGGGGACGGGGGGCGTCCCCCCATCGAGATTGAGCATCCCCCATCGAGATTTAGGCGTCCCCCCATCAATATTTGAGCGCTGGTTTGTGGGAGGGAAAAGTTACTGTTTTTGGCCGAAAAAAACGCTTTAATTTCCGATTTCGGCCAGAAAAAGCCTTCAGATTTCGGCTTCGGCGAAGACCTTTTTTTTTCCAGGATCACGTAAGTTTTACTAAAAACTCGCATCAATCCCATTCAAGAACAATGAAAATTTGGGTCAAGTTCGTTTACGGAACAAACTCCAAAAAAATCCTGGCTACGTGCCTGTTCTTCACTAACGTTCAGTCAACGCTGAAAAAGCGTCCCCCCATGCAAAATTTTACAATTTAAGTACTGGTCACACATGCAATGCAACGGTTTGGCATAACACAATGAGTCAACACACATTAAACAGTTGACTAATATGAACAAAAATCTATAAGGGATGCTAATAAATTAAATGCCCAGTGCAATCCAGTGCATACTGCATATTCGAGAGCGTCTAAATCTCGGGCACATTTTATTATACTTATAAAAATTTAGCAAAGATTGACCAAAGGTAAGACCAGGTGCAATGTTATCAGGAGGCCTATGCATCTAGTCAGTACTTAAATTGTAAAATTTTGCATGGGGGACGCTTTTGCTGCCTTGATCAAACGCATTTGGCCTGCGTAAGTACTTATTCAGTGAAAAGTGAAAATTATGTAATTCCGTCGCCGAAATTGAATGCACACCAAAAAAAAAAGGTCTTTGCCGAAATTTTAAGTGTTTTTTTTCCCGAAATCAGGTGATGGCCAAAAAAACAAAAGGTCTTCACCGCAATTTGGAACTATATTCGGCCGGAATTTGAAGATTTATTCGTGCTGGCTGGCTCTTTTTCGTCTGATCATACAGCGCTCAAATCTCGATGGTGGGACGCCTAAATCTCGATGGGGGAACGCCAACTCTCGATGGGGGGACGCGTCACCCCAACAATTTAAGTACTGCATCTAGTAAATTATGGATTTACTTTTTCCCAGAGCATGTTTGAAATTTTTGTGGACTCAATGTTTATTTGAGAAATTAGCCTTGCATTTTTTCGTATTCAACGATATTTTTAAATACAATTCAATGCAAACTCAGACGACACAGATATTTTGGGTCGGTCGGATAAAAGCAGAGGAACAACGAAAGACCACAAAGACAGCAACCAATATAAACATTTTCCTTACGCCGACCGCCACAGAAAGCTTACAGAAAAAAATCAGCTTTTAATAACGAATACACGCTGTCATCTTTTCTCTTTGCACTTTTACTTCGGATTGTTTGAAGGTTTCGTGGATTGCTTAATGGATCTGTTTTTGATCGCTGCTACAGATTTAGTGATATACCGATCAAAAATTAATCCAACCACTCTGGTCGCTTATAATCAAAAATTTCAAAATCAGGTTTGTATTTTTCATAGAGCAGATTGACCAAGTGTTTAGGTAATTTTTCAAAAGCGGCTGTAACTTTAGCAGCAGTAGTTTCGAAGAAATGCTTTGGGAATACTGCTTTCTTGTGGTCGGCAGATATTCCCAGAATGTGAGTCAAGTTTCCAATATCAGCTTGCAGCGTTTCAAACTTGATTATGACGTCATAATGGCCAAAGCAAGGAAAACACTGTTTATAAAATGGAGTCCAATGAGTATTGTCGTTATTTTTACTAAATTGTAAAACGTAGTTAACAAAGTCTTCAAATAGCGGTGTTATAAATTGATTGTTTCTGAGGAGAGAATTACTGCGAAGGGGCCTGCCCGATTCTTCAATTTCTTGGCCGAGCATTTTGTAATAATGTGAATGCGCTTTGCCACCAGAAAACTTGTCATTGAAAGCTGATAGGAGTCGAGCAAATGGATGCCGAACGGTGATCGCCTGCAATAAAGCTCAAACAGACAATTCACTGTCAGAAAACGCGTTTGCGGGCCCGCAAAAATATTGTTTTTGCCTTTACAGCAATGCTCAGTAAAGTCTGAAGTTTCGGACTAGAATTCGCTCCACCCAAATTTAGCGATGATCCACGCCATAACGACGTCATTTCCGCAAACGTAACCTAACTCTTTACGTTTACAACTAGTGAGACGCTTAACTTCGAATGCTCGGTCAGCTTGAGTAAAGGTTTTTTTGCCGCTTTAGCGGCATCGCAAAATTGCAAAAGCGAGAATTTTTGATTTGAACAAAGGCCAAAATTTTTCTTAGTTACCTACGCATTGCGCAACAGCACTCAATAATTTCGCAAATCGTTGCCCTTTTGCTTGCAAGTACTTGTACAGAATTTAATTAGTACAGAGTTTAGTCTTGTACAGAATCATTCAATCAGTACAGAATTTAGTCTTTTTTAGGTTTGGAATTTCATTCTTTTTCCTTCGTTCCTAATTTTTTGTCACTGCCAGCTAAGGCTGGCTTTGTTGTTAAATTTTGAGCAAAAACAAGCCTCGTGTTCTTATAAAATTGTCCTAACAAAAAAAGTCTAATCGTTTTTTGTAGATTCGTTTGCGTTTTGTCATCAGAATACTTTTCGAAATTATTTGAGATGACATCATCACTGATAACGTCATATTCTGAAAAATATTTAAAGGTGTAAACTCTCATAAAACAACTGGTTAAGTAATATTTTCGCACAAGTTTTTGGACTGGACTTAAACGAGGACTAAAGGCAAAATCAATGGGGATATCTAAACTTAGGCCAATCGCAAAAGACTAGATTAGCTTTGACTCCATCCATTTTAACCAATCCGCTACAGAGATATTCTACTTCAAACACGATGTCGGTGACCCTATTGTAATGGGTTCCATAAAACTGACCGCAACAAACTGACCGCAACAAACTGACCGCGAACAAACTGACCGCGAGCAACGCCGATTGGCTCATAAGGGCAATCCTAAATATATATTTTACTATCCCCAAAGCCATCTTGCCCAAACCCTCACTTTGTGACGAAATCACTGCGACGAAATGAGTGACCAAATCAGTGAAATCACTGTAACGAAACCATTGCTTCGCGGTCAGTTTGTTCGCGGTCAGTTTGTCGCGGTCAGTTGACTTGGCTCGATTGTAATGATATAAATTTTAATAATTTTTATTGGCAACCCTGTCGTTGATAAGCATTAGCGGTTAGCGACGGCTTTCCTGTTCAATTCTAAAGCAACGATTATAGGCTACTGCATTGGGTCGTTTCGCTGCGCACTAATCAGTTTGACCTTGTCATCAGAATAGACCCGAGCTGGAAAAAAGAAAAGACTGTACGATAACTTAGGTAACAAACGTCTAAGATCAAGCAAAAGTAAGGCTGGTAGAGTTATTAAGAGTAGGCTAGTAGGCCATTGTTTTCAACTTAGATGAAAAAGTTTATTCTAGGATCACAAATTACCGTAAGCAAATACAATAGGCTTACTCAGGTATTGGTAGTCATATTATCAGGTATGAGTTTTTACTGTGTAGCCTAGTAATAAAAACATTATTGCTAGACTAGGCTAGGATTTAGACTGAAACGTATCTGCCAGCTTGATTTTTACTGAAATCGCTAGGCTACCGAAAAATCTACTCTTTTTACCAGCTCAGATCTGTTGTGCTGATAAGATCAAACTGATTAGTGCGCATTGGAATGACTCACTGCAGTAGCCTAATTGTTGCTTTAGGTTAGAACTGGAAAGACGTCGCTAAAACGCTAATCCTAATCAACAACAGGGTTGCCAATAAAAATTATTAAAATTTAAAACATTACAGTAGAGCAGGGTTCGAAATTAACGCTTGCCCGAGGCAAGCTGAAATCGCCTCGGGCAAGTTATTTTTCGGCTTAACTTGTCCGACGGGCAAGTTAACAAAATACAGTATTTTAAACAACATCAAGCAAGATTATTTAGAAATGCAATTTAGATCCGGTTTTGTTGCAATAAAATAGAATGTAAGTAGAGAAAGATGTTACTCGGCCTATTTTAGCACAGTTGCAACCATCACAACGAACACTTTGTTTAATCATACGCACAATCGCACGAAAATTTTTCGATACTCAGACGCGCTTCGCAACTTTTTGGCACAAAGTGCAACGTTTTTTTTTTCGAGAAAAAATTTTCCTCGCTAACCGCGTAAACCGCTGTTTCAAATAACCAAGTACAATTATATACCCTGCACTGCATGAAGGCAACTTCAAGAATTTCGCAATTTTTTTGTTATGATTATTTTGAAGATAATTTAGCTTTTTTAACTTTCGCAAAAAAAATTCGGCTTTCTAGCTGGTGTAGTTTCCAAAATATTCGCGATTAAAAATGCATTACAATCAAAAAGTCAATTTTTGCGTGATGCATTTGAAAAAAGTTTTTTATTACGTCACCTTACCATAACAATCGCGCACAAAAACTTGATTCTCAAAATAGAAGACACGTATTCAAATAGAATACTTAAACATTATTCAAATAGAATATTCATTTTGTTTGAATAAGATTGATAATGACTTTAGTTTAAGTGGAAACGTATCCTTAATAGAATGTTTCATTTCATCTTGGCTCTGGTTTTTTTGTCAAAGTTCTTCACACGGTCCCGTTTTTCTGCTCCAAGCATACACGTATTATGCAAATTTAGTGTTTTTGCCAAGAAGTACATTTTACAAATTTTTTTTCAAATGTAAACAGCATTAAAACATATTGTGCCTGTTTTTTTTCGGGCAAGTTGATATTTCCTCGGGCAAGTAAACATTTGATATCACTTGCCCGAAGGGCAAGGAGTTAAAAAAGTTAATTTCGACCCCTGCAATAGAGTCACCGACGTCGTGTTTGAAGTAGAATATCTCTGTACTGGATGGGTCAAAAAGGATGGAGTCAAAGCTAATCTAGTCTTATGCGATTGGCCTAACTTTAGACACTCCATTGATTTTACCTTTAGTCCTCGTTTAAGTGTTGTCTAGTTATAGTGTCAACCAGGCGCGTAGCCAGGATTTGGAAAAGGTGGGAGCTTTTTTGAAAGAGTGAGAAAAGTGCAAGCAACCTTGACCCGAATTTTCATTGTTCTTGAATCAGTTTCACACGGTTTGTCCGAAAATTGAGACGAAATTTCTCGGAAAGCTCAGAAATTCAAAGGTTTATTCCGCCCAAAATCAGGTGGTCTCCAAATAAAAAAAAAAAAAAGATCTTCACCGAAATTGAGACTGATTTTTCCCGCCCAAAATCAGTTGGTCTCCAGAAAAAAAAAAAAGATCTTCACCGGAATTGAGACTGATTTTTCGGCCAAATTCGGAAATTCAAACGTTTGAGGGGGGCTGTTTTCCTATGGGGGGGGGGGCTATTTTCAATTTTTCACAAAAAAAATTGGCCTCAAAAGCACCAAAAACGTGCGATTTTGCATACTTCACAAGCCAATTGGCTCGAGCCCCCCCCCCCCCCTGGCTACGCTACTGGTGTCAACTCTCTGCGGCACTCGAAGCGATAGATTTCGGGTCTGGTCGAGCCAAAAAAAAACAAACTAAAAACCTAATTGCTATTTACAGCTTCCCTGCTTGTTGTCTAGTAATATAATGGGCAGTGTGAACTCTCCACCGTGAGCTGTAAACAAGCGGCAACTTGACTCAAACTTTCACTTCGGTGTCTCTCTAGTCCAACTTTCTAGCAGTTTCGAAAAAAAAACAGCCGAAAAGTGGTAATTGCTACACCAAAACTATACCTTAGGCCTATACACCAAAACTATACCTCAGGCCTATACCGCCCATCAGTACCCGACATTCTTTACAGAAATAGAAAAAAAACATTTTTTATGAATCACAAAATCGGTTAAGAATGATACTTTACCTTTATTGAGTCTTTCCACTTCAGCATTGTAATAAGTGGCTTTCGTCGGTATATTCGCTTTATATTCAGGCTGGTTTTCCCGTGTCTTATTGCAGCTTTTCCTCGTGTTTGGTTGTTCTCCACGTCTTTCCATGTGTAAATGTCTTCCATGATGAGAAACGCAGTAAGCCAACTGCTGAAACCGCATTTGTGCATGTGGCACATGGAGAACTAAAACATCACCACTCACTAGTCACCAATTAGAACTATAAACATGCTGCTGTGGGCAGAAGCGGCGCCAGCCCGAAATGATTGATAGGACAAAATCAAAGAAAATTCGGGCGTATTTTTCTACTAGAAGAACTTATCAAAAACTGCTATAAAATTTTTGTTCAAGAGCAAAAACTGCATGCCTTAATTGTCTTAGTGCAGCCACTTTTCGTATGCAATTTAGAGTAACAAAAAGAGAAAGATAGAATTCATAACAAGTCGGTTTTTTCAAAATAAGATTCAAAATAATTAAAATCAGTACAGTAAGTTCAAATTCAGCTAATTTCCAGCTGGGAGGTCTAAATTTGAAGCTTTTGTACTCGTATAGTCGAAATTGTTGCAGATTAACTGCAAATACTCGGTAAGAAACAGCCACTTCATGCAGTTATCACGCTTAAAAATGCTGGTCAGATGAACTTCACAAAAAAAAATTTTAAGCACACAAACTGTAAACGTTGCCTCCAGGTGATACGGGAGTGTTTTGGGGCAGAATGGTTAACTTGACAAAGCTTTTCAATATCTGGGGAAGCTTCACCCCCACACTCTCTAGCTAGTCCTACCTAATTATATGTATCCAACCATTGGATATATTATGCATCGAGACAGTGGCGGATCTAGAAAATTTTGGTGGGGGGGATGATAGAATTTATGAGCACAAATTGTGTATAATCTCAAAATTTTGCATGCTTATGATTAATGTTCTTGACCTCGCGCAAACTTGTTGGGGATATTTTTGATCCGTCCCATCCCAAAAACGTTACCAGTGTATAAAATACTTTTTTAAATTTAACCAATGACATAAAACTAGTTTTATGTCATTGATTTAACCAATTCAATTCAAATTAATAACATAAAACGCTCTTTTTGTCTTTCCTGCATCAAAAATCGTATTTATTAAACTTTCGCCAGCATAATCGTCTGCATCTACGCAGAACAGACGCGTAGCCAGAAATTCGCAATGAGGGAGCTGCTTTGGGGGTCTGGGAGCGGAGTCCCCAGCGATCGAAAATTTTGCATCTTTTTGCAAAAATAACGCCATTTTAGGGCTATTTTGATTAAAAAATAATGGTTTTAAAACGTGGCTTAAAATTGGCAGTGCAAACATGATTAAACTGGTGGCATAAATGAGCTATTTAGGAGGTGGCTATTAGTAAAATGTTAGTTCTCTTGTTTAGATGCTGGTAAATTATAAAATCGAATAGTTCAATAAAACTCACACAGAGTAATTTATTTCGTATACAGTTTATAGAGAAAAATGATTTTGGGGGGTCCTAATGAAAAGAGATTTGAGAGAAATGATGGGTAATGAACTAATACTGAATAGCCCCCCCCCCCCCCCCCTATTCCTTAGTTTATAGTATATTTGTTGATGACACCTATGTTTAGCATTTTTACACTTGAGATGAAATTTGATTGCTTATTTTTTACCATTGTTCAAAGTTTTCATTTATTTGTTGGTTTATTTTTGACAAATTAGCCCCCTTACCCCTGAACATATGTTTCAAAAGATGTTTTAAATCACTATTTGGTCCACTCCAGAGCATAAAACAGTCTCCAAAGTGCTAAAAACGTAGTGTTTTTCCCATTCTGCATTTTGGTCGACATATCAATAGGGGGGCTTTAGCCCCCCCCCCCCCGGCCCCTGGCTTCGCTACTGGTATTGCGTGAGGTTTGAGCGAAAAAGCGCCATAATTGACCTCCTGTTGTGTTATGCCTTTATCGTTGAAAAGTGCGACTTGTGAATTTTGCTAGTTTTGCGCTTTCAAATCAATCGGACCTCTAAAATACTAATTTCTGCTTTGTAAAAAGTTCGCTGTAAAAATAAGTTTTTTCTCCCCCCGCCCTACCCCACCCTCCTAATGGCTTCAGAAATTATATCGCAGTCACCTAGCCTATCGAGTATTCACTAATTGCTTTTTTTTAATGTTTAATATTATGCATATGCACGTTATGTTTAGGCTGGTGGGGGGGGATGCATCCCCCCCATCCCCCCCCCTAAATCCGCCACTGCATCGAGACCAGTGGCGTAACCAGAGTGGGCCGAGGGAATGAAGCCCTCCAAAGCTAAGTCACCTAAAAAGTTTAAACCAAATATGCACGCTTTTAAACCTGTTAAGAACTTAAATAAAAAGTAAGGTGGACAGAAGGGTCTAAGTAGTTTAATTCTGTCAAAAAGATTCCGAATCTGGGTAATTAGTTCTTTCAAACGGCTTTACAATTGTGCGAAACGTCATCGAAATGACGTTCAAATGGTTATACCCTTTCTAAAAAATCACAAAGCGCTTCTGAGAATATGTAGACAAAGTAAGCTTTGGGTTCAAAAGCCCACCCTCCTCCCTCAGCAAAATCCTGGTATTACGAGCCTGATCAAGACGTTTCCATTAGATTACAGGCAGGAGCCTAGGGGCAGAACCTCCATCTGCTGGAGGCCCTTGAGGGGCGTCTGTGAACGAACTTTTATGGCACTGGGAGAGTTATGTGATTTTAGAGAAAATTAGCAATTTAATTTGATCCCATTCTAACCAAAAATTTGTGTGTATATTTTTTGGGTCGTTTGAAAAATTATCACTCAATTAATTTATATTACCATGGAAATGTACAACCAACAAACGTTGCGAGATAAGAAATTTAAACTGCATCTAGTGGCAAATGCTTTATGTCGGACATGCTGCACAATGTAAATGCTTTTGAAAGATCAAGAGGGGAGTGTAAACTATACTATATAAATAATTGCACCAAAAATTGGTGTGTTTTAATTAGACGACTAATTTCTTCCCACAAAAGTTGTTTTTGATAAATTATGCGTAGTCAAAAGCCCAACAATGATACTATGCAAAATCAGCACAGCAGCCAACGGTTTCTCATTCATTTTGTCACAAATACTGAAACCGGATGCCAATAAGGCAACGAAATATTGCCTAATCTAGAAAAAAAAATTAAATATGTAAAAAGATTGATGTAGCTATAATAGGTTAGAACTTACGAGACAGCAAATTCTGGGATGGGTTAAACCTAGTCATGCTACATAACGTCACCCACTATACCATAAAAAAAAATCAAATTTGGGTGAATTGGAAAAATTATCTTAAAAGAGATTAGAGAGGACTTGTCCTCTACAGTCCTCCCATGGCGTCGCCTCTGGTAAGGAGTGTTAGCTAGTTGTTTTAAAGTGACAGGCCCCCCAGAAATTGCACCACATTCAAGTTTTTGACGTTCGATGTGAATGGCCAAAGTGGAAGCGGTAGAATTTTACCGCAATAACTTCCGCTTCCACGAAAATTTGCCGCTTCCACCGCTTCGCTTTCAGCTTCCACTTCCGCATTCTTGTTAAAACCACAAATTTTTTCTCCCACGTTGATTTTCATTTAAATTACTGATTAGGAAGAAAAAAGCACTTACGTTGTATGTTTTGGAATAAAACGACTGTGCCATTAGTTGGTTTAGGAAGGGGGTTTCAACTGTTCTCCCATCGCAAGCCTTCTCTAAAATTTGCATTCTCTGTTGCTGGATGCTGATAAATGACGGGTTTATCTTGCTGACGTCAATCCAGAATTTAGGTCGCTCTGTGTCACTGGGTTCAAATAATTTGCTCTTAAAGTTTTCCGCCGTTAGAAGTTGATGCATTCTCCGTATCGTCATAAATTTCGATTTGGCCAACTAAAATTTACAAAAAAAAAAGAAAAAAACATGAAACTCTACTCAGACTTCACTGAGTTGTAGTTTAATGCAATCTGCATTATCATACGGACAGGGAAAAGACGATCAATGATGTATCTATCGAGTTATTGCAAATCGCACCCAAGGCAATTGTTAAGCTGAACGATGACTTTTGGCATACATGCAAGATTGCGACTACTGTACAAACAATGCTTTATACTTACACTCTTCTTTTTATGAGAACTAGTATATTTTGGGTTAGGGCAAGCTGTGATTAAATTTTCGCGAATTTTCAGAGCTCTTCATTTTGTTTTTAGCTTGTTCTTACATTAATTGGAGAATAAAGTGACACGAATTCATTTTTGCTAGGTTATTGTGATGTCCCAGTGGCAATAATTTACTTGCAGAATGTTTGACAAGTAACCAGAGATAATCTTCACTTTTGCGTGCTTGTGTTGTGTTAAATTTGCAAGTGTTAGTGTCTTGCTAATCAAATCGTACCTAGGAGCAGACAGTGAAACTTAATCACAGATTGCTTTTTCCCTTAAAACTGTTTTTGAAAAATTACAACAAACAATCGCACCTTTTGTGCAAACTTGATAATAAAAAATCAAGCAAAAGAAAAACAGTTTCGTTCATATATACCGGTAAGCGCATTTTGTTCGCACAGACGGCATTTTTCAATTGATTGCCTGACTGTATGGCAGGTGTTAGCAGGGCCTCAGAGAGAAATTTTTCCAGGGGGTTCGAAGATCGATGCAGGGCCCCCAAAATTAGGCGAGAAGCAAAACAAAAACAAAAAAAGTCTTCATTCAAATTTGGTCCAATTTTTTGCCCAAAATTAGGTGAAGAGCGAAAAAAAAAGTTCTTCACTCAAATTTGGTTCTTCACTCAAATTTGGTCCAAAACTTAACGCGGCAACCTGAACTTTTCCGGGCCCCTTGAGTCCAAGCCCCTCTAGGCCCGGGTACGATGTACCCCCCTGAACCCCCCTCTCGCAGGCCCTGGGTGTTAGTAATGTCACGAGCAGATGTTAATTCAAGGTCGTTAAACGGAGTATACATTTACAAGTTAGCATATAAATACAAATGTCGATTTTTAGTGGTCTTGAATCTTTGTTTTGTAGTTTTATAACCTAAAATGTGGAAAAAGTAAAAATAATATATACGATAGATTTTAGCCTTATTACGCTAAACATTATGCATTATTAGTCGCCTTCTGAAACATGGCAAAAAACACAAAGGTTACAACAATCTAAGACTGGCTACGACTATGTTTAGACTATGCGCAACAACGTACAAAAAAATCGTTCCTTGTTGCAAGAAAATAATCGCTTTTGAGACAGCGCCATTGGGCCTGGTCTACATTGGGCATAAAATGACGAGCATATCCTTACTTTACTTCACCCAACCGGCAGCGTTTGCGCTGGTAAAGCGATAAGCCAGGCGTTTTGAATTTCTGTTCAAAATAAACTAAGGATACGCTCAACACACGGCATTACCCACATGTTGACCGGGCTTGAAAGTTATCTTTTACTGTTGAAGATGGTTATGGAAATCATCAACAGAAAAAGCCAAGAAAGCTTTGCTGATTACTTACAAATACATTACCACTGTATTACGCATATGGATGCATGCGCTCTTGAAGGGGGTGAAGGATCCCGCCAATTGCAGTAGTTTACCATTGCTAAAATTCAAATATAATTTTTGAAATTTTTGTTCTTGTTTTGGGGCTGCTGTTGCAAAGATACTCAACAAATACAAAGATATACTCTAAAAAGTTTGGGGAAACCCTGAATCTGATTTTTTAGTTTCAACTTCGAGGGAAAGAGAGACTGAATAACATTTACCCTTCCAATAACATCACATGACCAATCTAATTTTGGCAAAATCCCTCTTTTTCTGAAAATTCAGGCTGGGAGAACAAACTATGCGTTTCCAAAAACTTTTTAGGGTAATATCTCTTCGTATGTATTGAATATCTTTGAAACCACCGCCCCAAAATGTGAACAAAAATTTCAAAAATTATATTTTGATTTTAGGTATTGTAAACCAAGGATGGCAGTACGGTAAGGTACGTTCAAAATTTGAACTTAGCGTTTTTCAAAAATTTACTGCACCGTACTAACGAAACGTACCCATAAAAAAATTTGCATGCGTACCGTACCTACGTACTTTTCATCGGATGGTAAGCTCTAAACGTACCGTACTTAAAAGATACCCTACGTAGGTCAATGAAAACTCTAAACCTACCGTTCTTGAAGGTACGGTACGTAGGTAAAAAAATTGCCAAGATTTTTTTTGAAGTTCTCGTTTTCCGCGCTTTAAAAATAAGGTATAACTGCATTAAATTTTAAAATAGAATTCATGAATATCAGTTTTGCCAAGTTTGGAGCATTTCAACTGATGTGACGCCTATATTGGCTTTAGTTTTGGGGGAAGAAAGAGGAGAACAAGCACTCAGAACTCAGAACACGGGTCAAAAAAATTTACAGACGCGTAGCAATGCATCATACTAACACGAGTACGGTACGGAGCGTCGTCAGCGAGTTGCAAACTTTGTTACGTAACGTACTTGCATGGTACGGTACGTTTAGTACGTATATTTAAACAGCGTACCAATCTATACCGTTACCCGTACCTTCACAACAAGCGCGTACTGTAATTTTTAGCAAAAATTGAGGCGTACCGTACCGTGCTTACGTGCCATACTGTACTGCCATCCATGTAGTAAACTACTGGAATTCGCTGGATGCTTCACTTTCTTTAACTATTAGTTTTTCGTGTGCAGACTGGCATTAGTCTTAGTTTGTTCTTAAATTCTAAGTAAAAAGCCTCGTGTTTTTATAAAATTGTTCTTAAACAGATACTGCTCGAAATCGGTTTTATTGAAGAAATGAGAACTACTTGAGGTAATAAAAAGGTGCCCCAAACCTTTTCCCATAATTCTCTTTTTTCACGAAAATACGATTTAATCCGTCTGATTCCGTATCATATTGATTCCGCAATTTTGCAACATCACAAAAGGCAGATTTTGCAAAACTTTTCGCAGACTAAGAAACGCGATTATCAACAGGTAGCATTGAGTAGCCTAACCAATTCTGAAAACTTGGCTATTTCTATTGGTACCAATAGACCTAGGCGTCCAGTTCTGATCTACAGTATGATCGTTTTAGACTTCAAATTTTATATCATTTATAAGCTAAAACATCACCAAAACTGATCTAACTTTCATGCAGTAGATTATGTCACTCGTATAATGTTAGATATTAGTTTGAATAAAAATCGTAGGTTTAAGCATAATCTTAGGCTATTATCTCTCTCATTGAACATCGCGTTACTTAGTCAGCGAGAGACTTTGCAAAATCTGCCTTTTGTGATGTCCAAAAATTGCAAAATGCCGAGTTGCCAATGGTACGGAGTCAAAACGGATTAAATCGTATTTTCGCGAATCAAGGGAATTGTGAAAAAAGGTTTGCGACACCTTTTTATTAGTTCAAGTAGTTTTCATTTCTTTAATAAAACCGATTTCGAGCTGTATCTTTTTTAAAAGAATGTGCAGTTACAATAACAACACACACATATTGTACTTTTAAAAGGGCATTCAAGTCAGAGTTTTGTTGCTCGCTTTTTTCTCAAAAAAATTTGACTAATCTGAAAACTAAACGTAACTTCATCAAATTTAAGATTTCTACAACGTTCCATTGCCCCGGTATATCGGCTTAGATTTTTTTTTGGAAAAGATTTTTCCTGAGAAATTTTGCCAGGATTGCCATTTAGAAACAACGTTTCAAAAAGTCACTGAATGTTTTTAATTCTCAACAAGTGTATTGCAGCATAGTAAGGCAGGCCAATAGGATTACCAATCTGAAGCGCCAGCAGGATACAATTAAAACATATCACTGCTAGCCAGCAAGGATGGCAGTACGGTACGTAGGTACGCCTCAATTTTTGCCAAGATGTACGGTACGGGTACTGTACGTTGGTACGGTACTCCTTTTTTGTAATGGTACGGGTACGGTACGTTGGTACGCTGTTTGAATTTGCCTACTAAACGTTGTATGTGCAACCTGCGGCCGTCAATGAAGATTTGTGCGACCGTGCCCGGCGTTCACATAGTAGGCTATTCTCAAGTAATCACTATAATAGCCTCTTAATTTGTCGTTACAATTGTATTATGAAGTCACAAGTCTTACTAACAAGTATAGCCAATTGTGATGTCATCACTATTGCCTATAGATGGTGGAAGCCTAGGACTATCGTGGCATGTCATATACAGTGTATTGAAGAAAAATTTGAACCGAAACAACTGCGACACTTCAGCTGAATACGCAGTAGATTAAAAATCCCAGACTTTTCGCGCATTGCGCAGGCTTTTTGTATGCAGAAGCAAACGACAGCTGAAGCCGCCTCTAAATGATGTGTGAATTGAGATCGCTGATTGATAGGCTAGTAATCTGAGAGTCAGTTAAAGTTGCGAGTAGTTAAAATCAAGGATGGCAGTACGGTACGGTACGCCTCAATTTTTGCGAAGAAGTACGGTACGCCTTTTTCGGGTAGGGTACGTTGGTACGGTGCGCTTCAAAAATTAAACTAAGTACTGTACGGTACGATAGCAGGTCCGGCGCCACGGGGGGAGGCATTCGGGGCCGTGCTCCCGCAAATCCCTTCTTGTGCCCCCCCAAACGAGAATTGCGCTCCCCCAAGCGAGGATTGTGTCCCAAAGAAAGTAACAAGCTCGGTGCCGTTGGAAAGCAGTTCGAGGCCTGATTCTCTTACTGTACCGCCATCCTTCTTGCCAAGCAACGCGACTTCAAAAATTGTTCGATATATAACCAAAATAAATTCACAGCAATTAGAAACATCTCATTACTCCAGGTTGTAGTAGGTCCAAATTTTAAGTTTTGAAACCCTCTACAACATTTTGTTCTATCTTTCGAAGGGTCTGGTGACAATTATCTTGTTCAAATGCAACCCCTTCTGAGTCCTGACGGTTCGATAGATGAACAGGCTAGAGAAGGTTGTTGAATTTTGCACACGATCTGAAGTAATTAGACAGTGCTATACATTTGAAAACTATTGCATACCATAGTTCTACGATGATTTTGCCATCTCAGATATAGGCTTAAAACGAGTAGAATTATCGGCAAATGGCCCACAAAGCCTCTGTAAAAACATATCAGGTTCATGCTTTTCGAGTTTGTTTCACCGATCATCAACTGTTGGATTTTGTACCAACGAATATGTCAAATGCGCTGCTAAACAACACCAAAGTTTTTTGTCGGTCATTGAAGTAGTTGGCTAGTCAACTCATTCAGTTTCATCTACAGTACAAATAGACCATGACTTTCATGTTACTTCTATAAGAGGAAACGCAAATCCTCGGCGATACCTAAAAACAAACCAGCAATGCTTTGTTTCTGCCTCTGCAAACGTCCGAAGCAAACGTATGATTTACGTAATGACTCTGAGTATGACTAATGACGATAAATTAATTACGGCGGTACGGAAGTAGAGGCCCAATAATGGGAATGGGATAGCCATGTGACATAACGACAATTGGATAGTAGGCAATTAAACGTTCTCAGAAGCCTTGCTATTTCTGCAGTAGGCAGACTAGTTAGACTAAAAAAATTAGGAATTTCACTTTTATAACAGAGGTCGGAAAACACCTGGCCGTTTTCGGATCGATTCTCTAAGAGGCAATGCGTCATTTTTCACCAACGTGCAAACTTCTGCCCGGTTTTGCCAAAAATACGAGGATGTGAGGCTTCAGACTTGTTTATGTAAATGTATAGCGTGATGTTATATACTTCCATATAAGCTGTTTGTATATAGTACCACTTATAATTCGCTTCTACCTGAAGTTTGACGGTTTGTGTGTGACCTAAAAGCGCTTTTAAGGTTTTCCAAAGACATGCGTTTTTTTCGCTTCAGCCAGGCTAATGCCATCTGTGTGAATAGCCAATTTTTTAAGCAAATTACGATTAACCTGTAAAGTTAGGCTGCTTTCAAGTTTCAAGGTAAACTTACTACAATTGAACGCGAGACCTGCGGACAATCTGTGATGCTGTCTGTAGGCAGCCTCTGGCTACCTGTGACTTGGGCCTACACAAGTATTCGTTGTCAAAAGAATGCGTCCCAATGCGGTGGACCGATTCGGTTGATTGAACGACCGTGTGATCTATACTAGGCAGGGCCTCCGAGAGGGGGGTTCAGGTGGTACATCGTACCCGGGTCAAGGGGGGCCCGGAAGAGTTAAGGTGGACGCGTCAAGTTTTGGACCAACTTTTTTTTCTTCCATTTGCTCTTCACCTTATATTGGGCGAAAAATGGGACCAAATTTCAGTGAAGTCCTTTTTTTTGCTCTTCACCTAATTTTGGGCAAAAAATGGGACCAAATTTGAGTGAAGACCTTTTTTTTTTCGCTCTGCACCTAATTTTGGGCAAAAAATGGGATCAAATTTGAGTGAAGACCTTTTTTTTCGCGCTGCACCTAATTTTGGGCAAAAAATGGGACCAAATTTGAGTGAAGACCTTTTTTTTGCTCTTCACCTAATTTTGGGCAAAAAATGGGACCAAATTTGAGTGAAGACCTTTTTTTTTGCTCTGCACCTAATTTTGGGCAAAAAATGGGATCAAATTTGAGTGAAGACCTTTTTTGTTGCTCTTCATCTAATTTTGGGCAAAAGATGGGACCAAATTTGAGTGAAGACCTTTTTTGATTTATCTGTTGGTGTTTCACTCAATTTTGGGGGCCAGGCGTCGATCTTCGTACCCCCTGGAAAAATTTTTCTTTGAGGCCCTGATAATAGGCCCTACCTAACTAATGTAATCCGGAAAACTTAAACTTTGTCGATTAGATTCATTCCTAAACCGGTCGATATGTTTCAATTGTGGTTTGTCAGTTGCAAGGAAAGGTCACGCTACCGCCTTTCTTCATTACTATTTTTCGGTAACAGCAAGGGCGTTGGGCCGTTTGGCGTTTTCTAGCACAGTACTGCTTCGAAGGAAGCAGTTCGTGTGCTTCTACTCGTCAACAAACACCATAAGTTTATCGAATAGTTTAAAATGCGTTTACACAGAACGCGACGCAATGCGAATCAAAAGTTGGCGATTTTTCTGAGTGGTCTCTCACGTCTTTGGCTCAAAATAGGCCAACCATTTATCAACGATTTTGTCTCAGTAAAGTTAAGCAACCTGTCGCGAAATTGCGACCGGTTGCAGCCAATAGGGGGTTAAGGGGCTGTCAAGCTAAGCTAAGTTAAGCCCCCTCTCCCCTCTTTGACCAAGTGATTTAGAAAATTTAACCTAAAATACAAGCGTTTGAACGTGTTTTGAACTTGACCAATGAGTAAGGGGGGCTGAGCAATTTAATTCTTTCAAATTGTAGCAATTCGTTTTTTTCAAATGTCCTAAAAACGTGCGAAATGTGATCCCGATAGCTTTTAACAAGGCTATTTTTTCTAAAAAATCATAAAAATTGCCCCCGACACGCGGTTATGACAGTGCCGTCGCTACAGGAGGTGGGCAGCTTGTGCCTCCCCTAACCTAACGTTTGGGTATACTCAAAATAGTTTTTTTGGAACATCACGTAGACTCAAGACAACAGACAAAGGTGTAAAAAGGATAACTTTCAAACATAATTCATGTCATACGTTTTCTCGATTTTTTGCCAAATTGCTGGCAACCAGTAGCGTAGCCAGAGGGAGGGGGCTGCAGGCCCGGCACCACGGGGGGCATTCCGGGACCGTGCCCCCAAATGACTGCTTGTTCCCCCCCCAAAAAATTGTGCCCCCCCAAGCGAGGACTGTGCCCCGAAGAAATTAAAAAGCTCGGGGCTACTGGAGTGCAAATCAAGGCCTAAGACTCCCAAATTGGTGTCTACCGCCCGTATTTTCGTAATTTTTGTGAACTCACTCCGGTTTAGCCTACATAAAACTTTTGAAACGAAGACCTTTTTTTTGGTCTTCAAGTTAGAATTCGTGGAAAATCGCAAGAATTTTGAGACGATAACCAGAATTTGTGGAAATTTTGAACTGAAGACCTTTTTTTTGGTCTTCACCTTGTTCGTTTGATCCACACTGGAATAAATTTCTTGTGCCCCCGTGTCCCTCTTAAATTCACATAAATAAACTTCTCGTGCCCCCCCAAAATTTATTTCTGCCGCCTCCCCCCCCCCAGTCACGCTCTCCTGGCGCCGGGCCTGGGGGGCTGTCTACCAAAATGCAGAATAAGGAAAATTCCACGTTTTTGGACTGTTTTTTTTGCACTTAAAAGGACTAAAAATTGATTTTAAGCAGCTTTTGAAGCATATATTCAGAGGGTTAGCGGGCTAATTGTCAATAACAAAACTCACAAATCAAAAACTCTGAAAAATGGCCAATAATAACCAATTACATTTGATCGCAATTGTAAAAATGCTGCGTGTCGGTTTTATCAACAAGCATATTATAAACTCAAAAATAGATGGGAGGGGGCAGGCTATTCAGTATTGGTTATTTATCTAATCACTTTTCTCAACTATCTTTTCCCTAGCCCCACCATCCCAAATATCTTTCTCTATAAAATATAAGTTAGACGAAAGAGATTACTCCGTGTGAGTTTATTGAACCATTGGATTTTATGAATTACCAGCATGTAAACAAAAGAACTACAATTTTACCATTAGCCACCTCCCACATTGCCCATTCATGCAATTAGTTTAATCATGCTTGCACTGCCAATTTTTACACCGCCTTTTAAAACCATTTTGTTCATCAAAATACCCTAAAATTAAGTTATTTATTATTTTTGCAAAAAAATGCAAATTTTTCGAGCGCTGAGGGATCTGCTGCCAGACTTCCAAAACAGCCCCCCCACCCCAGTGCGAATTTCCGGCTACGCGCCTGCTGGCAACCATTTGCTGTAACATAATTTCGATGCCATGATCTGTCTTGTTTTTATTACACGGTGCACACTACTTTAGAAGTTTTTATTTTGGCTTATTCTATTTTCATGGAGTGTTTCTCAACCCATGGGTCACGACGCACTTCTGGGTCGCTAAGCGTTTACGCATGTGTCGTAGAATAAAAATTTAGGCCTACACAATGGTTTTTTGGTTAGTGATCATGACATGAAATAAAACAAATAGTAAGTGAACAGTGGTGCAACCAGGGGGGCGGGGAAACTCATTAACCCCCAAATGCTTGCTTTTAAGAATGTTTTGCTTTTGATCTGTAAGTAAGAGGGCTGAAGGAGATGAAAAATTTAATTCTTTGGCAAGATTTTCGAATTTCAGCAATTTAGTTCCTTCAAATAGCTCTAAAAACGTTCGAAATGTAATCACGTGGTCCTGAAAAGGCTATTTCATGCAAAAAATGTATAAAAATTGCCAAGCGGGTGTCGAAGATATGATTAAGTTCTAAGATATTATGGAGCTCCATCAGTTTGCTCAACACGCCACCTTACTGAGACATTTTCAAACAAAAATATTTTAACTTTTGGTTCAAACCCTCCCCTACCCCCCTTTTGGTCAAATCCAACATTTTCTTGTTAACAGACAAGCTGTTCCTGTTTTTCTACAGCCCACTCAAGATTGTTTAGGTCACTGCTGCAGACGGATTTTTCATGCAAATATGCGGCGCAGACGAAAAGAGGTAAAGAAATGCTGCCGGCCGAATAGGTCTTATTTTAGACATCAATAGAGCATTTTTAAAATTGCGTATAATTTGTAACCGTACAAGATAAGTTGAATGAGTAAAAATCCAGTCCATTTTAGGCATAGGTGGGCACAAGTCCGTTAATCGTTAATCCGTTAATAACAAAGCTAATTTTTTCATCAACTCGTTAATCCGTTAAAAAGTTTTTTTCATGTTAACGGACTAAATTAACTTCCGTTAAGTTCTGTAAACGGACTAAAGTAACTTCCGTTAAGTTCTGTTAACTTCCGTTAAGGTTTTTATCGTTAGTATCTTGCACCATTCATTTATCGTACCGATACAACTCAGTTTGCACTGGTAACACTTGTTGCGTATTAGCACGAGTTTTAAAGAAGAAAGCCCAGAAAGGAGCTCTTTTTTGAGGCAAATAACAAGCTGCAGCCTCATAAGTCTATTAATCATTGCTGTTCACAATTTCCAAAGATTTTCCGATCGTAGCTTCGTTAGTGCATTTGAACCTATTTTTATCCTGAAATCAGATTAGACTATAAAATGTAACTTTCAAAACACAAAAAGACCACCGTAGCAATAAATATTTCCTTACAATCAGCTCAACAGCGTCAATACGTGTTCTAAAAGTGAGTGAATAAAAAGAAATGCAAATTACACGCAAACTGTTAACGAATTAACGGACTTCATTAACTTCCGTAAATTAAAGCTGAAAATAACGGATTAACGTTAACGGAGGTGTAACGAAGCTAACGTTTCGCATTAACTTGCCCACGTATGATTTTAGTGCCCCCTCACTTTCGGCCAGAGCCCCACCCCCCACTTTATTTGCTTTGGCGACAGCACTGGTTTGTGATGCACTTGAATAGCACTAGATTGCTCAGCTCGCAGCCTCGGCTACATGAAACATTTTTCGAACAAAAATATTTTGACATTAGGTTCGAGCCCCTCCCTCTTCCTCAGCAAAATCCTAGTTGCAACCTTTCGCGAGTTGTCAATGTGTCATTTTGGTTGCTTCGCATCCTTTATTTTTTCGAGAAAGCGAATTTCTGAAAACCTCTTTAACTTCTAACCTGAACTTTCACCGAAAATAGTTTAGTAACTGCATTTCTTGTATAGTGTTCCAATCTGCAAAATTCTCGAACAGCTACAGTTTCAGATACCGTACTTTACTGTCTGCTGGATTGTAGTAAGTATGAAATAGCTTTCTTCATTCAATATCAGCCTCGGTTATTGTATTGTTTTGTCATAAACATCACAGCCGAAAGAGTATGAACAAATTAAACTCAATGAATCCTATTAATGCGTTGCTGATAAATGATTGGTCTGTGGAAGTTCCGTAGCAGTGCTGTCGTCGAGGGTAGCTCGGCCTTCCTACTTGTTTTGGCAGAATAGGCTCCCGTCTGTTTAACCACGCGATTATGCTTTACTTGTCACTGCATATGTATGTTTGTTTAGGACGGCAGCACCGAGTTCTCTAGTAGAGAACACTGGCAGCACTGTACGGTAGCTATAGGGGTGCTTTCCTACACTAGGCCTATTTTCGATTCAGAGAATAGTATTTGAGAGTTTCGAAAAACAGCATCGTCGCTTACCAGCTGCTTCTGCTCAGCGTTGCTGCCTGATAGCATGCCGTGGAGAGAAATTCCTGGTACAGAATCGAAACAAAAACAAGTGTTTCTCGACCGGAGAACAACTACCGGTAGGGGAAGGTGGGGTAAGTTGGCCGGTTTTTTTTCATTTTCTAAATATTTTTGTCGCTGAAAATGCTATTAGATAATCAAGTAGATCTTCTAAATCTCAAATCTTTCGGCTTTCAGTTAGCATTCTGCTTATTTTGAAATCTTCTCAACTTTCCTCGCAAAGCTAACCTAAAAATGTCCAATTAAACTGACCAACATGCGCCACTGGTAGGGTAAGTTGGCTAGTCCATGAGAGTCAGTTGGCCATATCACTCTTTTAAAATAGGCGAAATTTAATAAACAATACAAAGATCAAACTTACGAATATCAAAACAATACGATGAAATGGTCAATTGCACTAGCAGCTACTTTATGCTAGCCGTTCTCTAGAGCCAAGTAAACGTATACAGTGACTTGTAGCAGCAATTGCGGATGAAGAATTTGTGGTGGGCTACTAGCTTAAACAGCATTTTTTATTCCCACGACGTGCAGTGTTAAATTGTATGATGTTTTTGTAATTTTTGCCTTAGTCAGGTTTTAAATTGGCAAAAAACTAATCAAGCATCAGCATAGCTCTACATAGTGTCTAAATCAGATAGGCTACAGATTGTAAAAAAAACATGTGAGCAATTAGGCAGCGTTTTTTGAAAGGGTAAATGGTTTAACTTAGGGTGAATTAAATTTTTGTGAGGGTGAACCACAATAAAGGGGTGAACGAAAAAAAATGGAAGCTGGTAAGTTAATGAGATTAACTGTGGTAACACGCTTTTTGCTAAAAAAACAATGTCTCGTAGCAGCAATTTGTACAAAAATCGTCTAAAAATTGAGCAAGTTCAATTACAAATTTATTCAAAATCTCCGGGCCTTGATCGCTTGCCCTCACACTCCCAACTTTTTGAAATTATTTGGAATAAAAAAAATTAACGTATTTTCATTAGGGAAGGATGAAATGAGGAACTCTTTAATAAGGGTGAACGGAACCGAAGAAGTTAATGAAGGGTAAAGGGTACTTGAACTTAATGACACGTTGAACTTAAAAACTGATCAGCTTCATACGCCGATACTTCTTTCAAGGCCGTCAAAATCTTATTGAACAAAAATAATGCAACATCTAGAGGTGATTCTTTTTGTTTCAGAAATAGTTTTGTTATAAAAAGGACAATTTGTGAGCGAAAATTCAGTTTTATTAAAAACAAAGACTTCGAATGGGCTACTACCACAATGATGTTGGTATTTTCGTACAGCAAAGATATCTGCATTTGTTTAGTTAGTCAAATTGATTTTAATGTATCGAAAACCTGTTTACGTGTCGCCATTCACGAGCCGTTATTGCAATGCGATTTATTAGTACTTTTCTGCCTAGCACCATGGCATCTATAGGCAATAGTTATACCATCACAATTAGCCATACTTGTGAGTTGTAACATCATAATACAATTGTAACGAGTAAAACGACAAATTAAGAGGGTATAGTGATTACTTGAGAATACATTACGCCGTTGACGTAGACTAAAATAGAGTCTGGACACAAATACGTGCCTAGCAACTGGTGCTATATCGTGTTTTTAATTGTATGTGCACGGTCGCACGAATCTTCATTGACGGCCGCAGGTTGCATATAAAACGTACCGTACCCAGTACTTAAATTGTAGGGGGAAAGCGGGGGGATGCGTCCCCCCCATCGAGGTTAGCGTCCCCCCATCAAGATGTTGACGTCCCCCAACGAGATTTGAGCGTTAGATGATGAAACGATCAAGAGCCAGCCAGCACGAATAAATCCAACAAATTCCGGTCGAATAAAGTCCCAAATTGCGGTGAAGACCTTTTTTTGGTGTTCACCTGATTTCGAGAAAAAAACGCTTCAATTTTCGGCGAAGACTTTTTTTTTGGGGGGGTCTTCATTCAATTGCGGGGACGGAATGACATAATTTCGACTAAAGATTGGTCAAGGCTGCAAAAGCGTCCCCCCATGCAGGGCCTACGAGAGGGGGGGTAGGGGGGACAATGACCCCGGGGCCCTGGACTTTGGGGGTCCATGGTCTTCGCGGTGGCCATCATGGGGCCCGTTGGCTTCAGGGGGCCCAGCAGAGCCCATGGGCTTCAGAGGGCCAATCGAAATGACGTTGAGAAATCAGTAAGTGGAAGACCTTTTTTTTTTTTTTTTTTTTGAGATCACATCAAAATCGGCAAAACTGTGGCATTTTCCCAGTCTGTTTTGGAGTTCACAAAACCGGAGATGTGTAATATTTGAGCTGGCCCCGGGCCCACGATTGGCTCCCTACGCCCCTGCCCCCATGCAAAATTTTACAATTTAAGTACTGAACGTACCAATAGGTACGGTGCGTTTTGTATGCAAATTCAAACAGCGTACCAACGTACCGTACCTGTACCATTACAAAAAACGCGTACCATTCTTCTTTGGAAAAATTGAGGCGTACCTACTGTACTTACGTACCGTACCGTACTGCCATCCTTGGTGACTACAGTAGCTTGCTCAATATTTAGGAGTTCTTCATTAGCATTCAGAGGTGGAGTGGAGGACACAAGGCTCGAGGCCAAGGACACAAAAAAAGACCAAGGCCAAGGACAGCCCTTCCGAGGACAGACCCTCTCGAGGCCAAGGACAGGAATGCTCGAGGCCAAAGCCAAGGACACAGGCGCTAGTGTTTTCCGAAAAAAAGTTCTTCAACAAACTTTTTTCAGGCGACCTCCATAAAAAGAAGAAAGGTTTTCAAAAATTTTTTTCAGAGGAGATCTCTCCAAAAAATAAGGTCTTCAAAAATTTTTTCTCAGACGATCTCCAAATGAGGTAAACAAAAGGTCTTCGCGAATTTTCCACGAGGTTTCTGGCGTTTTCCAACAAAGTTTCAATGGTTCAAAAGATAATGCTGTCCACGAGCCCAGGACAGGGCAATTTTCGAGGACTTGATGCTTCAAGGCCAAGGACTTCAGAATGTGTCCTCGAGGATTCCACCTCTGTTAACATTCTACACACAGAATAACTGGCCGAGGACAGTCAGTACACAAGCTGTGGGCCCCATTTTGAGAAAAATTTTGGGAGCAAGACGATTTACTTCCAGGAAAGTTGGCCAGACAGATGATCGGTCAGAAATGGCAGTGACCAACTTACCCCACTTGGTAGCTATTATTGGAAATAGCCTCACAGCAGTATGAAGGTTAACTTTCAGAACATTAAAGGAATGCTAATGCACTTACCAAGCTTTGACTGGAAACTTACTTTTCTAATGTATTACTACGGCAAAAGCTGATGCAAAACTGAAATTTTCAAAATTCAAATTATCACCAAAAATCAGTTTTTTATAAATAACTTTTCTCTCTGCTTGGAAGAAACGTATCTGGCATAGTGTGGTAGTAGGTTGTAAGAATGGGATTGGTTGAGCAAAAGCACGCCACCATTGGACAGCTAATTTTCGACAAAAAGTCGATGGCCCACTTGCCCTCCTGACCAACTTAACCCACCTTCCACTATCTTACGCTTCGGATTTAAGATAAAAAGCAAAAAAAACGTCTCCACCCAAATTGCATGGGTTTGCTTTTGTAAATTCAGGATGAAGACCAGGAAAAAGCTCTGCACTAAATTTGGGCTTGTTTACTACCAAACTTCAAATGCTTGGAGTTTCTTGACATTTCACAATAGGCTATTTGCTTCAGATTAAGGTTCAACCCGTACGGGCCCCTTAAATTAGTGCAGGCCCGGCCTGCATAAAATCCTGGCTTTCGCATAGGCGTAGTCAGGATTTTGGTTGGGGGGGAGCTACCGCAAATCACATGTAATGAGGTCATCAAAAATGTTTGTAAACAGGAACTTATGGAACAAAGATACCGTAGAATAGAAGCTCAGAAGTTTGGGCCTGGCTTGGCGCTTTACTAGAATTTTGCTGAAGGCGGAGGACTTGAACCAAAAGTTAAAATGTTAGAACGAACGAGCGGTTTATTAATAACAAACTCATTAAAACACTACGCAATGATGCGTTTGTCTCTGGAGCGAGAGGTCTGAGGTTCAAATTTCGGCCCTAAAATCGGACACTGTGTTGCCAACGGCTCGCCAACGCTGCGACATTTTGAAAGGAGCTGTGTTGCCTGCAGGCGCATTGATGCGGATATGTGGCCCCGCAAACTGGTTACACGTTTGGGCATAATATAGCGAGTTTAATGAAAGACTTGATTTGACTTTTAAACTGAAACTAGGTCAAAATTATTAATGATGGGGAGGTTGCAAAAAGTCCTTGCAATTATCTAGTCAAGCAATCATCCAAATTTTGATACCGGTGATGTAGCTTGAATTAAAAGAAAAAAGTGAGTATCGTCATTAATAGTGGTCAAACTGTTGGGAAACGTGGCGAGCAAACTACAATACTGCAACTCCAAGATATCACAGATGGAGTTGTGGTGACGGAGGCTTCAGCCGTGAGATGAGGGAGTGTGGTGACGAAGCTCCTGGTTGCTGGGCGATTTTTTAAATTTTTGATAAAAAGTAGCTATTTTAATGCCATTTGAATCACATTTTGCTCGTTTTTATAGATAGCTAAAAGAACTAAATTTTCAAGATTTGAAAGCGAATTGAAAAACCTAAATTGTTTTGTCTTCCCTTTACTTACAGGTCAATTGCAAAACACGTTTTAAAAATCACGCATTTTTGAGTTGGAATTTGCCTAGATTTTGGTTTTGTCATAAAAATAACAGGAGTTTTTACGTGTACGTTTTTACATTTTACACGTACGGTCTGGGGCCTTTCAATTCAAGTTCAACAATTTGTTCAATAATCATTTTTTCTTGCTCATTTTTTTTAAAAGTATTTTGTCACTTAAAAACTGGCGAAGTGGATTGTTATTTCAAGTTGGTGCAAAAGATGGTTATTATCATGTTGTTGCAATAAGTTCATGAAAAGGTTAGATGAGGGCCTGAAGTGGCAACTTTTAGGAAAAAACCCTGAATTTCTTCCGGGCTATACATTTATTAGGCTGGCAAAAATTTGAGTTGATGCAACTCTGCCTCGCTGGTCGTCAATATTAATATTGTTGTTAATTACGGTTGTACGCGAAAATGCTGAGAGAAACTGAAACTGAAGAAACAATGAGCTTTGTTGTCATTATTTTAATCATTGGTGGCACTTCAATTGGGAGGAGGGCGCCGGGGTCCTGGACCCCCCTGGCTACGCCTACGGGCCTGCGTACTTCATCAGCCCAACCTCTTTCAACGGCTTTGCTTGGTAGGCCAAACTGGTTTTGCATATGCACTTGCAGGCATAGTCAGTACTTAAATTGCAGGGGGACTCGTCCCCCCATCGAGAGCTATTTTCTCCTGCATCATGATTTAGCGTCACCCTAATCGAGATTTCAGCGCTCTCCATTAAGAGTAAGCGTCTGAACGATTAGACGAAAAAGTGGCTGGCAGCGCCAATAAATCCCAAATTCCGGCCGAATTGTGCGGTAAAGCCTTTTTTTTTCGGTCTTCAATCGAGTTTTGGGAGAAAACCTCCTCCAAATTTCGGTGAAGACCTTTTTTTTGGTATTCAATCGAATTTGAGGACGACATCTGAACTTGAGGCAAAATTTCCACTAAATTTCAGCCGCATTCCGAATGCGTTCGGTCAAGGCTGCGAAAGCGTCTCCCAAAGCAAAATTTTATAGTTTAGGTATTGGGCATAGTGTTAATTGTACAATGTACAAGTAAGCTATTAATCGTTAATGTAGCGTCGTCCGCTACAGTTAATCAAGAAACGACAAATAAAAAATATACCGGCAGACCATAAGTTTTTATAGGGGACGCGCAGAACATAACTTATTATAACTGCAATCGGGACGCGTTCTTTTGACGTCGGATGTTGCAACATTATCTTTTTGACTGCCTGAGAGCATAATGCTTAGCCTTCTATCGGTACCGTATTTCGATAGGCAACGCAGCTAAACTATCAGGCTTTGTTGATAACAGTTGCCAAAGAATAGGAAGCGAGGTTATCAGACACAGAGTTGTGAAAGGGCTGACTAGCTCAGGCCCGAACCCGAAAACTAATTTGAAGGCCAAATCATGCTCGAAAATAACAAAATGAAGTCTTCATTCAGCAATGTTGCCAAGATATTTTGAATATATTTTTGTGCACCTAAGACAAAAAGGACGTTTCAGGCCCGAATTAAGCCCGAAATTTTGTCAACTTTAAGCCCGAACCCGACCCAAAAAGCCTGGCCCGACTTACAACTCTGATCAGACATACAGTAAGTCTAGGTTACCGTAAGCTAAGCTATTCGACTGCAGAAATGGGCCCGCGCTACTTCAAAAGTAGCAATCATTACTGGCCGTAAAAAGTACTTGCTTCTTTCGCTACTACCCGTTATTAAGGGTTGGACTAGATCATAGGCGTAGCCAACCCCCCCCCCCCCCCCCCCCAATTAAAATACCACCAATGATAAAAAAAATTTTTGACAACATAGCCTAGTGATGTTTAATTGTAGTTTGTTTGTTTTTTTCAGTAATAACGCACATAACAGTAATTAACAATAACATTAATGACAACGAGGGATCCGCTGGGCCCCTAGCTGACAACCAAGGGGCCCCGAGGCCCCAAATTGACAACAATGGGGCCCCAGGGCCCCTAACTAACAACCAGGGGGCCCCGAAACTCCTAACCGACGACCAAGGGGTCCCTAGGCCTCTAACTGACAACCAGGGAGCCTCAGGGCCCCTGACTGACGACCAAGAGTCCCGTGCCATGGGCCCCTTAATTTAAATTTTTAATAATTTATATGCAAAACCTGTGAGACATCTAAGAGTTTTGTCCTAAAAGTTACAACCCCAGGCCCTCGTTTTACGTTATTATGAACTTAATGCTACAACACAGGCGGTAATGCAAACCCACCAATTGAAATACTACCAATGATAATATAATGATTGCATAACCAGCATATTGTTCTTGTCCGGAATTGCAGTTTGTTTAATTTAGGATTTACGCGTACAAAAGTAAGTGATAATAATGACGACTACGTTTCCACGTCACAGTAATGTCATGCAATTCTTAGACATTTCAAAAAAATGTCAAGTGACTTGACTCGAGTCCTCCACGTTTTGTAAAAAAAGTTATTTTAATTTTGCTGTAAGTGTTTTTTTTCTTATAAAAGAACTTAAGGGCGCAATCCTATTTCAAAATCATTGGCGTAGCCAGGGGGGTGGCCCAGGAAGCCCGGGCCCCCTCAATCGAAATGCCACCAATGACAAAACTTTGACAAAAAAAGCCTTGTTCCTTCATTTTCAGTTTCTTTTAGTATCTTTGCGTACAACAGTGCATGCGTACAACAGTAATTAGCTGTAAATAATTTTGACGACCAGGGGGCCCGGCGCTCCCCCTTAACTCAATTTTTCCAACCAATTTAAACCTATAACCAGGGTAAAACCAAGGGTTTTTATCCTAAAATTTGCTACCACAGGCCCTCATCTAATTGTTTTATGAACGTAATGCAATAACCAGCGCCGTATTTGCCATATGGCTCAGTGCCAGGGCCCTGCCCTCAGATAGTAAGACTTTGTTTGGTCTTCGCTTATATTTGGCAGGAAGATGTTGCAAAAAATCCCCTAAGTGCCAGGGACCCCGCGCAATGTAAATCCGGCCCGGGAATAACATGTTTAGTAAGTGTAACCATCTATTGATCATTTTTCATTAACAATTCACCTCCACCACGCCAGTTTTTACGCACAAAATACTTAAAAAAATAGCTAGGGAAAATGCTCATTGAACAAATTATTGAATTGCAATTGAGGGGCCTGGACCCCCTGGCCGTACATGTACTCCTATAACTGGTTAACTTCATGATTAAACAAAACTTTCTTAGGAAAATTTTCGAGTGGATTATTATTTCTTGCTAAAATATTACCGGAGGCAATGTGCCTTACTCTTCCCTACATGGACCAAATCACTTGCAATTAAAATTTTCCACCATAATGCAAGATTTTAATCGTATTTTGGAATTTAAATGCAATTGAAAGTAGGATTGAACAGTTAAATTTTTTCGATTGGCTTTCAACTGTTAAAAATCTAGTTCTTTCAAACGGCTGTGAACATGTGCGAAATGTGATTCAACGGCATTAAAATAGTTTTTTTTCCAAAAACTTACAAAACCCGCCCAGCAGGTGGGGGCTTTGCGGGCGACTGGGGGCTCCGCCCCTAGAAACCCGTCTATGATACGTTTGAGTACACTAGCTTATTCAACACGTCTCCTACGTTAAACATTTGCACTTTTTAACTATTAGTTTTTGTCTTTCTCCCTTTACCAAAATCTTGGTTAAGTGTCAACAGGCTACAGCTTCAGATCTTCCATTCTACGATATCTTTGCCCCACAAAAAGTTCCATTTTTGAAAATTTCTGATGACGTCATTGCATGTGATTTGTGGTTTGGGCCCCCCAATCAAAAATCCTGGCTACGCCTATGGCCTCGATATTATCTTGTCTTTAAACTAGCGGTTACTAAGGGTAACTACCAACTGCCCCTACCCGTTACTAAGGGTTGGCCTAGAACTGAGTATCTTTGCAGCTGCAGTCTCAAAATAAGAACTAAAAATTTCCAAAATTATATTTCAATTTTAGCTGTTATAAACCACTGCAATTGGCTGTATGCTTCGCTCCCTGTATTGCCAAGTATTGTCATTTTAACGCAAATTATTCACTAGCTTTCGGCTCTTGCAGTGGCTGAAACAGAGCAATGCTGGTTTGTGTTCAGGTACCGCCAAGGATTTGATATTTAAATATAATTTTTTAACTGAACGACTAGGCTTATCAATTAATAACTTACAAAAAGCCGTTGGTGTTGTTAAGCAGCACATTTAGCAGATTCGTTTGTTCAAAATCCACCTATTAATGATCGGTGAAACAAACTCAAAAAGCATGAACTCGATTCGTTTCTACAGACGCATTATGGGACACTTGCCGTTAATTCTACTCGTTTTATGCCTATATCTGAGATGGCAGATTCATCTTAGCAATCAGGTATCCAATGTATTAAGAGCAATGTACTAAGAAAATTAATAGTAAGCTATAGACAGTATACAGAGTCTTATAGGCACAATCAAACCTTTGATTAACAGCCTAAGGCATACTGTTTCGGAATCGGCATTCGTCTTTTATTCCTCGTCAGAATAGCTAGGACTACTGGTACGAACATGAGCGTAAAAAGTAAGGTATCCAGTAATTTCCCAATTCTGATTTACATCTAAATACACCAGGGGGGACATGACAGAACGTGCTAGCGAGCTCGTAAAGGCCATTCTCGCTCGCTAAAAAGCGCTAACGAACAAAAAATCTTCGTTGACAAACTGTAATTTCTGAGCCGTCTCGCCCAGCATACGTTAAAACAGTTTGCTCGAATTTCTTTGCGAGATGTTCGTTACTTGTGTTAGTACGTAATAAATACTCTCATTGTGACGTCAGGTGCATTTCTACTTCAAAATACTGTAATGCATTCAAGCGTACTGTATGTACTACATTGTGATGGAAAAAGATACCATAACCTATGCGTTATTATTCTATGCAAGCAAATTCCTCAACTGATGATAATTAGTAAATGAACGACAGAATTTAAGTATATTTTTGGATCAATGTAAAATTAGAACAACTTTTTCCATACTATAATTTTTTTTTTAATGACCTAAAGCGCCCTTGAGGTTGTTAGTGGGTAAACTCATATGTTAACAGCAATTATAGAGGTCTTTAAAAAAAACAGAGCTTTTGCTATTTTACGATGAAAATTTTACGATAAAGATTATAATCTTTAATAGATGCAATTTTGCTTGCAAACACAAGAAAGTCACTGAAATTTTATCGTTTTGAATCAGCACAAATTTTAGCTTCTTTGATTAGTGTGAATTTTTTTTTTTTTTTTTTTGTGTTTGTTTTATATTGCTACCGAGGCTGGCAGTGTTTTTAATTTGTTTTTAAATTTTGAGCAAAAATGAGTCTTGTGTTTTAGAAAATCGTTCATATTAAAGGAGTGCGTAACTATTTTTGTCAACTGGCACTACTCAACATTTCTTTATTAATCGAAACAGCAAATGGTTCTCAATGCAATTCGCTTTTTGTTTAGCAGTCTAATAGAAAACATGGCGACGATTTTAATTAATTTTCAACAAAAGTTCGCTTTAGTTAGAAGTTTTCAACATTTCGCCATTGAATTTCTTCACCAAAAAGATATCTCGCAAGCTAAAAGAGTGCTTCAAGATCCTCTTTTAGTGGGCGAGAAAAACGTGACGTTTTTTTACTCAAACTGCTTTCCACAATCGCTCGAAGCAACTTAGCGAGAAAGAATGACGTGACGGATTTCGCAAGGCTTTGCATACACGGGCAAAAAAGACCTCTTACGTTTAGCGAGTAGTTCGTTCGGTAGCGCCTCTTAAAAAAACTCGTTAATTGAAACGAACGAGGAAATTTCTGTCATGCGGGCCCAGATTTCGGAAAGTGACTGTGGGGAAACCTCTACATTGAGAAACTTCTCGTTACCTTAGCTACTTCAAAGTTTCTGGAGTTATTTGTGTTGCAATTTCACTTAAAGTTAAGTTAATTAAAGTAAAAATCTTTTGTTGAAGAGATTCATAACGAAATAACCGAGAGGAGATCAAAATGCACCCCCCGGCCCGCGTGCAAACTAGGGTTAAAAAGGGCATTCAAATAGTCAAGTTTTTACTGTTGACCAAAATGTTGGGAAAAGTCTGAAATGTAGTCTCACCAAATATGAACTTTTCACGTCTCCCGTTTTCAAGATATTGCAGTTTAAATTTAACAATTTTTCTCTTTCTTAGTGCTGCCATTTTGCCAGCATGGCAGAAGAGTAACTTTTGAAAAGTTGGCTTGAATAAACTTGATTAAAATTCTAACCCTTTACTTTGTTTTGATAACAACACAGCCAAAAATACTTATTGAGAGTTACGAACGTGTACTAGCTTTTTGAAATTTTGTTTATAACTAAGTTAGCATTCCTGGTCAAATCTAAATTATGATATCTTGAGAACCGAAGGTCCCAGAAACCTCAAATTTGGTGCACTTAGTCTTCAGATCTGTCAAAATTATGTAAAAAACAGAGCAAAAAATTTTCGAGCTGCATGCCCTTTTGATGATTAAGTTTGTCATTAAACTGTTTTTGAAAGTGACGACTGGCAAAAACACTGATATTTTTTTTAGTATTTACTGGCGCTGGAGATGAATCTTTAAAAAGCTTGTTTATTGGTACAGAGTTTTAAGAATGCTTTGAATTACGTCAGACCATTTCCAGCTCCGATCCTATTAAGAAAGGAATCTTGTTGCCAACGTTGGGCTAAATTCGGTGACACGACAATTTGACGAGGTCCAGTAGATTGTCGTTAGAACAGTAGTTTCAAGGAACATGAAATTAAAGTCAACTTAATGCAAAAGCACAGCATTGTGCAAACATGAAACGCTTATAGATTTTGCCTGCTGTGCTTCTACAACGAGTTTCACTATTGGGTTTACTTTTAAACTTCGTCAACTTGTGCCTCAGAGTTTAACTTTTGATTCAGCAAGATTCCGTTTTAGACTCCTGACTCAGCAAGATTAAAATTGCTACTCCACACACATTAATAGCATCGACTTTCCATTCTACAACTTTTATTACAGTACGAAGTGTTTCGATTCTACACCAAAAAGGTTTTTCAATGGATCATCGTCAGTGTCTGAAAAAAAATAACCGATCAGTAGTCAAGGAGATAATAAATAGAGCATCTGCTACTGAAACGGTAGACTCGGGTTTGAATTCTGATCTGGTCAAACCAAAGCTTATAAAACCTGGTATTTACAATTTCTGTGCTTGACGTTCAGCAATTTAAGGTGCAGTGTGAAGCCTTCACCGTGTGTGGTAGACAGGTGAGGTGGTAGTAGCTTGACTCGATGAGCGAAATGCCTTTTCGCTGTCTCCTGGTGACAGCAACTTGCTAAATAATATGTAATTACTACAGCCATTTTTATTTTGACCTAGAAAAAAAAGTTTTTGACTTTATTTTAGCTTAATTTTGGCTTTGTTTTGACCTAAACCGTTTTGGTCTTATTAAGCTCCAAATTTTGATTAAAAAAAAGTTTTGTTACTCGCAATTCACGAAAGTTTGAAGCAGTTAATCTTCATTTTTTTAAATAACCAGTAAATTTTGGATTGGAATTTGCTGTTTTTAAATTTTCACAAATTTTCGGGCTCATTTGTTCTTAAATTTTTATTAGAAAATACATTAACCCAATTTCAATCTTGTTTGGTACAAAGTTGCGTTGTGCAAAATGTTTTGTCGATAGCTAAAGCCAGGCGCGTAGCCAGAAATTCGCGATGGGTGGCTGAGCCCCCAGCCGCCGGAGGCCAATGGGGGTCTGGGGGCAAACCCCCTAGCCGCCGGAGGCACGGGGGTCTAGGGGCGGCGCCCCCAGCGCTCGAAAATTTTGCATTTTTTTGCAAAAATAACTTCATTTTAGGCCTATTTTGATTAAAAAATAATGCTTTTAAAACGTGGCTTAGAAATTGGCAGTGCAAACATGATTAAACTGGTGGCATAAATGGGATATTTGGGAGGTGGCTGATGGTAAAATGTTAGTTCTCTTTTAGATGCTAGTAAATTATAAAATTGAATAGTTTAGTAAAACTCACACGGAGTAATTTATTTCGTTTACAGTTTATAGAGAAAAATAAGTGGGAGGGCTAATGAAAAGGGATTTGAGAGAAAAGTTTGGTAATTAACTAATACTGAATAGCCTCCCCCCCCCCCTATTCCTTAGTTTATAGTTGTTTTGTTTTGTTGTTGTTTTTTTTGTTTTTTTTTTGATGAAACCTATTGTTTGATTGCTTATTTTTGACCATTGTTCAAAGTTTTCATTTGTTTGTTAGTTTTATTTTTGACAAATTAGCCCCCCCCCCTCAATATATGCTTCAAAAGATTTTTTAAATCACTATTTAGTCCACTCCAGTGCATAAAACAGTTCCAAAAGTGCTAAAAACGTAGAGTTTTTCCCATTCTGCATTTTGGTCGACATGCCAATGGCGAGGGGCTATAGTTCCCCTGGTTACGCTCCTGGCTAAAGCTGTGAAAGCAAAACAGTGCAGTCCTAAGATTTCAAAAATCTGGTTAGTTTCGTTGTGATATACGGTACTGTATAACAAAAACTGACTTTTTGAATTTGGACGTGTAGTGTTCTTAGTGATTTTATTTACACCGAGGCTGGCATTCTTAATTTTTTTTAATTTAAAAAAATGAGTTTCGCGTTATTATAAAATTATTTTTAGGAAGAAGTTAACCCAGGCAATTTTATTGCGGCATATTGCAAGTATTTGCAGAAGTTTGAGTAGCAAAATTCATTCAAACAAGTATAAAATTGTTTATAACTTTTCATTGGTTCTCAAATATTTAGAAAAATGAAGAAAAAAACCTTTTGCTTGCTTTTGAAAAAGAATTTTCAATCACATACAGTTTTGACAACTTTTGACCTAATCCAAAATTTGGACTTTATTTTGACCTATAAAATTATCTTAACAGGCTCCAGGCACCCGAAACCAATGTTGGTATACGTTTGATGATATAATAAAGCCTCAAAAAGATTTTGGCTTGATTGACTTTTGCGGGCCCTTAGTAATTGCCATTTCGTTTAATTTTTGATGTAGTCAAATCCTCTTCGATTGGCAAATCTTTTATTCATTTGATTTTGGCAAAATTTGATCTTCGTTTCGTGTTGATTCAAGTTCCTTTCTTACCCTCATCATGAATTTGTGCAGTTAATTGCTGTGATCTTTTTTTGTGTAGTATTGCTGAACTGCATAGTGATTTGCAAAGCTGCCCTGACCAAGGCAAGACAACAAAATGACTTTTGGGTACCTATTCGATTCATTCTGCACAACGTGTCTAGTAGTTACTGGCTTGCTGTTTTTCATTTCCTGCTGAACGTCACGGAGAGAAGCTGCGAATAGCAAGCCTTGCGTTTTTTCGACGGGAAACCATTGGTCGTCAAAAAATACTGCATAATGTGTATTGTACCTAAAGTTTTTGCTCAATCTATTTTTACTTGTATGTATGACGTTGGAGCGCTGCTTTATGTATTTTTCAAATTTTAGTTGAGCACTTCACAACATCGGAAAAGACATAAAATACGAATAATGGCAGATGACTTGAAGAGCAGCAAATTATTTGAACCCAATGACTTCGAACGATCTCAATACTGGATGGACGTCAGCAAGATAAACCCAGCGTTTGCCCGCATCCAGAAACAGAGAAGGAAAACTCTAGAGAAAGCTTGCGAAGGAAAGGCTTTTGGACACCCCTTTCTACCAGCAATTGCCTCGCAAATGCTTTATTCCAAGACATACAACGTATGTTTGTGTTTTCTTTTTAATCTCAAGCTTTAAACGAACTGATTTGATTTGATTTAATTTGCAAAATGAAATTACTGATATCAAAGTGGATAAAGAAAGACATGTTTAAAAAGTTGATTGGTGGTACAGAACATTAGAATTACCATGATTAAAATGTTCATATCTTCGAATCTTTTCGTCTGACACTTGTCAAGAAAAATTGTCAGAATGGAGAGCGCAGGAAAGAGATCTGAGCTTTCCACAAGTTTTGACCACCTTGTTCAAAATCTTGAGTTGTTGGTCGCTGTACCGTTTTCGGAAAACGGTCCCATTCTGACGGTTTTTCTTGACAAGTGTCTGACGAAAAGATTCAAAGATATGAACGTTTTGATCAAGGCAATTCTAAAGTTCTGTACCACCAATCAACTTTTTTAATATTTTCGAAAACGGTACAGCGACCAACCACTTAAGATCTTGAACAAGTTGGTCAAAACTCGTGGAAAGAGCTCAGATCTCTCTTCTGCGCTCTCCATTCTGACGATTCTTCTTGACAAATGTCAGACGAAAAGCTTCGAAGATATGAACGTTTTACTTAAAGAAAGTCATGTGTGAACGTATAGTCAGGTATTCTAAAATTCCTGGATTATCTCATATTTATAAATCTTTAGACCAGTTCTGTCCTGCTCTTATTTTTTTGAATTTGATTTATGCTGTGGTTGCTTATGATGTGTAATACCTTTGAATAAAACAAGAGGCTCAAGCACCACGCTGCCTCAACAACGTTAACAGACTGGCCACAGAGTTTATTGGCGATGTTTTAGTTCTCCGTGTGCTACATGCACCATTGTGGCCATAACACCTGGCTTACTGCGTTTCTCATCATGGAAAACATTTACACGCGGAAAGACGTTGAACGTAACCTAACAAGTGGAAAAGTTGATAGAATTCAGCATGAGCAAACCACTTTGAATATTAAGCGAATATACGAAGGAAAGCGGTTTACTATTGTGACAAAATGGAAACAATCAATTAAGGTAATTAAAGCATCATTTTGTGAGATAAAGTTTTCTTTAACCCGGTTTTGTACATCCTAAGAAATGTTTATTTATTATATAAGTTATGACGCAAGCAGGGCTGGATTTGAGACTCGAGATCGTAAAATTTTGCCGAGGCCGAGTTTTTCGAGACCAAACCTAAAAAGTCATGATTTGTTTTTTGGATATAAATTGAGTCAGATGATAAATTGCATCAGTTAACATTATTACGTCATTAAAACATTTTATGACGTCATTTTACTTAGTTTTTCACAAAAGTTCTTTTTAAAAAGTGTCTTCAACTAAACTTGAAATGTTTCTCACTCAGGCGCGTAGCCAGAAATTTGCAATGGGGGGACTGTGTTTGGGGGTCTGGGGATGGATTCCCCAGCTGCCGGAGACCAATAGGGGTCAGGGGCCGGAGGCACGGGGGTCTGGAGACGGAGCTTCCAGAGCTTAAAATTTTGAATTTTTTTTTGCAAAAATAACTTAATTTTAGAGCTATTTTAATGATAAATAATGCTTTTAAAACGTGGCATACAAATAGGCAGCGCAACATGATTCAAGTGGTTGCATTGATGGGCTATGTGGGAAGTGGCTAATGATAACTTGCAGTTCTCTTCAAAATCATTAAATCCTATCATTCAATAATACTCACTTGGAGTAATCTATTTCGTCTATATTTTATAAAGAAAAATACTTGAGGGGGGAGCTAATGGAAAGATATTTGAGAGAAATGATTGGTAATTAACTAACACCGAATAGCCCCCCTCCTTTAGTTTTGAATTTATAATATGTTTGTTGATAAAACCTATGTTTGGCGTTTTTACATCATCGATCAAATCTGATTGTTTATTTTTGGGCATTTTTCCGAGTTTTCATTGATTTGTAACTTCAAATCTCGACTTATTGCCCCCCCCCTCCCCCCGCCTAAATATATGTTTCAAAAAATGCTTTAAATCACTTTTTAGTCCATTCCAGCGCAAAAAAACAGTCTCAGAAGAGCTAAAAACGTGTTATTTTTCTTAATCTGCATTTTGGTTGACAGGCCAATGGGGAGGCTATAGCCCCCCCCCCCCCCCCCCCTTTCCTTGGCTACGCTACTGTCACTCGACGATTATCAGTGATTACCTTCAATTTTTAGAAATTACGTGTCAATAAACCTGACTAATATTAGCTTAAATAAACATATAAAAACTCATTAAAAGTTTGAAACTGTTTACGTATTAAAAACACGGAAAGGAAAAGTTTTCCCCACTCTTTTCACTACTTTTGTTTTTCAAGTGCAACAAAACACGGACTTGCTTCTAACAATTCACTTTCACAGTATACGAGTAAATCACGTATGATAAATTTGCAACTCAAACATTGCAGTTTCAAATTTGACTGGTAAATTTTAGTTGTTATTCTGTAAAAGAAAACATAAAACTGCAAAGTGGTTGTCTCTTTAGCTCAAAAAAATACAAGCTCCTTAAAAAAAGATACAACCTCTTTAGCTAAAAAAATACAGCTCTGTGTTTTTCAATAAGGTATTGACAGTATACAGAGTCGTATAGGCGCAATCAAATCTTTAATTAACAACGTAAGACATATTGTTTCGGAATCTACATTCGTCCTTTATTCCTCGTCAGTATAGCTAAGATTACAGGTATGAACATGAGCATAGAAAGGCAAGGAATCGAAAATTGTCATAGTTGAGTCACTGCACATACTACTGCGAGTCACTGGTTCTAGTTTAGAGCCGTCTCGGCCCTGTAGAAGACGTAGCGATTTTAGGCGATCTACGAATAGAGCAGAGGGTATTGATAGCTTTTAATTTTTAAAGATTGCTAGCCTAGTTTAGCTCTAGTCTAAATTTTGGCACTAGTTTTGAGACTTTTAGTTCACTGGAGACGTAGCCATTTTAGGCGAGCTAGGAGGAGATTAGAGAGTTAGCTAGCCTATCGTTCTTCTGAGAGATGTAGGGTAAGATTTGCACTTTAATTAAGTCGGTAAAGATTTAATTAATAGCTTTAGTTATTTTGGGTAAAGATTTTTCTGTTAAGATTGACTTATTTTGGCTAAAATTTGACTGATTAACGGGTAAAGATGATAAACATAATCGGTAAAGGTTTATTCATTGATTGATAAATTGGTAAAGATTTATGTGTTGAAAATTTTTATCACTGGTGATATTTGTCCTTTTGGCCTTGCTAGCCTTACTGATGAGCCCTGAAATTGGGCGAAACAGCAGTCTAAGGCATGCTATTGGAAATTATTTCGAATTGAACGATTAGAACTATCTCTTGTAATTGTGTGATTACTGGTACTTAATATTTTTTGAAGAAAAAAAAAAAAAAGAAATGTGTTATGATCTGGTTAATTTGCGATTCCTTGCCTTTCTAGCTCATGTTCGTACCTGTAGTCCTAGCTATACTGACGAGGAATAAAAGACGAATGTCGATTCCGAAACAGTATGTTTTAGGCTGTTAATCAAAGGTTTGATTGGTGCCTATGCGACTCTGTATACTGTCTATAGCCTATTATTACTTTTCGTAGTACGTTGTTCTTAATCAATTGTGTGTTTCAAGTTTTCGGATTTTGACTCTAGAAACCAGGTGCAAAAAAAGCCATACCGGACGGTATAGTTCTTTGCAAGAATACAAAACTAGATTTTTCACATTTTCTAAAAACAAATTGTAAGAACGCCAGTCCTACCATCATAATGACAAAAATTTCAAGAAACATCAAAAACATACTGTTTTTAAGTATAAAACGTTTCTAACAGAATCGACGGTTTTTTGACATTTTGCTTGATTGGTATCATTAGTGAGTGCTAAAGCAAAACATAGGCTGAGCGTTTTCAGCTGTTATAAGCTTGCTCTTCGTTTTCTTCTTACCTAACCACTTTCTTAGTGGTGATTTAAAATTAGTTTAGTTTGAGATCATCAGAATTATGAGCATTGAGAAGCTCACATCTTCTCTGTTTATGAGTTAAAATTTGACTGTTAATCTTTTATCCAATTTTTTCTGTTTATCTTTCTGCTCAATAAAAATTAAAACAAATTTAAACGAAAACTGAAGAAAAAAAATTGCCAGATTACATGGCGTTGAATCCATTCTTATTAACCGAGTCGTTTCAAAGATATTCTACTTCAAACACGACGTAAGAGCTTCTCTTGTCATAATTTTTATAGGCAACCCTGACCCTGATAACATCGGCGACACCATCCTAGTTTTATCCTAAGGTAACGCCACAATTAGACTTTACCACATAGGCCTTTTAACCTATACGTAGGTTAAAATAGATCTATGTGGGCTAGGCTACTGCATTGATACGTCAGGGTCCCCAATAACAATTATTACTTATAGGGAGTCTCTTATGTGGTGTTGGAAGCAGAATTTATCAGGAAGGATGGAGTCAATGCCAGCGTATTTGCAATTTACCAAATGCTCAAAGAAAAAAAACGCAAAATTAAAGTTCTATAGCACAAATAAGCGGAGCAATTGGTCAATTAAAATTGACATAGGAAGCTAATAGGATTACCCTAAGTTTAGATTTTGCCCTATCCCCATTGACGTTGCCTTCAGTCCTCCTTTAATATCAAACGTACCAAGACCTACAGCCCTGATCATAAGTAATGTGTAAATCATGAAAAATATCTTGGGAATTCACTGTTTCTACAGTTTTGCGTAGAAATAAGGCAACACTTTGGGTTTCTTTTTTTAACTGCGTCGGACTGGAGAAAGCGAAATATATTGCGATCTTTAAGTCAAGCTGCCAAGTGTCTACTACTAACAATGGAGGTTTCACACCAGAAGGAGGGGGTGTCACTTGACCGACAAAGTGAATTACGCAAAAAGGTCCTTTCACCAACAAAACTAAAATTAAGCAAAGAAGTCATTTGGCCGACCAAATTAAAATATCCAAAAAAAAGAATTTGAAAAAAAACGGGAAAACTAGATTACGCAAAAAACGTCGTATGACTTACTGCCGGTTTTAATAAATTTCACAAATTTTGTCGGTCAAGTGACGCTGGCGCACCAGCAGCAGCTGTTGTCGGACATGTAACTGTTTTGAAAAATACTTTGGTTGGTGGTCAACTGCTGGCTTTTGAAAAATTTCACAAATTTTTGAGCGTCAAATGAGCACGTTTTTTCTACACCACTCCCCTTTCCATTACTAAACGTCAACCAAGGGAAACTGTCCAATCAAGTCGTGCAAATTTTATACTCGCTGTATAGTGTATAACGCCAAAGCGTGTAACGAGTTTGCGGGGCTCATCTCTGCGTCATTGCGCCAGGGCTCACAACTCCTTTCAAAGAAATGTCGCAGCGGTGGCGAGCCGTTGGCAACACTGGGTCCGATTAGACCGGCCTGAGATTTGAACCTCAGACCTCTCGTTTTAGAAACAAACGCGTTACCCTGTAAACAAATATCTTGAGTTAACCCAACCGCGATTATCGATCAAACTTAGACTGAAGAGACACCAGATGCGATTTTGTGGATAACACAGTAAATATGATGAGTTTGCAGACGGTGCAACAAACTATTAAAGTTTTCTCAAAATTAGTCAAAAATATATTAAATTCAGCTAAAATTTTTGAGAGAGGCTAAGACAAGAGTCATAGTAATAGGAGATTCTGCATATTTTGTGAATTTCTACACGTTACAGCAGTAGCTTTATTCCAGTGGTAAATTGTAAAGGTTTTGAGCAGACCTATTGAGTAACGGTGGTCACTGGTCAGTTGTGGGCAGAGAGTTTTAGTGTAGCAATATTGCACAGAGAAACATATAGAAACGATAAGGGGGGCCCCGATTCCTCTTGAATTTTTTTTTTTTTTTTTTTTTATAAAACAAAATTGGTCTCTGTCGCCAGATGAGTCCCTTGAGCTTGGACGAAACGCGTCGCTACCGCTCAATTCCATTCATTGTCATATTGTCATTAAATCGTTATTCATTGTGTGAAACAATGTCCCGAGTGCTCTTGTCCTGAACCCCTTAACTGAATTTTAAAAACAACTACAGTATATTCAAACTATAAAATTGGTTTCGGTTTCAGGGACCACCGTCAGTATCTGAGAAAATTTTAGAAAATCAAAATTTCCATCAAAAACTGCAGTAACTTCTGCTAAAAAACTGTGCAGCAAAAATAACATTGAAGCGCAAAGGATGGCAACCCCTCATTTTTAGCTTTATAAAAATACTTTTTATATGAAGTTGTTTTTAACGTATTTTTGACTGATTTATGGGACAATGAAAATTGTTCCACTTTTGACCATACTGGGAGTTAATTAATAAATGCTTCTCAGCGGCACCATTAAGAAGCCCGGTCTACAGTCCGCGTAAAATCTTAAGCGTACGAAGGTATCCTATAACCAAGTGGTTGGTGGCTTGCACGGTGGTAAGGTGGTACGACGGGTGTGTTGAATTTCTTTTCAAATAACCCAAAAATACGCTCCTATGTTCGTGATTTTATGCACGTGATTGTGATTTCTATCCAATGCTATGACTTACTTTGCAGGCGATC